>JASDFA010000010.1:2488333-3732500 GCA_035772735.1 Datura wrightii | reverse complement strand
GGACGAGCACGGAGTCAAGCGAGCAAGAGGTCGGGGCCGGAGGCTAGCCAGCTCAGCTGCCTTGAGCGGCGCATTGAGCTCAATTATCGGCGCTACGGACGGCGTGCTGCCCCCTAGCCCACTGCCTCAATATATATAAATAGCTAAGTGTGGGTTGAGCATTCATTTGAAAATATTTCGGTAGAGAAATAGGGCGAGAAATAGTTTCATCAAATTTTCGTCAAATTATGCCGTCAAACTCCATCCAAACGCAAATTAACTTTGGGTAACAAGTTCTAGGCCTACAGGAAGCATCCCTACGGAGTTATTTCTTGAAAATTATCCCGATATACCGGAACCTCTTCGAGTAAAGGTTGTTGGAACCGCTCCAAATTGGATTCTAAATGGCCACAGGCAATAGGTAAGTATTTCTCCCTTCTAAACTCTGGAGAAATTGTGGGTTTCTGGAAGAGTTAAACACAATTGAGTTATAGTTATTATTACTATAGAAAGATATCATTGTTTAACGAATTTAGTATTTAAAATGGCCCTATTCTATCAGCGTAAGGGTTGCATTTGAGTGGAACTGCTGGTTATAGGTTGAAACTCTTCAGTTAAATGAGAATCGACATTCGAGGTACGTTAAGGCTTACCCCTTCGACAAGTTAATCTAATCGTATAATGATATGATTTATGTTCCTAAACGGAGATAATGATTTTATATGTTATAACTAGTTGTTGCTAGTAGATGATGACTATATACATGTGATTAGCTGTTGTCAGTAGATTATGATTATATAAGTTGTGGTTAGCTGCTAAAAGATGTATTGAGAATATACTGCAGTATCCCTCGTCGGGAAAGGATATGTTCAGTGTGTCTAACGCCAGGAGCGTCATAGAGATTTCCTAGTTTATTTATTTACTATTTAGAAGTATCTTGAAGTTTTGTTGTCATTCCAAGGACATAGAAGT
The DNA here is from genome assembly GCA_035772735.1 of Datura wrightii. Lineage (NCBI taxonomy): Eukaryota > Viridiplantae > Streptophyta > Magnoliopsida > Solanales > Solanaceae > Datura > Datura wrightii. Next base: position 3,731,549 of record JASDFA010000010.1, on the reverse strand, counting down.
TTAGGTTTAGCTATTGGGCCTGGCTCAGTGAGTTGGACAATTCAGGGTGCAGGGAGGTGTTATAACTCTTCGATTGACACCTATATAGACTGTAAAGCTCGCCCAGAGGCTGTTGGCGTGCCTTGACTCCTCCAGGGATAGAATTTCGATAGAATGGTCTTACCCTTAAGTTAGCGACACCAAGGTTGCCTAGTGAAATGAGTGAAAGCTTGCCACCTAGTTAGTCACTACTAGTGACTTTTAATTTCAGTCGACTTAGTGCCTGCCATACAGGTTGCCCAGGAATTCATCCCAGTTGTACAAGTCAGGTAGGCCTATGGATACCCTAAGGAGGGAATCTTATCAGTAGTTAAATGTTTGGCCAACGCCCTAGCCTGCTCTTATAAGATACTCAGGTACAGGTTGCCGAGAGTGGCTAAGTCCAAATAGATTTACCTACGAGGTTAGGAATCGCCTAGAGAAGACAAATAAAATCCGAACAGACCAAGTTAAAGTCTAAGGGACTAGAACCATGTTAGCATAATATTACCTTCAGGCTAAGAATTATAGTAAGTTGTCTGTGGAAAGTTAAGACTGGCTACTTAGGAGCATGTCCAATTAGTAGTAGCCCTACAGTTGTTCTCAGTGGAGGAACTACATAGTTGGTCACTTGCAACCTTACAGATAGCTTATGAGTTACCCTTGCCTCAGCATTGCCTTCAGACTATCGCTTAGGTCACCCAGACCAAATTGAGGCCGTAAGGGTTGTGTTGAGGTCTAGTCACCTCCAGACTCCTCTATGCCATAGTGGCATCATGACCCTCAGTCGAGCCAAGGCTCGGGGTCTAGTTATAGGAGCCTAGATGGCTCATATTTAGTTATAGGAGCCCGGATAGCTTAGACATAATTATAGGAGCCCATATGGCTGAGACATGATTATAGGAGCCCAGATGGATCAGACATGATTATAGGAGCCCAGATGGATCAAACACAACTACAGGAGCCCATACGGTTATATTCAGTTAGAGGAGCCTAGATGGCTCATACTTAGTTACAGGAGCCATCTATGGCTCATACTTAGTTACAGGAGCCTAGATGGCTCATATTCAGTTACAGGAGCCCAGATGGCTCATATTCAGTTATAGGAACCCAGATGGCTCATATTTAGTTACAGGAGCCCAGATAGCTCAGATACAGTTATAGCTACTTGCAGGGCCTAAGGGATCCAATAGGGATATATAGACTGATTGGCACCTACCAAGGCTTTGGGGGCTCAGGTAGGTTATTACTGTGTTGCTTGTACCTTCCAGGCTTACGGGGGCCAGGTTAGATTCTTGTTTGTATACTTGACTGTTAGTTATAGCTTATAAACGTATTGTCATACAATTCCAGCTCATGTACGTGTAATGGCTTACTAGAAGTAGGTTATGGATAAGAAAGCTTACAGGTTAACTATTGCCCTTCTTGTTATTCACTTTCAGTTCTTTATCAGTTTATATTCAGATTTATTTACTGTCTTATAGATTCGGTACATATTGTACTGAAGCCCAACTATGGGGCGCTGCATAGTTGCCTGCAGGTTTAGACAGACAAATTGTAGGATCTCCTAGCAGCTATTTTGAGTTAGCAATTTGGCCATCTCCTTTCATCTGGAGTTGCCGGGTTGTAGAGGTTTATCTGTCTTTTATCTGTATAGCATTTGGGTAGGCCGGGGCCCTATCCCGACCAGTATTTTCACTCTTAGAGGCTTGCAGACAACAGTATTCAGTCAGTTAGTTGTTGTTGGTCATGTGGGGCCCATATATATCTTATTTTATGTGTTGGTCGTGTGGGGCCTAGAATAACTGCTTTTTTTCTTTTTTGTTATAACTTGACAGCATGGTGGTCTTGTCAGCCCGTATAGGATCCCTATTGTTGTTAGGTTGTTAGGTTGTTGGGTTAGCTGTCTTCTTTTACAGGTGCTGCGTGGCCTTTGATCTTGGGCAGATTTATATGCCCAAGTGATACTCAAACGTATTATTTTCGCCTTGTTTGTGTGCAATATGTATATATTCTCATGTAATTGGTAATAAAATGTGAATTTATACTAACCAACATGATTAGCATTTGTTTTGCAGGAAAATATGATTTTTAGGAGCAAAAATGCATGTTGGAAAAATATCGGAGTTGGACTTGGATGCGAGCATGGAGACGACATTGGAATGTGTAGAATATAAGGGCTCCGCGATGGCGCCGTGCCACGCTACCATCGCGGAGGCACACTGCCTGGAGAGGGAATTAATGGACAAATTCCAGTGAAGCCTCGCGACAGCTCCGTGGCACGGAGATAGGCCTCCGCGTTGGCCTCCGTGCCACGTTGAGGCTATTTTACCGGACCCTGGATTTCCAGTGAAGGTCCACGTCCACGCCGTGTCATAGAGGCAGTGCTCCGCGTTGACCTCCGTGACACGTTGCTTGTTATTCCGGGAAAAATTTCCCACTAGTATAAATAGCACACTTAGGTTTATTTTAATTAGTTCAGTTTTAGTTCAGACTTGGTGGAGCAAGGACGTGGGTTAGGAGCAGTTGAGGAACGAAAAAGCTAAGGGATTTCTTCTCTTCTTTTCTTCTTTCTATCAATTGTACGTATGATTTACACTTGTTTTAGGATGATCAATCCACAAATGAGTGGCTAATTCTCTTCCTTGCTAAGGTTTTGAACATGTGTAGTGAATTTTGATTGTAAATGATATGGTTTTCTTCTTCTTCTTTCATGTTGTTCTATTAATTCTTGTTCTTACTGCATTAGTGCTTGGCCGACATTAATGTACATCTAAAAAGTCCAATTTCACTCGAGAGAGCAAGAAATTGGAAAGTTGTGAATTAATAGGGTATTGTTCTTAACTTGATTTGGGAAAATTGGGTTTTGATGTGCTTTCCTGATAGAAATGTACTTGAAAGCCGTATTAGTCAATTTAGGAACCGGAATTGTATTGCTAGGTCGTAAATTGCATTTGATCACAGAAATGTAGACGAATGGTTTATGATTCTTAAGTGAAATTAAATACGAGAGTTTTAATTTCTAGGCTACTGTTCTTGGCTAGCAACATGAAGAAGAGATTAACCGAATTATTATTATAATCGAATTCATTACTTGTTCTTAACCTTGGCATGCTCATATCCATAGTTTAAATTCACGGTAAATAATTGTTAATAGTTTTAGTATATATTTTATAAACAAAAACTCAATTTACTGTTGGTTACGTTGTTGTTAGCATAGTTAGAAGTAAGATAAGAATATAGTATACTTAGGCAAATTTTACATACCCTGAGCCTCCTTGGATCGATACTTGGCTTACTTAGCCACTTTATTACTTGTTTGACCACGTGCACTTGCGTGTCGGTTTATAATATATAATACCAATCGAAATAGCACTGAACAGCCTTGTCAGCGAGAGGTTGTATTTACAGTCGAGATATAGCAGTTTGTTTTCTTGATTTTGAGTCGCTAGTAGGAACCAGAGGTGCATATGCCCAGCCAGGTCAGCGCAGATTCCAGTGTGGCATTAGGTGCCAGTCATGCCTCCCAAGGTAGGGTATGATAGAAACGAAAGATCTTGGAAAGACAAAATTTTATCTCGGTCTACAAATTGAGCATTTCTCAAATGGAATATTTGTCCATCAATCAACATATACTAAAAACATTTTAAAGAAAATTTCTTAATATTCTTTTAGAGAAAGAGCTTCATTGCTTGGTGTTAAATTATGATATGCGGTAGAAAAATGGATGATCTATTCTCTTTTTTTATTTAACATGGATAAAGCTCATCCATTGAGTACCCCAATGGTTGTCAGATCACTTGATACAAATAAGGATCCATTTCGACCTCATGAAAATGATGAAGAGCTTATTGATGCTGAAATGTCATATCTTAGTGCAACTGGTGCATTAACGTATCTTTTTATTCAAATGAATTGTAGTTCCCCGAAAGTTCTTAAGACTAAACTCGGGATTTGAAATGATAAATAGCAAAAAATATGAGATTTCTTCCCAGAATGACTCGTTGTACAGGTCGTTGGTGGGTATAACGACTCGTTGGAGGGCTCGTGGTGAGAATCTGCAGAATTGGATTTGGAAGTAACAGGTCTTAGAATGACCCATTGGTCAATGTTACGAGTCATTGTATGGGGGTCATTGGGAGGATGGTCTTGGTCAAAAAGGGGTGGCACAAGTCAGAGAATGACTCGTTGTTCCGAAGGACGAGTCGTTGAATGGTCCTATAGGAAAGATTTTTGAAAGGTAGGCATTGGTGACAGCAGGCAGTTTCCACAAGTCTTGGGAGCTAGGTATGACTCATGGTACCAGTCGTGGTAGCAGACCTGAGTCCGAAAAGTGGGGTGAAGTAACAAGGGAAGTAATGATTTGTTGGATCTAGGTACGACCTATGGTACCGGTCATTGTCATTGGTAGTGCAGTTTTTCTAGGTTTTTCATTAAGGGTATTTTCATCATTTCTAAACCCTAAGGTCCTATACTATATCATTTTAAGCTCGGTTAGTAGGGTTTTAAGGGTGTTAAACCCATTCTAAGCCTCATCTTCCCCATGCATGCAACTTAGAGTTTTCCTTGGAGATCAAGTTTGGAGAATCTCTCCAAATTCTCTTCAATTTCCATTGGGCTTTCAAGGGGCAGTGTTGATCATATTTACCTAGGTATGTGCAGCCATGAATGATAGTTCCTTTCACTCTCATACCCTAAACTCTTCTCAATTCCTTGGATTTCAATTCTAGAATTCAAGTTTCATGATCTATGAGGTTTATTCCAATTCTTGTGAAATTCATAATGATCTATCTATGGGTCAATTCCTTCCATGTATTAAATCCTGTTTTATGATCTATGGGCAAATTTTATGACTATTTTGAATATAAATTTATAGATTTGAATTTGAATCCAATTATGCCTAATTATGTATGTTTTATGAAAAGTCAAATTATGATTTCACTATGATCTTGATCTCAATTAGCCCAATTATGATATATGCTTTATGATCTGATTTCTCTAGAGTACTTATCATGGATTTATGAAATTTCAAGTTTATATATGTTTTACAAATATGCATGGACTTCATGATTGATGGATTTATGACTCTTGGCCAATTCATGGGCCCTTGTTCATGGATAAACATGTATTTTAAATAGGGATCAATGATGTTATTATTTATTTATCCATGAACTTCATGAATGATTTTACGGCTACTATACGAACCCTAATGTGAATGTTTTTGGGAGCAGTGTCTAGCACCGAGTAGCTCGGCATTCAAAGGACTACGGCAGTGTCTTAGAACTACGTGTCATTATAGGTATATATATATATATATATATATCAAAATTTTAATGGATCCCCTTTGATGATATCACATACTGCACGTCCCTTGCCTGGCAAGCCTGGGATGGCTCTGCCCACTTGAACGAGATAGTTGAGGCATCATGTAAGCTCTATCATGATGGTGTCGGTTATGACAAGTCCTCCCATTGTTCTGCATATTTTTATTCATTGTTATGTTATGCTACTTGGCTCAAGTTAAGTTTCTATAAAGTTTTCCTATGATTATGATTACCAATGAGTTATGAATGATTTGGAAAACCTTAAGCCCTCATGTTATGTTCTGATATTTACTTTACGTTCATGTTGTCCTATTCTTACGCATTCTTATGTATTTTAACTGTCCGTTTTACTTACCTTGCATACTCAGTACATTCCAAGTACTGACCACATACTTTATTCTATATCGTCTCATGATACAGGTTCGAGGTTCAGTCTCAGCCGCATCTCTAGTCTTGCTTGTCCCTCAGACCTGTTTAGCGAGTTGTTGGTGAGTACTCAACCTTAGAGGACATTTTCGTTATCTATGGTTATGTTTTCAGTTTCAGACTATAGTGAGTTAGTTGGGGGCTTCTCCCATCAACTCGTCAGTATTAGAGTTTTTTCAGACATAGCATGTATTCAGATTCAGCCTTGTGTTATGTATTCGGATGTTATGATGTTTTTAGACTTCCGCTATATTATATATGTTAATTCCGCTTGATTATGTTGAATTTAGATGTCATGTTCATGCCATGGGTCGACTTAGAGCCTCTCAGGGTTCTTTGTCCCGTGTCTCGATCTGGGCTTATGTTTGAATCATGAAAAACTTGATATCAAAGCATTAGGTTTTGAGTGTCCTAGGGTGTCTGAAAGCCGCGTTGAGTAGAGTCTTTTTCATGAGTGTGAAGCATTCCACACTTATGTTGAAGAGGCTATGAAACATTTAGAAAAATGTTCCCTTCTTTCATGATCTATATCGTGCGATGAAATGTATCTCTATCCTTCTAACTCATGCTATACACATTTGCAGAATCATGCCTCCTTGCTACGCCAACGGAAGAAGAAATGGAAATGGAAATGGCCATGAGAATGGGGATGGGGATGGGCACCAGCAAGCCCCACCAACCTATGAGGTTCATGTACCCCAACAGGTAGCCCACGCAGAGTTTAGGGATGTCATTCAGATTCTAGCTCAGGCTTTGACCGCCCAAGTCAATTAACAGGCGGCAACACATGTCCCTCAGAAAGGGAATGCGGCAGCGGCGAGGGTTGGAGATTTTCTGAGGATGAACCCTCTAGAGTTCCTTGGGTCGAAGGTGGACAAGAATCCGCATGAGTTGATTGATGAGGTTCTGAAGATCACCCAGATCATGGGGGTGACCAAGGAGGAGTGCGTAGATCTAGCCTCGTATCAGTTAAAAGGGGTTGTACACATTTGGTATAGGCAATGCAAGGATAGCAGGTGACGTGCCCGATTCGTGCGTCTGCAAGTGTACGGGTCGTGCAACTAATATAGTGGCTCTTTTTAAGATCAGGAATGTCGAACCCACAGGGACTGGACCCATTCCTATAACTATCCATTACAAGTGTGATCGTAAATACCGAAAATGTTGGTTATAAAAGTTTTCGAGGGAGATTTAATTAAGTCTAGTTTTGGTCAATGAAATATCCTGAATTTACTCTAGGAGCAACATAGAGTTAAAACCAGATAATCATGCGATACTACGATTTGCAATGGGTTAAGCATGCAACTATCGATTGTTCTTTCACATAATTAGAATTGCATGTTCATGGTCTTTCGAGCCTCTTAACACGGCAAACTAGCCTCACTGCATCATTGTGAGCGAGGATGCTAATTTCTAGTTCGCGGGCAATTAATTATGTTGTGGTTTATGGGGAAACGATTAGGGACTTTCGTGTGTCTAACCATTTAACTCAACTTACCCTCACAACTACTTCTTCGAGTGGTGATGTGATAATCCTAAGTTGGTCTCTTAATAACCCCCGTTTTATCAACCAAGCAAGGTGTTAGGTATATTTCTATCCTAACACGAAATTATATCGTGAGATACAAACTTGCTCCTAACATTCTCATGTCCTGACCTAGGTAATTCTTTCTCAATCAATTGCCCAAGCTAACGTATATGTTTTCATGGTGATCAATCATAAAAACAACCAACAATCCAGAATGCAAGACGAAAACAACAATCAATAACTTAATTCCAAAACAATTTCATAAAATCACAATCATAATTCATGGCTTCAACCCTAGAGGAAGGGTTCTTGTCATTCATGTTCGTAAAACTACAACTAACTACTACTAAACTAACATACTTACATGAATTTGGTAGATGAGAAGGGAATTTGCCAAACCCTAGATGAGTTCTCCCACTTCTCCCTTCACTCGTAGGTAGTTTTCCAGAATAAAATCGTGACAAAGTGGTTTTAGGAGCTAAGGGACCTATTTATACTAAATGAGAAACATGCACAATTTAGCCTGTCGAGGAATGGCTCCGTGTCACGGAGTGTATCGCGGAGCACTGCCTCCGTGACACGGAGGTAACGCGAAAGCTCTCTGGAAATTGCCTCCGGAAGCCGAAACTGCCAAGTGCCACCGCGTTGGCAGCGTGTCACGCTGCTTGGGCAGCGCGTTAGCACACCCCTGTCGCGCAGCTGGCACGGCGTGGCACGTTGCTGGCTCGCTGGTGCTGCCTGCCTGCCGCATCTGCTCCCAACTCCATTCCGTTACTTCACCAACTTATAACTTAGTTCCTCAAAATCATTGAAACCTACAAAACAAGGACTAATCATGTTGGTTAGCACATATATTCACATTTATATAAAATCACATGAAAATGTATACCATTACTTAGTTAAACAAGACTAAATTAAGTTATCAAGCGTCACTCGGGCATGCTATTTTGCCCGAGATCACAACCCCACACTTAAAGTCTTGTTCTTCCTCGAACAACCTTTTACATCTCATGCATATGGAGACTCGCCCATAACTCATTTAGCAAGATTATTCAAGCTACGACTATAATGATTACGTAAGATAACAAGCTAAAAATAGAGCATGCACGATTTGATCATCGAAATGAAGTACAACTATGTTAAGACTTCTTAACCTCAAGAATCGACTCTCAATCTTAGCAAACTCATGCAAATCAACTGATTAATAAATCCCACATGAATTATATCCTTCATTCAACATGTGCCCTCACGGAAAGAGAGTTACCCAACTTCACACGCAAAAACAATTTTTAAATCACAACATGTGTGGGTACATGAATAGAATTATGCTCACTCTCACAAAGAATTCACATGCATCATGTAATGACCCATATGCTTGCCCTTAGTGTTCTGTTCCACTAATTTAAGGATGTATGAATGTAATATCAAGTAGGACTTTTTAGGTTGTAATGTAACTCAGGTGCGGGTAGGTACTATTATGGCCAGTAATAGTGACTATCTTTCCTAAGCGCTTTTAATACATCACGCCTTCATTACGAACTTCCTTTCCCTTACTTCACCTTTTTCTCCTTTCAGATTTCTTTTTCCTCTTTTGTTCCCCCATTTCTTTAGGCACTTTTAGCTTATTAGTAAGGAGTTCTATAAATAATTTTTCATTAATTTGTTTTCTTACTCCTTACTAATACTCAACCGTATTCAAACAAGTGCACCCTCGATCTTTCTCAACTTTTACAATTGCTACTTTCCCTTCTTTTTCATTCTTCTCACTCCTTTACTCTTTCGTATTTTTCCTTTAAGCGCTTAGGAGTTTTGGTTCAAATTCAAGGCTAATGAAAGAAAAAGGATTAAGCTTATGTTGCATCTGTCAAAGAATAGGCTCAAGGATCAATGGGGTTAACTAGGATTAATTTTTCAAGGTAGGTAAAATGAGGGATAGAAATTTGGTTCATTCAAAGAAATGCCTAAATCATCTCCTACAATTCACATCCTTCATTTCGTTTTATAAACACACCAGGCAAGTTCTAGACAATCCACAATAGCACAGAATACTCAAAAACCTTACACTCATGGCACATGCTCAAATCAAGACACATTCAGCAGACTCTTACTCAGCTAATCACAAGAATTCAAAATTAAGCTTCAATAGTGTTGAGTCAAATTCAAGAGCCTAAGTGTCTCAAACAAAGTTATACACTTGCATGCTTCACACTGAACATACTTGCATCTTATAATCATGTATAGCACATAACAAGAACATCAAGCACCAATTAGTTATGGTTTCAAAAGCCCAAAACCTATTGACTAATTTTTCCTCAAGACGGTCGTCATCCATCCATCGTCGGAAACAGTCCCTAACTATGACTAAAAACATTATATACAGACAAAGAAAATTATTTTTATTCTTCGGTTCAAAGACCCCCTATCGGAAAAGAACCGAAAAGAAAAACCAACGGGTGATGAATTCATGCTTGACTCCCAAAAATTTTCAAATTTCTCCCAAATTTCACACAAGCATCACATTCACCAAAAACTTGTTAAGCACAAAAATTTTGAAATTTTTCTCACCGCACACTTAAATCATGCTATGTCCTCATAGCATTAAATTAACATTTATAGGATGAGAAATACTCCCTAAGCCTTTATGCCAAGCTAAAAGCATGCTCTCCTTTCAAGTTTTCAGAGGTGGGTGTTCGACCCCACACTTCTTCTATTCCATGCTCTTTAGCTTCCACCGTCTTGGTACTCAGACTTCCCTCCATCTGTGCTTAGCTTTCCACCAAAGACACAAACAAAATGAAAATAACAAAATCAACACAAAATCAAAATCACAAATTGTACCTGAGGTACCCTTGGGTTGCCTCCCAAACAGCGCCTTATTTTACGTCGTGGCACGACGTGGACTGTCCTTTTCAGGACATCCTCATACCTGGTTCTCTTTTGAGAACCATCTCCTTTTCTTTTGCTGTTTAGAGGAAACAGCCTCCACTCTGTTCCTCTCTCTCTCCAACTTCTTCTCAATTTGAAGTCCTCTATCAGCCTCGGGCTGAAAACTTGACATTGCCTTTAGCCGTGCAAAGGAACTTCTTAACCAAGTCATTCCATGAAGTTATGGAGTTCGGTGGCTCAGCCTTCAGCCACTTTTTCGCCTCTCCCAACAGTGAAAATGGGAAGAGGGTTAGTCGGACATAATCTGTGGACACGCCGGTGGGGACAAACGTGTCACTAATCTCTAAAAAGCTCTGTAAGTGCTGCTGCGGGTCCTCATGTGCCACCCCAATGAATTGACCACTAGAATGTAACAGCTGCACCATGTTCTATTTAAGCTCAAAGTTCCCTCAAGGCTCCGGTTTATGGATACTAGAGGTCACATTCGTCGCTAGTGGGATTGCCACTTCGCGAACTAGTCTTGCTGCCATTGCTTCTAATGACAATTGTGCTTGTCCCGCGGGTGGTTGTTGTTGTACCTTTTCTTGAAGTCTCTTCAGCTTTTGCTCTAGAGCTACTCTCCTTCGCAAATGGATTTGACGTTCAGGTTCTAGCAACGGTTCCATAAGCTCTCTATTTCTAGCCGGCTCGGCAGGACAACCTGTCACCTACAATAAGTAGACTAAGACCAAGTTTCTCAACACTTAACGAAATTTAAAAATCACACTAAAACAGATAACTTATCAAAACTTCGCCTAGTCCCCGGCAACGGCGCCAAAAACTTGACATGCTCGATTCGCACGTCCGCAAGTGTATGGGTCGTCCAAATAATATAGTGACTCTTTTTAAGAACCGGAATGTCGAACCCACAGGGACTGTACCCATTCCTATAACTATCCATTACAAGTGTGATCGTAAATACCGAAAATGTTGGTTATAAAAGTTTTCGAGGGAGATTTAATTAAGTCTAGTTTTGGTCAACGAAATATCCTGAATTTACTCTTGGAGCAACATAGAGTTGAAACCAGATAATCATGCGATACTACGATTTGCAATGGGTTAAGCATGCAACTATCGATTGTTCTTTCATATAATTAGAATTGCATGTTCATGGTCTTTCGAGCCTCTTAACACGGCAAACTAGCCTCACTGCATCATTGTGAGCGAGGATGCTAATTTCTAGTTCGCGGGCAATTAATTATGTTGTGGTTTACGGGGAAACGATTAGGGACTTTCGTGCATCTAACCATTTAACTCAACTTGCCCTCACAACTACTTCTTCGAGTGGTGATGTGATAATCCTAAGTTGGTCTCTTAATAACCCCCGTTTTATCAACCAAGCAAGGTGTTAGGTATATTTCTATCCTAACACGAAATTATATCATGAGATACAAACATGCTCCTTACATTCTCATGTCCTGACCTAGGTAATTCTTTCTCAAGCAATTGCCCAAGCTAACGTATATGTTTTCATGGTGATCAATCATAAAAACAACCAACAATCCAGAATGCAAGACAAAAACAACAATCAATAACTTAATTCCAAAACAATTTCATAAAATCACAATCATAATTCATGGCTTCAACCCTAGATGAAGGGTTCTTTCCATTCATGTTCGTAAAACTACAACTAACTACTACTAAACTAACATACTTACATGAATTTGGTAGATGAGAAGGGAATTTGCCAAACCCTAGATGAGTTCTCCCACTTTTCCCTTCACTCCTAGGTAGTTTTCCAGAATAAAATCATGACAAAGTGGTTTTAGGAGCTAAGGGACCTATTTATACTAAATGAGAAACGTGCACAATTTAGCCTGTCGAGGAATGGCTCCGTGTCGTGGAGGTAACGCGAAAGCTCTCTGGAAATTGCCTCCGGAAGCCGAAACTGCCAAGTGCCACCGCGTTGGCAGCGTGTCACGCTGCTTGGGCAGCGCATTGGCACACCCCTGTCGCGCAGCTGGCACGGTGTGGCACATTGCTGGCTCGCTGGTGCTGCCTGCCTGCCGCATCTGCTCCCAACTCCATTCCGTTACTTCACCAACTTATAAATTAGTTCCTCAAAATCATTGAAACCTACAAAACAAGGGCTAATCATGTTGGTTAGCACATATATTCACATTTATATAAAACCACATGAAAATGTATACCATTACTTAGCTAAACAAGACTAAATTAAGTTATCAAGCGTCACTCGGGCATGCTATTTTGCACGAGATCAGCAGGATAGCTAGAGCAGGCCCCATTGCTGGGATGAGTTTCATGCCGCATTTCTGGATCGATTCTTCTCTCATGAGATGAGGGAGATTAAAGCAGCCGAGTTTGTGAACCTGAAGCAAGGAAGGATGACAATTCAGGAGTATACATTGGAGTTCACTCGCTTGTCCAAGTACGCCCCAAAGATGGTGGCTGATCAGAGAGCTCAAGTGAGCCGGTTTATGCACAGAGTAGAAGACTACCTGGTCATAGATTGTAGGACCGCTATGCTTCACTAGGACATTGACTTTCCTTGATTGGTTCTGTACGCCCAGCAGATGGAGGCGGTGCATTTGAGAGAGAGAGAGAGAAAGGCCAAAAGGGTCAGGATAGATAGTTATGAGTTCTCTCAATAGAGATCAGGAGGCGCACATTGCCAGCAATCTCATCAAAGGTCGTCAGCTCCAGCGCTATCATCGGTCGGTGCTCCATCTAGGTCGCAAGGTGATTAGAGGAGCAGAGCCTCAAGTTCGAGGGACCATAGGAGCATGCAGATAGCGCATATCTTTCCGGCCTGCAGGAAGTGTGGCAAGAGTCATATGGGAGAGTGCTTGATGGGATCAAATATTTGTTTGGGGTGTGGTAGATCCCAACACATGCGCCAGGAGTGTCCCTTGGCTAGACAGGGTGATGGTAGAGGCTGTACTAAGTCTACCAGTTTAGCAGCAGCACCATCACGCCTAGCTCGGCAGGGTGCATCCACCAGTGCAAGTGGTGGCCAGCACCACAATAGGTTTTATGCCCTTGCATCTCGATAGGAGCAGGAGACTTCACCAGATATGGTCACCGGTATGTTATGAGTATTCCGCTTTGATGTATATTCATTGTTATATCCAGGGGCTACTTTATATTTTGTGATGCCCTATGCTTCTAGTAGTTTCGCAGTCAGCCCCAAAATCCTATCAGAACCCTTCTCAGTCTCTAGTCCAGTCGGTGATTCAGTTATAGCTCGACGAGTATACAAAAATTGCCCTGTTGCAGTCCTTCAAAAAGTCACCTCAACAGATTTAGTAGAGCTAGCCATGACAGATTTTGATGTTATCTTCAGCATGGATTGGCTACATTCATGTTATGCCTCAGTCAATTGTAGAACCTGTACAGTAGAGTTCAGATTTCCGGGTGAGCCAGTCCTAGAGTGAAAGGGTAGTTCAGTTATGCCTGTAGGTCGCTTCATTTCCTACCTTAAGGCCAGAAAGATGATTTTTAAAGGTTGTGTGTACCATCTAGTTAGGGTTAATGATGCTACATCCGAAACCCCAACTATCCAGTCAGTTTCTGTAGTGTATGAATACCCAGAAGTGTTTCCAGATGATTTACTGGGGATTCCTCCCGAGCGGAAGATCGACTTTGGTATTGATCTTCTTCCTCATATGCAGCCTGTATCTATTCCTCCTTACAGAATGGTTCTAGCTAAGCTAAAGGAGTTAAAGGAGTAGTTGAAGGATCCTTTAGACAAGGGTTTCATCAGACCGAGTAAATCCCCATAGGGTGCACCAGTTCTCTTCGTCCAAAAGAAGGAAGGTTTCTTTTGGATGTGTATTGATTATCAACAATTGAACAAGGTCACCAACAAGAACAGGTATCCTCTCCCCAGGGTTGTTGATTTGTTTGACCAGCTTCAGGATGTTAAGTTTTTTTCAAAGATAGACCTCAGATATGAATACCATCAACTTAGGGTTCGGGAGTGTGACATCCTGAAGACAGCCTTCAGGAGTCGGTATGGTCACTATGAGTTTGTAGTTATGTCTTTTGGACTAACGAATGCTCCTGCAGCTTTTATGGATTTGATGAATAGGGTGTTCGAGCCATACTTGGATATGTTTGTGATCGTGTTCATAGATGACATACTTATACACTCTCGGAGCAAGGAGGAGCATGTCGCTCATTTGAGGGTGGTGTTACAGACCTTGAAGGATCATCAGTTGTATGCTAAGTTCAGCAAGTGTGATTTTTGGCTAAACTCAGTGGCATTTTTGGGTCATATGGTATCAAGTGAGGGTGTGCAGGTGGACTCTCAAAAGATTGAAGCGGTGAAGAATTGGCCTAGACCAGTTAATCCTTCGTATATCAGGAGTTTCTTGGGTTTAGCTGGTTATTATCGGAGATTTATTGAAGGATTTTCATCCATTGCAGCCCCGTTGACTAAATTGACCCAGAAGAAAGTGACGTTTCAATGGTCAGAAGCTTGTGAGAAGAGCTTCCAAGAGTTGAAGACTCAACTCACCTCAGCACAAGTGTTGACCGTACCTTAGGGTACCAATGGGTTTGTGGTATATTGTGATGCTTCGAGGATCGGCCTTGGTTGTGTACTAATGCAACATGGTAAGGTTATAGCCTATGCTTTCAGAAAGCTGAAGGTCCATGAAAAGAACTACCCAACTCATGACCTCGAGTTGGCGGCGGTAGTATTTGCCTTGAAGATTTGGAGACACTATCTATATGGGGTCTATGTAGATGTGTTTACAGACCACAAAAGCCTATAATACGTGTTTACCCAGAAGGATCTAAATCTATGTCAGAGGAGATAGTTGGAGCTTTTTAAAGATTATGATATGAATGTCCTTTATCATCCAGGCAAGACCAATGTGGTGGAAAACACTCTTAGTAGGCTGCTTATGGAGAGTATGTCCCATGTGGATCACGAGAGGAAAGAGTTAGCGAAGAATGTGCATCGGCTTGCATGAAAAGGAATTCATATTGTTGACTCGACGGATGGAGATGTTATCATTCAGAATGGATCAGAATCTTTCATGGTGATCGAGGTAAAAGCTAGGTAAAACGAGGACCCTATTCTGGTAAAGTTGAAGGAAGTTGTTCAGAATCAAAAAATGGAGGTCTTCTTTCAAGGAGGAGATGATATGCTACAATATCAGGGTCATTTGTGTGTTCCGGGTGTTGATTATTTAAGAAATTGAATATTGCAGGAAGCTCATGGTTCCAAATATTCTATACATCCATGTGCCACCAAGATGTACCGTGACCTACGGGAAGTCTATTGGTGGAATGGCATGAAGAAGGACATAGCAGAGTTAGTGGCTAAATGTACGAATTGTCAGCAGGTGAAGGTTGAGCATCAAAGACGTGGAGGTGTGCTTCAAGAAATTAGTATCCCTACTTGAAAGTGGGAGGAAATCAATATGGACTTCATTATAGGTTTGCCTCGCACTCGTCGAAAATATGACTCTATTTAGGTGGTTGTAGGACGATTGACTAAAGCAGCTCATTTTATGCCAGTCAAAGCTACAGATTCAGCGGAGGATTATGCCAAATTGTATCGAGAGTTAGTTAGGTAGCATAGAGTGCCCTTGTCCATCATATCAGACAGAGGTACTCAGTTTACCTCCCAGTTTTGGAGATCATTTCAGAAGGGACATGGTACCCAAGTCAAGCTTAGCACAGCATTTCATCCGCAGATGAATGGCCAGGCCAAGCAGACCATTCAGACTCTTGAGGATATGTTGAGAACATGTGTGATTGATTTCCAGGGTAGTGGAGATGATCATTTGCCTCTCATTGAGTTTGCATATAATAACAACTACCATTCCAGCATTCAAATGGCTCCGTTTGAAGCTCTCTATAAGCAGAGATGTAGATCGCCTATTGGTTTGTTCGAAGTCGGTGAAGCTACATTGATAGGTCCAGATTCAGTCCATGAGGCTATGGAGAAAGTTCAGCTTATAAGCGATAGGTTGAAAACAGCTCAGAGTCGTCAAAAGTCTTATAAAAATGTGAGGAGGAGAGAACTTGAGTTTGAAGTTGATGATTGGGTGTTTCTGAAGGTATCTCCGATGAAGGGAGTGATGAGGTTTGGAAAGAAAGGGAAACTCAGTCCCGCTATGTTGGCCCATATCGGAATGTGAGACGAGTGGGCAAGGTAGAATATTAGTTGGAGTTGCCCTCATAATTAGCTTTAGTTCATCCAGTTTTCCATGCATCGCTCTTAAAAAAGTGCTTGGGTGATTCGGCTTTGGTTGTCCCGGCGGAGAGCATGGGCTTGAAGGATAGTCTTAGCTA
Organism: Datura wrightii; assembly: GCA_035772735.1. NCBI lineage: Eukaryota > Viridiplantae > Streptophyta > Magnoliopsida > Solanales > Solanaceae > Datura > Datura wrightii. Next base: position 3,715,058 of record JASDFA010000010.1, on the reverse strand, counting down.
TGAGGAGGTTCTGATAGAAATAGTTGATCATCAGGTTTGAAAACTAAGGAACAAGGAAGTAGCCTCAGTAAAGGTTTTGTGGAGGAACCAACATGTTGAGGGAGCAACATGGGAAGCCAAAGCAGATATGATGACTAAATACCCGCATTTATTCCCTTCTGACTTAGTGTCATCTTGAGGCATCAATTTCCTCCCTAGTACTCTATTCAGTTTCATATTTAGATCATGTGCCCCAGTTTTTTCCATGTCAATGTATGTATGTATGATTCATGAATTCAGTTCAGTCATATATTATAGTCTGAAGTTAGTCACTCTGTCAGTTTTCAGCTTAAATGTTCAGTATTTGGCACGGCACTTGCAGTTCTAAGCTTTTCGGTATGTTTGCTCATATTCGAAGATGAATGTTCCCAGGGGGAAGATATTGTGATGCCCGAAAAGTGTTTAAGACTAGACTCAGTATTTGAAATAAGAAATAGCATAAAATCTGAGATTTCTTCTCAGAACAACTCATTGTACAGGTCGTAAGTGGGTCTAACGACTCGTTGGAGGGCTCATGGTGAGAATCTGCAGAATTGGATTTAGAAGTAACAGGTCTCAGAACGACCCATTGGTCGATGTAATAAGTCGTTGTATGGGGGTCGTTGGGAGGATGGTCTTAGTCAAAAAGGGGTGGCACGAGTCAGAGGATGACTCGTTGTTCTGAAGGACGAGTCATTGAATTGTCCCATTGGAAGGATTTTCAGAAGGTAGGTAGTGGTGAAACGGATAGTTTCCACGAGTCATGGGAGTTGGGTATGACTCGTGGTACCAGTCATGGTAGCAGACCTGAGTCCGAAAAGTAGGGTGAAGCAACAAGGGAAGTAACAATTCATCGGAGCTAGGTACGACTCGTGGTACCGGTCGTTGTCACTTGCAATGCAGTTTTTTCAGGTTTTTCATTAAGGGTATTTTTGTCATTCCTAAGCGCTAAGGTCATATACTTGTTTTAAGCTCAGTTAGTAGGGTTTTAAGGGTATTAAATTCATTCTAAGCCTAGCCATTCCCATGCATGCAACTTAGAGTTTTCCTTGGAGATCAAGTTTGGATAATCTCTCCAAATCCTCTTCAATTTCCTTTGGGCTTTCAAGGGGAGTGTTGATCAGATTTACCCAAGTATGTGAGTCCATGAATGAAAGTTCCTTTCTGTCACGACCCAAACGGGTTCCAGGATCGTAGACACGGGACAAGGGACCTCGAGGGACCCCAAGCCGACCCATGGCATAAGCATACATCTAACTCATTCGATAAATGGAAGAAAACATCAATATAAACTCAGCGGAAGTCTAACTCAACATAATATCAGAATAAGCATCTGAAGTTAAACATATACAAAGTCTGAAAAGCCTCTAATCTGGACGAGTTGATAGGACAAGACTCCAACTAACTCAACAATATTGAAGCTGAAAATACAGGAGGAAACTGAAAGTCTAGCCCTCGAAGGATGAGGACTCACCAACCAAGTAGGCTCTAACTCTGACAATTGACTACGAGCGGGGCTGAGCCTGGGAGCTGGGTCCTATATCATGAAACGATACAGCATAGAAAGTATGTGGTCAGTACGTGGAATGTACTGAGTATGCAAGGTAAGTAAAACTGCTCAAGTAAAGTAATCATTTAAAACATTTCATAACATATCATAAACTTTCAAATATGAGAGGAAAGACTGCATGCATTCGTTCTGAAAGCATAATCTTTTCATAATATGACCATGCATAGCTTCATAACATCATAACTGACTTGGATAACTCAAAGTTGAAATATGACAATTATAAAAAAGCTGAATAATGAGTCCAACATTGCTTTTAGAACATGCATAGGTAAAACAATAACCATGAGTAATGAATATGCAAATTGGAAACATATAGACAATGGGAGACTCGTCATTTAACCGACATATCACGATAAAGCTTACGTGGTTCCGACTATGACACTCAAGTGGACAGAGCTGTCCAAAACCTTGCCATGGCTAAGGACGCTACCATGATATTGATATCAAGCTCATGGGCCATTAGGGTCGGGGATAGCTCACAAGGGAGGTCCCAATAAAATAATAGTATCAACCTATGTTGGTGCGTAGTTCTAGGGCATAGGGTGATCGACCCTTAGCCCGCTTGGTGCTAGACTCTTCTCCCAAAACATGCAATGCTCTACATCGTATATAACGAAGCTCAACATCGTCTATTGACGAAGCTCAACAATGGAATCATGCATAAACTCAACATCGTATGAAATGAAGCTCAACATTGTCATTTGACAAAGCTCAATAATGAAATCATACATAGAACCGACATCGTATGAAAACAAAGCTCAATAATACATACATCTCAATTATAAATTCATGCATATGAGAAGCTTTATTTCGAAACATACCACAAGCTCAAATATAAGTGGGAGCATCTACTCCAAAACCATGTAGTAAGCTTACGTTAGAGATACTACATCATCATACTTGATATAAGGGCCTTGCCCAAAACTTTATCATGCTTGGATCTACTCAATTCATTTTAAAAACAATATCATAATCATGGGTAGCTTTAGAAACATGTTTTTCACTATCAATCTTATCATCATCATACATTCATTATCATTCTTTTCTTTCATGAACTTCTCATCCATGGGAATTTTATTTCACAATCTAGAAAACACAATTTTGATTGAAAAAAATTTAAAATCTGCCCAAGCTTCACAATTCATCAATAGAAACATAATATAATCGTATCCACGTATAGAAATTGAAGAATTATGCAATTGGGTAAAAAACCCATAACTTGATCATAGGAATTTCTCATACTTAGATAGAGATTGGGCATGGGTGACGAAGGAAACACCCACTCATAACCCTACATACCTGGAAGGGTTGATTCCACCAGATCTTTGATTGCCCAAGAGGAAATTGGATGGAAACCTTGAATACTAGTCTTGAACCACCTCTTCAACCTCTCAAGCTTGAATGCATGGAATGAATGACTTATAATAAGTTTTCCCCTCTCAAAACCCACTAAAACGAGTCTTAAAAGACGTAGTACAGGCCCCTAGGACTTAGGAATTACGGAAAAGCCCTTACAAAAATTGCAGAATTTGGCTGACTGCCAGTCCCCACGAGGGACTGGACGACTCGTGCTCACAGGCCATGACTCGTGGCTATGATTCTTTTGGTTCACTGCTCAAAACCACTAGGGGACCTCACAGAAGACACCACGACTTGTGGTGGGTGACCAGGACTCATGGTCACCATCCGTGGCTTCTACTGCCCAATGCCTCCTTGCCACAACCCGTCTAGGCCACGGGAGACCTCATGAGTCGTGAGGCCTGACCATAACTCATGGTCATGCCCATGGTCTTCTCAACAAGCCCTTCCAACCCTGCTAGACCACAAGTCACCTCACGACTTGTGGTCACTCCTCATGAGCCTCCTCATGGTTCGTCTTGTGACCTGGTGCAAAATTTAAGTTTTTCACCGTTTTGACTCCCGGGTCTGATCCTTGGGTTCCCGGGGTATAACAATATCTCCCTTTAGGAACATTCGTCCTCGAATGTTAGAAACACATAGACACTCAGAAACATACAATCATCATACGCAAACACTGATCATTTAAACCGAAAACTGACAGAATGACTACCTCCAAAAAGAACTACATAGATGAACTGAATTCAGACGTCACATACATCTAACATAACATAAATCAAACTTGTGCACATGAACTGAACATGGCAACTGATTAGAGAATAAGGGCAAAAACTGATACCTCAAACTGGAACTAAGCCGGTAGGGAACAGGTGGGGGAATTTAGTCATCATATTCACTTCGGCTTCCCACATAGCTCCCTCAACATGTTGGTTTCTCCATAATGCCTTTACCGAAGCTACTTCTTTGTTCCTCAGCCTCCGAACCTGACGATCTAAGATTGCAACTGGAATTTCCTCATATTTGAGGTTATCTCTCACACCAACACTGTCCACCAGAACTACTACGGCTGGATCTCCCAAGCACTTTTTCAAGAGCGATACATGAAAGACAGGATGACCTGAAGATAGCTCTGATGGCAAGTTCAACTCATACGCTACCTTACCAACTCTCCTTATAACCCGGTAAGGACCAACATAGCAGGGACTGAGTTTCCCTTTTCCTTCCAAACCGCATGACTCCCTTCATGGGGGATAACTTCAGAAATACCCAATCGTCCACCTCGAACTCAAATTCTCTCCTCCTCACATCAGCATGTGACTTCTGAATACTCTGAGCGATTTTAGCATGTCCCTTATCAACTAAACCTTCACCATAGCCTCATGAACCGAATCAGGTCCTATCATAGCTGCCTCACCAACCTCAAACCATCCGATGGCAATCTATACTTTAGCCCATAGAGAGCCTCAAACGGTGCCATCTAGATGTTGGACTGATAGGTATTATTGTAAGCAAACTCGATCAAGGGCAAGTGATCATCCCAACTACATTTGAAATCCATCACACAAGCTCTCAACATGTCCTTGAGAGTTTGAATTGACCGCTCCGCCTAACCATCCATTTGCGGATCAAATGTTGTGATGAGTTTGACCTGAGTCCCAAGTCCTTTTTGGAAAGACCGCCAAAACTGAAAGGTAAACTGAGTACCTCAGTTTGGGATAATAGATAAGAGCACTCCATGTAATCGCACCAACTCCTAAATATATAGTTTGGCATAATCATCCGCTGAATCTGTGGTTTTGACCAGTAGAAAATGTGCAGCCTTGGTCAACCTGTCTATCACCACCCAAATAGAATCGTAGTGTCAGCATGTACGAGGTAAGCCTGTAATGAAATCCATATTAATCAATTCCCACTTCCAAGTGGGAATGCTAATATCCTGAAGTACGTCTCTCGGTCTTTGATGCTCGACTTTCACCTGCTGACAGTTTGGGCACTTAGCTACAAATTCTGCAATATCTTTCTTCATGCCATTCCACCAATATATTTCCCGCAAATCATGATACATCTTGATGGCACTCGGATGGATAGAATACCTGGATCCATGTGCCTAATGCAATATCCGGTTCCTCAAATCATCAACCTCTGGAACACACAAATGACCCTGGTACCGCAACACACCATATCCCCCTTGGGAGAGGACCTCCACCTTCTGACTCCGAACGGCTTCATTCAGATTCACCATAATCAAATCCTCGTCTTGCCTAGGTTTCACATCAGTTACCAAGGACGATTCTGATCCATTTTGCATAACAACGTCGCCATCAGTCAGTCGACCAATCTAACTCCCAACCTCACAAGTCGATGGACATCTTTCACCAAATCCTTCTTTCCCTCATCCACGTGGGACACACTCTCTACAGAGAGCCTATTAAGTGTGTCCGCTACCACATTAGCCTGACATTCATGTCGTAGTCCTTTTGTAGCTCCAACCACTTCATTTGCCGAAGATTGAGATCTTTCTGCGTGAACACATATTGTAAGTTCTTGTGGTCTGTAAATACATCCATGTGGACTCCATACAAGTAATGCCACTATATCTTCAATGCAAACACCACCGCGGCCAACTCGAGATCATGGGTTGGATAATTCTTCTCACGGACCTTCAACTGTCTTGAGGCATTTGCTATCACCTTCCCATGCTGCATCAACACACACCCAAGTCCGATTCTTGAAGCATCACAATACACCACAAAACCATCGATACCCTCGGGTAGGGTCAACACTGGTGCTGAAGTGAGTCGAGTCTTCAATTCTTGGAAGCTTTTCTCACAAGCCTCCGACCATTGGAACTTTACCTTCTTCTGAGTCAACTTGGTCAAAGGTGTTGCAACAGATGAAAAGCCCTTGACAAATTTGCGATAGTAACCCGCTAAGCCCAAAAAGCTCCTGATATCTGATGGGTTCACCAGTCTGGGCCAACTCTTCACCGCCTCGATCTTCTGAGAATCTACCCTTATGCCCTCACTCGATGCCACATGGCCCAAAAATGCCACAGAATCCAACAAAAACTCACATTTGTTGAACTTTTCATACAACTGACGATCCTTGAGGGTCTGAAGCACTACTCTCAAGTGAGCGGCATGCTCTTCCTCGCTCCGAGAGTATATAAGGATGTCATCAATGAACACAATCACGAACATGTCCAAATATGCCTTGAACACCCTGTTCACAAGATCCATAAAAGTTGCAGGGGCATTGGTTAGTCCAAAAGACATAACAACAAATTCGTAGTGACCATACCGAATCCTGAAAGCGGTTTTCGGGATGTCACTCTCCCGAACCCTAAGTTGGTGATACCCGAATCTGAGATTAATCTTGGAGAAACAATTGGCACCCTGAAATTGGTCAAACAAATCATCTATCCTAGGCAAAGGATACCTATTCTTAATGGTGACCTAGTTTAACTGTTGATAGTCAATGAACATCTGAATCGAACCATCCTTCTTTCGAACAAATAACACTGGTGCACCCCATGGAGACTTACTCGGCCTAATAAAGCCCTTATCTAACAGGTCCTTTAACTAATCCTTCAACACTTTTAGCTCAATTGGAGACATTCTGTAGGGTATAATAGATATAGCTAATGTGTCGGGAAGAAGATCTATACCGAAATCAATCTCTCACTGGGGAGGGACACCTGGAAAATCATCAGGAAAGACTTCTGGATACTCACGTACTATTGGAACTGAATGGATAGTCGGGGTTTCGGACTTGACATGCTTAACCCTAACTAGATGGTACATGCAACCCTTAGAAATCGTCTTCCTGGCCTTAAGGTAGGAAATGAATCGACCTACAGGCACAACTGAACTACCCTTCCATTCTAAGGCTGGCTCACTTTAGAATCTAAACCCTACTGCACGGGTTCTACAATTAACTGAAGCATAGCATGCAAATAGCCAATCCATGCCGAGAATAACATCGAAATCGGTCATGGCTAACTCTATCAAATCTTCTAAGGTGACCTTATGAAGGACTGAGAGTGGGCAACCTCTATACACCTGTCTAGCTATAACTGAGTCACCTACAGGAGTAGAAACTGAGAAGGGTTCTGACAAGATATCGGGACTGACTTCGAAGCTGCTAGCCACATATGGTGTCACAAAAGACAAGGTATCCCCCAGATCTAGCAAATCATATACATCAATACGGAAAACTCGCAACATACCAGTGACCACATCCGGGGAGACATTCTTCTCATAACGGGAAGCTAAAGCATAGAATTTGTTCTAGTGCTGACTGCCAGTTGTGCTAGTAGATGCCCTCTGATATGTTGAGCGTGAGGGAGGGGCTGCTGAACTAGAAGCTGGGCCTCGGCCCCTAACTTAATCCTGCCTCGAAGCTGGAAAATCTCGAAGCATGTGTCCGAGCTGGCCACACCCAAAACAAGTACCTGAACCTGCCAAGCACTGGTTTATGTGTCCTCGACCACACCTACGATAAGCTGGGATGCTAGAATTTGCGAGTCTGCTACTCTAACCCCTCTAGCCTGATGCTCGCCCTCTCTAATAATGTATAGGAATGGATGGCACACTCAATGCCGAAGATGCTGGGGCTGATGATCTCTGGTGAATTTGTTGTCTGTGTCCTCCACCGGACCTACACTGAGAGAACCTGTGATCCTCGGTCCTGGCCCTCTTGGCCTCCCTCTTTCTCGAATGTGTTGCCTCCATCTGCTGGGCGTACAACACTATATGAGGAAATTCCATATCCTGGTAAAGCATAGCAATCTGACACTCCTTGGCCAAATACCCTGCTATACCATGAACAAACCTGCTCACTCGCGCCCTCTGGTCAGCCACTAACTCCGTGGCATATTTTGATAGGCGAGTGAACTCAAGAGAATACTCTTGAACTGTCATCCTTCCCTGCTTCAAGTTTACAAACTCAACTGCCTTCAGCTCCCTCATCTCCCGAGGGAAGAATCGATCTAGGAACGCAACCTAAAACTCCTCCCATGTGATCGGACCTACTCCTGCGACCCTACTATCCTTCCATTAGCGAAACCAAATATGTGCAACCCCCTTCAACTGGTAGGAGGCCAACTCTGCTCACTCAACACTAATCACCCGCATGACTTGGGTGATCTTGACAATCTCATCCACGAAGTCATATGGGTCCTCATCTACCTTCGACCCCGTGAACTCAGGAGGGTTCATCCTCAAGAAGTCCCAGACTCGAGTCACCGCTGCATTACCATTTTTCAAAACATGTGCAATTGTCTGCTGGTTGACTTGAGCGGTCAAGGCCTGCGCAAGCATCTGAATAGCGGCCCGGTACCCAGCATGAGCAGCTGGCTCCGGTGCCTGAGGCTCCTGAACTGGTGGGGATGGCTGATGCCTATAACCATTTCCACCCTCGTGGCCTTCACCACCTTCATTCCTCCTTCAGTTCATTCTTCGGGAAGCCATGATTCTACAATCGCGATAGCACAAACTAGAAAGATAGAAAGACTCTTCATCGCATGACATAAATCATGAAAGAAGGGAACATTTCCTAAACATCTCGTAGCCTCTTATCATAAGTGTGGTGCGCTTCACACCTATGAAAAAGACTCTACTTAACGCGGCTTTTAGAGACCCTAGGATACTTCAAACCTATTGCTCTGATACCAAGTTTGTCACGACCAAAACGGGGGTTCGGATCCTAGACACTGGAAAAGGGACCCCGAGAGACCCCAAGTCGACCCATGACATAAGCACACATCTAACTCATTAAATAAATAGAAAAAAACATCAATATAAACTAAGCAGAAGCCTAACTCAACATAACATCAGAATAAGCATCTGAAGCTAAACACATACAGTCTGAAAAGCCTCTAATCTGGACCAATTGATGGGACAAGACCCCAACTAACTCAACAATACTGAAGCTGAAAATATAGGAGGAAACTGAAAGTATAGCCCTCGAAGGATGAGGACTCACCAACCAAGTAGTTTCTAACTTTGACAACTGACTACGAGTGGGGCTGAGCCTGGGAGCTGGGCCCTGTATCATGAAACAATACAGCATAGAAAGTATGCGGTTAGTACGTGGAATGTACCGAGTAAGCAAGGTAAGTAAAACCGCTCAAGTAAAGTAAATCATTTAAAACATTTCATAACATATCATAAACTTTCAAATTTGAGAGGAAAGACTGCATGCATTCATTCTGAAATTGTAATCTTTTCATTATATGACCATGCATAGCTTCATAACATCATAACTGACTCGAAAAACTCAAAGCTGAAACATGACAATTATAGAAAAGCTAAAAAATGAGTCAAACCTTGCTTTTAGGACATGCATGGGTAAAATAATAACCATAAGTAATGAATATGCAAATTGGAATCATATAGACAATGGGAGACTCATCATTTAATCGACATACCACGATAGAGCTTACGTGGTCCAGACTATCACACTCAAGTGGGCAGAGCCATTCAAAACCTTGCCAGGGCTAAGGATACTACCATGATATCAATATCAAACTCATGGGCCATTAGGGTCGGGGATAGCTCACAAGGGAGGTCCCAATAACATAATAGTATCAACCTACGTTGGCACGTAGTTTTAGGGCATAGGGTGATCGACTCTTACCCCTCTCGGTGCTAGACTCTTCTCCCAAAACATGCAATGCTCTACATCATATATAACGAAGCTCAACATCATCTATTGACGAAGCTCAACAATGGAATCATGCATAAACTCAATATCGTATGAAATGAAGCTCAACATTGTCATTTGATAAATCTCAATAATGAAATCATGCATAGAACCAACATTGTATGAAAACAAAGCTCAATAATACATACATCTCAACTATAAATTCATGCATATGAGAAGTTTTATTTCGAAACATACCACAAGCTCAAATATAAGTGGGAGTATCTGCTCCAAAACAATGTGGTAAGCTTACGTTAGAGATACTACATCATCATACTTGATATAAGGGCCTTGACTAAAGCTTTATCATGCTTGGATCTATTCAATTTATTTTGAAAACAATATCATAATCATGGGTAGCTTTAGAAACATGCTTTTCACCATCAATCTCATCATCATAATACATTCATCATCATTCTCTTCTTTCATGAACTTCTCATCCATGGGAATTTTATTTCATAATCTGGAAAACACAATTTTGATTGAAAATAATTTAAAATCTACCCAAGCTTCACAATTCATCAATAGAAACATAATCTAATCATACCCACGTATAGAAATTGTAGAATTATGCAACTGGGTAAAAATCCCATAACTTGATCATAGGAATTTCTCACACTTAGATAGAGATTGGGCATGGGTGAGAACGGAAACACCCACTCATAACCCTACATACCTGGAAGGGATTGATTCCACCAGATCTTTGATTGCCTAAGAGGAAATTGGATGGAAACCTTGAATACTAGTTTTAGACCACCTCTTCAACCTCCCAAACTTGCAAGCATGGAATGAATGACTTAGAATAGGTTTTTCCCTCTAAAAACCCACTAAAATGAACCTTAAACGACGTAGTATAGGCCCCTAGGACTTAGAAATTACGGAAAAGCCTTTACTAAAATTGCAAAATTTGGCTAACTGCCAATCCCCATGAGAGACTGGACGACTCATTCTCACAAGCCACGACTCGTGGCTATGAGTCATCTAGTTCACTGCTCAAAACCACTAGGGTACCTCAGGGAAGACACCACGACTCGTTGTGGGTGACCACGACTCGTGGTCATCATCCGTGGCTTCTACTGCCCAATGCCTCCTTGCCACAACCCGTCTAGGCCACGGGAGACCTCATGAGTCGCGAGGCCTGACCACAACTCATGGTCATGCCCATGGTCTTCTCAACAAGCCCTTCCAACCCTGCTGGACCACAAGTCACCTCACGACTTGTGGTCACTCCTCATGAGCCTCCTCATGGTTTGTCTTGTGACCTGGTGCAAAATTTTAGTTTTTCACCATTTTGTCTCCCGAGTCTGATCCTTGGGTTCCCGGAGTATAACACTTTCACTCTCATGCCCTAAAGGCTTCTCAGTTCCATGGATTTCAATTCTAGAATTCAAGTTTCATGATCTATGAGGTTTATTCCTGTCCTTGTGAAATTCACAATGATCTATCTATGGGTCAATTTCTTTTATGTATTAAATCCTATTTTATGATCTATGGGAATATTTTATGACTATTTTGAATATAAATTTATAGATTTGAATTTAAATCCAATTATGCCCAATTATGTATGTTTTATGAAAATTCAAGTTATGATTTCACTATGATCTTGATCTCAATTAGCCCAATTATGATTTACGCTTTATGATTTGATTTCTCACAATTACTTATCATGGATTTATGAAATTACAAGTTTATATATGTTTTAAAAATATGCATGGACTTCATGATTGATGGATTCATGACTCTTGGCCAATTCATGGGCTTTTGTTCATGGCTAAACACATATTTTAAATGGGGATCAATGATGTTATTATTTATTTGTCCATGAACTTCATGAATGATTTTACGGTTACTATATGAGTACTAATGTGCATGTTTTTGGGAGCAGTGTCTAGCACCGAGTAGCCTGGTGTTTAAAGGACTACATCAGTGTCTCAGAACTACGTGCCACATTAGGTTTATATATATCCAAATGTTAATGGATCCCCTTTTCATGATATCACATACTGCACGTCCCTTGCCAGGCAAGCCTAGGACGGCTCTTCCCACTTGAGCGAGATAGTTGGGGCATCATGTAAGCTCTATCATGATGGTGTCGATTAAGACGAGTCTTCTCATTATTCCGCATGTTTTTATGCATTGTTATTTATGCTACTTTGTCTCAAGTTAAGTTTCTATAAAGTTTTCCTATGATTATGATTACCAATGAGTTATGAATGATTTGAAAACATTGAGCCCTCATGTTATGATCTGATATTTACTTTATGCTCATGCTATCCTATTTTTATGCACGCTTATGTATTTTAACTGTCCATTTTACTTACCTTGCATACTCGGTACAGTCCAAGTACTGACCGCATACTTTATGTTGTATCGTCTCATGATACAGGATCAAGGGTTCAGTCTCAACCGCATCTCTAGTCTTGCTTGTCCCTCAGACCTGTTTAGCGAGTTGTTGGTGAGTCCTCATCCTTCAATGACATTTTGGTTATATATGATTATGTTTTCAATTTCAGACTATAATGAGTTAGTTGAGGGCTTATCCCATCAACTCGTCAGTAGTAGAGGCTTTTCGGACATAACATGTATTTAGTTTCAGCCTTGTGTTATGTATTCAGGTGTTATGTATTTTCAGGCTTCCGCTATATTACATATGTTAGACTTCTACTTTATTATGTTGAATTTAGATGTGTTTTTCATGTGATAACTAAATGAAGTAATGTTGAATATGTACGGAAGTAAAATGATAACTAAATGAAAGCTGATAAAACTGAAGTAATCATGAAGAAGGGTAAACGTTTAACCTGAACGATCTCACCATCCAAAACATCTGACTAACAGGTATACATACACAAACAAGAACCTAACCAGGCCCCCATAAGCCTTGAAGGTACAAACAACACAGGATAACCTACCTGCACCCCCATAAGCCCCAACAAGTACAAACAATGTATAATCCACTATCTGGCTACTAAAGGTTCATAAACATACTGTAACTCAGGAATACACGTTCTCTAAAACTTTATCTGAGCCAGGTAGGCTCCTGTAGATATATCTGTGTCTGAGCTATCTTGGCTATATAACTAGGCCTGAACCTTAGCTCGATTGTGGGCCATAATGTGATCTCTAATAACTGGACCCCGGACATTGGCCCGACTATGGGTCATAATGTGACTGCTCTAACTGGATCCCGAGCCTTGGCTCGACTATTGATCATACTTTGGCTTCTATAATTGAGCCCCGAGCCTTAGCTCGACTATAGACTGTAATATAATTGTTGTAGTTGGACCTCGAGCCTGGGCTCTACTATGGGTCATAATAGAAGCTCTGAAAACTGGATACGGCCCTCACGGCCTCACTCTGGTTTCTCCAGACATCATACTGATCCTGTCAGCATAACCCTATTGGCAATAGCACCCAAACCCCAAATATCATATACGACAACCAAGCTGGCTAGGGTTAACTCTGACGAGGGTTACAATACCATCGCTACCATCTCAGTTTAATTCATAACAGCTGACCACAATAGGTTTACTCTGAAGTACCATAGATACACAAGTTGTACTAACTTTACGACGAACATAACTTACCTAAAGGCTTAGCCTTACATACCTCAAGTGCTGACCTTCTGTTTAACTGTCGAGTTTCAAAATGTAACTGACGGTTCTATCTAACTGAAGCCCTGATACTGAGATAATAGGGCCAATTTCAATACTAAATTCGACAAATAACGGTAACTTTTGATAACAGTAGCAACTATAATTCACTTCGAGTAACTCGGCCGAAAACCTATAATTTTCTGAGAGTTCAAAAGGGAGAAGTGCTTACCAAATGTCTGTGGCCGATTAGGATTCAATTTGAAACAATTCTGACAACTTTTACCCGGTGGAGCTTCAGTTTGTCGAGTGAATTTTTGAGAAATAACTTTGTAGTAATGCTTCCTCTAGGCCTAGAACTCATTACCCAAAGAAAATTTACGTTTCAACGGTGTTTGGAAGCATAATCGGGCGAAAATATATTGAAAATTGTGTGTGTTCTCTATTCTTGTCGTGGGTTTAACTTAAGAAAAGACTTCAAATTAGCAAGGGGACCTATATATACTTATATGGGTGGTGGACTGGGGGCACCCTTCGCCAGCCAAGGTGCCACAGTGCCTGCCGCGTCACGCCCCTCATAGCGTGTCACGACCCGAATGTACACCCGAATTGTAGACACAGGACAAGGGACCCCGAGAGACCCCAAGTCGACCCATGGCACATGCATACCGCTAATCTCATTTAATAAAGTGGAGCACTTAGCATAAAACATAGTGAAAATGTAACCATAGTGTAACATCTGAAAGTACTAGACATCCACACAAGTTGAGTACCTCATATTATCTGAAAGCCTCTACAACACACGATGGGTTGATGGGACAACATCCCCAACTAACCCGACCAATACTAAAACAAAAGATAACATGAAAGTCTATCAAACAGCCCTTGGAACATGAGGACTCACCAATAATCTGAGAGCGAGAGCTGAGATGGACTAAGGATGAGGATGAGCCTGAGATCCGGATCCTTTATCATGAAACGATACAGCACAGAAAGTATGCGGTTAGTACGTGGAATGCATCGAGTATGCAAGATAAGTAAAACGGACATTTAAAAGTAAAATAAACTCATAAGTAAACATAGGAGGAGGACATCATGCTTGTATTATAAACTTCGTAAGAAAACATAAGGCTCAAGGCTTTCAAATCATTCATAAAGCATTCATGGTCATAATCTTTAAACTATATCAAAACATAACTTGAGCCACTAACACAAACATAACAATGCATAAGACATGCGGAACATTGGGAGGACTCATCATAACTGACACCATCATGGTAGAGCCTTTCATGATTCCCCAACTATCTCACTTAAGTGGGCAGAGCCGACCCTGGTTTGCCAGGAGAGGGTCTTGCATTAGTCATGATATCACATTTGAGGGGATCATTATCAATACAATATATCATTAGAAACCCACGGTGGCACGTGGTTATGAGACACCGGTGTAGTCCTTTGAACGTCGAGCTGCTCGGTGCTAGACACGGCTCCCAAAAACATGCATATAGGCTCATACGTGAATCAATAACATCATGCATTAAGATTCATTGGATAAAATATAACATTTATCATCATTGATCCCCTTTAAACATGCTTAGCCAAGAATCAAGGCCCTTTTTATCGGTCGACATCATAAATTGATAAATCATGTAATTCGTTTCATAAACCGTAAATCATTCTTCAACATGTGGGCATTGCACAATACTTTAACATGCTCAATTCTTTCAAAAATATGCTCATAAACATGGAAACTTGAATTCATGTTTTTCCATCATCAATAAACTCAAAATATTGAATATTCATCATGAATCATAACTTACATGAACTTTCATCAATGGGAATTTTAGATTTAAAAAGCTTGAAACATGATTTTAAAGAAAATAATGTAAAACCTACCCATCATTCATAATTCAATAATTAAAACTCAATTAAATCATACCCATAAAGAGAAATCACACATTTTTATGCATTTGGGTAAAACCCCATAGAACTTGGATAAGAGAATTGATGATTTAATTGAAATTTAGGCATGGGTGCGAAAGAATTCACCCATTCTAAACCCTACATACTTGGGAATGGACTGATTTCAAATTTCCTTGAAAACCCACGAAGGAATTGATGGAAACGTGGAGAAGAAGACCTTGGATCTCCCTAAAACCTCTCTAAAAGCTCTTGCATGGGAATGGGTATGCATTAGGGACTTAACCTATCTTATCACACTCTTAAAAATACACAAAACGACGTAGTTTAGGCTTTAGAAACTTAGGAATTACAAAAACACCCTTATTAAAATGCAGGGAAAACACTGTCAGGGCCCCTAACGAGGGACCTCACGAGTCGTTGCCAAGGGGCCGACTCATAGCTAGGACCCGTGTAGTCCACTGTCCAAAACACTCAGGGGGACCCCCATGAGGGACCCCACGAATAGTGGTAGCCGACCATGACTTATGCTCACCACCCATGAACCCTACTAACCCAAAACTTTGATCAACCCTTCAATGCAGACCACGAGTGACATCACGAGTCATGAGGTCTGACCACGACTCGTGGTCAAGCCTGTGGCCTCCTCAACCTGAGCTTGTCCAGCCTGCTGACCACGAGTCATATGACGACTCGTGGTCACTCCTCACGACCCACCTCACGAGTCATCCTGCAACCTGATGCAAAATTCCAGTTTTTCTCCATTTTGACTCCCGATTCTGATCCTCGGGTTCCCGAGGTATAACATAGCACCAGCAGGCCTGGCGCGTTGCGCTAGCCCCTAGGGGTCCGGCCTCTCCTGACCCCGCTTCCGAGGCTTTTCTCACATGCGTCAAGCTCTCCTTACTCATCACAAATCCACGTGTATGCCTACTAACCGTTAACATTTTATGGGTTGTAACATCCTCCCCCCTTTAGGAACATTCGTCCTCGAATGTGATCTTCAGGCTTAAAGGAATTAACTCTTTTAGCTAGTATTTAGAAAAATTTCAACAGAATCTCCTCTTTAATATGGACTATCCAAAAACCTGAAACACAGGAAAGTCCAACATAGGCACCTCACAGGACGCTATAAACAGCCATTTCACCACAAAGAGGTTGCTAACTAGGCAGTACTGATAACATAAGTAGTAAAATAACAATTGAATAACAACATTACCTTAACTATATAATTTGAATCAATCCTGGAACAAGTGAGGATATCTAGATCTCATGTCATCCTCCGCTTCCCAAGTCATTTCTTTTTTATTTCTGTTCCTCCATAGTACTTTAACAGAGGCAACGTCTTTAGTTCTCAGTCTACGAACCTGTCTATCTAGTATTGCAACTAGAATTTCTTCATAGGCTAACTCCTCAGTAACTTGAACGTCCTCAACTGGAAAAACTCGGGATGGGTCCCCTATATAGTTTTGTGACATAGACACGTGAAATACTGGGTGAACAGACTCTTAACTCTAAAGGCAACACTAATTCATATGCCACTCGGCCTATCCTTCGGATGATCCGATATGGCCCAATGGACCTCGGGCTAAGCTTTCCTTTTTTGCCAAATCTCATCATGCCCTTCATCAGTGACACTTTAAGGAATACCCAATCATCTACATTAAATTCTAAGTGTCTACACCGCACATCGGAGTATGACTTCTGGCGACTCTGGGTTGTCAGTAACCGCTCCCTGATAAGTTTCACTTTCTCTTCTGATTGGTAAATCGTATCTGGTCCGACTAACTCTACCTCTTCGACCTCAAACCATCTGATAGGGGACCTATATTTCTGCCCATATAATGCCTCATAAGGCGTAATCTGAATTACAGAATGATAACTATTATTATATGCAAATTCAATGAGGGGTAAATGTTCATCCCAGCTGATCTCGGGCAAAATAGCATGCCCGAGTGACGCTTGATAACTTAATTTAGTCTTGTTTAGCTAAGTAATGGTATACATTTTCATGTGATTTGATATAAATGTGAATATATATGCTAACCAACATGATTAGTCCTTGTTTTGCAGGTTTCAATGATTTTTAGGAACTAATTTATAAGTTGGTGAAGTAGCAGAATGGAGTCGGGAGCAGATGCGGCAGGCAGGCAGCACCAGCGCGCCAGCAACGTGCCACGCCGTGCCAGCTGCGTGACAGGGGTGTGCCAACGCGCTGCCCAAGCAGCGTGACACGCTGCCAACGCGGTGACACTCGGCAGTTTCGGCTTTCGGAGGCAATTTCCAGAGAACTCTCGCGTTACCTCCGTGTCACGGAGGCAGTGCTCCAAAATACACTCCGTGACAAGGAGCCGTTCCACGACAGGCTAAATTATGCACATTTTCCATTTACTATAAATAGGTCCCTTAGCTCCTAAATCCATTTTGTCACGATTTTATTCTGTAAAACTACCTAGGAGTGAAGGGAGAAGTGGGAGAACTCATCTAGGGTTTGTCAAATTCCCTTCTCATCTACCAAATTCTTGTAAGTATTTTAGTTTAGTTGTAGTTTCTTGTAGTTTTACGAACATGAATGGCTACAACCCTTCCTCTAGGGTTGAAGCCATGAATTATGAGTGTGATTCTATGAAATTTTTTTGGAATTAAGTTATTGATTGTTGTTTTCATCTTGCATTCTGGATTATTGGTTGTTTTTATGATTGATCACCATGAAAGCATATATGTTAGCTCGGGCATTGGCTTGAGAAAGCATTACCTAGGTCAGGACATGGGAATGTGAGGAGCATGTTTGTGTCTCACAATATAATTTCGTATTAGGATAGAAATATACCTAACACCTTTCTTGGTTGATAAAACGGGGGTTATTAAAGAACAACTTAGGATTATCGCATCACCACTCGAAGAAGTAGTTGTGAGGCTAAGTTGAGTTAAATGGTTAGACGCACGAAAGTCCCTAATCATTTCCACGTAAACCACAACATAATTAATTGCCCACGAACTAGAAATTAGCATCCTCGCTCACAATGATGCAGTGAGGCTAGTTTGTCATGTTTAGAGGCTCGAAAGACCATGAACATGCAATTCTAATTATGTGAAACAATAATCGATAGTTTCATGCTTAACCCATTGCAAATCGTAGTATCGCATGATTATCTGGTTTTAACTCTATGTTGCTCCTAGAGTAAATTCAGGATATCTCGTTGACCAAAACTAGACTTAATTAAATCTCCCTTGAAAACTTCTATAGCCAACACTTGCGAAAGTTAAGATCACACTTGAAATGGATAGTTAGAGGAATGGGTCCAGTCCCTGTGGGTTCGATATTCCGGTTCTCTAAAAGAGCCACTATATTACTTGCACGACCCATACACTTGCGGACGCACGAATCAGGCACGTCACCAGCTTCCTCCAAAATCTAGCACACACGCTTCGTAACATATCCTTGAGCGTCTGAATGGTGCGCTCTACCTGACTGTCTGTCTAAGGATGGAATGTTGTACTCAGATTAACCTGTGTCCCCAAACCTTTCTGAAATGATTGCCAAAATCTAGTTGTAAACTGTGCCCCTCTGTCTGAGATGATAGATGTTGGGACTCCATGCAATCGGACTATCTCTTTAATATATAGCTCAGCATAATCTTTAGTTGAGAATGTTGTCCAAACTGGCAGAAAGTGAGCTGATTTTGTCAACCTATCAACAATCACCCAAATAGAGTAGACTTTGCATCTGGTACGAGGTAGTCTTGTCACAAAGTCCATATTAACTGCCTCCCATTTCCACATAGGTATATCCATCTCCTGAGTTAGGTCGCCAGGTTTCTGATGTTCGGCTTTCACCTGTTGGCAATTCACTGCGCTACGAATTCGGCTATACCTTTCTTCATTCCAGGCCACCAGTATATCTCTTTTATGTCGTGGTACATCTTCGTTGAACCTTGATGAAGAGTGTAGCGAGAGTAATGTACCTCTGCCATAATCTGCTAGTGGAGCCCTGCTACATCTGGAATACAGAGGAGACATCTGTACCGCAAAACCCCATCTTCGGTTACCTCAAAAGTTGATAATTCACCTTGCTGAACCTTATTTCTGAGCTATGCTAAATGAGAATCCTCGTACTACCGCTCTTTTACCTCTACCATCAGGGATGATCTGCTGTATTCTAAATTATAGCCCCATTATCCTCTGAATCCACTATCCGAACTGCTAAACTGGCTAGTCAGTGCAATTCTCGGGCTATTTCTCGTTGTTCTGGTCTCAGATATTCCAAAATGCCCATGGATCGACAACGGCGCTATCGTAAATTTAGTTCTTTCTACGTGAAAATGTAATGGAGGCTTTTTTGATCAGTAAAAATGTCCACATGTACATCATACAAGTAATGCCTCCATATTTTTAAGGCGTGAACCACTACAGCTAACTCCATATCATGGGTGGGATAGTTCTTTTCATGTTTTCTCAATTACCTCGAAGCATTCGCAATTACTTTTCTGTGTTGCATCAAAACACACCCTAACCCAACTCCTGAAGTGTCGCAATATACAGCGTACCCTCTGAACCTTCCGGCAAAGCAAAAACTAGTGTTGATGTCAATCTATTTTTTAATTCCTGGAAACTCTACTCACAAGCCTCGGTCCAGTGAAATTTGGATGCTTTCTGAGTCAATTTATTCAAAGGTGCTGATAGGATAGAAAATCCTTCCACAAACCTTCTATAATACCAGGTTAATCCCAGGAAACTACGAACCTCTATTGGAGTTGTAGGTCTAGGCCATGTCTTTATTGCCTCTATTTTCTGCGAATCAACCTAAATACCAGCCTCTGATACAATGTGGCCCAAGAAAGCTACAAAATTTAATCAGAGCTCACATTTAGAAAACATTGCATATAGTTGGCGATCTCTAAGGATCTGAAGTACTGTTGCAAATGATCTCTATGTTCCGCTCCTGAGCGGGAGTATACCATAATATCATCAATGAATACTATCACAAATATATATAAATATGGACTGAAGATACTATTCATCAAATCCATGAACACCACTGGGGCATTTGTCAACCCCAAGGACATGACTAGGAATTTAAAATGACCATACCTGGTCCTGAAAGCTATCTTTGGGAGATCTCTCTCCCGAACCCGTACCTGATGATACTCTGACCTTAAGTCAATCTTGGAAAAATATTTTTCCCCTTGCAACTGATCAAATAAGTCTTCTATCCTGGGAAATGGGTATTTATTCTTAATAGTAACCTTGTTCAATTGCCGATAGTCTATGCACATGCGGAGGAAGCCATCTTTCTTTCTCATAAACAGGACTGGCACACCCCATGGTGACGTACTCGTCCTGATAAAGTCCTTGTCCAGTAGATCTTTCAACTGTTCTTTCAATCTCTCAATTCAGCAGGAGCCATTCAATACGGAGGGATATAATATAGGTTGAGTATCTAGTAACAAGTCCATAGAGAAATCTATTTCCCGCTCCGGGGGGAATACCAGGAAGTTCATCCGGGAACACATCTGGAAACTAATTAACCATTGGAATAGATTGGAGATTTGGGGATTCTGCTTGCATATCCCAAACCCTAACAATATGGTAGATACAACCTTTTGCTATCAACTTTTTCGCCCGAAGATAAGATATGAACTTACCTTTTGGCGTAGCTGTATTACCTCTCCACTCTTGCACTAACTCTATTGGGAAATGAAATTGGACAATTCTGGTCCAACACTCTACAGTGGCGTAACATGGTGCTAGATAATCCATACCCATAATTACATCAAAATTAATCATTTCTAACTCTACTAGATTTGCTAAGGTCTGGCGACCAACAACCTCTACTGTACATCCCCGGTAAATTCTTTTTGTAATAATAGAGCCGCCAACGGGTGTAGACACTGAGAAAGGTCGCTGAAGCAATTCTGGCACTATATCAAACTTTTGAGCCACTAACAGAGTAACATACGACAAAGTGGAGCCCGACTCTATTAAAGCATAAATTGAGTGAGAGCAAACATCTAATATACTTGTCACAACATCTGGCGACGACTATGACTCCTGTCGTCCCGGTAATGCATATGTGCGGTCCTGAACACTGCCTGAACTAGATGCCCTTGATCTACCTTGGCCTCTGCCGGCTGGAGCTGATGGTCTGTGCCCTGCCGAAGGTGCTGGAGCATATGAACCCGCTGAGGATCTATTCTGCTGGTCCTGACTGCCCTGGTGTCTAGTCGGGCAATCTCTCATTATGTGTCCCTCCTGCCACATAGGAATAACAGGTGGTGGAACCATACCTGCACCTCCCCGAATGCAGCCTATGACAGGTACTATATCGTGGTACTGCTGATCCTATCTGATCTAGCCCCCTTTGCTGCTGCGAGCCTGACACTCGTGAACTTTCTCTGTGACCTAATTGCCCGTAATGATCCGATCTGCTGCCCTATTGTTGTTGGAAAGGGGGCCTAGGTGGCCTACCTAATAAATAAGGCCTAGGCCCACCATGCAAATCTACCTGAAAAACTGCGGGTCTAGCTCTCGGCGTTGTTCCTGACCTACCCCTTCCATTGCGTACCAATGTTGGTTGAGCTCCTCTATATTCTAAGCAAAGGCCTGGATTCGTGAGATATCCATATCCTCTCGCACTGTGGCTGTAATTCAAGACTCCACATATTCTGGCGCAAGTCCCATAATAAACTAGTGCACCCTGGCTGGCATAGTGTCGACAAACGAGGGCGCATATCTGGTTAGAGAATCAAATCTCAATGCATATTCTCTGACACTCATTCTGGCCTGCTCCGGATGCAAAAACTGCTCTACTCTTCTTGTCGGACCTCTCAAGGCAAATAATGGTCTATGAAAGCCTCAGAGAAGCTAGGCCACGTGGGTGGAGGTGCATCTCTGCCCCGGGATCTCTCCCAACTCTCGTACCACAGAACAACTACATATCGCAATCGAAATACTGCTAATTCAACTGATTCTATGGACGAGGTATGCATAACCCTAAATATTCTCTGCAGCTAATCTATGAAGTTTTGGGGGTCCTCTTTATAATCTGTCCCTGTAAATTGCGGGGGACTCAAAGCAAGGAACTCATGGACTCTCGAACTACCGGGCCCCTCAGTGGGCTCAACGGTAGTTGGTACTACTAGCTGAGGCTGACGTTGGGCAGCCATCATCTGAACCAACATATAAAATGCACCCCTGAGCTCCTTATCTGATGACACATGAATGGCTGGGGGTGGTACTGGTATATTTGCTGCCCTAGCAGGCTCTAAGTGCGGTGGTGAGTGCCGGAGAGATCGATGTGGTGTCTCCATGTCCCCCTTAGATTAGGCTGAGTCTGCCTGGGGCCCCCTACTAATGCCCTCTCCTGTTGCAACATCCAACTCTCGGCCAGTCGCGATCTGTCGTGTATCAAGCATCTTTCTATAAATAAATAGAATAACATAAGCTTAGGGAGTTATCCTATACAACACAACTCTATAGCATGACTGTAGGAGAAAGAAAAGCAACCACGCTATTATGCCTCGTAGCCTCCTATCTATAGATTGTGGTGCACAACACATCCATAGACAAAACTCTACTTAACATGGCTTGCAAACTCCCTGGGATACGACCTGCTCTGATAACAAGTTTGTCATGCCCCACCCTGGGAGGCATGACTGACACCTAGTGTCACACTGGGATCTGGACTAACATGACTGGCTTAGTGCACTACTGGTGCACGCCTGTAACTTAATTCAAGAAAACGACGGGCTATATCTCGGATTTAAATACAGCCTATGACCAACAAGGCTACCTGTAAAAGAAGACAGCTAACCAACAACAACACAATGCTGTCTAGTTATAACTGAAAGGAAATCAGGCAACTAAATTATGCTATAGCCGACAAGGCTGCTAACTGACAACTAAACAGGGCCCCACACTACCAACGCATGAATTAAGACATACATAGGCCTCACACAGCCAACAACAAAAGCTAACCACTGGGAATCTATAGTCTGCAAGCCTTTAAGAGTAGAATAATAGTCGAGACAGGACCCCAACCTACCCGTAAACTTACAACAAAAGAACAAACCTTCTCTGACTATCAACCCCGAAAGAAAAGAGCTGAATGCACCGCTAACTCTGGCTGATGACTAAGATGGTCCGGAACCGTGTCTATCCGCATCTGTAGGCAAGTAATGTAGTGCCCCAAGGATGTACATTAGTACAATATGTACCGAATATGTAAGGCAGTAAAATGATAACTAAATGAAAGCTGATAAAACTAAAGTAATCATGAAAAAGGGTAAGAGTTTAACCTGAATGATCTCACCATCCGAAACATCTAACCTACAGGTATACATATACAAACAAGAACCTAACCGGGCCGCCATAAGCCTGAAAGGTAAAAATAACACAAAATAACCTACCTGGGCCCCCATAAGCCCCAATAAGTACAAACAATGTACAATCTACTATCTGGCTACTGAAGGTTCATAAACGTACTATAACTTAGGAATACTTGTTCTCTGAAACTGTATCTAATCCAGGTAGGCTCTTGTAGTTGTATCTATGTCTGAGCTATTTGGCTGTATAACTAGGCCCCGAGCCTTGGCTCGACTATGGGCCATAATGTAATCTCTAATAACTAGACCCCGGGCCTTGGCCCAACTATGGGTCACAATATGACTGTTGTAACTGGATCCCGAGCCTTGGCTCGACTATGGATCATACTATGGCTGCTGTAACAGAGCCCCGAGCCTTGGCTCGACTATGGGTTGTAATATAATTATTGTAGCTGGACCCCGAGCCTGGGCTCGACTATGTGTCATAATAGAAGCTCTGAAAACTAGATATGGCCCTCACGGCCTCACTCTGGTTCCTCCGGACATCATATCGATCCTGCCAGCATAACCCTATAAGTAATAGCACTCAAACCCCAAATATCATATACGATAACCAAGCTAGCTAGGGTTAACTCTGACAAGGTTTACTATACCATCGCTACCGTCTCAATTCAATTTATAACAGCTGACCACAATAGGTTTACTCTAAAATACCATAGATACACAAGTAGTACTAATTTTACTACAAACGTACTTGCCGAAAGGGATAGCCTTACATACCTCAAGTGCCTACCTTCTATTTAACTGGAGACTTTCAACTTGTAACCGATGGTTCTATCCAATTAAAGCCCTGATACTGAGAGAATAGGACCAATTTCAATACTAAATTTGGAAAATAACGATAACTTTCAATAACAATAGCAACTATAATTCACTTTGAGTAACTCAGCCGAAAACCTATAATTTCCCGAGAGTTCAGAAGGGAGAAGTGCTTACCTAATGCCTGTGGTCGATTAGCATTCAATTTGAAATAATTCTGAAACCTTTTACCCAGTAGAGCTCCGATTTACCAAGCGAATTTTCGAGAAATAACTTCATAGTAATGCTTCCCGTAGGCCTAGAACTCATTACCCGAAGTTAATTTACATTTGGAATGTGTTTGGTAGCATAATCAGGCGAAAATATATTGAAAATTGTGTGTGTTCTCTATTCTTGTCGTGGGTTTAACTTAGGAAATGACTTGAAATTAGCAAAGGGACCTATATATACTTACATGGGCGGTGGACTAAGGGCTCCTCACGCCAGCCAAGGCGCACAGTGCCTTCCGCGCCGCGCCCCTCATAGCGCCAGCAGGCCTAGCGCTTTACTGGCCAGTGCACTACCGGCTGGCCTGTCGCGCTGATCCCTCGCGGTCCGACCTTACCCGATCCTGCTTTTAAGGCTTTTCTCACAAGCATCAAGCTCTCCTTACTCGTCATAAATCCATGCGTACGCCTACTAATCGTTAACATTTTATGGGTTGAAACATTGAGATCGGCTAAATTCCGAATGAACCGTCGATGTTCACTGGAGTTTAGTGGTGGCTCAGATAATATACCCGGCGGTTCACATATTTTAACCAGCGAACCGTCGGTACCACCGCCGATGTCAGAGCACTGCTCATGGGAAAAATCGTCTAGCACGGAAAAAGAGAAAGAAGATACCCTACTTTCTGCATATATTCTAGAAAAAGTACAGAGTAGTCATCAGTTTTCAAATTGTTTTTAGCATTTAGAACATTCCTTTTGGCAGAGAAGAAAGGGAGATTTTTATTGGTGAAATTTAACTACTTCCTCTACTTATTCTTCTTCTTCTTCTTCATAGCAAGGTACTGTCATTGTTGAAGACCTTTTGTGAACTTGATTTTTCTACTCTTATTATTGAATTTAATGAGTCTATTCTTGAATGTGCTTTTGAATTTCTTAAT
The DNA here is from genome assembly GCA_035772735.1 of Datura wrightii. Lineage (NCBI taxonomy): Eukaryota > Viridiplantae > Streptophyta > Magnoliopsida > Solanales > Solanaceae > Datura > Datura wrightii. Next base: position 3,689,606 of record JASDFA010000010.1, on the reverse strand, counting down.
CATGAGTAGCTAAATCATTAGTAGAGGTGGGTGATGATGAATGCTCGATTAGAGTGGGAATTGCAAAATTTATCTTAACATTGTTCAATTAATTGTAAATCTATTAGGTTCTCTCCAATCTATAATTGAAGATCCATTGAGTTTGATGTGGGTCTACTTATTCTTACTTGATTGTTGCTTGTAAAAGAAGAATTGGGTATTGGGAGAGAATCTAATGGCGGGTATGGATGAGAGATTGTGAAATTAAGATAGAAATAGTCAAAATTATATTCTCACTCCTAATTAATAGCTAATAGCTAGAAATTAGTGCAGCTATCAATCCAAATCTGATCGAGTTGAGTTGATTGAGTCTAGAGATTTGAAAAAAAAACTCTAGCAAGAGGTATACATTAAGATAAAAAGCATTGAATACCCATTTTCCCGAGATTATTTACATTAATTGAACTTGTGAGATGACCCAGCATGACCCTATCTAGTTAGTATATAATATGCACCCCACCTCTAGTATTTCACATTATTGTCAACAACCTTGGTGATTTCTGCTATCGAAGTTAGCCAAATTCAAATTTATATCATCTTGTTGACATATCCCCCAACTTGTTTATTTCCATGTTATTTTTAAGTGGTGCAAGCTAAATTCAATATTGCAACCGCCACTCGTAACTATCATCCACTAGTCCGTGTGGGATTTGACCCGGACACCCGTCGGGTTACTTGTTTTGATATAGCAACCATGTATATTCCTTGTATGAAGGATATATTTTGGACGTTATCAAAAATGGCGCCGTTGCCGGGGACTAGCACTTGATATTCGTGTGTTGATTATTGATTTGAAATAGCTTTGCATCTTGGTTACTTGACGTGAGTTTGTTGTGCTTGTTAGGAAATCACACCCATATGAGTCATCATTCCCAAGTAGGGGATAACTTAGTGAAAGGTAACATGGAGCATGAGGATGATAATCCGGTGATGCCGGGGATTGCGGTAGCCATGCGCCTACCACCCACGGTAGGAAATGCGGTGTTTCATGTTACAAGCACCATGCTACATTTGTTGCAAATGAAAGGACTCTTTGGAGGAAAACCAATTAAGGATGTGAATCGTCACTTGAGAAATTTCTTGGAGATATGTCAACCTTTCAACATTACAAATATTAGTCAAGAGTTTATCAGGTTGAGACTCTTTCCTTTCTCATTAACAGGGGAGGCAACAATGTGGTTGGAGGAACTCCCTCCGGTCTGTATCACATCTTGTCAAGAATTAACCAAAGATTTCTTGGATCATTTCTTTCCTCATTCGAGAATGTTACAACTACGGGATGACATTACTAATTTCAGGCAAGAACTGGGAGAACCATTGCATGAAGCATGGTTACGGTTCAAGAAAAAGGTCTGTTTGTGTCCTAGCCATGGCCTTCCGGATGGAGTGTTCTCCAAAGCTTCTACCGAGCCCTCGACTCCATCAACAAATCAGTTGCTAACAATTTGTCTGGAGGGTCTATTATGGATCAAACTTATGGGCTGGCCAAAGCTCTCTTGGACCGAATGACAAAAACAAACAGGGCCTGGCATACAAGAGAGCCAATTGTGTCTAACCATGATATGGGATCTAGTGCATTAGTAGCTAAGTGGCGCAAGCGGGATAAAGAATGAGATGAAAATCTCGCCAAGATGATGACACAATTAGAATTGGTGACAAAGCATGTGATAGGAACAGGTGCTAAAGGTGTGAATGTCGTGGGTATGCAAGGCCCATTGCATTTTGAAGGAGAGTCATCCCACCTCGATATGAGGAAGAGTGCCAGTACATGACTAACCAAATGGGGGCTTCTCGACCCGGGCTTCAAGGAACCAATCAAGGTCCTTAGTGCCTAAGGGAAGAGAATTAAGGTTGGAGGAATTGTGATTCTCAAGGATGGCCCGAGAGAAATGAAAGGTGGGTCAATAGAGATTAGAATAGAAATGGAGATCGATACCGTCGAAGCTCAAATCCTTATGTACCCCCACCTAAAGTTGAACATGCCCAGAATCCGCTGAGAGTAAGTGATGTTGGTAGATCCAAGATTGAGAATATGTAGGAAAGAGTCATAAAAAAGGTAGAATCGACGGATAGTGGGGTTAAAGAATTAAAAGGGGAAGGGTCCAACCTCGCCCAAATGGTGAGTTCCCATTCAACCTCAATAAAGCATTTAGAGGCCCAAATGAACCACCTCTCTTCGCAAATGAACCCCCGGATGAAGGGTACACTCCCTAGTGATACCATGCCAAACCCGAAGAAGGAGAGCCAATGGATGGCAATTGTCACACGGAGCGGTAAGCTAGTGGAGAATGAAAGTGTGAAATTTAAAGAGAGTGTTACTCTTTTAACTAGTACTGAAAATGCAAAGGATGTGTGCCAAGAGCACCAAAGAGTGATGAGCATGTTGAAGATGAAGATGGTGAGGGAGAGGATGATGAAGTTCCCTCAAAGGTAGCTGAAAATAAGGCGAGCACAAAAGCCTCTGATAGTGAAGACAAAGCAACAAGAGCTCCACCCCCATATCCACAATGGTTGTCAAAGAAAAAGAAAGATGATCAGTTTAGAAAGTTCATTGATGTGTTCAGCAAATTGTCTATCAATATACCACTTACAGATGCCCTTCTTTAGATGCCTGGGTATGCTAAATTTATGAAGGAGTTACTGAAAAAGAAGAAGGTGATTGATGTAAGTATTGGCGAAACAACGAACCACTGCAGTGCAATGATGATGAGTAACCTTGCCCCCAAGCGGGATGACCTGGAGCATTCACAATCCCGTGCACAATTAGGTTATGCATGTTTAAAAAATCTCTGTGTGATCTTGGTGCCAACATAAATCTAATTCCCCTTGTCATTTTCAGGAAGTTGGGACTTGGATGCACAAAGCCTACGTCTATGAGGTTGCTCATGGTGGATCGTTCCCTAAAAAAACTCATGGGGATATTAGAAGATGTCTTAGTGAGAGGGGATAAGTTCATCCTACCAGCAGATTTTGTTGTCCTCGATTGTGAAATGGATGTGGAGGTACCTATTATTTTAGGGATACCATTGCTCACCACAGGTAGAATATTGGTTGATATGGAGCTAGGGGAGTTCAAATTCAGAGTTGGATGCGAGGAAGTCACCTTCAAGGTGTGCCAGTCAGCTGAAATTACTAACAAATGCAAGGTGATAGGGGTGTTGCAAAATGAGGATGAGGATAAAGGACTTGAGATGGAGGAGACGAAGTCGGAGAATGATCCGTTGAAAAAGAAGTGTTGAATGAGATCTACGTCGTGCCATGACGTTAATTAAGGCGCTTCTTGGGAGGAAACCCAAGTGTTTAGTTGATTGATTTTATGTATTTGTTGTTTTTTTTGGTAGGAACAAAGAATGAGGAATAAAGAAGGAAAACGCACAGCAGCGCGGGACTGCGCTGGACCGGCGAATCGTGGATCCAGAAGCGCAAACTGCCACCTCAAGCTAAATAAAAATAAAAGGCTGGGACTTGGAGCATTTGACCGACGGACCCTCTCGTGAAATGCTGATGCATAATCGTGGACCGCTGGTGGGTCGTCGATACAACACAAATTACCTGATGCTTTGGCGCCTAAGCGGCGGGCCACCGGCGGATCACCGATCCAGTTCGTGAACCGTCGGTGTTTAGCCAACTGAGATACAGTTCACTGGGCATGATTACTAGTGAAAGAAGATAAAGCAGCGGAATGCCGGTTCATCTCGGTGAACCGCCGATGCATTGCCAATCAAGGTACGAATTTGCTTCATATTTAAATCAAGTGTGGACCCACCTAACCCCAAATCCCAGCCGAGCCGCCCTATTCTGCACAATATTCTCTTAAACCTCCCTTTTTACCATTTTCTCACACCCTTTTTGGTCTTCCCCATACCTAACCTTTCCACTTTCTCACCTTTCCACTTCCCACCAGCACACCAACACATTAACTCTCCACCTTCTCCTCAAACTATCAATATCTCACCTTCCCACCTATAAAACCTCTCCCTCCTTTCACTAACACCCTCACGACACTCACATTTTCTTTCTCCACTACGCAACCTCTGAAGTGCCATTGTTGTAAGTTGTTAAGCTCTCCAAGCTCAAGTTTACAAGTATTCCATCAATGTGGTAATGTTTCCTTGCCTTTTTCATATCTTTCATCGATGGTTCATTATCCTTTCATTCTTAATGCTTTCCTTTCCTATTGGATTCATGAATATGCTATATTTGTTAAAATGAGTAGGGAATAATGTTCTATTTGTGTGAATTTTAAATGGGTGAAGTCTGAGTAACCTAATTGGGGTGAAATGCAATGTTTTTCCCGATGATAGACAAGGTGACGCCATTCTTAAGGGAAAATCTTCATTTGAAGTTTTTTAGGTATAGTGGTGTTGTTTTTATCAAAATGTGTGCGGGTGTTAGTTCATGGGCGTCATTGGATATGTTTGAATTTGATTTGGGGACGATGAGTGCGGCGATTTGCCGGTCGGCTCTGGCGAAACGCCGATGGAAAGCCGGTCCAATTTTTAAAGATGGCTTCAAGCCACTAATTGGATCCCATATAGCATTGAAGATTCGTGGATCTGGTCCAGCAACTTGCCGCCTTGTCGCCAGTACACTATTGATTTTTCTCAGTCTTCTAATCCGCATCAGTGAGTCAACGGTGGACCGCGAATTCCTCCTGCGACTCGTCGGTGTTTCACCGATGTTGTTGGTTCTTTACATGATGGTTTTTAATTTTTGTTTCTCAGTTCATCCTTTAGAATAGTTTTTGTTATTTAGTTTCATTACAAAATGGCTGTCACTAATACCATGTTTGCAGAGCTACCATGTCTTCATCCAGAAATACAGGAAAGGGCAAGGCCACCGCATCATCTTCTAGCAAGAGCAAGGGAAAAGCAAAGGCCTCTATGCCGCGGGCCAACTCCAAAGAAGCAATCATCTTCTGTGTCCCAAACATGAAGGAGCATTATGTAATATGCCAAGGCTACTCCATAACTATGGAGAAGCGGTTTGACTTAGCGGTCTTGCGGGGGGATCTTTCAAATATTACCGCCCAATTCACAGATAGGCAATGGCACACTTTTGCCAATCCTCTCCCAACCTACTACCCTAGTCTGGTGTATAAATTATATGCTTCCTACCAAGCCCGTCCGGACAACATGAAGCACAAGGGAAAGGTTGATAACTTCCCACGTCTGCCATCAGTTATGATAAGGGAAGTGGAAGTTGACATCACCTCGGCTGCCATTAACTACCTATTTTGGGATGACAAGATTGACTCCGGTACGGAGTATATGGCTCGAGTAGCTGATATGAAAGATTAATATTCATGGTTAGCCCCAATCATTGCTGCTGATACACTTCTTTAGGCCTCCATGGGTGGCGAAATCACTCCGCGTAATTTGAAGTTCGAGGCTAAGTTGTGGCTAAATTTTATTTGTAGCCATACCATCCCCTCCAAAAACGAGCAAAGGGTTAGTTTAGAAATAGCTATTCTCATTGCCTGCATCATGACTCGAGTCCTCATTAACTTTTGGGAGATTGTAGCCCAACAAATGAAGAAAAAGGCACGACAGGATAGCACTACAATGCCCTATGCTGTCCTAATTTCCCAGCTGTGTGCCCAAGCTAAAGTGCCCTTATTTCCAAATAAAACCCCACCTGCTGCTTCAGGAGTGATTACCACTGATCGGAAGAGAGATGTCGAGGCACTCGCAATGAAGAGGAAAAGACTGCAACCTTTGGGGTGGCTGAGGGATCTCTTTTCCATGGGTCGGACCAATCACCACATGCCCCGAATTTGAACATGCCTCAGCATGAGGTGTCAGGCCAAACTTTAGGAGACATGTCTCCTTGGGGAGCATCTCCCCCGCCAATATCTTCCCAATCAAGTAGTCTCTACAGACTTGTGGAGATGACCAACTCTCACGAGAGCCAACTCCAATGATTGGCCAAGAGTCTCCCCTCACTCATTGATCAAACAGTTAAGAGGGAGCTCAAGTCCTTGTATGAGAGTGTCACTATGTTGTGCAAGTGGATGGATGCGGTTGAGGGGGCTGTCACCTCCCTCAGAACTGAGGTGCGGGAATGGAAGAGTCGAACTTCAACAGAGGTGCCTAACATGAATGCACTTGATGCGACAATGGTTGCTCCCTCTCTGTTCGGGGCCCCATTGATGATCTCTTAGAGGGTTTCGGGGATGATTTTGCTGGGCTAGGTGAGGCTAGTGGTGATGGTGTAGGTGATGCAGCTATTGATGATGAGGAAGAATGACCCGCTCAGAGAGTTTCTTGTCCCTTTCCCTTTTGCATGCATACATTAGGGACACTGTACTTTTTTAAGTGGGGGAGGGATGAGCATAGTCGTTTTAGAGTCATTGATGTTTTTTTTTTTTTTGAATCAATTGGATAGAGCCCTTATCGGGCTATTGGTTAGTGATAGGATGGGGTCTTTGCTTTGAATTGCGAAATTTTACATGAATAGCCCAAGTTGTCTTGTTCTCTTTTTCGCCTTTGTAAATAGTAGTGTAGTAATCAAAACTCTAAGGGTTTTCTTTAGACCATGGTTCTTTTCCGAGGAGCACTATTTTGTTTCTTTTTCTTTTCTTTCTCAAACCGAGTTGGCATTTCCCGATGATAGATTTAGTGGCGACATTCTTAAGGGAAAATGCCATGTTGTTTTTGAGTTTCTTATGAAGTTGTTTTGAGAGGCACCACTAGAAAATTTTTTGAAATGGAATCTTTGAATGGGGGCATGAAAATGAAAGATGATGAGCAGATGTTTAAAGTAAGAGCATAACACTCTTTGTTATACTTTGTAAATTTCTTGCTTGATTTATGAGTTTGCATACTTTGATGACCTAATTTAAAATCTTGTGATGAAAATGACTCTTGTGGACCCTTTAAGGGTGATGCCTTGTGTGGTGAGAAATTTTTTATGAATCTCATGTCTTACTTCTTGTCTAGAACTTGCCCCAAGTGTGACTCAAGGCGAAATCCTAGATATAGTTGCACTTAGAATATGATTCTAGGCTTTTCTTTGTCTAGCCACTTCACCCATATTCCCTCCTTAAACATTAATCGTTGTCACCCAACATTGAGCCTTAGACCCTTTCTTTGGCAACCACATTACAAGCCTTAATACCATTCTTAGTACCTCTTTTTGACACCCATCCTCCCTAAGTGCTAGTACTAAGATAATGATAAAATGAGGTTTCAAGCCTAAGAAAAAGGGAGTAATTAAAAAATGATGAGAAGTGAGGCAAAAGCCCAAGTTTGGGGGTGTGCAAAAGGGAACATGAGAATTTTAGTTTGAGGTAGCACCATATTGTGTCGAAATGCATAAAATGATAAATCGAAAAGAGAAGAAGAAATGTTGTGAATTGGTGCTTCCTCTTGCAAAGATAAGGCTAGTTGTAAAAGCAAAAGGGGTTATAAGGAGAGTCATTGAGAAATGAAAATCAGAAACGATGAAGGAGGAGAAATAAAGTGAAGTGAGTGAAGATAAATTGATGGGAGATATATGCACGAAAGGCATTAGGGAGGTTCTAGTCACTAAAGCTAAATTTGCATCCTTCCCTTAACCCAAGCCTACATCATAACCCGCAAGTCCTAAATGATTTGAAGTGCAGCTGCTCTACATTAGTGGCTAATTACATGAAGGGCAAGCCTATGGGTCAATTTGTATGCATGAAGATTTCTTTTGGGAGAGTGAGTGTGGTTATCTCTTTCAATCAATCCCTTGTGTGTAATTAATGATTACATGAAAAAAGAATAAGGATTTCCCTTTCTGTGAGTGGCATCATCCCTTTTGGGGACATAAGTGCATTTAGAGTTAATGTGTGGATAGGGTATGAGAGGTGTAAACTCTAAGGAAAGTTTTGAATGTGCACTGATTATGACTTGAGATGCTATGTGTATTTCATGGATAAATAATGTCATTGTTTTACAAAATGAATCCTCTCTTGCACTATGTTGGTGAAAAGTGGTAGCCTTTGGAAATAGTTTCATTGTTTTGATCTTTTGGGGAATTTGCTTCTCTTTTTCAGTGAGATTAGTGAGCATTTTTGGATTGTCATAGATCATAGGATTGGTGATGTTTAAATCTGTGTAGAGTGACATGTTTTTCAATGAATCGGGATTGCATTACTTGAGGATAAGCAATGGTTTAAGTTTAGGGGTTTGATGAGTTGGTAATTTACCAACTCATTAGGCTCTTAAGCTTGAGTTTTTGCTTAGTTTTTGAGTTGATTATATGAATTTTATGCCCTTTGTACCTTTGTTGTGTGCAGATGCCTAAATGTGAAGAAAAGAGCAAAAATGGAGCAAAAAGAAGAAAGTGAGATCAAATCGGCGGTCCATCGATGAAGACCAGCGAAAGGCCTGTCAATAGCCGATCATCATTGCCTCTGAGGAACAATGCCACCGGTGAAACATGAGTTGCCAATGGTGATTCGCCGGTCCAGTCACCAAATGACATCTGATCTGCTGGAGTGAAGAGCAAAGACTCTGCAGTTCATAGATTGAGATCGGCTAAACCTCGAATGAACCGCCGATGTTCACTGGAGTTTAGTGATGGCTCAGATAATATATCCGAAGGTTCACGGACTTTAACCGGTGGACCGCCGGTACCTCCGCCGATGCCAGAACGCTGCTTAGGGGCAAAATGATCCAACATAGAAAAAGAGAAAGAAGATACCCTACTTTCTGCATATATTCTAGAAAAAGTACAGAGTAATCATCAACTTTCAATTTGGGTTTTAGCTTTTAGAACATTCCTTTGGCAGAGAAGAAAAGGAGATTGTTATTGGATAAATTTAACTACACCCTTTACTTCTTCTTCTTTATAGCAAGGTACTACCATTGTTGAAGACCTTTTGTGAACTTGATTTTTCTACTTTTTTAGTGAATTCAATGAGTCTATTCTTGAATGTGCTTTTGAATTTCTTAATCATGAGTAGCTAAATCATTAGCTAGAGGTGGGTGATGATGAATGTTTGATTAGAGTGAGAATTGCTAGAGTTATCTTAACATTGTTCAATTAATTGTAAATCTATTAGGTTCTCTCCAATCTATAATTGAAGATCCATTGAGTTTGATGTAGGTCTACTTATTCTTACTTGATTATTTCTTGTAAAAGAAGAATTGGATATTGGGAGAATCTAATAGTGGATATAGATGAGAGATTGTGAAATTGGGCTAGAAATAGTCAAAATTACATTCTCACTCCTAATTAATAGCTAATAGCTAGAAATTAGTGCAACTATTAATCCAAATCTGATCGAGTTGAGTTGATTGAGTCTAGAGATTTGAAAAAAAAACTCTAGCAAGAGGTATGCATTAAGCTGAAAAGCATTAAATACCCATTTTCCCGAGATTATTTACATTAATTGAACTTGTGAGATGACCCAGCATGACCCTATCTAATTAGCATATCATCTACACCCCACCTCTAGTCTTTCACATTATTGTCAACAACCTTGGTGATTTCTGCTATCGAAGTTAGCCAAATTCAAATTTATATTCTCTTGTGCATTGACATATGCCCCAACTTGTTTATTTCCATGTTATTTTAAAGTGGTGCAAGATAAATTCGATTTTACAACTGATACTCGTAACTATCATCCACTAATCCTTGTGGGATTCGACCTCGACACCTGTCGGGTTACTTGTTTTGATATAGCGACCGTGTATATTCTTTGCATGAAGGATATATTTTGGACGTTATCATTGCTACTTCGTCAAATCATGTAGAGATAATAGTCATTCATAAAGCAAGTCGAGAATGTGTTTGACTAAAATCAATAACTCAACACATTCAAAAAACATGTGGTCTTCCTTTGGAAAAGATACTCCAAACGATATTGTATGAAGACAATGCTACGTGTATAGCTCAACTGAAAGAAGGATACATTAAAGGAGACAACAAAACACATTTCACCAAAATTTTTTTTACTCATGATCTTCAAAAGAAGGGTGAAATAGAAATTAACAACTTCGTTCAAGTGATAATTTAGTAGATATATTTACCAAGGCATTGCCAACTCAACATTTCAGAAGTTAAGATCTAAAATTAAAATGCGTCGTCTTCGAGACATCAAAAGAAGTTTTCATCAAGGGAGTAAAATACGTGTTGTACTCTTTTTCTTAACCATAGTCTTATCTCAATTGGGTTTTCCTGGTAAGATTTTTAATGAGGCAACTCTTAGTGTATATTACTAGATATGTGTATTCTTTTTCCTTCACTAGGACTTTTTCTCACAAGATTTTTTTCTATTAAGGTTTTAACGAGGCACACTATCTATTAACGGACATCCAAGGGGGAGTTTTGTAAAATATATTAAATATATGCATGTTCATTTTGTATTACTTGAAGAGCAAGAACTAGTTATTAGAACTAGCTATAGAGAAACCACTAGTTAAAAAGTAGTTAGAAATAAACCAAGTTAATTTTATTATATGGTGACCAAGAAGTCTTCCTCATATAAATTGGAGAATGTTCTCATCTATTATACACACTAAGAGAAGATATAATACAATCTCTCTCTCCTTTCTATACAAATATTAATTTGTATTATATTTTTCTTTGCAATTTTATGATTTTTTTATAACATTTTCTACCTTTCTCTATAATATTTTTCTTCAAACTTTATTATTTTAAAAATATCTCAGTCTTTTCTCTTTTATTTATTTTGAAGCCTCGTTTTGCTTTAGAGCTACAACATCATATCCTTCCTTTTTATTTTTACCTTTGCATAATTGTTGTAATCCACATTTGTAAAAGTTTAGTTTAGAATTTCATAGAGTATCATCATTTAAAAAAAACAAATATATCTATCAAATTTGTAATTTAGAGTGAATATATCTTTTATTAAAAAAGTTATACATATATATCTTTGCATTTTAAAAAATGATGCATAAATATCCTCGTCGTATAACAAATGATGCATATTTACCTTTTCGTTAATTGACCTACATTTTCTGAATTAAAAAATTTTTAAAACTTAATTTTTTAATTTTAAAAATGTACATAATTTAAAAAAATACCTCGCTTATTTTTTTTACTCCTCTAGGGCTGACCCAAATGAAAAAAATATCTTAATCTTTTTTTCTACTCAGTCATAAAATAACTTTAAAAAAGATCTAAATAAAAGAGAAATTAAATTATTTTTAGTTGGATAGAGTGTGGAGGAATAAAAAAATAAGTGAGATAATATTTTAAAATCATATGATCTTTTTAAAATTAAAAAATTAATTTTAATTTTTTTTAAATGATGAAAATATATATACACTATCTATTAAATAACAAATATCTATCTATCTATTTATCTATCTATATATATATATATATTACTTTATTAAGAAGCGATATATCTGCCGTACATGCAATGATGAGAAATATAACTGAGAGATATATCTGCGCTATATGCAAAAACTTAGGCCCTTTTAAGTTAAAAAAAAAAACCAAAGAAGAAAAAACCCTAGCGAAAAAGGAAAGGGAAATCTGAAAAAGAAGTGGGTTTAGCGCGTAACTTTGTAAACGGAAATGTCACGATGGTTACTCCGTCGGAGAAACGCTTTGCTCTCAATTTGCTCGACCAGTAATGGCTACGCCAACGACTCAAACCCCGGTCGACTCACATCGCCGCCTCCGATCCAAGTTGGATTTACTGAGTCAGCTGGTCGAGGTGTGTTTGCCACTCGGAGAATCGGTGCTGGCGAGCTCATCCACACTGCCAAACCCATCCTCTCTCACCCTTCTCTTTCTTCACTTCATAGCGTCTGTTATTTCTGCCTCAGAAATCTTCAATGTGAAGCATCAAATGTTCTTTTTTGTAGTGATGAATGTAGAGAACAATCCAAGGTATATGAGCCATTTTTCCTCATATATTTGTGAGATCACGCCTTTGTCTTGTGAGTATGTAGTTCTGGAAATTGGGAAGGATAAGAAATAAAACCTGTTTGAAAATGGGTTTATGACAAAGATTGCTTTTATATTTTTTTTTCGGGGGTGGGGGAGGAGGGTTTAGTGGCCGCATAAACAAAATATTGTGAATTCTGGATAATTTTGAACAAATGTTTCACTTTTGGCTCTCTTATTATCAAAAGAGAGAAGTGAAAGGCCAATAGAGTTCCTAACTCTTGTCAGTTAGATCATTTAAAATTTTATTATGACCTTATAAAATTGTGCAAATTCGTGCTTACGAACAGTTTAATTATCTTCAGTACTAAAACTGCAAGTAATGTGTCAAACTGTGCCCTCTACTATAGCTGAGATAGACTTCTGGAAACAGTTATCAAATTACTGTCTTGCCACTTGGCCCACTTCCACGAATCTCAGGTTAGATGGGCTTTTATTTTCGTGGGCATTACCAAATGAATGAGCCTGTGGTGAACAGAATGGAGTTGACGATATCACGAGCACACAGCAAGATGATGCTATCTTGAATGTGCAGTAAAAGATTGTGGACTGACTAGTTCTAGGATCTTCTTATGGACAGATTATTTTAGCTTCCATCAATTAATCTGATGGTTTCTTAATTCATAATTAAGTGAAGATAAACTTTATATGCAGTAATAAATCAACAGGGGACTATCCTATGACTTGCTTTATTGTATTGTTTTTGTTGTGCTTAATTTGCCATGGTTGTTGGACCTTAAAAAAACAAGCTTGCTGTATTAGTATATCTAACTTCTAACTCATGTCATCTCACTGTTTTAGATATTTTACCAGACAGAAGAGCAAGCTGATTGGTCAGGTTTTCATGAATACTGTCGGTATGAAGAGTTTCTAGTTTCCCTCTATCTTCCATCAAGTCTTACTTGTTTTTTCTATAGGTTCTCCTGAATCAATTTTATCCTATTCAATGCGTTCTTGCCTATAATGTATACGGTCTTTATTACATGGTTAGGTTTGACGCATACCACCTTTATACATGAGGTGTGAAGGCAATAGAAATACAGTTTTCTATAGGTTAAGAACAGTAATTTGTCAAAAGGAAATTCAATAAGATAATAAAGGGCATCTTTTCCCAACAATAATATGTGCCAACGAAGAAAAGAATTGAAGCATTTAAACATCTATCGACACTCAGAAATATTCCATTTCATTAAGTTAAACAAATTTAATAAATTTTGTCTGTGCTAAGCTACAGGGTACCATGGGAATGGGCAATGGTCCCATGTACCCTTTGTTAGGGGATAAATGATGCGAGATAACTTACATTTACATGTTTAGAATTGTTTGCTTTTCCGAATAGTTACATTTTCAGAACAACACCATGAGCAACCTTTTAAGAAAGATATACTTTTTAAGGGCGTTTTTGAGAAAGGTATACTTATTGCTTAAATGAATAAACTTCGCCATCCTCCAGCTTATAAGTGGTCCACACATGGAGCATGTTAAGTTCTCAGGTTCCTGTAGGCTATAATCTGAATTTCTTTTGGCAGGTCTGATTTGGGTATTCCAATCAATCACTGCTTTTCTGATTAGCAGAAAAATTAGAGCATAAAGGTTGTCTGCATAAGAAGATTCTTTATTATGTTTTATTGTTTAGTTTCTGTTACCAAATAAGTTCGAGCTTAATTTTTCTTGGAAACTAACAAGCAGAAATGTGGAACTTTTATAGTTGGAAAATGGGTGATATATTAAAAAGGGAAAGGGTCAAATTTACCCTTCTACTTTAATTTAATAGCTAATTTAACCCCATCATATTATGAGGCTATATTTGCCCCCACCGTCATCAAACTATTCACTTCTACCCTATTTTAACAAAAATTCCCAGATCATAGCAAATTTCCCGTTTATTAAAATAAAACCCATAAACCCACAATATAATCCGGCTTCCCCGATCCAACTTAACCAAAATGGATCCAAATCTCTAATCCACCCACCCAAACAAATAAACCTCATTGTTACTATGATATATTTATATATCCGTTATGACAAAAAAAAGAGTATTTGAACCGAACGAGCTTAAAAAAAACTGAGGTGCACACTATTAACATATTACTGTTGCTTCACCACTAAACACCAAAAACTCCATATATATGACATGTCTAAAATGCAAAGGAAATAAACTAATATCAGGATACATTTGCATCGCCACTGTGCCTTAAATTAACTCACAATCAGAGTGCTGCATCCCCGTAATTTATAGACCATTTAAATCACCTAGACCTTTTATTACATCCAAATGTTTTTTTTGTGCTTTTTGGCATGGATCTTGGGAACTCTTAGCTAAACAAGTTGATGAACATATACTCTTTTTTTGGGTCATAACAGATATATAAATATATCATAGTAACTTTGGGGTTTATTTGTTTGGGTGGGTGGGCTAGAAAATTGGGTCAATTTTGATTAAGTTGGGTGCGGGCGGGTTATATTGTGGGTTTCATTTTTAAAAATGGGCAATTTGCTGTGATTTGGAGATTTCTGTTAAAATGGGGTGGAAGTGAATATTTTGATGATGACAAGGGCAATATAGCCTTATAGTATGATCGGGGCAGGGGGGGGGGGGTTAAATTTAGCTATTAAATTAAAGTAGAGAGGTAAATTTGACCTTTCTTCCCTATTAAAAAATAAGAAAGATAAATTATCTTAGAAGAAATAATGAGGGCGTCACAATTTTATTCTCCTATTTTTCCCATTTGAAGTCATTGCCAAATTATAGTATAAAACCTAAACCAAGTTGATGTCTAAATCTCAATTCTCACGTATGTGCAAAATAATTGAGATAAAGTACAATTTAGTTATTCACCCTTTTCGGGTTTTGCAGTGCTGAATTCATTTTTTTAATACAGCAGTGCAACATTCATTTGTTCCAGAAACACCTACCTTAGATGCTAACTTCTCGAACTCAACAGATACTCTTTCCACATGTGAAAGAAGGAAATATGAACATATGGTAGATGATTCTCATTCTGTTTTATTCTTCTGCCAACAATCCATATATCATAGTTTAGTATATGTGTTGGAATCCCACATCATTTGTGGGAAGGATACATCATCTCCTTATATGGTCTTGGCAAATCCTCCCTCATGAGTTATCTTTTGGGGTTGAGTTAGACTCAAGATCCATTTCTTTACATGGTGTTAGTGCAGGACCCATTCCAATTCTCATTTTCGATGTTGGGCTCCCATATTAAATAGCCCACGCATTAGATGACCAGCCTTGGGCATGAGCGGGTATGTGAAGAGTCCCACATATACCCTTTAAGGGATGCATGATTTCTTTAATATGACTTGGATGGTCCTTACCTCTTGACCTACCTTTTGGGATTGAGTTAGACCTAAGATCCATTTCTTTACATGGTATCAGAATTAGGCGCATTCCAATTCAATGTCTTTGATGTTGGGCCCCTCGTCTTATATTGTCCACACTCTAGATGTCTAGTCCTGGACTTGCGGTGGGGGTTGAAGTCCCACATCAATGGATAAAAAAGGTACATGGTCTCCTTATATGGCCTTAGGTAATCCTTCCCTCATTAGCTAGCTTTTGTTGGTTGAGTTAGACTCAAGATCCATTTCTTTATAATATGAGTATAGGGGACAATCATCCTCGGTGTTTCATGGTACTATTAGCCATTAAGTTGTGAATAACTATTGGAGTTGCTTTAGAAAATATATATCGGATCTAATGACATATAGCTCGAGGAGTATTTATTTCACTTATCTTTGTGAGTCACATATTCTCATTTTGCTTGTTCTTGCTATGAAGAACGCAAGGCCTAAAGTATCCGCTTCTGGTCAAAAGATTGGCTTGCATGATTATATCTGGAGTTGCCACTCCAGAAACTCTTGACATACTTCAACCAGCAATGTTATCTTCTGAAATGATTTTACTGGTGAGTACTTCAGGTTGAGACTTTTGCTTAGCAGTTGGAATCCATGTTGGTGGTGTTTTTATTAAAACTACAAACTATAAACTTCCGTTGCTTGCTGTTTTCTAATCCTTGAGATTCTGTACTGTATCTCTTTTACTGTAAACATTTTTCTAAATTCAAATAACAGGCGAGTATCACCTTGTAAAGATAGATAAGTATCTTCAGGTATTGGAGGTGACAATTGCTTTCATAAGACTCCGTTGTCTTATTGTGAAGCATCTTAATCAAGAAAAAAGTTAAAGGAGAACTTTAGTTCTCGCAACTTCTTGAAAAAGATACTGTGAAGAAGCCTAGTTTCCGAGCCAACTGTATATTCAATATCCTCACCGTCTAGACTGTTTTGGTTGCGGTAGAAGATAAAGTAATGGGAGGCAAACAGTGGAGACAATAAAGAACTGTCTAACTACTTTCTTTTTGCTCTTTAGGGTGGGCTTAACTGGCAAATATTCAATGAACTATGGTTGGAAAAAAATATTTTTGCAAGATTTTCTTTTTCTTATTGGTTGAAGAAATTCTTGCAATCACAATTTACTAAATGCCGATGGTGATAAACCTTTGTTAAAAGCAGTAGTGAGGGGGAGTCATTAGTGCATAATATAGTGTGGCTGAACTAGTCAGGTATTGTTAGGATCAATTCTCTTCATTAGTGGTACTATTATCATGTTTTAGATGCCCTGTACCACTATTGTTATAGGCTTTGCTTGCAAAAACTAGGTGCAACATAAGTTGGACTCTTCGCTTCACTAAGGTAATGCTTCAATGCAGGCACTAATGTAATAAGATGTGCACTTTATCGTACATGAGGTTTTTCTTGAATAGAGCAACACTAAATAATATTCCATCCCATTTTATGTGAAAGTGTTTGACTAGACACGAAATTTAAAGAATTAAAAAAGACTTCTGACGTGTAAGTCAAATGTACGCAAAGATCGAAATTATCCTTCTGAATGAGTGGTGGTGAAAGTTCCGCATTTTTTTCATTTTGTCTCTTCCTATAAAAGATGAAATCTTACATCAAGTGTGTTCCAATAAGTCAGTCATGAAGGGTAAAATGGAGATGAGAGTAGATGGTTTCCGAGAAGAGAAGGATATCTCAGCGGAGGCAAAAACTTTAGGTGATTCTTTCCACATGTTCAAGCCTTAGTGGATAGAGTTACTCAGAGTTACTCGCCACCTGTGCTGGTGGGAGCTAGTAGGTACTCCATGAAATCAATTGAGGTGTGCACAAACTGACCTGGACACCATGATATAAAAACAAAAGAAAGGTGCCATTCTTTTTTGAGATAAACTAAAAACTGAAATTATGTTAGGGACAAAGGGAGTAATATTTAACTTAATTGTAGTTTCTTCAACTCCTTTGGCTCAGAGTAGTCTAAAGTGAATTACTACTGACAAAGAAAAAGCTGTTAGAAAATGCTCTCATTCATAGTTTCCAAATTTTCTCTCTCCTACTTTTTAGATTTGCAGAACACCTTTTTTGGTGACCCCTTCACCGGAATTTAGTCCTTTCTTCATCTTTTTTCCTAGCTAACACCTTCTTGATTAGTTTTCCAACCTTTTTTTTCTTGCTTTTTTAGACGGTCGTTTGGATATGGGGGAAAATAGAACTTTTTTCAATCTGTGATTCAAATCTGTTGACATTACCAAATGGAACTTAAATAGATCATCCTAGTATAAATTGGTCGAGAGAAGTCAGAATATGATGAGATGTGTGTCCATGAGTAGGAATAAAACGGATCTTGTCATACTCTCAAAGATGCCTCGAAGGACAAGAAGAAAATTTCCAAGAGATGGAAAAGAAAAGAAACGACCGAAAAATTTTTCAGTACCAGGAGGTTTAATGCTCAGGGATAATATATAAGCATTTTGGCATTAAATGGAGAAGGGAGGTTGACTTTAATCATTCCTGAAATAGCCATTAATGCAGGGTGGTTGGATATTGCATTTAAGATTGAGAGGTTCACTAAAAATACCTTTCATTTGGAGAAGGCAGATATGCCTAGACTCAAAGAAGCTAACTACCCTTACGCGAAAGCTGTCCAAGAAAGTAAGTAGCAAACAAAAAGCCTTTGAGAGGCTAATGTTAGTATCAAGACCAGAAAAAGTAGCATCTCCGACAATCAAGGTTCTAAGGATGATGGTTTAGTCAAGAGATGTATAGCTGGCAACTTCGACAAGGAGATCTCTGAAAGACCAACCTTAGTAGATACAGTCAACTAGAAAACAACGTTTAGAGGGAGCGTCTTCAAAATGTTTGGGAGATTCATTTCTTTTTAAGTTCGTAATAGGCATATGCGGAAAAGATACTCTAGGGCAATTGGTCCTTGAAAAGCTCCCAACTCTACCTGGAATAGTGGAGCCCCATAGTTGGTTGCTCCCCAAATTCCTATGGAACCCCGTCCACTTGGATCATAGCCCTAGGAGTTCCCCTTCACCTCTGGTCCCATAGAGGTTTTTGCGAAATTAAAGATTTCGATGGAGGGTGGTTAGCTGTTGAGGAAGAAATAGAGCTAAACAACATCTAAAATGGTCTCGAATTCGCGTCATGGGAGATGGTCGGTGTATTCCCAGCGTGGTGGTAATTGAGAGACATGAAGTTAAGTGCTGCATTCCAATATGGGTAGAAAGAAACCCTAGCTTTCAGTTGTCATCGACATCTAAGGAAGCTGTTAGAGAGGTAGTTGAAATCGAGGGCTTGGAACAGCCTATTGCTCGATGGGTAAAATTGTGTACTGCTGATAAAAAGGTACAAGAAAGCCCTAAATCTAAAGAGGAGGCAGGGAGAAGCATGTGGTTTGTCCTTGTAGCACAATTGGTGATTGTTTCAACGGGAGGTCACATGACGCCTACATGCAGGATTGAAGTGACCTGCTTTTGAAATTGGGCTAATATCAAAGCCTAGGCCTGCCCCTAAAAATAGACTTTTTGGGCATAATTCAGCTGGTCAGCTTGTTTTTAATGATCTCGAGGGAGAGCTCAAGTGTGAAATGAAAGTCGACACTTTCTATGAAGTGCTAGACCTCAATATAACCAAGACCTCAAGTCCTTGATAGTAACATGAGGAAACAGACTGTCATGATGAATTTGTGGGGGAATGCACAATAGAAGAGATGGGAATCAACAATCAAGGAGAATCATACGGGGACTGGGGAGCTACCATCGATAGGGGGAGGCGCAATTGACAACCATTACAGGATCAAATAATTGGGAGATGGAACCCTTATTCAGGAGCAAATTTCCTTCCTTGACAAAGAGATGGAGGATACTGTTTGGGTACATCAAAACATGCTTAAATTAAGCAAGTTACTAAGAGTGGATTTCAAAAGGGTCATGAAGAGGAAGCCTTGGAGCTCCTGCTGCAATTTGACAGTTGCAAACAAGTTAGGAAAATGGAAATAGAATATGATTGTAAAAAGTCTATATTTAAAGGAGCTTAGGAAGTAAAAGGTTTGGTTACCTTCAATGTTAAATTCAAAAGTGACGGGAAGAGGCCAAGGGGGAGGACCATGATTTCTATTGATCAATGAAGTTCAATTTAATCACATGAAATATTAGGGGATTAAATAGGAGGGGGAAAAAATAAGAACAGTTAAGAGTCTTGTACAAAATCAGAATGCTACATAATATTCTTCCAAGAGACAAAACTTGAAGGGGGTATTAAGAAGTTGATCCGATAAATTTGGGGGGAGATAGGTGGAACATTCATGTTTGGAAGCTAGTGGAACTAGAGGGAGAGTCTTGATGTTATGGGACAATAGAGTCTGGAAGTGGGAAATCCTTGAAATTTGAGCCTACACTTTGACTTGCAAATTTGAGTCTTAGTTACAGGATTTGCATGCGATATCACAGGTGTTTATACACCGAATGGTGGTATTGAGAGAGAGAATGTGTGGGGGAACTAGTGCTGCTATAGGTCTTATGGAGGGTCCTTGGGTTGTTTGTGGAAACTTCAATGTTATTAAATTCTGCACATAGGAGAATTTGTGAAAGAAGATCTAGAGAAATGGTAGAATTTTCTGAATTTATTGCAAAAGAAGGGCTTGTAATGCTTTGGACAAGGATTAAACTTTGTGCTTCAAATAAGGCACCTGGGCAGGAGATACACTATGGGATTCTTTCATTCTTGTTGGGACATTTTAAAGGAAGATGTTGCGTGAATTTTGAGGAATTTTCACACACATGAATATTTTGAGAAGAGCTTTAATGCATACACAACTCTTATACCAAAGAAGACTAGGGCAGAGAGTTGAGAGAATTTTAGACCTATTAGCCTAATTGGGTCAATGTACACAATTATCTCTAAAGTGTTGACTAAGAGATTAAAAACAGTGATCTCCAAGCTGGTTGATAAACATCCCATGACTTTCATAAAGGGAGCAGATAATGGATGCAACATTGGCGGCCAATGAATTTATTGATTCTAGATTAAAGACGAAGACACCTATACTTCTATGCAAACTTGATATAGAGAAATCTTATGATCATGTGAATTGGGTGTACCTTCTCAAAATGCTGAAAAATATGGGGTTTGGAAGAAAGTGGAGTAAATGGATGATTTTTTTGTATAAGCTCTGTTAGGTTCTCTGTTCTAATTAATGTCTCTCCAGAAGGGTTGCTTCCTTCTGGTCATGATCCTTATTTTGGTATGTCCCCATGATTACTTCAATTAATTAGCATTTTTATTCATGAATTTGTTGAAGAAAAGGGGTTTGTAGCCCTAGAACTTATGAGAATGAAAATTATGGATTTGAGTACCCGATTCATCGATGGAATTGGATGATTTTTGAGATTTAGGACCTATGGGTTATAGGTAACTTGATTTTGCAATAAAATTTCAGTTTTGACCTCGTGGGCTCAGGGTTGAGTTTTTAGTTGACTTTTCTACTGGTAAATTTATCTGCCAATATGGGTGTTTATGGACTCGTATACTTATGTAGATTGCATATTTGATCAGGTTGGAATCGTTCGGAGGCGTTGAGGAAGGGCAAGTCCATTCATGAGCTTTGAGACTTTGAACTTAAGACAAGTATAGACTTTCTAGACTCTATTTGAAGTTTTTTGTTGAAAATTAACTATTAACAAGGAAATAGGGTAATGAGGGTGCAATACTTGTGAGGTGACGAGCACTTGTGCTGGTACCAGTATCCTGTTATGGGAAATTGGTCAATTATGTGATTACTTGATGAAATCTATGAATGCTGAAGTATATGTATGGACTGATTTGAAAGATAATGATAATGATTTAAATAGTATATGTTGTCATATATCACTTTGGACATCTCATATATATGTAATAATATGAGTTGCTGTAATGCATTGAACGGTTTCATATATGTCGTGTATGCATATGACTTCATGTTTTCATGTGATATATCATGCATATTATATTTGATGACTCATGGTTTTTGTCTGATGGGTAATGGTTCTGACTGAGAGATGTGATTTTGTCTGTGGTTGCCGATAGGAAATGGTTCTGGGCATAGTGATGTGATTTTAGCCTAAATGGTTGGTTGCTCGATGGGAAATGGTTCCCAGTGGAGTGATGTTATTTTAGGCTAACTAGACGGTTACCCCTTGGGAAATAGTTTTGGGTGGGTATATGGATCTTGCGAGTCTCCCATGGGTCACATTTACCTGATAAAAGGAGCATGAATATACCAGTTGCATGTGCCATTGCATTGTATAACATTTGTCTTGAATTGCATTATATTTTATATTTATTTGTGATATTTCTCGGGTTGCACGCCTGCAACGAATTGCATTATATTGTTATATCTGTATGATCTTATTGAGAAGTTTGAATGTATTGCTGAATTCTTAGGAAAAATTGTGCTGAACTATTCTATGGGTTGATTTTGTTGGATTCTTGGAAGGGGTCGGGCTTAATTACTTTACTTGAGTAAATATGAGACTTTATCTAGTTTATGGAGGTAGATGATCTGTTATTTGTTGATTATTTAACTGTTTTTAAATTATATCCGTCTAAGCAACCGTTTTCAGACCAATCCTCACCACTACATCAGTTTAGGGTTGTCAAGAATGCTTCTAAGTACACGTGCTTCCCGTACTCATACTACACTTGCTTTTATGTGTAAATAGTTTTTTATTTTATTTGGAATTTATGGAGTTGGAGTTGTTGATTAAGTTATGTTTGGTTATATTTTTTGCAAAATGTATTTGGAATAGTGTTCATGTTTGAATGTACTTAAATACAACTTCAAAAGTGAAAAGTGAGTTAAAAAAACATGTTATAAGTTGTGTTTCAAATTTGCAATACAACTTCAAGTTGAATTTGCAATTTCATGGTCAAACACTAATTTTCAAATATAGTAAAAAATTATTCCGGAAAAAGTGAATAGTTTTTATGTTCAAATGGGTCCTAAGAATAGAAGTTGAATAAAAATATGAGTTATGAAGGTGAAATTTGTTAAAGTACAATAAATGGAAAAATGCGGGGAAAAGTCAAAAAGGTGAAAAAAATTAAAAGAAATCCTTGACCAAGATAATTGAGTTGAATACTAAGTATTTATATGACTTAACATAATTTTTAGTATTATAATTAGTCAATACAAATTTTAATTTTTATGCTTATTATAATATTTTTATAGTTTAAATCTTTGTTGTACAATTTCATCTAAAGTTTAATTTTAATAATTACTTTTTAAATTATCTTTGTTCTTAGATGGCAACGTTACATGAGCTAGGTTGGGTTAAATGAGTTTGATGAATTAAATAAGTTTATCATTATAAAAATAGAGTTTAATGTGACATGGCATGCCAACTAGGAGTGAAGGAGGCTTTTGTGGTGTTTAGTATATTTTTAGGAAAATAATGATAATTGAGTGATTTTATAGTCCTAAAAGAAACAAAAGCGATTTTAGTAGGCAATTCCAAAAACATGGGTGACCATTCATGGAATTAACTCATTAAGTGAGCAAGACCACATCCTAAGTTTCAGTGCGTTTTAAGTGAGCCTTTAACAATAGTGCTTTGACTATGTAATTGTTGTTTGATCTTAGAGTTTTTTTTCTTGCTTTATGTATACATGTTTTTCAAATTTTTGACTCATTGCGCCTTTCTTCATTAAAACCAGCCCTATTTTATGCTTTGCGCTTAAAACCCCGATTGAACTGGACGTTCTTTTTCCCACTTTTGCCTTTGATAACACTGCTTGTACCTTTAGAAGGCATAGATCATTTTTATCTGCTTCGTGTTAAATGTACTTCAAGAAGTTATTTTTTTATGAGTAACAACAGCCAACGACCAGAATTTGCAAAAATATTCTGTCAAGAATGTTGTATAACTTACAAAACAAAGTCCAAGATTTCCTGTGTCTTACATCTTCCAAGTGGCATCTGTAATCAATGGAGCCTATTCTGACCCTTTTAATATCAGATGGAGAAGGAATATCAGCTGCTGAGAAGCACATTTGAAGATGCAGGGTTCACAGATGAGCAGATTGCATGTATCCTCACAATTTCATATCTAGTGTCTTTATAGGATTAAAGTTTATTTTAGTTTTATCTGAAGAAAAGAAGTTGGGCTCTTTGGTCAAGCCTAATTATTATTAAGCATAGAGGACTTCAATCAATTATAAAATACTGGGAGAGAAATGATGCCTTTGTCTCTTTAACTTCTGCTAGTTTTGTCAAAGCATTGGTATATTGATGTATTGGCACGGATACGTATCAATTCTTTTCGGATTGAATTGGCCTTGGGATCTTATGAAGATATCCTTTTGTCAGCAGCAGCATCCGTAGAAGCAGAGGCTGCAGTTGGAAATGCTATTTATATGCTACCATCATTTTATAATCATGATTGTGGTAAGAGTATTCAGTCTTCTGATGTTTAGCACTTGCGTTATCTAAACTGGGTAGTTGACCATTAATCACACTGCGTATTTGTAGAGACATACCAAAACGAAAGCTTCCTTGGTCTGTGTGCCTGTTCTTTTGATTCTGGACAACAGACAATAGATTTACATGGTTAATGTTCAAACTCTAAATATGTTTATGATATTGTTGTCCAACTCAATGAAGTTTCCAAGATCCATAAACTTATGGCAGCAATTTTTTGTTGGCTGTCGAATGGGCGAATAGGAATTTTTCTAATTCCCTGAAGGGCTGCAACTAAGAATTGGTCAAGTCGAGTCTCATAATCTGTGGTAATTAGGACCAAGGATGCTATAGACAAAGTGTCCCAAAGAGTTGAAATTTTTCTTGTAAATTGACTTTGATCATTTTCTTCTATAACTGGGCCTTTTATGGGTAGGACCTGTATTCATTCTTGCTATGATCCTCAAAGTTCTGATCTGCAACTGTTAGTGGTTTCACATCCGTACTTCCTAGAGATACTGGACTTTAAGCAGACAAAATAACCTAAAAGAAGAACAAAGAAAAGACTTAATTTTGATCCAATGCTTCAATCTAGATATGTGTCAACGGAACACAAAGCAGTTTAGTTAACTCAAATATTTCCCCTGCAGATCCCAATGCACACATTTTGTGGATAGAAAGTGTGCACGCAAAATTGAAGGCACTTCGTGATATTGAAGCAGGTGATTCTCCTTTCATTATTTGATCTGCTTATTTTGCACTTGTACACTTAAGTGTAAGAGAATTCGTTCCATAGGATTTAAGAAAGTTGTATTTACTTGCGTCGTGAAATCATCTTGGCTTTTGTTATACGGTTCAACTTTTGGATGTTCATTGTCATTGAATACAGTGGTTCCATGTGATTATAACCTGATTAGCAGCCAATTTTGACATCAAAACAATGCATGCTTAATGGCCACAGGGCTTTGGTCAAGTGGTAAGAGTGCAACACGTGATGTGCGCGTTAGGCGCATGTCATGAGTTCCAAATCGACTGCAGAGAGAGCCTGGTATTTAAATGGAGAAGGGTAGAGGGGCGGACCCATTGTTCACTGAGATTCGAGCCGTGCGCCACTGTCCTTAGTGATATTTTGGTTATTAGAACAATCTATGTTCAATATTTTGCATATGTTGTTAGACCTATAATTCTATTGCGGCAAACATCTAATATTCATATATGATTTGGTTGATGTTGCTATTGTACAACATCTTCATCAATAACAAATGCTTCAATCCTAAGCTAGTTGGCATAATATAATTAACAAATAAGAAGTATGCTACCATTGTTTTTCACTCTCTTTGTTATCTCTAGTTTTCTTCGGGAACTTCACATCGACATTAAACTCTCATGTTGTATCAGGGGAAGAGTTGAGGATATGCTACACTGATGCAAGCATGGATCATGATGCTCGTCACGCTATCCTTTCTGAAGGATTTGGTTTCCATTGCAAATGTGCTCGATGTACGTCTAATGACTAGAAAATAGCAGATCAAGGTTATCTGCATTCTACTTCAATCCTTAGGGAGTACACCCAACTTAGTTTCTAGTTTTCCTACAGCTTCGGAAAGAACAATGTCTAATCTTGAAAAATAATAACAATAATATATTTAGGACCCTGATAAACAAAAGAATGGTCAGAGCATGTGTTTTGTTTATTTTTATTTTTGATAACCCATAAATTCCCAAGGTCAGTGAGGTACAATGCGAAACCTGATTGAATAATGAGTTTGCTCCTCTATCCTTGTCCACTTAAATGCCCTCTTTTTGTCTCTGGCAGGGTTGACTCTGTGACGTGCATTTAGCTCACACATTATATTGTACTCTTACCCTTAGCCAAAGCTCTGAAGACATGTCATGTATTTATATTCCTCGTTGTTCCAAGTACTAAAGTCTACCAGCTAAGTTATAAACTGTTTATTAGCCCATTGCACATGGAGATGAAGTTGTGACTTGCGCATTGCGAAACTTTCTAGATAAATTCTTTGAGAGTAAAAATTAGATGTTCAAGGGGTGCAAGGCCGCCTATGACAGTGCATTCGTGTTTTATATACTTTTACAGAAGGAAATACTCTAAATCTGCATTGTTTAACTGACAAGAATAGTATCAAACTTATTCAAAGATGTTATAAAACAATAAAACAAGAAGAAAAATATTATAGCAACAAGTTGAGAAAAGAAAATGCTTCTTATTTTTCTTGAAGGATAAAATGCAATGAATGAGAATTTTTTTAGTTACAAGGAAAAAATAATTTGATTCCAAAGTAACTATTTTAATATTTCTTCAATAGAACAGAATAAACATCCATTATAATATAAATACATTTATAACACTTTCCTTTAGATATTGTTTTGATAGATCATGTGTTTCGTTAAAATCTTATTAGGAAAAATTCGATGAAAAAAATTATAGCAAAGGAAAAATAATACACATCTAATAATATGCATTTTGGTTGTCTCATTAAAAATCTTAACAAGAAGACAAGGAAAAAAGTATAATGCGTATTAACTCCATTTGATGAGGACATAAATTCAAAAAATTGAATCTTCACATCCCAATCTTGTGCACCATCTTTTTGAAAGTTGTAGTTGGTGGAGACTTGGTGAATTAATTAACCATATTATTATTCAGACGAATCTGTAGCACGTTGATATCATCATTCTTTTGGAGATCATGTGTGATAAATTTTTTGGTGAAATATGTTCCGTTCAATCTTCTTTTATGAATCATCTCTTTCATTGGGCTATTCATGCTGCATTATCTTCATATAAGATTGTGTATATTTTGTCACATTTGAAATCACGTTTTTCTCTAGTGAGATATATTATTGACCTCAGCCACACACATTTCCCGCTTGCTTCATGAATAACTATTATTTCAGTATGATTTGATGAAGTACCCATAATAGATTGCTTTGTAGATCGCCAAAATATGATAATACCTCCACATATGAATACGTAGCATTTTTGAGAGCAAGCTTTGTGTGGGTCAGATAAATACTCTGCATCGATGTAACCAACAAGATTGGAATTGTAACTATTAGAATCATAAGCCCATAACAATAGTCCCTTTTAGATACTACAATACATGTTTGATTCCGTTCCAGTATCTCTTGATAGGAGCAAAGCTATCTCTTGCTAACTGATTAATTGAAAATGTTATGTCATGCCTTGTAATATTAGCAAGATACTTTAGTGCACCAATCTCACTAAAATATGATACTTCAAGACCAAGGATTTCCTCATTCTCTTTTTGAAGTCGGAATGGATCCTTATTCACATCAAGTGATAGAACAATCATTGGAGTACTTAATGTATGTGTTTCATCCATATAAAATCATTTCAATATCTTTTCTATATAAGTAAATTGATAAACAAAGATACTGTTTGTCAAATGTTCAATTTGCAAACCAAGATATAATTTTATCTTTCCAAGGTCTTTCATCTCAAATACCTTTCTTAAATAATCAATTATCTTTTGAAACTGTGTTGGAGTTCCAATGAGGTTTATATTGTCAATATGAACAACAAATACAATAAATTTTGATGTTATTTTTTTAATTAAAAACACCAAGGTAAGCAGAGTGATTAATGAATATTCACTAAGGTGATTAAGTCACATCCACCTTATTTGATTTTCTCCATGTAAAAATTATGAATAAGTTTACAGAAACTTGTAAATGTTTCAGACATTTTGAATTCTACAAAAAATTTTCATATAAATATTTGTTTTCAAAAAATTTTCAAGTGACAATATTTATTAGTATTTAAATGTGCGACATCTTCTAATGTTTGGACTACAGTTCTAATAAGTTTTACGCTTAACAAGATGCATTATTTCACGTGCTAATTTATTTTTATCTCAACATGTTTTAATAGATTTAAAATTTCGATCCTCATAATCTTTTACAATATTGCGGCTTTATTATATTAATGACATCATTGACAAGATATCATTTTGTATTGGTCCCCAAAGCGGCATAACATACTGATATCTCAATATTTTTATTATTTTCAAGTACCGAAACCTCTCATAAAGTTTCATGTAGTGTTATATTGTAGGCTCTTCAAGAGCATTTTGCCTCCTTATTATGATCACTTTGTACTTTGATCATTTTTTTAATGATTATGGCATTTGAGATTATTTTTTTATCATGCTTCATGTATGTTGTAAACTTTGTCTTTCAATAACTTTTAATAAGAATATTTACAGTTGAAATATGAGATTAATTTTAGGTCATCAAATGCTTCTAGCACTTGACTTGAATTATCTTTGAATGGGGATCATACTAATGATAGTCTACAATATATTTCTTAGTTGCTTATTCTCTCCTCCTCATGTTAGAAAGTTAACATATATTCGAGATCTTTTTTGGAGAATTCATTTGTGTGCATCATAATAGATTCAATAATCATACCGCACATCAAAATCTATTAGATGAAAAAATATTTGGTTCCTGACCCCGAACCAATAGAGATGACGGGATACTAAATATAATTTATTGGTTAAGTGATGTTGTATGTAGTATATCATATCATAGAACAACATACAAAGATTTATTCTCATAAGCAATGGTTCAATTATTTACCAGAGATATTCAATGCTAAACTAGCTTGATATAAATCAATATTATCAAGATGAATTGTCTTGATTACACAATATGAAGATTATGCTCTTAACTCAGTTTATATTGCATAATCAATTTTGAAAATGTCAAACTATAGGTTGACAATAAACATACATGTACCCATCTTATAGATGCATCTATTTAAGATATCACATGGCAGGTGAATAAACCCATATTCACCTTTTATACGTTTCAGAATTTAGAGATTCGGGCCCAACACTAGCTGATATAATCAACTTATCATGAGAACAAACAACATAAAAGGTTTTTTGAAAAATCTTCTAGTTCTTAATATATTTTGCATACTCAATTGGCACATCATATCTTCCAGGTATGTAGGGTTATGAGTGGGTGTCTTCTTCCACATCCATACCCAATTTCTATCTAAGTATAAGAAATTCGTATGATCAAGTTATGGGATTTTCACCCAATTGCATAATTCTTCAATCTCTATACATGGGTATGATTAAATTATATTTATATTGATGAATTGTGAAGCTTGGGCAGATTTTAAATTATTTTCAATCAAAATTGTGTTTTCTAGTTTCATGAAATTAAAGGCCCATGGATGGGAAGTTCATGGAAGAAGAGAATGACGATGAATGTATGATGATGAAAACATGTCTCTAAAGCTAACTATGATTATGATATTGTTTTCAAAATAAATTGAGTAGATCCAAGCATGATAAAGTTTTGGGCAAAGCCCTTATATTGAGTATGATGATGTAGTATCTCTACAGTAAGCTTACCACATGATTTTGGAGTAAAGACTCCATATCTTTGAGCTTGTGGTATATTTTAAGATAAAGTTTCTCATATGCATGAATTCACAATTGAGACGTATGTTATGTTGAGCTTCGTTATATATGATGGAGAGCATTGCATATTTTGGGAGAAGAGTCTAGTATCGAGCGGGCTAAGGTTCGATTACCCGTGCCCCAGAACTATGCGCCAAAGTAGGTTGATACTATTATATTATTGGGACCTCCCTTGTGAGCTATCCCCAGCCCTAATGGCCCATGAGCTTGATATCAATATCATGATAGTGTCCTTAGCCCTGACAAGGTTTTGGACGGCTTTGCCCACTTGAGTGTGATAGTCGGAACCATGTAAGCTCTATCGTGGTAAGTCGGTTAAGTGACGAGTCTCCCATTGTCTATATGATTCAGATTTTCATATTCATTACTCATGGTTATTATTTTATACATGCATGTTCTAAAAGCAAGGTTTGACTCATTGTTCAGCTTTTCTTATAAATGTCATATTTCAGCTTTGAGTCATTCAAGTCAGTTATGATGTTATGAAGCTATGCATTTTCATGTTATGAAAAGATTATGATTTCAGAAAGAAAGCATGCAAGCCCTCCTTTTAGATTTGAAAGCTTATGATATGATATGAAATTCTTTAAATGATTTACTTTACTTAAGAGGTTTTACTTACCTTGCATACTCGGTACATTTCACGTACTGACCGCACACTTTCTATGCTGTATCATTTCATGATACAGGACCCGACTCTCAAGTTCAGCCCTGCTCTTAGACAGCTCATCGGAGTTGGCGTCTACTTATTGGTGAGTCCTCATCTTTCGAGGACCAGACTATCTATCTTTTCCTTATGTATTTCCGTTTCCCTTATGTATTTTCAGCTTCAATATTATTGAGTTAGTTGGGGTCTTGTCCCATCAACTCGTCCAGATTAGAGGCTTTTCAGACTTATGTATGTGTTTAGCTTCGGATGCTTATTCTGATGTTATGTTGAGTTAGAATTCTGCTGAGTTTATATTATTGATTCTTCAGTTTATTGATTGAGTTAGATGTATGCTTATGCCATGGGTCGACTTGGGGTCTCTCAGGGTCCCTTGTTCCGTGTCTACGATCCGGGCCTCCTTTCGGGTCATGACAGTTCGGAACTCCAAGTAACCTTGAATCAAGTTAATTATGACATTTCCATGATGAAGAAGTGGAACAAGTCTTGTGAAGCTTTAACTTGACTAAATGAACATTACAATAAATGTCGAACTAGTCTCGGCTATAAAAGAAAACCTGTCAAATAGGATATTAAAATAAAATATGTTGGTTTGGCTGAATATCGACTATGTAGCCATTGTGGACATACCGAACATTTTAGATATGAATGTTTAGCCAGGATAAAAGCTCTTGAAAAAAATTTAAAACATTGTCAAGTGGATAAGAAAAGATTCAATTTCTCAATTTATCAAAAGAAGGGGAACCAAACTAGTGTGGGTTACCAAATCTAACTGTGGGTTCCCAAATCTATCCCTTAACTAATTTTGCAGGCTGAAGTGAGAAGGAGCAACAACAAAATGGTATTTTGACAGTGGTTGCTCCAAGCATATGATAGGTAACAAATTACTTTTTCTTTCACTGACAGCCTTCAACGGAGGAACTGTGTCCTTCGGAAGTGGAAAGAAAGGCATGGTAATTGGTGTAGGTAAGACAGGCAAGTCTCTTATTCACTTAATTGATAATGTTTATTTGGTAGATGGTCTGAAACCCAACTTGTTGAGCATATTTCAACTTTGCAATCGAGGGAACATAGTTTGGTTCCCCTTCTTGTGTTTAAAAGAACATAATGAGTGCTATTCTCTTCCTTCGATTACAAAGTCATAAATAAAAAGTCTGGAGAAACTGTAATGAAAGAAAAGAGATACAGTAATGTTTATAAAGCTTGTATTATGTCGCCTTTTGAAAGTGAATTAACTTTTTTAAGTGTTCTTGATGATGATGTTCTCCTTTGGCACAAGTGATTGGGTCATGTTAGTCTTTCATTGCTCAATAAACTGGTTTTGAAAAATCTTGTCATTGGTATAGGTAAGAGAGGTAAATATCTTAATCATTTAATTGATAATGTTATTTGGTGGATGGTCTGAAACCCAACTTGTTGGGCATATCTCAACTTTGCAAGCGAGGGAACACAGTGCTATTCTTTTTCTTCAATTACAAAGTCATAAATAACAATTCTGGGAAAATTGTAATGAAACAAAAGCGACACACTAATATTTATAAAGCTTGTATTATGTCAATTTTTGAAGATGATTTAACTTGTTTAAGTGTTTTTTGATGATGATGTTCTCCTTTGGCACTAGCGATCGGGTCATGTTAGTCTTTCATTGCTCAATAAAATGATTTTAAAAAATCTTGTCATTGGTCTTCCTGAAATAAAATTTAAGGATGACAAGGTATGTGATGCTTGTGCTAAAGGAAAACAAATTAAATCATCCTTTAAGTCTAAAAAGGTAATAAGTACCTCCAAGTCGCTCGAGTTACTACATATGGATCTCTGTGGACCCATGAGGGTAGTAAGCCATAGAGGTAAGAAATTTGTTATTGTGATTGTTGATGATTTCTCTCGCTTTACATGGACCTTGTTTCTATCCTCTAATGATGAAGCGTTTGACATGTTTAAAGTGTTTGCAAAAAGGATTCAATGAACTCTGGGGTTTGAGGTAATAAGTATTTGAACTTATCATGGCACTGAATTTGAAAATGCTAAGTTTACTGCTTTTTATTACAAATATGGAATTGATCATAATTTTTCAGCTCCTAGAACTCCCCAACAAAATGGGGTTGTGGAAAGAAAGAATAGGACACTAGAAGATATGACACGAACAATGCTTATTTCTAGTGGACTTCTATCACACCCCACCTTGGGGGGTATGACGGGCACCTGATGCCTGCTAGACTCTGACTCTATTTCAAGAAACGAACTGGCTATATAGCGGTTGTAAATACAGCCCCCGGCCGATTAGGCCTATAGCCACCTACAATACACAACAGCTAACTAGAACGATGACACTATAATCTAAAGCAACTGCTATTCACATTTGTGACCGGCAGGGTCACTAACTATAACCAGAAGAAGGCCCCACGCGGCCAACATCAACAACTAAACACATATATACGTGCACGGCCCCACACGACTAGCTCCACCACCACAGGGAAACATCAGACTGCAAGCCTCTAGGAAGTAATAATAGAATGGTCGGGACAGGGCCCCGACCTACCCAAACTGTAATAAAAAAGGAAATAGGAACAACCTCTGACTATCTAGCTCCGGAGGATAGGAGATGATAACTCTACTGACTGGATCACGAGGGATCGACTCCTCGTCTATGTGTACCTGCAGGAAAGCAATGCAGCGCCCCCACGGGCGTCAGTACCACTGGTACCGAGTATGCAAAGCAAACTGAATACAACTGAATATAAATAACATAACTAGCAATTCTGAATAGCAGGAGATAACTGAATCTGTAAGAACTGATATGAACTGAATCAGACTTTCTATGTTGTGATAAGGCAGGAGCGTACCTGTAGACGTGGCGGCCTGCTGTCTATTAACTAATATATAGCACATAAATACATATATATATATATATATATATATATATATATATATATATATAGCAAACAAGAGCCAATACCAACCCCCTAAGCCGGATGGCGCCAAGCAAGCAAACAATCTATATACCCCTACCCGGGTCAAAACCAACATAAAATAAGTCACTCCACTCATCTGCTAACTACGAGCACCTCTGCCGGCCCCCTGGGTCTCCAGCTCGGGCTATGGCCCCTGATATAAATAACTGTGTCTGAGTCCGGAGGACTCCTATTCTGTATCTATAACTGTAACTGTATCTGAATCTGTTCCCTGGGCGCTTGCGCACAACAGGGCTATCTATACTGTAATGCTGATCAGCCGGATATGGGGAAAGCTTCATCCCATCTTCGTCCAAACTGGGGACGACATGCCACTCCTTGGAGTGACGTAAACCCATCCGCTCAGTGGGCGACACAGTTACTAACCCAGGGGTGGCGAGGATGCTCAAAAGGGTGCCCTCACGACACAACCAAGTCTCAACAAACAATAAGCACATATATATATATAGCAAGCATGTTTAAACCAAAAAATACTATCTGAATTCTGATTTCTTATTCTGATCTCTTTCTGTATTATACTGATTCTCATACTGCTTTATACTGAATCTGTGATCTTTATCTAACTGCATGGCTAATCTGTAGCCGATATACTATCTGACTGTCTGATTTTACTTTACTAACTCTTATTCTGAATATCTGTCATATTATTCTAGAAACATGCTTGCTAATCACATACTGGGCTATACTGAGTCTGGAATGCTAACTTGCCATTTTGGCGCATGCTTTACTAACTTTCGAACTGAGTACGATATAACAACGCAAACCAGATTTACTGAACTTGCACAATACTCAACATTCAACTCCGAGAATTCTACTACGGAGTTTACTGTGCTATACAAGGCCAAAACTACTAACTTGCTAAAGAAACTGGCTTTACATACCTTAACCTCGGTTTATCCGACTAACGGATGAAGCTCGGTCAGTACTCCAGCTATTTCTCCCAACTGCATTTATATATATGTCAATTAGAACTAAATACATTAATATCCGGGAGAAATTATCACTTTTGATATATATTTATCCCAAACTTCGACTTATCGAAAAACGGTCGAAAACTCATTATTTCTCGATAGTCCAGAAGGGATAAATGCTCATTGCAAGGCTAGGAACACATTGGTACTAATTTAAAGCAATTCTATTTACTTTACCTCAGTAGCACGACGTTTCGCCGGCCAAATTTCACGAAACCAACTCCGTAGGATTGCTCTCTGCAGCTTTATACCTCGGTATCTAAGCCGAAATGGAGTTTAGACCGCGTTTCGTAGCGTAATCGGCAAGAAATATAAGTAAATAGTCGTGGGTTTCCTTTTCCCTATCTATATTCCCCTATTTTCTGGAAATTATTGATATATATGAAAAAAAATCGACTTTTCCCTTTTTTTTAATTTTTTTTGCTTGCCTTCTAAATTCCTTAACCAACATACCATTAGGCTATTTATTTATTTAAAATTTACGGGGTGTAACATCCTCCCCCCCTTAAGAACATTCGTCCTCGAATGACATTCTGACTTATAGAAATCTTAACTGGCTGACTTATCCCTGAAAAAAAAAATTTCAGTAGAGTTTCCCCTGTATTATGGACTATCTCAAAATTCCTGAAAAGCAGAAAAGCCCAATACAGGTACTCCACATGATATAATAATATTCATATATAACTGTCTATAATCAATCGCCTGCTTTCATATATGAAATATAAGCATTCATAAGGAAAAACAATTCTAACATACCTCCTGTTTGCCTATGCCTGGAATAAGTGGGGATATCTGGCTTTCATGTCCTCCTCGGCTTCCCACGTCATCTCTTCTCGGTTCCTATTATGCCACAATACCTTGACAGATGCAATATCTTTAGTTCTCAATCTACGAATCTGTCTGTCTAAGATAGCTACTGGAACCTCTTCATATGCTAACTCTTCTGTGACCCGGACATCCTGAACTGGAACAACTGTGGAAGGGTCTCCTACGAACTTCCTCAACATAGATACATGGAATACTGGCTGAACAAACTCTAATTCTGGGGGCAAGTTCAATTCGTATGCTACTCGGCCTATTCTTCGCCGAATCTGATATGGCCCAATGAACCTCGGGCTAAGCTTGCCTTTCTTGCCAAATCTCATCACCCCTTTCATCGGAGACACTTTCAAATATACCCAGTCATCCACTGCAAATTCTAAATTTCTGCGCTGCATATCTGCATAAGACTTCAGGCGGCTCTGAGCAGTCAGTAGGCGTTCTCAGATAAGCTTCACCGCCTCTTCTGACTGACGAATAATATCCGGCCCAATCAGCGCTGTCTCCCCCGCATCAAACCAGCCAACGGGTGATCTACATTTCCGCCCGTATAATGCTGCAAAGGGCGCTATCTGGATAGCTAAATGATAACTGTTATTATAGGCAAATTCAATCAACGGCAGATGCTCATCTCAGCTACCCCCAAAATCTAGTACACACGCTCGTAGCATATCTTCGAGCATTTGGATAGTTCTTTCTGCTTGCCCATCTGTCTGAGGATGAAAGGTTGTACTTAAGTTAATCTGTGTCCCCAGGCCTCTCTGGAATGACTGCCAGAATCTCGCTGTAAATTGTGCTCCTCTATCTGAGATAATATACACCGGAACACCGTGCAATCTGACTATCTCTCTGATATACAGTTCAGCATAATCCTCAGCAGAGAATGTAGTTCGTACTGGCAGGAAATGGGTTGATTTTGTTAATCTGTCAACGATTACCCAAATAGAATCGTTTCTGTGTCCGGTACGGGGTAACCCTGTTACAAAATCCATCTTGATCGCTTCCTATTTCCATAAAGGCACGGCTATATCCTGCGTCAGACCGCCCGGTTTCTGGTGTTCTGCTTTCACCTGCTAGCAGTTAGGACATCTAGATACAAATTCAGCTATTTCAGCTTTCATACTTGGCCACCAGTAGATGTCTCTGATGTCGTGGTACATTTTCGTTGCTCCTAGATGGAGGGAATAGCGAGCGTGATGTACCTCATGCATGATCTGCTGGCGAAGCCCTGAAACATTCAGGACACATAGGCGGCCCTTACAACGCAACACTTCATCCTCAGTCACTTGGAAATCTGGCTCCTTACCTTTCTGAACTCTATCTCTGAGCTGGACTAAGTCAGGGTCCTCGTACTGCCATTCTTTTACCTCTGTAACTAACGACGACGCAACAGAGTTTTGAATCACCTCTTGTTATTTTCTGTTTCTACTACTCAAACGGCTAAACCAGCTAGCTGATGAATTTCCTTGGCTAACTCCCGCTTCTCGGGTCGCAAATACGCTAAACTCCCCATTGACTTACAGTTGAGGGCATCTGCTACTACATTAGCTCTCCCTGGGTGGTAGAGAATATTTACGTCATAATCTTTCAGCAATTCTAACCAGCGACGCTGCCGCAGATTTAACTCCCTCTATGTGAAAATGTACTGCAGGCTTTTGTGATCTGTAAAAATGTCTACATGAACGCCATACAGATAATGCCTCCAGATTTTTAGAGCGTGGATCACTGCGGCCAAATCCAGGTCATGGGTCGGATAGTTCTTTTCGTGCTTCCTCAGCTGTCTGGAAGCATAAGCAATTACCTTTCCATGCTGCATCAGCACATAACCCAGTCCAATGCCTGAAGCGTCGCAATACACCGCATACCCATCTGTTCCCTCTGGCAATGCTAGTACTGCGGCGGAGGTCAATCTGTCTTTCAACTCTTGAAAACTCTGCTCGCATGCCTCCGTCCACTGAAATTTCGCTGCTTTCTGTGTCAGCTTTGTCAGAGGTGCTTCTATAATGGAGAATCCTTCAACAAATCTCCGATAATACCCTGCTAAACTTAGGAAACTGCGGACCTCGATCGGAGTGGTAGGTCTAGGCCATGTCTTGACCGCCTCTATTTTCTGTGTGTCCACCTGTATACCAGCATCCGACACAATATGCCCCAAGAAGGCTACTGAGTTCAGCCAGAATTCACACTTGGAGAACTTAGCATATAATTGACGGTCCCTGAGAATCTGGAGCACTATCCGTAAATAAGCCTGGTGATATGCTTCCGAGCGAGAATACACCAGAATATCATCAATAAACACTATCACGAATAGGTCTCGGTATGGTCTGAAAATGCTATTCCTCAGGTCCATGAATATTGCTGGGGCATTCGTCAACCCAAAGGACATAACTAGGAATTCAAAGTGTCCATATCGTGTCCTGAAAGCCATTTCAGGAATGTCTCTTTCACAAACTCGAACCTGATGATATCCGGACCGCAAGTCAATCTTGGAGAAATATCTGGCCCCCTGTAACTGATCAAACAAATCATCTATTCTGGGAAGCGGATACTTATTCTTTACTGTAACTTTATTCAGCTGCCTGTAATCTATACACATGCGGAGCAAGCCATCCTTCTTTCTCACAAATAGAACTGGCACACCCCACGATGAAGTACTCGGCCTGATAAAACCATTATCTAGCAGGTCCTTCAGCTGCTCCTTTAATTCTCTGAGTTCAGCAGGAGCCATGCGATATGGTGGAATTGATATAGGCTGAGTGCCTGGTAGAAAGTCAATTGCAAAATCTATCTCCCTTTCTGGGGGAATACCAGGTAACTCGTCTGGAAATACATCAGGGAATTCATTCACCACCGGAACAGACTGAAGTGTCAAAGATTCTACCCGAACATCCTGAACCCTGACTAGGTGGTAGATACATCCCTTAGTTATCAATTTCCTCGCCTGAAGGTAGGAAATAAACCTACCTTTTGGAGTAGCTGTGCTGCCTTTCCACTCTCGCACTGCCTCTCCTGGAAAGTGGAATAGGACCGTCTTGGTCCAACATTCTACATTGGCATAGCACGACACTAACCAATCCATACCCATAATGGCATCGAAATCAATCATTTCTAGCTCTACCAGATCTATGGTAGTCTGACGATCAGCAACCTCTACTGTACACCCTCGATAAATTCTGCTAGCTATAATAGAGTCACCGACGGGTGTGGATACTGAAAAGGGCAGCTGTAATAACTCTGGTGCGACATTAAACTTTTGAGCCACAAATGGGGTAATATATGACAGAGTGGACCCTGGATCAATCAGTACATAATCAGGGCATGAATAGATAGTCATCATACCTGTCACTACATCTGGAGACGCCTTTGAGTCCTGTCTCCCTAGTAGTGCATAGGTACGGCTTGAGCCCGTACCTGAACTAGAGGCTCCTGATCTACCTCGGCCTCTACCTGCTGAACCTGAGGGCCTACGCCCTGCTGAGGCTGCTGGAGCTCGTGGCCCTGCAGATCCCCTGTCTTGACTATCTCTGCTCTCTTGCCCCTTGGCCAGACAATCTCTCATCCAGTGCCCCTCTTGCCCGCAAATATAACATCCTGAGGAGCCGTATCTACAAGCTCCGGCGTGAGGTCGGCTGCAATTAGGGTGAGGGTGTGAATTTGCTCTTCTCTCCCCTCCTCGGCTGTGGGGAATCTACTTTTTGAGAACTACTACCAGACTCTGACTGCCCTCGATGAACAAATCTACCTCGCTGCTGCTATGGTGGAGGTGGGGGTCTAGGGGATCTGTTTGATAACTGGGGCCTGGGTCCTCTCTAAACCTCCCTCTGCATATCATCTGATCTGTCTCTGCGGTGCTGTTCCGGATTTGTCTGTCTACTGCCCTATTGCCGCTGTCTAAGGCCCTCAATGGTCTAGGCAAAGGCCTGTACACGGGCAATATCCATATCTTCTCGTAACATAGCCGTCATGCATGCTTCAATGTATTCTGGGTTTAGACCCATAATAAACCTGTGAACTCTGGACGGCATAGTGTCCACAAAGGCTGGAGCATAGCGGGCTAAGGAGTCAAACTGTAAAGCATATTCTCATACGCTCCTCGCCCCCTGTTCCAAATGCAAAAACTGATCCATCCGGGCCTTTCGGGTCTCCCGTGGCAAGTAACGGTCCAGGAAGGCCTCCGAGAAGCTGGACCAGGTCGGAGGGGCAACATCTCTCCCTTGAGACCTTTCCCAACTCTCATACCATAATACAGCTATGTCCCGCAACCGAAACATTGCCAGCTCAACTAATTCTGTAGGGGTCACATACATAACCTGAAAAATTCTCTGCATCTGATCTAGGAAATCTTGGGGGTCTTTTGCTTGATCTGACCCAGTGAACTGCGGGGGTCCCAATGCCAAGAATTCTCTAACCCTGGAACTACCTGGCCCACCTAGAGATTCTGCTGCTACAGGTGGTACTGGCTGACGCTGAGTAGCTAGCATCTGGGTTAACATAACCACCGCACTATGTAGCTCCTGATCAGATGAAGTGGGTGTAGGAGCTGTGGGAGGCGGTGCAGCCTCAAATGGTGCCTGACGAGGCGGAGACTGCTGGGAGGGTCGAGATGACACCTCTGTATCGCCCTCAGATCGGGCTGAGTCTGGCTGTAAGTGAGGCATCCTGCTGGTGCCCTCGCCTGTCACTGTATCCAATCTCCTGCCTATAGCAGGGTGCCACTGATCTGCCATAGTATCTATAGACAAAGAGGGTGGTAAGTTTCAAAAGAACCAACCCTATACTGTACTGTGCTATGGCACGACTGAGTATGAAAGAAGGGTAACCATCCTATTATACCTCGCAGCCTCCTACCTATAGTATGTGGTGCACAACACATCCATAGACAAGGATCTACTTAGCACGGCTTGCAGACTCCTTGGGACACGAACTGCTCTGATACCAAGTTGGTCACACCCCACCTTGGGGAGTATGAAGGGCACCTGGTGCCTGCTAGACTCTGGCTCTATTTCAAGAAACGAACCGGCTATATAGAGGCTGTAAATACAGCCCCCGGCCGATTAGGCCTATAGCCACCTACAATGCACAACAGCTAACTAGAACGATGACACTATAATTTGAAGCAACTGCTATTCACATTTGCGACCGACAAGGTCACTAACTATAACTAGAAGAAGGCCCCATGCGGCCAACATCAACAACTAAACACATATATACATGCACGGCCCCACATGACCGACTCCACCACCACAGGGAAACATCAGACTGCAAGCCTCTAGGAAGTAATAATAGAATGGTCGGGACAGGACCCCAACCTACCCAAACTGTAATAAAAAAGGAAATAGGAACAACCTCCGACTGTCTAGCTCTGGAGGATAGGAGCTGATAACTCTGCTGACTGGATCACGAGGGATCAACTCCTCGTCTATGTGTACCTGCAGGCAAGCAATGCAGCGCCCCTACGGGCGTCAGTACTACTGGTACCGAGTATGCAAAGCAAACTGAATACAAATAACATAACTAGCAATTCTAAATAGCAGGAGATAACTGAATCTGTAAGAACTGATATGAACTAAATCAGACTTTCTGTGCTGTGATAGGGTAGGAGCGTACCTGTAGACGCGGCGGCCTACTGTCTATTAACTAATATATAGCACATAAATACATATATATATATATAGAAAACAAGAGCCAATACCAACCCCCATAAGCCGGATGGCGCCAAGCAAACAAACAATCTATATACCCCTACCCGGGTCAAAACCAGCCAAAAATAAGTCACTCCACTCATCTGCTAACTACGAGCACCTCTGCCGGCCCCCTTGGTCTCCAGCTCAGGCTATGGCCTCTAATATAAATAACTGTGTCTGAGTCCGGAGGACTCCTATACTGTATCTGTAACTGTAACTGTATCTGAATCTGTTCCCTAGGCGCTTGCGCACAACAGGGCTATCTGTACTGTAATGCTGATCAACCGGATATGGGGAAAGCTTCATCCCATCTTCGTCCAAACTGGGGACGGCATGCCACTCCTTGGAGTGACGTAAACCCACCCGCTCAGTGGGCGACACAGTTACCAACCCAAGGGCGGTGAGGACGCTCAAAAGGGTGCCCTCACGACACAACCAAGTCTCAACAAACAATAAGCACATATATATATATATAGCAAGCATGTTTAAACCGAAAAATACTATCTGAATTCTGATTTCTTGTTCTGATCTCTTTCTGTATATACTGATTCTCATACTGCTTTATACTGAATTTGTGGTCTTTATCTAACTGCGTGGCTAATCTGTAGCCAAGATACTATCTGACTGTCTGATTTTACTTTACTAACTCTTATTCTGAATATCTGTCATATTATTCTAGAAACATGCTTGCTAATCACATACTGGGCTATACTGAGTCTGGAATGCTAACTTGCCATTTTGGCGCATGTTTTACTAACTTTCGGACTGAGTACGATATAACAACGCAAACTAGATTTACTGAACTTGCACAATACTCAACATTCAACTCCGAGAATTCTACTACGGAGTTTACTGTGCTATACAAGGCTAAAACTACTAACTTGCCGAAGAAACTGGCTTTACATACCTTAACCTCAGTTTATCCGACTAACGGACGAAGCTCGGTCAGTACTCCAGCTATTTCTCCCAACTGCATTTATATATATGTCAATTAGAACTAAATATATTAATATCTGGGAGAAATTATCACTTTTGATATATATTTATCCCAAACTTCGACTTATTGGAAAACAGTCGAAAACTCATTATTTCTCGATAGTCCAGAAGGGATAAATGCTCACTGCAAGGCTAGGAACACATTGGTACTAATTTAAAGCAATTCTATTTACTTTACCTCGGTAGCACGACATTTCGCCAACCAAATTTCACGAAACCAACTCCGTAGGATTGCTATCTGCAGCTTTATACCTCGGTATCTAAGCCGAAATGGAGTTTAGACCGTGTTTCGTAGCGTAATTGGCAAGAAATATAAGTAAATAGTCGTGGGTTTCCTTTTCCCTATCTATATTCCCCTGTTTTCTGGAAATTATTGATATATATGAAAAAACTGACTTTTCCCTTTTTTTTTTGCTTGCCTTCTAAATCCCTTAACCAACATGCCATTAGGCTATTTATTCATTTAAAATTTACGGGGTGTAATAACTTCCAAAAAATTTTTTGGGCCAAAGCAGTAAACACAACCTGTTATATAATAAGTAGATGCATGATTAGATCACTTCTTGATAAAACTCCAAATGAATTCCTCAAAGGCAGAAAATCTATTATCAAGCACTTACGTACCTTTGGTAGCAAATATTTTGTTCATAATAATAGAAAATCCACCTTAGGATAGTTCAATACAAGAAGTGATGAAGGAATTTTCCTTGGATACTCCTCAAATATTAAAGCTTATAAAGTGTACAACAAAAGAACTGAATGTTTGGAAGAGAGCGTTCATGTTATATTCGATGTATACCTCGTACCCTTATATTAAGATTTGAACCATTCTATGTATGTGGGTGAAATCAACTTAGA
This sequence comes from Datura wrightii, assembly GCA_035772735.1. Classification (NCBI taxonomy): domain Eukaryota; kingdom Viridiplantae; phylum Streptophyta; class Magnoliopsida; order Solanales; family Solanaceae; genus Datura; species Datura wrightii. The sequence continues at coordinate 3,647,423 of JASDFA010000010.1, read as the reverse complement.
AACTAATTGATGATTCTTAGGTTCTTGGAGGAGTAAAAATCAAGAGTTATAAGGTGTTAAGGAAGTTTGGAGTTGGTTAGGAATTGAAAATATTGATTTTTGTGACTTTCATCATGAATGGATAAAAGTACGGACCATACAATAAAAGTTCCCAACCTTAGTCCACAACCATCAAGTGTTTGGGAGGGTGAAATTTATAGAAAGTAAGTGTAAAGATTGATTCTTAAGTGTTGAAAGTGCTTTGGACGCGAATGAAGGTCATCAGGAACCTCTAGTATAAAGTTGAGTTGGGAGCTTTCCTACCCATTGAGTTTTTATGTAAGTTTTTATGAGGATCAACTTCAAACGATGATAACTTCTGATTTACAAAGTTATTATGGGTGATTCAACACATCAAATTGTATCTCTTTGATCCATCTTTCCAACGCATCTGACCTTGCATCAGTCAGAGTTTGAAGTAAAAAATTATGAGCAATCTATGAGCACTGTCAGGTGTGATGGCTAAAGTGATGGCCCCGTCAACCACCCGACGACCTATTAATTTTGGTCCATCAACCTTAACCAGAATCAGTGAATTTCCACCCCAAAGTGATGGGCAAGTTGATGGTCCGTCTAGGGACTGACGGTCCGTCACCTGGGGCGCCACATGGGGGTTTCAGGGCTTTTAAAAGTCTCCTTAAATGATTTTTTTGGTATTGTTCTGCCTCCAACCAACCCTACCATTTCCAAGAGCTCTCTTTAACCCTCCTAAGGCTAGGTAAGTATTATCCAACCTATTGAAACCTAAATTCATGAATTTCTTCATGATTCTAACATCAAAATCATCTTACTATCTCTAGCAAGGTCAAAAACAATCTTTGAGTTCCAAGAATTGAAATCTTGAACGCTTCTCCTTCCTCCAAGGTAAGTAACTCTACCAAAAAGTTACATGAGTATTGTTTTCTACTCTTTAGGGGTGTTCTAAGGTTAGAACTCATGGGACAGTACTAGCAAGCCATGCGTTCATGTGACGACCTAGGGTTAAGGTTTATGGGATTGTTTTGGTGTTGAGGATGGATGTGGTTATTTTGGTTGGACTTGTGATGGTTATGCTTGTTGTTAAGGGGCTGTAGAAATAAGTGGGTGTTAGGATACCCACTCATTATGAGGCTTGAATTTACTACGTCCTCCGGGTGTTCGATGAAATGCCTCTATGACTTGAATTTTTGTCGTTAAGCTAATGATTATAGTTTCTATCCATAAAATTGTTTCTCATTGACGTTATAAGAGGATTGTGTCTTTGTGTTGATAATTGTGAGGCCAAAGATAAGGTATGTAGGGTCTGGGGTATTTCTTCCACCCTTATACCCAATTTCATCCCAATCTCATGAACTCAAGTCTCCAAGCATATTTATCAAAAAGCTAGGGCTAGACCCAAATTTTATGAAATCTCTCATGATCTTCTATGAATTCGATTCTCTTATGTTTAAATCCACGATTTATAATTATGATGCATGTTTTGTATTAGAATTTATCATGAATCTATAACTTACAAGTTATGATGATTGTACTCGATTATGCATGATTTTCATGAAATTCAAGTCTATGTATCATGGCCGGTCTTCGACATTATTATCATGGATTTCACGATGTTAAGATATTATGAATTTCATAATTTAAACTAGACCATGTAAACCTGTATTTCATGATTATAAGATAAGCACTATATATATTTTGGGAGTAGTATTTAGCACCGAGTAGGCTGGGGTCCCTTTGCAGCCGGTCTCAGAACTATGTGCCAACATAGCCATGATGGGGTCCTTTACGAGAGTGTCTCCCATGCCCGAATGGGCCACCTTGATTGATATCATGCCTTTTTCATGGTTCTACCCTTGGCAAGGTATGAACACCCTCTCGACTAGGGGTTTATAGGTTGGGCTCCATGTATGCTCACGTGGGGTATGCCGGTTATAAGAATCTCCCATTGTTCCTTATGTTTTAAGTTATTCATTCTCATGAATTATGATACTATGTTTTATAGCATATTGACCCGTTGATCCTTTATGAGCTTTTAGTTATGTTTTTATCCATGTTAAACCAAATGCTTTACTTTAAAAACTTTGGGTCATTATGCTTCAGGTCATGATGAATAGTTTCAGCATATTGTCTCTACTCTCATGTTTTAACTTATCTTATACTTATAGCCTTATTTTACTAATTTATGAGCATGTTTTACTTACTCTACATACCCAATACATTCGAAGTACTGACTGCAGACTCTATACTATATCGTCTCATGATATAAGTTCGGATGACCAGTATCAGCCCTGACATTAGCTTCACTCCCATTTTAGTCTACTTCAGCCCCAACTTGGGTGAGTCCTTATCATCCAAGGACTCTTATTAGCTTTATGCTTTATGTTCATGTCTTTCAGTTTTAGATTTTAGTAGAGATAGTTGGGGGTTTATCCCAGTAGTTCATCTTTATGACTAAAGGCTTTCAGAAAGTTATGTGTAGATGTTCAGCAATGTTAACTTATAGTCCCACTTGTGTCCTTATGATATTTTAGACTTCCGCTCATGTTTTGGTTTATTCTTTACTTTTGCTTAGTTTTATGCTCTTGATTATGCTATGCATGTGCCATGGTTAGCTTGGAGCCATTCATGGTTCTAGGTCCTATATTGTGTTCTGGGGTCCATCTTTGGGCCATAACATGATGATCTAACATATTTATTGAAGCATCCTTGTAGGAAAGTGAGGATGAACATGAAATTGGCCTCTGGCAATACTCAACCAAAAAGGTAAGTACTCCAACCCCAACTGAAGGAACAGTCATGGAAATAGACTCCTTGAATGTTCCCTCAGGATCTGGGCAGGAGCTGGAAAATTCAGGGGGAAAAAACCCTAAGACATGGTAAGTTTAGAACAAGGAACAGAGAAAAGAACATCACCTAACTTTGCTCTAGAAACAAATAATGAAAATTCACAAGAAGTAAGTTTGAGGCCTTGGAAACACGAAAGTTCTCATCCCTTTGATTTAATCGTAACTGATCTTAATAAAGGAATTCAAACCAGGGCCTCCATGAAGAATTTTTGTGCTTATTCAGCCTTTTTGTCTTACATTGGACCTAAAAATTATTGTGAAGCCTTGCAGGATCCATATTGTGTAATGGCTATGCAAGAAGAGCTCAACTAGTACCAAGGCCAAACACGTAGACAAATTTTAGCAAGCCAAGGTCTTATGGACAATAGGTATGACCCGTACAATCCTGCTATGAGTCATATGATCAGTCGTGGCTCAGGCGATGCCAGTTATGGAAAATCACCATGTTAGCTTAGGAAAATGATTCTTATGTCTCTATAAATAACTTTTATGTTTTATTTTCAGTAGAGAATGATAGGGGAACATTAGAGAGAGTGAGATAGGTGTGAAAACAATAGAGATTCGAGGGAAAACATATAATTGAGTTGATTGACTTATGATCAACCTTTTCTTGGATTCTTTCTTGATCTTTACCAATTGTTCTTGAAGTTTTTCTAATATAATCAAAGAAGCTTTTCTCTCATCTACAATTGTCAGTATTGAATTATGTATTTAATTATGAATGCATATCACAACCTTGCAACTATGAGAGGCTAAAACCTCCATAGCTACGGTTGCGGGAACCAGGATGGATTAACGAGCTAGGGATACGCAAAAGTAATTCAAAACCAATTCAAAACACTTGTGTTGTATTTTCTTCATGCTTAAACGTTTTAATGGTGTACATGTTAGGACTTGCCCAAATTCTTTTGCTTGAGCCTAGAGAGCTAGAGATTAGGAAAAGAGAATTACAACAAATCCTTGATCTTGATGATCATTGCATTAACTTGAGCTGAGGTCATAGGATAGTTAAATTTGAAACTTATTGATAACAGATCATTTGAAATCGCTCATGAGACCTGCTCGATGATTTACTATAGTCATCCAATAGGGACGAACCAGTCGTTTGGATGAACCTTGGTTATCAGTTCTACAAGTAAGCATTGGTATTGATTACATGTGTATACCTGATGCAATTATGAACCCATCGGGAACACAAACCTTAGTTATTCTTCAATCTTGATTTACATCATAATGTCAACTTTTGTTTTAATTATTGTTTTCTTAAAACCCCTAAATTGGAGTAACTAACCAACAAGTTCACTTACCGACATTAGTCTAGATCTTTCATATTCCCTATGGGTTCTACCCCAACCTCTTTGTTGGGTTCTTTATTGACAACATCTACTTCATACTTCAGTAGGAGGTGTGAGTTTGAGCATTATCAAAAAGTGGCGGCGTTGCCGGAGAATACGACTAAGACTAGATTAATTTTTTGTATTTGACTTTTGGTTGTTATTTCCCTATTTATGTTTTCTTTGTTTTTCTTTTGTGATTCTATCAGGACACATCAATGGAATGATCCCTTTTTCAAACACCCAGATGGAATATGAGAAGCTACCAACGCCTATGGAGGAGATGATGACTATCGACACATTAGCAGCTATCTTGATGAATTATGAGGGAGACGGAATACCGAAATACACGGAGATGGTGAATGCCTTAAATGGATTGGGGTCATATAACTTTAGCCCAAAGAAGTTAGACCTAGATCTAAAAAATTGTTCAACGCCGCCGGCTAAGCCATCTTGGAGGTACCACCAGTCCTTGGACTGAAGGCACTACCTCCCCATCTCAAGTATGCATTCCTCGGTGAAGATAAACCCTACCAGTAATAATCGCAGCAGATCTGTTGGATGAGCAAGTGGGAGCTTTGGTCAAAATACTAAAAAGGTACAAAAAGGCAATTGGCTGGACCATAGCTGATATCATCGGAATCCCTCCAAGAATATGTACTCATAAGATCCAACTCAATCCAAATTGCAAACCAAATATAGAACATTAGTGACACTTGAACCCCCTAATGCAAGAAGTAGTAAAAAAGGAGATTATCAAGTGGCTGGATGCTTTTGTAATATACCCCATTGTACATAGCAAGTTGGTAAGTCCGGTACAGTGTGTACCAAAGAAAGGTGGGATCACAGTGGTACCCAACGAGAAGAATGAGCTGATACCGACACGACCAGTCACAGGATGGCGTGTGTACATGGATTACAGGAAACTCAACCACTGGACCCAGAAGGACCATTTTCTAATGCCATTCTTGGATCAGATGCTTGATAAACTGGCAGGTAAAGGTTGGTATTGTTTTCTTGACGGCTACTCGGCATATAATCAGATTACCATCCCTCCAGAAGACCAAGAAAAGACGACCTTCACTTGACCGTATGGAATGTTCGCTTTCAGAAGAATGCCATTTGGGTTGTGCAATGCACCAACCACATTCCAGCGCTGCATGATGTCTATATTCTCAGATATGGTGGAGGACACCACTGAAGTATTTATGGACGACTTCTCCGTTGCGGGTGACTCATTCGAATCTTGCCTCAACCACTTGGGCAAAGTATTGAAAAAGATGTAAAGAAACAAATCTGGTCCTAATTTGGAAAAAATGTCACTTTATGGTCAAGGAAGGAATAGTGTTGGGTCACAAAATCTCAAGAAAAGAGATTGAGGTGGACAAGGAAAAAATTGAGGTTATAGTTGGTTTGCCACCCCTATTTGCATAAAAGGAGTCATAAGCTTTTTGGGGCATGTAGGATTATACAGATGATTTATCAAAGACTTTTCAAAGATTGCACAACCATAGTGCAAATTACTTGAGAAGGAGGTAAAGTTCGTGTTTGATGAGGCATGTCTGAAGGCTTTTGATTGCTTGAAAGAGATACTCACCGCTGCTCCTATCATATTCGCTCCAGATTGGTCTCTTCTATTTGAGGTAATCTGCAATGCTGGCAGGGTTGCTCTTGGTGCTGTTTTGGGCCAACGAAGAGAAAAGATTTTTCATCCTATCTACTATGCTTGTAAAACATTCAACACAACCCAGAAGAATTACACGGTCACAAAACAGGAGCTATTAGGGTGGTTTTTGCATTCAAAAAATTTTAAGCTTACCTTCTTGGAACCAAGGTGATCATCCATACAAACCATGCTTCTTTGAGGTACCTAATGTACAAAAAGTGCTAAATCCAGATTGATTCGCTGTTGCTCCAAGAATTTGAGTTTGAGGTTAAAATCGAAAAGGAATGGAAAATCAGGTAGCTGATCATCTATCCAGGCTAGAGTCTGAAGCTAGGGCAAGAGAGGAGATTGATATTGATGATGCTTTCCCAAACGAACAGGTGCTAGCTGCATCTTAGGATTTGATTCCATGGTTTGTCGACTTTACAAATTACTTGGTTAGCGCTATGATACTAGTACAACTGACTCCTCAGTAGAAGAAAAATTTCTTATTTGATGCTCGAAGATATTGCCCGGATGAACCATACTTATTTCGCATTTGTACATATGAGATCATTCGTAGGTGTGTTCCTGAAGTAGAGATGTTGAGCATTCTAGAAGCCTGTCATTCATCTCAAGTGGGAGGTCATCATAGTGGTATCAGAACTGCACATGAAATCTTACAATGCGGATATTACTGGCCCTCTATTCACCAAGATGCATATTATTACGCCAAGTCCTATGATCAATGCCAAAGGCAGGGCGGTATTACCCGTAAACATGAGTTGCCATTGACCCCTATTCTGGAAGTTGAGTTGTTTGATGTTTGGGGTATAGAATTCATGGGTCCATTTGTTAGCTCATACGGGATGAAATACATCTTGGTGGCAGTGTACTATGTCTCCAAATGGGTGGAGGCTATTGCACTACCAAACAATGAAGGAAAAAGTGTTACAGCATTTCTGTGAACGCACATCTTTGCTAGGTCTGGCACTCCCAGAGCTATTATTAGTGATGGTGGATCCCACTTTTGTTTAGAACCCTGTTGGAAAAATATGGTGTCAAGCATAAGGTAGCCACACCTTATCATCCTCAGTCAAGTGGACAAGTGGAAGTTTCAAAAAGGGAGATCAAGACCATTCTATCCAAAACAGTGAATACTAGCCGAATAAATTGGTCTAGGAAGCTCGATGATGCGCTGTGGGCTTACCAAATAGATTATCCCCCATTGGTTTATCTCCATACAGCGAATCATGTCATTTACCAGTCGAATTAGAGCATAAAGTGCTATGGTCTATGAAAAAGCTGAATATGAATTGGAATGAAGCAACCAAGATGAGACTTAACCAGCTCAATGAGTTGGATGAGTTCCAACTTAGAGACTACGAGAGTGGATCCATTTATAAAGTGAGGATGAAGATTTACCTTGATAAGAAGATTTAAAAAAGGGAGTTTAGCACAGGTGATTTGGTCCTACTGTTCAACTCAAGGCTCCGGTTGCACCCTAGAAAGTTGAAATCTAGATGGATAGACCCTACAGAATGGTACATGTGTCCCCATATGGTGCAGTGAAACTTAAGAATAAAGAAGGAAAAAGGTTCAAAGTGAACAGGCAAAGAATAAAGTTATATCTGGGAGATATGGAGGAATTAAGAGGAATAGAGGTAGTATATACCTTGATGATGCTTGAAGAGTCACAAGATTCACGTCGTGCCTCGATGTTAAATCAGGCGCTGCATGGGAGGCAACCCATGAATGGTGAAGTCTGAGTATCCACAGGTATGTTTCCTTCCCTTTGTTCTTGTAGTTCATGCTTCGGGGACGAAGCATAATTTTCAAAAAAGGGAGGCGGTGTACTTGTATATTTGGGTTTTTGGATTCGTCCGAGGGTTTTTCTTGCCGTGTTTCTTTTCCCTCGGGCATATTACCTAGTAGAACCAACATTTTTAGGATTTTATTTTCTTATTTTGTGATTTTTATTTAATTAGAAATTAGATTAGGAGTACTCAACCAATAAAAGTGCACTAGTTTTGGATTTCTTGAAAAATTGACCCTGTTTAAATTTTTTTTGATGAATTAGCTGTGTACTTGTGACTGCATGAATGATTTCTGTGGATATTTTGATGTCCTTTAGTGTATTATCATGAGTAGTCTTGTTAATCCATGCATAAACTAGACAGGTAAAGTGAATATAAGTCATGTGCCATGAGTAAGTGAAGTTTGATACTTAGTTCAGTACCGTGTTGAAGATCTAGAACTTGCCTGGTTGGTCTTGCATAGGTTGAGGTTGGTTGGTTGGTTAGGATATGGTCATAGGATGTTTTTGTTGAGCTCACTTTTAGCCTAAATGACCCTACCAAAATCATATGATTCCCTTGATCTCAATTTTGAGCCTTTAATAAACCATTTTTCTTTGATTAACAATAAATCATACCCATTTTTTATAATGAACCTGTTTTGACCCTACTCCCTCCTTGGATGTTGTGAACCTCAACATAGGCAAAATGCCTAAGTTGAGGGTGACTAGAATATGGGTGCATAAATAGTGGGGACGAGTAAAAGGGGGAGAAAAGAGAAAAGGTGAAAACTGAGGTGTGGTGTGACAAATGAAAAAGAAAAAAAAAGAGAGATGAATTTTTTTTGAAAACTTTGAAACTTCAAAAAGAATAGCTTGAAAAGGTTGAAAACACATCACACTCATACAAATTCATACCAAAGAGGTGAAAAGGGAGGAAAAGAAAGGAAAAGAAAAAAAAGGGTGAAATAGGTGAACGATGAAGCCAATGTATGTAGTTCCACAGAAGGGTTAGTCACTTAAAAAGATCCCATATTTATCATGTCCAGCCCTAAAGCCTACATTACAAGCCGCATCAAGTCCTATAGTGATCCTAATCTGACCATCTGACAGACCGAAGCAGAGAAAATAAGGGCAAGCCTATGGTATCTGATACACACTACTTGGAACTTCTTTGTGAGAGTGAGAGTCTTGCTTGTTCAGTCCCATGCCATATCTGTTACTATATTTGTGAGTGGGGACTTCATTTGCTGTGAAGGTACATGGTTTATGTTTCATTTTACCAGTGGTCTATGTGAAAAACATCGGTGATGACTTGATTGCCTGTTAATAGCTAGATGACATGTCTTGATCCCTGCTTATCATGTTTTGTGATTGCTTGTAGTACATTGGTTGATATTGGTTCATGGATGATGGGTCAAAAGTTGTTGATTTTACGGTGCAAATTTTGTTTGGTATTGATTGTAGTATCCTAGGTTTATTTTCTAGTTAAGCGTCGTGTTTAGTTTTTTCTTTTCTTTGCCTGAGGACATGCAAAAGTCTTAAGTTGAGGGTATTAATGGGCTGTGAGTTTACAACACTTTCGACGCTCAAAACTAAGAAAATAGCATGTACTTAGGTGTGATTATATGGATATAAGACACTTTTTCTTTAATTACAGGAAAAATAAGTGTTGGAGAAAGAATGTGAAAAAGAAGCCTGAAAAAGCAGAAAATGAGCTAAAAGTCACAGTCTCAGTATGAGCCATATGTTGATGGTACGATCCGTACTGAGAATCGTGAAAAGTTTCAGATGGCTGAACTAGGAAGAATGCAACCAACAACTGTTAGTACAAGTCGTACAACATTGATGCGAGCCGTAGCTTGAGTCGTGGAAATATTAAGAAGAATTGCACAAAGGCAGACTCCTGATATGGATGAAACTACGAATCGTGGAAACAAGGTACGAATCGTATCAGGAGAAGTGGTGATATTAAGAGGATTTTCAATGCTAAGTAAAACTTTAGACAGTACGAGTCATGACTGGAAAATGCGAGTCGTACCTCAACACTCGTGAATAATTTTAGAAAAAGTTAGAGTTCTTAGATCCAGACCACAGAAGCAACTCACGACTCATAGGAAGCATGTACGAGTCGTACCAAGGCCCAACACTTAGCCAAATTTCAGGAAGCCAAGGACTTACGAATAGCAGGTACGACCCGTACAATCCTACTATGGGTCGTATGATCAGTCATAGCTCAGGCGGCACACGTAATTGAAAATCACCTGTTAGCTTAGGAAAAGGATTCTTATGTCTATATAAATACATTTTATGTTTTATTTTCAGTAGAGAACGATAGGCCAACACTAGAGAGAAGTGATATAGGTGTGAAAACAATAGAGATTCGAGGGGAAAACATAGAATTGAGTTGATTGACTTGTGATCAACCTTTTCTTGGATTCTTTCTTGATCTTTAACAATTGTTCTTGAGGTTTTTCTGATATAATCAAAGAAGCTTTTCTCTCATCTACGATTGTAAGTATTGAATTATATGTTTAATTCTGGATGCATCAGCGTGGCACGGCATGTATCGCGGAGCATTGCCTCCGTGCCACGGTGCTATCACGCACCTTCACAGGAACTTGAGGTTCCAGGTAATCACACTCAGTGTGACACGGAGTGCATCGCGGAGCACTGTCTCCGTGCCACGGAGGTAACGCGCACCTCCACTGGAATTTGACATAATTCTTCCTCCCAGTCAGAATGCCTCCGCGATGGTAGCGTGACACGAAGCGATCGCGGAGCCCCTCATTTTTGCCAATTTCCCTTGTCAACTTCCACTTCTTGCTTCCGAATCCATTCCCACACTTCACCAACTTGTAGATTAGCTTCCAAAAATTTCTTCTAGCTACAAAACAACACTAATCATGTTGGTTAGTATAAATTCACATTTACATAAAAATCACATGAGAATGCACACATAAAAATAGATAAACAAGTACAAATGCGGTATTTGAGTATCACTTGGGCATGAAATTCTGCCCAAGATCACTTACCCCACACTTAAAACCTTGTTCGTCCTCGAACAATACTCTCACTTCTCATGCAATTGAAACCCACACATAGCTAATTTGGCGCGGCCATTCAAGCTACGGCTACGGATTATTTAAGATAGCAAATCATCAAGAGAGCATGCATGGTTTCATCAATAAAATGAAGTACAGCACATTAAGACCTCCTAACCTCAAGAATCGATTCTCGATCTTGGAAAACTCGTGCAAATCAACTGATCAAGACATCTGACACAAAATTTTATCTCTCGTCAAGCATGTACCCTCGCAACACAAGAGAACCCCATGTGCACTCATAAGATTTCAAAAGCACTACATGTAGGGGTATATGAATACGATTTTGCTCGCTCTCCCAAAGAATTCACATGCATCATGTCATGAACCATAAGCTTGCCCATAGTGTTTTACTCCACTAATATAAGGATGCGTGATGTAAGATCACGTAGGACTTAATGGGTTGTAATGTAAGCTAAGGAACTAGTACATACTGGGCTAACCAATAATAGCAACTAGCCTCCCTAAGCACTTTTCAATACATCCCACCTTCATTACGGGCATTGCTTCTTCCTCCATCCTCTCATTCTTGAATTTTCTTCTTTCTTTTTTGTTCCCATTTCTTTAAGCACACTCAACTTACTAGCAAAGAGTATTTAAGCATCTTTATTTTTTTCTCATTCATTGATCTTCTTACTCTCTACTATTAATTAATCAATTTCAACAAGTGCACCCTTGACCTTTTCTTTAACTTTCACAACTTCCGCTTTCCTTCCGTCACACACTTCTACTCCTTCACTCTTTGGGAAAATTATTTTTCTTAAGCGCTTAAGAGTTTTGGATCAAATTCACGGCTAATGAAAAAAAAGGGATTAAGCTCGGTTTGTATCTCTCAAAGAATAGGCTAAAGGCTCAATGGGGCTAACTAGGATGTAACATTCAAGGTAGGTATGATAAGGGAGAAACTTTTGGTTCATTCAAAAAAATGCCTACATCCTTTCCTATAATCCACATCCTTCATTTCGTTTAGTATACACACCAGGCAAGTTCTAGACACTTCACAATAGCATAGAATAGTCGAAACCTAACCTCACACTCACTGCACATGCTCAACTTAAGACATATTCACAGACTCTTAAATCAGTTAATTACAAGAATTCACTATTAAGCCTCGATCACACTAAATCGAATTCTAGGGCCTAGGTACCTCAACATGTTTAACACATTTGCATGCTTTCATACGAATCACACTTGCATCTTACAATCATGTGTAACACATAACAAGAATGTCGAACCATTAATTAGCGACACGTTTGGTAAACAAACAAAAGAAAGAAAAATAGAAAAAAACTACTCCTATCGATTACATTTTCCTTAAGACAGTCATTATCCATCCATCATAGGGAACAATCGCTATCTACGACGTCGGTTCAATGGGACTATTCTCGGGAAAAGCACCGAAAACAAAAATCAAGAAACCCAACACAAAAAATTTCGACAAAAATTTTCGATAGAAAAGGATAAATATAATTGAAAAATATTTACACATCACACACAACAGCAGCTAAAGATTCATTACAACACCAACATCAGTTACAGAACATGAAACATAGAGTCACAGGGTCACAATTAGCACAATCACAAACAAACATAAACACAACAACTAGCACCTAACTACTCCCACCCCACACTTAATCGGAACACTGTCCTAGTGTTCACATAATCGCAATTTAACAACAAATTTTGGGTGGTGAAACTCCATGATCAATCAAAATATTCAATTTCCTTATCAAGTGCCAGCGCTTCGTCTTCAAGATTAGAATCGCCGCCGCCGTCCTCGTCCGACTCAGTGTTTGAGTCCTCCCGGGGTGTCTCCTCATCAGTAGGGACGTCATCATCCACGGGCTCCACAAATGCAGGCCCCACTCAGCATAGAGCTCGGGCATTCTCGTTGAATGGATAATCCAACTCGAGCTGCCACAACTCATCCTCCGTTATGGGCCTTCCACCAATGTGCAGTTGCAACATCTGCATCCCATACATGCGGGCCATGTATTGATCATCCTGAGCATGTCGCTCGGCTAGTGTAAACACAGGACCATAAGTTGTATCAGGTGCCTTGGTTTTGGTGACATCCAAGGCACGCCTGTCAATCTGAGGGATGTAGTCTAGGGCCTCCTCCTCAATACCGTGGCCCCTCAAAAAAGTGGTAAGCAGACCACCAAACCCATACCTATGCCCCTGATGCAGTTGGGCTCTATTCATGCTGGAGATGATCACTGCCCCAACATTGATTTCTAGCCCCTTCATCAGCGCATACACCAAACAAACTCTATCCCGGGTGACATCAATCATGTGCACCCCCGGGATCAGACATGAGCAAATAATTTTCAACCAAATTCGGGCCTCTCTGTTTGACACCTCCACTTGCCCACTAGTTTGGGGATGATACATTGTCGCTACCTTGTGCCGCACCACATATATAGCTAGCAAGTTCCTGAAACTTGCATTCATAAAATGAGCCCCTCCATCACTGATAATAGCTCGGGGCGTCCCAAACCTGGTGAAAATTTGCTTTTTCACAAATTTTGTCACCACCTTATTGTCGTTCCTGGGACAAGCTGCTGCCTCGACCCACTTAGATACATAGTCAACTGCTACCAAGATGTAACGATTACCAAATGATGGTGGAAACGGGCCCATGAAGTCTATTCCTCATACATCAAAAACCTCAACTTCTAATATCTGCTGCAATGGAATCTCCTGTCTTCTACCAATTGTGCCTATTCTTTGACATCTATCACACATTTTTACATATGCTATAGAATATCTTAACAGTGTAGGCCAAAAGAACCTAACTGTAGCATCTTGTGAGTTGTCCACTCTCCTCCGTGGTGCCCTCCATACAACAATGAGTGAAAACTCCTCAATACTTCTGCAATCTGGCTTTCTGGGATGCATCGTCTCATCACTTGATCCGGTCCCTGCTTAAACAGATACGGCGCATCCCATATGTAATATCTACAATCATGTCTCAACTTCTTCCTTTGCTGAGCCATAGCCTCCGGTGGGTAGACTCCACTTACCAGCAAGTTCACAATATCTACATACCAAGGGATTTCAGCTTCCCTTATTGCCAAAAGTTGCTCATCTAGGAACTCTTCTTTGATGCTATCACCTTCCTTCACATGCAAACAGCTTTCCAATCGCGATAGGTGATCTTCCACTTGATTCTTGCTCCCCTTTCTGTCCCGAATCTCTAGGTCAAACTCTTGTAGCAATAATATCCATCTGATTAGTCTGGGCTTTGCACCCTTCTTGCCAAACAAATATCAAATTGCTACATGATCAGTATATTCCACTACTTTCGAACCCACCAAGTAGGACCTGGATTTGTCAAATGCGAACACCAATGCTAGCATCTTCTTTTCCGTGACTGTATAATTGACTTGGGCCGCGTCAAGTGTTTTGCTTGCATAATAAATGGAATGAAAAATTTTATTCCTCCGCTGCCCCAATACATCTCCTACAACCACTTCACTTGCATCACACATCAATTCAAAAGGTTGTTCCTAATTCGGAGAAATAAGAATAGGCGCTTCTACCAGCTTCTGTTTTAGCTCCTCAAATGCTTTAACACAATCCTTGTCAAACTCGAACTTCACCTCTTTTTCTAGCAACCAGCATATCGGTCTAGAAATTTTTGAGAAGTTCTTGATGAACTATCTGTAAAACCCCGCATGTTTGAGAAAACTGCGAATACCCTTCACTGGCACTGGTGGTGGTAGCTTTTCAATCACTTCAATCTTTGCAGGATTGAATTCCAACCCTTTGCATGACATTTTATGGCCAAGGACGATACCCTCCTTACTAAAAAATGACACTTCTCCCAGTTGAGCACCAGGTTTGAGTCTTCACATCGAGCTAACACCCTATCAAGATTCTGCAGACATGTAGCAAACGAATTATCAAAAACAGAAAAGTCATCTATAAATACCTAGACATAATCTTCCACCATATCGTGAAAGATCGCCATCATGCATCTCTGGAATGTGGCTGGTGCATTGCATAGACCAAATGGCATTCGCCTGAAAGCATATGTCCTATAAGGACATGCAAAAGTGGTCTTCTCCTAATCCTCCGGTGCTATGGCTATTTGATTATAGCAGGAATATCCATCCAGAAAACAATAATACTCCTGACCTGCCAACCTATCAAAAATTTGATGAATAAATGGAATAGGATAATGATCTTTCCTCGTGGCCTCATTGAGCTTCCTGTAATCTATGCAAATTCGCCAGCCTGTGACTGTGTGTGTGGGAATCAGTTCATTCTTTTCGTTGGTGACCACGGTCATCCCTCCTTTCTTTGGAACATACTGAACTGGGCTAACCCATTCACTGTCCGAAATGGGATATACCACACTTGCATCAAGCCACTTGATCACTTCCTTTCTGACTACATCCTTTATCACCGGATTCAACCTCCGCTGATGTTGCACAGTTGGCTTGGATCCTTCTTCCATAAAAATCCTGTGTGTGCAAAAAGCTGGATTAATTCCTCTGATGTCCGACATCTGCCAACCCATTGCTTTCTTCCGCCTCTTGAGGACCACCAATGCATCTTTTACTTGTGCCTCTGTCAGTTCTGCAGAAATGATGACTGGCATGGGGTCATCTTCCCCCAGAAATACATACTTCAAATGTGGAGGCAATGTCTTCAATTCCAATTTCGGTGCCTCCTCAATTGATGGCTTTGGTAATGGTTCCAAGGACCTCATCAACGGCTTAAAGTCCTGCTTCCTAAGAAACCATTTTGGCTCATTCAGCGTCTGCACCATCTCATATATAGCACTATCCCCAAAATGATTGGAGCCCACCAAGGCTCTCTCCAATGGTCTTATGAGTCAACAATATGAAGAGTTGATTCCTGATTTAGAACACTGATTGCTGATAGCTCCTCATAAATGGACGGTAGCTTCATGGCCTTGTACACATCAAAAACCTCTACTTTGTCATATGCTCGCATGGTTAGCTGCCCAGCAGCCACATCAATCGAAGCCCGCCCGGTTGCCATGAAAGGACGTCCCAAAATAAATGGGACTTCCGCATCCGGCTCGAAATCCAAGATTATAAAATCCACCGGGAAAATGAGGGAGCCCACTTGCACTATCACATCCTCCACAATACCATCAGGTCTGGCCAATGAACGGTCAACTAGCTGCAAGATCACAGTAGTTGGCCTAGGGCTGCCTAGACCCAACTTCTTGAATACCGATGTCGGCATCAAGTTTATGCTTGCTCCCAAATCACATAATCCACGAGCTCGAATAGATTGCCCAATTGTAATCTTAATAGTAAATCTCCCAGGATCCTTGAGCTTTGTCAGCAATCTATTCTGTATTCGGGAGGTGCACTCCTCATTAAGCGCCACCGTAGCATACTCCGTCAAACTGCTTTTGTTTGCTACAATGTCCTTGATGTACTTGGCATATTTCGGCACTCCCTGCAAAACATCAACTAAAGGTAAATTAATATGTACCTGTTTCAACACTTCCATGAATTTCTTAAAGCAAGCTTTCTCCTTGTGCTTCTTTAATCTCTGAGGAAACGTGGGCGGTGGTCTTTCTATCTCAGCTGCCTTTTCCTTCCCCCTCACATCATCATGTTCTCCATCTTTTTCCACTGCTCTAGATTGCTAAGGTGGCCTTTCTGGTTCCACCTCCTTGAGTTGAATTCCACTCCTTGTTGTAATTGCATTGACCTGCTTGGGATTTGGATCAGTATCGCTTGGTAGTCCTCCCATGGGTCTAGTGTTTTGAGCTCCAACTAACTGTCCAAACTGATACTCCAATGCCTTAGTAGCTAACTGCTGATTTTTCATGTCAGCCTCTAATTTCACATAATCATCCTGCATCTGCGCTTGGTTAGCTATTATGGTTTTGAACATATCCTTAATGCTGCTGGGTGGTGGAGGAGGTGCATTGTTCCCTTTATATTGAGACTGAAAATTTTGATGCCCCCCTTGATTTCTCTGCACGCCCTGATTTGAACTCTGTCCTTGATGACTATTACTCCCCCAAGAAAAATTTGGATGATTCCTCCAATTTGGGTTGTAACTGTTGCCATACTGTAGATTATTGTTCCTCTGGACGTTCCCAACAAAATTTACCAAGTCTGGATTGGCACCACAACACTCAGCTGAGTGTTCACTACTCCCACATACTTCACACCATACCTGATGAACTGCATTGACTGGGGCTTGTGCCTGACACAAGCTCGTACTACTGAAGTGGGTGTTGAGTTGATTTTGCAACGTAGCTATCTGTGCAGCAATAGCTGTAAAACCATCCACCTCCAAGACTCCTGCAGCTTTCCTTGTTCCTTCTCGTGTTCAATCCGCATTCCATTCTGGATTTCCCTGCGAAATGCGGTTTAACAAAGTGTAAAGCTCCTCATATGTCTTCTCCAATGCCTGCCCACCGGCTGCTGAATCTAACAGAATCTAGTATGTGGTTCCAAACCCTCAATGAATGTATGCACCAACACATCATTAGACTGGTGATGATGAGGACAATCCCTTAACATTGCCTTGAACCTCTACCAAGCCCGATACAAATTCTCACCCTCTCTCTGTTTGAAACTTAGAATCTGACTTCTAAGTCTGGCTGTCTTCCCTGATGGAAACAATCATATCAAAAACTTCTTTGCGAGATCATCCCAAGTAGTGATAGAATTAGGTGGTTCAACTTTCAACCACCTCTTTTCTTCCCCCAACAGTGAGAACGGGAATAATGTAAGCCTCACATAGTCAGATGATACTCCAGCGGGGATGTAGGAGTCACTTATCTCCAAAAAGTTTTGGAGACGTTGTTGTGGATCTTCATGAGGGAGACCTGTAAACTGCCCGCTTGTGTGAAACAACTGCACCATATTCTGCTTAAGCTCGAACCTCCCTCCTGGCTCTGGTCTGTGAATACTGGATGTTACATTATTTGCATATGGGATTGCCACTTCGTGGACCGATCTTGCTGCCATCTCTTCGGGCACTAAAACTGCCCTCACAATCGGTGGATTCTGTTGCTGCTCCAGAATTGCCTGTCTTAGCAACTGCAGCTTCTTCTCTAGAGCTTCCCTTCTTTGGCGATGAAATTGTCTCTCTGGCTCTATAAATGAATCCACCAACTCCTTGTCTCTTGCCAGCGTTCAGAAAAAAATTCAGTACCTGCAAGAGAAAGGCTAAGACCAAGTTGTCAACACTTATATTGAACTTGTAAACTAACACTAAGAAAATAAATTTACCAATTGCCAGTCACCGAAAACGACGCCAAAAACTTGTTCAGACCAAACTACACACAAGTGCACATGGTCGTACAAGTACTAAAGTGGCTTTATTTGAAGGCATGTATCGATCCCACAAGGACTGAATTACGGTAATAATTATCCTAATTGTTAGTGAACAATATCGCTATGAAGGTGGACAACAAAAGAAATAATGTTTTATGAGTCAATAGTAATAGTTAATAAGAACCTAAGTAAAGATTGTAATTTAAAGTCTAAACAATAGCAATGAACAAGCTGAGGTTAAGGCACGCATGCAGGGATGTAATTTAACAGTCAATCTTCTCTTCGGTTGTTAGTCAGGAATGAATCGCCTATGGATTGGATCTTTAGACTCCTATCTAATTAATGAATCATGAGACCTTCATTCCACATTTCTGTGATGTAAGAACCCCATAGCCATACATAACAAATTCCATAATTGACTAATACGACTTTCAGATATATTTCTATTCTGAACGTAAATCTTTTCTCATTTTTCTCAACTAAGAAAAAATCATATCCTACCAATTCACATCTATCCAATTAATTACCTTTTCAAAATCAAAATTGGATTTCTAAGATATACATTAACATTGGGAAAACATTAATGTAGTAAAAACAAGGATTGATAGAACAACCATTATAGAAAAGATGAAAACTAAAATGATTAATAATTACATTCCTCTACAATTATCCTTAACCTCAGCAAGAGGTGAATTAGCCACTCATTTGTGGATTAAACATCTTCAAACAAGTAGAATTCATACAAATCAATTGAAATTAAAGAGAAAAAGGAAGAGAATTAACCCAAGAATTTCATCCTCTCAACTGCCTGCTAACCATGTTCTTGCTCCAAAATGTCAGAATGTTTAAAATAAAACCTAAGTGTGCTATTTATACTAGTGGGAATTTTTCCCGGAATAACAAGCAATGTGGCACGGAGTGTATCGCGGAGCACTGCCTCCATGCCATGGTGCTATTGCGGACCCCTACTGGAACTCGGCTCCCAGGTAAATGCACCTCAGCGTGGCACGGCATGTATCGCGGAGCATTGCCTCTGTGCCACGGTGCTATCGCGCACCTTCACAGGAACTTGAGGTTCCAGGTAATCATACTCAGCGTAACACGGAGTGCATCACGGAGCACTGTCTCTGTGCAATAGAGGTAACACGCACCTCCACTGCAATTTGATGTAATTGTTCCTCTCAGGCAGAATGCCTCCGCAATGGTAGCTTGACACGGAGCCATCGCGGAGCCCCTCATTGTGGCCAATTTCCCTTGTCAACTTCCACTTCTTGCTTCCGAATCCATTCCCACACTTCTCCAACTTGTAGATTAGCTTCCTAAAATTTCTTCTAGCTACAAAACAACACTAATCATGTTGATTATTATAAATTCACATTTACATAAAAATCACATGAGAATGCACACATAAAAATAGATAAACAAGTAGAAATGCGGTATTTGAGTATTACTTGGGCATGAAATTCTGCCCAAGATTAGCGGTCAGCGCCAAAAATGATTCTATGCTCTATCTTCTCATCAAGACCAGGAAATCTCACCTGACGTAGTTACTGGTATTATACGTCTCTTCCATCTAGACGTATATGCCCTCTTAGATCCCGAAGCTACTCTTTCGTTCGTAACTCCGTATATAGCAGTTCAGCTTAGTATAAGTCCAGAGGTTCCCTCAGAACCATTCTCAATCTCTACCCCAGTTGGCGAGTTAGTTAGAGCCAACGGGGTGTATAGAAATTGCCCATTTTCCGTCCTGAACAAAGTAATTCCAACTGATCTCGTAGAGCTAGACATGGTCGACTTTGACCTTATCCTCAGCATGGATTGGTTAGACTCCTGCTATGCCTCAGTTGATTGCAGAACTAGAGTTGTCAAATTCCAATTTCCTAATGAGCCAGTTTTAGAATGATCAGGCAGCAGTTCAGTGCCTATGGGTAGGTTTATTTCCTACCTTAAGGCCCAGAAACTCATTTCCAAAGGATGTCTATACCATCTGGTTCGGGTCAAGGATTCCAACTCTGAGACCCCAACCATTCAGTCAGTTCCAGTCGCTAGTGAGTTCCCAGATGTATTTCCTAAGGATCTTCCCAGAGTTCCCCCTGAACGGGAAATAGACTTCGGAATAGATCTCCTCCCAGATACTCAGCCCATCTCTATCCCTCCTTACAAAATTTCTCTAACTGAGCTTAAGAAGTTGAAGGAGTAGCTAAAGGATCTTCTTGACAAGGGTTTTATCAGACCCAGCATCTCTCCCTGGGGTGCTCTAGTGCTATTCGTGCGTAAGAAAGACAACACCCTCAGAATGTGCATAAATTACCGTCAACTGAACAAAGTCATAGTCAAGAACAAATATACCTTACCTAGAGTTGATGACCTATTCGACAAACTTCAGGGAGCCAGCTATTTCTCCAAGATTGATCTCAGGTCAGGATACCATCAGTTAAGGGTAAGAGAGTGTGACATACCGAAAACAACATTCAGAACTTGGTATCGTCACTACGAGTTTGTGGTGATGTCCTTTGGACTCACAAACGCCCCTATAGCGTTAATGGATTTGATGAATAGGCTCTTTAAGTAGTACCTAGATATGTTCATCATTGTATTTATCGACTTCAGAAATGAGAAGAGCATGCAGATCACCTGAGGATAGTGCTAAAAACACTCAGGGACCGCTAGTTGTTTGCCAAGTTCAGCAAGTGTGAATTCTGGTTGAGGGTTGTGACGTTCTTCGGTCATGTGGTCTCAGGTGAAGGGATACAAGTAGATCCCCACAAGAGAGAAGCAGTGAAGGATTGGCCTAGACCTACCTCTCCTACTGAAATCAGGAGTTTTCTAGGCTTAGCGGGTTATTACCGACGGTTTGTGGAAGGTTTCTCCTCCATAGCATCTCCTTTGACCAAGTTAACTCAGAAGAAGGTGAAATTCCAGTGGTCAGATGAGTGTGAGAAGAATTTCCAGGAGTTGAATTCTCGACTCACTACCGCTCCAGTGTTAACCTTACCAGAAGGATCAAATGGGTTGGTTTTTTATTGTGACGCTTCCAGAATTGGACTCGGTTGCGTTCTAAGGCAGTGGGGAAAAGTGATAGCTTCTCCTCCAGACAGCTCAAAGTTCATGAGAAGAATTATCCAACACATGACTTGGAGTTGGCAGCGGTGGTGTTTGTGCCAAAAATATGGAGACACTACTTGTACAGGGCTCACGTGGATGTGTTCACAAACCATAAGAGCTTCAGTATGTGTTCAGTCAGAAGGAACTAAACCTGTGTCAAAGGCGGTGGTTGGAACTGCTAAAGGAATATGACATGAGTGTGCCGTATCACCCGGGCAAGGCCAATGTGGTGGCTGACGCCCTAAGCAGGCGGTCTATGGGAAGTGAAGCTCACATTGAGGAAGGCAAGAGAGAGCTAGCAAAAGAAGTGCACAGGCTAGCCCCGTTAGGGGTATGGTTGGTGGATTCAGTTGAAGGTGGCATGGTAATGCAAAGCGGGTAAAATTCATCCTTGGTAGTTGAAGTTAAGTCTAGACAAGATGAAGATCCGTTTCTACTTAAACTTAAAGAAGCGGTACTCAGAAAGGAGATAGAAGCTTTCTCCCAAGGGGGAGATGGGGTGCTTCGTTACCAGGGCAGGTTGTGTGTACCAGATGTGGGTGAGTTGAGACAGCAAATAATGGCTGAGGCACACAGCTCGAGATACACCATTAACCCCAATGCTACAAAAATGTACTGCGATTTGCGGGATATTTACTGGTGGAACGACATGAAAAGAGACATTGCTGAATTTATAGCTAAGAGCCCGAACTACCAGCAAGCCAAGGTAGAACACCAGAGACTAGGAGGTATGACCCAGGTGATCTTGGGCAAATTTATATGCCCAAGTGATACTCAAAAGCACCATTTTCGCCTTGTTTATCTATCAATGTGTATACATTCTCATGTAATTGGTAATAAAATGTGAATTTATACTAACCAACATGATTAGCATTGTTTTGCAGGTAAAATGTGATTTTAGGAAGCTTAAATGCATGTTGGATGATATCGGGGTTGGACTTGGATGGGAGCAAGGGATAAAGCATTGGACAGCATGAAATAAAGGGGCTCCGTGATGGAGCCGTGTCATGCTGCCATTGCGGAGGCCTTCTGCCTGGATAGGGATATTTCGCCCAAATTCCAGAGAGGGTCCGCGTCTGGTCCGTTGCACGGTGGCTTGGCTCTGCGTTGCACGCCGTGCCACGTTGAGCTTTAATTCCTGGACCTCCAGTTCTAGTGAGGGTCCACGTTCGTAGCGTGTCACGGAGGCAATGCTCCGCGATGCACTCCGTGACACGTTGCTCGTTATTCCGGGAAAAATTCCCAGCAGTATAAATAGAACACTTAGGTTCATTTTTCAATATTCTGACTTGGTGGAGCAAGAACGTGGGTTACAGGCAGTTGAGGGACGAAAATATCAGGGTTTTTTCTTTCTTTCTTTCTTTCTTCTTTAATTCAATTGCTTGTATGATTAACACTCATTTAAAGATGTTTAATCCACAAATGAGTGGCTAATTCCTCTTCTTGCTGAGGTTATGAACAATTGTGATGAAATGTGATCATTGATTCTTTGGTTTTTCATCTTTTCTTCCATGGTTGTTCTATTAATTCTTGTTCTTACTGCATTAATGTGAGGCCTACATTAATGTACATCTAAAAAGTCCGGTTTCACTCGAGAGAGCAAGAAATTGGAAAGTTGTGAATTAATAGGATATGTTCTTTACTTGATTTGGAAAAATTGAGTATTGATTTGCTTTCAGGATAGAAATATACCTGAAAGTCGTATTAGTCAATTTAGGAACCGGGTTTGTATGGCTAGAACATGAATTGCATTTAATCATAGAAATGTAGGTGGATGGTTCATGATTCTTAAGTGAGGTTAAATACGAAAGTTTTAATCTCTTGGCAAATGTTCTTGGCTAGCAACTGGAGGAAAAGATTAACCAAATTATGATGATAATCAATTTCATTACATGTTCGTTTAACCTCAGCATGCTCTCATTCATAGTTCAGACTCAAAGTAGATAATTGTTTTAGCTTTAGTATAAAATTATAAAACAAAATATCAAACTCTTGGTTACACTGTTGTCTGCATTTTTAGATGTAAAATATAGTACACTTGAGCAAATTGCACTTCATCCAAGTCCCTGTGGGATTGATACTTGGCTTACTAAAGCCACTTTACTACTTGTTCGACCACGTGCACTTGCGTGTAGTTATATACCCATATAACAAACGTCGAACAAGTTTTTGGCGCCATTGCCGGGGACTTGGCAATTGGTGAATTTGTTTTAAGTGTTAATTTACTGTATTTTTATTTTCTTAGTGTTGACAACTTGGTCTTAGCCTGTATTTTGCAGACTTAATTTCTGTTGAACACTGGCTAGAGACAAGGAGCTGGTGGAATCGTATATAGAGCCAGAAAGGATATTTCACAGTAAACGTAGAGAAGCTCTACAAAGAAAGCTGCAGTTGCTCAGACAGACGATCATGGAGCAACAACAGAATCCACCGGTAGTACGGGCAGTCTTAGTGCCCGAAGAAGTAGCAACTCAGCCGGTTCACGAGGTGGCAATCCCACATGCTAATAATGTCACATCTAGCATCCGCAAACCTGAGCCAGGAGGGAGGTTTGAACTTAAACAGAATATGGTGCAGTTGCTGCACACTAGCGGCAGTTTACCGGTCTCCCTCATGAAGATCCACAGCAGCATCTCCAAAATATTTTGGAGATAAGTGACACTTACATCCCCGCTGGAGTGTCATCAGATTACTTCCGGCTTACATTGTTCCCATTCTCACTATTGGGAGAAGCCAAGAGGTGGTTGAAAGTTGAGCCACCAAATTCTATTTCTATGTGGGATGATCTTGCAAGGAAATTCTTGATACGGTTTTTTCCCTCTGGTAAAACAGCAAGACTTAGAAGTCAGATTTTAAGTTTCAAACAGAGAGAGGAAGAAAATTTATATCAGGCCTGGGAGAGATTCAAATCCATGTTGCGGGATTGTCCTCATCATCATCAATCCAATGATGTGCTGGTGCACACTTTTATAGAGGGTTTGGCACCCCACACCAAAATATTGCTAGACTCAGTAGCTGGAGGGCAAGCGCTGGAGATAACTTATGAGGAGCTGTATACCTTGTTGAACCGTATTTCGCAGGGCAATCCGGAGTGGAATGCTGATTCGTCAAGAGGTGGGACAAGGAAAGCAGCAGGAGTGCTAGAAGTGGATGGGTTTACAGCTATCGCTGCACAGATAGCTGCATTGCAAAATCAACTTAACACCCACTTCAGCAACATAACAATGAACCAGCCTCAAGCCCCAGTTAATGCAGTACAACAAATGTGGTGTGAAGTGTGTGGAAGTAGTGAGCACTCAGCTGAGAGTTGTGGAGCCAATCCTGACTTAGTAAACTTTGTGGGTAATGCGCAAAGGAACCACCAACAGTATGGTAGTAGCTACAATTCCAATTAGAGGAATCACCCTAATTTCTCATGGGGTAGCAACAACCATCAGGGGCAAAGTTCAGGTCAGGGTGTGCAAAGGAACCAAGGAGGGCAGCAGAATTATCAAGCACAATTCAGAAACAGCAATGCACCTCCTCCACCACTATCACCCAACATTGAGGAGATGTTCAAGACCATGATAGCTAACCAAGCTCAATTGTAGGCTGACTATGTGAAATTGGCAGTCGAAGTGAAAAACAACCAGTTAGCTACCAAGGCACTTGAATATCAATTTGGGCAATTTACTAGTGCCCAAAACACAAGGCCTAGAGGAGGACTGCCGAGCCACACGGATCCCAATCCCAAGCAGGTAAATGCAGTGACCACAAGGAGTGGTTTGCAGCTGAAAGAGGTGGAACCAGAAAGACCACCTCAACAGTCGGGAGCAGTAGAAGTTGAGAGGGAGCAAAGTACTGAGAGGGGGAAGACTAAGGAAGCTGAATCAGAAAGACCTCCACCCCCGTTCCCTCAATGATTAAAGAAACACAAGGAGGAGGCGTGTTTCAAGAAATTCATGGAGGTGCTGAAACAGGTACATATTAACTTACCTCTTGTTGATGTTTTGCAGGGAGTGCCAAAATATGCTTAGTATATAAAGGACATCGTGGAAAACAAAAGTCGATTGACTGAGTATGCTACGGTGGCTCTAACGGAGGAGTGCACTTCCCGTATTCGAAATAGACTGCCCACAAAGCTCAAAGACCCTGGGAGCTTTACTATCCAGATTACTATTGGGCAGAGCATCCAAGCTCGTGGATTGTCTGATTTGGGAGCGAGCATAAATTTGATGCCTTCATCGGTATTTAGAAAGTTGGGTCTAGGGATTCCTAGACCCACAACAGTAATCTTACAATTGGCGGATCGATCCTTAGCCAGACCTGATGGCATTGTGGAGGACGTTCTGGTGCAAGTTGGCTCCCTAATTTTCCCGGTAGATTTTATCGTGCTGGATTTTGAACCAGACGCGGAAGTCCCATTTATTTTGGGACGTCCTTTCTTGGTGACCGAGAAAGCACTAATTGACGTAGCTGCGGGACAGCTAATAATGTGAGCACATGACAAGGTGGAGGTGTTCGATGTGTACAAGGCACCCAAGCTCCCGATGGTGCACGAAGAACTCTCGGTGATCAATGTGATTGATCAAGGTGATGATAAGCAGATGAAGGATTCACGGGAGTTAATGGGAAAACCACCGGAAAGGTGTAAACACTACTGGGGGGAGGACGGTGATCGAGAGAAATCATCCATCACCCTAGCGAACAACTGAGCTTAATGACGTCAAGCTGCGACGGTAAACCAGGCGCTGCACGGGAGGCAACCCGTGAGAAATTTTTTTTTTTCTTTCTTTTTGTAAAGTGTAAATAGATTTTTCTTTTTCTTTTTCTTGATTTACTACAAAATTTTTCGTTTTAGTCTTTGTTTTATTTGTATTTAGAGTGAAACCTATAATTCTAACCAATTTTGTATAGTGAGATGAATTTCAGGTCAAACGGAGAAAAATATGCACGGAATCGCGAAGGAAAAGTCGAGGTATGAAAATTAACAAAAAGTGGCAAACATTGAGCTGGGGCGATAGCTCCGTGTCACGGAGGTGGACCTCCGCGTTACCTCCATGACACGTTGAGGTATAATTTGGAAATTTTAAAAATTTCCAGAACAGTTTCGCGATGGCTCCGTGTCACGGAGGCAATGCACCGCGATGCACTCCGTGACACGTTGCCGTGTATATCGCGACGGGTCACACCGGGTCGCCGGGTGACCCGCGCGATTTCCCTACTTTTTAACCCCGAAAACCCTCCCTTTTCCCTCATTTTTCAATCTCTCCACGACCAAACCCCCCAAAACCCATCCCCCATCAATGTGACACGGAGTAGGCCAAGAAATTCAACAAGTTTTCTTCGATTCTTCAAAGTCAAGGTATGTTTTTCGAATTCCTCTCAAATTCTTGTCGATTTTCTTCGATATTGAGCATGTGAGGTAAGCTAAATTTCCCTAAGTAGAAATTAATCATGAATTCAATTTAATTGTTGTTGATGAATGTTCGGAATGTCGTTATGATTTCTTGAACTTGTCGATTGCATAAATTAATCGAATTTGCTTGATAATATCAATTCTAGGGCTTGTATTTTGAATTTGAAGTTGAAAATGTAGTGAAATTGTGAATTTCATGCCGGGATGTACATGTTGAATGAGATGAGTCGATGTACTAATTGTTGGGATGTTAATAGAACGACGGATTCTCGGGTTAAGGGAATGTTGAAATTTGTAAGAATTTGGTTGGTTGTATAGGTTCGTGTAGATAAATTTTTGTTTTTGTTTTCATTTCTTTGTTTTACTTTGCTAAGTGTGATGGGTAAAATGTTAGCGATGGTAGTGATTGTGATTAGTTGTACGAATTCTGAGTAGTATGCAGAAGATATACCATCGAATTTTTCGAACGCACTAAGCATGATTGTATAGTTGGTTATTGTGTGTAAATAAAGATAATCTTGCCGTATTGTTGTAACTGTAGCTAAGGACTAAGTGTGGGGTAACCTAGCTTAACCCGACCTTAGCCGAAGTTTATATCCGTTAGCTTAACATTGATCTTGTCTACTTGGGTTGACGGGTAAAATGGCAAGCAGGCAAGAGAAAGGGAAAGGCGCATCAACTTCGGGCGCCGGAAGGAAGTGAATCAGACTGGGCACAGCAGTCCCAGCAGCACCAGCAGTTCCACGCGGCCAACGCCGCCAATACGGAACGAGATGGGTGACTGATTAGGGGAAAAAGTGGTACGCGAAGCACAAAGAAAACAAATATTTCCCCGAGGAGCACATAGCACGGGAACCATTGGCACAGGAGTTCCCTAGGATGGTCCACCGAATCGAGGCAGCTGGGCTAAATTTCATCTTTGAAGACCCAAGGAATGTAATTTACACCTAGTTCGGGAGTTTTATGCCAATTGGACCCAACGATCAGAAGTCACACCATCAAAATCAGAGGGCAAATAGTCACCTTGGAGCCCCACCACCTCAATGCCATCATAGGAGCGCGGGACACAGACGCCCACGTACTCCGACAGCTGAACATTACCCCACCGTATGCGGACATCAGACGCACATTGTGTGGGACTCGATCGACAGCTAGATGGAGCAGACACAAAGAGAGGGGCTACTACCAGACTCTGCCCTATTCACAGATGAACAGGGAAGCCAGAATATGGCTGAAGATAGTCTGTTCCTACCTCATCCCGGGGGTACATATGACAGATGTAACCCGGGATCATGTATGCCTGGTGTACGCCCTGATGAAAGGGCTAGAGATCAACGTGGGGGCGATAATTATCTCTGCCATGAAGAGAGCCCGGTTGCACCAGGGGCACAGGTATGGCTTTGGTAGACTACTCACCACCTTCCTCAGGGGCCTAGATGTCGAGGAGGAGGCCCTTGACTATATCCCACAGATGGAGCGGCGGGCCTTAGATGTTACTAAAACTAAGGCTCCCGACACCACCCACGGGCCAACACTTACACTTGGCGAGCGACATGCTCGTGATGATCAGTATATGGATCGAATGTATGGGATGCAGATGCTCCAGCTGAGGATAGGTGGGAGGTCGGCGACAGAGGAGGAGCTATGGCAGCTCGAGCTAGACTACCCCTTCGGCGAAAACGCCAGGGCTCTATGCCGAGTGGGGCCAGCATTTGTAGAGCCCACAGATGATGATGTCCCCACAGATGAGGAGACACGTCGGGAGGACTCCGATGTGGAGTCCGATGAAGACGACGGGGGCGACTTAGACATGGGAGATGAAGCAGCAGCACCCGACGAAGAAGTGGAATACTTTGACTGATCAGGGAGTTCCACCACCCGAATTTTGTGCTATTATAATTTTTGTGAACACTGGGGACAGTGTTCGAGCTAAGTGTGGGGTGGGAGTAGTTAGGTGCTGGGCTGTGCTGTTTTGTATGTATGCTCTCATTTGTTGTCGTGCATGTGAAATTTTGTGTTCCCTATGAGTTGTGAATTGTTAAGTTGTTGTTCTGTATTT
Organism: Datura wrightii; assembly: GCA_035772735.1. Taxonomy (NCBI): domain Eukaryota; kingdom Viridiplantae; phylum Streptophyta; class Magnoliopsida; order Solanales; family Solanaceae; genus Datura; species Datura wrightii. The sequence continues at coordinate 3,618,833 of JASDFA010000010.1, read as the reverse complement.
GTAAATTTATGTGAAATTGATGTGTGTTGCTGAATGTTGCTAGCTGATTCTGTACATATTTTTGTTATCGAAATGATCGATAATTTTTTAAAATTTTTTTTCTATCGAAATGATCGATATTTTTGACTTTTTTTTACTTCTTGGGTTTCTCGGCATTTATTTTCGGTTCTTTTACCAAGAATGGTCCCATTGAACCGAAGTCATAGTAGTGACCGTTCCCTATGATGGATGGATGACGACCGTCTTAAGGGAAATGTAGTCGTTAGGAGTAGATTTTTTTCAATTATTTTTCAGTTTTTTTCTTTGGTGGGTTGCATCCCAAAACCTGTAGTTAATATATGGTTGCGAAATTCTGGTTGCGTGTTGTACATGATATTTAAAATGCAAAGGTGATTCGTATGAAAGCATGCAACTTTGTAAATATTTTGAGATACCTAGGCCATAGAGTTCGATTTAGTGTGATTGAGGCTTAATGTTTGAATTCCTGTAATTAGCTGATTGAAGAGTCTGTGAATACATCTTGAATTGAGCATGTGCAAAAAGTGTGAAGAGAGGTGTTGTTATTCCATGCTATTGTGAAGTGTCTAGAACTTGCCTGGTGTGTGTACAAAACGAAATGAAGGAGGTGTATTGTAGGAAAGGATGTAGGCATTTCTTTGTTTTAACCGAGAGTTTCTGTTTTTCCTTGTCGTACACACCTTGATTGTATACCCTAGTCAGCCCGTTGAGCCTTTAGCCTATTATATTTTTCTTTCGTCATAAAGTGTAAACCGAGCTTAATTCCTTCTTTTCATTAGCCGTAAAGTCTATACAAATCTCTTAAGCACTTAAGAAGAGAAAATCATTTTCTCGAAGTGTCAAAGAGTGAGAATGGTGAAAAGAAAAAGAAAAGCAGAGTGAGAGAAGAAAAGAAAAGGTTGAAGGTGCACTTGCTATAAATAAACTATAATGAAGGTGCATGAATAATCTTTGTTGTTGTGTCAAGTGTGCTTAACACGATGGGCCATACTAAAGAAAAACATCAAGAATGGGATGATGAAAAAAAAGAAACAATGTCCATGAGTTGATGGGATGTGTTGAAAAGGCGCTTAAGGATGCTAGTGGCCATTATTGGCTAACCCAATATTTACTAGTTCCGTAGCTTCCATTACAACCCGTTAAAGTCCTACGTGATCTTATGGGTCATGACATGATGCATGTGAATTCTTTTGGGAGAGAGAGCGAAATTGTGTTTACATGCCCCTGCTTAAAATTTTATGAGTCATATGAGCAAAAAGGGGAAGATTCTCTTGTGTTGTGAGAGCACATGCTTGATGAAAGATTAATTTTCGTGTCGGATATCTTGATCAGCTGATTTGCATGAGTTTGCCAATATCGAGAGTCGATTCTTAAAGTCTATGAGGTCTTGAGGTATTGAAGGTCATTGAATTGATAAGACCATGCATGTTTTCTTGATGATTTGCTGTATTGAATAATCGGTATGACCGTAGCCTAAATTGTCGAACCAAAGTAGCGAGGTTGGGATGTAAATTGCATGAAGTGTAGGATTGTTGTTCGAGGACGAACAAGGATTTAAGTGTGGGGTAAGTGATCTTGGGCAAATTTATATGCCCAAGTGATACTCAAAAGTACCATTTTCGCCTTGTTTATCTATCAATGTGTATACATTCTCATGTAATTGGTAATAAAATGTGAATTTATACTAACCAACATGATTAGCATTGTTTTGTAGGTAAAATGTGATTTTAGGAAGCTTAAATGCATGTTGGATGATATCGGGGTTGGACTTGGATGCGAGAAAGGGATAAAGCATTGGACAACATGAAATAAAGGGGCTCCGCGATGGAGCCGTGTCTCGCTGCCATCGCGGAGGCCTTCTACCTGGATAGGGAAATTTCGCCCAAATTCCAGAGAGGGTCCACATCTGGTCCGTGGCTCGGTGGCTTGGCTCCGCGTTGCACGCCGTGCCACGTTGAGCTTTAATTCCTGGACCTCCAGTTCTAGTGAGGGTCCACGTTCGTAGCGTGTCACGGAGGCAGTGCTCCGCGATGCACTCCATGACACGTTGCTCGTTATTCCGGGAAAAATTCCCAGCAGTATAAATAGAACACTTAGGTTCATTTTTCAATATTCTGACTTGGTGGAGCAAGAACGTGGGTTACAGGCAGTTGAGGGATGAAAATATCAGGGTTTTTTCTCTCTTTCTTTCTTCTTTAATTCAATTGCTTGTATGATTAACACTCATTTAAAGATGTTTAATCCACAAATGAGTGGCTAATTCCTCTTCTTGCTGAGGTTACGAACAATTGTGATGAAATGTGATCATTCATTCTTTGGTTTTTCATCTTTTCTTCCATGGTTGTTCTATTAATTCTTGTTCTTACTGCATTAATGTGTGGCCTACGTTAATGTACATCTAAGAAGTCCCGTTTCACTCGAGAAAGCAAGAAATTGGAAAGTTGTGAATTAATAGGATATATTCTTTTCTTGGTTTGGGAAAATTGAGTATTGATTTGCTTTCAGGATAGAAATATACCTGAAAGTCGTATTAGTCAATTTAGGAACCGGTTTTGTATGGCTAGAACATGAATTGCATTTAATCACAGAAATGTAGGTGGATGGTTCATGATTCTTAAGTGAGGTTAAATACGAGAGTTTTAATCTCTTGGCAAATGTTCTTGGCTAGCAACTGGAGGAAAAGATTAACCAAATTATGATGATAATCAATTTCATTACATGTTCGTTTAACCTCAGCATGCTCTCATTCATAGTTCAGACTCAAAGTAGATAATTGTTTTAGCTTTAGTATAAAATTATAAAACAAAATATCAAACTCTTGGTTACACTGTTGTCTGCATTTTTAGAAGTATAATATAGTACAGTTGAGCAAATTGCACTTCATCCAAGTCCCTGTGGGATCGATACTTGGCTTACTAAAGCCACTTTACTACTTGTTCGACCACGTGCACTTGCATGTAGTTATATACCCATATAACAAACGCCGAACACCAGGATATCAGCATACCCACCTGGAAGTGGGAAGAAGCAAATATGGACTTCATTACAGGTCTAACTCGAACTCGTACACAACATAACTCTATATGGGTAATAGTAGACTGAATGACTAAATTAGCATATTTCCTCCCTGTCAAAACCACAGATTCAGCTGAGGATTATGCTACAATTTATATTCAGGAGTTGGTTAGACTTCATGGGGTGCCATTGGCTATTATTTCAGACAGGGGTACCCAGTTCACCTCCCATTTTTGAAAGTCTTTTCAGAAGGGACTTGACACTCAGGTCAAGCTTAGTAAATCTTTTCTCTCGCAGATAGATGGGCAAGCTGAGCGAACTATTTAGACTCTAGAAGATATGCTAAGATCATGCGCGATTGATTTTAAGGGTAATTGGGATGACCATCTTCCTCTTATCGAGTTTGCGTACAACAACAACTACCATTCTAGCATCCAGATGGCCCTATTTGAGGCATTGTATGGTAGAAGGTGTAGATCCCCTATAGGTTGGTTTGAAGTCGGTGATGCTACTTTGATAGGGCCAGACTCGGTTCACGAGGCAATGCAGAAAGTTTAGCTCATCGGAGAAAGGTTGAAAATAGCTCAGAGCCGCCAGAAATCTTATGCCGATGCAGTTTGCAGTTGATGATTGGGTGTACCTAAGAATTTCACCCATGAAAGGGTTGATGAGGTTTGGAAAGAAGGGGAAGCTCAGTCCAAGGTATGTGGGACCTTATAGAATTTTGAGGCGTATCAGCAAGGTAGCCTATGAGTTAGAGTTAGCTTCAGAACTAGCAGTTGTACACCAAGTTTTCCATGTATCACTTTTGAAGAAGTGCATCGGAGATCCAACCCCGGTTAAGCCATTAGACATCGTAGGAATAAAAGATAGTCTCACATATGAGGAAATACCAGTCCAGATCCTTGACCGTCAGGTGCATAAGTTGAGGAACAAGGAAATAGCTTCAGTCAAAGTTCTATGGAGGAATCAACAAGTTGAAGGAGCTATGTGTGAGGCCGAAGCAGATATGAGGGCCAAATACCACACTTGTTCTCTACCTACTCTGCTGTAGCTTGATATGTGAATTTTGTTTTAAGACCTGAACTAGTTGTTGAAATTAGTTCATGTAAATAAATTTTATTTCTGACTTTGGTTGTGATTATGAAAAGCAAAATTCAGTTCAGTTATATTCCCTGAAATGGAGGTAGTCATTTTGGTCCTTTTGAAATTGTATGAGTAGTATTTGAATACCTTGATTGTTATTTTTCTGGTTGCTATGAGTTTTCTAACATTCGAGGACGAATGTTTCCAAGGGAAGATATTGTAATGCCCCAGAAGCTCAAAATCAATATCCAGAACTTTAATCAGAAAATTTGAAAAACTGCAGAAATGTTGCAGAAGGACCAAGCTAACGGGTAGTTAAGAGACCGAACGACTCGTCAGGTCAACCGTGTGAAGGATGCCAAGAATATAAACCAGTATTCCTAACGGACGACCCCAAAAGTTGTTCTCAGGCCCTATGACTCGATAAGTCACCCGTTGCCAAGCCGGAGTTTAGAAATTTGAGGAATTTATAGTGTACTTGACGGAAGGTCACCACGAGTCGTCATAAGCAGTAATGACTCGTCAGGTCCTTCGTTTCTAGTCCCTTCTAACTTTCCTACCGGTGTACTTAATGGACGACACGACGAGTCGTTTCCAGTCATAACGACTCATTATGTGCCTGTCAGGAGTCGGTAGAAATTTTCCAGTGAACTTGACGGGAGGATCCAACAACTCGTTGGACCTGGTAACGATTCGTTAGTTCACCAGTTAGGGACACCTGATAGATTTTCCCAGCAAATTTCTAAGGGCTATTTAGTAATTTCCTATCCTTCCAGGCATTAAACCACGTCGTTTTGAACGTAAAATCAGACTTATTAGAGGGTTGGGATGGTTTCTTCTCTCATTCTCATGTTATTTCTAATAAAATCATCGAAGGTTCTCGCAAGAAACTCTCAACCAAGCGTAGGGTTTTCCTTCATTGCAGTAGTTTGAGTCTCCTTCTTCAAGAAGCCTTAACTCAGGTATGTGGGGTTTTAGCAAGGGGATTATTCTCCCCTTGTGTCCCCAAAATCCTCCTCAATTTCTTCTATTAGTTTTAAGCCTTGAGCTTTCGAATATGAGGAGTATTTCACGTTTATTTTCGTTGATTTCACTTAGAACGATGTTCATGTATGTTGTTGATATGATCCCCATAAAATTTCTTATCAAATTGTCAGTGTTCATACAAAAAGTGAATTTAAGCCCTAATTGTTCAGGTAATGATTTTGCCTGTCAAATTCCCTCTAGTGAATGAAGAATGCTTTGGGCTGAATTCATATAATTTCTTGCTATACGTATATGTTGGGTAAATATCTCATGAATCAGAATGACTTTAGTTCGTTGAATGGAGTTCCTATATTTCTTGAATTTCTCTATATTATGAAATTCCCATACTATTGGGATAAGTTGAATTCTCTATTAGCTGCTAGTAGTCCAGACTATTTAGAACTAGAATCTCTCTAGAATTATATCAGTATAGTTTCAGTCAGAATGCTAGAATCCTCAGTGATACTCAGAAAATTGTCAACTGATCAGTTTGACTTCAGTCTTACTTCAAGGTGTCAGTGGTGCCTCTCAATTATCAGAATCAGGCTTAGATTTATAGTTTTTGGTCCGTTTGGCTGTCATGACATTCTAGTATATAGTTCTAACCATTCCCCAGACCCCAGTACAGTTATAGCTTGTTCTTAGACGGTCACGACGCTTCCAGATAAGCAGCTCTGACCAGTCTAGAACCCAGTTTCAGAATTTGGTCCTGTAAGACTGTAAAGGTACATACAATTATACGTCCCTGACTTGTCTTGGGCCCCAGTTTTGAGCTATCAGCTTAGTAGTTCAGTTTAGGTTTTCCAGTGGGAGTAGAACTTAACACTGAGCTGGCCAGGGTTCCAGCGCACCTAGGTTCCCATAACTACGTTTCCAACGTAGGTTACAGTATTACTTGGCCTAAATGTTCCCAGACTTCTGTGATCACTCAGTTCATGCCTTTATACCCTGGCAAGGTATATTGGGTCCTACTAGTGGGGTGTATATATCAGACTCCATGTCTAGCTCACGTGGTTATATGTCGGTTATAGACTCTCCCACTAGTCAGTCTAGTCCAGTATTATAATAGGCAGCTCAGTTCAGTACAATGTCTCAGATTCAATGTTTCAGACTTAGGGCATGTCTTTGACCATCAGACAGGGTCCTCTTGACCGTTGTAGATTATATCAGTAGTTTAGTTCAACTTACTTGTTGGTGATTGCATGTCATTTCAGTTCAGACTTTATACTCAGTTACGTCTTCCCCACTTACGCAGTACATTCAATGTACTGACGCATGCTTTTCATGTTGTATCGTTTCATGATACAGCTGCAGGTTCTCAGATTCGGCACAGGTAGTTGCTTCAACTTCGGAGCATTTCATCTCAGCAGATCATAGTGTGAGTCCTCATCATTCGGGGGCCATGTTTATTTACTTTAGTTGGATATGGTTTTATATAGACTTAGAGTTAGCTGGGGGCTTGTCCCAGCAACTCATCAGTAGTTGGCTTTCAGACCAAACTTGTCTTTTAGAATTGTATTTCAGATATATTATTCCTTTCTATACTTTCAGTCATTACATTTTCTTAAACTGATTAATCTGTTATCTAAAAGTTTCGTTGTGCATGTTTACTCAGAATGCTAGTGTATGATAGACCAGGGGTTGACTTGGGGTCACTTGTGGCTTCAAGTACCGTGTTACAACCAGGGTGTAGGCTCGGGGCTTGACAAAGTGTTTGGGTGATCCAGCTCTAGTTGTTCCAATGGATAGTGTTGGTGTGAAAGACAACCTTATTTATGAGGAGGTTTCGGTGGAAATACTGGATCGTCAGGTACGAAGGCTAAGGAACAAGGAAGTAGCTCTAGTCAAGGTATTTTGGAGGAATCGGCATATTAAAGGAGCTACATAGGAAGTCGAAGCAGACATGATGGCTAGATACCTGTTCGGTCAGTTTGATATAACTACACGCAAGTGCACGTGGTCGAACAAGTAGTAAAGTGGCTCAAATAAGCCTAGTATCGATCCCATAGGGACTGGACTAAGGTAACAATCTACTGAAGTGTCAATAAACTTTAACTCTAAATTGCAGACATCAGTGTGAAGAAGAGTTTGATATTTTGTTTCCTAATTTTGTACTAAGTCTAAAATGAATATATAATTTGAGTCTAAACTATAAGTATGAACATGTTGAGGTTTAATGAACATGTAGAGAAATAAATTATCTATACAATTTGATTAATCTTTCCTCCGGTTGCTAGTCAAGAATTATCGCCTATGGATTAAAACTCTCGTATTTAACCCAACTTAAGAATCATGAACCTTCCACCTATATCTCTGTGATAAAAAGAAATTCATGTTCTAGCCATACAAAACTGATTCCTTAATTGACTAATACGACTTTCAGGTATATCTCTATCCTGAAGGTAAATCAATTCTCAATTTTCCCAAACTAAGAAAATATCATATCCTATCAATTCACAACTTTCCAATTTCTTGCTCTCTCGTGTGAAACCGGACTTTTTAGATATACATTAACGTTGGCCACACATTAACGCAGTAAGAACAAGAATCAATAGAACAACCATGGAAGAAAAGATGATAAACCAATTTATCAATAATCACATTTCAATACAATGTTCTTAACCTCAGTAAGAAGGGAATTTAGCCACTCCTTTGTGGATTAAACATCGTCAAATGAGTGTTAATCATACAAGCAATTGAAATAAAGAAGAAGGAGATAGAGAAAAACCCTGAGATATTCGTCCCCTCAACTGCCTGTAACCCACATTCTTGCTCCACCAAGTCAGAATTATTAAAAATGAACCTAAGTGTTCTATTTATACTAGTGGGAATTTTTCCCGGAATAACAAGCAACGTGTCACGGAGTGCATCGCGAAGCACTGCCTCTGTGACACGCCACCAACGCGGGCCCTTACTGGAATCCGGCCATCCAGGTATTAAGGCCCAACGTGGCACGACGTGCAACGCGGGGCTAGGCCAACGTGCCACGGCCCCAACACGCACCTTCACTGGAATTAGCATAATTTCACCATCCAGGCAGAATGCATCCGCGATGGTAGCGTGACACGGCTCAATCGCGGAGCCCCTTTAATTTGTACCTTCCTTGTGCTTTTTCCCTTGCTAGCTTCTGAGTCCAATCCCGATCTCTCCCAACATGCATCTTAGCTCCATAACTTTATATTTTTCCTGCAAAACAACGCCAATCATGTTGGTTAGTATAAATTCACATTTTATTACAATTCACATGAGAATGTACAAACATCGATAGATAAACAAGGTAAAATGACACATTTGAGTAACACTTGGGGATATAAATTTGCCCAAGATCACTTACCCCACACTTAAATCCTTGTTCGTCCCCGAACAATAATCTTACACCTCATGCAATTGACACCCCATCCTGGCTACTTTGGCTCGACAATTCAAGCTATGGTTATAGCGATTATTTAATACAGCAAATCATCAAGAAAACATGCATAGTCTTATCAATACAATGACCTTCAACACATTAAGACCTCCTAGACTCAAGAATCGACTGACGATATCAGCAAACTCATGCAAATCAGTTGATCAAGATATCCGACACGAATTTTAATCTCTCGTCGAGCATGTGCCCTCACCACACGAGAGAATTTTCCCCTTTTTAATCACATGAACTCAAAACATTACATGCCGGGGCATATAAACAAGATTTCGCTCTCTCTCCCAAAAGAATTCACATGCATCATGACATGAACCATAGGCTTGCCTTTAGTGTATTACTCCACTAATATAAGGAACATGATGTAAGATCACGTAGGACTTAACGGGTTGTAATGTAAGCTACGGAACTAGCAAATACTGGGCTAACCAATAATAACAACTAGCCTCCTTAAGCGCTCTTTCAATCCATCCCATCAACCTTATGGACATTGTTTTTTCCTTCATCATCCCATTCTTGAAGTTTGTCTTTATTTTCGACCCCATATCTTTAAGAACACTTGAATTAATAACAAAGATTATTTATACATCTTCATTATATTTAATTTATACCAAGTGCACCTTCGACCTTTTCTTTCCTTTCATCACTCTGCTTTTTCTTTTCTTTTCAAAATTCTCACTCCCTGGCGCTGTGGGAAAATTATTTAATTATTTTTTTTCTTGAGCGCTTAAGAGTTTTGGATCAAATTCACGGATAATGAAAAGAAGGGGTTAAGCTCGGTTTACACCTTTTTTACAAAAGAAAGAAATAGGCTAAAGGCTCAATGGGCTAACTAGGGTGTACATTCAAGGTAGGTACGATAATGAAAAAAAACTTTCGGTTAAAGCAAAGAAATGCCTACATCCTTTCCTACAATACACATCCTTCATTTCATTTTGTACACACACCAGGAAAGTTCTAGACACTTCACAATAGCATGGAAGAAACGAAACCTCACCATACACTCATTTCACATGCTCAACTCAAGACAAATTCACAGACTCTTCAATCAGCTAATTACAAGAATTCAAGCATTAAGCCTCAATCACACTGAATCGAACTCTATGGCCTAGGTATCTCAACATATTTACAAAGTTGCATGCTTTCATAAGAATCACCTTTGCATTTCAAATATCATGTACAACACACAACCATAATTTCGCAACCACAAAGTAACGACAAGTTTTGGGATGCAAACCAATAAAAGAAAAAACTAAAAGAAAAATGAACAAAATAAATCTACTCCTAACGACTACATTTCCCTTAAGACGGTCGTCATCCATCCATCATAGGGAACGGTCACTAATTAAGACTTCGGTTCAATGGGACTATTCTCGGTAAAAGAATCGAAAACAAACGCCGAGAAACCCAAAAATAAAAATTTCACAAAAACTTTTAAAAAAATATCGATAATTTCGATAAAACAAAGATATGTACAAAACCAGCTAACAACATTCAACAACACACAACAGCTTCACCTTAATTACAATAGAGACATACACACAAAAATCACAGGGTCACAAGTTTATCCAAGCACAACAACAGAACAGAGACATACATTAATAACAACAGCAACCAACACCTAACTACTCCCACCCCACACTTAAATCGAACACTTTCCCCAGTGTTCACAAAATTTAGCATAGTACGAAAGTAGGTGGTGAAACTCCCTAATCAATCAAAGTATTCCACTTCTTCGTCAGGTGCCGCTGCCTCGTCTCCCATGTCTGAATCGCCCCCGTCGTCATCCTCTGACTCCACATCGGAGTCATCATGACGTGTCTCCTCATCTGTGGGGACATCATCATCAGTGGGCTCCATAAAAGCTGGCCCCACTCGGCATAGAGCCCTGGCATTTAAGCCAAAAGGGTAGTCTAGCTCGGGCTGCCATAGCTCATCTTCTGTTGCTGGCCTCCCGCCTATGCGCAGCTGGAGCATCTGCATCCCGAACATGTGAGCCATGTACTAATCATCCCGAGCATGTCGCTCGGCTAGTGTAAGCACTGGCCCATGAGTGGTGTCGGGTGCCTTAGTTTTGGTGACATCTAAGGCCCACCTCTCCATCTACGAGATGTAGTCAAGGGCCTCCTCCTCAATATCCAGGCCCCTCAGGAACGTGGTCAGTAAGCCACCAAACCCGTACCTGTGCCCTTGATGCAAACAGGCTCTCTTCATGGCGGAGATGATCACCGCCCCGACATTGATCTCCAGCCCTTTCATCAAGGCGTATACCAAGCACACACGATCCCGGGTGACATCTGTCATATGCACCCCCGGGATCAGGTAGGAACAAACAATCTTAAGCCATATCCTGGCTTCCCCGTTCATCTGTGAGTAGGGCAATGTCTGATGGTAGCCCTTCTCCTTATGCCTGCTCCACCGTGCTGTAGACCGAGCTCCACGCAAAGTGCGTCTGATGTCCGCATATGGTGGAGTGATATTCAGCTGCCGAAGCACATGGGCGTCTGTGTCCCCCGTCCCCAAGATGGCATTAAGGTGATGGGGCTCAAAAGTGACTATCTGCCCCCTTATCTTTATGGTGTGACTTCTGAGTGTCGGGTTCCAGTTGACATAGAATTCCCGAATCAAGTGCAGGTTGCACTCCTTGGTCTCTTCAAAGATGAAGTTCAGCCCGGCTGCCTCAATCCTGTGGACAATCCTGGGAAACTCCTGTGCCAACGGTTCCCTAACAATGTGTTCTTCGGGGAAGTATTTTCTTTCCTTATGCTTTGCGTACCATTTCTTCCTCTCCTCTGTCACCCATCGGGTTCCATATTGACGGTGTTGGCCACGTGGAACCGCTGGTGCTGCTGGGACTGCTGTTCCCAGTCTAATTCTTTTCCTTCCGGCACCCGATGTAGATGCGCCCTTCCCTTTATCTTTCCTGCTTGCCATCTTTCCTGTCAAAAGAAACAGACAGTCCCAATGTTATTCAAATTAAAATGTGCTTCGACTAAGGTTGGGATAAGCTAGGCCACCCCACACTTAGTCTTTAGCCACAATCACAGCATTACGACAAGATCATACTTATTTCCAGTTTACAAAAAAAATAAAACACAACAAATATGCCTCGTGCATTCAGAGAATTCGACGGTAAAAATTCTTTTGTACTACTCAGACTTTGTACAGCTAACCACAACATTACCATCGTTCACATTTCATCACATAGCACTTAGCAAACATTTATATCAATAAAACCGATACAATTCTCCCAATTTCTATGCAATTTCAACAATTTCATTAACCCGACAATCCGTCACGCCTTAATCATCTTAACGTTAAGCACAACATAATGTTCCTCACCCAACATGCACAAACCAAGAAGAATTTCACCTTTCCACTCAATTTTAACTTCTTCATATTTGAATTCTAACCCTAGCTACAATTTTGCAAGAATTTCAATCAAACATGTATTTATCGAGTTCATACCATCACAACGATACTATGAACATCAATCAACAATAATTTACATGAATTCATGCTCAATTTACACTTAGGGCAAGTTTTCCTCACTTCCTATGCTAAAAATCGAAAAAATAAAGCAAGAAATGAGATGAAGTTAACAAACATACCTTCAATTCGATGATATCGAAGAAAAGTTGACAAATTTGAGCTCCTAGTCCGCGTCACGTTGGGGAAGGGGGGTTTTGGAGTGTTTGTCGAGGAGGGTAGTGGAAATATGGGAAAAATAAGGGAAAAAAGGGGTTAAAAAGAAGGTTTTTCACGCGGGTCACCCGGTGACCCGACGCGAAATTACCCTCAACGTGTCACGGAGGGTAACGCGGAGCATGCCCTCCGTGACATGGAGCCATCGCACAGGTGTTCTGGAATTTGTAAAAATTCCAGAATTACCTTCAACATGTCACGAAGGGTAACGCGGAGGCCCTCCTCCGTGACACGGAGCCATCGCGTGGGCTCACTGTTTTGCCACTTTTTATTATTTTTCTTATCTCTATTTTTTCTTTGTGATCCTTTGCACATTTATCCTCCTGTTCAACCTGAAATTCATCTCACAACATGAAATTGGTTAGAATTTATAGGTTTCACATAAAATACAAATTTTGTTTTTATTTTTTTACATTTTTTATTTTCTCATTTTTTTCTCTTTTCTTTTTTTTTTCTACGAAATCTATTAAAATATTACAAAAAATTTCATGGGTTGCCTCCCGTGCAGCGCCTGGTTTACCGTCGCGGCTCGACATCATTAAGCTCAGTCATCCTCTAAGGTGACGGACGTTTTCTCTCGACCACCGTCCTCACCCCAGTAATGCTTACACCTCTCCGGTGGTTTCCCAAACAACTCCCGTGACTTAACACTCTAGAAAACATCAACTCGATTAATCACGTTGATCACCGAGAGTTCCTCGTACACGGCCGAGAGCTTGGTGGCCTTGTACACATCAAACACCTCCACCTTATCGTGTGCTCGCATGGTTAGCTGCCCTGCAGCTACATCAATCAGCGCTTTCCCGGTCTCCAAGAAAGGACGTCCCAAAATAAATGGGACTTCCGTGTCTGGCTCGAAGTCCAGCACAACGAAGTCTACCGTGAAGATGAGGGAGCCCACTTGCACCAGCACGTCCTCCACAATGCCATCAGGTCTTGCCAAGGAATGATCTGCTAGTTGCAAGATCACTGTTGTTGGTCTAGGACTCCCTAACCCCAACTTCTTGAATACCGATGTCGGCATCAAGTTAATGCTCGCTCCCAAATCACATAATCCGCGAGCTCGGATACTCTGCCCAATTGTAATTAGTATTGTAAAGCTCCCAGGGTCCTTGAGCTTTGTGGGCAACCTGTTTTGTATCTGGAAAGTGCACTCCTCCGTAAGAGCCATCGTAGCGTACTCAGTCAACCTGCTTTTGTTCGCCCCGATTTCCTTAATATACTTTGCGTACTTCGGCACTCCCTGCAAAACATCAACAAGAGGTAAGTTAATGTGTACCTGTTTAAGCACCTCCATGAACATTTTGAAACACGCCTCCTCCTTGTGTTTCTTTAATCGTTGAGGGAACGGGGGTGGTGGTCTTTCTGGTTTAGCATCCTTTTTCTTCCCCCTCTCATCACTTTGCTCCCTCTCAGTTTCTGCTGCTCCCGACTGTTGAGGTGGTCTTTCTAGTTCCACATCTTTAAGATGTAAACCACTCCTTGTGGTCACTGCATTCACTTTCTTGGGGTTGGGATCGGTGTCACTCGCAAGTCCTCCTCTAGGCCTGGTGTTTTGGGCTCTAGCAAATTGCCCAAACTGGTACTCCAGTGCCTTTGTAGCTAACTGATTATTCTTTACCTCGGCTGCCAATTTCATGTAGTCAGCCTGCAATTGAGCTTGGTTAGCTATCATTGTCTTGAACATTTCCTCGATGCTGGGTGATGGTGGTGGAGGAGGTGCATTGTTGCTTCTGTATTGTACTGATAGTTCTGCTGCCCTCCTTGATTTCTCTGCGCCCCCTGACTCGAACTTTGTCTTTGATGGTTATTGCTACCCCAAGAGAAATTCGGGTGATTCCTCTAGTTGGAATTGTAGTTGTTGCCATACTGTAGGTGGTTGTTTCTCTGTACATTACTAATAAAGTTCACTGAATCAGGATTTGCTCCACAACACTCAGCTAAGTGTTCACTACTCCCGCACACTTCACACCAAATCTGCTGCACTACATTCACTGGGGCTTGAGACTGGTTCATGCTCATGTTACTGAAGTGGGTGTTGAGTTGATTCTGTAATGCAGCTATCTGTGCAGCAATAGCAGTAAAACCATCCACTTCTAAGACTCCTGGTGCTTTCCTTGTTCCTCCTCTTGACGAATCCGCATTCCACTCCGGATTTCCCTGCGAAATACGATTTAACAAGGTATACAACTCCTCATAAGTTTTCTCCAATGCTTATCTCCCATCTGCTGAGTCTAGCAAGATTTTTGTGTGGGGTTCCAAACCCTCTATGAAAGTATGCACCAGCACATCTTTGGATTGGTGATGATGAGGACAATCCCGCAACATAGATTTGAATCTTTCCCAGGCCTGATACAGATTCTCTCCCCCTCTCTGTTTAAAACTCAGAATTTGACTTCTAAGTCTTGCTGTTTTACTGGATGGGAAGAACCGTATCAAGAATTTCTTTGCAAGATCATCCCATGTGGTAATGGAATTAGGTGGCTCAGCTTTCAACCACCTCTTATCTTCTCCAAAAAGTGAGAATGGGAACAATGTAAGCCTGACATAATCTGATGACACTCCAGCGGGGATGTAAGTGTCACTTATCTCCAAAAAATTTGTGGATCCTCATGAGGGAGACCTGTGAATTGCCCGTTGGTGTGCAGAAATTGCACCATGTTTTATTTAAGCTCGAACCTCCCTCCTGGCTCAGGTTTGTGGATGCTAGATGTGACATTGTTAGCATGTGAGATTGCCACCTCGCGAACCAGCCTAGCTGCCATGTCCTCAGGCACTAACATTGCCCTTACAACTGGTGGATTCTGTTGTTGCTCTAGGATTGTTTGTTTGAGTACCTGCAGATTTTTCTCTAGAGCTTCTCTCCTTTGACGATGAAATTGTCTTTCTAGCTCTAAATATGAGTCCACCAGCTCCTTGTCTCTTGCCAGTGTTCAACAGAAATTAGTATCTGCAAAATATAGGCTAAGACCAAGTTGTCAACACTAAGAAGAAATAGTAAACTAACAGTTAAGAAAAATTTACCAATTGCTAGTCCTCGGCAACGATGCCAAAAAGCTTGTTCAGTCAGTTTGATATATCTACACGCAAGTGCACGTGGTCGAACAAGTAGTAAAGTGGCTCAAATAAGCCAAGTATCGATCCCACAGGGACTGGACTAAGGTAACAACCTACTCAAGTGTCAATAAACTTTAACTCTAAATTGCAGACAACAGTGTGAAGAAGAGTTTGATATTTTGTTTCCTAATTTTGTACTAAGTCTAAAATGAATATATAATTTGAGTCTGAACTAAAGTATGAGCATGCTGAGGTTAAATGAACATGTAGAGAAATAAATTATCGATACAATTTGATTAATCTTTCCTCCGGTTGCTAGTCAAGAATTATTTCCTATGGATTAAAACTCTCGTATTTAACCCAACTTAAGAATCATGAACCTTCCACCTACATCTCTGTGATAAAAAGAAATTCATGTTCTAGCCATACAAAACCGATTCCTAAATTGACTAATACGACTTTCAGGTATATCTCTATTCTGAAGGTAAATCAATTCTCAATTTTCCCAAACTAAGAAAAGATCATATCCTATCAATTCACAACTTTCCAATTTCTAGCTCTCTCGAGTGAAACCAGACTTTTTAGATATACATTAATGTTGGCCACACATTAACGCAGTGAGAACAAGAATCAATAGAACAACCATGAAAGAAAAGATGAAAAACCAATTTATCAATAATCACATTTCAATACAATGTTCTTAACCTCAGCAAGAAGGGAATTTAGCCACTCCTTTGTGGATTAAACATCATCAAATGAGTGTTAATCATACAAGCAATTGAAATAAAGAAGAAGGAGATAGAGAAAAACCCTGAGATTTTCGTCCCCTCAACTGCCTGTAACCCACGTTCTTGCTCCACCAAGTCAGAATTATTAAAAATAAACCTAAGTGTTCTATTTATACTAGTGAGAATTTTTCTCGGAATAACAAGCAACGTGTCACGGAGTGCATCGTGGAGCACTGCCTCCGTGACATGCCACTAACGCGGACCCTTACTGGAATCCGATCGTCCAGGTATTAAGGCCCAATGTGGCACGACGTGCAAGATAGGGCTAGGCCAACGTACCATGGCACCAACGCGCACCTTCCCTGAAATTAGGCATAATTTCACCATCCAGGAAGAATGCATCCACGATGGCAGCGTGACACGGCTCCATCGCGGAGCCCCTTTAATTCGTGCCTTCCTTGTGCTTTTTCCCTTGCTAGCTTCCGAGTCCAATCCTGATCTCTCCATACATGCATCTTAGCTCCATAACTTTATATTTTTCCTGCAAAACAACGCTAATCATGTTGGTTAGTATAAATTCACATTTTATTACAATTCCACATGAGAATGTACAAACATCGATAGATAAACAAGGTAAAATGACACATTTTGAGTATCACTTGGGCATATAAATTTGCCCAAGATCAATACCCACATCTATTCCTTACCAATTCAGTCCCAGCTTGAGGTATCAGTTTTTTCCCTAAAACTTTATTTAGTTTTCATGTTCAGTTCATGTGCCACAGTTTCTTTCATGTATGTGGATGTGTATATGATTCATGTATTCAGTTCAGCCATGTAGTTTGAATCGAAGTTAGTCATTCTGTCAGTTATCAGCTTGAATGATGAGTATCTGGCTATGATAATTGCATTTCTCTGTCTTCTGTATGTTTTCCCACATTCGAGGATGAATGTTCCCAAGAGGGAGATATTATACCCTGGAAGTGCCTAAGACTAGACACATAAAAATGGAAGTTAGCAGAAATCTGGAAAATCATCACAGAATGGGTCATGTAACGTATCATTGGTTCCACCAATGATCTGTAGGAAGTGTCCATGGTGAGGTGCAACAGGGTGTAAGTTGGGGCCAACGGGTCAAGGAACGACCCATTCCTTGATGTCACGAGTAGTTATTTATGGTCGTGGTGAGATTGATCCTTAGTCTAGAAGGAGGTAAAGGGACGTAGGACGAATCGTGGTGAGTAGCAACGGATCGTGGTAAGAAACCGTGGAAAAGATTAGGAAAATATCCAGTCGAGGTTATGGATGGAACCCATGACTCGTTGGAAGGAGGCACGAGTCGTGTTGTGGCTCGTGGGAAGGCCCAGGTGCAGGTCGTCAGGGGGAAACAACGGAGGATACAACGGACTGTCGTCTGATGTAATGAGTCATCCGGTTAAGTCGTGGTGTCGAATATGAGAAGTTAAATTTGGGTAGTGGATGCAACAAATGGATACCACAAGTCATGGTATCCTGGTACAACCCGTAGGATCGCCCATGGTAACTGACAGTGCTGAATTATTAGCAAATTCATTAAGAGTATTTTCGTCATTCCTAAGTCCTAAGGGTCCTAAATTATGTCGTTTAAGGATCAAAATGCAGTGTTTTAAGAGGGGAAAATCTATCCTAGGCTCATTCACATCCTGCATGCATATTGAAGTAGTTTAGGAGATGATCAAGTTAGAATTCTTCAAGCTTTCCTTCAATCTTTCATTAGGCTTTCAAGGAGTGGTAAAATCTGATTTTTCCCAGGTATGTAGGGTTATGAATGGGGGAATCTGTCTACACCCATGCCCAATCTCTCTCTAAATCATAGAAATTCCTATGTTGATTGTATGGGGTTTTTAAACCCAATGCATGAAATTTCTAATTCTCTACATGGGTATGATCTAAATGAGTTTTTATTATTGAATTATGATTCACGAGCAAGTTTTACGTTGTTTTCCACTAAAACCATGTTTCAAGGTTTTAAAAACTTAAATTCCCATTTATGAGAAGTTCATAAAAGTGATATTTATGATGAATGTTCATGTATGATGAGGTATTAATGATGAAAAGCATGTTTTCAAGTTACCCATGTTTATAATAATGTTTGCAAGTGAATTGAGTATTTTCAAGCATGTTAAAGTATAGGGCAATGCCCACATGTTCAAGTATGATTTATGATTTATGATATGGATTTCATGATTGATCGATTTATGACGTTGGCCGATTAATGGGCCCTTGATTCATGGTTAAACATGGATGTAAATAGGGATAAATGATGTTAATATTTATTTTTCCATGAATATCATGAATGATGTTTATAATTTACGTACGATCCTAATGTGCATGTTTTGGGGAGCAGTGTCTAGCACCGAGTAGCCCAGCATTCAAAGGACAAAGCCGGTGTCTCAAACTACGTGCCACCGTAGGTTCATGTTGATACATTACAATGTTAATGGATCCCCTCTTTCGTGATATCACATAATGCACGTCCCTTTCCTGCAAGCCCAAGATGACTCTGTCCACTTGAGTGAGCTAGTTAGTGTCACAACCCGAGAGTACACCCGGATCGTAGAGAAGGGACAATGAGTCCCGAGAGACTCCAAGTGAAACCATGGCGTGAGCATAATACTAATTCATTCATATATAGTGGAAAGATTAACTTATCAATCATAAAATAACTGAAAATCATATCATGAATTTGTAGGGAACGACAAACCAAAATACAATCATCACTGACAAAATACTACACATAAGTCTGAAAGCCTCTAATCACCCCAACTAACCCAAATAGTCTGAAAACATAATATAAACAAGTTCTGAACATGAAGCCCTCAGATCATGAGGACTCACCACTGGATATTTAGCGAAACTGAGCACAAACTAGGGACGATGCTGAGCCTGCAAACCAGATCCTGAAAATATATGGGTCAATACTCAGAAAGTACTGAGTATGTAACGTATGCAAAATAATGCTTAAAAACATAAAAGTTATAGGAGTGGGGACATTATGATTATACAACTGAAATCGTAAGTATATCGTAAGGCTCAATATTTCCAAAAATATTCATAAACCCATCAAAGTCATAACATGCAGGGAAAAACATTTCATAAATAATAACTTGAGCCAAAAGAACATAACCATGCATAATTCAAAACCATGAGGAACAATGGGATATTTCTATAACCGACTTACTTCACATGAGCACACATGAAGTCCGACTTATACCCCTAGTCGGGAGGCCGTTAATACCTTGCCAAGGGTATGAACCATGAAAGGCGTGATATCACTCATGAAGGCCCCGTAGGGCATAGGGGACAGTCACTGAGGAGGTCCCAAACATAATCCTACGGTTGCACGTAGTTTCGAGATTCGGGGCATAACCCAGGCCTCGAACCTACTCGGTGTTAAGTACCACTCCCAAAACATTCAACGTGCTCATAATATTCATAACATGACATGCATGGCTAGTGAAAACATGGGAATCATGACATACTTGAGAATTCGTATTACTATCCATGGAATTGGGCCCGTGAGTCGGTCAAATCATAATATAATTCATAAGAGACATGTGGGCATTGCCCATATTTCAAACATACTTGACATGTTTAAAATAATAAGAAAACAATCATGCTAACATGGGAAATTAAAACTTGAAGACACGCTTAACAATGTAAGAGAGACTTGTTCATGTTTTCAGAATCATCTTGACCATGAAATTCAGTAAAAATTTCCCCATGATTGGGCATCCATACTTTTAGAGATTTAAATCATGAAATATAAAATATACAAGAAATATCAGCCCAAATACTTCAAATCCGTAATTTAAACATATTACCACACTTTCATGTAAATTTGTTGGAAATCATGCAATTGGGTAAAGACCCACAAGAATTTGGAAACTTAATCGTAGGAAATGAGAAGAAATGGGCATGGGTAGGGTCTAATCTACCCATTCAAAAGCCCACATACCTGGAAATTTCGTGATTTCCTACTCCCTTGAAGAATCCTAAGTGAAAACTTGAAGAACTTGAAGAAAATGGTTTGAAACCCTTCCTACTCCCTTCTCTAACACTTGAAACTGCTAAAATGAACTTAACAGGAGTTTTCATCCCTTAGAGACCCTGTTTTGACTTCAAAACGACGTGGTTTAGGGCCCAAAAGTGTAGAAAAGTCGATATTGCCTTTACTAAAATTTTCCTGAAAAGCAGTTCTGGCCCTAACCACGAGTCGTGCCACGAGTCCTACCATCAATTCATGACTCGTGTTTACCTCTTGTGGTCACTTCACCCTTTTCCCCAGCTTTCTGAATTTGGCCACAACTGGTAACCCATGACTCATACCACCATCCTACGGGTCATACTGTCAACCGTGGTACCATCCACCCAAACCACTACAACTTAACCGCAACTCCTCACCACGACTCGTTGCTTCAACCTACGAGTCATACCATGACCCGTGATGACTCACTCTGGCACCACTAAGATATTCACCACAACTCCTAACCATGAGTCGTACCATCTCACCACATTTCATAGGACTACCCGTGACACAACCTCAGGCTCCCAGTCTCCTCACGACTTGTGTCAAGAGTCATAGGTCCTCACCACGACTTGTACCTCGAGTCATACTGGTGCAAAATTCCAGGTTCACTGCAGTTTTTAACTTAAACTCCTGGGTCTATTCGTACGCCCTTCCGAGGTGTTACAATATCTCCCTCTCGGAAACATTCGTCCTCGAATGTAGGGAAATAAGCAGCAAACTCAGAAACAAACAATCACTATATATAGATGCTAATCATTGACATTCAAGCCGAAAGCTAACGGAACGACTACCCCCGAAAAGAACCACATAGCTAGTCTGAATTCAGACATCACTTGCATACATCATATCATAAACAAACTTATATGCATGAATAGATCATGAAAAACTATATAGAGGTTTTAGGGTATAAATTGATACCTCAAACTAAAGCTGAGCCGATAGGGAACAAATGGGGGTATTTAGCCATCATATCCGCTTCAGCCTCCCACGTGGCTCCCTCGACATGCTAATTCCTCCATAACACGTTTATTGAGGATACTTCCTTGTTCCTCAGTCTCTGAACCTGACGATCCAAGATTTCAATAAGAATTTCCTCATAACTGAGACTATCCTTCACACCAACACTTTCCGCTGGAACCACTAAGGCTGGGTCTCCCAAACACTTTTTCAAGAGCGATACATGAAATACGAGATGAACTGAAGCAAATTCTGAGGGTTAATCTAACTCATAGGCCATTTTACCCACTCGTCTCACAATCCTGCATGGGCAAATATAGCGGGGACTGAGTCTCCCTTTCTTTCTGAATCTCATTACTCCCTTCATGGGAGATACCTTCAAAAACACCCAATCTTCGACCTCAAACTCAAGCCCTCTTCTCCTCACATCTGCATATGACTTTTGGTGACTTTGAGCCATTTTCAGCCTTTCCCTTATCAATTGAACTTTCTCCATGGCCTCATAGACTGAATCTAGACCCACTAACGAAGCCTCGCCCACTTCAAACCAGCCAATAGGCAATCTACACCATTGCCCGTAAAGAGCCTCAAATGGTGCCATTTGTATGCTGGAGTGGTAGTTGTTGTTGTAAGCGAACTCAACAAGAGGTAAATGCTCATCCCAACTACCCTTGAAGTCAATGTACAAGCTCTTAACATGTCCTCGAGAGTCTGAATAGTCTGCTCTGCCTGACCATCTGTTTGCGGATAGAATGTCGTGTTAAGCTTGACCTGGGTGCCTAGTCCCTTTTTAAAAGATCTCCAGAACTGAGAGGTAAACTGGGTACCTTTGTCTGATATAATGGACAAAGGCACTCCATGCAGTCTAACCAACTCTCGGATGTATAACTTCGAATAATCTTCTACTGAATCGGTGGTTTTGACCAGTAGGAAATGAGCAGCCTTGGTCAACCTGTCCACTACTACCCAAATGGAGTCATAAGGTCAATGTATGCGGGGCAAACCTATTACAAAGTCCATGTTGATCTCTTCCCACTTCCAAGTAGGAATGCTGATGTCTTGAAGTACACCCCCTGGTCTCTGGTGCTCAACTTTCACCTGTTGGCAATTCGAGCACTTGGCTACAAATTCTGCAATATCCCTCTTCATGCCATTCCACCAGTAGATTTCCTGCAAGGCATGATACATTTTGGTGGCACCCGGAGGATAGAATATCTTGACCCGTGAGCCTCATGTAGCATCCGGCTTCTCAAATCACCCACTTTCATGACACATAAGTGACCTTGGTACCGAAGAACACCATTTCCCCCTTTGGAGAAGACTTCCACCTTCTGATTTTGAACAACATCTTTCAACTTTACCAATGTTGGATCTTCATCTTGTTTAGCCTTCACCTCCGCTACCGAGGACAACTCTGACCTGTTCTAAACTACTACCCCACCATCGGTCAAGCCGACTAGTCTAACTCCCAACCGTGCAAGTCGATGTACGTCCTTTACCAACTCCTTCCTATCTTCACTCACATGTGACAAACTTCCCATAGAAAGTCTACTAAGATCTTCTGCTACCATGTTGGCCTTACCCGGGTGATATAGCACACTCATGTCGTAGTCCTTAAGTAGCTCCAACCACCTCCATTGCCGAAGATTTAGTTCCTTCTTTGTGAACACATATTATAAACTCTTGTGGTATGTGAATACATCTACCTGAACCCCATACAAGTTGTGTCTCCATATCATCAAAGAAAATACCACCGAGGCCAACTCAAGATCATGGGTCAGGTAATTCTTCTCATGAGTTTTCAGCTGTCTGGAAGCATATGCTACTACTTTCCCATGCTGCATCAATACACATCCCATTTCGACCCTCGAAGCATCACAATATATAACGAAGCCACCAATACCCTCCGATAAACTGAACATTGGTACTGAAGTCAGTCTGGCCTTCGATTCCTGGAAACTCTTCTCACAAGCTTCCGACCACTGGAACTTCACCTTTTCCTAAGTCAATCTTATTAATGGGGCTGTAATGGATGAGAAACCTTCCATGAACCTCTGATAATAACCCTCTAAGCCCAAAAAGCTTCTAATATCTGAAGGGTTTACCGATCTGGGCCAGTTCTTTACTGCTTCAATTTTCTGGGAGTCCACCCTTATACGTTCGCTTGACACTACATGTCCCAAGAATGCAACTGATTTCAGCCAGAATTCATATTTGCTGAACTTGGCATATAACTAGTTATCCTTGAGAGTCTGGAGTGCTACCCTCAAGTGTGCGGCATGTTCCTCATCGCTCCGGAGTATATTAATATGTCATCGATGAACACAATCACGAACATATCCAAATATGCCTTGAATACCCTGTTCATCATGTACATAAGAGCTACAGGGGCATTGGTTAGTCCAAAATAAATAACGACGAATTCAAAATGTCCATGTCGGGTTCTAAAAGCAGTCTTTAGGATGTCGCTCTCCTGAACCCTAAGCTAGTGATACCCGGACCTGAGATCTGTCTTAGAGAAATATTTTTCACCTTGAAGCTGATCGAATAGGTCATCGATCTTGGGTAAAGGGTATCTATTCTTGATGGTGACCTTGTTTAACTTTCTATAGTCAATATACATCCGTAGGGACCCATCTTTCTTCCGGACGAACAACATTGGAGCACCCCATGGGGACTCACTAGGTCTAATGAAACCGTTATCTAGCAAATCCTTCAACTGCTCCTTTAACTCTTTTAGTTTGGCTGGGGCCATACAGTAAGGAGGGATTGATATGGGTTGCGTGTCAGGTAAAAGATCAATTTCAAAATCAATCTCCCTCTCGGGAGGAACACCTGGTAGGCCATCTGTAAATACCTCGGGATATTCACATACCACAGGGACTGATTGCATGGTTGAAGTCTTGGACGGGACATCCTTAACCCTAACCAAATGGTAAATACAACCCTTGGAAATCATTTTCACAGCCTCGATATAGGAGATAAAGTGACTTACAGGAACTGCTGAACCACCCTTCCATTCTAAAATCTATTCATGTGGAAACCGAAACTCCACTGCCCGAGTTCTACAGTTAACAAAAGCATAACATGCAAACAACCAATCCAGTCCTAAGATGATGTCAAAATCAGTCATAGCTAATTCTACTAAGTCTGCGGAGGTAACCTTATGCAATACTGTAATAGGGCAACCTCTATATACCCGCCTCGCACGACTAAATCACCAACCGGGGTAGAGACAGAAAATGGTTCGGACAAGACGTCAGGACCGACTCCAAAGTGACTAAACATGTAAGGTGTCACAAAAGATAGTGTGGCTACCAAATCTAATAAAGCATAAGCACCAATGTGAAAAACTCGTAACATACCCATAACCACATCGGGAGAGGTCTCTTGCTCTTGCTGTGAGCCAAGTGCATAAAACCGGTTCTAGCGTTGGACACCAGTTGAGCCAGTCGGAGCACCCTACTGAGTTTGGCGTGCAAATTGGGATGGCAGAACTGGCTGCTGAAGTGCGAGCTCCACTACCCCCTGACCTAGCCATAGGGAAATCCTTAAGTCTGTGTCCGGGTTTGCCACACCCAAAACAAGCGTCTGATCCCACCAAATATTTCCCTGGGTGGTTCTTGCCTCAAGTAGCACAAGATGGGAAAGTGCACTCTGTGCGCATGCTATTTTGACTCCTCGAACCTGAGGCCCTGCTCCTCTGACCGTCCTGTGGCCTAGATTGAGTACTAGTGGAAGATGGTGTTGGTGCAGTGGACCTGTGCTGGGAATGCTAGTGAAATTCACCCCTTGGCTTAGGCTGGGAGAACCTGTGGCTATCAGTTTTGGCCCTCTTGGCCTCTCTCTGCCTCATATGAGTTGCTTCCATCTTCTGAGCATAGAGGACTATCCGTTAATAGTCCATATCCTGATGAAGCATGGCTGTTCTGCAGTCTTTGTCCAGATACTCAGCTACTTCACGAACCTGCTCACTCGCACCCTTTGGTCCATCACTAACTCCGAGGCATATTTTTATAGGCGAGTGAACTCAAGTGAATATTCCAGCACCGTCATCTTTCCTTGCTTAAGGTTGACAAACTCAGTTGCTTTTAGTTCCCTCATCTCCCGAGGGAAGAACCTATCGAGAAAGGCTACGCAGAACTCATCCCAGCTGATAGGGCCTGCTCCCGCTGCCCTGCTATCCCTCCATTTCTTGAACCAAATGTAAGCGACCTTCTTCAACTGATAAGAGGTCAAATCAACACATTCCTCACTTGTCACTCCCATGACCTGAGTGACCTTCAAAATCCCTTCGATGAACTCGTGTGAATCCTCGTCCACCTTTGCCCCAGTGAACTCAGGAGGGTTCATCCTCAAAAAGTCTCTGATCCGGGCCACCGCTGCATTGCCGTTTTAGGGAGTAGGCTCAATAGCTTGTTGGTTTACTTGAGCGGTCAAGGCATGCGCCATCATTTGAATAGCCGCCCGAAACTCAGCATAGGCAGCTGGCTCGAGTGCCTGGGGCTCCTGAACAGGTGGGGCTTGCTGACGCCCATCATCATTGCCACCCCTGTGGCCTTCATCATTTCTGTTCCTCCTTCTGATTATCCTTTTGGGAGCCATAAATTTTTTGCAATCGCGAAACACACGAATTAGAAGGATGGAGAGATTTTGACCGCACGACATAGATCGTGAAAGAAGGGAACATTTCCTAAAATGTTCAGTAGCCTCTTTGTTATAAGTTTGGTGTGCTTCACACTCATGAAAAAGACTCTACCTAACACGGCTTTTAGACTCCCTAGGACACCTCAAAACCTATTGCCCTGATACCAAGTATGTCTGACCCGAGAGTACACCCGGATCGTAGACATGGAATAAGGAGTCCCGAGAGACCCCAAGTAAACCCATGGCGTAAGCATAACACTAATTGATTCATATACAGCGGAAAACTCAACTTATCAATCATAAACTAACTAGAAATCGTATCATGAATTTGTAGGGAACGACAAACCGAAATACAATCATCACTAACAAAATACTACACATAAGTTTGAAAGCCTCTAATCATAAAAGACGAGTTGAAGGGACAAGACCCCAACTAACCCAAATAGTCTAAAAACATAAGAAAAACAAGTTATGAACACGAAGCCCTCGGATCATGAGGACTCACCACTGGATATTTAGCGAAACTGAGCAAAAACCAGGGACGATGCTGAGCCTGCAAACCAGATCCTGAAAATATATGGGTCAGTACTCGAAAAGTATTGAGTATGTAAGGTATGAAAAACAATGCTTAAAAACATAAAAGTTATAGGAGTGGGGACATTATGATTATAAAACTGAAATTGTAAGTATATCGTAAGGCACAATATTTACAAAAATATTCATAAACCCATCAAAGTCATAACATGTGGGGAAAAACATTTCATAAATAATAAATTGAGCCAAAAGAACATAACCATGCATAATTCAAAACCATGAGGAACAATGGGAGATTTCTATAACCGACATACTTCACATGAGCACACATGAAATCCGACTTATACCCCTAGTCGGGAGGCCATTCATACCTTGCCAAGGATATGGACCATGAAAGGCATGATATCACTCATGAAGGCCCCATAGGGCATAGGGAACAATCACTGAGGAGGTCCCAAACATAATCCTACGGTGGCACGTAGTTTCAAGATTCGGGGAATAACCTAGGCCTCGAACCTACTCGATGTTAAGTACTACTCCCAAAACATGCAACGTGCTCATAATATTCATAAAATGACATGCATGGCTAGTGAAAACATGGGAATCATGACATAGTTGAGAATTCATATTACTAGCCATGGAATTGGGCCCGTGAATCGGCAAAATCATAATATAATTCATAAGCGACATGTGGACATTGCCCATATTTCAAACATACTTGACATGTTTAAAATCATAAGAAAACAATCTTGCTAACATGGGAAATTAAAACTTGAAGACATGCTTAAAAATGTAAGAGAGACTTGTTCATGTTTTCGAAATCATCTTGACCATGAAATTCACTAAAAATTTCCCCATGATTGGGCATCCATACTTTTAGAGATTTACAATCATGAAATATAAAATATACAAGAAATATCAGCCCAAATACTTCAAAATCCATAATTTAAACATACTACCACACTTTCATGTAAATTTGTGGGAAATCATGCAATTGGGTTAAGACCCACAAGAATTTGGTAACTTAATCTTAGGAAATGGGAAGAAATGGGCATGGGTAGGGTCTAATCTACCCGTTAAAATCCCAACATACCTGGAAATTTCGTGATTTCCTACTCGCTTGAAGAACCCTAAGTGAAAACTTGAAGAACTTGAAGAAAATGGCTTAAAACCCTTCCTACTCCCTTCTCTAACACTTGAAACTGCTAAAATGAACTTAACAGGAGTTTTCATCCCTTAAACACCCTGTTTTGACCTCAAAATGACGTGGTTTAGGGCCCAAAAGCTTGGAAAAGTCAAAATTGCCCTTACTAAAATTTCCCTGAAAAGCAGTTTTGGCCCCGACCACGAGTCGTACCATCAAGTCATGACTCTTGGTTACCTCTCGTGGTCACTTCACCCTTTTCCCCAACTTTTTGAATTTGGCCACGACTGGTAACCCATGACTAATACCACCATCCTACGGGTCATACTGTCAACCGTGGTACCATCCAGCCAAACCACTACAACTTAACCACAACTCCTCACCACGACTCATTGCTTCATCCTACGAGTCATACCATGACCCCTGATGACTCACTCTGGCACCACTAAGATATTCACCACAACTCCTAACCATGAGTCATACCATCTCACCATAGTTCATAGGACTTCCCGTGACACAACCTCAGGCTCCCGGTCTCCTCACGACTCATGTCACGAGTCATAGGTGCTCACCATGACTCGTACCTCGAGTCGTACTGGTGCAAAATTCCAGTTTTTCTGCAGTTTTTGACTTAAACTCCCAGGTCTATTTGTAGGCCCTTCCGGGGTGTTGCAGTTGGGCATCATGTAAGGCTCTACCATGATTGTGTCAGTTATGACGAGTCCTCCCATTGTTCCTTATAATTTATGTATGGTTATGTTTTATTATTTTGGTTCAATTCATGTTTAATGAAGCTTTTCTCATATGATTATGATTATGGTTAATTTACGAATGCTTTGAAAACCTTGGGCCTTATGTTACATTATGATATTCATGATACGAGCATGTTTTCCTACACTTATAAACTTTTACATATTTTTAATGTCTGTTTTACTTACCTTGCATACTCGGTAATTCCACGTACTGACCACATACTCTATGTTGTATTGTTTCATGATACAGGCTCCGATCTTAAGACCCAGCACCGTCATTAGCTCGTTCCCGGAGTTAGCATCTAGTTCATTGGTGAATCCTCATTCCCCGAGGACCAGTTGATATCGGTTATCTCTTTATGTTCAGTTTTCTAGACTTGTCAAGTTATTTGGGGGTGTTGTCCCATCAGCCTATCAGATATGTTAGAGGCTTTTAGACTATGTGTAGTATTCAACTATCATGTATGAAGTGCGTTTCTCTTTCCATGTTATTTTATGATTATGCTTCCGCTATGTTATCATGTTAAGTATTCTACTTTACTGGATTGAGATAGATGTATGTTCATGCCATGGGTCAACTTGGAGTCTCTCGGGGCTCCTTGTCCCATCTCTCGATCTGGGCCTACATTCGGATCGTGACATTAAGTGACCCTTTAGTGGTGCCAAGTTTGGGAGTAAAATTTTCATCAGCTAGTGGTAACGGATGAGTCGTGACTCCCCACGAGTCGTGGGTTTACCCGTTAAGTGTATAGTGAAGGAGATGATCTTAGGCATATTTTACATGCCCAAGTGCTATTTATTAACTTAGCTTCAGCATTGTTTGTCAAGTGAATTAAGTATATTCTCATGTATTTTGTATATAATTGTGGGCATGAACCAACCTATGTGATTAACCCATGTTTGTAGGTAAAAAATGCTAGAGACGGCTTAAATATGATGATGCACGAGAAAGAAGGAAGTTCGGAAGTGATTGCAAAGAAGAACACATGAAGGTGTCAAGATAGGTGCACTACCGTGCCAACCAGTGTGCCATGCCGGCAGGACTAGGAACCAGGCAGTGTGCCACGTTGAAGAACCTGTGCGCGCGATGGCATGCCAGGCAGTGGATGTGCATGATGGCGCGGTGCCACGCCAGGTGACGCCCTACCAGTTGCTCCCGTGCCTTGCCAAGCACCAGAATTCTTGTGAGCAAGCGCGATGACGCTGTGTCACGGAGGCAAAATAGTGCATCCAGGTCTGTGACATGGAGCTGTTTTTCACACAACCAAATTTTGCAATTTTCCACTTAGTATAAATTCAACAATTGGGTTAATTTTTAGATTATCACGGTTTTAAATTAGAAAATGTTGGAAGCGAAGGGAGAACAGATGAAACTCTACCTAGGGTTTTTTTCCTTATTTATTCTTTACTACTCTTGTCATTACATGAATTCAAACATGTATTTGATTTCTTCTATGAACATAAGTAGCTAAAACCCTTCTTCTAGGGTTGAGGCCATAAACATGAATGTAATTGCTAAAATTTCGTATATGGTTCAAGTTTCATTGTTGTTAGTCTTGTATTCCTATTTTCCATCATTTTAATGCTTGATCACCATTAGAATGTACTTATAAGCTTAGGCAAAAAATTGAAAGAGCAAAACCTAGGTTAGAACTAGGAACACAAGAAGTGAGTTCTTGTCTTCAAGACTTGATTCACGGTTAGGATAACAATATACCTAATTCGCCTCGCTTGGTTATAAAATAGGAAGATATCCAGACACAAACTTAGAATTGTCACATCACCGCTCACAGACGTAGTTGTGAAACCAAGTCAGGTTAAATGGTTAGAAGTCCGAAAGTCCATAACCAAGGGCATTAACCCCGTAAATCACTCCACATAGATAAATGCCTACAAATTAGAATGTCACATCCCCGCTCAACGATGTAGTTGTAAGGCTAATTTGTTATGTTCGGAGGCTCGAATACCATGAGAATTGCATATATCTGGTGAGACAACAAATGAAAATTCATACTTGAACCAATGTGAATGTAGCATCACATGATTGTTAGGCCTTTAACTCTAGATGCTTCTTATTATTATTTTTCGAATTAATTTGTGATAACCCGTAGATTGTAGTAACAAACAAACCAAAATTTCTTAGTTAACATTAACACTTTTTAAGTTTTAAGAAATACTTGAACTTGTAATTCACTAAAAAGACTAGTCCCTGTGGGTTTGACATCCATCTCTTTAGAGTCACTTTACTACTTGTATGATTGTGTGCACTTGCATGCGCCGGAGCACGAATAAGTTCTTGGCATCGTTGCCGGGGGCTGGCAACTTTTGGTGAATTTTTAGTTTTTGTGTTATTTTTATTTTTCTCAAGTATTAAAAATCTTGGTCTTGGTCTGTTTAATTGCAGGTAATAGATTTGTCCTTGCAGCAAGATGGCAAGGGAAAGAGTGCTTGTTGAACCCTACCCTGAACCTGAAAGAAGGTTAACATAGTTGAGAAGAGAGGGTGCAGCTCTATGCCCTATTCAATAAGTTCAACAGGACAGGGTTGCAACCGTAGTAATGGAAGCTAGACCAGTACCCAAAGTGGCAATCCCACTCGCGACCAATGTTACCTGCAGTATCTGCAGACTGAAGCCTAGAGGTACTTTCGAGCTGAAACAGAATATGGTACAGTTGTTGCACCCGAGTGGATAGTTCATAGGAATGACTCATGAGGACCCACAGCAACATCTGCAGAACTTTCTTGAAATCAGTGATACTTTCGTCCCCACCAGATTTGAACTGATTATGTCAAGTTTACCCTCTTCCCATTTTCACTTTTGGGAGAGGTGAAGAGGTGGTTGAAGGAAGAGCCACCAAACTCCATCACTACTTGGGACAACCTAACAAAGGAAGTTCCTTATTAGATTATTTTCCTCTGGCAAGATAGCAAAGATTAGAATGAAATACTCAGTTCCAAGCAAAGGCCAGAGGAAAATCTTTACTTGGCTCGGGAGAGATTCAAGTTGTTATTGAGAGACTTCCCTTATCATCAGCAATCCAATAAAGTGTTAGACCACATTTTTGTGGAGAGTCTAGACCCACATACAAAAATCTTGCTAGAATCTGCATCAGGTGGGCAAGCACTTGAGAAAACTTATGATGAGTTATGCACTCTATTGAATAAGATTGCACCAGGAAATCCAGAGTGGCACAGTGATTCATCCAGAGAGGCAGGCAAGAGAGCAGTGGGATTGATCGAAGTAGACAGCGTGAATGCACTGACAGCCCAGCTAGCTTCTTTTCAACACCAGATGATGACTCAGTTCAACAAGATGAGTATGGCACAACTGTTCGGGTCTGGGTTATATGGGTATATAACTCACACGCAAGTGCACGTGGTCGAACAAGTAGTAAAGTGGCTTTAGTAAGCCAAGTATCGATCCCACAGGGACTTGGATGAAGTGCAATCTGCTCAAGTGTACTATATTTCGATTTTAAAAATGCAGACAACAGTGTAACCAAAGGTTTGATATTTTGTTTTATAATTTTTATGCTAAATCTAAAATAACTATCTAATGTGAGTCTGAACTATGAATGAGAGCATGCTGAGGTTAAACGAACATGTAATGAAATTAATTATCGACATAATTTGGTTAGTCTTTTCATCCAGTTGCTAGCCAAGAACATTTTCCAAGAGATTAAAACTCTCGTATTTAACCTCACTTAAGAATCATGAACCATCCACCTACATTTATGTGATTAAATGCAATTCATGTTCTTGCCATACAAACCCGATTCGCAAATTGACTAATACGACTTTCAGGTATATTTCTATCCTGAAAGTAAATCAATTCCCAATTTTCCCAAATCAAGTAAAGATCATATCCTATTAATTCACAACTTTCCAATTTCTTGCTCTCTCGAGTGAAACCGAACTTTTTAGATATACATTAACGTAGGCCACACATTAATGCAGTAAGAATAAGAATTAATAGAACAACATGGAAGAAAAGATGAAAAACCACTATGATCAACAATCCATTTCACTACAATTGTTCATAACCTCAGCAAGAAGAGGATTTAGCCATTCATTTGTGGATTAAACATCGTTAAATAAGTGTTAAACATACAAGCAATTGAATTAAAGAAGAAAGGAAGAGAGAAAAACCCTGATATTTTCGTTCCCTCAACTGCCTGTAACCCACGTTCTTGCTCCACCAAGTCAGAATATTGAAAAATGAACCTAAGTGTTCTATTTATACTGGTGGGAATTTTTCCCGGAATAACAAGCAACGTGTCACGGAGTGCATCACGGAGCACTGCCTCCGTGACACGCTACGGACGTGGACCTAAACTGGAACTGGGGGTCCAGGAAATAAATCCCAATGTGGCACGGCGTGCAACGCGGTGCCAAGCCACCGTGCCATGGACCTATCGCGTACCCTCTCTGGAATTTGGGCGAAATTTCCCTATCCAGGCAGAAGGCCTCCGCGATGGAAGCATGACACGGCTCCATCGCGGAGCCCCTTTATTTCATGTTGTCCAATGTCTTGTCCCTTGCTCGCATCCAAGTCCAACCCCGATATCCTCCAACATGCATTTTAGCTTCCCGAAATTACATTTCACCTGCAAAACAATGCTAATCATGTTGGTTAGTGTAAATTCACATTTTATTACCAATTACATGAGAATGTAAACACATTGATAAACAAGGCTAAAATGGTACTTTTGAGTATCACTTGGGCATATAAATTTGCCCAAGATCACTTACCCCATACTTAAATCCTTGTTCGTCCTCGAACAACAATCCTACACTTCATGCAATTTACATCCCAACCTCGCTACTTTGGTTCGACAATTTAGGCTAGGGTCATACCGATTATTCAATACAGCAAATCATCAAGAAAACATGCATGGTCCTATCAATGCAATGACCTTCAATACATCAAGACCTCCTAGACTTTAAGAATCGGCTCTCGATATTGGCAAACTCATGCAAATCAGCTGATCAA
Source organism: Datura wrightii (assembly GCA_035772735.1). Taxonomy (NCBI): domain Eukaryota; kingdom Viridiplantae; phylum Streptophyta; class Magnoliopsida; order Solanales; family Solanaceae; genus Datura; species Datura wrightii. The sequence continues at coordinate 3,585,681 of JASDFA010000010.1, read as the reverse complement.
GATATCCGACACGAAAACTAATCTCTCATCAAGCATGTGCTTTCACAACACAAGAGAATCTTCCCTTTTTTGCTCATATGACTCACAAAATTTTAAGCAGGGGCATGTAAACACAATTTCGCTCTCTCTCCCAAAAGAATTCACATGCATCATGTCATGACCCATAAGCTTGCCCTTAGTGTATTACTCCACTAATATAAAGAAGTGCGATGTAAGATCACGTAGGACTTTAACTAGTTGTAATGGAAGCTACGGAACTAGTAAATATTGGGTTAGCCGGTAATAGCCACTAGCATCCTTAAGCGTCTTTTCAACACATCCCATCAACTCATGGACATTGTTTCTTTTTTTTCATCATCCCATTCTTGATGTTTTTATTTAGTTTGGCCCATCGTATTAAGCACACTTGACACAACAACAAAGATTATTCATGCACCTTCATTAAAGTTTATTTATAGCAAGTGCATCTTCAACCTTTTCTTTTCTTCTATCACTCTGCTTTTCTTTTTCTTTCCACCATTCTCACTCTTTGACACTTCGGGAGAATGATTTTCTCTTCTTAAACGCTTAGGAGTTTTGTATAGACTTTAAGGCTAATGAAAAGAAGGGATTAAGCTCGGTTTACACTTTTTGACAAAAGAAAAAAAATAATAGGCTAAAGGCTCAACGGGCTGACTAGGGTATACAATCCAGGTGGGTACAACAAGGAAAAATAGAAACTCTCGGTTAAAACAAAGAAATGCCTACATCCTTTCCTACAATACACCTCCTTCATTTCGCTTTGCACACACACCAGGCAAGTTCTAGACACGTCACAATAGCATGGAATAACAACACCTCACTTCACACTTTTTGCACATGCTCAATTCAAGATGTATTCACAGACTCTTCAATCAGCTAATTACAGGAATTCAAACATTAAGCCTCAATCACACTGAATCGAACTCTATGGCCTAGGTATCTCAATATATTTACAAAGTTGCATGCTTTCATACGAATCACCTTTGCATTTTAAATATCATGTACAACACGCAACCAGAATTTCGCAACCATATAATAACTACAAGTTTTGGGATGCAACCCACCAAAGAAAACAAAACTGACAAATAATTGAAAAAAAAACTACTCCTAACGACTACATTTCCCTTAAGACGGTCTTCATCCATCCATCATAGGGAACGGTCACTACTATGACTTCGGTTCAATGGGACCATTCTCGGTAAAAGAACCGAAAACAAACGTCGAGAAACCCAAGAAGTAAAAAAATGTCAAAAATAAGTACAAAATATTTTATTTTTTAAAAAATATCGATCATTTCGATAATAAAAATATGTACAGAATCAGCTAGCAACATTCAGCAACACATATCAATTTCACATTAATTTACAATACAGAACAACACTTTCACAGTTCACAAATCACAGGGAACAACAAAATTTCACATGCACGACAACAGATTAGAGCATACATACATAACAACACAGCCCAGCACCTAACTACTCCCACCCCACACTTAGCTCGAACACTGTCCCCAGTGTTCACAAAAATTAAAATAGCACAAAAATTGGGTGGTGGAACTCCCTGATCAATCAAAGTATTCCACTTCTTCGTCGGGTGCTGCTGCTTCATCTCCCATGTCTGAATCACCCCCGTCGTCTTCATCGGACTCCACATCGGAGTCTCCCAACGTGTCTCCTCGTCTGTGGGGACGTCATCATCTGTGGGCTCTACAAATACTGGCCCCACTCGGCATAGAGCCCTGGCGTTTTCGCCGAAGGGGTAGTCTAGCTCGAGCTGCCATAGCTCCTCCTCTGTCGCCGGCCTCCCTACTATCCTCAGCTGGAGCATTTGCATCCCATACATGCGATTCATATACTGATCATCACGAGCATGTCGCTCGCCAAGTGTAAGCACTAGCCTGTGGGTAGTGTCGGGTGCCTTAGTTTTAGTAACATCTAAGGCCCGCCGCTCCATCTGCGGGATATAGTCAAGGGCCTCCTCCTCAACATCTAGGCCCCTGAGGAAGGTGGTGAGTAGTCCACCAAAGCCATACCTGTTCCCCTGATGCAACCGGTCTCTCTTCATGGCGGAGATAATTACCGCCCCCACGTTGATCTCCAGCCCTTTCATTAGGGCGTACACCAGGCATACACGATGCCGGGTTACATCTGTCATATGTACCCCGGGATTAGGCAGGAACAGACAATCTTCAGCCATATTCTGGCTTCCCTGTTCATCTGTGAATAGGGCAAAGTCTTGTGGTAGCCCCTCTCTTTGTGTCTGCTACATCTAGTTGTCGATCGGGTCCCACACAAGGTGCGTCTGATGTCCGCATATGGTGGGGTAATGTTTAGCTGTTGGAGCACGTGAGCATCTGTGTCCCGCGCTCCTATGATGGCATTGAGGAGGTGGGGCTCCAAAGTGACTATTTGCCCTCTGATTTTGATGGTGTGACTTCTGATCGTCGGGTTCCAGTTGGCATAGAATTCCCAAACCAAGTGTAAATTGCATTCCTTGGGCTCTTCAAAGATGAAGTTGAGCCCAGCTGCCTCGATCTGGTGTACCATCCTAGGGAACTCCTGTGCCAATGGTTCTCGTGCTATGTGCTCCTCCGGGAAGTATTTGTTTTCTTTGTGCTTTGCGTACCACTTCTACCCCTCATCCATCACCCATCTTGTTCCGTATTGGCGGCGTTGGCCGCGTGGAACTGCTGGTGCTGCTGGGACTGCTGTGCCCAGTCTGATTCGCTTCCTTCCGGCGCCAAAAGTTGATGCGCCTTTCCCCTTTTCTTGCCTGCTTGCCATTTTACCTGTCAACCCAAGTAGACAAGATCAATGTTAAGCTAACGGATATTAACTTTTGCTAAGGTCGGGTTAAGCTAGGTTACCCCACACTTAGTCCTTAGCTACAGTTGCCACGATACGACAAGATCATACTTATTTACACACAATAACCAACTATACAATCATGCTTAGTGCGTTCGAAAAATTCGACGGTATATCTTCTGCGTACTACTCAGACTTCGTACAGCTAATCACAATCATTACCATCGATAACCTTTTACCCATCACACTTAGTAAGGAAAAACAAAGAAACGAAAACAACAACAAAAACTTATCTACACGAACCTATACAACCAACCAAATTCTTACAAATTTCCATATTCCTCTAACCCGAGAATCCGTCGTTCTATTAACATCCTAACAATTAGTACATCGACTCATCTCATTCAACATGTACATCCCGACATGAAATTTACAAGTTCACTACATTTTCACTTTCAAATTCAAAAACAAGCCCTAGAAATGATATTATCAAGCAAATTCGATTAATTTATGCAATTAACGAGTTCAAGCAATCATAACAACATTCCGAACATTCATTAACAACAATTCAATTGAATTCATGATTAATTTCTACTTAGGGAAATTTAGCTCACCTCACATGCTCAATATCGAAGAAAATCGACAAGAATTGAGGTGGAATCGAAGAACATACCTTGAAGTTGAAGAAATTATGCAAACTTGATGATTTTCTTATCCTACGCCGTGTCACGTTGAAGGGGGATGGGTTTTGGGGGGTTTTGGTCGCGGAGTGATTAAAAAATAAGGAAAGGGGAGGGTTTTTCGGGGTTAAAAAGTAGGGAAATCGCGCGGGTCACCCGGCGACCCGGTGTGACCCGTCGCGATATACACGGCAACGTGTCACGGAGTGCATCGCGGTGCACTGCCTCCGTGACATGGAGCCATCGCAAGCCTGTTCTGGAAATTTTTAAAAAATCTGGATTATACCTCAACGTGTCACGGAGGGTAACGCGGAGGTCCACCTCCGTGACATGGAGCTATCGCCCCAGCTCACTGTTTTGCCACTTTTTGTTAATTTTCATACCTCGACTTTTCCTTTGCGATTCCGTGCATATTTTCCTCCGTTTGACCTGAAATTCATCTCACTATACAAAATTGGTTAGAATTATAGGTTTCACTCTAAATAAAAATAAAGCAAAAACAAAAACTTAAATTTTGTAGTAAATCAAGAAAAAGAAAAAGAAAAATCTATTTACACTTTACAAAAAGAAAGAAAATTTTTTTTTCACGGGTTGCCTCCCGTGCAGCACCTGGTTTACCGTCGCGGCTCGATGTCATTAAGCTCAGTTGTCCTCTAGGGTGATGGACGATTTCTCTCGATCACCGTCCTCCCCCCAGTAGTGCTTACACCGATTCGGTGGTTTTCCCATTAACTCCCGTGAATCCTTAATCTGCTCATCATCCCTTTGATCAATCGCATTGATCACCGAGAGTTCTTCGTGCACCATCGGGAGCTTGGGTGCCTTGTACACATCGAACACCTCCACCTTGTCATGTGCTCGCATTGTTAGCTGCCCCGCAGCTACGTCAATTAGTGCTTTCCCGGTTGCCAAGAAAGGATGTCCCAAAATAATAGGGACTTCCGCATCTGGTTCAAAATCCAGCACGACAAAATCTACCGGGAAAATTAGGGAGCCAACTTGCACCAGAATGTCCTCCACAATGACATCAGGTCTGGCTAAGGATCGATCCGCCAATTGCAAGATTACTGTTGTGGGTCTAGGACTCCCTAGACCCAACTTTCTGAATACCGATGAAGGCATCAAATTTATGCTCGCTCCCAAATCACACAATCCACGAGCTCGGATGCTCTGCCCAATAGTAATCTGTATAGTAAAGCTCCCAGGGTCTTTGAGCTTTGTGGGCAGTCTATTTTGAATCCGGGAAGTGCACTCCTCCGTTAGAGCCACCGTAGCATACTCAGTCAACTGACTTTTGTTTGCCACGATGTCCTTTATATACTTAGCATATTTCGGCACTCCCTGCACAACATCAACAAGAGGTAAGTTAATATGTACCTATTTCAGCACCTCCATGAATTTCTTGAAACACGCCTCCTCCTTGTGTTTCTTTAAGCGTTGAGGGAACGGGGAAGGTGGTCTTTCTGATTCAGCTTCCTTAGTCTTCCCTCTTTCCGTACTTTGCTCCCTCTCAACTTTTGCTGCTCCTGATTGTTGAGGTGGTATTTCTGGTTCCACCTCTTTCAGCTGCAAACCACTCCTTGTGGTCACTGCATTCACCTGCTTGGGATTGGGATCTGTGTCGCTCGGAAGTCCTCCTCTAGGCCTTGTGTTTTGGGCTCCAGCAAATTGCCCAAATTGACATTCAAGTGCCTTGGTAGCTAACTGGTTGTTTTTCACTTCGGATGCCAATTTCACATAGTCAGCCTACAATTGAGCTTAGTTAGCTATCATGGTCTTGAACATCTCCTCAATGCTGGGTGATGGTGGTGGAGGAGGTGCATTGTTGTTTCTGAATTGTGCTTGATAATTCTGCTGCCCTCCTTGGTTCCTTTGCACACCCTGACCCGAACTTTGCCCCTGATGGTTGTTGCTACCCCATGAGAAATTAGGGTGATTCCTCCAATTGGAATTGTAGCTATTACCATACTGTTGGTGGTCCCTTTGTACATTACCCACCAAGTTTACCGAGTCAGGATTGGCTCCACAACACTCAGCTGAGTGCTCACTGCTTCCACACACTTCACACCACATATGCTGCACTGCATTAACTGGGGCTTGGGGCTGGTTCATTGTCATGTTGCTGAAGTGGGTGTTAAGTTGATTTTGCAATGCAGCTATCTGTGCAGCAATAGCTGTAAACCCATCCACTTCTAGCACTCCTGCTTTTTTCCTTGTCCCGCCTCTTGACGAATCAGCATTCCATTCCGGATTGCCCTGCGAAATACGGTTCAACAAGGTATACAGCTCCTCATAAGTTTTCTCCAGCGCTTGTCCTCCAGCTGCCGAGTCTAGCAATATTTTGGTGTGGGGTTCCAAACCCTCTATAAAAGTGTGCACCAGCACATCATTGGACTGATGATGATGAGGACAATCCCGCAACATGGATTTGAATCTCTCCCAGGCCTGATATAAATTCTCTCCCTCTCTCTATTTGAAACTTAGAATTTGACTTCTAAGTCTTGCTGTTTTACCGGAGGGAAAAAACCGTATCAAGAATTTCCTTGCAAGATCATCCCACGTAGAAATAGAATTCGGTGGCTCAGCTTTCAACCACCTCTTGGCTTCTCCCAATAGTGAGAATGGGAACAATGTAAGCCGAACATAATCTGATGACACTCCAGCAGGGATATAAGTGTCACTTATCTCCAAAAAATTTTGGAGATGCTGCTGTGGATCTTCATGAGGAAGACCGGTAAACTGCCCGCTAGTGTGCAGCAATTGCACCATATTCTACTTAAGTTCAAACCTCCCTCCTGGCTCAAGTTTGCAGATGCTAGATGTGACATTATTAGCATGTGGGATTGCCACCTTGCGAACCGGCCGAGCTGCTACTTCTTCGGGCACTAACACTGCCCGTACTACCGGTGGATTCTGTTGTTGCTCCATGATCGTCTGTCTGAGCAACTGCAGCTTTCTTTGTAGAGCTTCTCTCCTCTTAATGTGAAATATTCTTTCTGGCTCTATATACGATTCCACCAGCTCCTTGTCTCTTGCCAGTGTTCAACAGAGATTAAATCTGCAAAATACAGGCTAAGACCAAGTTGTCAACACTAAGAAAACAAAAATACAGTAAATTAACACTTAAAACAAATTCACCAATTGCCAAGTCCCCGGCAACGACGCCAAAAACTTGTTCGTGTCTGGGTTATATGGGTATATAACTCACACGCAAGTGCACGTGGTCAAACAAGTAGTAAAGTGGCTTTAGTAAGCCAAGTATCGATCCCACAGGGACTTGGACGAAGTGCAATCTACTCAAGTGTACTATATTTCGATTCTAAAAATGCAGACAACAGTGTAACCAAAAGTTTGATATTTTGTTTTATAATTTTTATGCTAAATCTAAAATAACTATCTAATGTGAGTCTTAACTATGAATGAGAGCATGCTGAGGTTAAACGAACATGTAATGAAATTAATTATCGACATAATTTGGTTAGTCTTTTCATCCAGTTGCTAGCCAAGAACATTTGCCAAGAGATTAAAACTCTCGTATTTAACCTCACTTAAGAATCATGAACCATCCCACCTACATTTATGTGATTAAATGCAATTCATGTTCTTGCCATACAAACCCGGTTCCTAAATTGACTAACACGACTTTCAGGTATATTTCTATCCTGAAAGTAAATCAATTCCCAATTTTCCCAAATCAAGTAAAGATCATATCCTATTAATTCACAACTTTCCAATTTCTTGCTCTCTCGAGTGAAACCGGACTTTTTAGATATACATTAACGTAGGCCACACATTAATGCAGTAAGAACAAGAATTAATATAACAACATGGAAGAAAAGATGAAAAACCACTATGATCAACAATCCATTTCACTACAATTGTTCATAACCTCAGCAAGAAGAGGATTTAGCCACTCATTTGTGGATTAAACATCGTTAAATGAGTGTTAAACATACAAGCAATTGAATTAAAGAAGAAAGGAAGAGAGAAAAACCCTGATATTTTCGTTCCCTCAACTGCCTGTAACCCACGTTCTTGCTCCACCAAGTCAAAATATTGAAAAATGAACCTAAGTGTTCTATTTATACTGGTGGGAATTTTTCCCGGAATAACAAGCAACGTGTCACGGAGTGCATCCCGGAGCACTGCCTCCGTGACACGCTACGGACGCGGACCTTCACTGGAACTGGGGGTCCAGGAAATAAATCCCAACGTGGCACGGCATGCAACACGGAGCCAAGCCACCGTGCCACGGACCTATCGCGTACCCTCTATGGAATTTGGGCAAAATTTCCCTATCCAGGCAGAAGGCCTCCACGATGGCAGTGTGACACGGCTCCATCGCGGAGCCCCTTTATTTCATGCTGTCCAATGTCTTGTCACTTGCTCGCATCCAAGTCCAACCCCGATATCCTCCAACATGCATTTTAGCTTCCCAATATTACATTTCACCTGCAAAACAATGCTAATCATGTTGGTTAGTATAAATTCATATTTTATTACCAATTACATGAGAATTTATACACATTGATAGATAAACAAGGCTAAAATGGTACTTTTGAGTATCACTTGGGCATATAAATTTGCCTAAGATCAACAACCAAATGTACAGGTTAATGCAGTTCAATCAGCTCCTAGTTGGTGTGAGATATTTAGCAACAGCGGGCATTATGCAGACTCATGTGGGGAAAATCCTGAGTCGGTGAACTTTGTAGGTAATATGCAAAGGAATAATCAGAATTTTGGGAACACCTACAACCGGAACTGACTGAATCACCCAAATTTCACTTGGGGTGGTAATTAGAGTCAGAGCTACCAGTAGCCTCCGCAACAGCAGCAGCAGTAGTACCAATAGAAAAATAGGTAGAATAGTGGTCAGTCTAGCAACATCGAAGAGATGTTACAAAAGGTCACAACCAACCAGACTCATATGGCAGCTGACCAGGAAAAAATGGCAGCTGAGCTTAAAAACCCGTAGTTGGCAACTCGAAACTTGGAGAAGCATATGGGTCAATTAGTTGTTGCTTAGCATAATAGAGCTTAGAGAAGTTTACCCAGTGACACTGACACAAACCCAAAGCAATTCATGGCCATAAGTATGAGAAGTGGTAAACAGTTGGTTGATGCACCAGCAAAAGAGAAGAAAAATAAGGTGCAACCAGAGTCAGTCAAGATGGGTCCATCAGCTGAAAAGGGAGATAATTAGAAGGATGCAACAGACAGTGCACAGTCAGCAGCGCAACCATTACAAAGACCACTATCATCTTTCTGGCAAAGGCTCAAGAAGAGCAAGGAGGATGCTTGTTTTCAGAAGTTCTTTGATATTTTCAAAGAAATTCACATAAATTTGCTTCTCATTGATGTTTTGTAGGGAATGCCTAAGTACGCAAAGTACTTGAAGGACGTGGTGTCCAATAAAGTGAGGTTGGTAGATTTCCAGACTGTAACACTCATTGAGGAGTGCAGCTACAGGGTGATGAGTAAGGTGCCCAAAAAACTCAAAGACTTAGGGAGTTTCACCTTCCCCATACAAACAAGTGGAATAGATGTAATGAGGGCCTTGTGTGATTTAGGAGCGTCAGTGAATTTGATGCCCTTATCTCTATCAATACACTTAGTTTGGGGAAACCAAGACCCACAAGAGTGATGCTGTAGCTGGCGGACAAGTTGAAGATGGCCTCGACAGGGATTATTGAGGACCTTACTCATCAAAGTAGGTAAATTTATCATACTTGCTGACTTTATTTTTTTTTATTTTGAGGTTGATGACAGGGTACCCCTCATCCTAGGAAGGCCATTCCTATCTACTGGCAGAGCTATTATTAATGTCAGAGCTGGCACTCTCAAAATGAGGGTGAATGATGAGGAGGAAATGTTCCAGGTGTACTAGGAAATCCACCCCCGACACATTACCGAGATCTTTTCAAGATCAGTGTAGTGATAGATGGTAAGTGTGGGGTGGTGGATTCCATGGGTCCATTTTTATAGGACATCTTAGAAATTGAGCCCATGTCTATTGTGAGTAATACTTTGAAGGATGTGATGGTGAAGGAAGTGATAGAGATGAGGAGGGAGAATGTGAAGATTGTTCCCTATGAATTTTAAAAGAAGAGAAGATGGTTCCCGAAAGGGAAGAGTTGTTTGAGAACATCCTAAAAAGGATGGTTCACGTTGTGCCACGATGTAAAATCAGGTGCTGCTTGGAAGGAAACCCAAGGTTACCACCGGTTCAATTTCTTTTCCATTTGTTTTAAATTTTGTTTATTTTCACTTCTGTTTTAGTTTTTGTGAGTTCAGCACAAATTAAGGGAAAGTCTGAGTACTCTTGGAAGCAGACGCTAAGGATCATGAAAAAGTGCGAGTATGGGGTTTGTGACCCTTGTGCTTGAAAATGACAAAACATGCTGCTAGCTAGGCCTAGAGGCCTCAGGAAGTATCTCTCACCTTTGTTTTAAATTTAATTCATGCTTTGGGGACACAAGGCGATGCCCTGCCAGTTGCTCGCATGCCTTGACAAGCACTAGAATTCCAGTGAGCAGGCACGATGAGGCCGTGTCACGGAGTCAAACAGTGCATCCAGGTCCGTGACATGGAGCTGTTATTCATACATCCAAATTTTGCAATTTTGCACTTAGTATAAATTCAACACTTGAGTTAATTTTTAGATTATCATGGTTTTAAATTAGAAATGCAGAGAAGCAAAGGGAGAACGGAGGAAACTCTACCTAGGGTGTTTTTTCTTTATTTATTCTTTACTACTCTTGTCACTGCTCGCGCTCTGCTGCTCGGTATATATTATACACCGACACGCAAGTGTACGTGGTCAAACAAGTAATAAAGTGGCTAAGTAGCCAAGTATCGATCCAAGGAGGCTGCTCTAGATATGCAAAACTGCCCAGTTTACTATATCTCTATTCTATTTCTAACTATGTTAACAACAATCCAACCAAGATTTGAGTGAGTTTTGTTTCTAAACTAATTATCTACTAAAAGTAATAACTACTATTTACGTTGAGTTTAGACAATGGATATGCACATGCCAAGGTTAAGAACGAGTAATGAACTTGATAATCATGATAATTTGGTCATCTTCTTCTTCATATTGCTAGCCAAGAACGTTTGCCTAGAAATTAAAACTTCCGTATTTAATTTCACTTTAGATTCATAAACCATTCGTCTACATTTCTGTGATCAAATGCAATTTATGACCTAACACTACAATTCCGGTTCCTAAACTGACTAATACGGCTTTCAAGTATATTTCTATCAAGAAAGCACATCAAAACCCAATTTTCCCAAATCAAGTTAAGAACAATACCCTATTAATTCACAACTTTCCAATTTCATGTTCTCTCGAGTGAAATTGGACTTTTTAGATATACATTAATGGTGGCCAATCAAGAATGTAATAAGCACAAGAATTAATAGAACAACATGCAAGAAGAAGAAGAAACCATATCAATTATTACCAACATTCATTACACAAGTTCAAAACCTCAGCAAGAAAGGAATTAGCCACTCATTCTTGGATTAATCATCCTAGAATGAGTGTGAATCATGCATACAATTGAAGGAAAGAAGAAGGGAAGAGAAAAAAACTCTTATCTTTTCTATTCTTCAACTGCCACAAAACCACGTTCCTGCTCCCACTTCTGAACTCAGGCTAAAAAAAACTAAAACTAAAAAAACCTCCTTTAAAAATAACCTAAGTGTGCTATTTATACTAGTGGGAAATTTTTCCCGGAATAACAAGCAACGTGTCACGGAGGCCAACGCGGAGCACTTCCTCCGTGACACGGCGTGGACGCGGACCCTCTCTGGAAATTGCAGGGTCCAGATAATTGGCCTCAACGTGGCATGGAGGCCATCGCGGAGGCCTATCTCTGTGCCACGAAGCTGACGCGCAGGCACACTGGAAATTGCCACTTTTATTTCTGCCCAAGCAGTGTGCTACCGCGATGGCAGCGTGGCACGGCTCCATCGCGGAGCCACTGTAAAATGTGCCATCCGAGGTCTTTTCCACGCTCGCATCCAAGTCCAACTCCGACATAGTTCCAACACGCATTTTAGCTCTTAAGAATCACATTATCCTGCAAAACAAATGCTAATCATGTTGGTTAGTATAAATTTGCATTTTATTACCAAATACATGATATTATATACACATTGCACAACAAATAAGGTAAAAATGATACGTTTGAGTATCACTTGGGCATATAAATCTGCCCAAGATCACTACCCCACACTTAAATCCTTGTTCGTCCTCGAACAACACATACACAAATCATGCACATCACATCTCAACCTTTGTCACTATGGTGCAACCATTTACGTTACGGTCATACCGATTATTCGATTTTTGCAAATCATCAAGAAAACATGCTTGGTCGTACAAGACAATGACCTTAATACATCGAGGCTTCCTAGACTTTTAAGAATTGATTCTTGATATCGGCAAACTCATGCAAATCAACTAATCAAGAAATCCGACACGAAAATCAATCTTTCATCAAGCATGTACCCTCACAACTCGAGAGAAACTTCCCCTTCTATGCTCGTGCAGCACACAAACATGCAAGTAGGGGAATATAAAAATTAATTTCACTCTCTCTCCCAAAAGAATTCACATGCATCATGTCATGACCAATAGGCTTGCCCTTAGTGTATTACTCCACTAATATAAAGAAATGCAGTGTAGGATCAAATAGGACTTTTAATGGGTTGTAACTGGGCTATGGATCTAGTATATATATATTGGATTAGCCAATAATAGTCGCTAGCATCCTTAAGCGCCTTTTCAACTCATTCCCATCGACTCATGGACATTGTTCCTCTCTTTTCTCTTTTTCTCCCATTCATGCTGGTTTACTTTCATATAGCCCATTTCATCAGGCACACTTGACCCCAAACGGAAGGTTTTCATGTACCCTCAATTTGACAAGAAAACAATGGAAACTAACGGTTAAAACAAAGAAATGCCTACATCCTTTCCGACACTACACCTCCTTCATTTCGCTTTGTACACACGCCAGGCAAGTTCTAGACAATTCACAATGACATGGAATAGCAAAACCTCACTCACACTTCATGCACATGCTCGAATCAAGATGCATTCACAGACTCTTTAATTAGTCAATTACATGAATTCAAGATTAAGCCTCAATCATAATGAACCAAATTCTATAGCCTAGGTAACTCAACATATTTACACAATTCCATGCTTTCAAACGAATCACTTTCACATTTCGAACATCAATTACACACGCAACAAAATTTTAGCAACCATAAGCAACTACAGTTTATTGATGCAATCCACCAAAGAAACTAAAAACAAAACATCTACTCCTATCGACTACATTTCCCTTAAGACGGTCGTCATCCATCCATCATAGGGAATGTTCACTAACTATGACATCGGTTCAATGGGACTATTCTCGGTAAAAGAACCGAAAACAAACTCCGAGAAACCCAAAAATAAAACTTCAAAATTTTTGCAACACATTGATCATTTCGATGAAAAAAAATATTTACAAAATATGTTGATAAGTGCAACATCTTTTCGCAAAAATTTTGAAAAATATCAATCATATCGATAGAGAAAAAAAAATATTTACAAAATTTACAAAATATTTACAAAGGCAACCATAACTTTTTAAAAACACACATCATTAGCCACAAACAAATATATACACATCATTCACAAATCAGTTCACAACAACAGGGAAAGCACAGACATACATAAACGTCAAGGAAGAATATACAGCAGATTTAGAGCCTATGACCCAGCACCTAACTACTCCCCACCCCACACTTAAATCGAACACTGTCCCCAGTGTTCAAAAAAATACAAAGCACAAAAATTTGGGTGGTGAAACTCCCTGCTCAGTCGAAATATTCGACTTCCTCATCCGGTGCTGCGGCCTCGTCGCCCATATCTGAATCAGCTCCCTCGCCGTCATCGGACTCCACATCAGAGTCCTCACGATGTGTCTCCTCATCAGTAGGGACGTCGTCGTCAGTCGGCTCCACAAAGGCTGGCCCCACCTTGCATAAAGCTCTGGCGTTCTCGCCAAAAGGGTAGTCCAGCTCCAGCTGCCATAATTCATCCTCGGTGGCTGGTCTCCCACCTATCCGTAGCTGCAGCATCTGCATACCGAACATACGGGCCATATACTGGTCGTCACGAGCATGTCGCTCGCCCAGAGTCAGCACAGGTCCATGTGTAGTGTCGGGGGCCTTGGTCTTTGTCACATCAAGGGCCCTCCGCTCCAACTGCGGAATGTAATCCAAGGCTTCTTCCTCAACGTCGAGGCCTCGGAGGAAGGTGGTGATGAGTCCGCCAAACCCGTATCTGTGGCCCTGGTGTAGTCTGGCTCTCTTCATGGCGGATATTATAACCGCCCCCACATTAATCCCAAGCCCTTTCATAAGGGCATACACCAGGCAAACACGGTCCCGGGTCACGTCTGTCATATGTACTCCCGGGATCAAACACGAACATATAATTTTTAGCCAGATTCTGGCCTCCCTGTTCATCTGCGAATAAGGCAGAGTCTGGTGGTAACCCCTCTCTTTGTGTCTACTCCATCGGGCTGTGGATTGAGCCCCACACAACGTACGTCTGAAGTCGGCATACGGTGGGGTGATGTTGAGCTGGCGGAGAACGTGGGCGTCTGTGTCTCGCGCTCCAACGATGGCATTCAGCTGCTGGGGTTCCAGAGTGACAATCTGCCCTCTGATTTTAATAGTGTGGCTTCTGATGGCCAGGTTCCAGTTGGCATAAAATTCCCAGACCAAGTGAAGGTTGCACTCCTTGGGCTCCTGAAAAATAAAGCTGAGCCCAGCTGCCTCAATCCTCTGTACGATGCGAGGGAACTCCTGTATGAGTGGTTCCCTTACAATATGTTCCTCCGGGAAGTACTTGTTCTCCTTATGCTTTGCGTACCATTTCTTCCTTTCATCGGTGACCCATCGTGTCCCGTATCGGCGGTGTTGACCGCGTGGAACAGCAGGTGCAGCTGGGACAGCAGTGCCCAGTCTCATTCTCTTTCTGCCGGTGCCTGAGGTTGAAGCACCCTTGCCTTTATCTTGTCGGCTGGCCATTGTACCTGTCAAATTACACAAACAAGCACAGCGTTAAGCTAAAAACTTGCTAGCTTTGGCTAAGGTCGGGTTAAACAAAATTTACCCCACACTTAGTCTTTAACAATATTTACAACATGTTAGCAAGGATAGATCTATTTACACCCCAAGCACAATCATTATAAACATATTGCTTAGTGCGTTCACAAAAATTCGACAGCATAACGGCTAGCGAACTACTCAGACTTCATACAGCTAACCCAATCCTACTATCGACAGCTATTCACCCATAGCACTTAGCAACGATAACAACAACAAAATAGAAACAACAATACAAACATTTTATATACACTAATCTAAGCAATTCAACCAATTCACATATTACGCAATGTCCCACAAAAATTCGAGAATTAGTCGTCTTTCACCAATTATACAATATTTACCACGACTTATCTCAAATAATAAACACACCCCGGCATCAATTTCGTCAAACTATCAAGTTACCCAAGTTAAAACTCAACAACCCCAAGCCCTAGAACTCAATTCGACAATCAACATTGAATTATTCAATCAATCTATACGTTCACCCTTCAACTACAACAATCCGAACACAATCAATTGCAAAATAATTCACGTCATGTTTAATTTCTACCTAGGGTGATATATCTCACCTCACATGCTCAAAATCGACAAAAATCGCCAAAAATTTGAGATAGACGATGAAAACATACCTTGGAATTGAAGAATCGATAAAGACTTGACGTTTTCCTTGCCTCTTAACGTGGCACGGAGCTTGGGGGTAGGGGAATGGGTGTTTGGTCGCGGAGGGTAGAGGGAATGGGGAAAAATGGGCGAAAATCGGGGGTTTATTTAAAAGAAACATGCGGGTCACCCGGAAACTCGGTGTGACCCGGCACTGGGATAAGGGCAACGTGTCACGGAGGGTATCGTGGAGGCCCTCCTCCGTGACACGGAGCCAACGCGTTGTCTTACTGGAATTTTTAAAAAATTCCAGATTTGCCTTCAACGTGTCACGGAGGCCAACGCGGAGCATTGCCTCCGTGACACGGCGCCAACGCGCCAGTGCTCTGTTTCACTATCAAATTTTATTTTTCATACCTCGCCTCGTTTTCTCGATTCCACGTATTTTTCCTCCGGTATACCTGAAAATCACCTCACTAAACAAAAATTGGTTAAATGACTAGATTCCCTACTAAAAAAATAAAAATAAAATAAAAATTACTAATTAAAATGCACATCTAAACCTAGTCAAGAAAAAGAAAAGAAAATAAAATAAAAGAAAAACTTTACACTAAGGAAAAAGAAAGAAAAATATTTTTCACGGGTTGCCTCCCGTGCAGCGCCTAGTTTAACGTCGCGGCTCGACAGCCTTTACGCTCAATTTTCTACTAGGGAGATGGACGATTTGACCCGATCATGGTCATCTCCCCAGTAGTTCTCAACCTTGTCTGGTGGCCTACCTAGTAACTCTCGGGAATCACTCAATCCATTTGCATTCCCATGATCAATCACGTTGATCACCGAGAGTTCCTTATAGACAGTCGGGAGCTTAGGTGCCTTGTACACGTCGAACACCTCAACCTTGTCGTGTGCTCGCATCGTGAGTTGACCCGTAGCTACATCGATCAATGCCTTTCCGGTTGACAAAAATGGTCGTCCCAAAATAAATGGGACTTCTGCATCTGGCTTAAAATCCAGAACAATGAAATCTACCGGAAAAATGAGGGAGCCTACCTGCACTAGCACATCCTCAACTATGCCATCCGGCTTAGCTAAAGACCTCTCTGCTAGCTGCAAGATCACTGTTGTAGGTCTAGGACTCCCTAGCCCTAACTTTCTGAATACCGAAGATGGCATCAGATTTATACTTGCCCCCAAGTCGCATAACCCACGAGCTCGGATACTTTGCCCAATCGTCAGCTGGATAGTAAAACTTCCAGGATCCTTCAGTTTAGTGGGCAACCTGTTCTGAATACGGGATGTGCATTCCTCCGTTAAAGCCACCGTGGCATACTCGGTCAAGCGACTTTTGTTGTCCACGATGTCTTTGATATACTTTGCATATTTTGGCACACCCTGCAAGACATCAACAAGAGGTAAGTTAACATGTACCTGTTTAAGTACCTCCATGAATTTCTGGAAACACGCCTCCTCCTTGTGTTTCTTAAGTCGTTGAGGGAACGGGGGTGGAGGCCTTGTTGGTTCAGCTTCTTTGGTCTTCCCCGTATCTGAGGTTTGTTCTCCCTCAACATCTGCTGCTCCTGACTTCTGAGGCAGTCTTTCCGGTTCCACCTCCTGTAATTGTAAATCACTCCTCGTGGTCACTGCATTTACCTGCTTAGGATTGGGATCCGTGTCTCTAGGTAGTCCTCCCCTTGGTCTAGTATTTTGGGCACTAGAAAATTGCCCAAACTGATATTCAAGAGCCTTGGTTGCCAATTGATTGTTCTTTACTTCGGCCGCCAGTTTGACATAGTCAGCCTGCAATTGTGACTAGTTGGCAATCATGGTCTTGAACATTTCCTCAATAGTCGGTGATGGTGGTGGAGGAGAGGCATTGTGATTTCTAAACTGATTCTGATAGCCTTGTTGCCCTCCTTGGTTTCTGTGCATACCCTGCCCTGAACCTTGACCTTGTTGATTGTTGCTACCCCACGAAAAATTTGGATGATTCCTCCAATTCGAGTTGTAGCCACCGCCAAACTGCTGTTGATTCCTCTGTGCATTGCCCACAAAGTTGACAGAATCAGGATTTGCACCACAGCATTCGGCTGAATGCTCACTACTACCACACCCTTCACACCACATCTGTTGGACTGAATTGACTGAGGCTGACGGCTGGTTCAAATTCATATTGCTAAAGTGAGTGTTTAACTGATTTTGCAAAGCAGCTATCTGAGCAGCGATAGCTGTGAATCCATCCACTTCAAGCACTCCCGCTGCTTTCCTTGCTCCACCTCTTGAAGAATCTGCATTCCATTCCGGATTGCCTTGTGAAATTCGGTTGAGCAAAGTGTACAGCTCCTCATAAGTCTTCTCCAGCGCTTGCCCTCCAGCTGCTGAGTCTAACAAAATTTTAGTGTGGGGTTCCAAACCCTCAATAAAAGTGTGGACCAACACCTCATTTGACTGATGATGATGAGGACAGTCCCGCAACATGGACTTGAATCTTTCCCAGGCTTGATAAAGATTTTCTCCTTCCCTCTGTTTAAAACTTAGAATCTGACTTCTAAGTTTAGCTGTTTTACCTGAAGGGAAAAATCTGATCAAGAACTTCTTTGCAAGATCATCCCACGTTGATATAGAGTTGGGTGGTTCAACTTTTAACCACCTCTTGGCTTCACCAAGTAAGGAAAATGGAAATAAGGTGAGCCGAACATAATCAGGTGACACTCCAGCGGGGATGTAAGTGTCACTTATCTCCAAAAAGTTCTGGAGATGTTGTTGTGGATCTTCGTGAGGGAGACCGGTAAACTACCCGCTAGTGTGCAAAAGTTGCACCATATTTTGCTTTAACTCAAATCTCCCCCCAGGCTCTGGTTTGCGGATGCTGGAATGTACATTATTAGCGTGTGGGATTGCCACCTCGCGAACTGGCCTGGCTGCTACTTCCTCGGGCACTAACACTGCTCGCACAACTGGTGGATTGGGTTGCTCCATTATAAACTGTTTGAGCAACTGCAACTTCTTCCGAAGAGCTTCTCTACGTTGACTGTGCAATTCACGTTCTGGCTCTAAGTAAGATTCCACCAGCTCCTTGTCCCTTGCCAGTGTTCACAGAAATAAAAATCTGCAAAATACAGGCTAAGACCAAGTTGTTAACACTTAAGAAAATAAAAATACAAATACAGTAAATTTACACTAAACAAAATTTTACAAATCGCCTAGCCTCCCCGGCAACGGCGCCAAAAACTTACTCGCGCTCTGCTGCTCGGTATATATTATACACCGACACGCAAGTGTACGTGGTCAAACAAGTAATAAAGTGGCTAAGTAGCCAAGTATCGATCCAAGGAGGCTGCTCTAGATATGCAAAACTGCCCAGTTTACTATATCTCTATTCTATTTCTAACTATGTTAACAACAATCCAACCAAGATTTGAGTGAGTTTTGTTTCTAAACTAATTATCTACTAAAAGTAATAACTACTATTTACGTTGAGTTTAGACAATGGATATGCACATGCCAAGGTTAAGAACGAGTAATGAACTTGATAATCATGATAATTTGGTCATCTTCTTCTTCATATTGCTAGCCAAGAACGTTTGCCTAGAAATTAAAACTTCCGTATTTAATTTCACTTTAGATTCATAAACCATTCGTCTACATTTCTGTGATCAAATGCAATTTATGACCTAACACTACAATTCTGGTTCCTAAATTGACTAATACAGCTTTCAAGTATATTTCTATCAAGAAAGCACATCAAAACCCAATTTTCCCAATCAAGTTAAGAACAATACCCTATTAATTCACAACTTTCCAATTTCATGCTCTCTCGAGTGAAATTGGACTTTTTAGATATACATTAATGGTGGCCAATCAAGAATGTAATAAGCACAAGAATTAATAGAACAACATGCAAGAAGAAGAAGAAACCATATCAATTATTACCAACATTCATTACACAAGTTCAAAACCTCAGCAAGAAAGGAATTAGCCACTCATTCTTGGATTAATCATCCTAGAATGAGTGTGAATCATGCATACAATTGAAGGAAAGAAGAAGGGAAGAGAAGAAAACTCTTATCTTTTCTATTCTTCAACTGCCACAAAACCACGTTCCTGCTCCCACTTCTGAACTCAGGCTAAAAAAAACTAAAACTAAAAAAACCTCCTTTAAAAATAACCTAAGTGTGCTATTTATACTAGTGGGAAATTTTTCCCAGAATAACAAGCAATGTGTCACGGAGGCCATCGCGGAGCACTGCCTCCGTGACACGGCGTGGACGCGGACCCTCTCTGGAAATTGCAGGGTCCGGATAATTGGCCTCAACGTGGCACGGAGGCCATCGCGGAGGCCTATCTCCGTGCCACGGAGCTGACGCGCAGGCACACTGGAAATTGCCACTTTTATTTCTGCCCAAGCAGTGTGCTACCACGATGGCAGCGTGGCACGGCTCCATCGCGGAGCCACTATAAAATGTGCCATCCGAGGGCTTTTCCACGCTCGCATCCAAGTCCAACTCCGACATAGTTCCAACACGCATTTTAGCTCTTAAGAATCACATTATCCTGCAAAACAAATGCTAATCATGTTGGTTAGTATAAATTCGCATTTTATTACCAAATACATGATATTATATACACATTGCACAACAAACAAGGTAAAAATGATACGTTTGAGTATCACTTGGGCATATAAATCTGCCCAAGATCAGTCACTACATGAATTCAAACATGTATTTGATTTCTTGTATGAACACGAGTGGCTAAAATTTTTCTTTTAGGGTTGAGGCCACAAACATGAATGTAATTGTTTAAATTTCGTATATGGTTCAAGTTTCATTATTTTAGTCTTGTATTCTTATTTTCCATCATTTTAATTCTTCATCACCATTAGAATGTACTTGTTAAGCTTAGGTAAAAACTCGAAAAAGCAAAACCTAGGTTAGAACTAGGAACGCAAGAAGTGAGTTCTTGTCTTTAGAAATTGATTCGTGGTTAGGATAACAATATACCTAATTCGCCTCGCTTGGTTATAAAATGGGAAGATAGCTAGACATCAACTTGAAATTGTCACATCACCACTCACAAACGTAGTTGTGAAACCAAGTTAGGTTAAATGGTTATCAGTTCAAAATTCCATAACCAAGGGCATTGACCCCGTAAACCACTCCACATAGATAAATGCATACAAATTAGGACGTCACATCCCTGCTCAATAATGTAGCCGTGAGTATAATTTTTTATGTTTAGAGGCTCGAAAGACCATAAACATTGCATATATCTTGTGAGAAAACAAATGAAATTTCATACTTGAACCAACGTGAATGTAGCATCACATGATTGTTAGGTCTTAACTCTAGATGCTTCTTATAATTGTTTGTCAAATTAATTTGTGATCACTCGAAGATTCTAGTAACAAACAAACCAAAATTTCTTGGTTACATTAACACTTTTGAAGTTTGACGTAATGCTTGAACTTGTAATTCACTAAAAATACTAGTCCCTGTGGGTTCAACATCCAGCTCTTTAGAGTCACTTTACTAGTTGTACGACTGAGTGTACTTGCGTGTGCCGAAGTGCGAAAAAGAGAAAGTGTTGAAACCTAGGAGACCCAATGAGTAGAGGAACAAGTCATAGCGTAACCTAATGAGTCGTTAGGTGTCTCGTTGGTTGGAAAGAATCCTTGGAAACCTTAAGATTCAGAGATTTAGGATGAGTTATTCAAAGACCCGTTAGTTGTGATGAAAAATTGATGGAAGACCTGTCAAGTAAATAATGATTGAATAAGGGTTGATTTCCAGTGTTTCCCAACGATTTGGGAAAATGAGTGGTCAAGTCCATAATGACTCGTCAAGTTGCCCATGGGAGAGGAAGATTAGAGAATTGAAATTTCTAGTGGTGGCTATGGGTGAGGACCATGAGTCATCAGAGGACTTAATGACTCGTTTAGTCCCTCATTGGGACTAACAGTGTCCAATTTCCTATCAAATATGTAAGGTTGTTTTCATAATTTCTGAGCTCCTAATTTCCTAATGACGTCTTTTTGAACCTTGAAAAGAGTGTTTTAAGAGGGTTTAACTTATACTAAGTCATTAGACTCCCATGCCTGCAAGATATTGAGATTCCCCTTCAAGATCAAGCTATAATTCTCCCCAATTTCTTCCATATTTCTCTTGGGCTTTCAAAACCAATTTGGAAATCATATTACCTAGGTATATAGGGCTATGAATGAGGGGTTCCTTCTACCCTCATTCCCAAATTTCTCCTCAAATTTATGAATTCAATTTTTAAATCAAGTATATTGATTTCTAGGATTTTAGCCCAATTTTATGAAATTTTCTATGATATATTTATGGGTCTAATCCCCTCATATTCTAATGTATGTTTTAAGTCTTATTGGCAGATTTTACACTCAAATTAATTATAAATTCATGATTTTAAGTTGTTAGAAATTATGCCCTATTATGCAAATTTATGAAAATTCAAGCATATGATTTAAGATTTCAAATATGATGAAGTAAATTATATTTTGTGATTATAATGCATGATTTTTAAAAGAACCCTTCATGAATTTTATGGATTTTAGAATATTATGATGTCCTCAAGTATGCATTATTTTTACAGTATCATGTTTATGATCATGGCCGACTCACGGGCCTATTTTATGGCTTGTTCACGTACCTCAAGCATGTTTATAAATCTCATGATTTCAAATAGCTCATGTACTTCAAGTATGTTTCATGATTATGATACGAGAACTATACATGATTTGGGACTAATATTTAACACCAAGTAGATTGGGGTTTCAGTGCACCCAGGTCTTAGAACTATGTGCCAATGTATCCATGATGAGGTCCTCCTCAAGAGTGTCTCCCATGCCCATATGGACCACCCATGAGTGATATCACACCTTTTTCATGGTCCTACCCTTGGCAAGGTATGGACACTCTCCCGACTAGAGTTTTATAGGTCGGGCTCTATGTATGCTCAAGTGGGGTAGGTTAGTTATAAGAATCTCCCATTGTTCCTCATGTTTTTAGTTTCTTATGTTCATGTATTATGATATTGTATTTTATAACATATTTGATCCATTGATCAGCTAATGATTTTTCACGTATGATTTCAAGTATGGTACATTACATGATTTTCTATTTATAAACCTTGGGTCATTATGTACAGCTTATGAGGATACCTCATGATTATGATTACTTCGAGAATATGATGTTTAGTATGTTGTCCTTACTCTCATGTTCTATCTTGATTTATGTTCATGTTTTCAAACTATCCTTTTACTAGCATGTTTTACTTTCTCTACATACTCAGAACATTCCAAGTATTGAACGCATACTCTATGCTATATCAATTCATGATATAGGTTCAGGTGATCCTTCTTAGTCTCTCCGATAGCTTGCTCCCATCTCAACCCAGTTCAGCCCTACTTTGGGTGAGTCCTCATCATCCGAGGACATCTATCAGTTCAGTTTTTTTTGACAGTTTTGTTTTAGTCTTGTAGATAGCTGGGAGACTTGTCCCAGCATCTCATCAGATAGTAGAGGCTTTTCAGACATAAACTAGTATTTTCATCTTTGAACTTAGCATTGTGGTGTTATCGTTTGATACACGTTTATGTTATTCAAACTTCCGCTTACCCATGTTTAAGTTATCAGTTTCCGTTTTTAACTTATGCTCTTGAGTTGCTATTCATATACCATAGGTTGACTTGGAGGCATTCGTGGTTCTAGGTCCTAAGTCTCGATTCGGGGTCCGAACTCAGATCGTGACAGATGGAGAGTCTAAGGTACTTGACTTCTATGAGACATGATATTTTTCATGGAATGTTCAAGTTTGAAAATCTTGGTTTAAGGGAGTCTATGTTGGAATTAAACCAAGATTAGTGATTCAAAATTATTTAGATTTTGATATTTGGTATTTATTTAATTCATGTCTAGTTAGGATTGATTTGTCAAAGTCATATAAGAATAGGTTTTCTAGTTTTAGTCCAATTTAATTTTCTAGTATTATAGATAGGGGTGCTTTGTAACATATTTTCTTGTAGAGAGATTTAAGATTTATGAATTATTGAGTAAAGTCTCCTACCTCTTCTCTCTAGTTTGATAAATTTCTTCTAAATAGTCATTGTTTGATCTTTGACTTGTGTCTATACTATTTCACTGGATACTTTATTTTCTTTTAATTTATTTTTTAGTGTTGACTTGGCACAAAGTTTAAGAAAGTAAGGAAGATTGTTGAATCTTATGGTCTTAAACTAAAGATATGTATAATGTATCAAAATGTCCTTTCATCTTATGATCTTAAATATGCCACGTGAGAGTTGAAATTAAAGAGTTTCAAAAAGAAATGAGACATTCTTTTTAAACAAACTAAAACGAAAAGTAAAACAAACAAATTGAAACAGGAGTAAAAAGGGAACATTAGTCGTATCATATTTTTTAAAAATAAAAAATAGGGAAAACGCATAAGTACCTCCCTAGACTATGACCATATTTCCAATTACACATCTTTTCTTTTAGGGGGTCATATTACCCTCCCCCCCCCCCCCCCCCCCCCCCCGCCCCTCCCTGAACTATTTTAGAATGGAATATATATCCCCTTAAAGGCTGAGGTGAAAAAGAGAGTGTGCTCACTCTCTTGAAGGCATGTGAGAGAAAAAATAACTTAAAAGCTAATTAGTATGAACATATATTATTTTATAATTACACTTTTTAATTAATTAGATATTTTATAATTAATTAGTACACATAATTAATTAACATTAAAACTTAAATAGATATTTTTTTAAATTATTTTTTTCCTTTTTTGTGAATAAGTCAAATTTTATTGTTTTTTCCTTTTTAATAATTGAATCTATTGTTGACTTTGTCGTTTCTTCAGATTATTTTTTATTCCGATGCCAAATTTAGTAGTTGATAGTTTCAACAAGATATGTTTTTGAAAATTTTAGCTTTTAAAAATGTTAGGGTTCAATTTTTTTTAGTGTTTAAATTATTATTTTGATTTTTACAAAAATAAATATATTTTTTTGATTTATACATATTTGATTTTCTAAAATATCTTAAGTAATAACATTATGTTACCATTGACTTTGTCTTTAGTAGCACTAATTACTTTTAAAAAGAAATAAATTTGATTAGTGTTGATAATA
Source organism: Datura wrightii (assembly GCA_035772735.1). Lineage (NCBI taxonomy): Eukaryota > Viridiplantae > Streptophyta > Magnoliopsida > Solanales > Solanaceae > Datura > Datura wrightii. The sequence goes on along the minus strand of JASDFA010000010.1, from coordinate 3,561,241 downwards.
ATATTAATAGAAAATTTATAAAAAAAATTAATTTAAATAAGTTATTATAGGAATATAGTACGTCTATGCGTTGATAGTAATATTATAGGAATATCACTACATCTACATATTATAATTTTCATAATAAATTAATATTTTTCAAGACAATATAAATTTAATTTAATTTCTATTACTTTTTAGTAGCACCAATTAAGTTAAAAAAGGAAAAATGAATAAAATTTGATTATATATCACAAAGAAAGAAAGAAAAATAATTTAAAAGATATTAGTTTAAGTTTTAATCTGAATTACTTATGTGTACTAATTAATTAGAAAGTGTCCAATTAAAAAATGAAATGTGTCCATATTTTTGGTTTCTCACATGCCTCCAAGAGAGTGAGTACACTCTCTTTGCCACCTCAACACTTAAGGGTGTACATATTCCACTATAATATAGTTCAAGGGTGTCACGGCCAGAACATAGGCCCAGATCGAGACACGGGACAAGAAACCCCGAGAGAATTTAAGTCAACCCATGACATGAACACAATATCTAACTCAATCAATAAATAAGCGGAAGATCAAAATAATAAACATAGCGGAAGTATGAACATAACATAACATCAGAACATACAACACGAGTCTAAAACTGAATAATATCTATGTCTGAGAAGCCTCTACTTCTGATGAGTTGATGGAACAAGACCCCAACTAACTATCTAAGTTTGAAACTGAAAATGTAAAGATAACTGATAAGGATTGGTCCTCAAGAGATGACGACTAACCAACTGAGACTGAATATGCTACTCTGGAAGCTTGACTAGCAATGAGGCTGAGTCTAAATATCGGAGCTTGTATCATAAAATGATACAACATAGAGTATACGATCAGTACGTGAAATATACAGAGTATGCAAGGTAAGTAAAATTGCTTAAGTAAGTAAAATCAGTAATAATGCATTTCATAAAACATAATCAAGATAAGATTCTGAGAGTGAGGCTTGCATGCTATTTTCTGAAATCATGATCTGAACATAATTGCATATCATAACTGATTCGAATGGCCCAAAGTTGAACACTGATAATCATAAGTAAAACTGAACATTGGGTAAAACCTGCTGAAAACATAATATCATGATCGATGTACATGCATAACTGAAATCATGAGGAATAATGGGAGACTCGTTATATAACCGACATTACCACGATAGAGCTTACGTGGTCCCGACTATCACACTCAAGTAGGCGGAGCTGTCCAAAGCCTTACCAGGGCTAAGGACGATTCCATGATATCGATATCAAGCTCAAGGACCCTTGGGGGCAGGGGAAAGATCCAAAGGAGGTCTCAAAGTATATAAGTAAATCTATATTGGCGCGTAGTTCATAGGTATAAGGTTGATTAACCCTTACTCGGTGCTAGACACTACTCTCAAAAATATGCATATGCTCTCCATCGTTTTTCAATGAAGACGACCATCATTTAGTGATGAAGCTGAATAATAACATAAATGCATAATCAGAAATCATAACATGAGGAGCCTTGGCTCAAACCGTACCACAAGCTGAAAATAATGGGAGTCTTGACTCCAAAACCATGTGGTAAGCTAATTCATGAAATCATAAAACCTACTTGATCATATGAGCCTGCCCAATACTTAAACATGCTTGAAATCAACTTGATTCACTTTGAAAACATGAACAATAACATGGGTATATCGAAATCATACGTTATTCATAAACATCTTATCATTCTTGAACTCATAGCTCATAGATCTCAACTTTCATGATCATTCATAGATGGACATCATAATTTTAAAAACTTGAAAACATAATTTATAATTTAAAATATTATAAAATCTTCCCATTAATCATAATTCATCATTTAAAACATGCTTAGATCATACCCATTAATAAAACTTAAGAATTCATTCACTGGGTAAGAACCCCATGGAATCATCAATTAGAACATCTTGAATTGAGAGGGAATTGGGCATGGGTGTGGACAATTACACCCATTCATAGACTTACATACCCGAGAAGATCTAATTCTACAGCTTTTTTGATTGCCCAATGAAGATTTGGGGGAAGAACCTTGATGAACTATGCTTGATCACATCTCTAGACCTCTAAACTTGCATGCATGAGAATGAGCCTAGAATGAACTTACCCCTCTTAAAACTCACTATTAAGAGCTTAAAATGACGTAGTTTAGGCTTTAGGAACATAGGAATTACGAAAAAGCCCTAACTAAATTCACAGGGAAAAACAGAATGCCAATCCCAACGAGGGACTAGACGAGTCGTGGTCACAGGCCATGACTCATGGTCTACAGTTGTTGGCTACATTGGAATTTATATCAAGATCTCCACCACGAAACACTTAATGATCCGTTACTAGTGACCATGACTCGTGGTCACCTTTCGTCACCCTCACTATCAAAAAATCACCTGGGTGTCACCACGGGCAACACCTGACTCGTGGCGTTCCCGGCGAGTCGTCATGAGGAATCGTTAAGTGCACTGTCCAAACTTCTCTTCTTCCTTCGCCCATCCTTGACCACGGGTGACCTAACAGATTGTGGAGTTGACCATGACTCGTGGTCACACCCGTGGTCACCCCGAACTTGAAAATATTCAACTAAATCAAACTTCTCACCACGAGTCACTTAACGACTCATGACCATCCTAACGGGTCATTGGACGACTCATCCTGTGACCTAGCGCAGAAAATCCTATCTCCATTTCAACTCTCAGGTCTAATCTTAGGTCCTTCAGGGTATAAAAATATCCCCCCCTTGGGAACATTCATTCTCGAATGTTGAAAATCATATAGAAAAATAGTGAAATGCAATCATCATACTCAAATACTGAACATACATGTTGAAAACTGACGAGTGACTAGCTCCGATTTGAACTATATGACTGAACTAAATTCACGAATCATATATACATGCTTTGACATGAAAGAAACTGGGACACATGAAACTGAATAGAGTTTTAGGGAAAAAATTGATACCTCAAACTGAAATTGAGCTAGAAGGGAATAGATGTGGGTATCTAGCCATCATATCTGCTTCAGCTTCCCACGTAGCTCCCTCAATATGCTGATTCCTCCATAAAACTTTGACTGAGGCTACTTCTTTGTTTCTAATCCTTCGAACCTGACGATCTAGTATTTCCACCGGAACCTCCTCATAACTAAGGCTCTACTCTCCCCCGGAACAACTAGAGATGGATTACCCAAAAACTTCTTTAAGAGTGATATATGGAAAATTGGATGAACTAAAGCTAACTTTGACGGTAATTCCAACTCATAGGCCACCTTTCTAACACATTTCACAATTCGGAATGGGCCGACATAACGGGGACTGAGTTTCCCTTTCTTTTCGAACCTCATCACTCCCTTCATGGGAGATACCTTCAAAAACACCCAATCATCAACTTCAAACTCAAGTTCCCTCCTTCTCACATCCACATAGGACTTTTGACGACTCAGGGATGTTTTAAACCTGTCCCTTATAAGATGAACATTCTCCATAGCTTCATGGACTGAATCTGGGCCTATCATTGTAGCTTCATCGACTTCAAACCATCTAATAGGCGATCTACATCTCCGCCAATAGGGAGCCTCAAACGGAGCCATCTAAATATTGGAATGGTAGCTGTTGATATATGCAAACTTAATGAGAGGCAAATGGTCATCCCAACTACCCTTGAAGTCAATCACAATGCTCTCAACATGTCCTCAAGAGTCTAAATAGTCCGCTCCACCTGACCATCTGTTTGAGGGTGAAATGTTGTACTGAGCTTGACTTGAGTACCAAGTCCCTTTTGAAACGATCTCCAATACTGGGAGGTAAACTGAATCCCTCTATCCGATATGATGGATAAGGGAACTCCATGCAATCAAACCAGCTCTAAATGTATAATTTAGCATAATCCTCCTCTAAATCAGTAGTTTTGATCGGTAAAAAGTGAGCTGCTTTGGTTAACCTGTCCATAACCACCCAAATAGAGTCATACTGTCGACAAGTGTGAGGCAATCCTGTGATGAAGTCCATATTGATCTTCTTCCACTTCCAAGTAGGAATACTAATGTCTTGTAACACACCTCCCGGTCTTTGCTCCACTTTCACCTGTTGACAGTTGGGACACTTAACCACAAATTCTACTATGTCCTTCTTCATGCCATTCCACCAATAGACTTCCCGTAGGTCACAGTACATCTTGGTGGCACATGGATGTATTGAATATCTGGAACCATGATCCTTATGCAACATCCGATCTCTCAAATTATCAACATTCAAAACACACAAGTGACCTTGATATCAAAGCACACCATCTCTCCTTTTGGAGAAGACCTCTACCTTCTGATTCTGAATGACTTCCTTTAACTACACCAAGATAGGATCCTCGTCTTGTCTAGCTTTTACGTTAGTCACCAAGGATGATTCTGATCCATTTTGAACAATAACACCGCCATTGGTCGAGTCAACCAAACAAACTCCCAATTGTGCAAGTCTATGCACATCCTTCACCAGCTCCTTCCTCCCGTCATCTACATGGGACACACTCTCCATAGAGAGCCTACTAAGTGTGTCTGCTACTACATTATCCTTACTTAGATGGTAAAAGAACACTCATATCATAAACCTTGAGTAGCTCCAACCACCTCCTTTGATGCAGATTTAGATCCTTTTGGGTAAACATATATTGTAGGCTTTTGTGGTCCGTAAACACATCCACATGGACCCCGTACAAATAGTTTCTCCAAATCTTCAAGGAAAATACTATCATGAGTCGGGTAATTCTTTTCATGTACCTTCAGCTACCTAGAAGCATATGCTATAACCTTGCCATGTTGCATGAATACACAACCCAGGCTGATCCTCGAAGCATCACAATACACCACAAACATATCAGTACCCTCGGGTAGGGTTAACACCAGTGCTGAGGTGAGTCAAGTTTTCAACTCTTGGAAGATCTTCTCACAGGCCTCCGACCATTGGAACTTCACCTTCTTCTGGGTCAATTTAGTCAACAGCGCTGCAATGGATGAAAACCCCTCAACAAATCTCTGATAATACCCAGCTAAACCCAAGAAGCTCCTGATATCCTAAGAATTCACCGGTCTAGGCCAATTTTTCACCGCTTCTATCTTTTGAGAGTCCACCTTTATACCCTCACTTGACACCACATGGCCCAAAAATGCCACTGAGTTCAACCAAAACTCACACTTGCTAAATTTAGCATATAATTAGCGATCCTTGAGAGTCTGTAGCACCACCCTCAAATGAGCAGCATGCTCCTCCTTGCTCCGAGAGTATATCAAGATGTCATCTATGAACATAATCACAAACATATCCAAGTATGGATTGAACACCCTGTTCATCAAATCCATAATAGCTACAGGAGCATTCGTTAGTCCAAAAGACATAACAACAAACTCGTAATGACCATACCGAGTCTTGAAGGCTATCTTTGGGATGTCACTCCACTTAACCCTGAGCTGATAGTATCCAGATCTGAGATCTATCTTCGAAAAGCACTTAGCACACTAAAGCTGGTCAAACAAATCATTAATTCTAGGGAGTGAATACCTATTCTTGATGGTGACCTTGTTCAATTGCTGATAATCAATACACATACAAAGAAAACCATCTTTCTTTCAGACAAATAAAACTGGTGCACCCCACGGGGATTTGCTAGGTCTGATGAAATACTTGTTTAGAAGGTCCTTCAACTGCTCCTTGAACTCCTTTAGCTCGGCTGGAGCCATTCTGTAAAGAGGAATAGATATAGGCTGCGTATTGAGAAGGAGGTCAATATCAAAATCAATTTCTCTCTCAGGAGGGATTCCCGGTAGATCATCTGGGAACACTTCTGGATATTCACATACTGCTAGAACTGACTGGATTGTCGGGTTCTCAGTTGTAGCATCCTTAACCCTAACTAAATGGTACACAAAACCCTTAGAAATCATCTTTCTAGCCTTAAGGTAGGAAATGAAATAACCTACAGGCACAACTGAACTACCCTTCCATTCTAAGGTTGGCTCACCCGAAAATTGGAACTCTACCGCATGGGTTCTACAATTAACTGAGGCATAGCATGAAAATAACCAATCCATGCCAAGGATAACATCATAATCGGTCATGGCTAACTCTACTAAATCTGTTGATTGACTTTCTGAAGAACTGTGACCGGATAATTTCTATACACCTGTCTAGCTACAACTGAATCACCAACTGGAGTAGAGATTGAGAAGGGTTCTGATAAGATTTCGGGACTGACTCCGAAAGTACTAGCAACACAAGGTGTCACAAAAGACAAAGTAGCCCATGGATATAACAATGCATATACATCAAGATGCAATACTCATAACATACCAATGAGTACATTCGGGGAGACCTCCTGCTCCTGGCGGGATGCTAGGGCATAATGTCTATTTTGGTGCTGACCGTTACATGTGCTAGTAGATGTCCTCTGCTGAGCTGGATGTGCTGGTGTAGCTACTGAACTAGAATCTGGGCCTTAGCCCCTATCATGGCCCTGTCTAGCTACTGGGAAATTTTTGAGTATATGTACGGGATTTTCACACCCGAAGAAAGCACTTGTACCCGCTAAACACTGACCCATGTGTCTCTGACCATATCTGTGGCACTCTGGAGGGCTAGTCTCGATGGGTATGCTATTATGACCTCTCAAGCCTGATGCTCAACCTCTCTGGTCATGCCTATATCTAGATGGCACACTCATAGCTGACGATATCGGGGCTGACAATCTCTGGTGGGATTGTTGACGTGTCCACCACCTGGTCTCTGCTGAGAGAACCCATAACTATCTATCCTGGCCCTCTTGGCCTCTCTCTCTCACATGCACCGCCTCCATCTGCTGAGCGTATAATACTATTCAAGGAAAATCCATATCTTGATAAAGCATCGCAGTCAAACAATCCTTGTCTAGGTAGTCTGCCACTCCATGAACAAACCTGCTCACTCGAGCTCTTTGATCAACCACTAGCTCTAGGGCATACTTACACAAATGAGTGAACTCCAAAGCATACTCTTGGACTGTCATGTTACCTTGCTTCAAGTTAATGAACTCTGCTGCTTTAAGCTCCCTCATCTCACGAGGGAAGAACCCATCCAGAAATGCCATATGAAACTCTTCCCAACCGATGGGGCCTACTCCTACTGCCCGGCTATCTTTCCACTGCTTGAACCAGATATACGCAACCCTTTTTAGCTGATAAGAGGCTAAGTCAGTGCACTCCTCTCCAGTCACTCCCATAATGTAGGTGATCTTCGAAATCTCCTTAATGAACTCGTGTGGATCCTCGCCCACCTTTGATCCAAGGAACTCGGGAGGGTTCAAGAAAGTCTCTAACTCTCACTGCCACCACATTCCCGTTCTGAGGGACATGCGCTACCACCTTCTAGATGACCTGGGTTGTCAAGGCCAGGGTTAACATCTGGATGGCTGCCCTGAACTCCGCGTGGGCAATTGACTCAGGTATATGCTCCTCATGGACTGGTGGGGCCTGCTGATGCCCTCTCCATTGCCACCCTCATGGCCATTTCCATTTATATTTCTTCTTTTGTTAACTCTGTAGGGAGGCATGATTCTGCAAACGCGTATAGCACGAGTTAGAAGGATAGAGAGACATTTCACCGCACGACATAGATCATGAATGAAGGGAACATTTCCTAAACATTTCGTAGCCTCTTCATCATAAGTATGGCACACTTCACACCCATGAAAAAGACTCTACTTAACGCAGCTTTCAAACACCCTAGTACACTTCAAAACCTAATGCTCTGATACCAAGTTTTTCATGACTCGAACATAGGCTCGGATCGAGACACGGGACAAGGAACCCCGAGAGACTCTAAGTTGACCCATGGTATGAACATAACATCTAACTCAATCAATAAATAAGAGGAATTTCAACATAATAAACATAACCGAAGTTTGAACATAATATCATAACTTACAACACAAGTTTGAAATTGAATACAATCTATGTCTGAAAAACCTATACTTCTGATGAGTTTATGGGAGAAGACCCCAATTAACTCTCTAAGTCTGAAACAGAAAATGTAAAGATAAATGATAGGGAATGGTCCTCGGGAGATGAGGACTCACCAATTGAGACTGAATATGCTGCTTTGGAAGGCTGGCTATCAACGAGGCTGAGTCTGAATATCGAAACATGTATCATGAAACGATAAAATATAGAGTATGCGGTGAGTACGTGGAATATACCGAGTATGCAAGGTAAATAAAACCTCTTAAGTAAGTAAAATCAGTAATAATGCATCTCATAAAACATAATCAAGATAAGATTCTGAGAGTAAGGCTGGCATGTTATTTTCTGAAATCATGATTTGAACATAACTGCATATCATAACTGATTCAAATGACCCAAAGCTAAAAATTGATAATCATAAGTAAAACTTAACATTGGGTCAAACCTACTAAAACCATAATATTATGACCGATGTGCCACGACCCGAACGGAGGCCCGAATTGTAGACACGGGACAAGGGACCCCGAGAGACCCCAAGTCGACCCATGGCATAAGCATATATCTAACTAAATCAAGAACTGAACAATCAACAATACCATCATAATGGAAGTCTAACTCAGATATAACATACGAATATACAATCCGAAGTTGGGTACATACATATGTCTGAAAAGCCTTTAAACATGACGAGCTGATGAGACAAGACCCCAACTAACTCCAAATACTAAAAACTGTACATAAAGAAAGATAGACAATCTGTTCATCGGAATATGAGGACTCGCCAATATGTAGATGCTTACTTCCATGAACTGTCTAAGAGCGAGGCTAAACCTGAGAGTCGAATCCTGTATCATGAAACAATACAACATAGAAAGTATGCGGGTCAGTACGTGGAATGTACCGAGTATGCAAGGTAAGTAAAACCTCTTAAGTAAAGTAAATCATTTAAAACATATCATAACATATCATTAGCTTTGAAATCTGAGAGGAGGGCTTGCATGCATTCTTTCTGAAATCAAAATCTTTTCATAACATGACAATACATTGCTTCATAACATAATAACTAACTCGAATGACTCAAAGTTGAAATCAAAATCTTTTCACAACATGACAATACCTTGCGTCATAACATTATAACTGACTCAAAAGACTCAAAGCTGAAATATGACATTTATAAGAGAAGATGAACAATGAGTCAAACCTTTCTTTTAGATCATGCATGTGTATATAGAAATCATGAGTAGTAAATATGCATAACTGAATCATGAGGAACACTGGGAGACTCGTCACATAACTGACATACCACGATAGAGCTTACATGGTCCCAACTATCACACTCAAGTGGATAGAGCCATCCAAAACCTTGTTAAGGCTAAGGACGATACCATGATATTGATATCAAGCTCAGGGCCCAATCAGGGCAGGGGATAGCTCACAAAGGAGGTCCCAATATAATATATATAATAGTATGAACTTACGTTGGCGCGTAGTTCTGGGGATAGGGTGATTGACCCATAGCCCGCTCGGTGGTAGACTCTTCTCCAAAAAATATGCATATGCTCTACATCATTTTATAACAAAGCTCAACATTATATATTGAAAAATCTCAATAATGAAAACATGCATAAACTCAAGATCATATGAAAACGAAGCTCAATATTGTCTATTGACAAAGCTCAATAATGAAATCATGCTTAGACTCGACATTGTATGAAAATGAAGCTCAATAATGACATACATCTCAATTGTAAATTCATGCATATGAGAAGATTTATTTCAAAACATACCACAAGCTCAAGGATAAGTGGGAGCCCTTGCTCCAAAACCATGTGGTAAACTTACTTTAGAGATACTACACCATCATACTTGATATAAGGGCTTTGCCCAAAAATTTTTCATTCTTGGATCTACTCAATTCATTTTGAAAATAATAACATAATCATGGGTAGCTTTAGAAACATGCTTTTCATCATCCAATCTCATCGTCATCATACATTCATCATCATTCTCTTCTTTCATGAACTTCTTTTCCATGGGTCTTTAATTTCATAAAACTAGAAAACACAATTTTGATTAAAACAATTTAAAATCTGTCCATGCTTCACAATTTATCAATAGAAACATAATCTAATTGTGTCCATGTACAGAAATTGAAGAATTATGCAATTGGGTGAAAACCCCATAACTTGATCATAGAAATTTCTCATATTTTGATAGAAATTGGGCATGGGTGTGGAAGAAGAAACCCACTCATAACCCTATATACCTGGTTTGATGATTCTTTGACTTGTCTTGAAGATCTGAGAGGAATTGAGAAGTTGGAGGTGATGAACCCTAGCTCCTTCTTGAGAGAAAATCTAATCTAAGCATGTTTGAAGAGAGTAAGGATTTAGGCTATGTTAAACCCGTTAATCTGACCTAAAGAAAGACCAAAACGATGTCATTTAGGAGTTATAAGTATAGAAGTTTACCAAAATGCCCCAAAACTAACGAAATAAAACCTGTAACTGGCAGTTACCACGACCAACAGTACGGGTCGTAGGTTGCTTGTACGACTCGTAATGAGAGTCATACTATGCCTATTGTAGCTTAACTAAATCACTCATAACTTTTTACTTTGAACTCCGATTGATGCAAGGTCAGATGCGTTAGAAAGAAGACTCAAAGGGCTTCAATTTTATATGATGAATCACCCAAATAGTTTTTGTAACATTTGATCTATGATCAGTCGAAGTTGACCCTTATACGAACCAATATGAAAAACCCAATCGGCAAGAAGGCTCTCAACTTAACTTCATGCTAGAGGTTCCTTAAGACCTTAATTTGCATACAATACAATTCTTACACTTTGGAATTAATCTTAACACCTTGTTTCCATAAATTCAATGGGTGTGGGTCTATCCACATACCTAGAAGGGTTCCTAACTTAGCCCAAAAGTCCGAGGCACTATAATATATCAACTCACGACTGAACCAACGATTCACACCATCATATTATGACTCGTACGATGAGTCATAGCACCAACCTATGGTTTCCTCTAGTGACTAATGATTCCATTCTTCCACAACTCTCTGAATATTTCCATGACTCGTACCATGATCCGTAACATCATCCTACACGTCGTACTATTACCCGTACAATCATTCACATGATAACTCAAAATACTTGCTACGACTTCAGTCCACGGGTCATACCCACATACTACGACTCATAGTGGGAACTCGTGGTTGGGAAACAACTTATCTGATCTGGACCATGGGTCTTCCTACGACCCGTACTACCAACCTGCGACTCGTCGGTTGAGTCATACTAAAGTAAATTTTTCCAACTTTTCCTGTTGATCACACTTCAAATCTCAAGTCTAGTCTTAGGAACTTTTGGGGTATTACAATATCTCCTCGTTGAAAATATTCATCCTCGAATGTGGGTTAAGCATACTGAAGAACTAGGAGAAGAACTGCCATCCCAAATACTGAACATCTGAAGCTGAAAAATGATGGAGTGATTGACTCTAGGCTGATACACATGATTGAACTGAATTCATGAAACATATATACATGCTAAGCATTAATGGAGATGTTATGCATGACTCGACATAAAACTGAATAGAGTTCTAAGGATGAAATTTATACCTCAAGTTGGAACTGAGCTGGTAGGAGAAGATATTGATATTTAGCCATCATATCAGCTTGTCTTTGATCACGGGTAAAAATATATGCCCGAGATACTCTTTATTACTTAAATTAGTCTTGTTTATCTAAGTTATTGTATACATTTTCATGTAATTTTATATAATGTGGAGATATGTGCTAACCAACATGATTAGCCTTTGTTTTGTAGGTTTTGATGATGTTTGAGTAACTAATCCATGAGTTGGTGAAGTAGAAGTTTGGAAACGGAATTAACACGCGAACGTCGGCAAGGAAGAGGCACAAAACAGCCCACCGGCGCGTCGACAAGGTGCCACGGCAGGCAGGCCGCTCAAAACAGCCCACCTGCGCGTTGGCAACGTGCCACGACAGGTGGCCTCCGCGACCAAGGGACTGCAACGCGCTGCCCAGGCAGCGTGACACGCTGCCAACGCAGCAGGGTGCTGCCTGGGCCAATTTCGGGTGATTTTCCAGAGAGCCTCCGCGTCCGTAGCGTGTCACGGAGGCCGTGCTCCGCGATGCACTCTGTGACACGTTGCTTGTTATTCCCGGAAAGATTCCTATTAATATAAATAGCACACTTAGGTTTATTTTTCAGAGGGAAGACTTGGTGGAGCTAGGACGTGGGTTAGCAGCAGTTGAGGGACGAAAAAGCTAAGGGTTTTTCTCTCTTTCTTTCTTCTTTCAATCAATTGTACGTATGATTTACACTCATTTGAGGATGATCAATCCATAAATGAGTGGCTAATTCTCTTCCTTGCTAAGGTTTTGAACATGTGTATTGAATTTTGATTGTGAATTATATGGTTTTTCATCTTCTTCTTTCATGTTGTTCTATTAATTCTTGTTCTTACTGCATTAGTGTGTGGCCAACATTAATGTACATCTAAAAAGTCCAATTTCACTCGAGAGAGCAAGAAATTGAAAAGTTGTGAATTAATAGGGTATTGTTCTTAACTTGATTTGGGAAAATTGGGTTTTGATGTGCTTTCCTGAGAGAAATATACTTGAAAGCCGTATTAGTCAATTTAGGAACCGGAATTGTATTGCTAGGTCATAAATTGCATTTGATCACAGAAATGTAGACGAATGGTTGATGATTCTAAAGTGAGATTAAATACGAGAGTTTTAATCTCTAGGCTAATGTTCTTGGCTAGCAACATGAAGAGAAGAATAACCAAATTATGATTACTATCGAATTCATTACTTGTTCTTAACCTTGGCATGCTCTTATCCATAGTTTCAATTCAAGTAAATATTTGTTAATAGTTTTAGTATATAGTTTATAAACAAAATTATTTAACTTTTGGTTACATTGTTGTCAACATAATTAGAAGTAAACTAGAATATAGTATACTTAAGCAATTTTACTTATCCAGAGTCTCCTTGGATCGATACTTGGCTTACTTAGCCACTTTATTACTTGTTTGACCACGTGCACTTGCGTGTCGGTTTTTTACCCCATACCAAAGCACCGAGCAAGTTTTGGCGCCGTTGCCGGGGAGGCTAGGCGATTTGTAAAATTGTGTTGAGTGTAAATTTACTGTATTTTTGTTTTATTTTCTTAAGTGTTGACAACGTGATCTTAGTATTTGTTTTAATTCTTTGTTCATTTTAATTTTTCTCTCTTTCGGATACCCTCATTGACATGACATCTTGGAATATCAATGGTGGATACGCATATTTCTGCGAATCTTGCATGAATTGTGGAGGACCCCACTTGTGGCAAAACTGTAACACGTGCAATATATGTGGGTGTCAATATGGCCATTGGGGTGATTTTCCAAAGGCATATTCCCCTCCCCCAAGCCCCTACTATGATCCTTTTGTTGTTTTTGCTGAATATAGGCATGTTGAAAATGAGGACTTGGGACGCCAAGTTCAAATAGAGGACATGATGAAACAACTCCTGGAGCAATCAGAAGCAATGAAGGAGTCGGTGGCAGAATTGATAATTCAGCAAAAGGAGAATGCAGAGGTTGTAAGCAGGATGAGCGTTAAACTCACAGAGATGTGTGCTGAGGCTGAAGCTTCTGATAATTTGCAGGTGACAATTTTAGCCGATATTCAAGAGGAACTACAAGAGGAATACAAGGGTGAATTTTTGGATGAAGCCCCACAATTAGAATCTCTTGAGTGTCTCCGTGATCGGCTTATACCTATAGAAATTCCATTCATGGAAGAAGAAAAAGAATATCTCCCATTTGACCTTAATGGAGAAATAGATGTCGATGTTGAAAAGGTGTACACAAGTAAGGAAGTCAAGCACAAAGCAATTTCAGAGTTGAGGTGTATTGGACCACACTCTATGCATTTTTCGACATTAAGTTTGGTTGACAACATAGAAATAGAGTCTTCCAAGTTTATAGAGAAATGTCTAGAGGAGGACCAAGCCCCATATATTCTGAAATTTGCTAACTCAGAGAGACAAAATGACTTCGCTTACATAAGGGCCAATAGGTTCAAAAGAAAACATCTACTGCTTGGTCCTTACAATTTTTCACCACCACCCCTAGAGCATAAGAGGGAATTAGAAAAGAAATTAGGGGTGAGATTCATATCCTCAAGGTGGAGGAAAAAGTGGTGAAACTTGGTACGTCGTGCCGCGACGTAAAATTAGGCGCTGCTTGGGAGGCAACCCAAGGGTACCACAGGTACCATTTTAATTTCTTGAAATTGAGTTGATTTTTGTTTATTTTCATCTTGTGTTGTTTTGGTGGAAAGTTAAGCACAGATGGAGGGGAAGTCTGAGTACCCGTGGAGGAGGAAGCTAACAAGCATGGAAAAGAAAAAGTGTGGGGTCGAACACCCACTTGTCCATAGTTGAAGAAAACCATGCTGTCAGCTAGGCCTAAAGGCCTCAGGGAGTATTTCTCACCCTTTGTAACCTTTAGTTTGATGCTATGCGGACATAGCATGATTTAAGTGTGGGGTGAGGGAAATTTCTAGGAAATTTCAAAATTTCAGTGCTTAATGATTTTTGGTGAATGTAATGCTTGTACAAAAGTTGGTGAGAAATTTGAAAATTTGAAAAATTTGAAAATTTTTTGTGAATTAAGCATGACTTCATCACCCGTTGGTTTTTCTTTTCGGTTCTTTTCCGACGGGGGGTATTTGAACCGAAGAATAAAATTTTTTTTCTTTTCTTTTTTCTTTCTTTCCTTGGTCTGTATATAAAGTTTTTTTAGTCATAGCCAGGGACTGTTTCCGACGATGGATGGATGACGACCGTCTTGAGGAAAATTAGTCGATAGATTTTGGGTTTTGAAACCATAACTAATTGGTGCTGGATGTTCTTGTTATGTGCTATAAATGTTTGTAAGATGCAAGTATGTTCAGCATGAAGCATGCAAGTGTATAACTTTGTTTGAGACACTTAGGCTCTTGAACTTGACTCAATATGATGGAAGCTTAATTCTGAATTCTTGTGATTAGCTGAGTAAGAGTCTACTGATTGTGTCTTGATTTGAGCATGTGGCATTAGTGTAAGGTTTTTGAGTATTCCGTGCTATTGTGGATTGTCTAGAACTTGCCTGGTGTGTTTATAAAACGAAATGAAGGATGTGAATTGGAGGAAATGATATAGGCATTTCTTTGAATGAACCAACTTTTTATCCCTCATTATACCTACCTTGAAAAATTAATCCTAGTTAACCCCATTGAGCCTTGAGCCTATTCTTTGACAGCTGCAACGTAAGCTTAATCCTTTTTCTTTCATTAGCCTTGAAATTGAACCAAAACTCCGAAGCGCTTAAAGGAAAAATCCGAAAGGGTAAAGGAGTGAGAAGAATGGAAAAGAAGGAAAAATAGCAAGTTGTAAATAGTTGAGAAAAGGAAAAAGGTGCATTTGTGTGAAAATGGTTGGTTATTAGTAGGGAGTAAGAAAAGGAATGAATGAAACATATTGCTTAAGTACTCCTTACTAATAAGCTAAAAGTGTCGAAAGAAATGGGGGAACAAAAGAGGAAAAAGAAAACTAAAAGGAGAAAAAAGGTGAAGTGAGGGAAGGGAAGTTTGTAATGAAGGCGTGATGTATTAAAAGCGCTTAGGAAAGATAGTCACTATTACTGATCATAATAGTACCTACCCGCACCTGAGTTACATTACAACCTAAAAAGTCCTACTTGATCTTACATTCACACATCCTTATATTAGTGGAATAAAACACTAAGGGCAAGCTTATGGGTCATTACATAATGCATGTGAATTCTTTGTGAGAGTGAGTGTAATTCTATTCATGTACCCACACATGTTGTGATGTAAAAAATTGTTTTTGCGTGTGATTGGGTAACTCTCTTTCTGTGAGGGGCACATGGATTTCTTAATCAGATGATTTGCATGAGTTTGCTAAAATTGAGAGTCGATTCTTGAGGTTAAGAAGTCTTAACATGGTTGTACTTCATTTCAATGATCAAATCAGGCATGCTCTATTTTTAGCTTGTATCTTACGTAATCATTATAGCCGTAACCTGAATTATCTTGCTAAATTAGTTATGTAGGAGTCTCCATTTGCATGATATGTAAAAGGTTGTTCGAGGACGAACAAGGCTTTAAGTGTGGGGTTGTGATCACGGGCAAAAATATATGCCCGAGATACTCTTTATTACTTAAATTAGTCTTGTTTATCTAAGTTATTGTATACATTTTCATGTAATTTTATATAATGTGGAGATATGTGCTAACCAACAAGATTAGCCTTTGTTTTGTAGGTTTTGTTTGAGTAACTAATCCATGAGTTGGTGAAGTAGAAGCTTGGAAACGGAATTAACACGCGAACGTCGGCAAGGAAGAGGCACAAAACAGCCCACCGGCGCGTCGACAAGGTGCCACGGCAGGCAGGCCGCTCAAAACAGCCCACCTGTGCATTGGCAATGTGCCACGGCAGGTGGCCTCCACGACCAAGGGGCTGCAACGCGCTGCCCAGGCAGCGTGACACGCTGCCAACGCGGCAGGGTGCTGCCTGGGCCAATTTCGGGTGATTTTCCAGAGAGCCTCCGCGTCCGTAGCGTGTCACGGAGGCCGTGCTCCGCGATGCACTCTGTGACACGTTGCTTGTTATTCCGGGAAAGATTCCTACTAATATAAATAGCACACTTAGGTTTATTTTTCAGAGGGAAGACTTGGTGGAGCTAGGACGTGGGTTAGCAACAATTGAGGGACGAAAAAGCTAAGGGTTTTTCTCTCTTTCTTTCTTCTTTCAATCAATTGTACGTATGATTTACACCCATTTGAGGATGATCAATCCACAAATGAGTGGCTAATTCTCTTCCTTGCTAAGGTTTTGAACATGTGTATTGAATTTTGATTGTGAATTATATGGTTTTTCATCTTCTTCGTTCATGTTGTTCTATTAATTCTTGTTCTTACTGCATTAGTGTGTGGCCAACATTAATGTACATCTAAAAAGTCCAATTTCACTCGAGAGAGCAAGAAATTGGAAAGTTGTGAATTAATAGGGTATTGTTCTTAACTTGATTTGGGAAAATTGTGTTTTGATGTGCTTTCCTGATAGAAATATACTTGAAAGCCGTATTAGTCAATTTAGGAACCGGAATTGTATTGCTAGGTCATAAATTGCATTTGATCACAGAAATGTAGACGAATGGTTTATGATTCTAAAGTGAGATTAAATACGAGAGTTTTAATCTCTAGGCTAATGTTCTTGGCTAGCAACATGAAGAGAAGAATAACCGAATTATGATTACTATCGAATTCATTACTTGTTCTTAACCTTGGCATGCTCTTATCCATAGTTTCAATTCAAGTAAATATTTGTTAATAGTTTTAGTATATAGTTTATAAACAAAATTATTTAACTTTTGGTTACATTGTTGTCAACATAATTAGAAGTAAACTAGAATATAGTATAATTAAGCAATTTTACTTATCCAGAGTCTCCTTGGATCGATACTTGGCTTACTTAGCCACTCTATTACTTGTTTGACCACGTGCACTTGCGTGTCGATTTTTTACCCCATACCAAAGCACCGAGCAGTCTTCCCACATAGATCTCTCAACAAGCTGATTCATCCACAAAATATTCACCGAGGCTACGTCCTTGTTCCTTAACTTACAAACCTAATGATCAAGAATCTCAACTGGTACCTCCTTATAGGTAAGGATGTCCTTCACCCTAACTTCCTCTACTAGAACCACTAAAGATGGATCTTCGATGCATTTTTTCAGCAAGGACAAATGAAATACCGGATGCACCGAGACTAACTTCGCTGGTAGATCCAACTTATCGGTCAACTTGCCAACACGTCTCACAACCCCATATGTCCTAACATATTGGGACTAAGCTTCCCCTTGTTTCCGAACCCTTAAAGAATCAAGAAATCTCTACTTGCCTCAAAATGAAGATGAAGCATCAAATTATGAATTTGCCCTTCCATAACCATTACGAATGATCAAAATCTGGTCAAATACGTATTCTACATAAGAAAATAAAATCATGGACACCCATATTGATATACTTCTATTTCGAGCCCAAAAAGTCAACTCAAAAGTTAACCCCGAGCCCATAAGAGAAAAACTAGAATTTTATTTGAAAATCATGTTATCCATAACATAAAGAACTATAATATTAAATTTCATCCAAAACGGAGCTCACATCGACTTCGAATTCATCAAAGTACGGTCTCTTAACTCTAGACCCAAAATCCTTAATTTTCCTCTAATAAATTCACAAATAGAAATGAAAACCAACTGAAGTAATCATGGAGAAATACCAAAATAAGGATTAGATACATACCCCCTTATTAAATAGAGAAGAATGCCACAAAAATCACTCAATTCTGACCTCTAGAACTCCAAATATACTCAAAATACTAAATAAACACAGTCTGTGCAAAAATACATTGTTCAGGCATTTATATAGGGCTGCACCAACACTGCACCAACAACTTTAATTTTTACTAAAATGGTCGTAACTTCATCATACAAATTCGAAATGAAACTATTCTTTTTCCTATATTTCTCAAATAATGATAAGGACCTACTCGTTCAATCAAAACTCCATTTGGTGCTCGTTTGCCTAGTCAGGCGTCATTTTTACTCATTTAAGAATTATTTCATCTTTCGTAATAAAACCCGATTATGACTTATCAAAATTGCATCAAACTTTTCAGATAACTCCTATAATTCATGCTAAGAATTTTGAAAGTCTTGCAATAATTTTTCGATCTCAAAAACTAAAAATGGACCTTTGAGTAGTCACACTTTATGCTTAAAATCATGCCAAACACACAAACGTTCAAATACACCCAAAACTCATCCGGAATCCTCCCGTCGTTATCACAAACCAAATATGCAATTCAATCATAAAACACATTCTGGACCTGTTGCAATCATCAAATCACGATATGAGGTCGTTTTGATAGAAAGTTGACTGTGGTCAAACTTAGCTTTCTCAAAGCTAATAAATCCAACCAAAGGTTCAAATCACTCCCGAACACCTCAGGATCCATTCAAACTACCCAACTAAATCATAATTCACCATATGGAACTAACAGAACTTTTAGAACCCAAATTCGAGCTTGTTAACCTGAGATGTTGACTTTGATCAAACCTCTCAAACTTCACCTTCCAAAAAATGAAAATCTTATCCAATCTTCATTGGATCATCTTGGAAATTGTGTCATCCATCTCCGCAAGTCATAAGTAGCAAAATAAAAATACGGAAAGGTTCAAACTAAGAAAATGGGTCAAAAATCACAAAATGACCATGGGGGATTTTACACTTCCAGGATTAGTTAATAACTGCGGTTCCTGAACTTCTACATACCCGGCATCTATGGCAGGGATAGTGAACTATCCTGAACATACATATTTTAACCATCATTTCTATCATGAGGGAACATTCATAGGGCTTAGAGTACGGAAATTATGAGCAGGAATCATTCAAGAAATCTAAACTGGGCATATACTTGATATAACACGATCTTATGAGACGATAAGCCAAATCTTAAGAACTGAGTCCATAGAGATGAGCATGTTTAGAGACATGAGTTTACATACATAACGAGGGACATGACATGAAGCTGAGATTAATGGAAGCATGAAAGAAGACTGGAATCACCATCTGAAGTAGTTACTTCTTATTCTATGAATCTGAATATGAATACACGTAAGGAGTACTTGGAACTTAGACATGGGCATAACATGTTCACATACGGCATGAGTAGAGTATCGCATAGACTGAATTATAGAAGGACACCTAAATAAGTGTGGATCGATCTCCCATAGTTACTAATCCTGGACCTTCACACTTGAAACTCAAGGCATGACCTGGTACTTCACCTTATAATCTACCTCTTAGCTTGAAGGTCATCATTCTGAGGATTGGTCCCCTTCTTAAGGCTAGGCAGAAATCACTACCTCTTGACTTCCCATTTTCTTTAAGGCTATTACGAAAGGCTTCATACTTCTCCAGTTGTACTCCCCCACTCTTTTGGTTCATTACTTCAAGTTCACGAATTCTTCTTCCTCAACTTTTCTTAACTCCTGCAGGGAGAAATGACTCGAGAGTGCCTCTTATTCCACCAACTGGCGTTATTATTTGGAGTGTCAATACATGAGTTGGAAGGATAGAAAGATATTTAATCACACGACATAGATCATGAAAGAAGGAAAATTTCCTAAAACATTTCGTAGCCCCTTTTTCATAAGCGTGGAGTGCTTCACACCCATGAAAAAGACTCTACTTAATGCAGCTTTCAGACACCCTAGGACACCTCAAACCTATGGCTCTGATATCAAGTTTTTATGACTTGAACAGAGGCCCGGATCGTAGACACGAGACAAGGGACCCCGAGAGACCCCTAGTCGACCCATGGCATAAGCATACATCTAACTCAATCAAGAACGGAACAACCAATAATACCATCATGGCGGAAGTCTAACTCAGATATAACATATGAATATACAATCCGAAGTTGGGTACATACATATGTCTGAAAAGCCTCTAAACATGACGAGCTGATGGGACAAGACCCCAACTAACTCCAAATACTGAAAACTGAAATACATATAGAAAGATAGACAGTCTGGTCCTTGAAAGATGAGGACTTGCCAATAAGAAGACGCTAACTCTGATGAACTGTCTAAGAGCAGGGCTGAACCTGAGAGCCAAATCCTATATCATGAAACGATACAACATAGAAAGTATGCGAGTCAGTACATGGAATGTACTGAATATGCAAGGTAAGTAAAACTTCTTAAGTAAAGTAAATCATTTAAAAAATATCATAACATATCATAAGCTTTCAAATTTGAGAGGAGGGCTTGCATGCATTCTTTCTGAAATCAAAATCTTTTCATAACATGACAATACATTGCTTCATAACATCATAACTGACTCGAACGACTCAAAGCTGAAATATGACATTTATAAGAGAAGCTGAACAATGAGTCAAACCTTGCTTTTATATCATGCATGTGTATATAGAAATCATGAGTAGTAAATATGCATAACTGAATCATGAGGAACACTGGGAGACTCATCACATAACTGACATACCACGATAAAGCTTACGTGGTCCTAACTATCAAACTCAAGTGGATGGAGCCATCCAAAGCCTTGCTAGGGCTAAGGACGATACCATGATATTGATATCAAGCTCGGGGCCTGATCGGGGCAGGGGATAGCTCACAAGGGAGGTCCCAATATAATATATATAATAGTATAAACCTATGTTGGCGCATAATTCTGGGGCATAGGGTGATCAACCCATAGCTCGCTCGGTGCTAAACTCTTCTCCCAAAAATATGCATATGCTCTCTACTTCATTTTATAACTAAGCTCAACGTTGTTTATTGACAAAGCTCAATAATGAAATCATGCGTAAACTCAACATCGTATGAAAATGAAGCTCAACATTGTCTATTGACAAAGCTCAATAATGAAATCATGCTTAGACTCGACATCGTCTGAAAATGAAGCTCAATAATGACATACATCTCAATTGTGAACATGCATATGAGAAACTTTATTTCAAAACATACCACATGCTCAAGGATAAGTGGGAGCCCTTGCTCCAAAACCATGTGGTAAGCTTACGTTAGAGATACTACATCATCATACTTGATATAAGGGCTTTGCATAAAACTTTGTCATACTTGAATCTACTCAATTCATTTTGAAAACAATAACATAATCATGGGTAGCTTTAGAAACATGCTTTTCATCATCAAATCTCATCGTCATCATGCATCATCTCATTCTCTTCTTTCATGAACTTCTCATCCATGGGCCTTTAATTTCATAAAACTAGAAAACACAATTTTGATTAAGAATAATTTAAAATCTGCCCATGCTTCACAATTCATCAATAGAAACATAATCTAATCATACCCATGTATAGAAATTGAAGAATTATGCAATTGGGTAAAATCCCCATAACTTGATCATAGGAATTTCTCATATTTAGATAGAAATTGGGCATGGCTGTGGAAGAAGACACTCACTCATAACCCTACATACCTGGTTTGATGATTCTTTGAATTGTATTTAAGATCCAAGAGGAATTCAGAAGTTGGAGGTGATGAACCCTAGCTCTTTCTTTAGAGATAATCTAATCTAAGCATGTCTGAAGAGAGTAAGGATTTAGGCGATGTTAAACCCTTTAATATGACCTAAAGAAAGACCAAAACAATGTCATTTAGGAGTTAGAAGCATAGAAGTTTACCAAAATGCCACAAAACTAATGAAATAAAACCTGTAACTGGCAGTTACCATGACCGACAGTACGGATCGTAGGCTGCTTGTACGACTCGTACTGAGAGTCGTACCATGCCTGTTGCAGCTTCACTAAATCACTCATAACTTTTTACTCTGAACTCCAATTGATGAAAGATCGGATATGTAGATAAAAGACTCAAAGGGCTTCAATTTGATGTGCTGAATCATCCAAAAGCATTTTGGAACTATGATCGGTTGAAGTTTACCCTTATACGAACCAATATGAAAAACACAATCGGCAAGAAGGCTCTCAACTCAACTTCATGCTAGAGGTTCCTTAAGACCTTAATTTGCATACAATACAATTCTTACACTTTGGAATTAATCTTATCACCTTGTTTCCATAAATTATTTGGGTGTGGGTCTATCCACATACCTAGAAGGGTTCCTAACTTAGCCCGAAAGTCCGAGGTATTATAATATATCAACTCACGACTGAATCAATGATTCAAACCATCATATTATGACTCGTACCATGAGTCATACCACCAACCTATGGTTTCCCCCAGTGACTAATGATTCCACTCTTCCCCATTTCTATGAATATTTCCACGACTCGTACCATGATCGGTAACACCATCCTACGAGTTGTACTATTACCCGTACAATCATTCACATGATAACTCCAAATACATTCTACGACTTCTGGCTGCTAGTCATACTCATATAATACGACTCATAGTGGGGACTCGTGGTTGGGAAACAACTTATCTGATCTAGACTATGGTTCTTCCTACGACCCGTACTACCAACCTATGACTCGTAGGTTGAGTCGTACTGAAGTAAATTTTTCCAACTTTTCTTGCCGATCACACTTCAAATCTAAAGTCTAGTCTTAGAAACTTTTGGGGTATTACATGATGTACATGCATAATTGAAATCATGAGGAACAATGGGATACTCGTCATATAACCGACATTACCACAATAGAGCTTATGTGGTCCCGACTATCACACTTAAGTGGGCAGAGCTGTCCAAAGACTTGCCAGGGCTAAGGAAGATACCATAATATAGATATCAAGCTCAAGGCCCCTTGGGGGTAGGAGAAAGCTCCAAAGAAGTCCCAAAGTATATAAGTAAACCTACGTTGGCACGTAGTTCTGAGGCATAGGGTTGACTTACCCTTAGCGTACTCGGTGCTAAACACTACTCCCAAAACATGCATATGATATCCATCATTTTTCAACAAAGTTGACCATCGTCTAGTGACGAAGTTTAATAATAACATACATGCATAATTGGAAATCATAACATGAGGAGCCTTGGCTCAAACAGTACCACAAGCAGAAAATAATGGGAGTCTTGACTCCAAAATCATGTGGTAAGCTAATTCATGAAATCATGAAACATACTTGATCATATGTGCTTGCCCAATACTTTAATATGCTTGAAATCAACTTGATTCACTTTGAAAACATGAACAATAACATGGGTATATTGAAATCATACATTATTCATAAACATCTCATCATTCTTGAATGCATAACTCATAGATCTCAACTTTCATGATCATTCATAGATGGCATCATAATTTAGAAAACTTGAAAACATAATTTATAATTTAAAACATTGTAAAATCTACCCATTAGTCATAATTCATCATTTAAAATATGCTTAGATCATACCCATGAATAAAGCTTAAGAATTCATGCATTGGATAAGAACCCCATGGAATCATCAATTAGAATATCTTGAATTGAGAGGAAATTGGGCATGGATGTGGACAATTACACCCACTCATAGCCTTACATACATGAGAGGATGTAATTCTACAACTTCCTTGATTACCCAATTAAGATTTGGGGGAAGAACCTTGATGAACTAGGCTTGATCACCTCTTTAACCTCTAAACTTACATGCATGAATATGAATGAGCCTAGAATGAGCTTATTCCTCTTAAAACACACTATTTAGAGCTTAAAACGACATAGTTTAAGCTTTAAGAATATAGGAATTATGGAAAAGACCTTACTAAATTCACAGGGAAAAAAAATTACCAGTCCCAATGAGAGAATGGACGAATCGTGGACGAGTCATCATCACAGGCCACAACTCGTGGTATGCAGCTATTGGCTACACTGGAAGTTACATCAAGATCGCCACCTTGTGGCACTTAATGACCCATTACTGGTGACCATGATACATGGTCACCTTTTGTCACCCTCATTGCCTAAAAATTACCTGGGCGTCACCACGGGCGACACCACAACTCGTGGTGTTCCCAACAAGTCATGGTGAGGACCAGTTAAGTGCATTATCCAAACTTCTCTTCTTCCTTTGCCCATCCTTAACCACAGGTGACCTAACGGATCGTGGGGTTGACCACGACTCATGGTCACACCCGTGGTCACCCCGAACTTAAAAATTTTCAACTAAGTCAAACTCCTCACCATGAGTCACTTAATGACTCGTGGCCATCCTAAAGGGTGACTGGATGACTCGTCCTGTGACCTTGTGAAGAAAATTTTTTTTCTCAGTTTCAACTCCCAGGTCTGATCTTAGGACTTTTGGGTATAACAAGGGGGATAATAAGACACCTTAAAAGAAAAAGGGGTGGAATTAAAAATATAGTCTTAGTTCAAGGGGGTACTTATGCCTTTTCCCTAAACAATAAATAGGTAAAGTATTAAAATAAGAGAGATAAGTGCAATATTATAAACCACAAGAAAATTTAGTGCTACAAAGTTGAATCTAAGGGGACATTAAGAAACACTGCTCAAAAATTGATACATAAAAATCAAGGGACAAGGTCGATCAAATAAAATCGAGGTGAAACTGGGCATGTTCATCAATTTTTTTATTTTTATTTAATTTTTCAACAAACCTTCACTGTCCCTTGGATTGTCTGTTAGTATGTTTTACGCATTTTTGCATGGATAATTCTTATCGGGATAAAATTGGATAACCCGATGAACAAAGTCAAATTTTATTAAAAAATAATAAAAAATTACTTTACAAACCCTACCAAACACGTCATTTTTTCTAATTAATTATTATTTTTTAAATAAAATATAAATATAAATAAAAAAATATATTTAAATGAATTTTGAAAAGCGAACGGACAGTGTCACTAAGTTCATCGATTTTTATGATCAAGATCTGATCAACTCACTTAATATATAAACTAACAGACTACCCCATTATAATATGTCGGTTTGTCAAAGTAAATTAAACTAGAGTCATGAAAAATCTCATTTCTCTCTTTTCTTTTCTCTCACTCTCTTCTCTAGCGATTTCTGCCTCACAGCTGCCACCATACCTCGCAGACCACCAGCGTCCTCCACCAATCACCCACTACCTTGTCGTCCCTCCACTATTTCCCCTCCTTCGTTTTTATTATTTTATCCCAAAATTTAAAGGTTAGAATTTCTATGTCACGACCTGAATATAGGCTCAGATCAAGACACGGGACAAAGAACCCCGAGAGGCTCCAAGTCGACTTATGGAATGAACATAACATCTAAGGTCAACATTTTAAATGCGGAAATCTAACATATAACATAGCAGAAGTCTGAAGATCTCATAACATATGAATACACAACACAAGTCTAAAGCTTAATATATATTATGTCTGATAAGCCTCTACTACTGACGAGTTGATGGGACAAGACCCCAACTAACTCACTACAGTCTGAAACTGAAAATACTGAATATAACTGATAAGAAGGGCCCTTGAAAGATGAGGATTCACCAACTCAGACTGGGAGATGCTAACACTAAATATCTGGCTAGCGGTGGGACTGAGCTTGAATGTCTGAGCCTGTATCATAAAACGATACAACATAGAGTATGCCGCCAGTACGTGAAATGTATCGAGTATGCAAGATAAGTAAAATTGCTATGTAAGTAAAATAAGAGATCACGCATATCATAAACATTTCATCATAAGAGTCTGAGAGTATGGCTTGCATACTATTATCTGAAAACGTGACTTAAACATAACTGAATATCATGACTGAATCGAATGATCCAAAACTAAAAACTGATAATCATAAGTAAAACTGAACATTGGGTCAAACCTGCTGAAAAAATAATATCATGACTGATGATCATGCATAACTGAAATCATGAGGAATAATGGGAGATTCATCATATAACCGACATTACCACAATAGATCTTACGTGGTCCCAACTAATACACTCAAGTGGGCAGAGTCATCTAAAGCCTTTCCAGGGCTAAAGATGCTACCATGATATCGATATCAAGATGAAGGCCCCTTGGGG
The DNA here is from genome assembly GCA_035772735.1 of Datura wrightii. Taxonomy (NCBI): domain Eukaryota; kingdom Viridiplantae; phylum Streptophyta; class Magnoliopsida; order Solanales; family Solanaceae; genus Datura; species Datura wrightii. The sequence continues at coordinate 3,534,616 of JASDFA010000010.1, read as the reverse complement.
AAAGGGAAGCTCACAAGGAAGGTCCCAAATAATCTGAACATACCTATGTTGGCACGTAATTCTAAGGCATAGGGTTGAAAGAACCTTAGCCTACTCGGTGCTAGGCACTACTCCCAAAAACATACATATGCTCTCCGTTATTTTTTCAATGAAGCTGACCATCGTCTAGTGATGAAGCTAAATCATGACATGACATACATATTCTAAAAACATAATATGAAGAGCCTTGGCTCAAAACATACCACAAGCTGAACAAGAGTGGGAGTCTAGACTCCAAAATCGTGTGGTAAGCTAATAACATGAAATTTAGATAAATCTTGAAACATACTTGATCATATGGGCTTGCCCAATACTTAAATATGCTTGAAATAAATTTGATCACTCAAAATATAAACATAGATATGGGTAATTTGAAATCATACTTTCATCATCAACATCTCATCCTAACTAGAAGAATAGATCATAATCTCATCTTTTCATGAAATCCACAGATGAGCATTTTATTTGTAAAACTTTGAAATCATAATTTGTAATTGAAAATATTATAAAACATGCTTATAAATCATAATTCAATATTAGAAGCATGCATAGAGAATACCCATAATGGATACTTAGAGAACTCACAAGTTGGGTTAAAACCCCATAGATTCATCAACTTGAAAATCACATGAAATTGAAGAGGGATTGGGCATAGGAGTGGATGGATACAACCATTCATAACTCTACATATCTGGGAAATTCTGATTACACAATCCTCTTGAATGCCTAAAGGAATTTGAGGAAGAACTTGATGAATTCTAAGCTTGATCACCCTTAGGAACTTCTAGGCTTACATGCATGGAGAGGAATAGGTTTAGAATGAGTTAAACCCTCTTAAAACACACTATTTGAGCTTAAAATGACGTAGTTTAGGTCTTAAGAACTTAGGAATTAAGAAAAAGCCCTTAATAAATTCGTAGGAAAATACACACTACCAGTCCTAACGAGGGACTGGATGACTTATTGTCTAGGACCACGAATCGTGGTCTACTGTTATGACCCGAACATAGGCCCGGATTGAGACATGGGACAAGAAACCCCGAGAGACTCCAAGTTGACCCATGACATGATCATAGCATAACATTAACTAGACAATAACTAACAAAATCATAATTGAGCAGAAGCTAAGTGATACACAAAACATAATCTAATAAAATTCTAATACATCAACTGAATCTGTTTACACAAGTCTAAAAGCCTCTACTAAACTGATGAGCCACTGGGACAAGCCCCAGCTAACTCCTAAAATCTGAAACTGAAACATAATGAAAATGGGAAACGTAGATAGTGTCCACGAGAGATGAGTACTCACCACAAGAAGATGAAATGATAATGGAGCTTATTTAACCATGCGGCCGAGTGTGGAAACCTAAATATATATCATGAAATGATATAGCAAAGTATGTGGTCAGTACTTGAAAAGTACTGAGTATGCAGGAAGCATAAATAAACTAAACATGTAAGTATTCAAGAGGGAAGTAACTGAATGCATCATTGAATGTAAAACTGAGTTGAAATGCAATGACCCTGTCTAAGATAACACATGTATTGACATGAAGCCTTTATTCAAAAACATTTAGTGAAGTATAATTAACAGATGCATAGGGGTCATGTGTTGAAAATATCTGAGAAATGAAGCTGTAACTGCTTATCATACACTTTACTGACCTGAATTCCTCTAAATCTGATTTCAGCTGAAATCTGAGTCTATACAGAGCTGAACTGAACTAATATCATAGGCTAAGCTAAAGGAAACGTTCTTTGCTATGGAGTGTCCCTGACTGACTAAGGGAAACATTCTCTGATAATGAAAATCCCTGACTAAACTAAGGGAGACGTTCTTTGCTAATGAGAATCCCTGTATGAGCTAATGGAGGCATTCTCTTCTAATGAGAATCCCTGACTGAGCTAAGGGAGATGTTCTCTACTAATGAGAATCCCTGTCCGAGCTAAGGGAGGCGTTCTCTGCTAATGAGAATCCCTAACTGAGCTAAGGGAGACATTCTCTGCTAATGAGAATCCCCGTCTGAACTAAGGGGAACATTCTCTATTATGGAGAGTCCCAATAAACTAGAACATGGAGTTCACTAGTCTGGCGCCATTCAACTCGTCTAAGTCGCTTAAGCTAATTAGAGACAAGAGCATTCAACTATTTATATCATATTCAATATCATACTAGATTCATTTAGAGTTAATCAAGGCTACTTTCTACTAACAACAAGCCCAAGGGTTTGAAGGATCATTCTCATGTTTTATCATCATAATTCATATCATCATAGTCTCGAATCATCGTTTAAATCGTACATTTTACTTTTATTAAGCATTGATAGGATCAGATCATATTTTAAACATTTCCACAACATTTGAATCTCGAATTCACATTATATAGAATACATTCTATATTCATGAAGTCTCCATTGATTCAACTCATACCCAAGACATTTACATCGAAATCATAGTGAAAACGTGCATATACTACACATTGGTCAAAGCCCATAAGTTTTAATCGTGTTCCAACACATATAACACAACATATGTTCTAGATTTGCGGGGACCCATATGATCTACTTATACTTTAAACAAGGATGCAAGTTCATGATAAGAGCATATGAATAATTAATGAAATCCCATTTGAAATTCCAGGCTAACTCATGGTGAAAGTCCTAAATTCATGTTGTTCACATCTCATACACCTAATTGAAGAAGGTATAAGTAACTTAATAAGCATATACGACTATCAACCATGTCGGGTCTTAGAATTCAAATAAAAACACGTGAGAATTCGTACATAATTTGAACCCTAGAACATGCTTTCCTAAAATTAAGAGATTTGGGTTTTTTTATAAAAAGTTTGGGGCACAAGGATGAAAGGATGTCCTTGTTGAAAACCCACATACCTGATTAGGAGGAAATTCCCACTTGAACTTGAACCTATAAGCCTTTGAAGAAACCCTAAGTGAAATCGTTGAGTCTTGAGAGAGAAGAGGAAGAAGGGTTTGAGAGGGTATCTTGAGGGAATGAGAGATTAGGCTAGAAGAAACCCTTAAAAGCATCCTATTTAATACTCAAAACAATGTAATTTAGGAGTTAGAAGCATAGAATTTTATGAAAACACCCTTGGAAATTTGTAGGAAAAATTCCATCTGCTAGTCTCCGCGAGGCACTCCACGAGTCATGGGGTTGACAACAACTCGTGGTACCAAGTTGTGGAGTGCACTAGAACCTTTCAAAAGAGTTTCCTCAAATCTACCGATGACCAACTTCACAAGTCGTTATCTGACTTAACAACTTATTACTCCTTCTGTTATCACTGAAGCCCAAAAATCCTACTCCTTCCCATGATTGGCCAGACGAGTCCTTGCTTCACTGGACAACTCATCATGTCCACTCGTTGTCAACACTGGTCCACATCCTTCAAATCCTTCCAACGACTGACATGACGGGTCGTTGTTTCACCTAATGACTCATCAGGTCGTCCGTTGCCAGCACTGCTAGGAACGTAGAACCCCAGAAGCATTCCAGACTTAGGAAATTCTTCTAACATTCTAGGGCAATGGATGAAGTGGGGCGCCCACAAGGGTCCTCAAGCTTAAAAATTTGACTAACACTCTAGTGCTATGGATGGAGCGGGGGCACCAAAGGTGTTTAGAAATACAGAAATTTGGCTAACTCATTGGTGCTATGGCATGAGTGGGGTGCCCGGAATCATTCTTCAGAGGTAATTTGACTAACTCCTTGGGCATGGGGCGGCACACCAGACCCTCCTGGATGAATTTTGCTGATTTTTAAGCTAAATACTGGAGGAAAAAAGCATCATTTGAAGGATCACATATATATATATATGTTTGTATATATATATATATATATATATACACACACACACACACACATACAAATATATATATATATATATATATATACAAGCATATATATACAAACATATGCGTCATTTGAAGGATCACATATATATATATGTTTGTATATATATATATATTTGTATGTGTGTGTGTATATATATATATATATATATATATATATATATATATATATATATATAACATCTAGGGCATTTTGAGCAGGAGATTATTCATCGTATCATTCATCTTTTTTGAAGGTTGTAAACAAAGCTTTTTGGAGGAGAGACAAGTTCTACTTAGGTTTCTTCTTTTCTTTATTGTTTTATTGAGAATGATGAAGTTATCTTTCTTTTCCACTTGTCTATGACTGGCTAAATTCCCATTCTACGGTCTTAGCCATAGTTGATGGTTGACATTTAATAGAATGATTAATGATAATTTTGATTCTTCATTAAAGGTTGTGTATATTTACTTGTTATAACTGCTTATTCACTAGGGTAATAACCTTGTGAGTAAATCTGTTGCTTTTAGGTTGAACTTGGGAAAGGAACCAAAAGGGTTAAAAGTAAATGTAAAATAGGAATTCGAAGATCCTTTGGCCCATTGTTTGGAGGTTAGAAGTTGTTGTTGAGGATAGGGATATGCCCTTTAACCCTGTTTAATTAAAATACAAGTAGGCATAATTATCATTTCATATTTCTCCTGCATCCATAGTGATATAAGCGTTAGCGTTCATGTGATAGTTCTTGGATGCTCGAGAGAATGGCAAGGAATGGGATAGTAACTTTCAATTTATAAACTTAGGAGGAATCAATCTAGAGTAATCATGTCTTGAGAACTCAACTTGAAATGAAAGTTCTGATTCCCTAGATTTTCAGCATCATTTGAAGTACAAACAATTTGGCAACAATCTTAGTTCTTTAGTCAATTTTACATTTCAAGTTTTTAGTAGTTTAATTCTCCAGACCGTTCCCTATTTTATCTGTTTTATTAGTATAGCGAAATAAGCTAATAACCCTAAAACAACTGAATTGACAAGTCTTTGAGGGATCAATAATCGGGACTTCACAGTCCTATATTACTTGATGACCATGTACTCTTGCTTGCGCTTAGGTGACATCATGCTTTTGTGCCTTTGCCAAGGACTTGAAGATTGATTGATTGGTTGTAGGTTAGGATTTTTATTTTGCTATTATGTATTTTACACTTTTTTTTGTTTGTTTATGAATTTTATAGGTGTTGTGTGCTCATTGTTTGCCACATACGTGAAGTCAAGAATGACTTTTGTCTTCTTTTGATCCTAAAATTGAGAGAGCCTTTCAAAGGTTAGCTATGGAAAATAACAAGCAACCATAGGGCAATAACTAGGAGGTCCCAGTGTTGAATTTTTCTTAGCTAAAGTTGGAGAGTGTTTCTAAAGCGATCATCAAGCCAGCCATCACTGGGAACTTCAAGTTTAAAGAACGGACCATGTGGTTGGTTCAAAACACTAGCCAGTATTAGCGCAAGCCGCACGAGGACCCTCACAGACATCTGATGATGTTCATTAAGCTGAGTGAGAAATTTCACTATCAGAATGTGTCAGATGAGTATGTAAAGCTCACGTTGTTTCCATTCACGTTTATTGGTGAGGCCAAGGAGTGGCTTCAAAATGAGCTAGCATGTTCCATCACCACTTGGGAGGTTCTTTCAACAAGTTCATCAACAAGTTCTTCTCATCATGGAGAATGAAAGAGTTAAGAGAGAGGATCTATAGTTTTGTGTAGAGAGATGGTGAAACCTTGGCCCCAGGCTTGGAAATGGTACAAGGGATATTGGAGAGATTTGTCATACCATATGCAACCAAAGGAGATTATTGAACACAACTTTATACAAGGGATGAAGCCAAAGTCAAAGATCTCGCTTGATGCTACTACACAGGGACAAATTTTATCCAAGAGCTACGAGGAGATTGAAGCTCTTTTGAACCTTTGTTAGCGGGGAGTCAAGACTATCAAGACTCAAGTAGAGGACTCATAGAAGCTAAGTTGCTTGGAAAGCTTGAAGTAGATGTTGTGGTAGCAACCCGAGCAGACATAAGTCAACTGGTGAATGTGATTAACAAGCTTATGACAAACACCAGTAGAAAGTCAAGTTCAGTAGGTCCATCAGGTCTAGATTCCACCACCATCATGTGAGGTGTGTGGAGAAGGCCACACTTATTCAAGTTGTCCAAGGAAAATGTGAGCGCAATCTCTTTGCGCAGTGGTAAAGAGCTAGGTAGGTGATTCCTAGAGAAAAGAAAACTGATGAAGAGCAGGTTGTGATGTCCGGATAGGAGGTTGGTGAGTCAAGCAATTCAAATCCAAAGTTGGTAGAAACCAGAACACCCCCTTCTTTTCCACAAAGATTTAAGAAGCAGAAGGAGGACTCAGCCAACCAGAAATTTCTTGAGGTGTTGAAGCAGGTACAAGTTTACTTACCATTTGTGGATCTTTTGTAGGAAGTTTCAAAGTATGCCAAGTATTTGAAGAACATTGTGGCAAATAAGTGGAGGCTAATGGAGTTTGAAGTTGTGACTCTCACAAAAGAGTGCAATTCTTGGGTGCAAAACAAAATTCCTAAGAAGCTAAAAGATCCCAGGGCTTCACCCTTCCAGTGGTGATTGGAAATAAAGAAGTAGGTTCAATATTGTGTGACTTGGGTGCAAGCATTAATCTGATACCTTCATCCTTGTTCACAACCTTGGGCTTAGGTGAAACACGTCCAACCATAGTAACCTTGCAGCTTGCTGACAAGTCTCTTGCATATCCTGACGAAATCATAGAGGACGTCCTAATTAAGGTTGGACCTTTTATCTTACCTGTGGACCTTATAATTTTGGATTGCGAAGAAGCTGCAGTAGTTCCCCTCATTTTGCGTAGAGTATTCTTAGCCACCACAGATGTGGTCATAAAGGTGAAGTCGAGTAGGATGTCGATGACTGTGAATGGTCAGGAGGCAGTTTCAATGTGATAAGGCTAGCAATATTGCTGCCCCATCATGAGGAGCTTAAGGAAATTATGGATGTATAGCTAGAAATATCTACAAAGGCCTTAAAATAGTATTTATGACAAGAAGATCCACTTGGAAGAGCATTGGTATATGAGAAAGAACAGGGTGATATCGTAGAAAAGGTTGAATGCTTAGCAGTCTTGGATTCAACCAGCACCCATGTTAGCATAGAGGGTCCCTTGGGGACACTTGAAAAACTTGTGACTTGGGAAAGGCCAAAGCGATCTATTGAAAAAGTGCCAGTTCTTGAGTTAAAACCTTTATCTTCGCATTTGAAATATGCTTTTCTAGGAAGTGATAACATACTGCCTATGATAATATCTACTTTGTTGTCTGATAAACAGGTTGACAAGTTACTAGAAGTGCTAAGGCATCATGTGACGGTGCTTGGGTGGACAATAGTTGTATAAAAGGGATAAGCCATTTCTTTTTTATGAATAATATACTACTAGAAGAGGGGGCCAGACCTATTGTTGAACACCGGTGGAGACTACTCGGCTTGCTCTCGGGTTAGTAATTTATATTAAAAACTGACACGCAAGTCACGTGGTCAAACAAGTAATAAAGTGGCTAAGTAGCCAAGTATCGATCCAAGGAGGCTCAAGATATGTAAAATTGCCTAATTTACTATATTTCTATTTAACTTCTGATTATGCTAACAACAACGTCCCCAAGAGTTAATTGAGTTTTTGTTTCTAAACTATATACTACAATTAATAACAACTATTTACTTTTGAATTCAGACAATGGATATGAACATGCCAAGGTTAAGAACAAGTAATGAACTTGATAATCATGATAATTTTTGTTAATTCTCTTCTTCATGTTGCTAGCCAAGAACATTAGCCTAGAAATTAAAACTCTCGTATTTAATTTCACTTTAGAATCATAAACCATCCGTCTACATTTCTGTGATCAAATGCAATTTATGACCTAGCACTACAATTTCGGTTCCTAAATTGACTAATACGGCTTTCAAGTATATTTCTATCAGGAAAGCACATCAAAACCCAATTTTCCCAAATCAAGTTAAGAACAATACCCTATTAATTCACAACTTTCCAATTTCTTGCTCTTTCGAGTGAAATTGGACTATTTAGATATACATTAATGTTGGCCAATCACTAATGCAGTAAAGAACAAGAATTAATAGAACAACATCAAAGAAGAAGAATAAAACCATATCATTTACAATCAAAATTCATTACACATGTTCAAAACCTCAGCAAGAAAGGGAATTAGCCACTCATTCTTGGATTGATCATCCTAAAATGAGTGTAAATTATACTTACAATTGATAGAAAGAAGAAAAGAAGAGAAGAAATCCCTTAGCTTTTTCAATCTTCAACTGCTACTAACCCACGTTCCTGCTCTCCACTTCTGAACTCAGTCTCAAAACTAAAAACTAAAAAACTACCCATTAAAATAAACCTAAGTGTGCTATTTATACTAGTGGGAAATTTTTCCCGGAATAACAAGCAATGTGTCACGGAGGCCAACGCGGAGCACTGCCTCCGTGACACGGCGGGACGCGGACCTTCACTGGAATTTCCAGGGTCCGGAAAATCAACCTCAACGTGGAACGGAGGCCATCGCGGAGGCCTATCTCCGTGCCACGGAGCTGACGCGCAGGCACACTGGAAATTGCCAATTTAATTCATGCTCAGGCAGTGTGCTACCGTGATGGTAGCGTGGCACGGAGCCATCGCGGAGCCCCTATAAATCCTGCATTCCAAGGTCTTTTCCACGCTCGCATCCAAGTCCAACTCCGACATAATTCCAACATGCATTTTAGCTCCTAAAAATCACATTTACCTGCAAAACAAATGCTAATCATGTTGGTTAGTATAAATTCGCATTTTATTACCAATTACATGATATTATATACACATTGCACAACAAACAAGGTAAAAATGATACGTTTGAGTATCACTTGGGCATATAAATCTGCCCAAGATCACTTACCCCACACTTATGTCCTTGTTCGTCCTCGAACAACACATACACAAATCATGCAAATTACATCCCAACCTTCATCACTATGGTGCCCCAATTTATGCTACGGTCATACCGATTATTCAATTTTTTCCAAATCATCAAGAAAACATGCTTGGTCGTACAATACCATGACCCTTAATACATCAAGGCTTCCTAGACTTTAAGAATTGATTCTTGATATCGGCAAACTCATGCAAATCAACTAATCAAGAAATCCGACACGAAAATCAATCTTTGATCAAGCATGTGCCCTCACAACTTGAGAGAAATTCCCCTTTATGTTCATGCAACACACAAACATGCAAGTAGGGGCATATAAAAATTAATTTCACTCTCTCTCCCAAAAGAATTCACATGCATCATGTCATGACCCATAGGCTTGCCCTTAGTGTATTACTCCACTAATATAAAGAAATGCAATATAGGATCACGTAGGACTTTAATGGGTTGTAACGGGGCTATGGATCTAGTATATATATATTGGATTAGCCAATAATAGTCGCTAGCATCCTTAAGCGCCTTTTCAACTCATTCCCATCGACTCATGGACATTGTTCCTCTCTTTTCTCTTTTTCTCCCATTCATGCTGGTTTACTTTCATACAACCCATTTCATCAACCACACTTGACACAGAACAGAGGGTTTTCATGTACCCTTACTATCAATTAATTACAACAAGTGTCTCTTCAACGTCATCTTTTCTTTCCTCACTTTGCTTTTCGTTTTCTTTTCACTCTTTTCACTCTTTAACACTTTGGGAAACATTTTCTGTTCTTTGTAAGCGCTTAAGAGCTTCTTATAGACTTTAAGGCTAATGAAAAGAAGGAATAAAGCTTAGTTCATACAATTTTGGACAAAAGAAAGAAATCGGCTAAAGGCTCAACGGGCTGACTAGGGTATACAACATATAAAAAGGTAGAATTTGACAAGAAAAAAAAATGGAAACTATCGGTTAAAACAAAGAAATGCCTACATCCTTTCCAATACTACACCTCCTTCATTTCATTTTGTATACACACCAGGCAAGTTCTAGACAATTCACAATGACATGGAATAGCAAAACCTCACTTCACACTTCATGCACATGCTCATCAAGATGCATTCACAGACTCTTTAATTAGTCAATTACATGAATTCAAGATTAAGCCTCTATCATAATGAACCAAATTCTATAGCCTAGGTAACTCAACATATTTACAGAATTGCATGCTTTCAAACGAATCACTTTCATATTTTGAACATCAATTACAACACGCAACGAAATTTTAGCAACCATAAGCAACTACAGTTTATTGATGCAATCCACCAAAGAAAACTAAAAAAAACAAATAAAAATCCTACTCCTACCGACTACATTTCCCTTAAGACGGTCGTCATCCATCCATCATAGGGAACGGTCACTAACTATGACATCGGTTCAATGGGACTATTCTCGGTAAAAGAACCGAAAACAAACTCCGAGAAACCCAAAAATAAAAATCGAAAAGAAAAAAAAAAATTTTACATCGATCATTTCGATAGAAAGAAAATATTTACAAGTGCAAAATATTTTCGCAAATATTTTTGAAAAATATCGATCATGTCGATAGAGAAAAAAAATTTATTTACAATGGCAACCATACTTTCAAAAACACACATCATCAGCCACAAAACAAATATATGCACATTCATCACAAATCAGTTCGCAACAGGGAAAGCACAACATACATAAACAACAAGGAAAAATATACAGCAGATTAGAGCCTTGTCCCAGCACCTAACTACTCCCCACCCCACACTTAAATCGAACACTATCCCCAGTGTTCACAAAAATACAAAGCACAAAAATTGGGTGGTGGAACTCCCTGCTTAGTCGAAATATTCGACTTCTTCATCCGGTGCTGCGGCCTCGTCGCCCATGTCAGAATCAGCTCCATCGTCATCATCGGACTCCACATCAGAGTCCTCACGACGTGTCTCCTCATCAGTAGGGACATCATCATCTGTCGGCTCCACAAAGGCTGGACCCACCTTACATAAGGCTCTGGCGTTCTCGCCAAAGGGGTAGTCCAGCTCCAACTGCCATAACTCCTCCTCGGTGGCTGGTCTCCCACCAATCCGTAGCTGCAGCATCTGCATGCTGAACATACGGGCCATGTACTGATCGCACGAGCATGTCGCTCTCCCAAAGTCAGCACAGGTCCGTGTGTAGTGTTGGGGGCCTTAGTCTTTGTCATATCGAGGGCCCTCCGCTCCAGCTGCGGAATATAATCCAAGGCTTCTTCCTGAATGTCGAGGCCTCGGAGGAAGGTGGTGATGAGTCCGCCAAACCCGTATCTGTGGCCCTGGTGCAGTCTGGCTCTCTTCATGGCGGATATTATGACCGCCCCAACATTAATCTCGAGCCCTTTCATAAGGGCATACACCAAGCAGACACGGTCCCGGGTCACGTCTGTTATATGAACTCCCGGGATCAAGCACGAACATACAATTTTTAGCCAGATTCTGGCCTCCCTGTTCATCTGCGAGTAGGGCAGAGTCTGATGGTAACCCCTCTCCTTGTGTCTACTCCATCGGGCTGTGGATCGAGCCCCACACAACGTACGTCTGATGTCGGCGTACGGTGGGGTGATGTTTAGCTGGCGAAGAACGTGGGCGTCTGTGTCCCGCGCTCCAACGATGGCATTCAGCTGCTGGGGTTCCAGAGTGACGATCTGCCCTCTGATTTTAATAGTGTGGCTTCTGATGGACGGGTTCCAGTTGGCATAAAATTCCCGGACCAAGTGAAGGTTGCACTCCTTGGGCTCCTGAAAGATAAAGCTGAGCCCAGCTGCCTCAATCCTCTGTACAATGCGAGGGAACTCCTGTGCGAGTGGTTCCCTTGCAATATGTTCCTCGGGGAAGTACTTGTTTTCTTTGTGCTTCGCATACCATTTCTTCCCTTCATCGGTGACCCATCGTGTTCCATATCGGCGGTGTTGGCCGCGCGGAACAGCGGGTACAACTGGGACTGCAGTGCCCAGTCTCATCCTTTTTCTGCCGGTGCCTGAGGTAGAAGCACCCTTGCCTTTGTCTTGCCTGCTAGCCATTGTACCTGTCAATTTACACAACCAAGCACAACGTTAAGCTAAAAACTTGTTAGCTTCGGCTAAGGTCGGGTTAAACAAAATTTACCCCACACTTATTCCTTAACAATATTTACAAAATTTCAGCAAGGATAGCTCTATTTACAACCCCAAACACAAACAACTATACACCTATTGCTTAGTGCGTTCACAACAAAAATTCGACAGCATAACGGTTAGCGTACTACTCAGACTTCATACAGCTAATACCAATCCTACTATCGCCAACAATTCACCCATCGCACTTCGCAACACAACAACAACAAACTAAAACAACTAGAAAAACATTTTATATACAAGCTAATCTAAACAATCTAACCAATTCACACATTATGCAATTTCCCACAAAAATTCGAGAATTAGTCGTCTTTTAACAGTTATACAATATTTACCACGACTTATCTCAAATAATAAACACACCCCGGCATCGAATTCATCAAACTATCAAGTTACCCAAGTCAAATTCAACAATCAAGCCCTGGAATAGAGTTCTACAATCAATTTTGAATTATTTACATAATCGACAAGTTCAAACACCAAATACAACAATCCGAACATAATCAATCACAAAATAATTCAACATCATGTTTAATTTCTACCTAGGGTGATATATCTCACCTTACCTGCCAAATTTGACAAAAATCGCCAAAAAATTGAGTTAAATGATGAAAACATACCTTAGGATTGACGAACCAAAGAAACTTGACGTTTTTCTTTGCCTATTAACGTGGCACGTTGCTTGGGGAGGGGGAAATGGGTGTTTGGTCGCGGAGGGAAGAGGGAATGGGGAAAATACGGGCGAAATCGGGGTTATATTTAAAGAAAACACGCGGGTCACCCAGAAACCCGGTGTGACCCGACACTGGATAAGGGGCAACGTGTCACGGAGGGTAACGCGGAGCCCCTCCTCCGTGACACGGAGCCAACGCGCTGGCTTACTGGATTTTTGAAAAATCCAGATTTGCCTTCAACGTGTCACGGAGGCCAACGCGGAGCATTGCCTCCGTGACACGGCGCCAACGTGCCAGTGATCTGTTTCACCAATACATTTAATTTTTCATACCTCGCCTCATATTCTCGATTCCATGTATATTTCCTCCGTAATACCTGAAAATCACCTCACTAAACAAAACTTGGTTAAATTAATAGATTTCCTAACTAAAATAAAAAAATATTAAATAAAATGAAAATCTAAACCTAGTTAAGAAAAAGAACAGAAAAATAAAAATTATTTACACTAAAAAGAAAGAAAGAAAATATTTTTCACGGGTTGCCTCCCGTGCAGCGCCTGGTTTACCGTCGCGGCTCGACGTCCTTTAAGCTCATTTATCTACTAGGGAGATGGACGATTTGTCCCGATCATGATCATCCCCCCAGTAGTTCTCAACCTTGTCCGATGGCCTACCTAGTAACTCTCGGGAATCACTCACTCCATTAGCATTCCCATGATCAATTACGTTGATCACCGAGAGATCCTTGTAAACAGTCGGGAGCTTAGGTACCTTGTACACATCGAATACTTCGACCTTGTCATGTGCTCGCATCGTGAGTTGACCCGCAGCTACATCAATTAATGCCTTTCCGGTTGCTAAAAAGGGTCGTCCCAAAATAAATGGGACTTCAGCATCTGGTTCAAAGTCCAGAACAATAAAATCGACCGGAAAAATGAGGGAGCCTACTTGCACTAACACATCCTCAACAATGCCATCCGGCTTAGCCAAAGACCTGTCTGCTAGCTGCAAGATTACCGTTGTAGGTCTAGGACTCCCTAGACCTAACTTTCTGAATACCGAAGATGGCATCAGATTTATACTTGCCCCCAAGTCGCATAATCCACGCGCTCGGATACTTTGCCCAATAGTAAGCTGGATAGTGAAACTTCCAGGGTCTTTCAATTTTGTGGGCAACCTATTTTGAATACGGGAAGTGCATTCCTCCGTTAAAGCTACCGTGGCATACTCAGTCAAACGACTTTTGTTAGCCACGATGTCTTTAATATACTTCGCATATTTTGGCACTCCCTGCAAGACATCAACAAGATGTAAGTTAACATGTACCTGTTTAAGTACCTCCATGAATTTCTGGAAACACGCCTCCTCCTTGTGTTTCTTAAGTCGTTGAGGGAACGGGGGTGGAGGCCTTTCTGGTTCAGCTTCTTTACTCTTCCCCTTATCTGAAATATGCTCTCCCTCAACATCTGCTTCTCCTGACTTTTGAGGCGGTCTTTCCGGTTCCACCTCCTTCAATTGTAAACCACTCCTCGTGGTCACTGCATTTACCTGCTTCAGATTAGGATCCGTGTTGCTAGGTATTCCTCCTCTGGGTCTAGTATTTTGGGCACTAGCAAACTGCCCAATCTGATATTCAAAAGCCTTTGTCGCCAATTGATTGTTCTTCACTTCGGCTGCTAATTTGACATAGTCAGCCTGCAATTGTGGCTGATTGGCGATCATGGTTTTGAACATCTCCTCAATAGTCGGTGATGGTGGTGGAGAAGGGGCATTATGATTTCTAAACTGAGCTTGATAATTTTGTTTCCCTCCTTGGTTTTTGTGCATACCCTGGCCTGAACTCTGGCCTTGTTGATTGTTGCTACCCCACGAAAAATTCTGATGGTTCCTCCAATTCGAGTTGTAGCCACTACCAAACTGCTGCTGATTTCTCTGTGAATTGCCCACAAAGTTAACAGAGTCAGGATTTGCACCACAGCATTCAGCTGAATGCTCACTACTACCACACACTTCACACCACATCTGTTGAACTGCATTGACTGAAACTGAAGGCTGGTTCAAATTTATATTGCTGAAGTGAGTGTTTAACTGATTTTGCAAAGCAGCTATCTGTGCAGCGATAGCTGTGAATCCATCCACTTCAAGCACTCCCGCTGCTTTCCTTGCTCCACCTCTTGAAGAATCTGCATTCCATTCTGGATTGCCTTGTGAAATTCGGTTGAGCAAAGTGTACAGCTCCTCATAGGTCTTCTCCAGCGCTTGCCCTCCAGCTGCTGAATCTAACAGAATTTTAGTGTGGGGTTCCAAACCCTCAATAAAAGTGTGTACCAACACCTCATTGGACTGATGATGGTGAGGACAGTCCCGCAAAATGGATTTGAATCTTTCCCAGGCTTGATATAGATTTTCCCCTTCCCTCTATTTAAAACTTAGGATTTGACTCCTAAGTCTGGCTGTTTTACCAGAAGGGAAAAATCTGATAAGAAACTTTCGTGCAAGATCATCCCACGTTGATATAGAATTGGGTGGTTCAGCTTTTAACCACCTCTTGGCTTCACCAAGTAAGGAAAATGGAAATAAGGTGAGCCGAACATAATCAGGTGACACCCCAGCGGGTATATAAGTGTCACTTATCTCCAAAAAGTTCTGGAGATGTTGTTGTGGATCTTCGTGAGGGAGACCGGTAAATTGCCCGCTTGTGTGCAAAAGTTGCACCATATTCTGCTTTAATTCAAACCTCCCTCCAGGCTCTGGTTTGCGGATGCTAGAATGTACATTATTAACGTGTGGGATTGCCACCTCGCGAACCGGCCTTGCTGCTGCTTCATCGGGCACTAAAACTGCCCTAACAACTGGTGGATTTGGTTGCTCCATCATAGACTGTTTAAGCACCTGCAGCTTCTTTCGAAGAGCTTCTCTACGTTGACTATGAAACTCACGCTCAGGCTCTAAGTAAGATTCCACCAGATCTTTGTCCCTTGCCAGTGTTCACAGAAACAAAATCTGCAAAATACAGGCTAAGACCAAGTTGTTAACACTTAAGAAAATAAAAATAAAAATACAGTAAATTTACACTAAACACAATTTTACAAATCGCCTAGCCTCCCCGGCAACGGCGCCAAAAACTTGCTCGGCTTGCTCTCGGGTTGGTAATTTATATTAAAAACCGACACGCAAGTGCACGTGGTCAAACAAGTAATAAAGTGGCTAAGTAGCCAAGTATCGATCCAAGGAGGCTCAAGATATGTAAAATTGCCTAATTTACTATATTTCTATTTAACTTCTGATTATGCTAACAACAACGTCCCCAAGAGTTAATTGAGTTTTTGTTTCTAAACTATATACTACAATTAATAACAACTATTTACTTTTGAATTCAGACAATGGATATGAACATGCCAAGGTTAAGAACAAGTAATGAACTTGATAATCATGATAATTTTGGTTAATTCTCTTCTTCATGTTGCTAGCCAAGAACATTAGCCTAGAAATTAAAACTCTCGTATTTAATTTCACTTTAGAATCATAAACCATCCGTCTACATTTCTGTGATCAAATGCAATTTATGACCTAGCACTACAATTCCGGTTCCTAAATTGACTAATACGGCTTTCAAGTATATTTCTATCAGGAAAGCACATCAAAACCCAATTTTCCCAAATCAAGTTAAGAACAATACCCTATTAATTCACAACTTTCCAATTTCTTGCTCTTTCGAGTGAAATTGGACTTTTTAGATATACATTAATGTTGGCCAATCACTAATGCAGTAAAGAACAAGAATTAATAGAACAACATCAAAGAAGAAGAATAAAACCATATCATTTACAATCAAAATTCATTACACATGTTCAAAACCTCAGCAAGAATGGGAATTAGCCACTCATTCTTGGATTGATCATCCTAAAATGAGTGTAAATTATACTTACAATTGATAGAAAGAAGAAAAGAAGAGAAGAAATCCCTTAGCTTTTTCAATCTTCAACTGCTACTAACCCACGTTCCTGCTCTCCACTTCTGAACTCAGTCTCAAAACTAAAAACTAAAAAACTACCCATTAAAATAAACCTAAGTGTGCTATTTATACTAGTGGGAAATTTTTCCCGGAATAACAAGCAACGTGTCACGGAGGCCAACGCGGAGCACTGCCTCCGTGACACGGCGTGGACGTGGACCTCCACTGGAATTTCCAGGGTCCGGAAAATCAACCTCAACGTGGCACGGAGGCCATCGCGGAGGCCTATCTCCGTGCCACGGAGCTGACGTGCAGGCACGCTGGAAATTGCCAATTTAATTCATGCTCAGGTAGTGTGCTACCGCGATGGTAGCGTGGCACGGAGCCATCGCGGAACCCCTATAAATCTTGCATTCCAAGGTCTTTTCCACGCTCGCATCCAAGTCCAACTCCGACATAATTCCAACATGCATTTTAGCTCCTAAAAATCACATTTACTGCAAAACAAATGCTAATCATGTTGGTTAGTATAAATTCGCATTTTATTACCAATTACATGATATTATATACACATTGCACAACAAACAAGGTAAAAATGATACGTTTGAGTATCACTTGGGCATATAAATCTGCCCAAGATCAGAGACTGAATGCAGTCATGAAGAAAGTAGTAAATAATGAGATAATATAGTGGCTAGATGCAGGCATCATCTACCCGACATCGAACAGTCATTGGGTGAGCCCATTTCATTGTGTCCTGAAAAAGGGTGGGATGATGGTGGTGCGTAATGAGAGGGATGAATTGATACCCCAGAGAACAGTCACACGGTGGAGGATTTGTATTTACTACCGAAAGCTTAACGCAACCACTAGGAAGAACCTTTCCATTCCTTTCTTGGATCAAAAATTATATAGGTTAGTCGGGAATGAATACTATTATTTTTTGGATGGGTATTCAGGTTACAATCAGATTATGATCGCATAAGAGGACCAAGAGAAGACACTTTTACTTGTCCTTTTGGAATCTTTGCATTCCGAAGGATGCTGTTTGGATTATGTAATGCTCTAGGAACATTCCAGAGGTGAATATTGGCTATTTTTATAGACATGGTGAAGAATTTCATAAAAGTATTCATGGATAAATTCTCAGTCTTTTAGATTGACTTTGATGACTATTTGAATAATTTGGATGCTATATTAGAAAGATATAAAGGGACCAATCTTGTACTGAATTGGAGAAGTGCCATTTTATGGTACGTGAAGGGATAGTCCTAGGACATAAAATTTCAAAGGCGGGTATTGAGGTAGACAGGGTTAAGATTGAGGCCATTGAAAAGCCACCACCCCCTGTCTCTGTAAAAAGGGTGTGCAGTTTTTTAGGACATGTTGGATTTTAAAGGAGGTTTGTTCAAGACTTCTTTAAAATAGAAAATCGTGTGCAAACTCTTGGAGAAGGATGTGATGTTTGAGTTTAACAGAGAATGTGTACAGGCTTTCAATATGTTGAAGGATAAGTTGAATACAAATCCAATCATCATTGCCCCAGACTGGTCATTACCATTCATTATGATGTGTGATGCTAGTGATTTTTCTACAGGAGCTGTCTTAGGATAGAACAGGAGGAAGAGGTTTCAGCCCATTTACTATGTAAGAAAATCATTAGATACATATTAGAAAAATTACACTATGGTCGAAAATGAGTTATTGGTGGTAATGTATGCGTTTGATAACTTCTGAGCTTACCTAGTGGGGAAAAAGGTGATAGTGTATATTGATCATGCTGCAATCTGGTACTTATTTGCAAAGAAGGATGCTAAACCCTGGCTCATTCGGTGGATACTGTTACTAAAAGAATTTGACATTGAGATCAAAGACAGGAAAGGGATAGAGAACTAGGTAGAAGAGCATCTATCTCAGTTTGAGGACAGGGCGCATATTGACTGAAAAGCTGACATTGTTAAGACTTTCCTTGACGAACAATTATTTGTTGTGCATGGTTCGGAGCTACCGTGGTACATTGATATAGTGAATTTCATAGTTAGTGGTGTAAACCCACCTGATGCAACCCTAGACAGAAAAAGGAGACTTCGTCATGACAAAAGAATTTATATATGGGATGAACCCTTCTTGTACAAAATAGGCCCTGATCAGCTGGCCATGAGATGTGTTCTTGAGGGAAGTGCACCAAATTTTGGAAAGCTGCCATGCTTCACCTTACGGTGGACACCACAGGGGAGATAGAACCACAAAAAAAGTCTTTCAAGCTGGATTTTTTGGCCCACCCTGTTCAAAATTGCATATTTTTTTGCTAAATCTTGTGACAGCTGTACGAGAATAGGGAATATTTCAAAGAGGCATGAAATTCCTCAATGAGGCATTTTGGAAGTGGAAGTGTTTGGCTTCTCAGGAATTGATTTCATTGGACCCTTCATCTAATCAAACGGGAACAAGCACATTTTGGTAGTAGTTGATTATGTGTAAAAATGGGTGGAGGCTGCGGTAGTACCTACCAATGATACAAAGGTAGTAATCAATTTCCTGAAGAAAAACATATTCACCTATTTTGGTACACCCAGAGCCATCATTAGTGATGAAGGTACGCACGTTTGTAACCAACTTTTCAATAATCTACTGGCCAAGTACAATGTGAAGCACATACCTATCACCTACAGACCAGTGGACAAGTGAAAGTGTCAAATTGAGAAATCAAATGAATTCTAGATATGACTGTGAGAACTAACAGAAAAGATTGGTCCAGCAATTTGGATGATGCATTATAGGCTTATCGGACATCTTTCAAAACTCCTCTTGGTACTTCACCATATAGATTAGTTTTCAGAAAAGTATGCCATTTACCGATTGAGCTAGAACACCAAGCATATTGGTCCATCCAAAAGTTGAACATGGATATGGAGGCCGTTGGTGAGAAAAGGTTGTTGTAAATACATGAGCTTGATGAGTTTTGCCTCAGTTCATATGTGATGACATGCAAATCCACTCCTTACAAGGACAAAGTGTAGACGGTCTCTGCAATATAAATACCCAATTCGTGAGTGGGGTCGAATCCATATGAAATAGAGATTTGATGGAACAAAAGCTTCTTATTGAATTGAACTAAATGCCTCATTGCATTAAAAATGGAAAAATATAAATGTCGGGGAAAGTAAGATCACAATTTGAATTTAAATCAACTACCAATAAAAAACAAGGCAACAAAATTGAATGAAGAACGACGACCAAGGGCCAGGGGTGTGCTATTTGATGGGTATCAATTGGATTGAAATTAACTAGGAAAATAAAACTATTACTTACAAGCATAAATAATTATGGATAAGGTACCCGATGTATTTCACTTGAGTGCCTTTTTTCTCTGGTTTTGTCAAACCCCTAGGTCCCAAATAATTCATCCACTATGACTTGGGTAAGAATTCAACTAAACCTCAACTCTTTAATGGGTGTATTAAAATGGGTTTTGGATATCTCTAGACCAACCCCACATAATAAGAACCCAAATACCCATCGTTGTTTTCTCAGCCATATTCTATTACCCTTTTCAAGCAAATATA
Organism: Datura wrightii; assembly: GCA_035772735.1. Taxonomy (NCBI): domain Eukaryota; kingdom Viridiplantae; phylum Streptophyta; class Magnoliopsida; order Solanales; family Solanaceae; genus Datura; species Datura wrightii. The sequence continues at coordinate 3,514,333 of JASDFA010000010.1, read as the reverse complement.
GATTAAGCAAACATAACCCACATTTACAACTATGGATAATTCAATTATAATTTGGAGAAAACAACAGATTTATACTAAATGAGTAATTGTAAGATAAATATAGAAATACCCAATCCAATTTAGCCTCAATCTTGCACGCATCCCTAGCAAAATATTTAGCCACTAATAGACGAAAAATACAAAATCATATTGACAAATTAATTCATAGAATTCATCATTAAGAGTAAATTTCAAGCTCAAATTTGTCTTCAATGGAGGTTTTTATCTTGAGGAAGAGGAAGAAGAAGAAGAAGATGATGATGAAGAAAAGCTAACTCTATTCTCTCTCTCTACAAATTTAAACTATTCAAAACAATACAGTTCAATACTCTAATGAGAAGGAATGTTCAGTACTTTTCAAAGAATGTACAAAAGTAGATTAAAGTTGCTTCTCTTTTTCTATGCTAGATGATTTTACCCTTCTAATGACGACTTCACTAGCGAGTCATCGGCGTTCCGCCAGTGCCCATCAACGGGGAGTCGCTCTATCGCAACTAGGGCCACTGACTTCTGCAGCAGTCTGGCATTGGCACCAGCAGTTCAGAGGTGCTGACCCGCGTTCCACCGGTGCACCTTCCACTTCAACACAGTGTGCTCCTGCATTTGGCCAGTGTTTTGTCGGTCCCATTCGATGGAGGTCAGGTCCTTTTCTTTAGCTCCATGCTTTTGTTCAATTTTTTTTGCTTTCTCTCTTTAAATTGAATGCCTGCAAAAACCAAAGAGAAAGAGCATAAAATCTTCCTAAATGACTTGAAAACCAAGAAAAAACTCATGTTTAAAAGCTTAATGAGTTGGTAAATTACCAACTCATCAAACCCCAAAACTTAAACCATTGCTTGTCCTCAAACAAGGCAATTCTTTACAACTGAACAATTAAAGTAAGCATGTCACACTGCATGAAATTTAGCACAAGCGACCACTAGTATTAAGACAACCCCAAAATTGCTGATCGACTCAAAGGAAAAGAGAAGTCTCAACACTATATGCAAATTCTTCAAGAGATGACCACAATCAATTGGCATGATTCACAATTGATTCCTTTATTCAAAACAAGGGTCAGAGTTTATCAAAAAGAGATTATGTAGAATCTTATGTCATTGAAAATTCACATTCAAAGCTTACCTTAAAGCTCACTGCATTCTTGTCTCAATCACATCTTTTAGTACGTGCAAGCATGTTCCCTAAGGAAGTGATGCCAGTCACATCAATGGAGAATCACATTTCATTTTCAAGCAATTCACACTCAAGGAGATTATAGAATGAAACAAATATGCTCACTCTCACAAAGAAATTCTCAAGCACACAACTTAACCCATAGTCTTGCCCTTCGTGTCACTCGCCACTAATGTAGAATTGCTACACTTAAAATCAGTTAGGACTTGGAGCTCATAATGATAGCTAGGGATAAAGGTAGGATGAATTTTTTTAGTTCTAGTGACTAGAACCTCCCTAATGCCCTTTTTGTGAATATTTTTGCATGCTCCATTTTCTCTTGAGATCAACCCCTCCTTATTTCTCCTTGATCAACATTTTAGTTTTGTAACAAGAGCCACCTTTTATCTCCTTAGTTACCACTTTTAATCTCATCTAAGCAAGAGGTAGAACCTTTCAACAATTTCCCTTTTTTAAGGGCTCAAGGTTCTTTTCAATCATCCAATTCATTCATTTCCTCATAATTTGGTGCTACCTCACATTGGAGCTCACATACTTTTTCCCATTTTCCCTTTTTGCAATACCCAAACTTAGACGTTTGCCTTATCTTTCCCTTTTCTATTCCCACACTCTTGGGACTCAAACATCGTTTTTTGCATTTCTTCTTACAACTAGCACTAGCACGGATGGGTTCCAATGAGGGATTACAAAACGGTAATAGGCTTATAATGTTGTCACGACCCGAACGTAAGCTTGGAACGCAACACGGGACAAGGAGCCCCGAGAGACTCCAAGTCGGCCCATGGCATGAATATACATCTAACTCAATTACTAAAGCTAAAGGGTCAACATAATAATCTTAGCGGAAGTTTGAAATAAACATAACATTAGAATACATAATCTGATGCTAAATACACCCTTTTGTCTTAAAAGTCTCTACACATGATGAGTTGATGGGACAAGACCCCAGCTAACTCGAATAAGCTGAAAACTGAAAGTACATAGAGAAATATAATCAAGCATGATCCTCGAGAGATGAGGACTCAACACAGCATAAGATGCTAACTCTGAAAACTGACTATGGAAGGGGATGAGCCTAAGAGTCGGGTCGTATATAATGAAATGATATAACATAAAGGTATGTGATCAGTATGTGGAATGTATCGAGTATGCAGGGTGAGTAAAAACCACTTAAATAAGTAAAAACATTTAAAGACATGCATAATGTAAAACACAAACAATAAGAATCTGAGAGTAGGGCTTGCATGAATTCTTTCTGAAATCTTGACCTCATCGTAACATAACATAACATCATAACTGAATCGATTGACTCAAAGCTGAAATCTTATAGTCATGAGTAAAACCAAACATTTAGTCAAACCTACTTTAAAACATATATATATATATATGTATAAATCTCATGAATGATAAACATGCATAACTGAAATCATAAGGAACAATGGGAGACTCATCTTTTAACCGACATACCACGATAGAGCTTACGTGATCCCAACTATCACACTCAAGTGGGTAGAGCCGTCCAAAGCTTTGTCAGGGCTAGGGACAATACCATAATATCGATAGCAAGCTCGTGGCCTAATAAGGTAGGGGATAGCTCACAAGGGACGTCTCGGAGTAATATATATAATAGTATAAATCTATGTTGGCACTTAGTTTTGAGGCATAGGATGATCGACCATTACCCCACTCGGTGCTAGACACTACGCCTAAAAATATGCATATGTTCTACATCGTTTTTAATGAAGCTCAACATCCTCTATTGACGAAGCTCAATAATCAAATACATCTCAAATCTGAAATCATGCATATAAGAAGCTTTAGCTCAAAACATACCACAAGATAAAAGATAATTGGGAGTCTTCACTCCAAAACCATATCGTAAGCTCAATTTGGGAAATCATAAATCATACTTGAACATGTGAGCATTGCCCAATATTTTAACAAGCTTGAAAAATACTCAATTCACATCGAAAACATCATTATAAACATGGGTAGCCTAAAAATATGTTTTTCATCATACTATCTCATCATACTCATACATTCATCACAAATCTCATCTTTCATAAACTTCTCATGAATGGGCTTTTTAATTCATAAGACTCTAAACATGATTTTAATTGAAAAAATCATAAAACATGCCCATGATTCATAATTCATTAGTAGAAACATATTTAAATCATACCCATGTAGAGAATTAGGGAATTCATGCATTGGGTTAAAACCCCATAGATTTGACATAGGAAATCCATGATTTAGAGAGGGATTGAGCATGGGTGTGAAAGGAATAACCCATAATCCTACATACCTGATTATATCTGATTCTTACACTTCTTTGATTTCCCAAAAGGAATTTAAGAGAACCTTGAAGGGTTTACCTTGATCCCCTCTCTAGACTATCACTCTTGCATGCATGGATATGAAAATGGCCTAAAATGAACTTAGCCCTTTAAATGAAATCATTCATAACATAAAACACGTAGTTTAGGCCTTAGGATATTAGGAATTATGGAAAAGCGCTTATTGAATTCATAGAAAATAACTGCCAGTTAGTCCTTACGAGGGACCTAACGACTCGTCACCCTTAGCCACGACTCGTGGAATCATCCATCAAGTACACTGCTTATCAGGTCATCTGGGCTCATCACGGTTGATATCATGATTCATTGCTGGTAACTACGACTCGTGGTCACCACTCGTCATGTACAATGCCTCATACTTGATTAAATTTTACCCTGCTGGTCACGACTCATCCCACGAATCATGGTGGCTGACCACAACTCATGGGGTCCTCTCGTTAGGCACACTGTCTTCCTCTTTCTCTTTTCTCAATCACCGCTCTCCACGACTGACCTAATGAGTCATGGGGCCTAACCATGACTTGTAGTCACGTCCGTGGGGATTCCATTGCTAAAATTTTCAAACCCACTTCTTGAGCCTCACCATGAGTCACATCACCATCTATTCTGTGCCTGATGCCAGCTTTTATGTTTTTCCCGTTTCAAATCCAGGGTCTGATCTTTGAGCTTCCGGAGTATAACAATATCCCCCTTGGGAACACTCATCCTTGAATGTTGGAAAACATACAGGAAAAGCAGAGAAATGCAATCATCATATTCCAATACTGATCATTTAAACCGAAAACTGACATAATGACTATCTCCTTTTAAGTTATATAGCTGAACTGAATTCACAAATCATACATATATCCATATACATAAAAGAAACTCAGGCACATGAACTGAACATGAAAACTAAATAGAATTTGAGAGCAAAATTGATACCTCATGCTAGAACTAAGCTAGTAGAAAATAAATGTGCGTATCTAGCCATTTTATCCGCTTCGGCTTCCCACGTAGCTCCCTCAACATGCTGATTCCTCCATAACACTTTAACTAAAGCTACTTCCTTGTTCCTTATCCTTCAAACCAGACGATTTAGTATTTCTACCAGAACCGCCTCATAACTGAGGCTTTCTTTCACACCAACACTGTCCACTGGGACAACTAGAATTGGATCACCCAAACACTTCTTTAAGAGCGATACATGGAATACAGGATGCACAGAGGCTAATTCTGAGGGTAACTCCAATTCATATGCCACCTTGCTAATCCGTTCCACAATCCGGTAGGGGGAAACATAACGAGGGATGAGTTTTCCTTTCTTTCCAAACCGCATCACTCCCTTCATGGGAGATACATTCAGAAACACCCAATCATCCACCTCGAAATCCAATTCTCTCATTCTCACATCAGTGTAGGACTTTTGGTGACTTTGAGCTATTTTCAACCTATCCCGTATGAGCTGAACCTTCTCCATAACCTCCTGAACCGAATCTGGCCCTATCATCGCCGCTTTACCAACTTCGAACCAACCAATGGGCGACCTACATCTCCGCCCATAGAGAGCCTCATATGGAGCCATCTGGATGCTGGAATGATAGCTGTTATTGTATGCGACGTCGATAAGAGGCAAATGATCATCCAACTACCTTTGAAGTCAATCGCGCATGCTCTCAACATTTCTTCGAGAGTCTGAATTGTCCGCTCCACTTGGCCATCCATTTGCGGGTGAAATGTTGTGCTGAGCTTAACTTGAGTACCAAGTCCTTTTTGAAATGACCTCCAAAACTGAGAGGTAAATTGGGTACCTCTATTTGAAATGATGGATAAGGGCACTCCATGCAATTGAACTAGCTCCCGGATATACAATTTGACATAATCCTCCTTCGAATTCGTGGTCTAACTGGTAGAAAATGTGCGGCCTTGGTTAACCTGTCTACCACAACCAAAATGGAGTCATATTTCCGACGAGTACGAGGCAACCCTGTGATGAAGTCCATATTGATTTCTTCCCATTCAAAGTAGGAATACTGATATCCTTAAGCATGCCTCCCGGTCTCTGGTGTTCAACCTTTACTTGCTGACAGTTTGGGCACCTAGCTACAAACTCCACGATGTCCTTCTTCATGCCATTCCACCAATAGACTTACCGTAAGTCACGATACGTCTTGGTGGCACCTGGATGGATAGAATACCTGGATCCATGAGCCTCATGCAACATTCGACTCCTCAAGTAATCCACATCTGGAACATATAAGCGACCCTGGTATCGAAGCACACTATCTCCCCCTTTGGAGAAGACCCCTACCTTCTGCTTTTGAACCACTTCCTTTAACTTTACCAAAATAGGGTCCTCATCTAGTCTATATTTTACATCAATCACCAGTGATAATTCTGATCCGTTCTGAACAACAACACCGCCATCGGTCGAGTCAACCAACCTAACTCCTAACCTTGCGAGTCGATGCACATCCTTCAGAAGCTCCTTCTTTCCCTCATCCACATGGGCCACACTCTCCATAGAGAGTCTACTAAGTGCGTCTGCTACTACATTGGCCTTACCCCGATGGTAAATTACACTCATATCATAGTCCTTGAGTAGCTCCAACCACCTCTTTCGCCGAAGATTGAGATTCTTCTGGGTGAACACATATTGTAAACTCTTATTGTCCATAAACACATCCACATGGACCCCGTACAAGTAATGTCGCAATATCTTCAAGGCAAATACCACTACGGCAAATTCAAGATTGTGGGTTGGGTAATTCTTCTCATGAACCTTTAGCTGTCTAGAAGCATATGCTATAAATTTCCTGCTCTACATCAATACACACCCAAGTCCAATCCTTGAAGCATTACAATACACCACAAACCCATTACCCTCCGGTAGAGTTAACACCGGTGCTGAAGTAAGTGGGGTCTTCAACTCTTAGAAGCTCTTCTCACAAGCCTCTAACCATTTGAATTTCACCTTCTTCTGGGTCAATTTGGTCAAAGGAGTTGAAATAGATGAGAAACCTTCAAAAAACCTTCGATAGTAGCCGGCTAAATCCAAGGAGCTCTGAATTTTTGAAAGGTTCACCAGTCTAGGCTAATTCTTTACCACTTCTATTTTCTGAGAATCCACCTTTATATCCTCACTTGACACCACATGGCCCAAAAACGCTACAGGATTCAACCAAAACTTGCACTTGTTGAATTTTGCATATAGTTGGCGATCCTTGAGAATCTGAAGCACTATTCTCAAATGAGCAGCATGTTCCTCCTCGCTCTGAGAGTATATCAAGATATCATCAATAAACACAATCATGAATATATCCAAGAATGGCTTGAATACCCTATTCATCAAGTCCATAAAAGCTGTAGGAGAATTCATTAGTCCAAAAGAGATAACTACAAACTCGTAATGACCATACCGCGTCCTGAAAGTTGTCTTTGGGATGTCACTCTCTCGGACTCTCAGCTGATGATACCCGAATCTGAGATCTATCTTTGAAAAACACTTGGCACCCTGAAGCTGGTTGAAATCATCAATCTTGGGTAGAGGATACATGTTCTTGACGGTGACTTTATTCAATTGTCAATAGTCAATATACATTCGAAGAGAACCATCATTCTTTCGAACAAAGAGAACTGGTGCACCCCATGGGGAATTGCTTGGTATAATGAAACCCTTATCTAATAGGTCCTTCAACTATTTTTTCAACTCCTTTAGCTCGACTGGAGCCATTCTCTAGGGAGGAATAGATATAGGCTGCGTGTCAGGAAAAAGGTCAATACCAAAATCAATCTCCCACTCGGGAGGGATTCCCGCTAGATCATCAGGAAAGACCTATGGATACTCACATACTACTGGAACATATTGGATAGTTGGGGTCTCGTACATCAAATCCTTAACCCTAACTAGATGGTACATACAAACTTTGGAGATCATCTTTCTAGCCTTAAGGAGGAAATGAAATGACCTACAGGCATAGCTGAACTGCCCTTCCAATCTAAGACTGGCTCTCCCGGAAATCTAAACTCTACTGTCTGGGTTCTACAATTAACTGAGGCATAACATGAAAATAGCTAATCCATGACGAGGATAACATCAAAACCAGTCATGGCTAACTCTATCAAATCTGCTGAGGTGACTTTCTGAAGGACTGAGACCGGGTAGCCTCTACACTCCCGTCTAGCTACAACTGAATCACATACTAGAGTAGAAACTGAGAAGGGTTCTGACAAGACTTCGGGACTGACTCCAAAGCTACTAGCCACATAGGTATCATAAAAGACAAGGTAGCCCCCAGATCTAACAAAGCATATACATCAAGATGGAAAACTCATAATATACCAGTGACTACATCCGAGGAGACCTTCAGCTCCTGGCAGGAAGCTAATGCATAGAATCTATTTTGGCACTGACTGCCACCTTTGTTGGTAGATGCCCCTTGGTGTGTTGAGCGTGCGGGTGGGGCTGCTTCATTAGAAGCTGGGGCTTAGCCCCCATCATGGTCCTGTCTCGCTGCCGGACAATCCTGAGCATATGTTCGCATTTCCCACACCCAAAACAAGTGCCTGAATCTGCCAAGCACCGGCCCCTATGCCCCCGACCATATCCGCAGTAAGATGGAATAGTAGAATCTGCGAGTCTTTTGCTCTAACCCCTTGAGCCTGGTGCTCGGCCCCTCTAATCGTGCCTTGGTATGGATGGCACGTTCGATGCTCAAGATGTTGGGGCTGATGACCTCTAGTGGGTCTTCTATTGGTTCCCACCACCTGACCTCGGCTGTGAGAATCTGTGACTATCAGTCCTGGCCCTCTTGGCCTCCCTCTCTCTCAGCTGTGTTGCGTCCATCTACTGGGTGTACAAAACTATTTGAGGGAAATCCATATCCTGGTGGAGCATGGAGGTCTTACAATACTTGTCCAAATAGCCCGCCATGCCATGAACAAATCTGCTCACCCGCGCCATCTAATCAGCCACTAACTCTAGGGTGTACTTTGATAGGCGAGTGAACTCAAGGGCATACTCCTGCACGGTCATTCTCCCTTGCATAAGATTCACGAACTCAACTGCCTTTACTTCCCTCATCTCATGAGGGAAGAATTGATCTAAGAACGCAACATGGAACTCCTCCCAAGTGACGGGACTTGCTTCGGCAGCCCTAATATCTTTCCATTGACGAAACTAGATGTGTGCGACCCCTTTAGCTAATATGAGGCAAACTCCGCACACTCAACTCCATTTACCCCCATGACTTGTGTGATCTTAACAATCTCATCAATGAACTCATGCGGGTCCTCATCTACCTTTGACTCGAGGAACTCTAGCGGTTTCATTCTCAAGAAATCTCTAACTCAAGCCGCTGCTCCATTTCCATTTTGTGGGACATGCACAACTGCCTGCTAATTAGCCTAAGTGGTCAAGGCCTGCGTGAACATCTAAATAGCTGCTCGAAACTCAACGTGGGTAACCGGCTCCAGTGCATGGTGCTCCTAAATTGGTGGGGCCTGCTGGTGCCCATTTTCATTGGCATCCTCGTGGACTTCTCCATTTCTATTCCTCCTACCATTTTCTCTTCGGGGAGACATAATTCTTCATTTGCGAATAGCATGAAATAGAAAGATGGGGAGACTTTTCATTGCATGACATAGATCATGAAAGAAGGGAACATTTCCTAAACGTCTCGTAGCCTCTTCGTCATAAGTGTGGCGCGCTTCACATCCATGAAAAAGACTCTACTTAACACGGCTTTCAGACACCCTAGGACACTTCAAACCTATTTCTCTGATACCAAGTTTGTCATGACCCGAACGAACTCCCGGATTTCAACACGGGACAAAGAGCCTCGAGAGACTCCAAGTCGACCCATGGCATGAACATACATCTAACTCAATTACTAAACTTGAAGAGTCAACATAATAATCTTAGGAGAAGTCTAAAATAAATATAACATTAGAATACACTATCTGAAGCTGAATACATCCTTTTGTATGAAGAGCCTCTACACAAGATGAGTTGATGGGACAAGACCCCAACTAACTCAAATAAGCTGAAAACTGAGAGTATATAGAGAAATCTAATCAAGCATAGTCCTTAGGAGATAAGGACTCACCATAGCATAAGATGCTAACTCTGAAAACTGACTATGGATTGGGTTAAGCCTAAGAGCCGGATCCTGTATCATGAAACAATATAGCATAAAAGTATGCCGTCAGTACGTGGAATGTACCGAGTATGCAGGGCAAGTAATAACCGCTTAAATAATTAAAAACATTTACAGACATGCATAATGTAAGACATAAACAATAAGAATCTGATAGTAGGGCTTGCATGCATTCTTTTTGAAATTATGATCTCATCATAGCATAACATAACATCATAACTTAATCGATTGACTCAAAGCTGAAATCTGATAGTCATGATGTTAAGAACAAACATAGAGTCAAACTTTCTATAGAACATATATACATATATATACAAATCTCATAAATGATAAACATGAATAACTCAAATCATGAGGAACAATGAGAGACTCGTCTTTTAACCGACATACCATACTAAAGCTTATGTGGTCCCAACTATCACACTCAAGTGGGTAGAGTCATCCAACGCCTTGCCAGGGCTAGGGACGATACCATGATATCGATATCAAGCTCGTGGCCCAATAGGGAAAGGAAAAGCTCACAAGGGAGGTCCCAGAGTAATATATATAATAGTACAAAACCTACATTGGCGTGTAGTTCCGAGGCATAGGGTGATCGACCCTTAGCCTACTCGGTGCTAGAAACTACTCCCAAAAACATGCATATGCTTTACATCATTTTTCAACGAAGATCAACATCGTCTATTGACAAATCTCAATAATCAAATACATCTCAAATCTGAAATCATGCATATGAGAAGCATTAGCTCAAAACATACCACAAGCTAAAAGATAATTGGGAGTCTTCTCTCCAAAACCATGTGGTAAGCTTAATTCGGGGAATCATAAATCATACTTGAACATGTGAGCATTGCCAAATATTTTAACATGCTTGAAAATACTCAATTCACATCGAAAACATCATTATAAATATGAGTAGCTTGAAAACATGCTTTTCATTATACTATCTCATCATACTCATACATTCATCACAAATTGCATCTTTCACAAACTTCTCATCAATGGGGTTTTTAATTCATAAGACTTGAAACATGATTTTAATTGAAAACATCATAAAACTTGCTCATGATTCATAATTAGTAGAAACATATTTAAATCATACCCATGTAGAGAATTGGGGAATTCATGCATTGGGTTAAAACCGCATAGCTTAGACATAGGAAATCCATGATTTATAAAGGGATTGGGCATGGGTGTGAAAGGAATCGCCCATTCATAACCCTAAATACCTGATTATATCTTATTCTTACACTTCTTTGATTGCCTAAGAGGAATTGAAGAGAACCCTCTATAGACTATTACTCTTGCATGCATGGATATGAAAATGGCCTTAAATGAACTTAACCCCTTTAAAAGACATCATTCATAACTTAAAACGCCGTAGTTTAGGCCTTAGGATCTTAGGAATTACATAAAAGCCGCTACCAAATTCACAGAAAATGACTCCAGTTAGTCCCCGAGGGACCTAACGACTCGTCACCCTTGGACATGACTTGTGGCATCATCTGTCAAGTACACTGCTTATCAGGTCATCTAGGCTCATCACGGTTGACATCAGGATTCATTTCCTGTGACCACGACTTGTGGTCACCACTCGTCATGTACACTGCCTCATCCTTGATTAAATTTTACCATGCTGGTCACGACTCATCCCATGAATCGTGGTGGCTGACCACGACTTATGGGGTCCTCCTGTTAGGTACACTATCTTCCTCTTCCTCTTTTCTCAATCACCACTCCCCACGACTGACCTAACAAGTCATGGGGCCTAACCATGACTCGTGGTCACGTCTGTGGGGATTTCATTACTCAAATTTTCAAACCCAACTCTTGAGCCTCACCACGAGTCACATCATGACTCATGGGTTGCTCTCATTGGTTACCTCACGATCCATTTTGTGGCTGATGCTAGTTTTTAAGTTTTTCTCCGTTTCAACTCTTGGGTATAATCCTTGGGCTTCCGGGTATAACAAATTTGGTACCCAAGAAAAAGGTTTAAAGGCTCAACATTGGCTAAAATAATGTACTAAGTGCAGCTACATGTAGGATTGCGCCTTGAGTCACACTTGGGGCATGTTCTAAACCATTTACGCATGAAAATTCAGCTAAAACCTCACCCCACAAAGCATCACCCTCCAAGGGTTTCACACAATTTTCATAACCACAACAAGAGTATGACTTAAAACATGATAGCATGTGAATCAAAAGCCAAACAAGGAATGTGCAACTTATGACAAAAGAGTACTCAACTTTTAAATTCAAATGCCACTTTTCCTCAAAATCCATTTTTCTTTACAATTCCATTTCAGAAATTTTTGGTGGTACCTCTCAAAAGACATCGCAATAACCGACTCAAAAAGGACTCTAAACATGGCATTTTCCCTTAAGAGAGTCGTCTCTCAATCCATCATTGGGAAATGCCACCCAATTTGACTATAATGGAAATGAAACAACAAGAAAATCGCACTTTGGGAAAGAACTATGCATAGACAAATCCCTTGTAGTTTATTTACTAACTGCTATAAACAAAGGCGATAATCAAAGCATGGGTCAACAATATTTTGCAATTTAAAATAATCCATCACTAGCACTAACAATTCAACAAGCAATAATTCCTTTATTAAAAAGCTTGACAAGGGAATTTAATCACAAATAAAAACTAACAATCAACTAGAGCATAAGAAATTTAGCCCGACAAGGGCAACAAAAAGACCAACACAAGACCACACAATCCACCCCCAATTATGAATGCACATTTTCCCCAATGTAAACATGAAGAACAAAGGATGGTGAAACTTCCTGAAGAGGCTACTCATCATCATCATCATTGGCCTCTTCATCCTCATCAAGGCCGACTACACCTATGTGTGGCTCATCATCTCCACCTAAGCCCTCAAATAGATCATCAATGGGGCCCCGGGCTGTAGATGGGGCAGCCATGACTGTATCAAGGATACTCAAGTCTGAGTCTACCATTGGTGCCCAATCCCTCAACTCTCGCACCTACATTCAAAGAGAAGAGAAAGCTCCCTCAACCACATCTACTCGGGAGAAGAGCTTGTTCAAGCTGGTGAACACATTCTTCATCTCCCCCTTCACTATTCTAGCGATAAGAGCCGGGAGATATTAGGCTAGCTTTTGAAGTAGGCTCTCATGAGATTGTGTCATCTCATCTAGCCTCTGTGTTCCACTTGGGAAAGAGGATGTCATAGGAGGTGAAGTCCCCCTAAATGGAGCTTCTCCAGATGCATGCCCCGATGGTTCGAAGTGAGGCATGTTAAGGTCAGGAGGAATTGGGCACTCTTCTATGCCATGAGAAGTGGAGTCCTCGGGAGTCTCCCATTCTTGTAACCTCTTTATTTACACCTTGGGTGCCTCAGCATCCCTTTTTATTTCCACATTGAAGACACTAATGGAAGAGCTGGGTGATTCATTAGGTAATAATGGTACCCCTGCATTGAGGCATAGCAAGAAATGAGCACAACATATGGCATGGATATTCCCTATTATCTAGCTTTATGCTTCATTTTGATGGCTACTATTTACCCAAAGTTGATGGGCACCCATGTCATGATGCAGGCAAAGAATATGGCCACCTCCAGGTTCACTCTTTGGTCATTTTTAGAGGGCATAATTTGGCCGCAAATAAACCCGAGCCACAACTTGGCCTCAAACTTAAGATCATACCTCGTGATTTCATCACCCATAAAGGCCCATCAAGGCTGACCATTGGCGATGATGGGAGCTATCCAATGGAACTGGCTCTCTTTGGTGGGCACTATTGATGCATACTCCATTTCTAGATCGGTCTCATCAGCCCAAAATAGTGCATTAAAGGTGATCGGAGTAATATCTACCTCCACACCCCAGACCCTTCATGAGGGAAGGGAATGGAACTCATCAACCTTACCCTTATGCTTCATTGCCTCTTGGTGTGCCTGGTAAGAAGCGTAAAACTCTGGCACAAGGTTGGTGTAGTATTTCGGAGAGGCTCAGCAAACATATGCCATTTTCAATGGTTGAATTGAGTAGTGATGTTTGGGAAATCATTCCCCAGCCCCACTAGATCAATCGTTTCTCCGTGGTAATTGGCATTCCTTCACAAATAACATAATGTGCCTTTATGTCAGGCACGCAGAAAATGATGGCCTCTTTGGTGTTGGTGGGGGCTGGGGTTGCCTTGGCCTTACCCTTGCCTTTACTTTTTGATGTGGAGGGTGCCTTTCCCTTGTCTCCTTGCCTAGACGAAGTCATCATGCTGCAAAAGAAATGTTAGTGCCACACACTACTATTTTTGTGTTTTTGGACAATATGGAAGTAAAAGAATCAGCTAAATTAAGTTAGAAATAAAAATCTATGAATTGGATGATAACAAGGTGAAACCTCAAAATCATATGCCAACAGTATCGGCGACACAACAGTGAAACACTAGTGGAGACCCACAAGTCGCTGCTGAGCTGCAAGCTTGGACATATAACTGGACGGAATTTCTCTCTACTAAAGCTACACCGACGTTTCACTAGTCATGATTCATGAAGCTCAGGTGAAACGCGGGTGCTGGGCGGTGGCCTGAAGCCTCAAACCCGCACCTTTGCTTCACCCTGCGTTTCACAGGACCAGATTGGCGTCTCGCAGGTGAAACACCGCTCAGTATTTCTCCCCTCAATTCAGTTAAGCTAAAATTTCTTAAATACATGCCTTACTCACACACCCTCACATTATGATTTACTCGCTCAAACAACACAACAAAATAAAAATGATGATTTGCCTTTAAGAAAGACGTCACTCTATCTATCGTCGGTCAAATCATGCATTTTAAGCAGACGAGGTTACTCAAACTTTACCCCCAACAATTATATCAAACACATAAATCCATATAGTATTTCAACCGAAATGAACACCCACATCAACGTTATGCAATTAACACTACCCCATCATACCCACACTATGAGAATCATTCAACAATAAAAAAGCACAATAAGGGAAATGGGGAACATGGTTACATAAAATTTCTAATCTAGCATGCTCAATTTTTAATACACATTCTCAAACAACAATCAAGATAAAAGCACAAACACACATATCAATTGAGTAACGAGAGAACAAAAACAACTAGAGTAGAACTTGGTATCTTGAACAACAATGGTTTCTCCAACAATGGGATCTACTTTTGCTTAGGGAGAACTATGTGAGGCAAGGTGAAATGAAAAGAATGAGAGGGAGGTTTTTTATAGGCTGAAGAGAAGGAGAGTGATTGGGTGGTAAGAAGGTAGGTTTAATGGTGGAGAGTTGGAAAGGTGGAATACTGGGGATATGGGTTATTGGGAAAGTGAAAAGGTGTAAATAAAGGGTTTGTGGGGGATTCAAAAAGAGTTTGATCGATTTTGTTCTTTTTTAAAGAGCCACGGGTCAAGTCGATCAATGGGTTGGTCAAGATTTTAAATAGAATACTTACCTCCGCCCATGTTGAACCTACAGCCGCCAGTGACTACCTATGTTTCACCACTTCAAATGCAGGTGACCTCCATTTGTGCCTAACTTACTGCTCTATGGACTCCGAATGACCAGCGACTCGCGGATTGCCACCCCCATTTCACCAGTAATTCGCAATTCACTCTTTAACTCCTAGGTTCACTAGGTTAAGCCGGCGTAAAACTGGTGGGTCACAGATTGTCACTGATGTTTCACTGGTAAAGTGTCGGTTCCCTCTCTTTACTCTCAGCTTTTTCGCTTTCTTTTGCATTAGTGTGGTGACTCACGCTTGACAACCTGTGCTTCGCAGGTCTCACGCCACAATTGCCCTATTTTTCTTTAACCTAGTTCTTCATCCAATCAATCCTACAAAATAAAATCAACAAAAATATCAAAGCATCAACATAAAAACACTTGGGTTGCCTCCCAAGAAGCGCCTTATTTCACGTCCTAGCACAACAGGTACCTGCTCAATTTTCAATACTCTAGAGGGTCATCCTCCGAATCAACCTCAACATCCCAAACATTGCATGCTTTACCGCATCACTGAAGACTTCTATCACCTTGCACTCATCCAGGGGCTTAATAGGTTGACATACATTAAAAGTGACTTCATCACCATTTACTATAAACTTCAACTCCCCTAAATCCACCTCCACCAGTGCTCTACCTATGGCCAATAATGGATGCCCCAATATGATGGGCACCTCAACATTCATTTCACTATCCAATACGAAAAAGTTGGCTGGAAAGATGAATTTTTCCACTCGGACCAAAATATCTTCTAGAACTCCCACGGGATTCTTGATAGACCTGTCTGCCATCAATAGCCTCATAGTAGTAACATTGGTATTTCCCACACTTAACTTCTTGAAAATGACAAGTGGAATCAAGTTTATGTTCGGCCCAAGGTCACACAAGGCCTTTTGAAAATGCACAGCCTAATTGTGCAAGGGATGTTGAAAGCTCCAGAGTCTTCTCTTTCGAGAGCCAGATTGCGCGCCATCATTACACTACAATGGTATGTCACTTCACCTACACCGACATCGGCAACCCTCTTTTTCTTCAAAAACTCCTTCTTAAACTTTTCATAGCCTGGCATTTGGAGAAATGCATCCACCAAAGGTATATTTATGGACAACTTGCTAAACATCTCAACGAATTTCTTGAATTTCTGGTCCTCTTTCTTTTTTTTCTAACCACTAAGAGTAAAGAGGCGAAATTCTAGGCTCATGGCCTTGTTCATTTGAGGCTTCCTTGCTTTTTTTTCTCAACATTAACATCCTTAGGCGCAACATCCCCTTCTTCTTCAGCAATCACTTCTTCATCATCAATAATGTTTGGTGCTTTTGGCACCTCATCATTCACATCACTTTTTGTTTTAGGGTAAACAACATTCTTAGGCTTATTTCCCCTATCAGCCAACATTTTTTCGCTCCTTGCGACAATGGCCATACAATAATTATCTTTCTTGGGATTAGGTATTGTGTCATTTGGGAGAGTCCCTTTCATTGTGGGGTTTATTTTAGTAGACAAGTGATCCATTTGAGCTTCCAAGCGTATAATAGAAGATGAATGCAAACTCACTATTTGGGCGAGGTAGAAACCTCCCCTTTTAACTCCTTTAGCTCGTTGTTTGTAGACTCAACCTTCTTTAGAATTCTAGATAACATTTCTTAAATCTTGGAGTTACCTGCATCACTCACTCGGGGTTGCAATTGGGGGTTTTCAGCCTTCGAAGGGGGAACACATGGGTTCTAGCTTCAGTAGTAACGTTCCCTATCACGATTTTGCTCATAATTACCCTATCTTTCATTTCTATCAACCCAACCTTGGTTGTCGCAGTTTCTCCAACCTTGATTCTCTTCCAGTAAATGCCAATGGCCTTGGTTGGCACCTTGATATCCCAAGTGAGAAACCCCTATTTAACCCACCATGAATTGGCATTCTTCCTCATACCTATCGATAAAGCTTCACCCTCATATTGCATAGGACCTTGAGTCCCCACAGCATTGACATTCGTTGACCCAGTTCCCATAACATGCTTTGTCATCAATTCGATGTGTGTCATCATATTTTCTAGGGTCTCATCTCTCTCTTCATCTCTTTTCCTTATTTCCTCAATCACAAGGCTTGAACTAGACCACTCAAGGGCACTCCGTGTCCTTAGTGTGCCACGCTGAATTTGTTTTGGTCATCCTCTCCAGCAAAGCCTTGGCTATCCCATAAGATTGGTCCATGAGAGATCCCCCAGCTATGTTATTGGCCATTGACTTGTTAATGGAATCCAAGGATCGATAAGAAATCTGAAGTAGCACTCCATCCAGTAGCCCGTGGTTTGGACATAGGGCCACTTTCTTCTTGAACCGAAGCTATGAGTTATGTCAGGGTTCACTGGAATTTGCC
Organism: Datura wrightii; assembly: GCA_035772735.1. Taxonomy (NCBI): domain Eukaryota; kingdom Viridiplantae; phylum Streptophyta; class Magnoliopsida; order Solanales; family Solanaceae; genus Datura; species Datura wrightii. Next base: position 3,496,749 of record JASDFA010000010.1, on the reverse strand, counting down.
AAAAGTTTCTAATGTCATCTCTCAGCTGCAGCATCCTCGATTGAGGGAAGAACCTATCTAATAAAGTTTCAATCAATTCTTTCCATGAAGTGATACACCCCAGAGGTAGCTCCTCAAGCCACATGGTAGCTTCTCCAGTCAAGGAAAATGGGAAGAGCCTTAGTGTAATCGACTATTGACTTATATTAATAATGTTGAAAGGTTGGAATATCTCAAGGAAATTCTAAATATGTCAATTAGCATCCTCACTATTGACCTCCACAGAGTCTTTTCATTTGTAGCAGGTGGAATATCGTGTTGGTCACATGAAACACCGTATTCCCCACTGTGGTTGATAGGAGAATAGAACCTGCAACTTCTGGAATCATTGGATCATCATCCTCGTGGTTCATGTGGTTGTCCGTAGGACCTTCTTGAGTGTGTTGGCTCATAACAGTCAGCCTAAAGGAACACCAAAAACGACAACAATTGTAAAAATAAAACACAAGATGCTTAATTTACTCAACAAAACAATCAAGTAGGGCTATCTAATCTTATTCCCCTACAATGGCTCCAAAATTGATGACGTCCAAATCCACTTCTCACAAGGAGAAAGTGTAAATGGTCGTCGCAATATAATTACCCAACTTGTGAGTCGGGATGAAATCCATAGGGAATAGAGATCTGATGGCATAAAAGTTTTCTGTTAAATTAACTAAATTGCATCATTGCATTAAAAGTGGAAAAAAATAATGTTGGGGGAAAGTAAGATAACAATTTAAATTTAAATCACTACCAATCAAAAACAAGGCAAACAAGTTGAATGAATAAAGATGAGCAAGGGCCAGGGGTGTGTTATCGATGGAGTATCGATTGGATTGGATATAACTAGGAATAAAATTATTACTCACAAGCATATATAACCATGGATAAGGTGGCACCCAATATTTTCAACCAATTCAGTGCCTTTTTCCTCTAGTTTTATCAAACCCTAAGGTCCCAAATAATTCATCCACTATAGATTGGGTAAGAATTGAACTATATCTAGCCTCAACTCTTTACTGGGTGTCTGAAAATGGGTTTTGGTTATTTCTAGCCCAACCCCACATAATCAAGACCAAAATACCCACCATTGTTTTCTCACTCATATTTTATTCTCCTTTTTCAAGCAAAAATAGAATAAGTAAACATCACCCACATTTGAAACTATGGATAATTCAATTATAATTTGGAGAAAACAATAGATTTATACTAAATGAGTAATTATAAGATCAATCTAGCAATAACCAATCTAATTTTTCGCCAATCATGCACACACTCCTACCAAAATATTTAGCCACTCATAGATAAAAAATACAAAATCATATTGATAAATAAATTCGTAGAATTCATTATTAAGAGTAAATTGCAAGTTCAAATTTGTCTTCAATGGAGGTTTTGACCTTGAGGAAGAAGAGGAAGAAGGTAAAGAAAAGCTAAATCTATTTTCTCTTTAGAAAATAAAAAAACTATTCACTATAATACAATTCAATACTGTAATGAGAAGGAATGTTTAGTACTTTTCAAAGAATGTACAAAAGTAGGTTAAAGTTGCCCCTCTTTTCCTATGTTGGATGATTTTACCCTTCTGATGATGGCCTTACTTGTGAGTCACCAGCGTTCCGCCGGTGCCCATCTGTGGGGAGATGTTCTATTGCAACTGGGGCCAGTGACTTCTGTAGTAGTTTGGCATTGTCACCGGTGGTTCGCAAGTGCTGAATCATGTTCCACCAGTGCACCTTTCACTTCAACACAGTGTGCTCCTACATTTGGATGGCATTTTGCCGGTCCCATTCGGTGGAACAAATTTCCTCTCCTTTATCTCCATGCTTTCGTTCGATTCCTTACTTTCTCTCTTTAAATTGAATGCTTGCAAAAACCAAAGAGAAAGAGCATAAAATCTTCCTAAATGACTTGAAAACCAAGAAAAGGCTCATGTTTAAAAGTCTAATGATTTGGTAAATTACCAACTCATCAAAATGAAAATGAAAAAAATGTACAAGGAGCGGACAAATAGAGTGCATGAAAGGATTATTCAACCTTGTGAGTTTCAGGCAGGGCAGGTTGTATTATTGTACAACTCAGGTTGAATCCATTTGTGGGAAAGTTAAGATTGTAGTGGTCGGGCCCATTAGAGATTGTGCATGTGAATGCACATGATGCAGTGGAGTTGAAACCTTTGGGATCTGATAGAACCTTCTTGGTTAATGTCCAAAGGGTGAAGCACTATTATGAGGATAACTTTGTTCGAGAGAAGACTTCAATTTTCTTGCAAAATGATTGAGGGGTCTTGCGTCGTGCCATGATGTTAAATCAAGCGCTCTTTGGGAGGCAACGCAGTATTTTAACAATGTATTTTCCTATTTTATATATATAGTGTCACTGTTGATTTTCTTTTACATATAAGGGGAAGTCTGAGTACTCAGAATAAAAGTTAAGGAGAATGGTATGAGCTTAAGTGTGGGGTCGTGCGACCCGTGAATCTAAGCAACCTGCTACTAGCTAGGCCCTAGAGGGTCTTAGGGAGCAATTTCTCACTCTTACCGATCATTAATTTTAGATGGTCTGAGGATAGAGCATGACTTTATGTTTGGGGTGAGGGTATGTCTCCTTGATTTTTGAGGTTAAGGGTGAGTAGGCCATCAAGTTTTTGTTTGAAATTATTTTTAAAATGGCATGTCTCACCCATCCTTCGATTTTTCTTATCGCCTCAATTCTTTTCCAAAGGGAAGACCTTTGAATCGGGTATTTTTTTCATTTGTAGGAATCGTTGTAGTCATAGATATAGTGACCCTTCCCAATGATGGATGGATGACGACCATTTTAAGAGAAATTTAGTGTGACATTTTTTTATTTTTGTTGGAGACAAACATAAGTCACTTGTGTGCTCTATGACATTCTACTTAGATACTAAGCTAGAAGTAATGAAGTGGTTATCTTAAGTGAGAATTCCATGAGAGATACACATATTTCTTTAATTTAACTCAAGACACTTATAGGGATTAATAATGAAAAATGTCATTCAATATTATTGTATAAATGTGTAGCTATAGCAAGCCGACTAGAGTCTTAATGCCATGTGAGGGGAGATCAATTGTCTTGTTTTGTACATATTATAGAATCTAGAACTTACCCTAGTATATTTTGGATAGCTAGTTGTGTAAAGAGTTAAGAGATGTTCAAGGCATTTCTTTGAAAAAGCCATGATTTCCCATGTTTGTTTTACCTTCCTGAACATGTTCCGTAGTTAACCCCCTTGAGCCTTAAGCCTGAGTAGCTTCTTCCCTTTTTATTGTGTTACCTCCGGATTGCTGATCCAAAGTAGTCTTAGGAACTTTGAGACTTGAAAGTAATGGTCCACCAAGGCATGAATGACAAAGGAAAGGGAAAGAAAGAAATAGTGTGGCAAGTAAGAAGAGAAAATAGGAAGAAGGGCAGCCTATAAAATTGTGTTGCTTGCTTGTTGCTAGGAAAATGAAAAGAACAGTGTTAAGAGTAAAATTTGTTAGTGATTCTACAAGCAAAGGCTAGCAGTCAAGTAGTGAATAAAGGAGTATGAAAAGAAAATAAAAAGGGTGAACAACAAGGAAAGCGTGGTGGACTTGAAATATAAAATATGTCTTAAAAGTGCTTAGGATTGATAGTCACTATAAAAGAAAAATCTTTCGTACCCATCCTTAGCCGACATCACAACCAAAAAAAGTCCTTATGATCTTAATCTCTTGAAATGACTAAGTACTCTAAGTGTACATGAAGGGAAAGTTTACGGTATGCTTCATATGTATGATGCATCTTTTCTGCGTGTGAGTGTGCCTTACTTATTATGATCCATGCATTGCATTTATAAATTAAGAGAGGGACATCACTAAAATTGAGGGTCATAAGATGTCTAAGTCCTTGTACTATATGTATCATGTTTTGTATTTAATCATATTGGCCCTATTTTGAAAAATGATTCAGTTATAGAAGTTGTGTAGTCTTGAATGTGACTAACTCTGCAAGAGCTTGAAGTGAATTGCTATAAGTTGATGAACCACTTAATTGTATGCTCTATGCTAGTTGTTTGAGTGTGAATTGATAGAGGTGACAAGTGTTAAGAAAATATGAGTTTGTGTATGGATTTGAGGATTGTTCGAGGACGAACAATGGTTTAAGTGTGGGGTAGAGATGTTGAGCATAATCTTATGCCCATTTTCCATGTTTTTACCCACATTTTACCTTGTTTTGAGTTCATAATCCTTATGAAATGTATGAATTCATGTTTTTGTGTTTCTTGTGAGATAATGAATGTTTCTAGATTCTTTGAGTAGGAAACAAAAGAAGAAGGATCTAAAAATAACTCAAGCTATGAAGAAGAAGAGTCCGCAAAAGTTGGCCTGGTGCTATGACTGACATAGCATGCCCAACACTTGTGTTTTAGAGAAAAATACACCAAAGTTGGTGTTATGGATCATGGGGCGCCAGGTTCCTTAGCTTTGGAGATGAGAATTTGACTAACACCTTGGCGAGATGGATGGCGTAGAGCCCCAAATTCTCCTAACATTCTAGGGCTATGGATGAAGTAGGGCGCCAGAAGGGTCCTCAAGCTAAAAAATTTGGCTAACACTCTAGTGTTATGGATGGAGTGGGGGAACTAGAGGTGTTTAGGAATACAGAAATTTGGATAACTCCTCGGTGCTATGGAAGGAGTGGGGTGCCCGAAACCATTCTTTAGAGAAAATTTGACTAACTCCTTGGGCCTATGCATGGGGCGGCGCACCAGACCCTCTTGGATGAGATTTTGCTGATTTTTAAGCTAAATACTTGAGGGAAAAAATGTCATTTGAAGGATAACCTATATATATAACATCTAGGGCACTTTTAGTAAGGGATTGTTCATCATACCATTCATCATTTTTGAAGGTTGTGAACGCAACTTTTTGGAGGAGAGACAAGATCTACTTAGGTTTTTTTTCTTTTCTTTATTATTTTATTGAGAATGATGAAGTTATCTTTGTTTTTACACTTATCTATGAGTGGTTAAACGCCCATTTTGGGGTCTTAGCCATAGTTAATGGTTGACATTTGATAGATTGATTAATGATAGTTTTGATTCTTTATTAAAGGTTTTTTATATTTACTTGTTATAACTGCTTATTCACTAGGCTGATCACCTTGTGAGTAAATCTATTGGCTTTAGGTTAAACTTGGGAAAGGAAACTGAAAGGGTTAAAAGTAAATATAAAACAAGAATTAAAAGATCCTTTGGCCCATTTGTTGGAGATTAGAAGTTATTGTTGAGGATAGGGATATACCCTTCAACCCTGCTTAGTTGAAATACAAGTAGGCATAACTGTCATTTCATGTTTCTCGTACGACTATAGGGAAATAGGCATTATAGTTCATGAGATAGTTCTTGGATGCCTCGGGAGGGTGGCAAGAAATGAGATAGTAACTTGCAACTAGCAACCTCAGGAGGAATCAATCTAGCGTAATCATGTCCTAAGAACTCAACCTGAAATGAACGTGCCAATTCCCTAGATTTTCATAATCATTGGAAGTACAAACAAGTTTGTAACAATCTTAGTTCGTTAGTTTATTGTATGTTTCAAGTTTTTCGTAGTTTAATTCTCTAAACCATTCCCCATTTTATCTATTTTTTTTAGAATAGAGAAATAAAGTAATAACCTTAAAATGATTGATCTGACATGTCTCTGAGGGATCAATAATCAGTACTTCATCATCCTATATTACTTGATGACCACGTACACTTGCTTGCGCTTGGGAGACATCACTATAAGAAAATGACCCACTTAATTATATGATTTATGCTAGTTGGTTGAGAGAGGCTTGATAAAGGTGACAAGTGGTGATAAAATATGAGTTTGTGCATGGAATTGATGATTGTTCGAGGATGAACAGTGATTTAAATGTGGTGTGGTGATGTTGGGGATATTCTTATGCACATTTACCACATTTTTACCCATTTTTACCTTATTTTGAGTTCATAATCCTTATGAAATGCATAAATTCATGTTTATGTGTGTCTTTTGAGCTAACAAATGTTTTTAGATATTTTGAGTAGGAAACCAAGGATAAAGGACTCAAAAATGATCCAAGATGTGAAGAAAGAAGAGTTCGCGAAAGTTGGCCTGGTGAGATGGGGGGTGTAGCATGACCACCCCTAAATATCAAAGAAATATGCACAAAAGTTGGTGGTATGGGTGGCGTGGTGCCCCAGGTCCCTAACTTCAGAGGAAAATTTGATCAACATCTTGGCGAGATGAGTGGCGTGGTTCGCCAGAAGCATCCCAGACATAGGAAATATTTCTAACACTGTGGTGTTTTAGGTGGCGTGGTTCCCCATAGGGGTCTAGATGCTAAGAAATTTGACTAACACCTTAGTGCATTGGCTTGCATGGGGCGCTCGAACCAAAACTTCAGAGGAAAATAGAGCAAAACCTGGAGCACTGGATGGCGCAGCATGCTAGACCTACTCCGAAATGAATTGTGTTGATTCTAAAGCTAATTAATTGAGGGAAAAAGCTTCATTTGAGTCCTTGCTTATAAATATAACATCTAGGTCATTTTTTACCCATCGTACATCACAATTTGGGATCATATTGATCATTGTAAGCAGCTTTTGGGAGGAGAGACAAGTACTTAGGTTTTTCTTATTTTATTTCTCATTTATACTTCGACTGATGATTATGTCTTTGTTTCTACACTTGAACATGAGTGGCTAAACTCCTATTCTAGGGTTTTGGCAATAGTAGATGGTTGAAGTTTGATAGTTTGTTTATGCTTGTATTGATTCTTCATTAAAGGTTGTTTATTTAGTTTGTTTATGCTTGTACTGATTCTTCATTAAAGGTTGTTTATTCTTACTTATGTCAATTTCTAATTCATTAGATTGATCACCTTTCAAATAAATCTATTGTCTTTTGGTTGAATTCGAAAGAGAGAACTAAAAGGGTTACAAGTAACAATAGAACAAGTATTCAAATACTCTTGTTTGGCTGAGCTCAAGATAGAATTGATTGAAGATGATAGGAATATACCCTTCAACCTTGTTTAGTTGATATACAATTAGCCACAACCGTCGTCTCATACTTCTCCTGCGACCATAGGGATATAGGCATTAGAGTTCATAGAATAGTTTTTGGACACTCGGGCAAGTTGTAAGAAATGAGATAGTAACTTGCAACTAGTAACCTTAAGAAGAATTAATCTAGCCTATTCATGTCTTTAAAACTCAACCTTAAGTGAGTGCCATTTCCCTAGATTTTCATCATCATTTGAAGTGCAAACACGTTTGCAACAATTTTAGTTCATCAGTTAATACATTTCAAGTTTTAGTGGTTTAATCTTGTCACAACCCATGCGTGGACCCCAGATCAAGACATGGCTCCAAGCTAACCCATGGCATAGAATAATTGTAACATAACGAACAACTAATAGAACATATCCTAGTAGAAGCTTAACTAAAATTTAACTAATCATAAGGAATGGATAAAATTTGACAACAACACTGAGTCATAAGTTGAAACTGACACCACATTGTCTGAAAGCCTCTACTAATTTAATAAGTTGCTTGGACAAGTGTTATACCCCAGAAGTGTCTAAGACTAGAATTGGGATTTGGAATTTGATCAACAGAAAAATCTAAAATATTATCATAGGACGACCCGTTGTATGAGTCGTGGGAAGCTCCCACGGACCATGGGTTACTTTCATGGTAAGGATGCTAGTCGATAGGTCCAGGTCCAAAATTTTCAAAGTGACTGACACGAATCATGGTATGACTCATTTAAGGGAACAACGAGTCGTGGTACGAACCCATTTGGAAGATTTCCAAAAGTTAAGCAGTTGCGAGAAGTGGTTACAACGAGCGGAAGAGACGAGTCATTGGGACAAGTAGACACTCGTCCTATCTAGTCGTGGTTACAAATATGAGTTTGGGAAAATTGAGCAAAGAAATGAGTGAAGTAATGATCCATTGGAGCTAGGGACGATCCATTGGATGAGTCATTACTCCGTGCAGTATGTATTTTCCTGTGAAGTTAGTAAGGGTAAATTCATAATTCCTAAGTTCCTAAGCTTTATACTACGTCGTTTTAAGATCAGTTAGGAGAGAATTTAGAGGGTTTAATCTATTTTAACCTATTCCCTCCCCATACATGCAAAACTAGAGGATCCCTAAGGAAGATCAAGCTTAGAACTCTCTAATTTCTTCTCCAATTCCTTTGGGCTTTCAAGGGAGGAGTAGGACCAGATTACCCAAGTATGTAGGGTTATGAATGAGATTATTCCTTCACACCCATTCCCAAATCCTCTTCTAAGTTCATGAAATTCAAGGTTGATGAATCGATGGGGTTTTAACCCAATTTGTGAAATTTTCTAAGTATCAACCATGGGTAAATCCCATTCATGTTTCTAATGTTGTTTTAAGATTTATGGGCATATTTTATAATGATTTCAATTGCAAATTATGATTTCAAAGTTTTACCAATTATGATGCCCAATTATGAAAGTTCATGAAGAGTTGAGATTATGATCTATGTTTTCAAGTATGATGAAATGTCTATGGTGAAAGTATGATTTTGAATTACCCAGGTTTATTTCCATGATTTTGGCTATAAAGTCTATTTTAAAGCATGTATAAGTTTGGGCAAGCCCATATGATAATGCGTGTTTCATGATTTACTTCAACTTCATGTTATTAGGTTACCACATGGTTTTAGAGTCTAAGACTCCCACTTTTAATCTTGTGGTATGGTTTGAGCTGAGGCTCCTCATGTTTTCAGATTATGTATGTTTCAGCTTCATTGAAAGACGATGGTTAGCTTCGTTGAAAAATGATGAAGAGCATATACATGTCTTTTGGAGTAGTGCCTACCACAGTGTAGTCTAAGCGTTCGGTTAATCCTGTGCCTCAAAACTACATACCAACATAGGCATGTTCAGATTCTTTGGGACCTCCCTTGTGAGCTTTCCCTGCCCCTTAGGACCTTTAGCTTGCTATTGATATCATGGTAGCACCCTTAGCCCTGTCAAGGCTTTGGAAGGATCTGCCCACTTGAGTGTAATAGTCGAGACCATGTAAGCTCAATCATGGTAATGCCGGTTATATAAAGAGTCTCTTATTGTTCCTCATGATTTCAGCATTGCATGTTCATCAGTTTTGATATTATGTTTTCAGCAGGTTTGACCCAATGTCCATTTTACTTATGATTATCAGTTAAAGCTTTGGGCCATTTGAAGTTATGTTTAAATCATATTTTTAGATAATAACATGAAAGCCTTACTCTCAGAATTTTATGATGAAATGTTTTATGATATGCATGATTTCAACTTTACTTACTTAGTGGTTTTACTTACCATGCATACTCGGTACATTCCAAGACTGAACGTATACTCTATGCTATATCATTTTATGATACAGGCTCGAACGTTTAGGTTTAATCCCTCCCCTAGCTAGGTCCTCAGAGTTAGCATTTTCTCAGCTTGTTGGTGATTCCTCATCCTTTGAGGACCGCCTTATTAGTTCATTTTTAGTTTCAGTTTATTAGTGAGTTAGTTGGGGTCTTCTCCCATCAACTCGTCAGATTGTAGAGGCTTATCAGACATAGTATATATCAAGCTTCGAATTAGTGTTATGTATTCCATTGTTCATACATTATAGATATTCAGACTTCCATTATTTCAAATGTTATATTTTTGCATTTATTATGTTGAGCTTTAATTGTCATGTTCATTCCATGGGTCGACTTGGAGCCATTTATGGTTTTAGGTTCCATGTCTAGATCCGGGCCTATGTTCGGGACGTGACAACAAGTCCCTAGCTAACTCCAAAATCTAAGAACTAGAAATAAACTACAATAAAGAAAACATAACCCCCATCCTCGAAAGATGAGGACTCACCACTGTCAGCTGATAAATTCTGGAACATGTCTAATCGCGGTGCTGAGTCTGAATATCTAGATCTATATCATAAAATGATATAGAACATAAGGTATGAGGTCAGTACTTGGAATGTATTGGGTATATGGGAAATGTATCTGGAAACAAGAACATAATATGAATCTGGGAAAAACTGTACATAAACATGATGAATGAATGAGCTGAGTTAAAGTACAAAGGCCCATTCTGAGATGCATGAATACTGAGATAGGATACTAGTTTGAAAACGTTTAATGATATATAATTAACTCTAGTTTTAAGTTCATGTACATGTACTAAATATTGAATCTGAAATCATAAACTAAAAATTGTAACTGAAATAACAGTATTGAAACTGAAACTGAACTGTATTATGAGAGAGCCTATTAACCGACAAACTCCAATGTGAGCCTCATGGATCTTGACCTGTAGCCCTGGTTGGGAGGGCGTCTATACCTTGGAAAGTGTAAGAACCATGACTGACGAGATATCACTTATAATTTCAAGGAGACAATCTCAACTAACGATGACCCCTGCATGCGGCCATTGAGGCGAGAAAGACACTCTTACTGGCGAGGATCCCATATTCCTTGGGATAAGGAAAACATTATCTATAATGGAGAATCCCTTAACCTTCGATGGCACATAGTTATGAGACCTAAGTGTGATGGAACCCCGGCCTACTCGATGCTAAGTATTACTCCTAGCTAAAGATAAGAATACACATAAGCTGATAATCTGAAGTGGATGTATTAAGAGTAGTCGGAACCACTTTATCTATCAAGAGTCCCAATAGCCTAAAGGACCATGACATACTGATAGTGAGTGCTCATAACTGATGTTCTAAGACTAGTCAGGGCTACTTTCTACTAGCAAGAGGCCTTTGAGTCTAAAGAACCATAAACATGCTGATCATATTGTATTCATGAAAAAATCATAGACTCAAATAATAGTTTAAATCATATGTACTGACATCATGGTAAAGTCATATATATTTTAAAAGGGTCATCCTCTCGAAATCAGTGCTAAATCATGGCAGAGTCTTAAAATAAATGCTATCATCATATCTTGAACACATGGATTGGGGAGGGGGGATCATGAAAATACATAGCTATTGACAATAAGAGTCTTGAAATCATGGACATTATATGCTATTTATCATGAAAACCTTGAAAACATGGAAGACATGAGAGAATTCTTATGTAGAATCGAAACTGTAAGACATGCTTTTCTAGGGAGTTTAAATGTATAGGGTTCATAAAATAATTAGGACACAGAGGTGAAAGGAAACCCATGTTGAAGTCCCACATACATTATAATTGGCCTCACAACTATCAACATGAAGGCACAATCCTCTTATAACATCAATCTGTAATAATTATATGGATAGGAACTATAATCAATAGCTTAACGATGAAATCCAAGTTATAGAGGCATTTCGTCAAACACCTAGAGGGAATAGGAAGTTCAATCCTCTTATGAGTGGGATGTACTAACATCCACTTCTTTCTATATCCCCTTAACTACAAGCATACCCATTACAAGTCCAACCAAAACTACCACATCCATCCTTAACACCAAAACAACCCCATAAACCCTAAACCTAGGTCTTTACATGAACTCATGGATTCCTAGCACCTTCCCATGAGTCCATTCCTTAGAACATCCCTAAGGATTAGAAAACAATACTCAGTTAAGGTTTTAGGAGTGTTACTTACCTTAGAGGAAGGAGGAGTGCTCAAGATCTCAAGTTTTGAAACTCAAAGATTGTTGTTGATCTTGCTAGAGATAGGAAGATTATTTTGATGTTAGAATCATAAAGATATCCATGGATTTATGTTGTGATAGGTTGTAGAATGCTTACCTAGCCTTAGAAGGGTTGGATAGAGCTCTTCGAAATGGTAGGGTTGATCTAGAGGTGGAACAATGCCAAAAAAACTCATTTAAGGAGACTTTTGAAAGCCCTTGAACCCCCATGTGACGCCCCAAGTGATGGGCTGTCAGTCCCCCGACAGACAGTCAACTTGCCCATCACTTTGGGGTGGAAATGCTCTGCTTTTGGTTAAGATTGACGGAGCAGTCTTGATGGGCCGTCGGTTGTTGACAGGTCGTCACTCTAGTCATCACACCTGACTGTGCTTCACTAAATTGATCATAACTTTTCACTCAGAACTCCGATTGGTGCAAGGTCAGATGAGTTGGAAAGAAGACTCAAAGAGATAAAATTTGATATGCTGAATCACACAAAAGAACTTTGTAAATTAGGAATTATGGTTGTTTGAAGTTTACCCATGCAAGAACTTATATGAAAAGTCGATCAGTAAAAAGGCTCTCAACTCAACTTTGTGCTAAAGGTTCCTTATGACCTTAATTTGCATCCAATGCACTTTCCACATTTAAAAATTGATCTTAACACCTAGTTTTCATAAGAATTTAGTTGTGTTTGGGTCTATCTACATATCTAGATGGCTTCAAACTTAACCCAATAGTTCGAGGTATAACTCAGGAGTCTTGGGTCTAGTCTTAGGGACTTTTGGGGTGTTAAATTATCTCCCCCTTGGGAACATTCGTCCATGAATGTAGATTGAGCATACTGAAAGGGTAGAGAAAGAGCTAAAAATTAACGGAGTGACCAACTCCAGACTGAGATACATGAATGTATTGAATTCATAAAACATACATGCATGTTGTGACATAAAGGAACTGAGAGACATGAACTTGACATGAAACTAAATAGAGTACTAAGAAGGGATTATTCCCTCACACTAGAACTGAGCTGGTGAGAATGGAGTTATAAACCTTGAAACTACTTTCTGATATCTGAATAACTGACATGATTGATCTTGGGCAAATTTATATGCCCAAGTGATACTCAAAAGTACCATTTTCGCCTTGTTTATCTATCAATGTGTATACATTCTCATGTAATTGGTAATAAAATGTGAATTTATACTAACCAACATGATTAGCATTGTTTTTTAGGTAAAATGTAATTTCGGGAAGCTAAAATGCATGTTGAAGGATATCGGGGTTGGACTTGGATGCGAGCAAGGGACAAGACATTGGACAGCATAAAATAAAGGGGCTCCGCGATGGAGCCGTGTCACGTTTCCATCGCGGAGGCCTTCTGCCTGGATGGGAATTTTCAACCCAATTCCAGTGTGGGTTCGCAATGGTTCCGTGGCACGGTGGCTTGGCTTCGCGTTGCACGCCGTGCCACGTTGGGCTTTATCTCCTGGACCCCCAGTTCCAGTGAAGGTCTGTGTCCGTAGCGTGTCACGGTGGCAGTGCTCCGCGATGCACTCCGTGAAACGTTGCTTGTTATTCCGGGAAAAATTCCCACCAGTATAAATAGAACACTTAGGTTCATTTTTCAATATTCTGACTTGGTGGAGCAAGAACGTGGGTTACAGGCAGTTGAGGGGACAAAATTATCAGGGTTTTTCTCTCTTTCCTTCTCCTTGTATTCAATTTCTTGTATGTTTTACATTCATTTAATGATGTTTAATCCACAAATGAGTGGCTAATTCATCTTCTTGCTGAGGTTATGAACAATTGTAATGAAATGTGATCATTGATTCTTTGGTTTTTCATCTTTTCTTCCATGGTTGTTCTATTAATTCTTGTTCTTACTGCATTAATGTGTGGCCTACGTTAATGTACATCTAAAAAGTCCGGTTTCACTCGAGAGAGCAAGAAATTGGAAAGTTGTCAATTAATAGGATATGATCTTTACTTGATTTGGGAAAATTGGGAATTGATTTACTGTCAGGATAGAAATATACCTGAAAGTCGTATTAGTCAATTTAGGAACTGTGTTTGTATGGCTAGAACATGGATTGCATTTAATCACAGAAATGTAGGTGGATGGTTCATGATTCTTAAGTGAGGTTAAATACGAGAGTTTTAATCTCTTGGCAATTGTTCTTGGCTAGCAACCGGAGGAAAAGACTAACCAAATTATATCGATAATTAATTTCATTACATGTTCGTTTAACCTCAGCATGCTCTCATTCATAGTTCAGACTCAATTTAGATAGTTATTTTAGATTTAGCATAAAAATTATAAAACAAAATATCAAACTTTTGGTTACACTGTTGTCTGCATTTTTAGAATCGAAATATAGTACACTTGAGCAGATTGCACTTCATCCCAGTCCCTGTGGGATCGATACTTGGCTTACTTGAGCCACTTTACTACTTGTTCGACCACGTGCACTTGCATGTGAGTTATATACCCATATAACAAACAGACCGAACAAGTTTTTGGCGCCGTTGCCGGGGACTGGCAATTGGTGAATTTTTCTTAAGTGTAAATTTACTATATTTTTTTTCTTAGTGCTGACAACTTGGTCTTAGTGTTTGTTTTAATTCTTTTTCATTTTATTTTTTTCTTTTTCGGATACCCTTATTGACATGACATCATGGAATACAAATGGTATAAATGGTGGATACTCATATTTTAGCGAATCTTGTCTGAATTGCGGAGGACACCACTCGTGGCAACACTGTAACATGTGCAATATATGTGGTGGTCAAGATGGCCATTGGGATGGCTGTCCGAATGCATATTCCCCTCCCCCAAGCCCCTACTATGATCCTTCTGTTGTTTTTGCTGAATATAGGCATGCTAAAAATGAGGACTTGGGACGCCAAGCTCAAATAGAAGACATGCTGAAACAACTCCTGGAGAAATCAGAAGCAATGAAGGAGGCGATGGCAGTATTGAGAATTCAGCAAGAAGAGAATGCAGAGGCTCTAGAAAGGATGAGCGTCAGAGTCACGGAGATGATTGCTGAGGCTGAAGCTTGTGATAAATTGCAGGTAACAGTTTTAGCTGATATTCAAGAGGAACTACAAGAGGAAGACAAGGGTGAATTTTTGGATGAAGCCTAACAATTAGAATCTCTTGAGTGTCCCCGTGATGGGCTCACACTTATGGAAAATCCATTCATGGAAGAAGAGATAGAGTATCCCCCATTTGACATTAATGGAGAGATAGATGTCGATGCTGAGAAGGTGTTTACAAGTAAGGAGGTCAAGCACAATGCAGTTTCAGAGTTGAGGTTTATTGGACCACACTCAAATCATTTTTCGACATTAAGTTTGGTTGACAACATAGAAATAGAGTCTTTCAAGCTTATAGAGAAATGTTTAGAGGAGGACCAAGCCCCGTATATTTTGAAATTTTCTAACTCGGAGAAACAAAATGACTTCGCTTACTTGAGGGCCAATAGGTTCAAAAGGCAACATCTACTGCTTGGTCCTTATAATTTTTCACCACCACCCCTGGAGCATAAGAGGAAATTAGAGAAGAAATTAGGGGTGAGATTCATATCCTCAAGGTGGAGGAAAAAGCGGTGAAACTGGATATGTCGTGCCGCGACGGTAAACCAGGCGCTGCACGGGAGGCAACCCGTGAAAAAAAAAATTTCCTTCCTTTTTGTAAAGTGTAAATAGATTTTTCTTTTTCTTTTTCTTGATTTACTACAAAATTTTAGTTTTTGTTTGTGTTTTATTTTTATTTAGAGTGAAACCTATAATTCTAACAAATTGTGTATAGTGAGATGAATTTCAGGTCAAACGGAGGAAAATATGCACGGAATCGCAAGGAAAAATTCGAGATATGAAAATTAACAAAAAGTGGCAAAACAGTGAGCTGGGGCGATAGCTCCGTGTCACGGAGGTGGACCTCCGCGTTACCCTCCGTGACACGTTGAGGTATAATCTGGATTTTTTTAAAATTTCCAGAACAGGCTCGCGATGGCTCTGTGTCACGGAGGCAGTGCACCGCGATGCACTCCGTGACACGTTGCCGTGTATATCGCGACGGCACACCGGGTCGTCGGGTGACCCGCGCGATTTTACTATGTTTTAACCCCGAAAAACCCCTTCCTTACCATTATTTTTCAATCACTCCGTGACCAAAACCCCGCAAAACCCATCCCCCTTCAACGTGACACAGAGTAGGCTAAGAAAATCATCAAGTTTGCGTAATTTCTTCAACTTCAAGGTATGTTCTTCGATTCCATCTCACTTCTTGTCGATTTTCTTCGATATTGAGCATGTGAGGTGAGCTAAATTGCCCTAAGTAGAAATTGATCATGAATTCAATTTAATTGTTGTTGATGAATGTTCGGAATGTCGTTATGATTGCTTGAACTCGTCAATTGTATAACTGAATCGAATTTGCTTGATAATATCATTTCTAGGGCTTGTTTTTGAATTTGAAGTGAAAAATGTAATGAACTTGTGAAATTCATGCCGGGATGCACATGTTGAATGAGATGAGTCGATGTACTAATTGTTAGGATGTTAATAGAACGACGGATTCTCGGGTTAGAGGAATATTGAAATTTGCAAGAATTGGGTTGGTTGTATAGGTTTGTGTAGAAAAATTTTTGTTGTTGTTTTCATTTCTTTGTTTTTCCTTGCTAAGTGCGATGGGTTAAAAGGTTATCGATGGTAATGATTGTTGTTAGTTGTACGAAGTCTGAGTAGTACGTAGCATATATACCGTCGAATTTTTCGTATGCACTAAGCATGTCTGTATAAGTTGGTTGTTTATTTGTGTAAATAAAGATAATCTTACCGGTATGTTGTAACTGTAGCTAAGGACTAAGTGTGGGGTAACCTAGCTTAACCCGACCTTAGTCGAAGTTAATATCCATTGGCTTAACATTGATCTTGTCTACTTGGGTTGACAGGTAAAATGGCAAGCAGGAAAGAGAAAGGGAAAGGCACATCAACTTCGAGCGCGGGAAGGAAGCGAATCAGACTGGGCACAGCAGTCCCAGTAGCACCAGCAGTTCCATGCGGCCAACGCCACCAATACGGAACAAGATGGGTGAAGGATGAGGGGAAGAAGTGGTACGCAAAGCACAAAGAAAACAAATATTTCCCCGAGGAGCATATAGCACGGGAACCGTTGGCACAGGAGTTCCCTAGGATGGTCCACCGGATCGAGGCAGCTGGGCTCAACTTCATCTTTGAAGAGCCCAAGGAATGCAATCTGCACTTGGTTCGGGAATTCTATGCCAACTGGAACCCGACGATCAGAAGTCACACCATAAAATCAGAGGGCAAATAGTCACTTTGGTGCCCCCCCACCTCAATGCCATCATAGGAGCGCGGGACACAGACGCCCACGTGCTCTGACAGCTGAACATTACCCCACCATATGCGGACATCAGACGCACCTTGTGTGGGACCCGATCGATAGCTAGATGGAGCATACACAAAGAGAGGGGCTACCACCAGACTTTTCCCTATTCACAGATGAACAGGGAAGCCAGAATATGGCTGAAGATTGTCTGTTCCTGCCTAATCCTGGGGGTACATATGACAGATGTAACCCGAGATCGTGTATGCTTGGTGTACGCCCTGATGAGAGGGCTGGAGATCAACGTGGGGCGGTGATTATCTCCGCCATGAAGAGAGCCCGGTTGCATCAGGGGCACAGGTATGGCTTTGGTGGACTACTCACCACCTTCATCAGGGGCCTAGATGTCGAGGAGGAGGCCCTTGACTATATCCCGCAGATGGAGCGGCGGGCCTTAGATGTCACTAAAACTAAGGCACCCGACACCACCCACGGGTTCAGTGCTTACACTTGGCGAGCGACATGCTCGTGATGATCAGTATATGGCTCGCATGTATGGGATGCAGATGCTTCAGCTGAGGATAGGCGGGAGGCTGGCGACAGAGGAGGAGCTATGGCAGCTCGAGCTAGACTACCCCTTCGGCGAGAATGCCAGGGCTCTATGCCGAGTGGGGCCAGCATTTGTAGAGACCACGGATGATGACATCCCCACAGACGAGGAGACACGTCGGGAGGACTCCGATGTGGAGTCCGATGAAGATGACGGGGCGATTCAGACATGGGAGATGAAGCAGCAGCACCCGACGAAGAAGTGGAGTACTTTGACTGATCAGGGAGTTCCACCACCCGATTTTGTGCTATTTTAATTTTTGTGAACACTGGGGACAGTGTTCGAGCTAAGTGTGGGGTGGGAGTAGTTAGGTGCTGGGCGGTGTTGTTATGTATGTATGCTCTAATCTATTGTCGTGCATGTGAAATTTTGTTGTTCCCTGTGATTTATGAATTGTTAAGTTGTTGTTCTGTATTGTAAATTTATGTGAAATTGATGTGTGTTGCTGAATGTTGCTAGCTGATTTTGTATATATTTTTGTTATCGAAATGATCAATATTTTCGACATTTTTTTTACTTCTTGGGTTTCTCGGCGTTTGTTTTCGGTTCTTTTACCGAGAATGGTCCCATTGAACCAAAGTCATAGTAGTGACTGTTCCCTATGATGGATGGATGACGACCGTCTTAAGGGAAATGTAGTCGTTAAGAGTAGTTTTTTAAATAATTTTTCAGTTTTTTTCTTTGGTGGGTGGCATCCCAAAACCTGTAGTTACTGTATGATTGCGAAATTCTGGTTGCGTGTTGTACATGATATTTAAAATGCAAAGGTGATTCGTATGAAAGCATGCAACTTTGTAAATATGTTGAGATACCTAGGCCATAGAGTCGATTCAGTGTGATTGAGGCTTAATGTTTGAATTCCTGTAATTAGCTGATTGAAGAGTCTGTGAATACATCTTGAGTTGAGCATGTGCAATAAGTGTGAAGTGAGATGTTGTTATTCCATGCTATTGTGACGTGTCTAGAACTTTCCTGGTGTGTGTGCAAAACGAAATGAATGAGGTGTATTATAGGAAAGGATGTAGGAATTTCTTTGTTTTAACCGAGAGTTTATATTTTTCCTTGTCGTACCCACCTTGATTGTATACCCTAGTCAGCCCGTTGAGCCTTTAGCCTATTATTTTTTTCTTTTGTCAAAAAGTGTAAACCGAGCTTAATCCCTTCTTTTCATTAGCCGTAAAGTCTATACAAAACTCTTAAGCGCTTAAGAAGAGAAAATCATTCTCCCGAAGTGTCAAAGAGTGAGAATGGTGGAAAGAAAAAGAAAAGCAGAGTGATAGAAGAAAAGAAAAGGTTGAAGGTACACTTGCTATAAATAAACTATAATGAAGGTGTATGAATAATCTTAGTTGTTGTGTCAAGTGTGCTTAATAAGAGGGGCCAAACTAAAGAAAAATATCAAGAATGGGATGATGAAAAAAAGAAACAATGTCCATGAGTTGATGGGATGTGTTGAAAAGGCGCTTAAGGATGCTAGTGGCTATTATTGGCTAACCCAATATTTACTAGTTCCGTAGCTTCCATTACAACTAGTTAAAGTCCTACGTGATCTTAAATCGCACTTATTTATATTAGTGGAGTAATACACTAAGGGCAAGCTTATGGGTCATGACATGATGCATCTGAATTCTTTTGGGAGAGAGAGCGAAATTGTGTTTACATGCCCCCGCTTAAAATTTTGTGAGTCATATGAGCAAAAAGGGGAAGATTCTCTTGTGTTGTGAGGGCACATGCTTGATGAGAGATTAATTTTCGTGTCGGATATCTTGATTAGCTGATTTGCATGTGTTTGCCAATATCGAGAGTCGATTCTTAAAGTCTAGGAGGTCTTGATGTATTGAAGTTCATTGCATTGATAGGATCATGCATGTTTTCTTGATGATTTGCTGTATTGAATAATCGGTATGACCGTAGCCTAAATTGTCGAAACAAAGTAGCGAGGTTGGGATGTAAATTGCATGAAGTGTAGGATTGTTGTTCGAGGACGAACAAGGATTTAGGTGTGGGGTAAGTGATCTTGGGCAAATTTATATGCCCAAGTGATACTCAAAAGTACCATTTTCGCCTTGTTTATCTATCAATGTGTATACATTCTCATGTAATTGGTAATAAAATGTGAATTTATACTAACCAACATGATTAGCATTGTTTTTCAGGTAAAATGTAATTTCGGGAAGCTAAAATGCATGTTGAAGGATATCGGGGTTGGACTTGGATGCGAGCAAGGGACAAGACATTGGACAGCATAAAATAAAGGGGCTCTGCGATGGAGCCGTGTCACGTTGCCATCGCTGAGGCCTTCTGCCTGGATGGGAATTTTCAGCCCAATTCCAGTGTGGGTTCGCGATGGTTCCGTGGCACAGTGGCTTGGCTCCGCGTTGCACGCCGTGCCACATTGGGCTTTATCTCCTGGACCCCCAGTTCCAGTGAAGGTCCGCGTCCGTAGCGTGTCACAGAGGCAGTGCTCCGCGATGCACTCTGTGACACGTTGCTTGTTATTCCGGGAAAAATTCCCACCAGTATAAATAGAACACTTAGGTTCATTTTTCAATATTCTGACTTGGTGGAGAAAGAATGTGGGTTACAGGCAGTTGAGGGGACGAAATTATCAGGGTTTTTCTCTCTTTCCTTCTCCTTGTATTCAATTGCTTGTATGTTTTACACTCATTTAATGATGTTTAATCCACAAATGAGTGGCTAATTCATCTTCTTGCTGAGGTTATGAACAATTGTAATGAAATGTGATCATTGATTCTTTAGTTTTTCATCTTTTCTTCCATGGTTGTTCTATTAATTCTTGTTCTTACTGAATTAATGTGTGGCCTACGTTAATGTATATCTAAAAAGTCCGGTTTCACTCGAGAGAGCAAGAAATTGGAAAATTGTGAATTAATAGGATATGATCTTTACTTGATTTGGGAAAATTGGGAATTGATTTACTGTCAGGATAGAAATATACCTGAAAGTCGTATTAGTCAATTTAGGAACCGGGTTTGTATGGCTAGAACATGAATTGCATTTAATCACAGAAATGTAGGTGGATGGTTCATGATTCTTAAGTGAGGTTAAATACGAGAGTTTTAATCTCTTGGCAATTGTTCTTGGCTAGCAACCGGAGGAAAAGACTAACCAAATTATATCGATAATTAATTTCATTACATGTTCGTTTAACCTCAGCATGCTCTCATTCATAGTTCAGACTCAATTTAGATAGTTATTTTAGATTTAGCATAAAAATTATAAAACAAAATATCAAACTTTTGGTTACACTGTTGTCTGCATTTTTAGAATCAAAATATAGTACACTTGAGCAGATTGCACTTCATCCCAGTCCCTGTGGGATCGATACTTGGCTTACTTGAGCCACTTTACTACTTGTTCGACCACGTGCACTTGCGTGTGAGTTATATACCTATATAACAAACAGACCGAACAATGATAATGGATCTGATTGAGAGAAAGATTGGGATCACTATCTGAAGCATTTATCTATCATTCTAAAATTCCAAACCTAAGCATGAGTAGAGTGTAAAATCGATTGAAACATAAGGGGGAAAATCTGAACAGGAATGGATTGACATCCCATAGTTACTGCTCCTAAACTTTTCACAATTAGGAGCTCAAGATTTGACTTAGTCCTTTACTTTATCATATCCCCCTTAGCTCAAAGTAATTATTCTAGTACTTTGAACCTCTTTCCTAGGCTTGGCATAATCATTAACTCTTGCAGGGTCGGAGTATTACTATACATATGAATGCCAAACTCTTCCTTGGAAACTTCACTTATAAGTACTAAAACTTATGCTATGGTTTCTTTCTTGGGTAACTCCTAACCTCTCTTTAGTCTTTAAAGCTATCACTGAGGGTTTCATAACCTTCCTGCCTTATCAACCTCATACATATGATCCCCTAATCAACTCAATACATGAGATAAGCTTATAGTATGATGCTTAAAATCATATACCTTATTTAAATTCTCTAGTTTTGGCTCTTTGGGACACCATATAGTACATACCTCTTATTCTTCACACTTCACAACTTTAAGACTAATAAACTAGGATCACATAGCACTTTAGGAGCTTAGAATATAGTGCAACTACCTATTACCTTGGTGCACATCTTCCTTTTTGACATTCAAGGCTCCACTTTACCTACCGACTTAGCCTCCAATCACCTATACTTAATCTTTAACTAACATATTGACATGTCCTCATGATCTTATACTCTAGTTAAAATATGCTCCAAGTCATCTTTACCAACAACTCTCCCTCTAAATACTACCATGGAATCTACATAAAACTTATAACTATTTAGTCAACTCCAAGAGACTTATCATCCCATTACATACCTTATAGATACATGACTATGGATACATACTTACCTCAATCACCATCTGCAACTTTTTATTTTCACACTTCTAGCTTCATATATTTGTCTCTAGGTTCATGTTACTACTCATGGCTCACACAATCCAAATCACACTATCTCATGGGTGACAGTATGACCGAAGCACTAAGAGACACACTTTCCTACTAAGGGTGTCATTTGCATCAAAGTTTCGGGGGGGGGAGGATTTTGTGAGAACTTATTACTATAGGCATAACGCATGATTCATGAGAACAAGAGTGCATTCTTGAAATGCATTATATTTAACTATAATAACGAGCCCCTCTTACGCCCTTGTGTAGTCCATTAAATTACTGTAGGCTCTATCTAAGAGCACCTAACTTATAGGAATCTAAGCTTTGTTGCTTCTATCACCTAAAAGATAAGGCATAGTAGTCGGAATTGGAATAATGCACAAATCAATAGAAATTCTTGATGGCACAGCTCTATTGCATGATAATGAACATGAAAGAAGGGAAATTTCCTAAAACATCTTGTAGCCTCTTCCTCATAAGTGTGGCGCACTTCACACCCATAAAAAAAGACTTTACTTGACATGGCTTTCAGATACCCTAGGATGCACCTAAAACTAATGCTCTGATATCAAGTTTGTCACAACTCGAGCATGGACCCTAGATTGAGACACGGGACCTAGAAGCATCAATAGCTCCAAGCTAACCCATGGCGTAGGATAATACTAACATAGCAACAACTAACAAAACATATCTTAGCGTAAGCTTAACTGAAATTTAATTAATAATAAGGAAAGGATAAAATTTGATAACAACACTGAGTCTTAAGCTAAAACTAACACCACACTGTCTAAAAGTCTCTATTACTCTGATAAATTACCGGTACAAGTCCCCAGCTAACTCTAAAATATGAGAAATTGAAATAAACTGAAATAAAGAAAACATAACTCTCGTCCTCAGAAGATAAGGACTCACCACTGTCGGCTAATAAAGTCTGGAACTTGTCTACTGCAGGGCTAAGTCTGGATACCTAGATATATATATCATAAAATGACATATCACATAATGTATGCAGTCATTACTTAGAATGCACTGAGTACATGAGAAATATATCCAGAAACTAGAACATACTATGAATATGAGAAAAACTGTACATAAACATGGCTGAATGCTTGAGCTAAGGTAAAGTACAATAGCCCTTTCTAAGATGCATGAATATCGACACAGGATGCTAGTTTGAAAATATTTAATGAAATATAAGTAAATTAAGTTTTTAGGGTCATGTACATGTACTGAAGAATGAATATGAAATCATAAACTGAAAATTGTAACTTAAATAACCGTACTAAAACTAAAACTAAACTGTACTGTGGAGAGCCTATTAACCGACAAACTCTAATATGAGCCTCATGAAGTGCAATCTGTAACCTTGGTTGGGAGGGTGTTCATACCTTACCAATGGTAAGAACCATGACTGTGTGATATAACTTATAAGCTCAGGGAGATAATCTCAACTAACAACAACCCCTACATGTATCCATTGAGGCAAGGGAGAAACTCTTAGTAGCGAGGATCCCATATTTCTCGAGCTAATAGAAATATGATCTACTATCAAAAATCCCTTATTCTATGGGGGCACGTAGTTCTGAGACCTGGGTGTGCTGGAACCTCAGCTTACTAGGTGCTAAGTACTACTCCTAACTGAACATAAGAATACACATAAGATGATAATCTGAAGCTGATGTCTTAAGACTAGTCGGAACCACTTTATCTAGAAAGAGTCTCGAGAGCCTAAATGACAATGACTTACTAATAGTGAGGGCTCATAACTGATGTTCTAAGACTAGTTAGGGCTACTTTCTACTAGCAAGAGGCTTGAGAGTCTAAAGAACCATAAGCATGCTTATTATACTGAATTCCTGATAAAATCATAGACTCAAATAATAGTTTATATCATATATATAGAGCCATGGTAAAGCCATATATATTTCTAAAGGGCCATATTCTCGAAAATAGTGCTAAATCTTGGATGAGTCTTAGAAATCATGCTAACATCATATCATGGGCATATATCATGGATTGGAGAGGGAGGATTATGAACATATATAGCTATTGATCATAAGAGCATTGAAATTATTGACATTATATGCTATTTATCATGAAAACCTTGAAAACATGGAAGACATGAGAGAAGTCATACATATAATTGAAACCCTATGACATGCTTTTCTAGGGAGTTGAAAAGTTTAGGGTTCATGAAATAATTGGGACACAAGGGTGAAAGGAGATTCTTGTTGAAGTCCCATGTACCTTATCCTTGGCCTCACAACTATCAGCACAAAGCCGAAATCCTCTTATAATGTCAATTTATAACAATTATATGGATAGGAACTATAATCAATAGCTTAACGATGAAATCCAAGTCATAGAGGCATTTTGTTGAACACACGGAGGGCATAGGAAATTCAAGCCTCTTATGAATGGTATGTCCTAATACCCACTTCTTTTTACAGCCCCTTAACAACAAGCATAACCATTATAAGTCCAACCAAAACAACCACATCCATCCTAAACACCAAAATAGCCCCATAAACCCTAACCCTAGGTCATCACATGAACTCGTGGCTTCCTAGCATCATCCCTTGAGTTCTAACCTTAGAACATCCCTAAGGATTAGAAAACAATACTCATGTAAGGTTTTAGGAGAGTTACTTATCTTGGAGAAAGGAGGAGTGCTCAAGATTTTAAGTCTTGAAACTCAAAGATTGTTCTTGACCTTGCTAGAGATAGGAAGATGATTTTGATGTTAGAATCATGAAGAGAATTATGTATTTAAGTTGTGATATGTTAGAGAATTCTTACCTAGCCTTATGAGGGTTGAAGAGAGGTCTTGGAACTGGTAGGGTTGATTTGGAGGTGGAACAATGCCTAAAAAATCGTTTAAGGTGACTATTAAAAGCTCTTAAACCCCCATGTGATGCCCGAAGTGATGGGTTGCCATTCCCCTGATAGACCGTCAACTTGCCCGTCGCTTTGGGGTGGAAATTTGGGTGGTTGAGGGGTCGTCACTCTTTCCATTATACCTGACAGTGCTCCACTAAATTTCTCATAACTTTTATTCCGAACCCCGATTTATGTAAGGTCAAGTGCGTTGAAAGAAGACTCAAAGAGATACAATTTGATGTGTTGAATCACCTAGAAGCTCTTCGTAAATTAGGAGTTATGGTTATTTTATGTTGATCCTTGCAAGAACTTATATAAAAACTCAATTGATAAAAAGGTTCTTATCTCATCTTTGTGCTAGAGGGTCCTTTTGACCTTAATTCGCATCCAATGCACTTTTTGCACTTAATAATTAATTTTAACACCTAGTTTTCATAAGAATTTATTCAGGTTTTGGTGTATCTACATATGTAGATGGCATCAAACTTAGGTCAAAAGTTTGAGGCGTTAAAATATCTCAACTCACGAGTCTGTGATCTAGTCTTAGGGACTTTTAGTGTGTTACAAATCTCCAAATCATTCCCAATTTGTATTTGTCTTTGATAGAGTAGTGAAATAAAATGTTTACCTTAATTGGTTTGCTTGATAAGTCTCTGAGGGATCGATAATCAGGACTTCACTGTCCTATATTACTTGACGACCACGTGTGCTTTCATGTGCTTGGGCGACATCAATGTGTATTGATTATCATCACTTGAACAAAGTCATAATCAAGAATAAGAATTCCCTCCTCAGGATCGATGATTTATTTGATCAACTTCAGGTTTCCAAGTGATTTTCAAAGATAGACCTCAGGTACGGCTATCACCAGTCAGGGTGAGGGAGAGTGACATTCTGAATATAGCCTTTAGGGCTTGGTATGATCAATATGAGTTTGTGGTTATGTCTTTTGGATTAACAAATACCCTTGCAGCTTTAACACTTTGATGAAAAGGGTGTTCAAGAAGTATTTGGATATGTTTTTCATTATCTTCATAGATGACATCCTCTTATACTCTCGGAGTGAGGAGAATGCTTCCCATTTGAGGATTATGTTGAAGACTCTTAAGGACCTTCAGTTGTTTGCTATGTTTAGCAAGTGTGTTTTTTGGTTGTAGTCAGTTACATTTCTTAGTCATGTGGTGTCTAGGGAGTGTGCAGGTAGATTCTCAGAAGATTGAGGCAGTGAAGAACTGGCCTAAACCTATCATTCCTATTGACATTAGGAGCTTTTTGGGCTTAGAGGGATACTACCAGAGTTTCGTAGAGGGATTTTTATCCTTTTTTGCACCTTTGACTAATATGACCCAGAAGAAAGCTAATTTCAATGGTCCGATGGTTCTGAGAGGACCTTTCAGGAGCTAAAGGGTCGACTTAATACCGCGTTGATCTTGACCTTACCAAAAGGCACAAATGGCTTTGTGGTATATCGTGATGCCTCTAGGATTGGTCTTAGGTGTGTGTTGATACAACATAAGAAGTTCATTTCTTATTCTTCGAGACAGGACTTATAATAAGAATTACCCGACAAATGACCTTGAGTTAGCAGCTGTGGTGTTTGCCTTGAAATTTTGGAGGCACTATTTGTATGGGGTGCATGTGTATGTGTTCACAGTCCAGAAGTGTCTTTAGTATGTGTTTACTCAGAAGGACCTGAATTTGTGACAAAGGAGATGGCTTGAGCTTCTCAAAGACTATGACATGAGTGTCCTTTACTATCTGGGAAAGGCCAATGTAGTGGCGGATGCTCGTTGTAGGTTTTCCATGGGTAGTGTGTCTCCATATTGAGGAAAGAAGGAAAGAGTTGGTGAAGAATGTCTATAGGCTCACACATTTGGGGTTTCGCCTTACTAATTTAGTAGATGGTGGTGCTATCGTGCAAAATGGTGCAAATTCTTCATTGGTGATAGAGGTTAAGGCAAGGCATGATGAGGATCCCATCTTGGTAAAGTTAAAGGAAGTACCAAAATTAGAAAGTGGAGGTTTTCTCCCAATGGGGAGATGGTGTACTCTGATATCAGGGCCGATTTTGTGTTCTAGATGTGGATGACTTGAGAGAACAAATGTTGAGAGAGGCTCATATTTCTCAATATTCTATCCATCCAGGTGCTGCTAAGATGTACCATGATCTACAATAAGTCTATTAATGGATTGGCATGAGGAGGGACATTGAAGAGTTTGCAGCTAAGTGTCTGAATTACCAATAGGTGAAGGTTGAGTATCAGAGACTGGGAGGTATGCGACAAGATATTAGTATTCCTATTTGGAAGTAGGAATAGATCAACATGGACTTCATTATATGTTTACCTCATACACGCTGACATCATGATTCTATATGGATGATTGTGGACTGAATGACTAAGTCAACACATATCCTACCAGTCAAGACTACAGATTCAGCCGAGGATTATGCTCTACTTTACTTTTGGGAGTTAGTCCAATTATATGGGGTCCCGTTGTCCATCATTTCTGATAGGGGTACTCAGTTGACCTTGTAATTTTGGAGGTCATTTCAGAAAGCCCTTGGTACTCAGGTCAATCTTAGCACAATTTTTTACCCACAGTCAGATGGTCAGGACAAGTGGACCATTTAGACCTTAGAGGACATGTTGAGAGCTTGTACGATTGATGTCAAAGGCAGTTGGGTTGATCCCTTGCCTCTCATTAAGTTTGCCTACTACAATAGTTACCATTCCAACATTCAGATGGCTCGATTTGAGGTTCTTTATGGGCGGAGATATAGGTCACCTATTAGATGGTTTAATGTAAGAGAGGCTATGTTGATAGGGCCAAATTCAATTCATGAGTCTATGGAGAAGGTTCCACTTATTAGAGTGAGGCTGAAAATAGCTCAGAGCCATCAAAAATCTTATGCGGGTGTTAGGAGGAGAGAGCTTCAGTTTTCCATTAATGATTAGGTTTTTCCGAAGGTGTCACCCATGAAGAACATTATGAGGTTTGTAAAGAAGGGGAAGTTTAGACCCCGATATGTTGGCCCTTAAAGGATTCTAAGGCAGGTTGGCAATGTGGCTTATGAGTTAGAGTTTCCCATAGAGCTAGCATCAGTGCATCAAGTTTTCCATATGTTCTTGTTGAAAAAGTGCATTGGTGATCCAGCTCTAGTTGTTACGATAGAGAGCATTTGTGTGGAGGATAGCATGACTTATGAGGGGATCAAATTGAGATTCTTGACTGTCAGGTCTGGAAGTTGAGGAATAATGAGGTTGCTTCAGTAGAGGTCCTTTGGAGGACTCATCTTGTAGAGGGAGATACTTGGGAAGTCGAAGTAGATATAATGGCCAAGTACCCTCACCTATTTCCTTCCAGCTCGGTTCCACCATGAGGTACTAGTTTCCTCCTTAGTAATCTATTTAGTTTCATGTAAGTTCCATGTCTCTCAGTTACTCTCATGTTTTAGCATGTATATATGATACATATATTCAATTTAGTATATGTATCTCAATTCGGAGTCAGTGTTTAGCTTTCAATTCTAGGATTG
Source organism: Datura wrightii (assembly GCA_035772735.1). Taxonomy (NCBI): domain Eukaryota; kingdom Viridiplantae; phylum Streptophyta; class Magnoliopsida; order Solanales; family Solanaceae; genus Datura; species Datura wrightii. The sequence continues at coordinate 3,468,259 of JASDFA010000010.1, read as the reverse complement.
CAGGTCTTTCCCTATCTTTCCAGCTGTGTTAGTCTCCAATTAAGGATGAATATTCCCAATGGAGACAATGTAACACCCCAAAAGTTCTCAAAATTAGATCGTAGACATAATACAGGGAAAACAACAAAATTTGTTCCATATCAAAGAAGGAACCATCAAGTGATCCGTTAGGACACCTGACGGATCATCAAGTGAGCCATTCCTTTGAGTGATCCATTAAGTAAGAAAAGTTGGAGAAAATATGAGATTTTGCCTGTTTTAATGACTGGAGTGTTGATCCTGTCACACCCCACCTTGGGGGGTATGACGGATACCTGGTGCCTGCTAGACTCTAGAATACTAAATGGGCCAGCCTGAGCACATCTGGTGCTTTGGCTGGCTTTGGCTCTATTTCAAGAAACAAACCGGCTATATAACGGCTGTAAACACAGCCTCCGGCCCATTGGCCTGTAGCCATATGTACTTGTAATAACAGCTAACCAGAAACATGTTGATATAAGGGAGCCTATGCGGGCCGATAAGGCCACCATGCTGTCTAGTTATCTGTAACTCAACACAAGCCTACTGTAAGACTACGTGACCGGCAAGGTCACCACTACTGTCAAACTAAGGCCCCACACGGCCAACATAAACTGAAATACTAAACAGCTACAGCAGACTGCACAGCCCCACACGACCGGCTCAAGTAACCACAGGGAATATATACAGACTGCAAGCCTCTACGGATACCGTAAGAAGTTAATTGAAATGATCGGGACAGGGCCCCGACCTACCCATGCTGCACAACAAAAGAAAAGGAGCTACACCTCTGGGAATCAGACTCCGGATGACAGGAGCTGATGACTCACTGGCTGGCTGGAATCACGAGGGATCGGCTCCTCGTCCGTGAGTACCTGCAGGCAAGCAATGCAGCGCCCCGCTGGGCGTCAGTACCACAGGTACTGAGCATGTAAAGCAAACTGAAATATGCAACTGAAATGATTAGCAACATTAACATGACGTATAAGCAAGAAGAAGCTGAGTCTATCTAGCTGAGGATAACTGGGGAGAGTTTGTTCATTCTGTAACTAACTGAGCGTACCTGATGACGTGTCATTCTACTGTCTATCAGTATCTAATAACACATATCAATATACATAATAGTACACATAATACCTGACCGACCCCCATAAGCCGGAAGGTGCCAACCAAGCAAGCAATCTATTTACCCCTACCCGGGTCTAAACCAACCAAAAACAAGTCACTCCACTCATCTGATAACTGTGAGCTCCTCCTACCGACCCCCTTGGGTACGTAGCTCAGGCCTTGGCCTCTGACAATAAACTGTGTCTGAGTCCGAAGACTTCTGCCTCTGGGCACAGGTGTGCACACAGAGTGGTCTGCCCCTGTAAATAGGGTGTGCTAGTTCTGCGCAGAGTAAACTGAACTACCCCTGCAAGCAGGGTGGTCTAGACCGTATTATCATGGTGGTCGGCCATCATCATCCTTTAGTCGGACGGCATCGCCCAGCTGGTGGCGGCATCTGAATCTGGTATCGACACAGCTATAACCCAGGGGCAGTGGGGATGCTAAAGGGTGTCCACATGCCACAACAAGTCTCAACATACAAACACATACACAGCAAGCATGCTCAAATGAAAAATACTAATCATATTCTCTTCTTTTGTTTCGAGGCTAATCTGTATTAAATAACTGATGCTATATGCTATCTTACACTGTTTCTGGCTGCTGGACTTACTGCTACCTGGCCTTTATCTGTCTATCTAATTATATCTGAATATAACTCAATGATATAAAATGTACCATCTACTACTGGATACAATCTCAACAGATGAAATACGTATTGCCTAAATATCTATTATTCTGATTATCACATGATACGTAATAATATACTAGCATGCTTGCTGGAATCTATACTAAAATCGTTCCTGTACGCTGGGTATCTGCTAATAGCGTTTATTCTATTTATTTTCTACCTTGTACTTCCTGGCTTGCCGAAAGAATAACTTTACATACCTGGTTTTTGAGTACCCGACTGACCGATGTGATTTCCGTCGGTACGTCTGCTGTTTCTCCCAACTACATTCATATACACGTCAATTGGAACTAAATACATTAATATTCGGGAGAAATTATCACTTTTGATATATATATTTATCCCAACTTTAACCTTTCAGAAAACGGTCGAAAACTCGTTATTTCTCGATAGTTCAGAAGGGATAAATGCTCACTGCAACGCTAGGAACACATTGGTACTAATTTAAAGCAATTCTATTTACTTTACCTCGGTAGCACGACGTTTCGCCGGCCAAATTTCACGAAACCAACTCCGTAGGATTGCTCTCTGCAGCTTTATACACCTGTACCTAAGCCGGAACGGAGTTTAGACCGCGTTTTGTCGCGTAATTGAAAGGAAATATATATATATTGTCGTGGGTTTGCCTAACAATGGCTACCCTATGTTTTCTTTGGTTTTTATGGCTGAAAACAGCAAGGGCCGACCTTGCTATTTAATTTAAATTTTTTTTTGTGCTTTCTAAATCCCTTAACCAAAATGCCCTTAGGATATTTATTCATTTAAAATTTACGGGGTATAACATCCTCCCCCCCTTAAGAACTTCGTCCTCGAATGACATTCTGTCTAGAGGACTGCTCAACTTACTCAACTTGTTTCTAGAAAAATTTTGGCAGAGTTTCTCCTGTATTATGGACTATCTCAAAATTCCTGAAAAGCAGAAAGGTCCAATACAGGTACTCTACACGATATAATAACATTCATATTTAAAACTATCTCTAATCAATCGCCTGCCTTCATATATGAAGTATAAGCATTAATAAGGAAAAATAGTTCTAACATACCTCCCGTTTGCCTATGCCTGGAATAAGTGGGGATATCTGGCTTTCATGTCCTCCTCAGCTTCCCAGGTCATTTCTTCTCGGTTCCTATTACGCCACAATACTTTGACAGACGCAATATCTTTAGTTCTTAGTCTACGGATTTGTCTGTCTAAGATAGCTACTGGAACCTCTTCGTATACTAACTCTTCTGTGACCTGGACATCCTAAACTGGAACAATTGTAGAAGGGTCTCCTACGAACTTCCTCAACATAGATACATGGAACACTGGGTGAACAGATGCCAACTCCGGGGGCAAGTTCAATTCATATGCAACTCGGCCTATTCTCCGTCGAATCTGATATGGCCCAATGAATCTCGGGCTAAGCTTGCCTTTCTTGCCAAATCTCATCACCCCTTTCATCGGAGACACTTTCAGATATACCCAGTCATTTACCGCAAATTCTAGATTCCTGCGCCGCATATCTGCATAAGACTTCTGGCGGCTCTGAGCAGTCAGTAGGCGTTCTCTGATAAGCTTTACCTTCTCCTCTGACTGTTGAATGATGTCTGGTCCAATCAACGCTGATTCTCCCACTTCAAACCAGCCAATCGGCGATCTACATTTTCGCCCATATAATGCTTCAAAGGGCGCCATCTGGATAGCCGAATGATAACTGTTATTATAGGCAAATTCAATCAGCGACAGATGTTCATCCCAGCTACCCCCAAAATCTAGTATGCACGCTCGTAGCATATCTTCGAGCGTTTGGATAGTTCGCTCAGCCTGTCCATCTGTCTGAGGGTGGAATGCTGTGCTCATATTAATCTGCGTTCCCAGACCCCGCTGGAACGACTGCCAAAATCTAGCTGTGAATTGTGCTCCCCTGTCTGAAATAATAGATACCGGCACTCCATGTAGTCTAACTATTTCTCTGATGTATAACTCGGCATAATCCTCGACTGAGAAGGTAGCCTTCACTGGCAGGAAATGAGCTGATTTTGTCAGCCTGTCAATTATTACCCAAATGGAATCATTTCTGCGTCTGGTACGGGGTAATCCTGTTACAAAATCCATATTTATCGCTTCCCATTTCCACATAGGCACAGCTATATCCTGCGTTAGACCGCCCGGTTTCTGATGCTACGCTTTCACCTGCTGGCAGTTAGGACATCTAGATACAAATTCAGCTATTTCAGATTTCATACCTGGCCACCAGTAAATGTCTCTGATATCGTGGTACATTTTTGTTGCTCCTGGATGGAGGGAATAGCGAGCGTAATGTACCTCATGCATGATCTGCTGGCGAAGCCCTGGTACATTCGGGACACACAGACGGCCCTTACAACGTAGCACTTCATTTTCAGTCACTTGGAAATCTGACTCCTTACCTTTCTGAATTCTATCTCTGAGCTGGACTAAGTCAGGGTCCTCGTACTGCCGTTCTTTTACCTCTGTAACTAGTGATGACTCGGCAGAATTCTGAATTACCGCTCTGTTATTTTCTGTCTCCTCTACTCGAACGGCTAAACCAGCTAGTTGATGAATTTCCTTAGCTAATTCCCGCTTCTCGGGCCGCAAATATGCCAAACTCCCCATTGACATACGGCTCAGGGCATCTGCTACTACATTAGCTTTTCCTGGGTGATAGAGAATATTTATATCATAGTCTTTCAACAATTCTAACCAGCGACGCTGCCGCAGATTTAACTCCCTCTGTGTGAAAATGTATTGCAGACTTTTATGATCTGTAAAAATGTCTACATAGACGCCATACAGATAATGCCTCCAAATTTTCAGAGCGTGGATCACTGCAGCCAGTTCCAGGTCATGGGTCGGATAGTTCTTTTCGTGTTTCCTCAACTGTCTGGAAGCATAAGCAATCACCTTACCATGTTGCATTAACACACAACCCAGTCCCAAACCTGAAGCGTCGCAATACACCGCATACCCATCTGTTCCCTCTGGCAATACTAGTACTGGGGCGGAGGTCAATTTGTCTTTCAATTCTTGAAAACTCTGCTCGCAGGCCTCCGTCCACTGAAATTTCACTGCTTTCTGTGTTAGCTTTGTCAGAGGTCTGCTATAGTGGAGAATCCTTCAACAAATCTCCGATAATATCCTGCTAAACCCAAGAAACTGCGGACCTCGGTCGGAGTGGTAGGTCTGGGCCATATCTTGACCGCCTCTATTTTCTATGTGTCTACCTGTATACCAGCATCTGACACGATATGCCCCAAAAAGGCAACTGAGTTCAGCCAGAACTCACACTTAGAGAACTTGGCGTACAACTGACGTTCTCTAAGGATCTGGAGTACTGTTCGTAAATGGTTCTGGTGATCTGTCTCTGTACGAGAATATACCAGAATATCATCGATAAATACTATCACGAACAGATCCAAATACGGTCTGAATATGCTGTTCATCAGGTCCATAAACACTGCGGGAGCATTCGTCAGCCCGAAAGACATAACTAGGAATTCAAAGTGACCATACCTGGTCCTGAAAGCAGTCTTTGGAATGTCCCTCTCCCGAACCCGGACTGGTGGTATCCGGACCTCAGATCTATCTTAGAGAAACATTTGGCCCCCTGCAACTGGTCAAACAAATCATCTATTCTCGGGAGCGGGTATTTGTTTTTAACCGTTACCTTATTCAGCTGCCGGTAGTCCACACACATACGGAGTGAGCCATCTTTCTTTCTTACAAACAGAACTGGTGCACCCCACGGGGAAGTACTAGGCCTGATAAAACCTTTGTCGAGAAAATCTTTTAACTGTTCTTTCAACTCTCTAAGCTCAGCTGGTGCCATGTGATACGGGGGAATGGATATAGGTTGAGTCCCTGGCAACAAGTCAATCGCAAAATCTATCTCCCTTTCGGGAGGGATACCAGGCAACTCATCCGGAAATACGTCAGGGAATTCATTGACCACTGAAACAGACTGAAGAGTCGGAGGTCCTGGACTCTAACTAGGTGGTAAATACATCCCTTTGCTATTAATTTTCTTGCCTTAAGGTAGGAAATAAACCTACCTTTCGGCGTAGGTGTACTCCCTTTCCACTCTCGCACTGCTTCCCCCGGAAAGTGAAATCGGACCGTGTTGGTCCAGCATTCTAAGTTGGCATAGCATGGCACTAACCAGTCCATACCCATAATGGCATCGAAGTCGACCATCTCAAGTTCTATTAAGTCTACTGTGGTCTGGCGATCAGCAACCTCTACCGTACACCCTCGGTAAACTCTTTTAGCTGTAATCGAGTCACCAACCAGTGTAAGCACTTAAAAGGGCTGCTGAAGCAATTCTGGTTCGATACCCAACTTCCGGGCCACAAATGGTGTAATATATGACAAGGTAGACCCTGGATCAATCAATACATAAATAGGATATGAGCAGATAATCAATATACCTGTGACCACGTCGGGAGATGCCTCTGAATCCTGCCTCCCTGGTAATGCATAGGTACGGCTGGGGCCTGCACCTAAGCCAGAGGCTCCTGGTCTACCTCGGCCCCTATTTCCTGAACCTGAGGGTATGCGCCCTGCTGAGGCTGCTGGAACTCGTGGCCCTGCTGACGCTCTATCCAGATCATCCTGACTACCCTGTCCCCTGGATGGACAATCCCTCATTAAATGCCCTTCCTGTCCGCAGTAATAACACCCTGGGAAGCCTTGCCTGTAGTCTCCAGAATGTAGTCGGTGGCATATAGGACAAGGGGTGGATGCAAATCTACTATGTTCTACCCTCCGCTGCTGAGGTGAGGCTAATGTCCGTGAACTGCTACCCGACTCCGACTGACTCCGGCGAATAAACCTACCCCTCTGCTGCTGTACCGGTGGTAAAGATCTGGGTGGCCTATCTGAAAACCGTGGTCTCGGCCCCCTAGGAATTTCCCTCTGAATCTCAGCGGGTCTGCTCCTACGGCGCTGCTCTGAAGTCGCCTGTCTATCACCCCGCTGTCGCTGCCTCAGGCCCTCAATTGTCTGTGCGAAGGCCTGTACCCTGGCTATGTCCATGTCCTTTCTCAAAGTAGTTGTCATGCACGTCTCTATGTACTCTGGATTCAGGCCCATAATAAAGCGGTGGACTCTGGACGACATGGTGTCCACAAATGCTGGAGCATAGCGGGCTAAGGAGTCGAATTGTAAGGAATATTCACGGACGCTCCTAGCCCCCTGCTCTAAATGTAAGAACTGGTCCATCCGGGCCTGTCTGACCTCCCAGGGTAAATAATGGTCCAGGAAGGCCTCTGAAAAGCTGGACCAAGTAGGAGGGGCTGCATCTCTTCCCCGAGACCTCTCCCAACTTTCGTACCACAAAACAGCAATATCCCTTAACCGGAACACTGCTAACTCAACTGATTCTGCTGGCGTTACGTGCATGACTCTAAAGATCCTCTGCATCTGGTCCAAAAAGTCCTGAGGGTCCTCCGCTAAATCCGATCCAGTAAACTGAGGGGGTCCCAACGCCAAGAATTCTCTAACCCTGGAACTACCTGGCCCACCTAGGGATTCTGCTGCTGTAGATGGTGTTGGCTGACGCTGAGCAACTAGCATCTGAGTCAACATAACCACCGCACTATGTAGCTCCTGATCAGATGAAGTGGGTGTAGGAGTTGTGGGAGGCGGTGCTGCCTCAAATGCTGTCTGGCGAGGCGGAGACTGCTGGGATGGCCGAGATGACGCCTCTGTATTGCTCTCAGATCGGGCGGAATCTGTCTATAATTGAGGCATCCTACTGGTGCCTTCGCCCGCTGCTGTATCCAATCTCCTACCTGTAGCTGGGTGCCACTGGTCTGCCATAATATCTCTGTAAGCAAAGAGGGTGGTGAGTTTCAAAAGTAACCTCTATACTGTACTGCTCTATAGCACGACTGAATAAGAAAGAAGAGTGACAATCCTAACATGCCTCGCAGCCTCCTGCCTATAGTATGTGGTGCACAACACATCCATAGACAAGACACTACTTAGCACGGCTTGCAGACTCCCTGGGACACGAATTGTTCTGATACCAAGTTTGTCACACCCCACCTTGGGGGGTATGACAGATACCTGGTGCCTGCTAGACTCTAGACTGCTAAATGGGCCAGCCTGAGCACATCTGGTAGTTTGGCTGGCTTTGGCTCTATTTCAAGAAACAAACCGGCTATATAACGGTTGTAAACACAGCCTCCGGCCCACTGGCCTGTAGCCATCTGTACTTGTAATAACAGCTAACCAGAAACATGTTGATATAAGGGAGCCTATGCGGGCCGACAAAGCCACCATGCTGTCTAGTTATCTGTAACTCAACACAAGCCTACTGTAAGACTACGTGACCGGCAAGGTCACCACTACTGTCAAACTAAGGCCCCACACGGCCAACATAAACTAAAATACTAAATAGCTACAGCAGACTGCACGGCCCCACACGACCAGCTCAAGTAACCACAGGGAATATATATAGACTGCAAGCCTCTACGGATACCGTAAGAATTTAATAGAAATGATCGGGACAGGGCCCCGACCTACCCATGCTGCACAACAAAAGAAAAGGAGCTACACCTCTGGGAATCAGACTCCGGATGACAGGAGCTGATGACTCACTGGCTGGCTGGAATCACGAGGGATCGGCTCCTCGTCCGTGAGTACCTGCAGGCAAGTAATGCAGCGCCCCGCTGGGCGTCAGTACCACAGGTACTGAGCATGTAAAGCAAACTGAAATATGCAACTGAAATGATTAGCAACATTAACATGACGTATAAGCAAGAAGAAGCTGAGTCTATCTAGCTGAGGATAACTGGGGAGAGTTTGTTCATTCTGTAACTAACTGAGCGTACCTGATAACGTGTCGTTCTACTGTATATCAGTATCTAATAACACATATCAATATACATAATAGTACACATAATACCTGACCGACCCCCATAAGCCGGAAGGTGCCAACCAAGCAAGCAATCTATTTACCCCTACCCGGGTCTAAACCAACCAAAAAAAAGTCACTCCACTCATCTGATAACTGTGAGCTCCTCCTACCGTCCCCCTTGGGTACGTAGCTCAGGCCTTGGCCTCTGATAATAAACTGTGTCTGAGTCCGAAGACTTCTGCCTCTGGGCACAGGTGTGCACACAGAGTGGTCTGCCCCTATAAACAGGGTGTGCTAGTTTTGCGCAGAGTAAACTGAACTACCCCTGCAAGCAGGGTGGTCTGGACCGTATTATCATGGTGGTCGGCCATCATCATCCTTTAGTCGGACGGCATCGCCCTGCTGGTGGCGGCATCTGAATCTGGTATCGACACAGCTATAACCCAGGGGCGGTGGGGATGCTAAAGGGTGCCCACATGCCACAACAAGTCTCAACATACAAACACATACACATCAAGCATGCTCAAATGAAAAATACTAATCATATTCTCTTCTTTTGTTTCGAGGCTAATCTGTATTAAATAACTGATGCTATATGCTGTCTTACACTGTTTCTGGCTGCTGGACTTACTGCTACCTGGCCTTTATCTGTCTATCTAATTATATCTGAATATAACTCAATGATATAAAATGTACCATCTACTACTGGATACAATCTCAACAGATGAAATACGTATTGCCTAAATATCTATTATTTTGATTATCGCATGATACGTAATAATATACTAGCATGCTTGCTGGAATCTGTACTAAAATCGTTCCTGTACGCTGGGTATCTGCTAATAGCATTTATTCTATTTATTTTCTACCCTGTACTTCCTGGCTTGCCGAAAGAATAACTTTACATACCTGGTTTCTGAGTACCCGACTGACCGATGTGATTTCCGTCGGTACTTCTGCTGTTTCTCCCAACTACATTCATTTACACGTCAATTAGAACTAAATACATTAATATTCGGGAGAAATTATCACTTTTGATATATATATTTATCCCAACTTTAACCTTTCGGAAAATGGTCGAAAACTCGTTATTTCTCGATAGTTCAGAAGGGATAAATGCTCACTGCAACTCTAGGAACACATTGGTACTAATTTAAAGCAATTCTATTTACTTTACCTCGGTAGCACGACATTTCGCCAGCCAAATTTCACGAAACCAACTCCGTAGGATTGCTCTCTACAGCTTTATACACCTGTACCTAAGCCGGAACGGAGTTTAGACCGTGTTTTGTCGCGTAATTGAAAGGAAATATATATATATTGTCGTGGGTTTGCCTAACAATGGCTACCCTCTGTTTTCTTTGGTTTTTATGGCTGAAAACAGCAAGGGCCGACCTTGCTATTTAATTTAATTTTTTTTTTGTGTGCTTTCTAAATCCCTTAACCAAAATGCCCTTAGGATATTTATTCATTTAAAATTTACGGGGTATAACAGATCCGTTAAGTGTAGTGGTGATTCATTAAATAGGTCACTATGATGAACTTCGGGATGAGAATCAGAGGATGAGCAGATGCCTTCCAAATGTAACGAATGGACAACGTGTCATTAACTGTAGGGATGACTTGTCAGTGCTGGGTCTAATTTCCAGACAGGATCTCTAGGGTATTATCATAACATCCTATACTTTTAACTCCTAAACTAAGTCATTTTGGGGTTCTTAAAAGGTGTATTAGAGGGGTTTTATTAGCCTTAACCCTCATTCTAATCCCAACACCTGAAGTTGAAGATCAAATCCTCTCAAGTTCTCAAGCAACCAAGGTTCTCCTTATTAAATTATCTTAGGTCTTAAACCCTAGCAAGATTTCTTCAAACCCTAGGTATGTAGGGTCATGATTGGGGGGTTTCTTCCACCCTCATGCCCAACCCAATCTCAATACATGATTTCAATTTCCTCAAGTCTCCAATTATGATTTTTATGATCTAGGGTTAGACCCAATTTGATGAAAAACTCTATGATTTCTTAAGTATTTGATTCTCCTATGGTCTAAACTATGTTTTATGATTATAATTGTATTTTTTCTACCATAGAATCTCATGAATCTCTATTTTCAAGTCATGATTTACACAATTATGCATGATTTTCATGAATCTCAAGCCTATGTATCGTGGTCGATCTTTAGCACTATTTTCATAGCTAGTTCACGTATGTCAAGCAGTTTATGAATTTCAAGATTTAAACTAGACAATGCAAAACTAAGTATGATTCATGATTATATATGAGCACTATGTATATTTTGGGAGTAGTATTTAACACTAGGGGATAAGGGTTCGAGACAACCCAAGTCCCATGACTACATGCCACCATAGGATGAGGGGTCCTCGCCATTTGAGAGTGTTTCCCTTGTCCCTAGCCAAAGGAGTCCTTTCTAGTTGAGAGTGTTTTCCTTTGCTATTAGGATCATGAGTGATATCACACATTCATGGTTCATACCCTTGTCTAGGTAGGGACACACCTTCCAACTAGGGCTACAAGCTGGCTCTATGTATATTTACTTGGAGTATGTCGGTTATAAGAATATCCCACTATTCTATGATTTTCTACACATGTTCATGTTTATGGCTCACGATATTATGACTTATGATATTTTGGCTCAATGTACACTTTATGAAATTTTACTTATTATTTCAGTCATGTCCAGCTTTTTGATTTAGTTTTTTAGAACCTTGAGCCATTATACACAATTTACAATCAACATCTCATGCTTTGCACTATCTCATACTCATGATTTCAGTTGACTCTTTTACTATTAGGATTTACTTATCCTACATACTTAGAACATTCAATGTACTGATCACATCCTTTTATGCTATATCATCTCACGATATAGGTTCGGGTGATTAGTCTCGTCCCCGATGTTAGATTCGTTCCTGTTTTGGTTTAGCTAGCCTCAGCTTTAGGTAAGTCCTCATCTTTTGAGGTCATCAGTTTAGTCTTTTGTTTTATTTTCATGTATTTTAGTTTTTGTACTTAGTCAAGTTAGTTAGGGGCTTGTCCCAATAGCTCATCTCATGACAAGAGGCTTTTCAGATTTGAAATATAGATATTCAGTTGTTTGACTTATCATCTTAGTTTAGACGCTTTATGATATCTTAGACTTTAACTTATGCTTTATATTATGTTGATTTCTACTTAATTTCTGCTCTAAGTTATGTCATACATGTGCCATGGGTTATGTCATGACCCGAGTCTATACCCTGGATGAGACACTCTACTTAGGGTCACAAGTAACCCCAAGACAACCCATGGTCTATCCTAACGCTGGTAATCTGAGTAATCATAGCGGAAGTTTAAATAATAAAACCATTTAAGGAAAACTAAATAATAAAATTTTACACATCTGAAAGCAAAACTGAAAGTCTAAGTCTATGTCTGAAAGCCATGTACATATGATGAGTTGCTGGGACAAGCCCCTAGCTAACTCTAAAGTCTAATTGAATGAAAGTGACTGAAAAAGTAAATATCATCCTCAAAAGATAAGGACTCACCACTGGTATTGCTGATATCACGTGAAGAACATCTACTAACGGTGCTGAGGTTGGGAACCTGCTCCCGTATCATAATACGATATAGCATAGAAGGTATGCATCAGTACATTGAATGTACAGAGTAAGTGGGAGAAAAATATAACATAAAGAGCAAGTAACTGAACTGTAATGACATGTAATGACCAACCGAAATATTGAAAACTGAATAACTATAATATACTGAGATGGTCAATAATGACCCTGACTGGTGGTCATAAGCATGCCCTAAATCTGAGATATAAGCTGAGATAACTGTACTGAACTAAACTGAGTATAATAAAATTGTTCTAAGCTGAGTTAAACTAAAACTGTCCTGACTAGTGGGAGAAGCTATAACTGCCATATAACCACGTGAGCGAGATGTGGAGTCTGATGTATACACCTCATAGATAGGACCCAATATACCTTGCCAGGGTATAAAAACATGAATTGGGTGATCACATTTCTAGGGCCATATGGCTAATAAAATAATCTACAGCGGCAACATAGTTCTGGGAACCTGGGTGCGCTGGAACCCTGGTCCCCTCAGTGCTAAGTCCTACTCCTACTGGATAGTCCTAAACTGACTACTAAGCTGATAGCTCGAAACTTGGATCCAAGACTAAGTTAGGAATACCTATCTGGAAGTATCCTGAGAGTCTTATCAGACCAGATTTTGTAACTGGTGTTCTAAGACAGGCCAAAGCTGCTTATTTGGAAGCGTCGTAACCGTCTAAAGAACAAACTGAAATTTGATAATTGATATCTAAGTCTAACAACTAATAATTGGGAGGCACCACTGATACCTCGAGAAAATACTGTAGTCAAACTGATCAGCTGACATTTCTAAAATGATACTAAACATGCTAACATTCTATTTGAATCTAGACTAGCATGCAATTGACTGAGACTTCAACAAATTTTAACAATATGGAACTCCCAAAACTGATAGAATCAAGCAACAGGAATAACTAGTCCAATATGCAAAATTCTAATTCGTTGAAGTTAGAAGCTTGGGCTAAATCATTTACAAGAAGCTAGTTTCCAAAAAATTTCTAGGAATTGGGAAAATATAGTAGATAATATCATGGATAATATTCCACTTTAGATTTATAGAATTCTATCTAAAAACCTTCTACATTTCGAAACCATAGGGTTATAAGTGATAGAAATTTTAGAAAGGGTTTTGGGGACACAAGGGAAGAACAATTCCCTTATTGAATTCCCACATAACTGGTGAAGAAATTTTGAAGGAAATCCCTTGAGAATCTGAGAAGAAACTGACTTCCTAGCTCCTGCTCTAAGTGTTTCTAAGAGAAATTTTACTAACTGATTTTATGAGAGGATGAGAGAGGTGAAGTAATCGTTGATTATCCCTCTAATTCCCTTAAAATAAACCAAAACTACGTAGTTTAGGAATTAAAAGGTGAGAAATTACAAAAATATCCTTGGGAAAAATCTAGAAAACTATCGACATGGACCAAAGGGTCACTCAATGAGTCATTAGTTTAGACCACGACTCATTGGGACTAGTCGATGGTCCTGAGGCCTAGGTTTTGGGATCACTGGAACTGGAAACGAGAGGGACCATGACTCATTGGATGAACCAATGGGTCGTTAGTTCCTTTCGTGGCCACTGGAAGAAAAACTTGGGAAGCCCGACAACGGGAAACACAATGACTCATTGATAGACCCAATAGGTCGTTGTGTCAAGTCGTTACCTCCACTGAAAAGGTTCCTAAAATCCCTGAACTTGGCACCACGGGTGGTCACACCTACTCATTATGAGATGCAATGGGTCGTTGCCACTCATTGTTACGAAGGAGGGTTCTGGGAATCTCAACTAATAACTCACACCACGAGTCGTACCACACGATGACTCGTTGGCTGAGTCGTGGGGTCCTGGAAGAGGAAATTCGGAGTTGGGGACCAATGAGTGATAGGAAGACTTGTTATATCTCACAACGGGTCATTCCATGCCCCGCTAGTTCCCGAAGGACCAAGGCAGGTCTGGCCACGACTGAGGCAATGGGTTATTGGAGGTGACCACTACTCTTGTCTCGGTTGTTCTGAGGCATTTTCTTCTGGTTTCTTCTGGAATTTTCTTGCAAGGTCTGAGTTTGGTCTAGGAACGTTTTGGGTGTGTTACAGTATCTCCCCCTTGGGATCATTCGTCCTTGAATAAAGGATAAAATTACTGTAAAATTGGGAAAAGAGCTGCAATTCCTAGACTGGGCTATGAACTAATTTCTGAAGGAATAATTGACTCCGAACTGACTTAACCATGCTAGCAGACCTGATGCAACTAGAATGCACATTGAAAACCTGAATAAAGCTGATGAGTACGGAACTGAACAAAGTATTGAGGAGGAATTTAGTAGCTGATGTTGGAAGGAAATAAATGAGGGTATTTGGACATCATGTCTGCTTCTGCCTCCCATGTGGATCCCTCAACTAGCTGATTCCTCCACAAGACATTCACCGAAGTGACTTTTTTATTTCTGAGCTTACAAACCTGAGGGTTAAGGATTTGAACTAGGACCTCTTCATAAGAGAGACTATCTTTCACTCCCACACTGTCTAGTGGTATAACTAAAGTTGGATCACCGATGTACTTCTTCAATAGTGATACATGGAAGACTGGGTGCATAGATGCTAACTCCAAAAGTAATTCTAACTCATATGCCACACTGCCAATTCACTTCAGAATTTTGTAGGGTCCCACATTTCTTGGACTGAGTTTCCTTTTCTTCCCAAATCTCATCACCTCCTTCATGGGTGAAATTTTTAGATAAACCCAATCATCTACTGAAAATTCTAAACTCTCATCTCCTCACATCAGCATAGGATTTATGTCGGCTTTGAGCTATTTTCAACCTCTCCCTGATAAGTTGCACCATCTACACGGCTTCATGTACTGAATCTAGCCCTATCTGAGTAGCTTCACCAACCTAAAACCACCCTATAGGAGACATACACCTCCTACAATATAATGCCCCAAACGAGGTCATCTGGATACTGGAGTGGTAGCTGTTGTTATATGCAAATTCGATGAGAGGTAGGTGGTCATCCCAACTGCCATTGAAATCGATCACACATGCTCTCAACGTAACTTCCAAGGTCTGGATAGTCCACTTAGCTTGTCCATCTATCTGCGGGTGAAAAGTTGTGCTGAGCTTGACTTGGGTACCGAGTCCTTTCTAAAATGACTTCCAGAAATGCGAGGTAAACTGGGTACCTCTATCTGAAATAATGGACAAGGGAACCCCATGCAATCTCACCAACTCCCGGATATATACCCTAGCATAATCCTCAACAGAGTCTGTGTTTTTAACTGGGAGGAAATGTGCTGACTTGGTCATCCGGTCTACTATCACCCAAATGGAGTCATGTTGCCGACGAGTATGAAGTAGACCTGTAATAAAGTCCATATTTACTTCTTCCCACTTCCATGTGGGTATGCTGATATCCTGAGTCATGCCTCTCGGTCTCTGATGTTCCACCTTAACCTGCTGGCAGTTCGGGCACTTAGCCACAAATTCTGCTATGTCTCTTTTCATGCCATTCCAATAGTAAATATCTCGTAGATCATGGTACATCTTAGTGCCACCTGGGTGTATAAAATATCTCAAACTGTGTGCTTCAACCAGTATCTTCTGTCTCAAGTCACCTATATCTGGTAAACATAGTCTACCCTGGTAACAGAGTAGACCATCTCCCTCATTAGAGAAAGCCTCCACTTCTTTTCTGAGAACTGCTTCCTTTAGCTTGAGCAGTATGGGATCTTCATCCTGCCCTGACTTAACTTCAATGACTAACGAGGAATCTAATCCACTTTGCACTACTACTCTGCCTCAGCTGAATAAACTAACTGCACTCCCAACCGAGCAAACCTGTGAATATCCTTTTCCAGTTCTTTTCTGCTCTCTTCAACATGAGTCACTCCTCATAGATATCCTGAGTAGGTCATCGGCAACCATATTGGCTTTGCTCGGGTGGTACAACACACTCATGTCATAATCATTCAATAGATCCAACCACCTTCTCTGATGAAGATCTAAATCTTTCTGACTGAACAAATATTGAAGGCTCTTGTGATTGGTGAAAACATCCACGTGAGCCCCGTAAAGATAATGCCTTCGTATTTTCAACGCAAACACCACTCATGCCCAATCAAGGTCATGAGTTCGATAGTTCTTTTCATGAACCTTGACCTGTCTGGAGGCGTAAGCTATAACCTTACCCCGCTGCATCAGAACACAATCGAGTCCAACTCTAGAAGCATCACAATACACTACGACCCCATCTATTCCCTCAGGTAAGGTTAACATTGGAGCAGTAGTAAGTCGAGTCTTCAACTCCTAGAAACTCTTCTCACACACATCTGACCACTTAAATTTCACCTTTTTCTAAGTCAACCTAGTCAGAGGAGATGCAATAGAGGAAAAATCTTCCA
The DNA here is from genome assembly GCA_035772735.1 of Datura wrightii. NCBI lineage: Eukaryota > Viridiplantae > Streptophyta > Magnoliopsida > Solanales > Solanaceae > Datura > Datura wrightii. The sequence continues at coordinate 3,451,556 of JASDFA010000010.1, read as the reverse complement.
TAAAATGTCGGTAATAATTGGCTAGACCGAAGAATCTTCTGATTTCGGTTAGGGAAGTAGGTCTTGGCCAGTCTTTCACCGCTACTATCTTTTAAGGATCTACCTGAATACCCTCACACAAGACCACATGACCAAGGAATGTCATAGACTTCAACCATAATTCACATTTGCTGAACTTAGCGAACAACTAGCGGTCTTTGAGCATCTGTAGCACTATCCTCAGATGGTTAGCATGTTCTTCTTTGCTTCTAGAGAAGAGAGCGTATGTAGCACTATCCTCAGATGGTTAGCATGTTCTTCATCTCTTCTAGAGTATATCAGAATGTCATTAATGAATACAATGACGAACATGTCTAGATACGACTTTAAACCCTGTTTATCAGGTCTATGAATGCTGTGGGGCAATTAGTTAGTCTGAAGGACATAACCATGAATTCGTAGAGACTATACTGAGTTTTGAAAGCTATTTTCGGTATGTCACATTCTCTGACTCTTAGTTGATGATACCTCCACTTGAGATCTACCTTGGAGAAGCAACTGGTTCCCTGAAGCTGACCAAACAAGTCGTAAATCCTGGGTAGGGGATACCTATTCTTAACTGTGACCTTATTCAACTGACGGTAATCGATACACATTCTAAGAGTACCATCTTTCTTTTGCACGAATAATACTGGAGCACCCCATGGAGAGATGTTGGGCCTGATGAAACCTTTATCATGGAGGTCTTTTAGCTGCTCCTTCAACTCCTTAAGCTCAGCTGGAGCCATCTGTAAGGAGAGATAGAGATGGGTTGAGTGTATGGAAGAAGGTCTAATCTAAAGTCTATTTCCCACTCAGGAGGGACTCCGAGAAGATCCTTCAGAAACACATTAGGGAATTCACAGACAACCGAAACTGACTGGATAGTTGGTGTCTCAGAGTTGGAATCTTTGACCCAAACTACATGAAAAATACCCCCTTTAGAAATAATCTTTCTTACCTTAAGGTAGGAAATAAACCGACCCTTAGGCACTTAACTACTACCCATCCACTCTAAAACGGGCTCATTGGGGAACTGAAATCTGACGACTCTAGTTCTGCAATTGACTGAGGCATAATCAGAGTGTAACCAATCCACGCCAAGAATGAGATCAAAATTGACCATGTCTAACTCTATGAGATCATTTTGATTGACCTTATTCAAGATCGAGACTAGACGGTTTCTATACACCCAGTTGGCTCTAATTGACTCACCAACTGGGGTAGAGACTTAGAATGGTTCTGAGAGGACTTTTGGACTAATTTCAAACTGGAAACCTACATACGGAGTCATGAATGATAGTGTGCTCCTAGATCTAGTAGGGCATACACATCTAGATAGAAGAGACGTAACATACCCGTGACCACATCAGGTGAGCTCTCCTGATCCTAAGGAGAGGACAAAGCATAAAAAGAGTTTTGGCACTGGCCGCCATCTATACCTGAACAGTTGGCCTGCTGGAGCCGCTGAAGTGGTAGACTATGATCTCCCCCTTCCTGCTGATGGGCATTTTCTAAGTCGGTGACCTAGCTGTCCACACCTGAAGCAACCCTCTCTTCCCTGAAGGCATTCACCTGGATGGTTCTTCTCACACATAGGGCAAGCTGGGTAATAGTTGCTAGTATTGTGACTCTAGGACTGTGAGCCAGATGCTCCACCCTTCTGATCATTGCGGGACAAAAAAGTAGGGGTGCTGGCTGAAATGGGTGTTGGAGCCCTCTCCTGCTATTGTTGTTGTGGGCGGCTACTACTGCCAGACCTCTAGCGGCCATAATCTAATTGGCCAGTCCGAGCCTACTTATTCGCACGCTCCATGTCTTTCAGCTTTTCTACCTCAATCTGCTGGGCATGAACGATGAGGCTGGAGAGATCAATCTCTTTGATGAGCATCGCAGTCCTACACTTCTTAAGGACAAAGTTTTAAACTCTTCCAATGAACTTAAGAATGTGAGCCCTTGGCTCGGCTACCATGTCCAAAACATATCTTGACAACCGTGTGAACTCCAGTGCATATTCTTCCACCATCTTGTTGCCCTATTTCAAATTCACAAATTCTGTCACCTTAGCCTCCCTTAACTCCCGGGGAAAGAATCTATCTAGGAATGCTGTTGTGAACTCCTCCCACTCTACTGGTTCTGCTCCCGCTAGTCTCCTTTCTTTTCACTAATCGTACCAGATCTGGTCTACCCCTTTCAACTGGTAGGTAGCCAGGTCAGCACTCTCAGCGGAGCTATCACCCATAATTTGGGTGATCTTCCGTATCTTATCCACGAACTCCTGTTGGTCCTCTCCCATCTTAGATCTATGAAAGGCTGGAGTGTTCATTCCGATGATGTCCCGAACTCGGGAAGCTGTTGCAGACCCATTTGAGTTAATCGGAACCACCTGTTATTTCACCTAGTTTGTGACTTTCTGTGACAGTAGCTGGATTGTCGCTCTAAACTCTACTGAGGACACTTGGTCATCCTAAGGGGATACTGGAGCTGGTGGGGCAGGTTAGTTAGCATTGCCGACACTTCTTCCGTTTCCGCATCTTGGAGGCATGATTTCACTGAAATGAAATTGAGAACAAATTCGGAGAACATTTCTGGAATTGAACTTCAACACATGATAAGAAGAATGAACAAAAGGGAGTTTTCCTAATAATGTATTGTAGCCTCCCAGTCATAAGTGTTGCGCGCTTCACACCCATGAAAGGACTCCACTTGATGTGGCTTTCAAACATCCTAGGATACTCTAAACCTAGTGCTCTGATACCAGGTTTGTCACTGCCTGAGCCTATACCCTGGATGAGAAACGGTACTTGGGGTCAAAAGTAACCCCAAGCCCACCCATGGTATATCATAACACTGGTTATCTGAGTAATCATAGTGGAAGCTTAAATAATAAAACTATTTAAGGAAAACAAAATAATAAAAGTTTACACATTTGAAAGCAAAACTAAAAGTTTGAGTCTATGTCTGAAAGCTATCTAGATATGATAAGTTGTTGGGACAAGCCCCCAGCTAATTCTAAAGTCTAACTTAATGAAAATGACTGAAAAAGTAAATATCAACCTCGAAAGATGAGGACTCACCACTGGTACTGCTGATATCACCTCAAGAAGATCTACTAACAATGTTGAGGCTGAGAACCTGCACCTGTATCATAATACGATACAGTATAGAAGCTATGCATCAGTACTTTGAATGTACTAAGTGGGAGAAAAATATAACATAAAGGGAAAGTAACTGAACTGTAATTGACATTTTATGACCAACTGAAGTACTGAACAACTGAACAACTATAGTATGCTGAGATGGTTAATAATGACCTTGACTGGTGGTCATAAACATTCCCTAAATCTGAGATACTAAGCTGAGTTAACTGTATTGAATTGAACTGAGTAAACTTAAATTGTTCTGAGCTGAGCTAAAATGAAGTTGTGCTGACTAATGGAAGAGGCTATAACCGACATATAACCACGTTAGCTAGACTTGGAGTCCGATGTATACAACCCATCAGTAGGACCCGATATACCTTGTCAGGGTATGAAGGCATGAACTGGGTGATCACAAGTATGGGGCCATAGGGCCAATAAAATAACCTACGCTGGTAATGTAGTTCTGCGAACCTGGGTGAACTAGTACCCTATCTGTTCGATGCTAAGTCCTACTCCCACTAGATAGTCTTAGAATGACTACTAAGATGATAGCTTGAAACTAGGGTACAACACTAAGTCTGGAATACCTATCTGGAAGTACCCCGAGAGTCTTATCAAAACGGATTTTGTAACTGGTGTTTTAAGATTGGCCAGAGCTACTTATCTGGAAGCGTCATAATCGTCTAAAGAACAAACTGAAATCTGATAACTGATATTCGAGTCTAATAACTAATAATTGGGAGGCACCACTGATACCTTGAGAAAAGACTGTTATCAAAATGATCAGCTGACATTTCGAAAAAAAATACTAAACATGCTAACATTCTGTCTGAAACTGGACTAACATGCAATTGATTGAGACTTCAACTAATTTTAGCAATATGGAACTCCCAAAACTGATAGATTCAATCAACAGGAATAACTAGTCGAACATGCAAGATTCTAATTTACTAAACTTAGAAGCTAGGGATAAATCATTTACAAGAAGCTTGTTCCCACAAAATTTCTAGGAATTGGGAAAAATATAGCAGCTAATATCATGGATAATATTACAGTTGAAATTTATAGAATTCTATCTAAAAACCTTCTACATTTTGAAACCACAGGGCTATAATTGATAGAAAATTTAGAAAGGGTTTTGGGGGCACAAGGGAAGAAAACTTCCCTTGTTGAATTCCCACATACGTAGTGAAGAAATTTTGGAGGAAATTCCTTAAGAATCTGAGAAGAAACTGTATGCCCTAGCTCCTGCTCTGAGTCTTTCTGAGAGAAATGTTACGAACTAATTTTCTAAGTGGATGAGATGGGTGAAGTAATCGTCGGTTACACCTTTAAATTCCTAAAAAATAACCCAAAACAACATAATTTAGGGCTTAAAAGATGGAAATTACAAAAATATCCCTGGGGAAAATTTTGGAAAAACTGCAGATAGGGACCAACGGGTCACTCAAAGAGTCATTAGTTGAGACCACGACTCATTGGGACTAGTCGTTGGTCCTGAGGCCTGGGTTCTGGGTTCACTGGAACTAGAAATGAGATGGACCATGACTCATTGGATGAACCAACGGGTCGTTAATTCTCCCGTGGCCACTGGAAGTGTTATACCCCGGAAGCCCAAAGATTAGACCCGAGAGTTGAAACATAGAAAAACTAGAAATTTTTCACTAGGTCACAGAACGAGTCGTTTTGTGACCCATGGGGAAGGACCATGAGTCTTGAGATGACTTGTGGTGAAGTACTGGTTTGAGTTAAAGAAGTGTTGAAGGGGGTCATCACGGGCACGACCACAAGTCGTGGTCAGGCCCCATGACTCATCAGGTCAGCCGTGGCCTCAGGTTGTGAGAAGGAGGAAAGTGTAAGGTAGTGTACCTAATGGAAGGACCCCATGAGTCGTGGTCAGTCACCACGATTCGTGGGAGGGTCGTGAGCAGCATGATGAAGCAAAATAAAAATCCCAGGCTGTGTATGTGACGAGTGGCGACCATGAGTCGTGGTCACTAGTAACGAACTATGAGTTCATCCATGACGAGCCCATATGACATGATAAGTAATGTACTTGACGGAAAACTCCACGAGTCATGGCCAAAGGTGACGAGTTGTCATGTCCCTCATGGGGACTGTCTGGCAGTTATTTCCTGCAAATTTAGTAAGGGCTTATCTGTAATTCCGAAGATCCTAAGACCTAAACTATGTCGTTTTAAGTTATGAATGATGTATTTTAAGAGGGTTAAATTAATTTTAGGCCATTTTCATTCATGCATACAAGAGTGATAGTCTATAGAGGTATCAAGACAAATCCTTCAAGGTTCTCTTCAATTTAGGGCGTTTAAGGAAGTGTAAGAATCAGCCATAATCAGGTATGTAGGGTTATCAATGGGTGAATTCTTTCATACCCATGCCCAATCCCTCTCTAAATCATGAATTTCCTATGTCAAATCTATGGGGTTTTAACACAATTCATGAAATTCCTAATTTCTCTACATAGGTACGATCTAAATATGTGTCTACTATTGAATTATGATTCATGGGCAAGTTTTATATTATTTTCAATTAAAAATCATGTTTCAAGTTTTATGAATTAAAAAGCCCATTGATGAGAAGTTCATGAAAGATGATATTTGTGATGAATGTATGATTATGATGAGATATTATGATGAAAAGCATGTTTTCAAGCTACCCATGTTTATAATCATGTCTTCAATGTGAATTGAGTATTTTCAAGCATGTTAAAGTATTGGGCAATTCCCACATATTGAAGTATGAGTTATGGTTTTCCCGAATTAAGCTTACCACATGGTTTTGGAGCGAATACTTCTAATTAAATTACAGCTTGTGGTATGTTTTGAGTTAAAGCTTCTCATAGGCATGATTTTAGATTTGAGATATATTTGATTATTGAGATTTGTCAATAGACAATGTTGAGCTTCGTTGAAAAATGATGGAGAGCATATGCATGTTTTTGGGAGTAGTGTCTAGCACTGAGTAGGCTAAAGGTCGATCACTCTATGCCTTAAAACTACGCGCCAACGTAGGTTTATACTCATATACATACACACACTACTTCGGGACCTCCCTTGTGAGCTATCCTCTGCCCTATTGGGCCATGAGCTTGATATTGATATCATGGTATCATCCCTAGCCCTAGAAAAGCTTTTGACGGCTCTACCCACGTGAGTGCGATAGTTCAGACCACGTAAGCTCTATAGTGGTATGTCGGTTAAAAGATGAGTCTCCCATTGTTCCTTATGATTTCAGTTATGCATGTTCATCATCATGAGATTTATATATCTATATATATTCCAAAGAAGGTTTGACGCAATGTTTAGTTTTACTCATGACTATCAGATTTCAGCTTTGAGCCAATCAATTCAGTTATGATGTTATGTTATATTATGATGAGATCATGATTTCAGAAAGAATGCATGCAAGCCCTAGTCTCAGATTCTTATAGTTTATGTTTTACTTTATGCATGTTCTTAAATGATTTTACTTATCTAAGCATTTTACTTACCTTGCATACTCGGTACATTTCACGTACTGACTGCATATTTTATGTTGTATTATTTCATGATATAGGTCCCGGCTCTCAAACTCAGCCCCATTCATAGCCAGTCTTCAGAGTTAGCATCTTACGCTTGTTGTGTTGTCCTCATCTCCCGAGGACTAGACTTATTCAGATTCCCTCTATGTATTTTCAATTTTAGCTTTATTGAGTTAGTTGGAGTTTTGTCCTATCAACTCGTCATGTTTGAAGGCCTTTTAGATAGAAGGATGTATTCAACTTCAGATTGTGTAATCTGATATTATGTTTATTTCAGACATCCGCTAAGATTTTAATGTTGTTTTTTCAGTTTTAGTAATTGAGTTAGATGTATGTTCATTCCATGGGTCGACTTGGATTCTCTTGGGGCTTCTTGTCCCATGTTGCGATCCGGACCTCTGTTTGGGTCATGAAAAACTTGGTATTGGAGCCATAGGTTTGAAGTGTCCTAGGGTGTCTGAAAGTCATGTTTAGTGAAGTCTTTTTCATGGGTGTGAAGCACATCACACTTATGAGAAAGAGGCTATGAAACATTTAGGAAATGTTCCATTCTTTCATAATTTATGTCGCGCAATGAAAAATCTCCTTATCATTCTAATTCGTGCTACTCGCGATTACAGAATCATGGCTCCCTGAAGAGTAAATGGTAAAAGAAATGGGAATGGAGAAGGCAACGAGGATGGCGACGGAAACGGGCACCAGTAGGCCCCACCAGTCCAGGAGCACCTTGTATTGGAGCTGGTTGCCCATGTTAAATTTAGGGAAGCTATTCAGATGCTCACGCAGGCCTTGACTGCCCTAGTCATTTAGTATGCAGTTGCACATGTCTCGCAAAATGGTAACACGGCGGTGGCTCGAGTCAGGAATTTCTTAAGAATGAACCCACAGATTTCCTCAGGTCAAAAGTAGTTGAGGACCCACATGAGTTCATTGATGAGATTGTAAAGATCACCCAAGTAATGGGGGTGAATAGGGTTGAGTGTGCAGAGTTGATACCATACCAGTTGAAAGGGGTAGCACATATTTGGTTCCATCAATGGAAAGATAGTAGGGCTATTGGGGCAGGTCCTGTCACTTGGGAGGAATAACATGTTGCATTCTTAGATCAGTTCTTCCCTCGTGAGATGAAGGAGCTAAAGGAATCCGAGTTCGTGAATCTTAATCAAGGGAGAATGATGGTGCAAGAGTACGCCCTTGAATTCACTCACATATCGATGTACGCCCCAAAGTTAGTAGCTGATTAGAGGGTGCGGGTGAGCAGATTTGTTCATGGTGTGGCGGGCTATATGGACAAGAATAGTAGGACCGCTATTCTTCACCAACATATTGATTTCCCTTGAATAGTATTGTATGCCTAGAAGATGGAGATGGCACATATGAGAGAGAGGGAGGCTAAGAGGACCAAGACTGATAGTCATAGATTCTCACAGTCGAGGTAAGGTGGTGGGCACCAACAGTAGACCCACCAGAGATCTTTAGCCCCAACATCTTCAGCGTTGAGTGTGCCAACCAGGCCTAGGCACGATCAGAAGGGGCGAGCATCAGGCTCTAGGGGTCAAAGCAGCAGACTCGTAGACTCTAGCATCCCAGCTTGCCGCAGATGTGGTCGGGGCACACGAGCTAGTGCTTAGCAGGTACAGGTGCTTGTTTCGGGTGTGGGAAGTCTTAATGCATGCTCAAAGATTTCCCAACAATGAGATCGGATCATGATGGGGGTCGAGGCCCAACTTCTAGTTCAATAGCCCCGCCTGCACGCTCAACACATCAAGGGGCATCTACCAGCACAGGTGGCTGTTAGCACCAAAATAGATTCTATGCCTTAGCATCCCGCCAGGAGCAGGAGGTCTCCCTAGATGTAGTCACTGGTATTTTCACAGTTTTCCATCTTGATGTATATGCTTTGTTAGATCTGGAGGCTACCTTGTCTTTTGTGACATATTATGTGGCCAGTAGCTTCGGAATCAGTCCCGAAGTCCTGTTTGAACCCTTCTCAGTCTCTACTCCAGAAGGTGATTTAGTTGTAGCTAGACAGGTGTATAGAGGTTGCTCGATCTCAATCCTTCAAAAAGTCGCCTCAGCAGATTTGATAGAGTTAGGCATGACTGAATTTGATGTTATCGTCTTCATGCATTGGCTATTTGCATGTTATGCCTCAGTTAATTGTAAAACCCGGGCAGTAGAGTTCAGATTTCCGTTTGAGCCAGTCTTAGAATGGAAGGGTAGTTTAGTTGTGTCTGTAGGTCATTTCATTTCCTACCTTAAGGCCAGAAAGATGATCTCCAAAGGTTGTGTGTACCATCTAGTTAGGGTTAAGGATACGATGTTCGAGACCCCGACTATCCAGTCTGTCCCAGTAGTATGTGAGTATCCAAAGGTCTTTCCTGATGATCTATCGGGAATCCATCCTGAGCGGGAGATTGATTTTGGTATTGACCTTCTTCCCGACACGCAGCCTATATCTATTCCTCCCTACAAAATGGTTCCTAATAATCACTACAAAGTGATTGATTTGTTCCAGAGACCACAAGAGCAGACCACGAGTCATGGTACATAGGAAACTAGTCATTTCTGATTGTGAGAGGAGAATCTGAAAGTATCCAAATAGGCTTCAGCGGCCATGATAGGGTACCACGAGTCGTAGTCAGATACAATGACTCATTGCATGACTCGTTGGCACTCGGCGACAATTTTTGAGTCCATTTCTCTAAGGGTATTTTAGTAACTTCCTATACTTTTACCACTTACACTAGGCCGTTATGGGTTTCCTAAAAGGGCTATTAAAGGGGTTTTCATAGTCTAACCTCTCATTCCCTCACATAACACCATATATTCAAAAATCATTAGCTCTCAAAGCTCTCAAGGATGTTTGGGTTCTTTATCTCCAACTCAAGCTAGAGTCAAGAATCCTTCATTCTATGTATGTAAGGCTAATCATAATGAGAAATTCCATTCTTCCTCATACCCTACATCTTATAAAAATTTCCATTGAAGTTAAAGCTAGTGTTTTTTACCCAATTCCATAATTTGGTCTTTCTCACTCTAATTTGAATTATTCATGGTTGAATTCTTCACCATATTATATTGTACCTTCGTATTTCTTGATTGATTGATTAGGGTTCATGTCCTCTTGTCTCATGAACCCCAATTTCATAAAAAAGTCATATTTTTTAAAGCTTTGTGTTATGACATATATGCATTGTTTTCATGACTAAAGTATAGTAGATTTTCAGAGAGCTTTCATTAAAAAGGATTTTCAGACAGAAACTTTAGTTATAGCATGATTTTCAAAAATAAAGTCATGTTTTTGAAATTCAGATTTTTGAGCATAGAAGCTTGCAAGTTTTATACAAGTTTTACACAGATTTTTGAGCACATAGACTCAAAAGAGTATTAAAACATCTATTATAATTATAGTTAAAGTGTTTTATAAAAGAAGTTTTAAGTTTCTTCAGATAGGCATACTCATATGAGCATATATTTGGGAGAATTATTTAGCACCGAGATGGATGCAGGGTTCAGATAACCAGTAAGCCCCAAAACTATGAAGCCATCATAGGTTAGATTGTGCCATTGGTTCACGACTCCTCAGACAGCCCCTGGTAAGGGCCTAGCATGGATCCACCATTCAATTCGTCCTTTGCCCTGGCAAAGCTTTGGACAGCTCTCCCAAGTTGCGTAAGAAGTTGGAACTCACGCACTCATTCATGATATATGTAGGGTTATGAGAAACTCCCAAACTAAATTATATATATATATGTGTGTGTGTGTGTGTATATTATATATATATATATATATATATTTAGATCTCGTCTTGATGCATAGTTTTATTGCATAACTATTTACACATCTTTCATACATGTGTTTTATGCATCATTCAGAGTATTAGATTCAGTCAGTTTACTCTTTCAATTCAGAGATCTTTCTTACTATTGTTTCATTTAGCCATTTTACATACCATACTTTCAATCTTACTGACGCCATTCTGTGCTACATATTATTATTATGTAGATTCAAGTAGATAGGACCGATAAAATATGCATTTACAGGAACTTATCCATTTAGCTTTTGGTGAGGTCTCCTACTCTCTGAAGGACTTCAGTTATAATTTTATTTCTAATAGAGATTAAGGGAGCCATGGAAACTCTATCTGTATACCTATCTTTCAGTCGTTAGATGCGTCATAGATTAGTTAGAAGTTGAATCATAGATGTTAATTTTTAACCTTATATTTAGTTGATAAATGTTATGAGCTTACTTCAGTTATTGCTTAAGCATTATTTTTATTGTAATCTCATCTAGTAGTAAGGTAGGCCAAGGGTTCGCTTGGACCACTAGGTGGTCTAAGTGCCAGCCATGTCTAGGTTCTAGGCTCGGGGCTTGGCAAGGTGTAGGCTCCGGGCATGACACACTTGATATCAAAGCATTAGGTTTAAGAGTCCTAGGATATCTTTAAAGCCGCATCTAGTAGTATCATTCTTATAAGTGTGAAGTTTTCCACATCTATAATAGGGAGACTACATGAGATTACAAAATACCTCCCTTCTTTCATACTCTAGTTCGTGCGACAAAGTTTAACTCTATAATGACTTCCTCCTAGCTCGTGCATTCACATATTTTAGATCATGCCTCCAACATACAGCCAGTCATAGGAATGCTACTAATGTTGAGGTTTTTGTTGAAAACAACACAAAAAGTCTACCTCTATAAACTAGGATGCAAACTAGGAATGGGCCACATGTGATGGTACAGGATGCTAATGTCGAAGCTCAAAATGCACAAGTTATGCATGAAAGAATTCCAAAAGAACCTATTCCTCATCCTTATTGAGTTGGCACTTTAGAGGCAGAGTTTAGAGGAGCTATCTAAATGCTCACATAGTTGGTGGCTACTCAATCAGGCCGTTAGGGCTCACCACCTGCTAGTTTTAGCACTCATGACTCATTAGGAGCATCAAGAATTAGAGAGTTTTTGAGGTTGAACCTGCTAGTGTCTATGGGGTCCAAGGTTGATAAGGACCTCCCGGTATTTTATTAATGAGATTTGGAAGATCTTGAGGGCAGTGGGAATGCAACACAAATAGTAGTAGTTGAATTTTATTCTTATCAACTTAAGGATGTTGCGAATGTATGGTATGATAAGTGGGAGAAGGGACATGGTAAGAATGCAGCACCGACAACCTAGGATAGTTCTGAGGAGGCGTTCTTGAACCACTTCTTCCCTCAGGAGTTGAAAGAGGCTAAGGCAGAGGAGTTTGCAAACTTGAAGCAGGGCACCATGAGCATGAAGGTGTATAGCCTTAAGTTCACCCATCTATCTAGACACACTTCGGAGATGGTATCAAATGTAACAGCTAGAATGAGGAAGTTTGTATTTGTGTTGCGCAAGCATATGAAGAAGGAATGTAAGGGCTCACTATGATCATTGATATGAATATCTCCAGGTTTATAGTGTATGTCCAACAACTACAGAAGTATAAGTACAAGGATAGAGAGGATATCAGAGTTAGAGGGCAAAGTTAGTTGGTAATGATACCACACGAAAGAGAAATGGAAATGGTAATAGGTCTTTCTTTCGGAAGAGATCCAATAGACCTGCATTGTCAGTATCTAGAGAACCAGCTCCAAGCAACAACAATGGTTAGAGATCTCAAATGTAGGGTAGCACAATCCAGGGAACCCCTCGACACCTACCTTGTGGCATGTGTGGCAAGACCAACTTGGGTGAGTGTCATTCAGGTAGAGATAGATGTTATGGATCTGGCCAACAAGGCTAGTACTTTTTAAGGGATTGTCCATCACGGTAGGAAAATGAGGGAAACAGGGCCCAGTCTACTTCTTCAGCAAGTAGAGTATCCCGAAATGCACTACTTTAGGGACAAGCGAAGGTCGGAATCGTCTATATGCTATGTCTAGTCGTCAGGATCAGGAAAACTCCCTAGATATTGTCATTAGTATGTTAAAAGTATTCTCCATTGATGTATATACTTTACTTGATCTAGAAGATACTTTGTCATTTATGACTCCTTATGTAGCCATCGTGTTCGGGATTTTCCCCAAACAACTCTTAGAGCCTTTCAGTGTTTCTACTTTGGTCGGTGAGTCAGTCTTACCAAAGAAAATCTATAGAGATTATACTATTTCAGTCCATCTTAAAGACACCACAGCTGACTTAATTGAGTTAAACATGGTGGATTTTGATGTCATTTTGGTCATGGATTGGTTATACTCCTGTTCTGCACAGTTAATTATAGGACCCGGGTAGTATAGTTTAGATTTCTAGATAAGGCAGTCTTAGTTTGGTAAGGTAGTCCCATCATGCCTAAGGTTCATATCATTTCATACCTTAAGGCCAAAAAGTTAATGTCAAAGTGTCTATCATTTAGTCAGAGTTAGAGACTCTAATATTGGGGCACCATCCCTTCAGTCAGTTCTAGCTGTGAATGAGTTTCCAAAGGTCTTTTAGATGATCTTCTTGGAGTCCCTCCCGTTAGGGAAAGACTTTGGGATAGATGTTCTTCTCGAAACTCAACCTATCTCTATTCCTCCATACAAAATAGCTCCAACCAAGATAAAAGAGTTAAAGAAATAGTTAGAGCTCTTGTTAAGGGTTTTATTTGCCCTAGTATTTCACCGTGGGGTGCTCCAATCCTCTTCGTTCATAAGAAAGATGGTACGTTTAGAATTTGTATTGATTACCGTCAGTTGAACAAAGTCACCATCAAGAATAAGTATCCCCTTCCTTGAATTGATGACTTGTTCGACTTGCTTTAGGGTGCCATTTGTTTCTCAAAGATTGACCTCAGATCAGGCTATCATCAGTTGAAAGTTAGGAAAGTGATATTCCTAAAATATCCTTAAGGACTATTATGGCCATTTTAAGTTTGTTGTTTTGTCCTTTGGTTTGGCTAACACTCCTACTACATTTATGGACCTCATTAACAGAGTGTTTAAGCAATATCTGGATATGTTCGGTATTGTGTTCATGGATGACATCTTCGTTTACTCTAAAAGTGAGGAGGAATATGCTAGTCATCTCAGAATAGTCCTATAGATAGTTAAGGATCGTGAGTTATTTTCCAAGTTCTCTAAGTGTGTATTTTGGTTGAAGTCAGGGGCATCCTAGGCCACATAGTCTCCAGCAAGGGTATTACGTTGACTCTTAGAAGATTGAGGTAGTAAAGAATTGGCCTAGAACCACAACTCCAATTGACATCAAGAGTTTCTTGGGTTTAGAAGGCTATTGCAGAAGGTTTGTATAGGGGTTTTCAACTATTGCTACTCCATTTACCAAGTTAACCCAAAATAATGTCAAATCTCAATGGTTTTAGGTTTGTGAGAAAAGCTTTCAGGAATTAACAACTTGTTTGACTACTACTCCAGTGGTGACCCTACCGGAGGGTACAGATGGTTTTATGGTGTACTATGATGCATCTATAGTTGGCATCAGTTGTGTATTGATCTAGAACAGTATGGTTATAACTTTTTCCTCCAGACAATTTAAGGTCCATGAGAAGAACTATCCAACCCATGACCTTGAGTTAGAAGCAGTACTGTTCGTATTAAAAAAAATTAGCGCCATTATCTGTGTGGTGCGCGTGTTGATATGTTCATAGACTAGAAGAGTCTTCAGTATGTGTTCAGCCGAAAGGAGTTGAACCTTAAATAGAGGAGGTAGCTTGTGTTGCTCAAAGAATACAACATAAGTATTCTCTACCATCCAGGTAAAGCAAATGTAGTTGCTGATGCTTTTACTAGGATGTCTATGGGAAGTGCAGCTCATATGGAGGAAGAGAAGATAGAACTAGCTAAGGATGTGCATAGACTCTCATGCTTTGAAGTTCATCCTCAAGACTTTGAAGAAGGTAGTGTGCTTTTTCAAAATAGGGCCAAGTCATCCTAGGTAGTGGAGGTTAAGGAGAAGCAGGACAGAGATCCCATCTTACTGTAGTTAAAAGAATATGTCCACAAGAAGAAGATATTAGTTTTCTCACAAAAGGGAGATGGTGTATTGAGGTATCAAGGCAGGATATGTGTCCTAGACATATATGTTCTTAGAGATAGAATCATCGCACAAGCACACAACTCCAGGTATTTGATTCATCCAGGTTCAACGAAGATGTACCATGACTTAAGAGAAGTCTATTGGTTGAATGGTATGAAGAGGGATATTATGGACATTGTGGCTAAATTCCTGAATTGTCAACAGGTTAAGGTAGAGCGGAAAAGTTCATGTGGTGTGGCTCAGAATAGCATTCCTCAAATGGAAGTGGGAGATTATCATTATGGAATTTGTCACTGATCTACCTAGATCACACCAACAACATGACTCTATTTGGGTGATTGTAGATCGAATGACTAACTTGGCTCACTTTTTGCTACTTAAAACTATAGCTTAGCTGAGGACTATGCTAGGTTGTACATCAGTGAGATAGTCCTTCATAGAGTTCCATTATCCATCAAATCCTATAGAGGCACACAATTCACCACCCAATTTTAGAAGTCATTCCAAATAGGGTTAGGGACAAAGGTGAACATCAGCACAACTTTTCATTCATAGATAGATGGTCAGTAAGAACGTACTATTCTAGCCTTGGAGGATATGCTAAGAGCTTGTGTTATTGACTTCAAAGGGAATTAGGATGACCATAGGCTTCTTATAGAGTTTGCATATAATAATAGTTATCACTCTTGTATTCAGATGGCTCCATTTGAGGCTCTTTATAAGCAGAGGTGTAGATCTCCGATTGGTTGGTTTTAAATTGGTGAAGCAGAGTTGATTGGTCCATATCTAGTACAACAAGCCAAGGAGAAAGTTAAGATCATTCACAAAAGGTTGAAGACTGCATAAAGTTGCCAAAAGTCTTATATAGACATTAGGCATAGAGACTTGGAGTTTGTGGTAGATGACCGGGTTTATTTGAAGGTTTCAGCCATAAAGGTAGTTATTAGATTTGGGAAGAGAGGGAAGCTCAGTCCTCACTATATTAGCCTTTATCAAATTCCGAAGAGAGTTCGCAAGGTGGCCTATGAGTTGGAGTTGCTAGTTGAACTAGCATCAGTCCATCTAGTCTTCCACATTTCTATGCTTAAGAAGTGTGTGGGTGACCCCTCACTCATTGTGCCCAAAGAGAGTGTGAGAGTGAAGGACAACCTGTCGTATAAGGAGATTCAAGTGGAGATTCTTGATCGTTAGGTTCATATGTTGAGGATTAAGAAAGACGTTTCAGTGAAAGTCTCATGAAGGAATTAGTGGGTGGAGAGAGCTACTCGGGAAGCAAAAGCAGATATGATGGCCAAGTATCATTATCTTTTCCCTCCTACTTCAGAATCAGCTTAAGGTAACAATCTCCTCTCGTAGCATTCCTATCAGCTTTATGTTCATCATCAGTATGCTTGCACATTTTCAATTAAGTTGAGTTTAATACCTCTTGGATAGATCAACTATTAGTCCATTTTTAGTCTTTACTCGTGGTTGAATGATCCCAAGGGTGATATAATATAATACCCCCAAAAGTCCCTAAGATCAGATCCTAGACATGAAGCAGAAAGCCAGCAAGAAGTGAATTATTTCCTGTAGAATGACCCACACCACGAGTCGTGGTGAGGAACTACGAGTCCTGATGTGGCTCAGTGTAATCACCGAGACATCCCATGTTCGCAGACCATGAGTGAAGGCATGACCCATGGTACAACAGCACGACCCATCCTGTCTTGGCATGGTAGGAGGTTCAGAAATTGATTGAATTATTCCAGGGACCACGAGTTGTGGTATAGTAGGACGATTCGTCATTTCTAGTCGTGATATGAGAATTAGAAAGTGTTCCAAATAGGCTTTACTGGCAACGAAAGGGTACCACGAGTCAAGGTCTGATACAACAACTCGTGACATAGCTTGTTGGCATTGGACGATAGTTTTTCAATTCAATTTTCTAAGGGTATTTTAGTACCTTCCTATACTTTTACCATTTAAGCTAATGTCATTTTGGATTTCCTAAGAGGGATATTAAAGGGCTTTTATAAATATTAAAGGGCTTTTTATAAATATTAAAGGACTTTTTATATTCTTAACTTGTATTCCCTCTCATAACACCATATATTCAAGAATCATTAGCTCTCAAAGCTCTCAAGGAAGTTAGGGTTCTTCATCTCCAACCTAGGAATTCTCAAGCTAGAGTCAAGAATACATCATTCCAGGTATGTAAGGCTAATCATAGTCAAGAATTCCAGTCTTCTTCATGACTTACATCTACTAAAGGTTTCTATTGAAATTAAAGCTAGGGATTTTGGCCCAATTCCATAATTTGGTCTTCTTCCCTCTAATTTGAATTATTCATGGTTGAATTCTTCATCATATTGTATTATACCTTTATATCTATTGATTGTTGATTAGGGATCACATTCTCTTATCCCATTTACCTCATTTGCATGGAAAAGTCATATTTTTGAAAGCTTTGTATTATGAGATATATGCATTATTTTCATGACTAAAGTATAGCAGATTTTCATAGAGTTTCCATAAAACAGATTTTCAGATAGAAAGCTTAGTTATAACATGATTTTTCAAAAATAAAGTAAAGCCTTGATTTTGAAACCCAAAGTTTTGAGCACAAAAGCTCACAAGTTTTATACAAGTTATACATAGATTTTTCAGCACAGAGGTCATCAGTAGAGTTCAAATTTTAAGCACAGAGGCTCAATATATTTTTAAAACATCTATTATAATTATAGCTAAAGTTTTTTATAAAAGATATTTTCACCTACTTAAAATAGGCATATTTATATGACCAGAATTTTAGGAGGTTTATTTAGCACCAAGATGGGTGAAGGATTCAGATAAACCGTAAGCCCCAAAACTACGTAGCCACCGTAGGTTAGGATAGTGTAGCTAGTTCAGGAGACTCTTCAAACAACCCCTGGTAAGAGCTTAGAATGGATCCACAATTTAGTTCATCCTCTTCCCTAGAAATGCTTTGGACATTTCTCCCAACTAAGGCAAGAAGTTGGACAACATACGCTCATTCATGATGAAAGTCGATTTTGAGAAACTCCCAACTAATGTTAGACATATATATATATATATATATATATTGCATAACTATTTACAAATCTTTCATACATGTGTTTTATGCACAATATAGAGTATCAGATTCAGTCAGTTTATTCTTTCAGTTTAGAGATTCTTTCTTACCTGTTGTATTATTCAGCCTTTCTACAAACTGTACTGACTCCATTTGGTGTTGATCTTATTATGATGCAAATCAAAGTAGATAGGACTGGCAGTAGATACATTTGTAGGATCTCATTCATTCAGCTTTTGGTGAGGCCTCCTAGTCTTTGGAGGACTTCTTTTATAGTTTTATTTATAGTATAGCTTAAGATAGCCATGGAAACTCTATCCCCACACCTATCTTTCAATCATTAAAGGCTTCATAGATTAGTTAGAAGTTGAGTCATAAATGTTATTTCTTAACATTATTTTTAGTTACAGTTAATAAATCTTATTTTTATTAAATTGAGCTTACTTCAGTTATTGCTTTCACATTATTTTATTGTAATCTCAGCTAGTAATAAGTCAGGCCAAGGATTCGCTTGGACCACCAGATAGTCTAAGTCCGACCATGTCTAGACTGTAGGCTCGAGGCATGACAAGGTAGGAGGGAGCATCTAGTCCTGGTGGTGATCAGAACCATACTTATTGTAACACCCTAAAACATTTCTAGACCAAACTCAGACCTTGCAAGAAAAATCAGGAGAAAACTAGGAAAAATTTTATTGCAGAACGACCCAAACAACAGATCATGGTAAGCTCCAATGGGCCATTTTCTGAGTCATTGTCAGCTCAGCAAATTTTTTTTAGGAGAAACAACGAGACATAGGACGACCCTTTGGTTTTAACAACGAGCCATCCTGTTGCCCGTTGGATCCAAAGTTCAGAGGATTTCGGCACTATAAGAAATCTGATTTTTAACGACCAAATTTTAGTGACCAAATACAAATTCGGTCGTTAAATATGTATTTATAATGACATAATTTATTTTCGGTCATTAAAAGTCAATTTTTAATTGAATATTAACAAAGGGATAATATTCGGACACTAAAAAATTTAATATCCGATTGTTAATAATAATATAATAATATAGATATTGGCGCTATGTTTTCCCTCATATTTTCACCCCTACCCCCACCCCCCACCCCCAGCCATGTTATTCCACAGCTTCCAAGTTATTCCCGCAAATCCATCCCTACGTAAACCCATCCCCTCTGCAAAATAAACCCAGATTTGAAATTAAATCTCTCAATTCCAGTCCATCCCCTCCTCTTAAAATAGGTTTACCCTTAGTATTGGTCTCTTTGCAATTTGCAGTTCTGTTAGAGCAAAAGCAGGAAATCAAACGTGTTAATCAGTCTGTGTGTTCTCAGATTTGTTAGAGAATATAAGGAATCGACCGTGCCACTCTCAGTCTCCGTTGTTACCAGATTTGATAGATAAAAATCAGTTGAACCAGCAAAAACGGATTTGAGGCGTGCGCAGTCACTCTATTTTGAGAATTTTTAGAGCAAAACCACCAAACCCAGCTAAACTCAGGCATGCATATCTCAATCTTTCCGGGTTTATTAAAAAAAAAGGCGTAGGTCTCTCAGTTCCTTCTTTTTTAAAAGGAAACCAGCATCTCTTTGTTTTGATTGCAGAACTCATTCCAATTTCTCGAAAAGAAAAATAGCCTTTTCTTCATATTGTTCTTCCTAACTTTTGCTGCGACTGTAAAATTCAGACACATTCTTGGAGTTCCCTTTAATTTAAGGTAAGTTTATATTTTTTAATTATGAATTTTTCTGTCTTTCTCAATTTTGAATTTACACCGTATGATTTCATCTAGGTTTCTTTTTCTATTTTTTTTTCTGTGCACTGGACATATTTCTTCCTATGTTGTATGTACTGATGTGATTATTAATTTAGTAACCCAATTATTATTGAAATAGTTTAATAGTTTCTTATGTTAATATCTGATAATTGTTAAATGAGGTGGAATTGAGTTTTGTTATAGTTACTGCAATGCTCTCTTTTTGCCAAGTTGTTATTGTATAAGTTTGTTAATCTGATAATTACTAAGGATAATTTCTGATAATTTATTTTTTGATGAAGTAATAAAATATATTTGAAACATTATCACGAAGATGTAGGAATTACATAAGGGAAATAAACTGTTAAGAGAAATCCAGTAGATTGGAGCTTAACTAAGCAAAAACTTATAAAAGATAGTTCAATAGTGCCAGGTTCAAAGATCTAACAAAATCTATATAACTATCAACACTATTTGCAGGGGTATGAAAATTCCAACTAAATAAGCTAACTAAACAACTAACTTTTAGGGAACTAGTAGGAGTTGAGATTTCATCAAAACATCTGTGATTTCTTTCTTTCCAACGACTCCAAATGATTGTTGCTGGAATAATTTTTCAGATTTTCGTGATGGTTTTGTCAACTCTTCAAGAACACCAGCATACAAATGCCTCTTTAATCGATATTAACCTGACCCATTGAAGACCCGATATAGAGTAGAAAAGCTGCCAGAGCTGAGGTGCAACTAGGCAATGAAAAAAAGATGGTTGACAGTTTAATTATCTCGCTGACACATGACACATCTATTTACATCTTTTTGTTAAGGAGGTGGAATTTATTTTTTAGTTATTCCAATGATCTTTCTTTCCCAATAGATGATACTTTAAATATGTCATTATATGTTGCCAACTAATGTTGCAGTATACAAAAGCTTGTAAAGGATTGTCTAAGAGTAGTTGAAAGTCCAAATTTTGTGGTTCTCTCTTTTCATTCAGCCACAAACACATCAACACTATGTGATGGGGGTGGGGAGGAAGTCGGTAAGATTTTGCCGAAAAGTATTTAATTGGTTGGTGCAAGTGATGAAATGTTACTTTGTGTCTACAAACTATTTACTGAAAAAGTTGTCTATGACTCCCGAAGATACTAAAATAAGCTTGTGTGATTTATTATTCTCATTAGAGCCATTTTACTTTTAAATAAAGTTTGATGTGCACCGGACCTTTAGACAATTGCCTTGTAATTTGTGGTACATGAGCTTTATAGAAAACATATTCATTTGTCACACATGGAAGCTAGCTGGAAGTAGGCTTTTGAATTTCAAAAGCTAGCATGGATTCTTTCTTAATGATTTGGTACATGAGCTTTATATAAAACATATTCATTTGTAGCACATGGAAGCTAGTTGGAAGTAGACTTTTGCATTTTCAAAAACTAGCAGGGGTTCTTTCTTAATGATGTACATATATATATATATATATATATATGGTACTCTGTTTTTCAACCTGTAATTCATATTTTCTATAAATGTGTCTTGGGTATTTGTTCTTTTTTTTGTGATTAATTACGGTTGTTGAATGTGAATCTGGATTTATTTGGTTATATGTATTGAGAATAATGCTTGTAGCTACTAGTTAGCTTCTAACTCTAAATCTGTTGTTGAGTGTGAATCTATTGAGCTGAATGTGAATCTTTTTCTTTATAAGATGCTACTAACTGCTACTAAGTGCATGTTTAGGGCCCTTAGGTGTTTAGTTGTTGCTGCTGTATAATATTCTATTCTATTCCTAATCTTTTTTTGTTAGTACTTATATATTAAAGAGGAAGATGAGTAGATTGTTTAATATTGGTAATTTATTTTGCAGTAGCAGAACACATTTTTGTTAAAAGAAAAACTTTAGCCTTCTCTTGCTATCTCTTGCTATTGCTCATCGTGAACCTGCTCATCTATTGGTATGGCTCTTGTCAATTGCTACTAATAATAATAAATGCATTGATTAAGTGTTCTTCTCATCAAGGTAAGTTTCTACTTTTGTACGTGTATTAATGAATTTGGTTCTATGGTTCATCAGATTTCTTTATATTTCTTTTTTATTCTTTATGGGTTGTTGCTGCTGGTATTACTAAGTGGTTTTGCTGGTGTTATAAGTACAAAGTTCAAACATATCTAAAGTCTTCTGGTAGTAGTTATTAGGATCAAAAGATTTCAGAGGCTCATACATGTAGAGTTATTTCATATCTTCCTATATGTTTAGTAAGATGAGATTTCAAATCTCAACAAATGATTAATACTGATATTAATGTAGTAAAATTATATTGTTTAAGTTTTTTTTTGTTTATAAAGTAAGGTATTTCATTTACCAAAGGGCATGAATAAAATGCATAGTTACAACTTACAATGAAAAAAAAATAACAACAAAAATTGGGATAAAGAAAAAGGAAGTCCCTTTATAGTATTTAGCCAAATCAAAGACAAGGAAACTAATAAACTCCAAAAATTATTCAGTGCTAGATACATTGGCCAATTTAGACCAAAAAAAGTAAGACTATACATCTAGTTTTGATAGAGTGATTTGAGGTTCCATCAAAACACATCATATTACTCTAGTTCTAAATACTACAGAAGATAAAACAATATTGTAAAACAATAATAGCCATTATAGTTTCCTTATCCTTATCTTGCTGCTAAAGGTGCTCGCAACTGGAAAAACACTCTTTTGAGTGTCGAATTGTAGCTATGCTTGCAAACGTTAATATAATGGCTTATCTAAGGTTAATAATACTACATGGGCTGCTTAACTAAGATATAAGATATGATTTGTTTTCCAAAGAGATGCCAAGATCTTAAATATAATATGATCTTACGTTACCTCTAGTTTGATCCCCAAACATTGTCCAATTATTTATGAACCATGGATGTAAATTTTTACCTACTTGAATTACTTCAAATTATTTGAGGTACTTATTGATATAATTTGAACCATGTGTGAGATTTTAGAGCATGCTTTGGTTATGACACGTGAAAACAACTTATATGTGATCACTTAAAGCAAAATTTTTAATGTTAATTCTAACTTGTATAATCTATGTGTCATGAACTAAGTATGAGGTAAGGTAACTATATATGTTAAATCTTATTTTTTTCTGAAGAGATGCCAAGAGATTAAATATAATACGATCTTATGTGACCTCTAGTTTGATCCCAAAACATTATCCAATTATATATGAACCATGAATGTATGTTTTTTGCCTACTTTAATCAGATCAAGCTATTTGAGTTACTTCTTGATATAATTTGAACAATGTGTGAGTTTTCAGAGCATGTTTTGTTTATGGCACGTGAAAGAGGTTTGTATGTAATCACTTAAAGAAAAACATGCTAATGCTAACTTGTATCACCTATAAATATGTGAAATCGGATTTGTTTTTTTTGAAGAGATGTCAAGAGCTTAAATATATTATATTCTTACGTGACCTCTAGTTTAATCCCAAAACATTATCTAATTATATATGAACCATGAATGTATTTATTTTCTTACTTGAATTACTTCAAACTACTTGAGCTACTTGTTGATATAATTTGAACCATGTGTGAGGTTATAGAGCATGTTTTGGTTATGACACGTGAAAGAGGCTTGTATGTAATCACTTAAAGAAAAATATTGAATGCTACTACTTACTTGTATCACCTATGTGTCATGAACTAAGTATGAGGTAAGGTAGGTTAACTATGTTAACTTAACCATGATAAAATCTATCTACTGCTAATTGACATGTGCCTTCATTTAAGTGCTAGGTAATGTTGATGCTTAATTATTTTATTTCTTTGGTGCAATTTTCGTGACCTGAATCTAATATGGCATATTTCAAGAGATATCTAGAGTTTGATAGTGCATTCTAAAAGTTACAAAAAGAGATCTAAGATTTTTGAGGAGATGAATACAATAAAATCTTTAAGGACTAAAAGATTTAAGTGCCAAATCTGATAAACTAAGAGTCATTTTCTAATTTCTTGACCGATCCATCATCTTTCATATATTGAGTTGATCTTGTGCTTTTAAGTTTGTGGTACACATTCCTGCATTTCCTAATATCATTTCTCTATTATGCATGCTCTATGACTCAAAATTAATATTTAGTACTTACTCCTATTGGTTTTTATACTGACATATTTATATATTTTTCCTGGTTTAAGATTATGACACCTAATAAGGAATGGATGCAACTATTTCATGATCGACTTGATAATGCTTACATACTTGGGGTGGAGAATTTTTTGAATTATGTTTTTACAAAATTGAGAGGAACACAAGAAATACGTTGTCCGTGCATCAAATGTTGTAATGCATCTTCAAGAACTCGTGAGATGGTTAGATCACATTTATTAGTATATGGAATAATTCAGAGTTAAACTTTTTGGTATCATCATGGGGAGAGGTTAGGTGAGCTACAATCAGACTCTGAATTTGTAGACGACAATGACTTTGAAAAGGATGATGATGAGGATGAAATACATGATATTTTAAGGAATTTATACCCCTCTTTCAGTGTAGAAAATGTGAACATTGGTGGTGATGATTTTGTTGAGGAGGAACCAAATCCTGAAGCAAAGCGATTCTACAGTCTCTTAAATGATTTTGAGCAACTGTTGTATGTAGGTTCAAAAGCTTCTAAACATTCTACTTTGGTTAAACTGCTTCATATTAAAAGTATTGGTCACTGGAGTAATGCATCATTTACAATGTTGTTGAAGATGCTGACGGAAGATTTATTGCCTGATGGATCAAACTTGCCAGATTCATATTATGAGGCAAAGAAGATAATTCTCCACCTTGGGCTTTCTTACAAAAAGAGAGATGCGCGTAAGAATTATTGCATGTTGTATTGGAAGGATGATAAGAGTCTCGAATATTGCAAAGTTTGTGGTGCATCTAGATGGAAGGAGGATAAACATAATGGAGAAATAAAATCTAAATGTTGTAAAAAGATACCATGCAAGATTTTACGTTATTTTCCTATAAAGACAAGACTTCAAAGATTGTTTATGTCCTCAAAAATATCTTCTTCAATGAGATGGAATCATGATGAAAGATTTGATGATAGAATAATGAGTCATCCTACTAATTCAGTAGCATGGAAGACACTTGATGAACTTCACCCATGTATCGCTAGTGAGCATCGTAATGTTGGACTTGCAAGTGATGGTTTTCAACCATTTATAAGTTCCAAAACTCCGTATAGCATTTGTCAGGTGGTACTTATTCCATATAATTTACCGCCTTGGTTATGCATGAAGCGAGAGAATTTTATTTTGTCAATGCTTATTCCCAGTCCTGAAAGTCCTGGAGATGCAATTGATGTTTATCTCCAACCTTTGATAGAGGAATTAAAGGAATTATGGGAAACTGGAGTGGAGACCTTTGATGCATCAACTAGACAGAATTTTATGTTACATGTAGCCTTGTTGTGGACCATTAATGACTTTTCAGCATATGGAAATTTGTCAAGATGGAGTACCAAAGGAAAATTGGCTTGCCCATGTTGCAATAAAGAAACTCTTTCAATTAGGTTGAAAAAGGGTAAAACAAACAGTGTGCTATATACACCATAGACGCTTTCTTCCTACTAATCACAGATGGCGGAATGATAAAGATTCATTTGATGGAACTAAGGAGCGGAGACTACCACCAAAAATGCTATCCAGTAATTGTATACTTGATCAAGTGGCTGATATAGATGGTTCAACACTATCAAAGCATCCAAAGACGAAGATTAAAATATCACATGAGAGTAGGGGCAATAACTGGAATAAGAAGAGTATTTTCTTTGATCTTCCATATTGGAAAACTCTTTTAGTGCGTCATAATTTAGATGTAATGCACATTGAGAAGAACATATATGATAATATTTTAGGGACAATCTTAAATGTCAAAGGAAAAACAAAAGATACCCTGAGTTCTCGGATGGATTTGCAAGCAATGGACATAAAGAAGAATTGCATCCAATAAAGAATGGGGATGAATATGAGTTACCAAATGCATGTTACACATTATCTCCTGAAGATATGAATGACTTTTAAATTTCTTAAAGGATTTAAAGGTCCCAGATGCATTTTCATCAAATATTTCTCAGTGTGTCAACCTTAAAGATTGCAAACTTTCGAGCTCGAAAAGTCATGATTGCCATGTTATTTTACAACATTTACTCCCACTCGTGATATGTGGTATGCTCTGTAAATTTGTGCTTGAACCACTTATTGAGTTATCTATATTTTTCAACATTCTTGGAGAAAAATATTTAAGAGTAGATGAGCTAGAGCAAATAGAAGCCCAAATTCCTATTACTCTGTGCAAATTTGAAAAGGTCTTTGTTCCTGCATTTTATTATATGGCCCACTTGCCAATTCATTTAACTCATGAAGCTAAGATTGCTGGACCTATTCAATATCAATGGATGTATCCAGTGGAGTGATGATTATACTTTCTAAAGTGTTTTATTCATAATAGGGCTTGCCCAGAAGGCTCTATTGCAGAGGGATATTTAGCAACTGAATGTATGACCATATGTTCAAGATATTTGCATACAATGGAAACAAAATATAATCATAGTGAACGGAATTATGATGGTGGTGCTATTGAATTTGATGGAGATTTACCAATTTTTTCTCAACCTAGAAAAACATTAAGGGGTGGTGGCACACTAGGCAGTCTTGATTCACATGAATTTGAGCAGGCACATTTTTATATTTTGAAGAATTGTGATGAAATTCAACCATTTCTCGAGTATGTAATGAATCTTTCAAATAATTTACATTTACCTTTTCCATATTTCCTTACATAAAATGACATGTTATACTTCAAATTCTTTGCAGAGAATTTCAAAAAAGTCCAGTTGATACCTCAAAAAGAATTTCAGATATTGAATGGAATAGGCAATTTGTTAGTTGGTTAGAAACAAAGGTAAGTATGTAGTCAAGAATTTTATTTTTCAAACCAATTTCTGAATAGTATTTGCTAAACTATGTACTTAATTTTGATAGGTTACGTAATTACACAAACATGATGATAGTAACAAAATAAAAGATTTGCTCGCATTGTCTCGTGGTCCTCTGCCATGTTTGACAAGTTTCAAAAGCTATGTTACTAATGGATATAGGTTTCACATGCAATACCATGATAAAGGTTTGAAGACTCAAAATTGTGGAGTGGTTGTAGTTGGTGAGACAGATGAAGAGAATAAAAATATTGATTACTATGGAGAGTTAACTGAGATTCTTGAATTATAATTTACCGGTGGAAGAAGAGTGGTGTTGTTTCGATGTATATGGTTTGATGTGTATAACCAATAAAGGGGAATTAAAGTAGATGAATATGGCTTTGTAAGTGTTAACCGGCAATGGTTTTTGAAAACAGGTGAGCCTTTTGTATTGGCCAACCAAGCATCACAGGTGTTTTATGCTAACGATCTTTTGAATAAAGGTTGGCATGTTGTACAGGAAGGTTCAACCTCGTGATTCTTTTGATATTGGGGAAAACAAGGATTATTTAGAGTAGCTACCGAGAATCTAGAAAGTAGTTGGATGTGGATAACTGGTTGAAGTAATTATCAAGACATGAAGAACTTAATGGGATTGAGGGATTTTATTGATTTTACAAGTTTCACTATATGATTTGCATTAAAGGATATCCTATTTGGTCACTATGTATTCATGTTTGGTTTTTAAGTTACCATTTTGATACAATGATGCTGAGTTGGATTCTAAATACTCTTTGATGTTTTGGTTTCTATTTTCAAGTATTTTGTTCACGGTTCTCTTATTGGTGCATATAGATGGACTATTTATCTGTAGTAGTGTAATATTTATCTGTAGTAGTGTAATATTCTTTATTTACTTCTAAAGTTAATATATATGTGTTTTCAAGTTTCTTTTGTTTAAATTTTTATGAATAGTCATTTTATCTTACATTACATGTAGATACTTAAATTTTGTTCATTAGTGCCTCTGTTCACGTACAATCACGCTTAATCTTTTCTCATTAAGTCCCAATAGATGTTGGACACTTTTCACCTTTATTAAATATGATATTTTCAAATGGAATATTCATCTAGGAGCTGGCCCAACTTCTCTTTAAGTCAGGTTTTACTTGGTTATCCATTTTGGATCTGCATACCATCTACTGAAGTAAAACCACATAGTATGTTCTATACTTTGTGGCCGGTGATTGAATTTAGGTAAGGGGATATGAACCTAGAACATTGCTCACACTTTTGATAAGAACAATATCATTTTGGATGATGCATCCTAAAAAAAATTTCTAAATTTTTTAGCTGGCCTAACTTTTGAAGTAACTATATAAGAAGTTATAGAGAACTTAGCTAACCACATCACTTTGTTTTTAATTGGAATTGAAATATTGTTGATATTCTTTCATCAGATTTGGTAAATTTCTTTAATTTAATAGCATAATGGGTAAAAAAAAGTAAGATATATTCACTAACAATTACTATGCCTCTTTTGTATTAGGTTGACATGAATCTATCAAAATGCCTAAACTCTGAAATGGGATCTACTTTAAAGACAAATAAACATGCTTATATTCCACCGGGTGCCTTAGCAAAGGGACTAGGAAAGAGCTGAAGATGTTTGACCTCCGTAAGAGTAAGTATTGGATAAAGAACTCCAATTGGCCAAAGTAAAATTTTAAATGCATCAACTTCTTACTGAAATGAGCCAGCACAGAAAAGCATCTCTATACCTCCTAGTTTTAATACAATTGAAGGTGATGTTCCCCCTCGCAAGAACTTGAAGTGATGAAAGATACTCAGACAAATGAAATAAGTATTTTATCATCTCAAATAGTTATTTTTTGTTGTTAGTGTGATGAAACTCTTTTCTTTTTCTGACTTAAATTAATTTGTAGGTTCACGTGAATCTGTGAAGGAAAAGAAAGTGAGAGGAAAGAACATTTGTAAAATTGTTTCACGACTCAAACTTGGTGAAAAATTGAGAGTCACTTTTTATCATAATCAAGTTGTTGGCCAGCATAGTACCTCATTTCCAAACCACTTGGGTATTTTAGTTCGTGATCGTAATATGTGTCCATTGCGGGTATATTCATGGAAGGACATCGAAAAAGATAAGTTAGAACACATGTGGGATGCAGTTACTGTAAGGATTTAAAGCATTAATTTGTTAAATTTATTCAATCTGAATGATGCACACAATTATTGGTTAAATTATATTTTTCTACTTTGCTTGAAATTTTGAGTTTGATGTTTAATGATACTTGTGAAATATTGTAGGATAAATTTGACAGTGACAACATGAATGATCATAAATAACATGTCTTGCAGCATATGAGAAGGTTATGGAATAATTGGAGAGGGTCACTACACAAGAATATGAAGTCTAAGCCATTCTGTGATGCTCTAGAAGATGTTCCAAAGGAGGTAGACAAGAGTGATTGGGAATGGCTGGTTAAGGAGCATTTTTCAAGTGAAAATTTTAAGGTAAGGCTTCATAGCTGCTATTCATTAGCATGTTATTATAAGGGGCTGACCATAATTTTGATGATGTGTTGTTAATATAGGAAACAAGTACAAGAAACACAATCAAGAGGTCTAAGTTGACTATGCCTCATTGTACGGGCAGTAAGCCTATTAGAGAGATTATTTATGAATTGGTAAGTACATTTTGAAACTCTTTAAGTAGCCTCTTCTTTGTTAAAATGATTTATTTTTCATGTTTGTTTATATGTGAAGGCAGGCAAAGATGGTAAGCCACCTAGTATGGACACTATATTCTTCGAGACTCGTAAGAAAGCTAACAAGCTTATCGAACCAGAAACAAATGCAAAATATGTATGTTTATTGATAAATTCTTTCTGAATCATTTTACATGGTTTGTTGTATAATTTTATTTTTTCTTATATATTTAAGGTTGAAATCCAAAAATTGGTTCAATATGAATCGTCCCTTACAAATATTGAGATCGTAGATAAGTGCTTTGGACCACAACGTAAGAGTCATGTAGTTGGATTTGATGGTGGTATAACAACTAAGGAGTTGAAAGGTGGCAACTCTTCAAAGGCTTCATTGTTAGATAACTTGAACGCAATTGAAAAAGAAAATGAATCACTAAAAATATGCATGGATGAGTTGGAGAATAAATGTGCACGCATGGATGAGCTAGAGAGTAAATATGAACGGATTGCATGTGCAGTATTTGGTCATCGTTCATCACCACCATCTTCAAGTGACCAACAGATTGTACTTTTAGCAGGTCAGTAGATTGAATTTATGTTTTTCTCTATAATGAACTTATTGCAATGTTGTTTAGTTGGAAACTTTTTGGGGAAATTTTGTTAGTTGTATAAGTTAGCAGGTTTCAACCTTTTATTCAGAGCACTGTATTTGTTCATCTCAAGGGGGTGATCTAAAATTTTAATATGACCTACACTTCCCTGCTTTATAATGGTATTAGGCCACCTTATTCTTTCCTTTTAGTCTCAGTCTTTCTTGGTCTTGTTCAGTATTAGGCCACCTACACTTCCACTTCTATCTATTTTTTTCTATTTAGTGCGTGTTGGATTTGTTACTGGATTTTGGTGAGCAGTTGGGTGTGAGTGTAAGATAGTACAGTGTTTGATTTAAAAGAAATGCAAAGGTTAACTCTATAGAATAAGCAAAGGCAAAAAACATGTCTTACATAAACAAACCCATCAGGGTCACCATCTTATATCCAACTAAAATTATAAATAAAAACAACAGATTAAGATGTATAAAACCTAATACCTATCCTTCTACTTTACTCATTAATTAAGCATCACTATCATCACCTTCATTTTTCTCTTCATCATTCTCAACCTGAGGGTGGTCGTCGTCCCTTTCTTCCTCATCACTCATGTTATTTATTACGTCAGTGATAATAGCCATCACCTCTGCTTTCCTATGCATCAACTCTACATCAAAATGGCTATCTGAAATGAACCCCAACTATGTAGTCAATCACCAAATGAGAGTAGTACAATTAATTTTTTTAAGAACAAGCAATACAAGAGAGTTTCCTATTTCATACCTACTTGTCGGATGATATCAGATAAAGTTGCCTACATTTTGGAAAGTGCAACAAACCTGATTAGTAAGAAAAGTTCATGTTCTTGTGTATTTAACACAACAAGATATCACTTACAGAGTTGAAATCCACTTATTTCATAATATTTACAACTGCTTCATGAATTTCTTCATTGCTGAGCTTTGTCTTGGTCTTCTTGCCACTTTTTTCTTTTCCTATTCCAGAAGATTTTGAAACAACTTTAAAAATGATATAAGATATATAAGAATAATACAAGATTCAGAATTATAATTACCTTGTATATTTATCCCTAAATACTAAATATTATAGGGGAGCATAGGATATTGGATGATCACCAAGATATTAAAATTAGTAAAATACAATTGCATATTATTTTAGTTGATTGAAAATACAGAAAGGACCACTCCACATTGTATGATGAAACAAAAAAAAAGATTTTTATCTCAATAAAACAGGAATAAAAAGCGCATATATGAATGAATAAACAGAAAGTTACTCACTTTCCTTTTCAGAAACCTTAGCATGAGACTTGGTTGATTATTTCTAGAACATTTTCCTTTACAAACTCATTTTCTTCTTTTGGACTTTTGTTTTCAACTTTTTGTTTCTTAGGTGTAACTAGTGAATCAACACTAGAAGCACCTCTTTTAGAAGTTTTACTTGAAGACACTTTAGTAGATTTAGTCGAGTTTTTTGGGGGATTTAGCAAGATTATCCTTTTTCACAACTTTGGGCTTCTCTGTAACTTTTTTTCCAGAATCCTTCTTTAAAGAAACATTCCCATTGGACTTCTTTTTCTTTGGTTTCTCTTTCTCTTCCTTTTTATCTTCATCTTCCTCTTTATCTGAACCACTCTCTTCCTGATCACTTCCTATTTCATTTGCTTCCTCGTCATAATTGTCATCCCCGTATTCATTTATGGTACTCAATGGTTCATCATCAATTTCGTCTTCCTCTATTTTAGGTGATTGCTTGCGCTTCTCCCCCTTCAGATTTTTGATATTTCTACTTTGAATATAAGAGAATCAACTTGTGAAAACAATGTTTTCAAGTAATAGATGAAACCAAGCATAATGATATCTCCATTTCTAAATCACTTTGATGCCTTTAAGAATTGACAATTGCTAGCAAAAACTCAAATTACTCATTTTGGTAGACCAAAGTATCATGTTTGCTAAGGAAGTAGCTCTACTCTGCAAATTTTTCCAACCTTCCTTCTATAAAGGCTACTAAGGACCCTAATGTGTCTCTAATTTCAAGTTGAAGTTATTTGCAGCAAGTGCTATAAAAGAAAATTACTTATACTGCTCCAACCGGTCATGAATACTCTCTGACTTTTATTTTTCTTGAGCTTGAGACTGGGCCAATGCATGCACCTCTGCTTGTTGCAATAAAGTTAACTACTTCTGCTACTCTTATTACTGAACAAAATGTTCTCTAAGTTTGTTACCCTTGGTGCTTGCTACTATTTGTGTTATGTTGAGTGCTTTTGTGAGTTTAAAGGTATATCTTGTTTTACATCTCTTTCCCACTTCCACTATTTGTCACTTTTTAAATGTTACATGAGGGAAAAGCTTGGGCAAAAGGTACTAGGTTCTTGTGACCCTTTAAGTTATATCCTACATTTGCCAGTGGTAACATCTGTCTAAATATAAACTAGAAATGTAGATTTAATGCAAAACCTTCAACACCTTATATGCATCAAATAAGACAAATATAGGAACTAAAATTCAAATGTAGAAAGTATGTAGTTACCTGTAAACTTGTGGCATTTCTTCAAGTTCATGTGACCAGATACTATACTAGAGATTAACAATGTATACTTCCATTTTATATCCCTTGCTTTTGTCTAGTATTTTTTTACTTTGTCCAAGATGTTTGTTTATTCTATGTTGCCCAGTTTTTGAGGTTATTGCTATTACCCTGATGTCTATGAGAAAAATTACTTACATTACTCCAACTGGTCAATACTCTATGAAGTTTATTATTCTTAAGCTTGAGACTGGTCTTGTGCATACACCTCTGCCTGTTGCAATAAAGTTAACTAATATTGTTGCTACTCTTATTACTGGACAGAGTGTTCTCTAAGCTTTGTTTCCCTCGGTGTGCTATTATTTGTGTTATGCTGAGTGCATTTGTGGGTTTTAAGATATATCTTGTTTTACATTTCTTTCCCACTTCCATTTATCACTTCTTTGGATGCTACACATGAGAGCAAGGTTTGGACAAAAGGTACTAGGTTCCTATGAACCTTTAAGTTATACTCTACATCTACCAGTAGTAATATTTTTTTTGAGATATCTGCCAATAGTCATATTTGTCAAATATAAACTATATTTGGACACCTTATATATTCATCAAACAGGACAGGTACAGAACAAAAATTCAAATGCAAAAAGTAACATAATTACCAACATATTGGTGGTATTTCTTCAAGTTCAATATGACCAGATACTATGCTGATCTAGCATAAATTTCGGTCGTTAAACTGGTGGTTCCTACCAATGACTCATTGTATTGACTCATTGCCTCAAGGCCCAGTTTTTCTACCTATTCCAACATGAGGTATCAACTACCCGTCGTTCCTTCCAACAGACCGTTGTACCAAATGTGGGTCATTCCAGTGAGCTCAGTTTCTGAACCCAGGATCAACGGTTGGTTCCAACAGGCCGTTGTTTAAGCCAACGACCCGTTCGGAGACTCGTTGGTCCCTGTCGACCAAATTTCAATTTTTAATTCCCAGGGTACTTCTGCAATTTCCCACCCCTTTTAATGCTTAAACACCGTTGTTTTGGGTTCATGTAGGAGGGAGTTAAAGGGGTATAATGAACTTTTCCCTTCATTTTCTCTCATTTCCCTCAAGGAACTGTGTGTAGAAACTCTACAGAAAACACAGGGCAGGAGCAAGGTTTCAAATTCCTTCTCAAATTTTCTCAGGGATTTCTTCCAGAATATCTTCTACAGGTCCGTGGGAATTTAACAAGGGGTTTGTTCTTCCCTTGTGTCCCCTAAAACCTTTCCTCAGTTCACTATCAATTTAGCCCTAAATTTTTGATTGTGAAGATATAACTATCAGATCTTGTTTGTTTCTTGAGGAATATTATTCTATGCTAATTTTTGATATTTTCCACCAATTTGTAACAAAAATGATGTCTATTATGTTGAATGTGAATTTTAGCCCTAACTCTTGAAAACAGAAACTAGAATCCTACATAAGTATTGAATTCTTGAAAATGTTTGAATCTTTATGAGTTACGGGTTTCTATAATAGTTGTATGTGTTAGAAACTCAGTCAAGCGTATGTTAGAAAATTCTATTCAGAAAGTTTATATACTCATAAATGTCAGCCTAGACTCAGTCAGATTCTTAGCAGTTGACCAGAATAATGTCAGCTGATCAGTTTGATTACAGAAATTCCCGAGGTGTCAGTATCACCTCCTAGTTATCATAATCAGATCTAGAACTCAGTTATTGGTCCACAAGGCGTTCATGACACTTAGACAGATAGCTCTGACTAGCCCTAAGACCCCAATTAGATTACAATTTGTTCTTAGACGATTACGACGCTCCTACATAACCAGCTCTGACCAGTCTAGAACCTAGTTTTAGAGTCTGGTCCGATAAGACTCTCAGGGTACCTTCAGTTATATATATCCTGGCTAGTCTTGTACCCCAGTTTTGAGCTTTCAGCCTAGTATTCAGTTTAGGTATTCCAGTAGGAGTAGGACTTAACACTGAGCGGGCCGGTGTTCCAGTGCACCTAGGTTCCCAAAACTATGTTGCTAGCATAGGTTACAGTATTTATTAGACTGATTGGACCCAGACTTTTGTGATCAACCAGTTCATGTCTCTATACCTGGCAAGGTATATTGGGTCCTACAGGTGGGATGTATACATCTGACTCCACGTTTAGCTCACGTGGTTACATGTTGGTTATAGACTCTCCCACTAGTCAGTTCAGTCCAGTTCAGTATCGTTCAGTTCAGTTTAGTTCAGATCCGAGCAAACTCATATTTAGAATATGTTTTGACCATCAGACAGGGTCTTCTTGACCACCCCAATACTTCTGTTATTTCAATTCAGTAGAATCTATTGGTTAATGCATGCCTTCCAGTTCAACATTTCTTTATTATTTATTTCATTGTATTATGTTACTCTCACTTACTCAGTACATTCAAAGTATTGATGCATGTCTTTTATTCTGTATCGTATTATGATACATGCGCAGGTTCTCAGACTCAACATCGCTAGTAGGTTTTCTGTAGGCGATATCAATTGTACCAGTGGTGAGTCCTCATCTTTCGAGGACGATGTTTACTTCCCTTCAGTTATTCTCATTATTCAGTTGGACTTGAGTTAGCTGGGGGCCTGTCCCAGAAACTCATCAGACATAGAGGCCTTCAGACTCAGTTTGTTATTTTAGACATGTGATGTTTTTTTTCTAAAAATGTTTTAACATTGAATTTCAGCCTTATTTCCTTTGAATACTTATATTTCCCATTTAAATCCTTCATTGTATGTATATATCTAACTTATAATCCTAGTGTTTGATAGACCAAGGGTTGACTTGAGGTCACTTGTGACTTCAGGGACCATGTTTCATCCAGGGTATAAAATTGGGGCTTGACAAACTTGGTATCAGAGTACTAAATTCAGAGTAATCTCAGTTGTCTGAAAGTCACATCGAGTAGAGTCCTCTTCATGGGTGCGAAGCCCGCCACACTTATGATGGGGAGGCTATGAGATGTCATTAGGAAATTTCCCTTTATTTCATACTGCGTTGAAATTCAGTTTCAAAAATAATTCTTCTAACTCGCGATCTACTTCATTTCTATAAAATATGCCTCCATGACGCGAAAATGGAAGGAGGGTCGGAAATTCCCAACGGACTACTCCACCAGCCCCGGCAGCCCCACAGGACAATTCGTTGTCAACTGCTGAGTTCAGGGAGGCCATTTAGTTGCTCCCCCAAACCATGACTAACCGTGTGAACTAACAAATGGTTCCATTTAACAACAACGGATCCACAACAGCTGCATGGGTGCGGGCTTCACCCGAATGAACCCCCTATCATTTCAGGGATCCAAGGTAGGGGAAGACCCCTAAGAGTTCATGGACGAGATCAAAAATATTACCCGCATCATGTGTGTCAACTTCTCTGAGAGTGCTGATCTGCCTACCTGCCAGCTAGAAGGGGTAGCCCAGGTCTGGTATGAATAGTGAGAAGAGGGGCGGCCAGCGAGAGCAGGACCGGTGGAGTGGGAGGAGTTCAACAGAACCTTCCTGGATAGATATTTCCCTTTTGAGCTTAGGGAGGCAAAAGTGGCTGAGTTTATGAACTTGAGGCAGGGCAACAGGACAATAGAAGAATACGCATTGGAGTTTACCAGGTTGTCCAAACACGCTCCAGAAATGGTGGCCGAGCCAAGGTCTCGTATGTTAAAAATTGTGAATGAAGTATCGAACATAGTCCTCAAGGAGTGCAGGACAATGATGCTGATTAGAGATATGGACCTCTCCAGCCTGTTTGTCTATGCCCAACAGATTGAGGCTGAAAAACTGAAGTACATGGAGTGAAAGAACAAGCGGGCGAGCACTGGCCAGTCAGATTATGGCCATCAGAGGTATAGCTGTAGTAGCCTCCCACAGTAGTAGAGAGCCCCAACACCCAGCTCATCCAGTGCCCCAACCTTCCGGTCCTGCTAGGATCGAAAGGGTGGAGCATCTAGCTCCTAGTCCCAGATATACAATGCCAGAAACAGATATCCAGCTTGCCCTAAGTGTGGCAAGAACCACCCAGGAGAGTGTCTTTGGGGTGGTGAGGGTTATTTTGGTTGTGGACAGCTTGATCATCGGCTTAAGGATTGCCCGTCGGTAGGACAGGGGAGAGTACAATCCACCACATTATCAGCTCCAGTAGGTCGACCAGCTCAGCAGGATAACAAATCAGGTATGGATGGCAGTCAGTTCCAAAACCATTTTTATGCACTGTCTTCCCATCAGGATCAGGACAACTCACCGGATGTGGTCACAAATATGTTACGTCTTTTCCATCTAGATGTACACGCCCTGCTTGATCCGGGGGCCACACTATAATTCGTGACTCCCTACATCGCAATTCAGTTTGATATCAGCCCAGAAGTATTATCAGAACCTTTCTTAGTCTCCACCCCAGTTGGCGAGTCAGTTAGAGCCAGCCGGGTTTATAGAGAATGTTCGATCTCAGTCTGCAATAAAGTCATTCCATCTAATCTTGTAGAGTTAAACATGGTCGAATTAGACCTCATTCTTGGCATGGATTTGTTACACTCCAGTTATGCCTTAGTTGACTGCAGGACTAGGGTTGTCAGGTTTCAGTTTCCTAATGAACCAGCTCTAGAATGGTAGGGCAGTAGTTTAGCGTCGAAGGGAAGGTTTATTTCCTACCTTATGGCCAAAAAGCTTATTTCAAAGGGATGTATTTAGCATCTAGTTCGGGTAAAGGATTCCAACACTGAGACCCCAACTATTCAGTCTGTCGTGGTTATCAGAGAGTTTCCAGATGTGTTCCCCGAAGATCTTCCCGGAGTCCCTCCTGAAGGGGAAATTGACTTCAGTATAGACCTTATTCCAGATACTCAGCCCATCTCCATCCCTCCTTACAGAATGGCTCCATCTAATCTTAAGGAGTTGAAAGAGAAGCTAAAAGACCTTTATGATAAAGATTTTATCATGCCCAATATCTCTCCCTAGGGTGCTCCAGTGCTATTCGTGCGATAGAAGGACGGTTTCCTTAGAATGTGTATTGATTACTTTTAGTTGAACAGGGTCACAGTCAAGAATAGATATCCCCTACCCAGGATTGATGATTTGTTCGACCAACTTCAGGGAGCCTGTTGTTTCTCCAAAATAGATCTCAAGTCAGGGTATCATCAGCTAAGGGTTAGAGAGTCTGACATATCGAAAATAATTTTCAAAACTCGATATGGTCATTATGATTTTGTAGTGATGTCCTTTGGACTCACAAATGCCTCTACAACCTTTATAGACCTGATGAACAAAGTTTTCAAGTAGTATCTGGATATGTTCGTCATTGTGTTTATCGACGACATCCTGGTGTACTCTAGAAATGAGAGAGAGCTTTCTAATCACCTGAGAATAGTGCTTCAAACGCTTAGAGATCGCCAACTGTTTGCCAAGTTCAGTAAGTGTGAATTTTGGTTGAAGTCCATGATTTTCCTGGGTCATGTGGTCTCAAGTGAGGGTATTTAAGTTGATCCTCAGAAGATAGAAGCCGTGAAAGACTGGCCTAGACCCACCTCGCCAACCGAAATTAGAAGTTTCTTGGGTTTAGCCGGGTATTACCGACGCTTTGTGGAAGGATTTTCTTCTATAGCATCTTCTCTGACCAGACTAACTCAGAATAAGGTGAAATTCCAGTGGTTAGATGCGTGTGAGAAGAATTTTCAGGAATTAAAAACTCGACTCACTACCACTCCAGTGTTGACTCTACCAGAAGGATTAGAAGGATTTATGTTATATTGTGATGCTTCCAGAGTTGGACTCGATTGCGTTCTGATGTAGCGGGGCAAGGTGATAGCCTACGCCTCCAGACAACTCAAAGTTCATGAGAAGAATTATCCCAATCATGACTTGGAGATAGCAGCGGTGGTGTTTGCACTAAAAATATGGAGACACTATCTGTATAGGGCTCATGTTGATGTTTTCACCGATCATAAGAGCCTCCAGTATGTATTCAGTCAGAAGGACATAAATCTTCATTTGAGAATGTGGTTAGAGCTCCTAAAGAACTATGACATGAGTGTGTTATATCACCCGGGCTAGGATAGTGTAGTGGATGATGCCCTAATTAGAGTGTCTATGGGAAGCATGGCTCACATTGAGGAAGGCAAAAATGAGTTGGCGAAGGATGTTCACAGAGTAGCCCGGTTAGGGGTAGAGTGGTGATGCAAAGTGGGTTAGTTACTTCTTTGGTTGTTGAGGTTATGTCCAAACAGGACGAAGATCCCATTCTACTTAAGCTTAAAGAAACGGTTCTTAGGAAGGAGGTTGAGGCTTTCTCCAAATGGGGAGATAGTGTGCTCCATTACCAGGGCAGATTTTGTGTACTGAATTTTTGTGAGTTGAGACAACAGATATTGACTAAAGCACATAGCTCGAGGTACTCCATTCACCCTAGTGCTACCAAAATGTACCACGACTTGTGGGATATTACTGGTGGAACGACATGAAGAGAGACATCGCTGAATTCGTAGCTAAGTGTCCAAACTGCCAACAAGTCAAGGTAGAGCACCAGAGATTGGGAGGTATGATCCAGGATATTAGCATACCCACGTGGAAGTGGGAAGAAGTGAATATGGACTTTATTATGGGTCTACCATGAATACATCGGCAATATGACTACTTTGGGTAGTAGTAGATCGGATGACTAAGTCAGCACATTTCCTCCCAGTTAAAACGATGGATTTAGCTGAGGACTATGCTAAGCTTTACATTTGGGAATTGGTCAGACTTCATGGGGTTCCATTATCCAGTATCTCAAAAAAAGGTACTCAGTTCACCTCGCATTTTCGGAAGTCCTTTCAGAAGGGACTTGCTACCCAGGTCAAGATCAGCACCGCTTTTCACCCCCAGATAGATGGACAAGCTGAGCAGACTATTCAGACCCTAGAATATATGTTGAGAGCGTGCCCGATCGATTTCAAGGGTAGTTTGTATGACCATTTTACTCTTATCGAGTTTCCGTACAATAACAACTACCACTCCAGTATTCAGATGGCCCCGTTTGAGGTATTGTATGGTAGGTGGTGCAGAGATTATTTGAGGTTGGTGAAGCTACCATAATTGGGCTAGACTTGGTTCATGAAGCTATGTATAAAGTACAACTCATCAGAGAAAGATTGAAAACAGCTCAGAGCCGCCAGAAATTTTATGCTGATGTGAGGAGAAGAGAATTGGTGTTTGATGTGGATGACTGGGTCTATTTGAAAATTTCACCCATGAAAGGGGTGATGAGATTTGGGAAGAAGGGAAAGCTTAGTCCGAGATATATGGGACCCTACAGAATTCTGAGATGAATTGGCAAGGTAGCTTATGAGCAAAAGTTACCTTCAGAGTTAGCGTTTATACACACTCTATTCCATGTGTCCCTTTTGAAGAAGTGCATCGAAGATCCAACTTAAGTTGTGCCATTGGACAGTGTAGAAATAAAAGATAGTCTCTCTTACGAAGGGTCCCACTTCAGATCCTTGACTGTTAGGTTTGTAAGCTGAGAAACAAGAAAGTAGCTTCGATGAAAGTTTTGTGGAGGAATCAGCTAGTTAAGGGAGCCACATGGGAAGCAGAGGTAGACATGATGGCCAGATACCCTCACTTGTTTTCTTCCAGTTCAGTTCCAACATCACGTACCGAAATCCTCTTCAGTATTTTATTCAGTTCTGCACTCATCAGTCACATGTAGATTTTTTATGTGCATCCTAGTTGCATTAACTCTGTTAGTGCGGTTGAGTCAGTTCAAGGTCAGTTAGTCCTTCAGAAATCAACTCATAGTCTCAGTCTAGAAATTTCAGCTCTTTTCCTAGTTTTTTTGCAGTTTAGTCTTTATTCGAGGATGAATGATCCCAAAGGGGAGATGTTGTAACACTCAGAAACTTTCCTAGATCAGACTCAGACCGTGCAAGCAAAAATAGGAGAAAACCAGGAAAAATTTTATTGCAGAACGACCCTGACATGGATCGTGGTAAGCTCCAACGGGTCGTTGTCTAAGTCATTGTCAACTCAGCAGCTTTTGTTCGAGGTGAAACAACGAGACATAGGATGACCCGCTGGTTCTAACAATGAGCTGTGCTATCGCCTGTTGGATCCCAAGTTCAGAGGATTCCGGATCTTTCTCTGAGACTATGAGAGGAATCAACTGCTCGTGGTTCCTACCAATGAGTCATTGTATTGAGTTGTTGCCTCAAGGCCCAGTTTTCCTACCTGTTCCAAGGGGAGGTATCAACTACCTGTCATTCCTTCCAAGGGACCATTGTACAAAACCGTGGGTCATTCTAGTGAGCTCAGTTTCTGAACCCAAGACCAACGGTTGGTTCCAATGGGCCGTTATTTTGACCAACGAACCATTCTGAGACTCGTTGGTCCCTATCGACCATATTTCAGTTTTTAATTCCCAGGGTACTTCTGTAATTTCCCACCCCTTTTAATGCTTAAACCCCATCATTTTGGGTTCGTGTAGGAAGGAGTTTTCGCTTCATTTCTCTCATTTCCCTCAAGGAACAGTGTGTAGAAACTCTACAAAAAACACAGGGCAGGGGCAAAGGTTCAAATTCCTTCTCAGATTTTCTCAGGGATTTCTTCTGGAATTTCTTCTAAAGGTATGTGGGAATTCAGCAAAGGGATTGTTCTTCCCTTGTGTCCCCTAAAACCCTTCCTCAGTTCACTATCAGTTCTAGCCCTGAATTTTTTATTGTGAAGATATTGCTATAAGACCTTGTTTATTTCTTGGGGAATATTATTCTATGCTAATTTTTGATGTTTTCCACCAATTTTTAACTAAAATGATATATGTTCCGTTGAATGTGAATTTTAGCCCTAACTCTTGAAAATAGAAACTAGAATCCTGCATAAGTATTGAATTCTTGAAATTGTTTGAATCTTTCAGAGTTAGGGGTTTCTATAATAGTTGTATGTGTTAGAAACTCAGTCAAGCATATTAGAAAGTTTCAATTAGAAAGTTTATATACTCAGAAAGGTCAGCCCAGACATAGTTAGATTCTTAGCAACCTCTGGGTTGACCAAAATAATGACAGCTAATCAGTTTGACTATAGAAATTTTTGAGGTGTCAGTATCATCTCCTAGTTATTACAATCAGATCTAGAACTCAGTTATTGGTCTACAAGGTGGTCATGACACTTAGACAGATAGCTCTGACTAGCCCTAGATCCCTAGTCAAATTACAATTTGTTGTTAGACGATTATGACGCTGCTAGATAAGCAGCTCTAACTCATCTAGAACCAAGTTTCAGAATCCAGTCCAATAAGACTCTTAGGGTAACTTCAGTTATATATATCCCTGACTAGTCTTGGACTCCAGTTTCGAGCTATCAGCCTAGTATTCAGTTTAGGTATTCCAGTGGGAGAAGGACTTAGCACCAAGTGGACCGGGGTTCTAGCGCACCCAGGTTCCCAAAACTACATTGCCACCGTAGGTTAGAGTATTTATTGGCCTGATTGGCCCCAGACCTTTTTGATCACCCAGTTCATGCCTCTTTACCCTTGAAAGGTATATTCGGTCCTACCAGTGGGGCGTATACATCAGACTCCACTTTTAGCTCACATGGTTACATGTCGGTTATAGACTCTCCCACTAGTCAGTTAAGTCCAGTTCAATACAATTCAGTATCATTTAGTTCATTTCAGTATAGATCCGAGCAGACTCAGATTTAGAACATGTTTTGACCATCAAACAAGGTCTTCTTGACCACCCCAGTATTTTCGTTATTTCAGTTCAGTAGATTCTATTGG
The DNA here is from genome assembly GCA_035772735.1 of Datura wrightii. Classification (NCBI taxonomy): domain Eukaryota; kingdom Viridiplantae; phylum Streptophyta; class Magnoliopsida; order Solanales; family Solanaceae; genus Datura; species Datura wrightii. Next base: position 3,409,395 of record JASDFA010000010.1, on the reverse strand, counting down.
TTAATGCATGCCTTCCAGTTCAGGATTTCTTTATTGTTTATTTCATTGTATTATGTCACTCTCACTTACTTAGTACATGCAAAGTACTGAAATATTCCTTTTATGTTGTATCGTATTATGATACAGGCGCAGGTTCTCAAACTCAGTACCGCTAGTAGGTTTTCTGCAGACGATATTAGCTGTACCAGTGGTGAGTCCTCATCTTGAGGATGATGTTTACTTTCCTTAAGTTATTCTCATTATTCAGCTAGACTTGGAGTTAGCTGGGGGCCTATCCCAGCAACTCATCCGACATAGAGGCTTTCAAACTCAGTTTGGTATTTTAGACTTAAGAAGTTGTTTTTCTAAAAATGTTTTAACATTGTATTTCAGCCTTATTTCCTTTGAATATTTATGTTTCCCATTTAAATCCTTCGTTGTACGCATGTATCTTACTCAGAATACTAGTGTATGATAGACTAGGGGTTGACTTGGGGTCACTTGTGACTTCAAGTACCGTGTTTCATCCAGGGTGTAAACTCGAGGCGTGACACTTATGCACTAGTAGGACGATAGGACTCTAATCCATCCCTAAATATTGTGACAGGTACACTGAATATTTGTTCTCACTTGGCATATGCTTTGATAGATCCAGGCTCCACTCTATCCTCTGTTACTCCGCTGGTAGAACAGAAATTTTGTATAGTATTAGAATTTCATTTGGTATAATTTTCTATATGTACACTTATTAGTGAATCTATTACCACCAGGAGAGTTTATCGAGGTTGTGCATTGGAAATTATTGCCCGCCAAACCTTTGTAGACCTGGTAGAGTTAGAGATGATTGATTTTGATGTAATTATGGGCATGGATTGGTTAGGACAGTGGTATGTCAATGTTTAGTATTGGACAAAGATTGTCCGATTCCATTTCCATAGAGAAGCAATTCAAGAATGGAAGGGCACTGCAGCTACGCAAAGGGTGGGTTCATATCCAATCTCTGAGTAAGGACGCTGATTGTAAAGGTTTGTATTTATCATATTGTCAGAGTTCAAGATATATAAGCAGAATTTTCGACTCTTTATTCTATTTCGGTGGTTAGTGAATTCCCCAATATGTCTCCAGATAAGCTTCTTAGTATTCCCCCAGAGCGAGAAATCAATTTTCCTATTGATATTCTACTAGGGACACAACCCATACATATTCCTCCTTACAAAATGGCTCCTGTTGAGCTAAAGGAGTTAAAGGATCAGCTAATAGACTTGCTGACTAAAGGCTTTATAAGGCCTAATGCTTCTCCTTGGGGTGCACCAGTCTTTGTTGTGATAAAGCAAGATGGCTCACTATGAATGTGTGTAGATTATCGAAAGCTAAATAAAGTTACCATTAATAATGAATATCCCATTCCAAGAATAGATGATTTGTTTGATCAGCTTCAAGGTGCCAGATATTTTTCAAAGATTGATTTCAGATCAAGATACCATCAAGGACAAGTTGGGGAGAAACATATTCCAAAGATAACTTTTAAAACCATATATGGACACTTTGTGTTCTTGATTATGTCTTTTAAACTAACGAATGCCACGATAGTGTTTATGGACCTGATGAACAGTATATTCAAGCCATTCTGAGATCTGTTCCTGATAGTGTTTGTTGATGATATCCTTGTATATTCACCTTCAGAGGCTAAGCATAGAGATTATCTACCAAAAATATTCTAAGTACTCAGAAATCATGAGTTATATGAAAAGTTCTCTAAATGTGAGTTTTGGTTGAATTTTGTGGCTTTCTTGGGCAACATTGTATCAGACACAGACATCCAAGTTGTCTCGCAAAATGAAGACTTGGCCTAGACCCATAATCCCAATTGAAGTTTGGAGTTTTCTAGGATTAGCTAAGTATTACAGTAGATTTATGGAAGGATTCTTTGCATTATCGGCATGATTGACCATGTTGACTCAGAAGGAAGCTAAGTTCTGGTGGACCGATGATTGTGAGCAGAGTTTCCAAGAACTGATAGACAGATTGATATCTGCACCGCTATTAGCCTTACTAGAGGGTATAGAAGGTTTTGTGGTATATTGTGATGCTTTAGGCATTGGGGTAGGTTATGTTATGATACAAGACGACAAAGTGATTGCATATGATTTAAGACAGATAAAGAAACACGAGAAGAACTACCCAACCCATCATTTAGAGTTAGTTATAGTTTTCCATGATTTGGAGAACTGGAGGTGTTATTCATAGGGTGCCATGTTGACATCTTTACAAATCACAAGAATCTCCAGTATATTATTAAGTAGAAAGAGTTGAAATGTCAACAACATCGTTTTCTTAAGTTGTTGAAAGGCTACAACATAGATATCTTGTATCACCTAGGGAAGGCTAATGTATTAGACAATGCCCTTAGTCATAGATTTATGAGTAGCTTATCATATTTGAGTTCAAAAACGAGAGAATTAGCTCAAGAGCTGCACCAGTTAGCCAGTGTAGGGGTCCAATTAGTGGACTCAGATTATAGTGGGGTTGTAATCTACAATACTGCAGTGTAATCTCTAGTTGTGGAGGTTAAAGAGCGATAGTATGAAAATCCTAACCTGATATAGCTCAAAGGCAAGGCTCAACAAGAAAGGTTGTTATCCTTTGAGATTGCAAGAGACAGAGTCTTGAGATTCAAAGGCCGACTCTATGTCCCAAATATGGCAAGGCTTCGCCAGTAGATTATGGTAGAGGTACATTATTCCCGTTATTCCCTTTATTTGGGTTTGATAAACATGCACCATGATATAAAAGAGATCTATTGGTGGCATGGGATGAAGAAAGATATCACTAAGTTCAAAGCACAATGTCCTATTTGCCAGCACATGAAATACGAACATCAGAAGCCTGGTTGGCTAACTTAGGAGATAGACGTGCCTATGTGTAAATGGGTAGCAGTCGATATGGAATTGATTACAGGCTTACCTCATACTAGGCATAAGTTTTTCTCTATTTGGGTCATTATTGATAGGCTAATGAAATCAGCCCATTTCTTACTAGTCCAGAAATACATTCTCAATTGAGGATTATGTCAAGTTATACATCAGAAAGATAGTCAGACTATATGGTGTTCCAATTTCTATCATCTCTGACAGAGAGGCACAGTTTACTGAAAATTTCTGGAAGTCATTCTCAAAGATATGTTACAAGCATGCATTCTAGACTTCAGAGGAAGCTGGGATGACCACGTGCCTCTTATTGAGTTTTCTTATAACAACAATTGCCATTCCAACATTAAAATAGGGCCTTACGAGGCTTTGTATGGGCAGAAATATGGGTCTCTCATAAGATGGTTTAAGGTGGGTGAATCAAGACTAATTTGACCTGACCTAATATATCAGTTTGAAAAAAAGGTTAAGCTCATCAGGGAGCAACTATTAACAATCCAAAGTCATCAAAAGTCCTACTTTGATGTAATACGTAGAGACTTAGAGTTCTATGTCAATGACTGGGTATTTCTGAAAGTCTCGCCTATGAAGGGCGTTATGAGATATGTCAAGAAAGGAAATACTAGTCCAAGATTCAATGGGCCATACCAAATCCTCCGAAAGATAGCCCAATGGCTTATGAGCTAGAGTTGCCTTTAGGGATAGAATCTATTCATCTTGTTTCCATGTATTAATGCTATGAAATTTCATAGGAAACCATTCTTAGGTTGTCCCAATTGAGGATGTTTAGATCATAGAGGAGTTGTCCTATGAGGAAACTTCAATTCCATATTCAAGTTCGAAGATTAAGGACCAAGGATGTGGCTTTCGTTGAAGTCTTGAGGAGAAACTAGAATGTGGAAGAAGTAACCTGGGAAGCTGAGGATGACATGTGATCTAGGTACTCTCACTTTTTTCAGACCCTAAGATGATAGCATACAAACTTAGATCACCATATTTGAGGTGAGATACATATTCGAAATATATATATATATATTGTAACTTGTTATTGTTATTTTGTTTTACTTACATTATTATTGTGAAGCTATGTTGTTTAGCTATTTGTGATGTCTTATGAGATGTCTAGGTTGGACTTTTTTATGATATAGGTTTCCAGATAGTTTATATTATAGAGGAGACTCTATCGAAACTTGTCGGCTAGTCCTATAGATTTGAATTCTTAAATCTAAGTTACATTCAAGGATGAATGTTCCTAAGGAGGGAAGGATCTAACACCCCATAAAATTTAAGAGATCAACTTGCACTTTTAAAATATGGTCAAGAGTTCTTAATACCACAAGAAGGATGTGTTATAAGGTATTCAAATCACTTAATGATTGTATGTTAAGATTTGAAGTTGAGAAAATTGTAAAACAAAAATTAGCAAAAGTTATTGCAAATTACATTTAAAAGTTTTGTAAAATTTGGGTCATATGTCTCGGAACATTTCTTTCAATATATAAAGAGTTATGAGTCGTATTACCTATTAAATTAAAGATCTATGAGTCTAATTTCCAATGGACAAAATATTTCATTGATACAACTTTAGAATAGAGATATACTCGCAATTTTCTTGAGACTGGACAAGCAAGCATGTGGAGGTTGGCCCCTTGTCGGCCGGAAATATATAGATATATTATAGGAGATATATCTCATTCCTAATAGATCCTAAAATATCAGGTCGTCTTCCTCCTCTCTTCTATAGGGTTCCATGGTTCATTATAGATGATTTGACCATCCAAACTCTCCTAAAATCAAGATAAAAATTAGAGTTGTCATGGAGAGTGACTGGCACGCATTTGTTTTGTCGATTTTGGCTTCAATTACAAGTTCTTTAAAGGGAAAGATTATTGAGGAGGATTTTTATGAATATTTTCTCTTGTACACTATAAGGTAAGGGTTCCTAAGTCTCCCTTCATCGTTAATCTGAATGGCATATGCTATATATTGAAATGACCACCAATGAAAATTCTTTCTATTTGTTGCATTGTGAACTATTTTAGGTGTCTATGAAGTTATATCACTTATGAATATAGTTCTTTTGTAAATAATTGATGGATTGGTTAAGAATAGTTGAGCTAACTGATTGCTTACAAGGTATGCTAAGGCTAAACCTCTTTTGGCAAGAATTCTTCATCATATAGTTGTTTGTAATATTCGTAGTTGTGTTAAGTATTGTTGGGTTGCTGCTTGAATTGTATATATATAGACGCATTTATTCTTTCCTTGTTGGAATTGACCTCGTTTAGTTCTTGTCTCATGTTAAAAGCAACATAAGTATCTTTTCATTTAAATTGTCTTTGCTTAATGGGCTATTGATAATTTGTTGCCATATTGAAGACTTAAGGGCCTTTTGGTTAGATGGTAAGAATTTCATGTTGTTGTTGGCAGCATAATGATCATTTTGGCATCAGAATCTTTTAATTGCAACGCCAATAAACTATATAGCTCATCTACGAGCCTTTGGTGTATTTTTGTGCCTATAGAGCTAAATTATTAGTGTTTTAGTTCAACATTTGCATTAATCACATAATTGCTATCTATATAGTTGTGGTGGAATTTTTAGGTGTCCCACCTTTTTTTTAGCAACTTTATAGTTTGACACAATGCGAAGAATATCATGAAGGTTGCTTGGGAAAGCTACCTTTCTTACAAATAGATTAGAAGATTGTTTGATTCCTTCATTGGCTATTTTGTCAGCGGTTAGTGTTGGGGCCTATGTCTTTAAGTTGTACATGTACATGTACCCATTTATAGGTTTCCTAAGAAGGCTGTTGACAAGCATACCTTGCCTATGGGGCTATGCTTTGCTTATAAGATCTATAAAATGTCTAGAAAGGCCATATGGAAGCCTGCAGAGCCATATTGAAGCCTACTCACTTATGTACTTTCTTTATGCGTAACTTGCATTACTAACCCTCAGTGGGGCCTTATATGCTTGGGTTGTAGCCACTGGAGCCCAGAAGGCTCAATATATAGATATATGAGCCTAATCTACTTAAGATATGGTTACAGTTTGCCTAACGGAAATACAGTGTTACAAATAGGGATATATAGATTGAGGTGTACCTAAAAGGGCTTATGGGGGCTCAAGTGGGTTATTGTTTGTTATTTGTGCCCTCCAGGCTTATAAGGGCCAGGTTAGGTTTTTATTTGATTACTACTTATTTCGCTTACGATATAGCTTAATAAGATCTTTTAGGTTATCGTCTTTCTCTTACAACCGTTTATCTTTAGTTCTTACTAGTAGTTCAATTCTAGATTATTCTTATTGCCTTACATATTCAGTGCATTGTTATACTAATGCCTGAGTGAGGGCGCTGCTCTACTCCCTGCAGGTTCTAACAGACAGGTTCCGAGACCTCCTTAGTAGTGATTCAGACTCAGTAAAGTGGTGGGCTCCTTTCTTTCAGAATTGTCATACAATAGAGGTTTGCCTGTCTTTTGCTATATACTTTTTATTTAGGTCAAGACCCTTTCATAGCGAATGATTTACTCATAGAGGCTTGTAGACTATGAGATATATTGATGTGTGTTGTTGGCTAGGTTAGACAAGTTGTTTTGCTAGTTAGTAGCCTTGATGGATTGTATGCCTACATATATATATATATATGCTTTTCTTCAGCTTTATCTATTTTAGATAGCATAGTGGTCTTGTCGGCCCATATAGGATCGTATTATTGGTATAAAATACTGGGTTAGCTGAATACGTTTACAAGTGTTGTAATGCAGCCTTGTCAGCCAAGGGTTTTCTTTTAAGACAAGATTTACCTACTTTCTTTCTTGTTTGTGCTTCCAGTATGCACCAGAGGTGCAAAGATTTTTCTAAGTCAACTTAGAGTCAAATGTGGCATTAGGTGCTAGTTATGTCTCCCATGGAGGGGCTTGACAGAAGTAAGGCTGAAAGCATGCGCGAGCGTGAGAGCTTCAGTGCACTGGTAAGGCAGCACATGCTGATCCTCCATGGAGTGCGACCCCTAAAGCTTTTTTAGTTCCTTTTTCGGAAAATTTTCAACCGTTCTCTAACTTTTCAAGGCCTATCATGAATATTCTCTCTTCTCCACTTCATCCCACACCAAGGTAAGTCGCTCCCATGTAATTCTAAGTGTTTTCAAGTATTTACGACATCCGGATATGGATTCTTAATGTAATTCTACACCGTAATCTTAAGATTTTCAAGAAAACCCATAACTAAATTTCAAGAATGGAATTTTTGGTGTTCTTTCCACTAGTTTGGATTTTCTTTGGATACTTTTGAGAGATTAAGGTATGTAAGGCTATCTCTATGTGTGAGAGAATCTTTGTACCTCCCTATAACACATTATTCATACCTAATTTTCTCCTCCATGAGCTAACTGTCACGACTCGAACTGGGACCTCGAATCGAGACATGGGACCTAAAACCATGAATGGCTCCAAGTCAACCCATATCATGAACATAACAACTAAAGCAGAAACTGATAACATAAACATGAATAAGTGAAAGTCTGAATAATATAACATATATAGAACGATAACATCACATTACTACATCTCAAGAAGAACATGCTAATCTATGTCTGAAAAGCCTCTACTAACTGATGAGATGTTGGGACAAGCCCCAGCTATCTCCAAGTCTGAAACAAAATGACAACACCAAACTAAAATGATAGATTCCCTCGAACAATGAGCACTCACCCAAGCCAGGGCTGGATTTAGCTAATAAGGGAAATGAGCTATTAGTGAGACTGAACTGGATTCACCTCAACCTATATCATAAAACGATATAGCATAGAGTATACAGTTAGTACTTTGAATATACTGAGTATGAAAGGTAAGTAAAACATGCATAGAAAATGTTAACTAAAATCATGCATATTAATATAAATCATTAGATCATGAGAGTACGGATTTCATGCTGAAAACTGAATCTGAGACATACTTAGTGTCACACCCCGCCTTGGGGGGTATGACTGGCACCTAGTGCCCTACTAGGACCTGACCTGCTGGACTGCTAAGCCTGGGCACATCTGGTGCCTGGCTGGCTCTAACTCATATTTCTGGAAACAAAGGGCTATATAATGGCTGTAAATACAGCCCCCGGCCCGTTGGCCTATAGCCTTCTGTACCTGTACTAGCAGCTGACCAGAAACATACTAATTCAGAGGAACCTATGCGGGCCGACAAGGCCACCATGCTGTCTAGTTATCTGCAACTCAATCATAACGCATGAAAAGAACTACGTGACCGGCAAGGTCACCACTACTGGCAAACTATGGCCCCACACGGCCATCATAAAAGGAAGAAAGAGTAAAGGCAACTATACAACTGCACGGCCCCACACGACCGGCTCATCTGACCACAGGGAATATATACAGACTGCAAGCCTCTAGGAATGGTAATAGCACTGATCGGGACAGGGCCCCGACCTACCCGTACTATATAACAAAAGAACTGAAATACACCTCTGGAATTCAGTCTCCGGATGACAGGAGCTGAATACTCGATCACTGACAGGAATCACGTAGTGTCACCTGCTCGTCTATAAGTACCTGCAGGCAAGTAATGCAGTGCCCCACCGGGCGTCAGTACCGCTGGTACTGAGTATGTAAAGCAATAATTGAAGCAAAATCTGAATACAATAATATAACTGAAGAAACTGAAGTAGAGAGAATAGACTAACTGTCTGATAATGTAAATCATACCTTCTCTCAATCTTTACTGGGAAGGATAAGAGTCATACCTGGAAACATATCGTGCTACTGCTGATCTACTTGTATCTAACATAACATGGCATAACATGAAATAACATAACATAGCACACACAAACCTTACCCGGCCCCCATAAGCCGGGAGGTACAACCAGCACAAAATCTATACCCCTACCCCGGTCATCCCATCTCCTACAATGGTTGTAAGCATCCTGCCGGTCCCCTGGGTATGCACTTGGGCTCGCTGAGCCCCTGACTATAACTGTACCTGAGTCCGAAGGACTCCTGAATCAACACCCCGGGCGTACCCGCTCGACGGGGGTGTATAAGGGCCGACCAAGGCACAATATGGGGAAACTGGCATCCCATCTTCGTCCCCTTGCGGGACGGCATATCACTCCGTAGAGTGACGTATCCTCGTCCTCTGGCGGACGAGTCGATACAGCTATTAACCCTGGGCGGTCAGGGATGCTAGGTAATCCAACCCCAATCAATACAACGGTCTCAACTAGTCATGCTGTCTGTGTATCTCACAAGCTAAGGCTAACAGGGGTAAGGTATCATATAAATCACATGCTAAGCTAATAATAGTAATCTGTAGGTGTCTGATACATGCTGAGACAGGTAAGTATAGATATGAATATAGTCTCCTGTCAAACTGTACTGGAGCAAAGGCTATACAAGAGGGTGTTTCTGCTGAAAGCTATGCTGTTTACTGAGTTTCTGTATTAACATGATTTCCTATTTCTAACATGCTTTCTAAACTTTATTTAGTTACTATTCTATGTCTGGAATGCTTTACAGATACTGTACTACTTCGCGAGGCTTCAGCTAAACACAACCATATCTTAACATGGCATATTACATCATATACTGAATATACTGGGCAATCTTAATCACTTACATCTGAATCTATATCATACGGATAGGTATCGTACACGTTACAACCCAAAACTTCTCATATTGCACCAATCTTTAAAATAACACAATAATCGATTTCTGAACATTCTACTGGTCTGTAAATTACTATACTGCTTCAATGCTACTCAACTTGCCGAGGAAACTTAACTTTACATACCTTATCCTTGAATTATTCGTCTGTCGGACGAGGCTCGGCCGGTACTTCAACTGTTTTCTCCCAACTGCATTCATAAACATATCAATTAACACTAAATACAACTTTATTTCAAAAGGCAACGTCACTTTCGATATAGTTTATAGCCTAAACTTAGGCTTATCGAAAGACGGCCAGAAACTCACTATGTTTCAGCGGCCCAGAAGGGAGAAATATTCACTTCACAACTAGGAACACATAGACACTAATTTAGAGCAATTCCACTTACCTTGGCTCGGTGGCTCGACGATTCGTCGGCCGTATTTCACGAAACTAATTCTGTAGAAATGCTCTCTGCTGCTAAATACTTGGGTATCTAAGATTAATCTGAGTTTGGGCATCGTTTGGTAGCGTAATCGGACGAAAATATTAAATTTCCCTTCGTCTTCCTCTGTGCACTGCATATTCTGGAATTTTCATAAGGTATTGAATGAGTTAAAACCGAAGTGGGGGCTTTATATACTTGGGCCTGGACAAGGGCAATGTGTCACGGAGCCAACGCGGAGGCCTCTCCTCCGTGACACGCTGCCATCGCGGAGGGGCTCTGCCTCTGCTCCTTCCACGATGGTTCGACGGGCGTCTCGTCCGATCTTTTCCCGGGCCTTTATCCAACACGTATGGCCTTCAAATATGCTTGACCAACGTGGGAATAGGTCATCTACGTTCCGGGAATTCTACGGGGTATAACATTCTCCCCCCCTTAAGAACATTCGTCCTCGAATGTACACTGTTATCTAGAGGACTGCTTGCTTTACTTTTCTAGAAAAATTTTGGCAGAGTTTCCCCTGTAATATGGACTATCGCTAAAAACCTGAAATGCAGAAAAGTCCAACACAGGCACTGCACACAATATTCTAAGATTCACTGGACAACTAAATATCACTTCTTCTTTATCATTTACAAACATACAATCATAAGATACTGTATAAGTAATGATACGGACATACCTGTCACCTGACTAGGCCTGTAATAAGCGAGGATGTCTGATCCTCATATCTTGATAGACGTAATATCTTTAGTGCGTAGTCTGCGAATCTATCTGTCTAGGATAGCTACTGGGACCTCTTCATAGGCCAGCTTCTTCGTAACCTGGATATTCTGGACTGGGACTACTCTGGACGGGTCCCCTATGCATTTCCTCAGGATAGCTACATAACAGACCGGATACATGGATTCTAATTCCGGAAGCAAATTCAACTAATGGTAACTGCTCATTTTGACTATTACTGAAATCTAGCACACACGCTCGCAACATGTCTTCGAGCGTCTGAATTGTGCGCTCAGCCTACTCATCTGTCTGAGGGTAGAACGCTGTGCTTAAATTAGTCTGCGTGCCCAAACCTTTCTGAAATGATTGCCAGAATCTAACTGTAAATTGTGCTCCTCTGTCTGAAATAACGGATACTGGTATTCCATATAATCTGACTACCTTTCTGATATACAACTTACTGGCAAGAATGAACTGATTTTGCCAATCTATCATTTATTACCCATATAGAGTCATGTCTGTGTTTAATACGGGATAATCTTGCTACAAAAATTCATATTCACCGCTTCTCATTTCCGGAGAGGCACAGCTGTATCCTGGGTCAAACCCACCTGATTTCTGATGTTTTGCTTTCGCCTGTTGGGAGTTAGGATACTGGGCTACCAGTAGTTCTTCTTAATGTCATGGTACCTCTTTGTCGTATCGGGATGAAGAGAATAGCGGGCGTAATGCGCCTCGCTCATAAACTACTGGCGATGCCCCAAAATATCTGGTGTACAAATGCAGCCTTTATATCGCCACACTTCATCCCCGGGTATCTGAAAATATGTCATCTCTCCTTACTGAATCTTGCGTTCAAGTTAAACCTGGCTAGGGTTTCTATACTGCCGTTTCTTTACTTCCACCACTAACGACAATGCTGCGATATTCTGTATTATCGCTCTGTTATCTTTTATTTCTGCTATATGACTGGCAGTTCAGGCTAAGGGCATCTGTCGCCACGTAAACCCTTCCTGGGTGATACAAAATCTTCCTCTTTCTTTTTTTTTTTAAAGCATAAACTACTGCCGCTAACTCCAGATCAGAGGGTAAGGTAATTCTTTTCACATTTCTTCAACTGCCTGAAAGCATAAGCTATTACTTTACCATGCTGCACCAACCCTCTGTACCTTCTGGCGATACTAACACTGAAGTTGATGTTAACCTGGCTTTTAACTCTTGGAGGTTCTGCTCACACACCTCAGTCTACTGAAACTTTGCTGCCTTCTATGTCAATTTAGTCAAAGGTGCTGCTAAGGTGGAAAAATCCTTCCACAGACCCTCTGCAGTGCCCGGCTAACCACAGCGACTGCGTACTTTGATCAGGGTGGTAGGTTTAGGCTATGTCTTCACTGTTTTGATTTTTCTGGGTATCTATCTGTACACCAGCCTCCGACACAATGTGACCAAAAAGGCTACTAAACTCAACTAAGATTCACATTTTCAAAAGTTAACATATAACTGACAATCATACTGGTTTATTATATTGGAGAATCTGACAAGTAATCTACCGGTATAACTAAAGCTTTATCTGGCCTTCTGACCGCATGCTAAGGCTACTGGTTGCTAAGGTAATCTTGAACAACTATCTGCACACCATGTGCCCGCATCTGATCAGGGGGGTCCTGATATTGATCATGACCTCTAACGATCTGGCTGCATAACCTTAAGTAACTGAATAGTCGAATGACCCGAATGTGGCAGTAGTCTAGCAATGCTCTAACTATCCTACTTGAGTACTTATAGTTCGTGCATAACCGCAAACTCGTGGGCATCTAACTGCTCTGTTATTTTGCCGAAACCACTGTAAGGCTGGACTTATTCAACTTACTCCCAGGCGATCAATCTCTGAACCTTCACGGGGAGTCTACTGATCCCCTGATCTTAATAAACACTATGCTAGCAGGGTACTATCAATTTCTTATGCCTTGTGTGTATCCACTTGGATTTATACTGCTATTCTGGGAATTCTCAGTCTTATGAGTTATTCTGTAAATACTGGCCTTCTGCTAGGGCTCTGTATCTAAATATCTTACAAAAACCAGCTGAAATACTAGTATGTCGCTGACTACTGATGTGGACCCTTCCCTGGGGTACCCACGGGTATTCTGACTGGGGCGGCCGGCTGACTTATGGGGTGTTTCGCATAATAACTGCTAGGTTGGCTACGGCCGACTATTGCCTATAAGGCTGGGAAAACGACGTATGACCACTTAACATGCTAGAACAATTCTGATATTGCTAACCTCTGAAATTTGCCCATTCGGCCTCTAATCCTGGTTCTAGCACATGCGCTACTGTTACCGATCTTCAGGGATGCCTCCCTGCTAATGCAGGCGCCAGCTGGTCGATAGACCGTCTAACTGCGCCCTTATTATCAAGCCATCTGTTTTAGGCCATTAATTTTGGTAAGCTCCTAGAGCCTAGATCCGACAACAACACATGAATCTATCAACTTAATAACTGAGAACTGAGATAGTTTCTATGACTTCATACATAACTCACACTTAATCCGCCCTTTCTCTTCTTCTTTTCTTTCTTCTCTTTTTTTTTTTTGGCGGGGGGGGGGGGTGTCCTGTAATGCAATCTGTATAGGCTTTCTATTACTAATCAGCATCTGTGATTGTGGCCCTTATAGGCAGCCACTCCCAACATATCTATGATCTGTATACATATATATCGCTAGCTACGTACAATATGTACTAATTTCTGCGGTAGATCATAATCTCTGACAGGTTCTGCTGAGTCTCACATCTTGCATGATACATTGCTTCTACGTCCTAATACCATCTCTTGCCCTGACTTATCATTTCATTGCATTGTCACCCCATTCTGAAAGTAACAAACATAAACATTCTAGTTATTGTCTGCTGTTTAAAATTCCACCACTCTTGCGATGTGGGGGTCGACGTTCGAATCCTGTAGCCTTACTAGGCATATACTGAGAGCCCATGTCTATCTGCTGGGCCTTATCTCTAGGCCACACTAGATTAGAATTGCTGTATTGGTAACTTCTTAACTTTTCTATAGCGGACATACTGCGGTATTCTAAACCGCGATCTTACTGTCAGCGCGAAGCTTAATCCTTAATACAATACTTTATCAATCCGGGGTAGTTCTAATTTCCCCACAAGATCTAACATTCCTGCTTCTTCCTCTCATCTTGCTTAAACTGAACTCTGGGGTTCAAGGTACCTGCCTTTCATTGCTAATGAGATTACTGATCAAGCCTCGGCCTATACTTCTTCTGGCGTATATTCAAGCCCATCTGATTCACATGACCTCTATATCTTTCGAGGTCACAACTAGATCATAACTATAATCTTACAGGTATGTCTTGCTATCTGTTAGCATATATGGCGGGCTTGGCCTTTTTCTGACTCACTTGACTATTATTAGGCATTCATCACTAGGAGGTCTGTTACCCCTACTTTGGGTAAGCATCAGTCTTACTGTCTTTACTGGCTGGTTATCATAAGGGTCTGCACAGCCTACGTAATCATAAGGGCTCTCTATATCTTCCACTACTTACTAGGATCAATCAACCCATCTTTACTTACTGCATGATTCGGCAACCCCCTCTCAAGTCTTATGCTCATTTTCTATACTGGTATCGAACTTAAGAGGTAGGAATAACCCTTTTCTTATTACAACAATAAAAGCATTCAACTGTACCATATCCAAAAAGATGTATTTGGGATTCCTGCATTTTTTTCTCTCTTTCTTATACCTACCTGGTGGTCTGACCTTATCTGTAATCATAATCAGATCTTATATAACTAATAAGTAAATCAACTCATATGTACATTATACTGCTGACTCCCTATTCTGACGTTATCAACGTATACTAAGAATAATGCCAATAAAGGTATCACGCTGGGAGGTCTCTGATACCTCCTCCTGCTGCTGTAGTTATCATACAACTGACTGATGCTCTCTTTCGTTGCTATTTCTGATCTTCTGCCTGTGATAGGGTAATGCTAATCTGCCTTTGTATCTGTAATCAGAGAATACGGTAAATTCTAAGGGACTCAACCCTATACTGTACCGCTCTAAAGCACGACTGACTGAGAAAGAAGGGTAACCATCATATCATGCCTCGCAGCCTCCTGCCTATAGTATGTGGTGCACAACACATCCATAGACAAGACTCTACTTAGCACGGCTTGCAGACTCCCTGGGATACGACCTGCTCTGATACCAAGTTTGTCACACCCCGCCTTGGGGGGTATGACTGGCACCTGATGCCCTACTAGGACCTGACCTGCTGGACTGCTAAGCCTGGGCACATCTGGTGCCTGGCTGGCTCTAACTCATATTTCAGGAAACAAAGGGCTATATAATGACTGTAAATACAGCCCCCGGCCCGTTGGCCTATAGCCTTCTGTACCTATACTAGCAGCTGACCAGAAACATACTAATTCAGAGGAACCTATGCGGGCCGACAAGGCCACCATGCTGTCTAGTTATCTGCAACTCAATCATAACGCATGAAAAGAACTACGTGACCGGCAAGGTCACCACTACTGGCAAACTATGGCCCCACACGGCCATCATAAAAGGAAGAAAGAGTAAAGGCAACTATACAACTGCACGGCCCCACACGACCGGCTCATCTGACCACAAGGAATATATACAGACTGCAAGCCTCTAGGAATGGTAATAGAACTGATTGGGACAGGGCCCCGACCTACCCGTACTATATAACAAAAGAACTGAAATACACCTCTGGAATTCAGTCTCCGGATGACAGGAGCTGAATACTCGATCGCTGACAGGAATCACGTAGTGTCACCTGCTCATCTATAAGTACCTGCAGGCAAGTAATGCAGCGCCCCACCGGGCGTCAGTACCGCTGGTACTGAGTATGTAAAGCAATAACTGAAGCAAAATCTGAATACAATAATATAACTGAAGAAACTGAAGTAGAGAGAATAGACTAACTGTCTGATAATGTAAATCATACCTTCTCTCAATCTTTACTGGGAAGGATAAGAGTCATACCTGGAAACGTATCGTGCTACTGCTGATCTACTTGTATCTAACATAACATGGCATAACATGAAATAACATAACATAGCACACACAAACCTTACCCGGCCCCCATAAGCCGGGAGGTACAACCAGCACAAAATCTATACCCCTACCCCAGTCATCCCATCTCCTACAATGGCTGTAAGCATCCTGCCGGTCGCCTGGGTATGCACTTGGGCTCGCTGAGCCCCTGACTATAACTGTACCTGAGTCCGAAGGACTCCTGAATCAACACCCCGGGCGTACCGGCTCGACGGGGGTGTATAAGGGCCGACCAAGGCACAATATGGGGAAACTGGCATCCCATCTTCATCCCCTTGCGGAACGGCATATCACTCCGTAGAGTGACGTATCCTCGTCCTCTGGCGGACGAGTCGATACAGCTATTAACCCTGGGCGGTCAGGGATGCTAGGTAATCCAACCCCAATCAATACAACGGTCTCAACTAGTCATGCTGTCTGTGTATCTCACAAGCTAAGGCTAACAGGGGTAAGGTATCATATAAATCACATGCTGAGCTAATAATAGTAATCTGTAGGTGTCTGATACATGCTGAGACAGGTAAGTATAGATATGAATATAGTCTCCTGTCAAACTATACTGGAGCAAAGGCAATACAAGAGGGTGTTTCTGCTGAAAGCTATGCTGTTTACTGAGTTTCTGCATTAACATGATTTCCTATTTCTAACATGCTTTCTAAACTTTATTTAGTTACTATTCTATGTCTGGAATGCTTTACAGATACTGTACTACTTCGCGAGGCTTCAGCTAAACACAACCATATCTTAACATGGCATATTACATCATACACTGAATATATTGGGCAATCTTAATCACTTACGTCCGAATCTATATCATACGGATAGGTATCGTACACGTTACAACCCAAAACTTCTCATATTGCACCAATCTTTAAAATAAAACAATAATCGATTTCTGAACATTCTACTGGTCTGTAAATTACTATACTGCTTCAATGCTACTCAACTTGCCGAGGAAACTTAACTTTACATACCTTATCCTTGAATTATTCGTCTGTCGGACGAGGCTCGGCCGGTACTTCAACTGTTTTCTCCCAACTGCATTCATAAACATATCAATTAACACTAAATACAACTTTATTTCAAAAGACAACGTCACTTTCGATATAGTTTATAGCCTAAACTTAGGCTTATCGAAAGACTGCCAGAAACTCGCTATTTTTCAGCGGCCCAGAAGGGAGAAATATTCACTTCACAACTAGGAACACATAGACACTAATTTAGAGCAATTCCACTTACCTTGGCTCGGTGGCTCGACGATTCGTCGGCCGTATTTCACGAAACTAATTCCGTAGAAATGCTCTCTGCTGCTAAATACTTGGGTATCTGGGATTAATCTGAGTTTGGGCAGCGTTTGGTAGCGTAATCGGACGAAAATATTAAATTTCCCTTCGTCTTCCTCTGTTCACTGCATATTCTGGAATTTTCATAAGGTATTGAATGAGTTAAAACCGAAGTGGGGGCTGTATATACTTGGGCCTGGACAAGGGCAACGTGTCACGGAGCCAACGCGGAGGCCTCTCCTCCGTGACACGCTGCCATCGCGGAGGGGCTCTGCCTCGGCTCCTTCCGCGATGGTTCGACGGGCTTCTCGTCCGATCTTTTCCCGGGCCTTTATCCAACACGTATGGCCTTCAAATATGCTTGACCAACGTGGGAATAGGTCATCTACGTGCCGGAAATTCTATGGGGTATAACACTTAGTCATAAGCTAATTATCGTATTAGAACACAGTGACCCAAGGTTAGGAATAGAAATCATATGATGTATCATAGCTGAAATCATAAGTAAAAGCTCATAAACTGATTATTGGGTCAAATATCCTGTACAACATAATATCATAAGTCATGAACATGAGTAACTGAAATCATAGTAACAATGGGAGACTCGTCATAACCGACATTATTATAATAGAGCTTATATGATGTCCCAACTATCACACTCAAGTGGGTAGAGCCGTTCAAAACCTTGCCAGAGTTAAGGACGATACCATGATATCGATATCAAGCTCAGGCCCCTTAGGGGCAGGGGAAAACTCTCTTGAGAGGTCCCAAAAATGTATATATACCTATGTTGGTGCGATATTTTGAGATCAGAGAACCTTGGAAACCTAAGCCTACTCGGTGCTAGACATTACTCCCAAAAACATACATAATGCTCCGATCATTTTTCAACAAAGTTGAAATCATAATTACATGCATAGTCTGAAATCTAAACATTTTGAGTCTTGACTCCAAAACATATTATAATTTGCATTGGGAGTCTTGACTCCAAAACATATGATAAGCTGATCTTATTAGCCTTGGCTAAATCATGAAAATATACTTAACCTATGTGGGCTTGCCAAATCATAAAATCATGTATACTTATAATAGGCTTCATAAGTCAAAATCATGGATTCATACATCATTTTTGCTAGATATCTCATCATACTTGAAATCATGAATCATAAGCTTGACTTTTCATAAAACTTGCATGATAGGGAATAATTTCTAATAACTTGAAGTCATGAATTTATAATCAAATTGTGTGTAAAATCTGCCCATTAGACTTAAAACATGTTTTGGAACATGAGGGCATTAGACTCATAAACATATCATAGAGAATTTCATAAAATTGAGTTAAAACTCTATAAATTCATATACTTGAATTCATGAACTTGAGGAGAAATCTGAGCATGAGAGTGAAAGAAAACTCTCATTCATTGCCCTACATACCTGGGTAGACTGATTCTCTAACTATCCTTGAAAGCCCAAGAGAATTGGGGAAGAAATTGAGGGATTTCTAGCTTGATCTTGAAGAGGGTTCTCAAAACATTGCATGCATAGGAGCCTAATGATTTGAGATAGGTTAAGCCCTCTTAAAACACTCCTTTTCTGGCTTAAAACGACATCCTTAAAGAGTTAGAAGCTTAGAAATAACAAAAATGCCCTTAAAGATTCAATAGAAAAATGTCCACTGCCAGTCGTAATGACTCATATCACGAGTCATACCTTGAACCCACAACTCATGGTTTCCTCTTATCGTCTCCACTGTTCTCATGCCTAACTCCTAAAGATCCCCAATGGACCCAAACAGCGGGCTGTACCTTTTGACAACGGGTCATTGAACCCATCCATTGCCACTGCTTCCAACATCTCTACTACTTCCCATGAGTGCAAAACATGACTCGTTGTACCCTACAACGAGTCATACCATGACTCTTACCATCAAGACCAGACATCCCAGAAACAAATGAAAACTCCTGACCATGACCCATTACAAATACCTATGAGTCATACCATGGCTCGTTGCTACTAGGCCTTCTTCTGCAGATACTAACCATAACTCTTATCCACGAGCCGTTACATTAGCCAATGGGTCATACCTTTGATCATTCGTCTAGGACATGTCAACAGAAACTTACCACGACTCAATCCCATGACCATCACTCCACCCCATGACTCGTACAATGAGTTTTTCTAAGATATTTTTTGAACTTTTTTGGCCCGATCATATTTCCAATCCCGAATCTAGTGTTACAAACATTTGGGGTATTAAATTATCTCCCCCTTAGGAACATTCATCCTTGAATATGGGTTAAGCATACTGAAAGGCTAGGGGGAAGGAATTGCAATACCAAATACTAAACATCTGAAGTTGAAAACTATCAGAGTGATTGACTCTAGACTGATAGACATAACTGAAATAAATTCATGAAACATACATCTATGCTATGACATGAAAAGACATGAACTTCGCATGAAACTAAATAGAGTACTAAGGAGGAAACTAATACCTCATGCTTAAACAAGCCGGAAGGGAAATGATGCGGGTATCTAGCCATCATATCTGCTTCAACTTCCGATGTAGCTCCCTCAACAAGCTGATTCATCCACAAAACCTTCACTGAAGCTACTTCCCTATTTCTCAACTTCCGAACCGGACGATCGAGGATCATAACTAGAACTTCATCATAGGTAAGGATATCCTTCACACTAATGCTCTTCATCAGAACAACTAAGGTCGGGTCACCAACGCACTTCTTCAATAGAGATACATGGAAAACTAGATGCACTGAAGCTAACTCTGCTGGTAGATCCAACTCATATGCCACTTTTGCAACTCACCTCAGAATCCTATAAGGACCCACATATCGGGTACTAAGTTTCTATTTCTTCTTGAACCTCATTACTCCCTTCATGGGAGACACCTTCAGAACTACACAATCATCAATCTCGAACTCAAGCTCTCTCAATCTAACATTTGCATAATATTTTTGACAACTCTGAGTTGTTTTTAGACTTTATATAATAAGCTGGACTTTCTCCGTGGCCTCATGAACTGAATTTCCCTATCAACATAGCCTCACCTACCTTGAACCATCCAATAAGTGATCCACATCTCCGCTCGTAAAGAGTTTCAAATGGAACCATCTGAATGTTGGAGTGGTAACTATTATTGTAAGCAAACTCAATGAGAGGCAAGTAATCATCCTAACTACCCTTGAAATAAACCACAGATTCTCTCAACATATCCTTAAGAGTCTGAATGGTCTGCTCGGCTGACCATTTTTCGATGGGTGAAAAATTGTGCTAAGCTTTACCTGAGTAACAAGTCCCTTCTAAAACAATCTCCAAAATTATGAGGTAAATTTAGTACCTATATTTGAGATGATGGAAAGGGGACTCCATGCAACCGAACTAACTCCCAAATGTACAATCTAGCATAATCCTCAGCTGAATCAATAGTTTTGACCGGTAAGAAGTGAGCAAATTTGGTCATACTTTTCGCATGTACAAGGAAAGCTTGTAATGAAGTCCATTGATGAGTTGGTAATTTACCAACTCATTAGGTTCTAAAACTTAAGTTTTTGCTTAGTTTCTGAGTTGATTATTTGGATTTTATTCCCTTTTTTTCTTTTGGTGTGTGCAGATGACTAAATGTTAAGATAAGAGAAAAAATGGAGCAAAAAGAAGCGAGTGAGAGTAAATCGGCAATCCATAGGTGAAAACCGACGAAACGCTGAACATCACCACCGGTAAGGATTAATGCCACAGGTATTTCGCGAATTGCCAACGGCGATTCACTAGTCTAGTCGCCGAAAGACACCCAAAAGTTCTGAAAAATAGCTTGAAGATCCGGCGGTTCATGGATTGGCATCGGCGAAATGCCGGGTGAACCGCCAATGTTCACTGGAATTGAGTAAGGACTCAGAAAAGATATCCGGTGGTTCACGGATTGGAACCGAAAAACCGCCGGTGTCTCCGCCAATTCTAGGACGACGCTTGGGGGCTGTATTCATCCAACGCTAGAAAAGAGATAAAAAGTTCCCTACTTTTCAAGATAAAGAGAAGAAAAAGTACTTTGTACTGGAGGAGGCAGAAGAAGAGATAGAAATAGAGATATTCAGAGAGAGAAAAGCATATATGACATCATTGTTACCCTTTTTAGCTACAGAACATTTTCTTAGTTGAAGTAGGGAGATTTTGATTGGTAAATTTGGCAAAAATAGTCTGCTCTATTTCTTCTTTGTACTAGTAAGTTTCAGCTATTGTTGGAGATTATATTGTGAAGTGGATTTTTCTACTCTTGCTATTAAATTCAATGAAGCTACTGATGAATGTATTTCTGAATTTCTTAATTATGAGTAGATAAATTATTAACTAGAGGTGTGCGATGATGAATACTTAATTAGATTGGGTATTGCTAGAGTCATCTTTATATTGTTCAAATATGTGTACATCTTTTAGATTCTCTTCAACCTATGAAGGAAGGTCTATTGATTATGAGATGGGTCTATTTATTCTGCTTGATTATTGCTTGTAAAAGAATAATTAAATATTAGAAGAGAATTTAATAGTCGATATGGATAAGAGATTGTGAAATTGGGCTAGAAATAGCTGAAATTGCATTCCCATTCCTTATTAGCAGCTAATAGCTAGAAATTAGTGCAGTTGCTAATCAGAATCAAATTGGGTTGAGCTAAATCGTAACTAGAGGTTTGACAAAACTCTAGCAAGAGGTAATTAGAAGGCTAAAAAGCTGTAATTGCCCACTTTCCGAGATTATTTACACTTGGTGAACTCATAAGATGACCTGGCATGTTCCGATATAGTTAGTATTTCATCTACACCGCACCTCTAGTCTTTCACATGCTTGTTGGAATCTTAGCTGATCTTTCTATTTTATTTCACTAATTCAAGCAATACAATTCATTGCAAATTATAAACCCCCACCCAATTTTATTTTCTTTTATATTAAATCTACGCGGTGCAAGCTAAAGTCAATTTCTCAACTGACACTTGTAACTATCATGCCCTATTCCTTGTGGGATTCGACCCCGGCACTCATCGGGTTACTTTTTTTGGTACTTCGACCGTGTATGTTCTTTGCATGAAGAATATATTTTGGACATTATCAAAAATGGCGCCTTTGCCAGGGACTAATGCTTGATATTCTTATGTTGATTGTTAAGTTCAATTAGTTCCACACCATAGTGGTCGCTACTAATCGATTGTGTGTGCCTCATGAGCAGTTTCGAAGGATGGTCACGAAACCCAGAAGGTGTGCCTTGTGTGGAGACCATCAAGCTAGTAGAAAAAATATGGCGTAGAAAGGGGAGGAAAGACGCAGTTTTGTTAGTCATGATGAAGCAAATGGAGTTGTTGACAAACTATATGAAGGGTTTCCATGCTAGATGTAGCCAAGCCAACCATGACTATGATTATGTATATTGTGGAAACCAAGGTTGGAACAATGCTCAGTCAGTCGATACAAGTAGTCAAGGGAGCAATGAGTCGGTCCCACCTTATACAAAAAGTACTCTAGAAGTGGTGCTTGACAAGGTTCTTGAAACTGAAGAGGGAGTTCAAGATTTACGGAGTAAACTATTGGACATAACAACAACTGTAAAGAGTCATGATGTCATCATTCAACAATTAGAGGAGCAGATGAACGAGTTAGCATCTCAGATGGAATCTCAAAAAACAAAAAACAACGCAGCTCCAATGCAGGACATTGTAGAGAATGATATATTCGATTGGTAAATTGAGGAAGAGGTTGTTAGAGAACTTATTGTGGATGTTTTCTTTAAAGATGAAGAACTCGAGGAGGTTCACCATGTGCATAAGGAGATAAGAGATTATTTGTTCGCACCAAGAAAGTTGGACCTTGATTTGAAGAATCATACAACCCCTCCGTCACATCCATCTATTGTGATCCCACAAAAGCTGGAGCCCAAACCCTTACCCACTCACCTATAATATGCGAACCTAGGAGAGAATGAAAAGCTCCCGGTTATCATTTCAGCAAAGCTTTCTCCTTTGCAAGTAGATAAACTCATTGAGGTGTTGAAAAGGCATATCTGAGCTATAGGATGGTCAATAGTTGATATCATTGGTATCCCTCTGGGGATTTGCACTCATAAAATCAATCTTCAAGAGAATTACAGTCCATTAGTTGAACATCAAAGAAGGTTGAATCTACCTATGCAAGAGATGGTCAAGAAGAGATTACAAAATGGTTAGATGTAGGGGTGGTGTATCCCATTGCAGAAAGTAGTTGGGTAAGCCTGGTACAGTGTGTTGCCAAAAAGGAGGCATCACGGTTATTCCAAATAAAAAGAATGAATTGATAGCCACTCGTCCAGTCACAGGATGGAGAGTTTGCATGGATTACTGTAAGTTAAACTCCTGGACAAAGAGCGATCATTTCCGAGTGCCATTCATTGGCCTTATGTTAGACCGACTAGCTTGTAAAGAGTACTACTGTTTCTTAGATGGATACTTGGGATACAATCAAATCTCAATAGCACCCAAGTATTAAGAAAAAACCACATTTACATGTCCCTATGGAATTTTGCATTCAAGCGGATGCCTTTTCGTCTTTTCAATGCCCCGATCACATTCTAGAGATGCATGATGTCTATCTTTTCTGACATGGTGGAAGATACTATGGAATTCTTCATGGATGAATTCTCAATTGTGGGGGACTCATTTGATGTCTACTTGACATATTTAGATGAGGTATTAAAGAGATGTACGGAGACGAATTCGGTCCTAAATTGGAAAAGTGTCATTTCATGGTCAAAGAAGGGATTGTATTGGGACACAAAGTTTCTAAAAAAGGGATTGAGGTGAATCAAGCCAAAGTGGATGCCATTGCTCAGTTACCTCCACCGTGCAGCGTGAAGGGTGTTAGGAGTTTCCTCGAACATGCAGGTTTCTACCGCTGTTTCATTAAAGATTTCTCTAAGATGGCTTATCCCCGATTCTGGCTGTTGGAGAAAGAGGCTAAGTTCAATTTTGATGAGGATTGTTTGAGGGATTTTGTGGAGTTGAAGGAGAGTTTGATTTCCTCTCCAATCATTGTAGCACCTGATTGGTCAAAACCCTTTGAGCTCATGTGCGATGCAAGTGGGGTAGCATTAGGAGCGGTCCTTGGTCAGCGAAGAGACAAGATCTTCCACCCAATCTACTATGCTAGTAAAGCTCTGAACAATGCACAAAAAAACAACATAGTAATGGAATAGGATCTCCTAGCTGTTGTGTTTGCATTTGAAAAATTCTGGGCATACTTGCTAGGAACTAAAGTGGTGGTGCACACGGACCATGCTGAACTCAGGTATTTAATGGCCAAGATTGATTAGGTGTTGTTGTTGTTGCAGGAATTCAACTTTGAGGTGAAAGACCGTATGGGATCTGAGAATCAACTGGCCGACAATTTATCGCGCCTAGAAATAAATGGGCAGCTAGGAACACAAGAGGAGATCAATGATGTCTTTCCGGATGAGGGAATCTTAGCTGCAACCCATGACCTGACACCGTGGTTTACTGATTTTGCTAATTACCTGGCCAACAACATTGTACCCGAAGGATTGAATTTTCAGAAAAAGAAGAAATTCATGCATGATGTCCGGAAATTATTTTGGGATGAACCTTACTTCTTCCGAAGGTTTGGTGTGTTCTAAAAGTGGAGATGGTCCCAATTCTAGAGGCTTGTCACTCTTCCCATGTGGGAGGTCATTATGGGAGTGTGAAAACAGCGGCCAAGGCGTGCAATGCGGGTTTTATTAGCCTACCTTACTTCAAGATGCACATGATTTTGTGAAGCAATGTGGTCGATGCTAGAGGACACAGAATATTTCAAGGCGTCATGAACTTCCGGTAACACCAATCTTAGAAGTTCAGTTGTTCGATGTATGGGGGATCGACTTTATGGGTCCTTTTGAAAGTTCTTATGGGAACAAATACATCTTGGTGTCCGTGGATTATGTTTCCAAATGGGTGGAAGTTGTTGCATTACCAAACAATGAAGCGAGAAATGTAAAAAAAAATTTAAAGAAATATATCTTCTCGCGGTTCGGTACCCCTTGAGCTATCATTAGTGATGGAGGCTCTCATTTTTGCAACCGGATGTTCAGCACACTACTAGCTAAATATGGTCTGAAGCATAAAGTGGCCACCCCGTATCACCCGCAGACCAGCGGACAAGTGGAAGATTCAAATCGGGAAATAAAGTCCATCTTGACTAAAACAATCAATTTGAACAGAACAGATTGGGCGCAGAAGTTAGATGATGCATTGTGGGCATATCAGATTGCATTTGAAACACCAATTGGAATGTCTTTGTTACGCCCCACCTTGGGAGGCATGACTGGCACCTAGTGCCACACTAGGTATTAAATTGCCTGACTAGATTGGTGCAGTAGTGGTGCACATTCACACTTAATCAAGAAATCGATGACCTATATCTTGGCAGTAAATATAGCCTTTGGTTGACAAGGCCACCTGTACAGGAAGACAGCTAACCACAACATCACAATAACACGGATCCTATGCGGGCTGACAAGGCTACCATGCTGTCTAGTTATAACTGAACCGTAAATCAAGCACTAAACTATGCTATGGTCGACAAGGCCGCTTAATAACAGCTAAAAAAGGCCCCACACATCCAAAACAGGTAATAAAGCATACACGGGCCCCGCATGGCCAATGACAAACTAACCACAGGGGATATACAGCAGTCTGCAAGCCTCTAGGATTGATATAATGGTCGAGACAGGGCCTCGACCTACCCATAAACTGTACATCAAAAGAGTAAACTTTGTCTAACTTTTAACTTCAGAGGAAAGGAGATGAATGAATCACTGACCTCAGCTGAAGGCTAGGATCATCCCGAACCATGTCTATCTACACCTGAAGGCAAGTAATGCAGCGCTCAGGTGGGAATCAGTATAATATGTACCGAATATGTAAGATAGAAAGATAGTAACTGACTGAAAGCTAGCAATACTGTAGTAATAAAGAGAGAGAGAGAGAGTAAGTATTTAACCTGAATACCTTTTACCGTCTGAATTATCTAAACAACAAGTCTATGTATGCAAACAAGAACCTAACCGGGCCCCATAAGCCTAGAAGGTACAAATAACATAGAAAAACATACCTAGGCCCCCATAAGCCCTGACAAGTACAAACAAGGTCCCCTCCTATTATTTGACTACTAAGGATGGTACATAGGTTGTAACTCGAAATGGCACTCGTGGCCTCAATATGGTGGAACTCATTACAGCCCTCGCGGCCTCAATCAGATGGGTCTCAATACAACCCTCACGGCCTTAGTATAAGGAACTAAATATGGCCCTCGCAGCCTCAATCAATGAAACTCTGTATGGCCCTCGCGACCTCAATAAAAGAAATGCATTGTGGCCCTCGCAGCCTCAGTAAATGAAACTTAATATGGCCATCGGCGGCCTTTGTAAATGAAACTCAATATGGCCCTCACAGACTCAATATATGAAAGTCAATATGGCCCTCGTGGCCTTAATAAATAAAACTCAATATGGCCTTCGCGGCCTCAATAAATGAAACTCAATATGGCCCTCGCGGCCTTAGTAAATTAAACTTAGTATAGGATAACGTATAACTATTCAACATCGGGGTAAGACCATTCTAGCTAGATTAACTCGGTCAAGAATTACTATATCATCGCTATAGGCTCATTTCAGTGTTCAACAGCTGACCCCAATAGGTTTACTTTGAAGTACATAGACATACAAGCTGTACTAACTCTACGACGAACGTAACTTGCCGAAGGGACAACTTTACATACCTTAAGTTCCGACTTTCTATGTAACCAGTTTGTTCCAACCTGTATTCAACAGCCCTTCCCAACTGTAATTATATTACTGGGAGAATGAGACTAGTTTCAGTACTCAATTCTATGAAAATGATAACTTTGAATAATAATATGAACTACACTTCAACTTGACAAAATACGGCCAAAAACGTATAATTTTCCAAGAGTTCGGAAGGAAGAAATCCTTACTTGAAGTCTGTGATCGTTTAGAAATAAGTTTGAAGCAATTCTAATGACTCTACTCGATGGAGTTTCAATCTGCCGAGCGTTTTTCAGGAAAATAACTTTGTAGTGAAGCTCCCTGTAGGCTTACAATTAAACAACTGAAGTTAATTGGAGTTTGGACGGCATTTGGTAGCGTAACCGAACGAAATTGATATGAATGTTGTGTTTTCCCCTCTTCTTTGGACGACTATGGGGTTGGAAAATGATCAACTAGTGAATTAAGGGGCTACATATATGTGTGTGGGTGGTGGGTCGGGCGGCGCCCCCTGTTGGTCAAAGAGCTAGAGGGAATGTCGTGTTGCACCTCCCTGGGGGTTGATTCCCCTGGCGCGCTGCGCTGCTCAAAGCACCGGTGTGCTGGTGCGCCATGTTGGCCCGGTACGCGTCGTTCCTGTTCGTGCCCACTTCCAAAGCTTTTGCCACACACAACAAGCTCTTCTTACTCACCATAACTTACATGTATGCCCACCAAACATTAATGTTTTTACGGGGTGTAACATCCTCCCCCCCTTAGGAACATTCGTCCTCAAATGTCTACTTTATCTCATAGGAGTTTAACTCCTAACTGCTATTCTGGAAAAAAATTCAGCAGAATCTCCCTTGTAATATGGACTAACTGAAAAATCCTGAAACGTAGAAAACTCCAATAGAGGTATATCACATGACACTATATCAACTCTTGCACAACAAAATGGCAATCAACTGAACAATATCAATAACACGAATCATAAACAATAGCTGAATCAATGACCCTACCTTAACTGCATACTCGGAACTAATCCTGGAACAACTGAGGATATCTGCATCTCCTGTAATCCTCAACTTCCAAGGTCATCTCTTCTTTATTTCTATTTCTCTACAATACTTTAACAGAGGCGCCATCTTTGGTTCTCAACATGTGAATTTGCCGATCTAATATGGCCACAGGAACCTCTTCGTAGGCTAACTCTTCAGTAACCTGGACGTCTTCAACTGGCACACACAGGACGGATCCCCTATACACTTCCGTAACATCGATACATGAAAGACCGGGTGAACAGACTCCAATTCCGAAGGCAAGTATAACTCGTATGCCACCTGGCCTATTCTCCGGAGGACTCGATACGGTTCGATAAACATCGGGCTAAGCTTTCCCTTCCTACCAAACCTCATTACGCCCTTCATGGGTGAAACTTTCAGAAACACCCAGTTGCCTATATTAAGTTCCAAGTTTCTATGCCGCACATCGGCATAAGATTTCTGACGACTCTGAGCTGTCAACAAACGTTCTCTGATAAGCTTTACTTTTTCCTCTAATTGATGGATCATGTCTAGTCTAATTAACTCTGATTCTCCTACCTCGAACCAACCAACTGCGGACCTACACCTTTTCCCATATAAAGCCTCGTACAGTGCCATCTAAATTGCTGAGTGATAACTATTATTATAGGCAAACTCAATAAGGGGTAAATGTTCATCCCAGCTGCCCCCGAAGTCTAGCATTCACACCCGTAGCATATCCTCGAGCGTCTGAATTGTATGTTCTGCCTGCCCGTCTGTTAGAGAATGGAATGCTGTACTCAAATTTACCTAGGTTCCCAAACCTTTCTGAAATGACTGCTAGAATCTAGCTATAAATTGTGATCCTCTGTTAGAAATTATAGATATTGGAACACCATGTAATCTGACTATTTCTCTAGTATACAACTTGGCTTAATCCTTTGTTGAGAAAGTGGGCCTGACTAGCAAAAAGTGCGCTGACTTCGTTAACCTATCAACAATCTTCCATATGGAATCAAATCTACGCCTGGTACAGGGTAGTCCTGTCACGAAATCCATATTAACTGACTCCCATTTCTACATAGGTATTGCTATCTCCTAAGTTAGGCTACCGGGTTTCTGATGCTCAGCTTTTACCTGTTGACAATTAGGATACTGTGCTACAAATTCAGTGACACCTTTCTTTATTCCAAGACACCTATATATCTCTTTTATGTCATGGTACATCTTTGTTGAACCTGGGTGAAGAGAATAGCAATAATAGTGTACTTCTGCCATAATCTGCTAGTGGAGTCCTGCTACATCCGGGACGCAGAGGCGATCTCTGTACCTCAAAACTCCATCTATGACTACCTCAAAAACTAATACTTCACCCTATTGGACTCTATCTGTAAGCTTTGCTAAATAAGAATCTTCGTATTGCCTCTTTTTTACCTTTACTAGCAGGGACAACACTGTTGTATTCTGAATTATGCCTCTATTATCCTCTGTATCAACTACCCGTACTGCTAAACTGGCTAGCTGGTGCAATTATCGGGTCATTTCCCATTGTTCTGGCCTCAGATATGCCAAACTGCACATTGATCGGTGGCTAAGAGCATCCGCCACAATATTAGCTTTCCCTGGGTGATAAAAGATGTTCATATCATAGTCTTTCAACAATTCTAACCAACGACGTTGTCGCGAATTCGGCTCTTTCTGTGTGAAAATGTACTGAAGACTCTTATGGTCAATAAAAATATCCACATGCACCCCATATAAGTACTGCCTCAATATTTTTAAGGAGTGAACCACTGCAGCTAACTCCAGATCGTTAGTGGGATAGTTCTTTTCATGTTTTCTTAATTTCCTCGAAGCATACGCTATTACCTTTCCGTGTTGCATTAAAACACACCCTAACCCGATGCCTGAAGCATCACAATACACCGCATAACCCTCTGAACCTTCCGACAAAGCTAACACTGGTGTTGAGGTCAATCTATTTTTTAGTTCTTGGAAACTCTGCTCACATGCTTCAGTCCACTAAAATTTGGCTGCTTTCTGAGTCAATTTAGTCAAACATGCTGACAGAGTGGAAAACCCTTCCACGAACCTTCTATAATACCCGGCTAACCCCAGGAAACTGCGAACCTCTGTTGGGGTTGTAGGTCTAGGACATGTTTTCACTGCCTCAATTTTTTGTGAATCGACCTGAATGCCAGCCTCTGATACAATGTGGCTCAAGAAAGCTACAGAACATAACCAGAACTAACATTTACAAAGCTTTGCATACAATTGGAGGTCTCTAAGGATCTGAAGTACTATCCATAAATTATCTCTATGTTCTGCTTTTGAGTAGGAGTAGACTAGAATATCATTAATGAACACTATTACAAACAGGTCCAAATACGGCCTGAAGATACTATTCAGTAGGTCCATGAACATTGCTGGCACATTAGTCAACCCGGAGGACATAACGAGAAACCTAAAGTGACCATACCTGGTCCTGAAAGTTGTATTCGGGATATCTTTCTCCTGAACATGAACCTAGTGATACCCGAATCTTAAATCAATCTTTAAAAAGTATCTTTCCCCTTGCAGCTGATCAAACAAATCATCTATTCTCGAAAGACGATATTTATTCTTAACAGTAACTTCATTCAGTTGTTGGTAATCTATGCACATGCATAGGGAACCATCTTTCTTTCTCACAAACTGGACTGGTGCACCCTACGATGACGTACTGGGTTTGATGAAGCCTTTATCCAACAAATCTTTCAACTGCTCTTTTTATTCTTTTAATTCGGCAGGGGCCATTCGATACGATGTAATAGATATAGGTTGAGTATCTGGTAGAAATTCTATAGAGAAATCCATTTCCCGCTCTGGGGGAATATCGAGAAGTTCATCTAAAAACACATTTGTGAACTCATTAACAACTGAGATAGACTGGAGAGCCGGGGATTGTTCTTGCACATCCCGAACCCTAACGATATGGTAGATACAACCTTTTGCCATTAACTTTTTTGCTCGAAGATAGGAAATAAACTTACCTTTTGGCATAGCTGTATTACCTCTCCACTCTCGCACCACCTCCCCCGGGAAGTGAAATCGAACAATTCTAGTCCAACACTCTACAGTAGCATAACATGGTGCCAACCAATCCATACCAATAATCATATCAAAATAATTCATTTCTAATTCTACTAGATCTGTTGAGGTCTACCGACTAACAACCTCTACTGTACAACCCTGGTAAATTCTTCTAGCAATAATAGAGTCTCCAATAGGGGTAGAAACTGAAAAGGGTTGCTGAAGCAATTCTGGTGCTATATCAAACTTTTGGCCTATTAACGGAGTAACATACAACAAAGTGGAGCCAGGATCTATCAAAGCATAAATTGAGTGAGAACAAACATCTAATATACCTATCACAACATATGGTGACGACTCTTACTCCTATCGCCCTAACAATGCATACATGCGATCCTGACCGCTGCCTGAACTAGATGCCCCTGATCTACCTCGGCCTCTACGGGCTGGAGCTGAGGCCCTACGCCCTGCAGAATGTGCTGGGGCATACGAACCTGCTGAGGATCTACCCTACTAGTCCTGACCGCCCTGGCGTCTAGTCAGATAGTCTCTCATCATATGTCCCTCTTTCCTGCAGGTATAACAAGCGGTGGAACCATATCTGCACCTCCCTAGATACTATTTATGACAAGTACTGCATCGGGGTATTACTAACTCTGTCTGGTCTGGCCCCCTCTGCTACTGCGAGCCTGGCGCTCGTGAACTTTCGCCGGCGTCTGACTGCCTCTGACGATCTGACCTACTATCCTGTTTTAGTTGAAATGGGGGCCTAGATGGTCTGCTTGAGAAATGGGGCCTGGCTTACCCTGAAAATCTGCTTGAAAATCTACGAGTCTAGCTCTCCGACGTTGCTCCATACCTGACCTTTCCACGACATACTGACACTGTCTGAGCACCTTTATACTCTGAGCAAAGGCCTCAATCCGTGAAATGTCCATATCCTCACGCAGTGTGGCTATAATGCAAGATTCTATGTATTCTGGTGCAAACCCCATGATAAATCGGTACACCCTGGCTGGCATGGTGTCAACAAACGAGGGTGCATACCTGGGCGGAGAGTCAAATGTCAATGCATATTCTCTGGCACTCATTCTGCCCTACTCTAGATGCAAAAACTGCTTTACTCTATCCTGCCAAACCTATCCAGGCAAATAATGATCTATGAAAGCCTTAGAAAAGATAGGCCATGTAGGTGGAAGTGCATCTCTACCTCGGGATCTCTCCCAGCTCTCGTACCATAAAATCGCTACATCTCGCAATCTGAATACTACTAGCTCAACTGATTCTGTGGACGAGGCATGCATTACCCTGAATATTCTCTGCAGCTAATCTATAAATTTCTGAGGGTCCCTTCTATGATCCGTCCCTATAAAATGTGAGGAACTCAAAGCCAAAAACTCACAGACTCTCAATAATCGGGACCCTTAGCGGGCTCAACAGCTGCTGGTACTACCGGCTAAGGCTGACGCGGAGCAGCCATCATTTGTATCAACATGCAGAAAGCACTCCTGAGCTCCTGATCTGATGGCACAGGTATAGCTGGGGGTGGTGCTAGTATATTTGCCACCCTAGTGGGCTCTGAATGTGGTGGTGAATGCTAGGGAGATCGAGGTGGTGTCCTCCTGTCGCCCTTAGATCGGGCTGACTCTGCTTGGGGCCCCCTACTAGTGCCCTCTCCTGCTACCACATCCAGCTCTCGACGAGTCGCAGTCTGCCGCGTGTATGACATTTATCTGTAAATAAATAGGATAACATAAGCTCAGGAAGTCACCCTATACAACACAGCTCTATAGCATGACTGGAGGAGAAAAAGAGTAACCACACTATTATGCCTTGCAGCCTCCTTCCTATGGAATGTGGTTTACAACAAACCCATAGACAAGACTATACTTGGTACGGCTTGTAAACTCCCTGGGATACGACCCGCTCTGATACCAAGTTTATCACACCCCACCTTGGGAGGCATGAATGGCACCTAGTGCCATACTGGGTCTGAAATTGCCTGACTAGACTGGTGCACTACTAGTGCACATTGACACTTAATTAAAGAAACCAACGAGCTATATCTTGGTTGTACATATAGTCTCTGGCCGACAAGGCCACTTGTACAGGAAGTCAGCTAACCACAACATCACAATAAAAGGGATCCTATGCGGGCCGACAAGGCCACCATGTTGTCTAGTTATAACTGAACTGTAAATCAAGCACTAGACAATGCTATAGCCGACAAGGCCGCTAAATAACAGCTAAACAAGGCCCCACACAGACAAAACAGGTAATAAAGCATACACGGGCCCCACACTGCCAACGGCAAACTAACCACAACGGATATGCATCAGTCTGCAAGACTCTAAGAGTGATATAATGGTCAAGACAGGGCCCCGACCTACCCATAAACTATACATCAAAAGATTAAACTTCATTTAACTTTCAACTCTAGAGGAAAGGAGCTGAATAAACCGCTGACCTCAGCTAAAGGCTAGGAATGTCCCGAACCGCGTCTATCTGCACCTACATGCAAGTAATGCAGCGCCCAGGTGGGCGTCAGTACAATATGTACTGAATATGTAAGGTAGAAAGATAGTAACTGATTGAAAGCTGGCAAGACTATAGTAATCAAGAGAGAGAGAGAGTAAGGATTTAACTTAAATACCTTTTACCATCTAAATTATCTAAACAACAAGTCTATGTATGCAAATAAGAACCTAACCAGGCCCCTATAATCTTGGACGATACAAACAACACAGAAAAACCTACCTGGGCCCCCATAAGCCCCGACAAGTACAAACAAGGTCCCCTCCCGTTATCTGAATACTAAGAATGGTACTTAGACTATATCTCGAAGTGGCCCTCGTGGCTTCAATCTGGTGGAACTCATTACGATCCTCGCGACCTCAGTATAAGGAACTCAATATGGCCCTCACGACCTCAATCAACGAAACTCTATATATCCCTCACGGCCTCAATAAATGAAATTCAATGTGGTCCTCGCGGCCACAGTAAATGAAACTTAATATGGCCCTCGCGGCCTCAGTAAATAAAACTCAATATGGCCCTCGCAGCCTCAATAAATGAAACTCAATACGCCCTCGCGATCTCAATAAATGAACTCGATATGGCCCTCGCGACCTCAATAAATGAAACTCAATATGGCCCTCGTGGCCTTAGTAAAACTCAGTATAGGATAACGTCTAACTACTCAACATCGGGGTAAGACTATTCTAGCTAGGTTAACTCAGTCAAGAATTACTATTTCATCGTTATAGGCTCAATTCAGTTTGCAACAGCTAACCCTAATAAGTTTACTCTGAAGTACTATAGACATACAAGTCGTACTAACTTTACGACGAACATAACTTGCCGAAGGGATAGCCTTATATACCTTAAGTTCCGACTTTCTATTTAACCGGTGAGTTCCGACTTGTATTCAACAGCCCTTCCCAACGGTAATCGTATTACTGGGAGAACGAGACTAGTTTCAATACTCAATTCGATGAAAATGATAACTTTTAATAATAATATCAACTACACTTCAACTTGACGAAATATGCCCAAAAATGTATAATTTCCCGAGAGTTCAGAAGGGAGAAAAACTTACTTGAAGCCTGTGATTATTTAGAAATCAGTTTGAAGAAATTCTAACAACTTCTACTCGGCGGAGTTTCGATTCACTAGGCATTTCTCAGGAAACTAACACCGTAGTGAAGCACCCTGTAGGCTTATAATTCAATACCTGAAGTTAATTGGAGTTTGGACGGTGTTTGGTAGCGTAACCGAACGAAATTGATATGAAAGTTGCATTTTCCCCTCTTCTCTGGATGACTTTGTGTTTGGAAAATGATCAACTAGTGAGTTAAGGGGCTATATATGTGTGTGGGCGTTGGTCCAGGCGGTGTCCTGCGCTGGCCAAAGCACCATGGGGTTGGCCCGGGCTGGAGGGCATGCCGCTTCGTGCCTCCCGGGGCGCTGATTCCCCTGGCGCGCCACGCTACTCAAACACCGGCGTGCTAGTGCGCCATGCTGGTCTGGTACGCGTCGGTCCTGTTCGTGCCCGCTACGGAGGCTTTTCCCACACGCAACGAGCTCTTCTTACTCACCATAACTTACACGTATGCCCACCAAATGTTAATGTTTTTATGGGGTGTAGCATCCTTACCAGCTGGTGTTTGGCAAAGCATGTCACCTGCCGGAGGAGCTAGAACACAAAGCTTTGTGGGCATTGAAAAGTTTAATCCTAGAATGGAAAGAGCTATCCAAGGTCGAATCCATAATTTACATGAGACGGATGAATTTAGAATGATGGCATATGAGAATGTAGCTATTTACAAATCCAGAATGAAATACTATCATGATCAAAAAGTTTGCAGCATAATTTATTTCAAGTGATTAGGTGCTATTTTTCAATTCCCGACTACGGCTATTCCCTGGAAAGTTAAAGTCTAAATAGTCAGGGCCTTTTAAGGTGTCTTAGGTGTACGATAATGGAGCCATCGAAATCCATAGTGAGAATGGGAGCAAGTTCAAAGTAAATAGTCAACGAGTTAAAAGATATTTGGGGGTGTTGGAAGAAGTTGTCCAAACAGAGGTGGTGTATTTGGATAAGCCGTAGGCCGGAGGAACCTTCGTCATGCCACAACATTAAATAAGGCACTCCTTGGGAGGCAACCCAAGCATCTTTCATTTTTCTTCTTATATGTTTTATTGTTTTCGATTTTTTTAGGATGGAAGGGTGCACTATAGGAAGAGTAACAGGTCAGCATTGAAACCAGCGAAATGCCGATCGAATTTCGTGAAGCGTAGTTCAGGCTCCGATCTGCCCAGTGCATTGAAGGATTCAAGGAAAGTGGCGGCCAAACCTGCTAACCGCCCATTGTACTTCATGAAGCATCGCTAGGGCGCCGATTCCATCTAGAAAATTGAAGGTTCCAAGGAGAACCGACGGCCCAATCGGTGAAGTTCCATATCAAAGCGTGAACCGTCGGTTTGTCTCCGCTATCAACCAGAGTACCTGGAAATAGATCAAGGATCGGCTCTTCATCTGGCGAAATGCTGGCAACAGTTAGTGAAACATCGGTCAACCGTTGAACTTGCACTCAGAGTTGTGTTCAGGTAATGCTAGCGGCGGACACATCGGCGAACTGCCGGCTCATTTCGGCGACCGCCATTGTGGCCCACGATGGAAAGACCCTATTTCCAAAATCCCCAAAAACTCTTCCATTCCTCTCTTTTCTTTCATCTCCTTCCCAAATCGCCCTTTCCCCAAAAGACCCATTACTTCCCACATAACACTTATTAATAACTTCCACCCTAAGAACCCATTCGACTTCCCCGCCTTTTCAAATTAAAAACCCAATTGCCTTCATCTTCTTCATTCCTCCACAAAGCTTCACAAGCACAGTCCATTCAAGGTAAGAATTCTATACTCATGCTTGAAAGGTCCTAATAACATTGGTAATCCTTTGCTCTGGTTATGTTTATCATATTTTGTTTTGTTTCTTTGCTATATGTTAGTGAATGGTGTTTTGTTGTGGTCGCTAATTATCCAGGTTTAACCTGCGTACTCGGATGAATTTCCCAATGATAGATTGATTGACACCTTTCTTAAGGGAAATTTGTCGTTTTTGCGGAGATATGAGTATGATTGGTTAGAATTAAGATGGAGGTGATTGGTGGGTGAATAAATGCAGAACGGCGGTTAGCGGATCACAAATGGTGGTTTGCCGGCGAAACGCCAATGTACCCAAGGTTTCTTACTCACTGTGCCTATCGGCGAGTCATCGACAACTAGCGAAATGCAACTGCTTCTCGCCGATGGTTCGCCATTGGCACCTGCACTTGTTAAAATCTTAATTAATTTCTTCTATTTGTCTTATTCTTGAGTTACAAATAATGACACACTACTAGCCTGCATTTGCAACATCATGTCTATCTCCCCGCACTTTCATTGTCACGACCCAAACATACACCCAGATCATAGACACGGGACAAGGAGCCCCGAGAGACCCCATGTCGACCCATGGCATGAGCATACATCTAATTCAAATACATGAGCGGAAGACTTAGCATAGAGAAAGTAATCATAACATAACATGAGAGAAAATAGTACAATACTTATACAATACGGCGAAATACAACCTTTTAGTATGATAAGTAAAACGGATATTTAAAACATGTATAAAACTCATAAATGTTCATAAGAGTATGACAACATGCTCATAACATAATTATTGTAATATAACGTAAGGCTCAAGCTTTTCGAATCATTCACAATACAATCGTAATCAAATCATAAGAGAAAAACTTCTACTGAACATAACTTGAGCCCATATAAATAGTCATAAACATGCATAAATCATGAGGAACAGTGGGAGATTCCCTTAACCGACATACCCCATATGAGCACACATGAAGCCCGATTTGTAACCCTAGTCAGGAGGGTGTTCGTACCTTGCCAAGGGTAGGAACCATGAAGGGCGTGATCACACATGAAAAAGGTCTACTTGGGCCAGGGACAAACATGAATGGGTCACAACATACCTACGGTGGCACGTAGTTCATGAGATCCTGGGCTTAACCTGAGCCCCAAACCTACTCGGTATTCGATACTACTCCCAAAACGTACATAGTGCTCATAATAATACATACATGAGTTCATGGGCTAGTTAAATCATGATAATCGTAAACATGCTTGAACATACCTGAACTAGCCATAACTTGAGGCCCGTGAGTCGGCCAAAAACATAATTCATGCTTAATAAAATACGTACATACTTGTAGATCATGCATATAGTTTAAGTTTTCATAAGATCATTATAGATAACATACTATCTTCATGATTTGATTCAATATACACGCTGGGCTTATCAAAACATCAATGGATCAATGGATCATAAATCGATTTATCATGGAACATGCATAATCAAGCTTAATTGATTAGAAATTCGAAATCCACCATATTAAGATCAATTTAGAACTCAAAATATGATTAAAATCAGTAAATAATGATAGGGTTTCAAAATCACAAGACCCATAATTAAATCATTAAGTTTTAAAACAAACCAAATATAAAATCCCATGAGTCCTTAAATAAAATTTGAGTAATTAATAGAGAAGGAGCATGGGTGTGGAAGCATCCACCCATTGAAGACCTTACATACCTGGGATTATCAACACCTAACCCTCCTTGAAAGCCCGAGAATGAAATTGAAGGAATTGAGGTGAAAAACTTGAAATTCCCCTTGATTACCTCTTAAAGTTCTTGCTTGCATGAATGAGAGTTTAGAATAGGTCATTCTCTAAAAAACTCATCTTTCCCAAGACAAAACGATGTATTTTAGGGACTTATATCGTGAAAAATTCAAAAATACCCTTAATGAGCCTGTCCTGAAAACTGGCCGAATAGAACCCACGAGTGGTACCAATGGGTCGTGGGAACCACCAAACATCCATCATATCCCTTGTTGAATGGGCTGCTGAATGTCTTCTCTCGAAACTAACCAACAGATGGACAGGACGACTCGTCCTCTGAAACCACGATCCGTTACACTGTCCATTGTTTGCTCATCATAAAATTTGAACCCACTTACCACGGGCCTCACCACGACTCGTGGTTCCTTCCAACGAGTCGTGGTCTCAACCTGTTACCTACACTGGAAATTCTTAACCTCCAACAACGACCACAACCAACGACTCGTGGTTTCTCCTAACGGGTCGTTGGGTCGCCCGTTGCATGCCTACTGAAGAACCTAACCCCTTCCTAGTAATGGCTAACGATGACTCGTTGAGGGAACCAACGAGTCAACATGTCTCCCGTGGTTCACACAGCCACCCAGTCTGATCCTAACCACGACCACATACGACGACTCATGGTTTGATACCACGTGTCATCCCATGG
Source organism: Datura wrightii (assembly GCA_035772735.1). NCBI lineage: Eukaryota > Viridiplantae > Streptophyta > Magnoliopsida > Solanales > Solanaceae > Datura > Datura wrightii. Next base: position 3,370,475 of record JASDFA010000010.1, on the reverse strand, counting down.
CTCGTCCTGCAACTTTTTCCCAATTTCTACAGTTTTCAACTTTCAACCTCCCGGGTATATTCTTACACACTTTTGGGGTGTTACACTCATACAGGCCACTCCCAAAATGGCATAACAAAATAATTTGTTTAGCTAAAGATGGATTTCTAGCCACGACATCAGTGCCCACCAATACCCCCCAAGTTAGGTTCGGGTTGGAAGGAATAGAGGAGTTTTATATGTCTTTTAAGGAAAAACATGTCATCTATGCAGAATCTTTCAAGACTGCATGTCCAGATATCTACCACTAGAATGGGACGCGCGATTGGGGCCCATTTACCATATCAGTTAACCCATATCTTCCAGAGTTGGTGTGGGAATTCTATGCATCATATAGGGCAAGGCAATAGCTATTAAAGCATAGAGTCCGCACTGAAGCATTCTCGTGCCTAACATCAGTATTGGTGCGGGGGCAGGAGGTGTCGGTAACTCCCGAAGTAATCAATTTGATTTATTGGGATGAGCCGCTACCATCTTTTGGGATATTTCGCAATAAAGTACAGGAAAAAGCTAACCAATACCATTAGGTAGACAACTTGAGTGCAAAAGGTCGACCACAATGGGCTATTTCTAAGGGCCTCATTCATCAGCCTAATTTATAATTTGAAGCACGTATGTGGTTAGATTTGGTTTGTTCGAGGCTTATACCCTTTTGGAATACATTATAAGTACCAATTGAAGTTTCCATTCTCCATACTTGCATAATGGATCATGTACACATCAATGTGGGGGAGATTATCGCCGATCAGTTCAAATGAAAGGCCGAGCAACAAGCCACAACATTGCCATTCCCTAACCGGCAAAGTATGTTATGTATGTGGGCGGCTTGTTCTTTGTTTCGACCATTGAATAGGACGGTGTAATCTAATAGTGTGATTACATTGGCCACCAAAATCAACAAAGAGGCTCTAGTTATGAAGCGGGCTAAGTATATAGGGATTATGACTCTACTATCACCTTCAGCATCCACTGCCACAGCAACTACCCCACTCCATATAGCCGAGTCCCATAATTCTCCACCTTTTGATTTGATCAAAATTGCACAAAGGTCTAAAATGCATGAGAACCAGCTAGTGCAATTATCCAAGGCTCTTCCTCCATGATACAAAGTGCCATCAAAAAAGCATAACAGCCTGCTAAAGAAAAAAATTGCCAGCCTATGCTCTACAGTTGATGTCCTTGAAAGTGAAGTGGGTAATTTGAAACAAGAGGTGGCTAGTCCCACTACACCTCCATTTGCTAGCCAACCAAACCCTTGTGAACCTGAGGTGGTGCCCGAAGCACCCAGAAGCCCGCCGGATGATTGGTGGGTAGGTTATGAAAGTAAGTCAGAATTAGTGTCCGACGAGGCACCCTATCATAGCCGCACTCCTCCACCTCCAATACGCTCGGTGTATGATGTAGATCCTTCCTGGACACCAAGTGGAGTGGCAACGATGTCTTGCCATGAGCTTCACACTTTGCCGAACAATTGGGTGGTGCAAGGCCATGACAACCTCTAGCACTCCTACCGGATCCACAACAACCTACGGCTGAAGCGACAACTTCTTGGCATTTTGATGCTGCCACCTATACTTGGAAGTCGCGACCCAATCACTAACTCAATCAGGAAGCCTCTTTCACTTTCTTATCTTCTCTTTGGATACATTGGGGGCAATGTTTATTTTAAGTTAGGAAGTGGGATGATTCTTGCTCTTTGGATGTTGAAATTTTTGGGGTGCTGAAAATGCTCTTGATGGTTGATGATTAGTGACCAAATGAGGTCCTTGTTTTGAATTGTAAAATCTTGAAAATCTTGAATGAAATGACCCCAAAGTCTTGTTCCTTTTTCGCCGTTGTATATAGTGTCGCGCCTCATTTTTCTCGAGAAAAGCGGGATTCAAGATGTGACAACTCTTAAAGAATTATTTAAAATAAAAATAGAAGTCATCACCTAACGAATTTTGGTGCGTTAGGGCACCAAGCTATACTAATTACGGATAACTTAATTTATTAGTCTACATTTTCAGATTCGGGTAAGGGTACAAATTAACTCGAAAGGAAGGTGTTAAGCACCTTTCGAGGTCTACAATTGTGGATCCCGTCCAAATTAATTAATTATGTGGGGTATTACTAAGTGATCAAAAAAGGTCCATTAATTTGTTAAAAAAAACTAGCCTGACTATGTAATTTAGGCAAATAAACTCTTATTTTTAGAATATATAAATAAATAAGCTAAATAAAACTAAGTTCTTACTAGTTAATGCGAAACTAAAAGGCAAGATATAGCTAAAATTTTATCGAGCAAGTTTATTTCAACAAGGATAAATACTCAAGCAAGAACTAAATCAATTCATGGTTAACATGCAACTTAATTGATAAGAAAATGCAAACTTATGAAAATATTCCAAAATATTTAGTACAAAAGACAATTGAATCTACTATTTTATCACAACATAAATAAATCAAGCCTAAATTAGGTCACTATCAAATTAATGCAAAACTATGTGACAAAATGATAATTAAGATATTTTCTAAAAAATCATTTTAAAGACAAATGAGTATCTCAAATTAAATTAATACACTAATTAATATAAAATTTAAATGACAAATAAATTTAACACATAAATTTATTTACTAAACATGAAATATATCTGTTCAAAAGAAAGAAGTTATATAGTTTAAACTTGTTTTTTTTTAATGATACTATGTGTTTAAGGAAATGACAGACTTATTTATTAAATACACAGATAATTAGGAGGACAAGGACATTATTAATTAAAAAATCTAAATTATTCAAACAAGCAAGGAGAAAGAAATTTGAAAACATAGAAGAAATACCGTAAATGATATTTTTTTATACTAAGACATCGTAAGAATCTTAACTACCCCAAACAAAATAAAAAAAAGGACAAGAAAAACTATAATTTATAAATATTTTTACAATGATTTAAATACTCTTCAAATATTAAACTAGCTTAAGAAGAGTCTAAAAATGTATGTTGCTTTATCGGGATGCCAACACGATATTATGAATCGTTATCCTCAACCTTAGCAACAAATTAATTGGAGGTCGGTCTTAAGTTAGAAAAATAATAACATTATATTCAAAATTTAAATAAAGATTTGAATTTTAAAATTATAGATGCATAAATATCTACATATAGATATATTTAATTCTTTTGAAAATCATGGGCTGATGTTACTTTCGAGGAGAGGATTAGCTTAATTTTTAAAAAATAAATAAAAATTGAGAATTAGACCTCATAATTCCTTTTACTTTCCCATTAACTATATGTTAAAGGATAGTATTCATATATAGTAATAATTTATAAAACACACTGCCTATTTTTAATTAAAAGAAGGGGAACTAGGCAGTGATTTTGATTTAAAAGATAATGCATAGTTTGAAAGTGAAATAAAGAAAAGAAACATTCTAACAGACTAACATCTAATTCCTAGCCCCCTTTAAGCATCCCTTTTTCACTATATCAACGAGTTAATACAATAGATATAATGCTTTAACAAAAGTAAAGAGAATAAAATAAATAAAATAAAATAAAAGGTTTTCGGTTTCCACCCCGAACTCGGACGAACTCCTCCATATAATTCAAAAGAACCTGCTGAACAAAATAAAGTACCACAACAGGAATATAAATAGAAATACATTCTAATCTTATGAAGTCATAATTTATTTAAATCTATAAAAATAGTTCAATAACCTATCTTAAATATAGGCTGCTCGACAAGATATCACATAAAAGACCATGCTAAAAATGCTAAAAGAATCACAATTAATGGCAGAATGCAAATAGCAAAACTTAATTAATATAATATGGTGAAGTAAACTAACCAGTTGAAACTAGCGAAGCAATGAAAAATAGATAGATAACTATAGGAAAATTTCGAATACCAAATAGTATTTTTTTTACTGCTAAGAGAGAATTATATTGCCATAGGGGATGAATGTTCAAATATTATGTCGCTAAGGTAATAGCAATGTTCTAGTTATATTACTAAAAAGATAATATTATCTTGATGCTAAAGAGAGATAAAAGTAAAATTGCTAAAGAACAAGTAAGTTCCCTGTCCTCTTAAAAGAGGAAGAGAGCATGCTTATATAGTCATGAAACCATAATCAATCAAGGGGTTAATTAAAGAATGAAATAATCAGAAATTCAATCAATGGAATATATTTTCCTTAAGTAACAAAATGAATCAATTAAGTAAAATATTATTACAATTTACCTTAAATAAAAATATACTAAGTCAGCTAAAGGCAAGGAATAATCCATCACATGTCTTCTTAAAATAGGAGAATCAAGCATAATATATACCCTCAACAAGTGAAAGAGAAGAGAATGTTTTTTTAGGAAAATAATCAAGGCCTGCCTTAATAGAGCGTGTGAGATTAATCAAGTCACAATCTACTAAATGCTAAAGCTATCACATATTATCTAGACATGAGTTATAAGGAAATTCCATTTAGCCGAAGTAATCGAATCAAGGTGGTATAAAACATTTAAAGTTTACCAAATATAACCAAATTAAATATTGTCACATATATATAGGAACTTACCATAATTAACACAAGAATGGAGAAGAAACTAAGTCAAACGCTTTGAAGGATTAATTCTGGAAAAGCTCAAATAGGAAGTAAAGACAATCACACAGTTTTTAAAGAGAACTTCAATGGCCTTAACTATCATCCACAAGGTCACCATGAAAAAAAAATCATAGAGGGAGAGGAAATAATCATTCACTGCTATTGAAATATTTATCACAATTTTATCAGAACACGTTATGCAGTAAAGGGGATTGTGATCAAGTCCAATAATAAATGTGCTCAAACATTCATCTGTATGCGTATTTGAATTTATAGGAAATCAAATACAAATTCGAGAGGCCCCAATAGTTGGGGGTGACTCCTTCAATTGAAATTTTCAACATGTGGGGAGTTAGAATTAATTTCTATTTATCTACTTCCAGCCCTATGGGAGGTAAAACATGAGAAATATAAAACAACAAAAATATCTTAATTGTAAAAAATGAGAATGAAGGGGGATGCAGGAGTTTCATGAATATCCTCATAACCACAAAATGAAAAACAAGGAACAATTAAGTATGTACTTAAGCATGTAAAGGTTGGCACATAATCATAACTTTAAAGGAAAAATTGAGAGGCAAAGGAAACAGATTACTGATCAGTGAAATGGGTTCTAAAAAATATTTTATTTTTATTTTATTTTTGAATCTCACTGAAATAGGATCTTAAGAGCTTAAGGTTAGATTTGTATAAAATGTCCTCTCATAACCTTTCAACTCACGATTTTCTCTGGTGGTCCAGTGAGGAGGAGGAAGATGACGAGCTTGAAGTGGCGCGACTGGTTCACTGATGACGTTCCGCCGGTGGAAGGAGAAAGAAGAAAAACAAGGAAAATGATGGTTGCACTGGTTGTCAGGAGAAAGAGAGAGAGAGACGTAGCGGCACTGGTATAGTGATGGCGGCTTGAGGGCTGAAGGTGGCATTCATAGCAGTAGCTTCTCGGCCGGAGAAGTCAACAATGGGCGGTGGTAGGAGCTGTTGTCATCGGCTGAGAGAAGAGGGAGAAGAGAGAAGAAGAAAGGAGGAGAAGGGGTTGGGGTGATTTTGTCTTTGGCCGGTTGCTCTTCGAAATATGGAAACGCACGGACGTCTGCCTAGAGGTGAAGTGAACGAAGAAGATGAAAAGAGGAGAGAAGTGTCGGCTGTTATTTTTTTTAGAGAGGGAATTAGGTCTTGGGTGAGTTTTGTTAGAAAGGAAAGGAAGAGATAGGAGAATAAGGTCCGTTAGATTAGATATGATGGGCGGTTGTGATTAAAAGTTAGGAATAGGTCGGGTTTGGGTTATAGATCGGTTAACTGATTTTGGTAAATTGGGTAGGATTAATTCGAAATTGAATTGGATTTAAAATGTAGACAAAATTGATTCAAAACGGCTAGAATTAGCATAAATTAGATAAAAAATGACTAGATTTTAAATGAATTTTGGAGAAAAATTGAATTAGCTGCTATTAAATTAATGAAAATACTACACTTGTAAAAAATTTAAAAAATAGATAATATAATAGTTTAATTTATGATAAAATGATATAAATATTATTATTAAAAAAAATTAAATATAAATAATTTATGAACTAAGTAAATTACATTTAATAAATAAAGCTCATTTAATTTATATATATATATATAGACACACACACACACACATTATTATGCAATATGCTATAATTACGTATTATGTTAGAAAATTGATAACTTTAAATTAATAATATATCTATATTTTATTTTTTTTAAAAAAAATATAACTTGAAAGATGTGCAAATAAATAAGTAGGCAAAGCTAAAATATTATGGATGCGAACTAAACAATTACGTAAAAAGGATAATTTTAAAACATCAATATATACATTAATAAGCAGCTTTGACGAGGCACAGGGAGGTCAAAATTGGGTGTCAACATATAGTAGTATAGAAATTAAAACTCCGAGGATTTTCTTTTGATCATGGTTCATTCCCGAGAAGCATTCTTGTGTTTTTGTTTAGTTTTGGTTATCGAACCGGGTTGGTATTTCTCGATGATGGATTGAGTGGAGACATTCTTAAGGGAAAATATCATATTTTTTTAGTCTTTTGTAAAGATTTTTTTGAGAGGCACCACCGAAAAAAAATTGTTAAATGGAATTTTAAAACAAGGGCATGAAAATGAGGATAATGAGCAAGTGTTGGAACCGTAGCATAGCATTCTTTGTCATACATTGTAAATTCCTTGCTTGACTTATGATGTTTTCCTGCTTTGATTTCCTAATTTGATATCTTGTATTGAGAATGACCCTTTCTCCTACAAAGAGTCGACCAAGCCTTTATGAAGCGAAGATCGATGTCCGTCCCATTCGGCGAAGCAATCTTGGACCCTCTTGGTTGTAGACCCTTTAAGGGTGATGCCTTGTGTAGTGAGGAAATTTTTGATGAATCTAATACATTACATCTTGTCTAGAACTTGCCCCAAATATGATTCAAGGCAAAATCCTAGATGTAGTTGCACCAAGAACATGAGTTTAGGCTTTCCTTTATCTAGTCACTTCACCCATATGCCCTTCATGAGCATTGATCCTTGTTTAGCCCACTTTGAGCCTTAGACCCTTTCTTTGGCAATCACATTACAAGCCTTAAGACCGTTCTTAATACCTCTCTTTGGCCCTCATTCTCCCTAAATGCGAGTAACAAGATAAGTGATGAAATGAGGTTTAAAGCCTAACAAAGAGGGAATGATGAAAAAGTGAGAAATGAGGCAAAATTCTAATTTTGGAGGTGTGCGAAAAAGAGGGGAAGATAAGAATTACAGTATGAGGGAAACACCACATTGTGTCAAAATGCACCGAAGGATAAATCAAAAAGAAAAAAATAATTTGTGTGAACCAGTGTTTCCTCTTAATGTAATAAGGTTAGTTGTGAAAGCCAAAGGGGGTATAAGAAGTGTTGTTAAAGAAGTGAAAGTCTTTAACAAGGAAAGAAGTGAAACAAGGTGAAGTGAGTGGAAGGAGTTGATGTAAGGTATGTTCACAAAAAGCATTAGGGAGGATCTAGTCACTCTAGCCAAATTTTTATCCTACCCTTACACCGAACTTACATCATAAACAAGCCCTAAATGGTTCTAGGTGTAGCTACTCTACATTAGTGGCGAATTACATGAAGGAAAAGCTTGTGGGTCAAGTGTATGCATGAAGATTTCTTTTGGGAGAGTAAGTGTGAGTATCTCTTCCAAACAATCCGTTGTGTGCATTCAAATAATCACATGATCAAAAGAATAGGAATTCTTATTTTTGTGAGTGGCATCATTCCTTTTTGGGGACACAAGAGCATTCAGAGTTAATGTGGTAATAGGACACGAGGAGTGTAAACTCTAAGGCAAGATTTAAATATGCACTAATTACAACGTGAGATGCTATGTGTGTTTCATGATTGAGCAATGCCCTTGTTTTACTAAATGAATCCTTTCATAGCTTTGGTTGGAGGGAAGTGGAAGCCTGTTTGAAACATCTTCATTGTTTTGGTCTCTTGGGGTATTTTCTTCTCTTTTTCGGTGAGCGTGGTGAGCATATTTTTGCGTTGTCATAGTTCAGATGATTGGCGAGGTATAATTGTGAATAGAAGTGGCATGTTTCTCAATGAATAAGTATTGTATTACTTTAGGACAAGCAATGATTTAAGTTTGGGGGTTTGATGAGTTGGTAATTTTCCACTCATTAGGTTCTAAAACTTTAGTTTTTGCTTAGTTCTTGAGTTGATTATTTGGATTTTATGCCCTTTTTTCTTTTTTTATCGTGCAGATGACTAAATGTGAAGAAAAGAGCAAAAATGGAGCAAAAAGAAGGGCTGAAAGTAACGACTCGTGGTCAGCCACCACTAGTCATCATGTCAGTCCTGAGGTGGTTCTAGAGGGAGATTTTGAAATTTATCCAGTGTATTTGACGTGAGGTGACCACGAGTCATGGTATCTGGGGATGAGTTTTCATGTCGCTCGTTAGGAGCCCCGGTCGATCAATTATCCAGTAGATTTGACGATCAAACCAACGGATCGTGAGCCCAGGTGACGACTCGTCAGGTCGTCCACTAGGATCCCCTGACAGTTATTTTCAGCAATTTTAGTAAGGGCTTTTTCATTAAATAATAAATATCTCTTTCTTTTCTTTTTCACTAGGGTTACGTTATTTGTATGAAGAATTTGTCTGTATTTTCATTTGTAATTCCTATGTTTTAAGGGCCTATACTACGTCGTTTTAAGCTCGTATTAGAGGATTTTTAGCAGCAAAAAACCTATATTAGACCATATACTTTCATGCATGCAAGGTTTGAGGTTTGAGGAGAAGAATCAAGGTGAAATCTCATGGTTTTCAAAGGGGAATCTCAGCTGGCCAATTAGGAAGAGTTAGAATTCTTCAATCCCAGGTATGTAAGGCTATGAGTGGGTGCTTTCTTCCATACCCATGCCCATTCTCTGTCAAACTGTGATTTAATTGGCCTATGAATAAGTGTGGGGTTTTGCCCAATTGCATGATTATTCAATCTCTACACATGGGTATGATTAGATTGTATTTATATTGATGATTTATTAAGCTTGGGCAGATTCTAATCCGTTTGCCCTTATAAAATTGTTTTCTAAAAATTTAAATCTGAAACGCCCATGGGTAAAGAGTTCAGAAAGGAAGAGATTCTTGATAAATGTGTGATGATGATGAAGTTTATGATAAAAAGTATGTTTCTAAATATACCCATGACTATGTTGATTTTTTAAAAATGAATTGATTAGATTCAAGTATGATAAAACTTTGGGTGATGCCCACATATTGATTTAAAGTAATGATTTTCCCGACATAAGCGTACCACATGGTTTGAAGTGAAATTTCCTCAATTATTATTATTATAAATTCTATCTTGTGGTATGTTGAGTGAATATTCTTTACGTAGCTTACCACATGATTTGGAGTAGATGCTCCCACCTATGATTGAGCTTATGGTATGTTTCGAAATAAAGCTTCTCATATGCATGATTTCATAATTGAGATGTAGGTCATTAGTGAGCTTTGTCAATAGACAATGTTGAGCTTCATTTCATACAATGTTGAATTGTGCATGATTTCATGTTGAGCTTTATCATTAGACGATGTAGTGTTTCGTTATATACGATGTAGAGCATTGCATGTTTTGGGAGAAGAGTATAGCACCGAGCGGGTTAACGGTTGATTACCCTATTCCCCAGAACTACGCGCCAACGTAGGTCAATACTAATATATTATTGGAACCTCCCTTGTGAGCTATCCCTGGCCTGATTGGCCCTTGATCTTGATATCTATATCATGGTAGCGTCCTTAGCCTTGGCAAGGTTTTGGACAGCTATGTGATCTTGGGCAGATTTATATGCCCAAGTGATGCTCAAACGTATCATTTTCGCCTTGTTTATTGTGCAATGTGTATACATTTTCATGTAATTGGTAATAAAATATGAATTTATACTAACCAACATGATTAGCATTGTTTTGTAGGAAAAATGTGATTTTGAGGAGCTAAACGGCATGTTGGAACAATATCGGAGTTGGACTTGGATTCGAGCACGAAAAAGGCATTGGACTGCACAATATAAAGGGGCTCCGCGATGGAGCCGTGTCACGCTACCATCGCGGATGCACTCTGCCTGGAGGGTGAATAATTTGTCAATTTTCAGTGGATCCTCGCGACAGCTCCGTGGCACGGAGGCAAGCCTCCGCGTTGCACGCCGTGCCACGTTGAAGCTTTATTCCCGGACCCCAAATTTCCAGTAAGGGTCCGCGTCCACGCCGTGTCACGGAGGCAAGCCTCTGTGTTACCCTCCGTGACACGTTGCTTGTTATTACGGGAAAAATTCCCATCAGTATAAATAGAACACTTAGGCTTATTTTTAATTAATTCAGACTTGGTGGAGCAAGGACGTGGGTTACAGGCAGTTGAGGGACGAAAAAGCTCAAGGTTTTTCTCTCTTTCTTTCTTCTTTCAATCAATTTTTTGTATGATTAACACTTGTTTTAGGATGATTAATCCACAAATGAGTGGCTAATTCTCTTCCTTGCTGAGGTTATGAACAATGGTGATGAATTTTGATTATTGAATTATATGGTTTTTCATCTTCTTCTTCCATGTTGTTCTATTAATTCTTGTTTCTACTGCATTGGTGTGTGGCCGACATTAATGTACATCTAAAAAGTCCAATTTCACTCGAGAGAGCACGAAATTGGAAAGTTGTGAATTAATAGGGTATTGTTCTTAACTTGATTTGGGAAAATTGAGTTTTGATGTGCTTTCCTGATAGAAATATACTTGAAAGCCGTATTAGTCAATTTAGGAACCGGAATTGTATTGCTAGGTCATAAATTGCATTTGATCACAGAAATGTAGACGGATGGTTTATGATTCTTAAGTGAGATTAAATGCGAGAGTTTTAATCTCTAGGCTAATGTTCTTGGCTAGCAACAGGAAGAGAAGATTAACCAAATTATGATTATAATCAAGTTCATTACATGTTCTTAACCTTGGCATGCTCATATCCATAGTTTCAATTCAAAGTAGATATTTGTTAATAGTTTAGTATATAATTTATAAACAAATTATTTAACTTTTGGTTACTTTGTTGTCAGCATATATAGAAGTAAGATAGAATATAGTATACTTGAGCAATTGTTACTTATCCAGAGTCTCCTTGGTTCGATACTTGGCTTACTTAAGCCACTTACTACTTGTTTGACCACGTGCACTTGCGTGTTGATTTTTAACCCCAACAAACGCACCGAAAAAGTTTTTGGCGCCGTTGCCGGGGAGACTAGGCAATTGGTGAAATTGTATTAAGTGTAAATTTACTGTATTTTTATTTTATTTTCTTAAGTGTTGACAACTTGGTCTTAGCCTGTATTTTGCAGACTTGATTTCTGTGAACACTGGCAAGGGACAAGGAGCTGGTGGAATCTTATATAGAGCCTGAACGTGAATTTCATAGTAAACGCAGAGAAGCTCTACAAAAGAAGCTGCAGTTGCTCAGACAGACTATTGTGGAGCAACAAAATCCACCGGTTGTGAGGGCAGTGTTAGTGCCCGACGAAGCAGCAGCAAGGCCGGTTCGCGAGGTGGCAATCCCACATGCCAACAATGTACATTCAAGTATCCGCAAACCAGAGCCTGGAGGGAGATTTGAACTCAAGCAGAATATGGTGCAACTGTTGCACACAAGCGGGCAATTTACCGGTCTCCCTCATGAAGACCCACAACAACATCTCCAGAACTGTTTGGAGATAAGTGACACTTATATACCTGCTGGAGTGTCACCTGATTATGTTCGGCTCACACTATTTCCGTTCTCATTACTTGGTGAAGCCAAGAGGTGGTTAAAAGCTGAGCTACCAAATTCTATTTCAACGTGGGATGATCTTGCACGAAAGTTTTTGATAAGATTTTTTCCCTCTGGTAAAATAGCCAGACTTAGAAGTCAAATTCTAAGTTTCAAACAGAGGGAGGGGGAAAATTTGTATCAAGCCTGGGAAAGATTTAAATCCATGTTGCGGGACTGTCCTCATCATCATCAGTCCAATGAGGTGTTGGTGCACACATTTATTGAGGGTTTGGAACCCCATAGTAAAATTTTGTTAGACTCAGCAGCTGGAGGGCAAGCACTGGAAAAGACTTATGAGGAGCTGTACACTTTGCTCAACCGGATTTCACAGGGCAATCCAGAATGGAATGCTGATTCATCACGGGGTGGAGCAAGGAAAGCAGCAGGAGTGCTTGAAGTGGATGGATTTACAGCTATCGCTGCACAGATAGCTGCCTTACAGAATCAGTTGAACAACCACTTCAGCAACATGAATTTGAACCAGCCTTCAGCTTCAGTCAATGCGGTCCAGCAAATGTGGTGTGAAGTGTGTGGAAGCAGTGAGCACTCAGCTGAGTGCTGTGGAGCAAACCCAGATTCGGTTAACTTTGTGGGTAATGCACAAAGAAATCAGCAGCAGTTTGGTAGCGGCTACAACTCAAATTGGAGGAACCATCCAAAATTTTCGTGGGGTAGCAACAACCAACAAGGCCAAAGTTCGGGTCAGGGTATGCAAAGAAATCAAGGAGGGCAACAGAAATACCAATCTCAATTCAGAAATCACAATGCCCCTCCTCCACCACCATCACCTAGCATTGAGGAGATGTTCAAGACCATGATCGCTAATCAGGCGCAATTGCAGGCTGACTATGTTAAATTGGCAGCCGAAGTGAAAAATAATCAATTAGCGACCAAGGCTCTTGAGTATCAATTTGGGCAATTTGCTAGTGCCCAAAACACAAGGCCCAGAGGAGGACTGCCTAGCGACACGGATCCAAATCCGAAGGAGGTAAATGCAGTGACCACAAGAAGTGGTTTGCAGCTGAAGGAGGTGGAACCAGAAAGACCACCTCAAAAGTCAGGAGCAACAGATGTTGAGGAAGAGCAAACTTCGGATAGGGGGAAGACCAAAGAAGCTGAATCAGAAAGACCTCCACCCCCGTTCCCTCAACGACTCAAGAAACACAAGGAGGAGGCGTGTTTCAAGAAATTTATGGAGGTGCTTAAACAGGTACATGCTAATTTATCTCTTGTTGATGTCTTGCAGGGAGTGCCAAAATATGCCAAATATATTAAAGACATCGTGGCCAACAAAAGTCGTTTGACTGAGTATGCCACGGTAGCTTTGACGGAGGAATGCACTTCTCGGATCCAAAATAGACTGCCTACAAAGCTAAAAGACCCTGGAAGTTTTACTATCCAGCTTACTATTGGGCAGAGTATCCGAGCTCGTGGATTGTGTGACTTGGGGGCGAGCATAAATCTGATGCCATCTTCGGTATTCAGAAAGTTAGGTCTAGGGAGTCCTAGACCTACAACCGTAATCTTGCAGTTGGCAGAAAGATCCTTAGCTAGGACGGATGGCATTGTTGAGGATGCGCTTGTGCAAGTGGGATCCCTCATTTTCCCTGTAGATTTCATTGTTCTAGATTTTGAACCAGACGCGGAAGTCCCATTTATTTTGGGACGATCCTTCTTGGCAAACGGGGAAGCATTAATCGACGTGGCTGTGGGTCAACTTACAATGCGAGCACATGACAAGGTGGAGGTATTTGATGTGTTAAAAGCCATGAAGCTGCCAGCTATAAATGAGGAGCTTTCGGAAATTAATGTGGTTGAGCATGAAGAAATTTGGCAGATTGTTGAATCTCAAGACCCATTGGAAAGAGCGTTGACACACTCTGATCATTTTGGGGATAGAGAGGCGTGTGGAATGGTCCAATTATTTAATGGAGCACAGAATCATCCGAGGAGACAAGAATTTCAATCATTGATGAGATCTCTAGAGCCTTTGCCGAAACCATCCGTTGAGGAGGCACCGAAGCTGGAGCTGAAAGAATTGCCTCCCCATCTAAAATATATCTTTTTGGGGGAGGGGGAGACGTTACCAGTTATCATCTCTGCAGACTTGACGGAGGCACAGGAAAAGGCAGCATTGGGTGTCCTTAGAAAGAGGAAGAAAGCAATGGGTTGGCAAATGTCTGACATTCAGGGTATTAATCCAGCTTTCTGCACACATAGGATATTCATGGAGACAGGAGCCAAACCAACCGTTCAGCCGCAACGGAGACTTAATCCAGCAATGAAGGATGTGGTAAGGAAAGAAATAATTAAGTGGCTTGATGCAGGTGTGGTCTACCCAATTTCAGACAGTGAGTGGGTCAGCCCCGTTCAATGTGTTCCAAAGAAAGGGGGGATGACTGTAGTCACCAACGAGAAAAATGAGTTGATCCCTACTCGAACCGTCACAGGCTGGCGGATTTGTATGGACTACAGAAAGTTAAACGAAGCTACGAGGAAAGATCATTACCCCATCCCTTTTATTGATCAAATACTTGATAGGTTGGCAGGACAGGAGTATTATTGCTTTCTTGATGGGTACTCTGGTTATAACCAAATAGCCATAGCTCCGGAGGATCAAGAGAAGACTACTTTCACCTGTCCTTATGGGACATATGCTTTCAGGCGGATGCCATTTGGGTTATGCAACGCACCCGCCACATTCCAGAGATGCATGATGGCTATTTTCCATGACATGGTTGAGGATTTTGTTGAGGTATTTATGGATGACTTTTCTGTTTTCGGTAATTCGTTTGCTACTTGTTTGCAGAATCTTGACAGGGTGCTGGCTCGATGTGAAGAATCCAACCTTGTAATAAACTGGGAGAAATGCCACTTCTTAGTGAAGGAGGGGATTGTCCTGGGCCACAAAGTATCTAAAAAGGGATTGGAAGTCGATCGTGCTAAGATCGAGGTTATTGAAAAATTGCCACCACCAGTGTCAGTGAAAGGTGTGCGCAGTTTTCTGGGGCATGCAGGATTCTACAGACAATTCATCAAAAAATTTTCCAACATTTCTAGACCACTATGCAGACTGCTAGAAAAAGAGGTAAAGTTTGAGTTGAATGATGAGTGTGTTACAACATTTGAAAAGTTGAAGCAGAAATTGATAGAAGCATCTATACTTACTTCTCCTGATTGGGAACAAGCATTTGAGCTGATGTATGATGCCAGTGATGTGGCTATGGGAGCCGTATTGGGACAAAGAAAAAATAGAATTTTCCATTCTATTTATTATGCAAGCAAAACACTGAATACGGCCCAGAGCAATTACACAGTCACAGAAAAGGAAATGCTAGCTCTGGTGTTTGCATTTGACAAATTCAGGTCCTATTTGGTGGGTTCGAAAGTTGTGGTGTACACCGATCATGCAGCTATTCGGTACCTATTCAACAATAAGGATGCTAAGCCCAGATTGATTAGATGGATCTTATTGTTGCAGGAGTTCGACCTTGAGATCAGAGACAGAAAGGGGAGCGAGAACCAAGTAGCAGATCACCTATCACGACTGGAAAGTCGGTCGCATGTGATGAAAAGTGATAACATAAATGAAGATTTCCCCGATGAGCAACTCTTGGTAGTGGGAGAAGCTGAAGTTCCCTGGTATGCAGACATAGTCAACTTGCTAGTGAGCGGAGTTCACCCACCTGAGAGAACAGACCAACAAAGAAGGAAATTGAGGCATGACAGCCGACATTATGTATGGGATGAGCCATATTTGTTTAAACAGGGACCAGATCAGGTGATGAGAAGATGCATCCCAGAGAGTCAGATAGCAGAAGTGTTGAGGGGCTGCCATTCTTCGTTGTATGGAGGGCATCACGGAGGCGAGAGAACAGCGCACAAGGTTCTACAGTCAGGTTTCTTTTGGCCAACACTGTTCAGAGACTTTATGGCATATGTCAAAATGTGTGATAGATGTCAGCGTACAGGATCAATTGGCAGAAGACAAGAGATGCCTTTGCAGAATATACTGGAAGTTGAGCCCTTTGATGTATGGGGCATTGATTTCATGGGTCCATTCCCACCGTCATTTGGTAATCGTTACATCTTGGTGGCTGTAGATTATGTATCAAAATGGGTGGAAGCAATAGCTTGCCCCAGAAATGACAACAAGGTAGTAACGAAGTTTGTGAAAAAACACATTCTCATAAGATTCGGGACACCCCGAGCAATTATCAGTGATGGAGGGGCTCATTTTGTCAATGCAAGTTTCAAGAAATTACTAGCCAAGTATGGGGTGCGCCATAAAGTGGCAACAACATACCACCCCCAAACTAGTGGGCAAGTAGAGGTGTCAAATAGGGAGGTGAAGCAAATCCTTCAGAAAACAGTGAATACACAACGGAATGATTGGTCAAGCAAACTCGATGATGCGTTGTGGGCTTACCAAACTGCTTATAAGACACTTATTGGAACCTCACCATACCGATTGGTCTATGGCAAAGCATGCCATCTCCCGGTGGAATTAGAGCACCAAGCTTTCTGGACTGTCAGAAAGCTAAATATGGACTCAGAGCTGGCGGGCAAAAAGAGACTAATGCAGCTCAGTGAACTTGATGAGTTCCGCTGGCATGCCTATGAGAGTGCTAAGTACTATAAGGAAAGAACCAAAAGATGGCATGATAAGCATGTGGTGCATCGCATTTTCGAGCCGGGACAGAAAGTTTTGCTCTTTAATTCGAGGTTGAAGTTGTTTCCTGGAAAGCTGAGGTCTAAATGGTCGGGACCATTTGAAGTGGTAAGAATGACCCCTCACGGGGCGGTAGAACTGTGGCAAGAAGATCGGAGTGCCACGTTCTTAGTAAATGGGCAGAGGTGTAAGCACTACTGGGGGGAGGACAATGATCGTGAGAAATCGTCCATCACCCTAGTGGACAATTGAGCATAAAGGACGTCGAGCCGCGACGGTAAACCAGGCGCTGCATGGGAGGCAACCCGTGAAAAATATATTTTTTCTTTTATTTTGTAAAAGTGTAAATAGATTTTATTTTAATTTTCTTTTTCCTGATTTAGTACAAATTTTTCGTTTTAGTAGTATTTTTTTTTCATTTTAGTTAGTGAAACTTATTAATCTAACCAATTTTGTTTAGTGAGGTGATTTTCAGGTCAAACGGAGAAAAAGGTGCACGAAATCGTGAAGGAAAAGGTGAGGTATGAAAAAATGAATAAAATGCAGAGACAGTGAGCTGGGGCGATAGCTCCGTGTCACGGAGGAGGACCTCCGCGTTACCCTCCGTGACACGTTGAGGTTTACTCTGGAATTTTCAAAAATTCCAGAGGGCTATCGCGATGGCTCCGTGTCACGGAGGCAGTGCACCGCGATGCACTCCGTGACACGTTGCTTTATGATTTGTGACGGGTCACACCGGGTTGCCGGGTGACCCGCGTGTTTTTCTTCATTTTAAACCCCGAAAACCCCCTTTTCCCCTCATTTTTACACTTCTCCGCGACCAAACGTCCCAAAACCCCTCCCCCATCAACGTGCCACGGTATAAAGCTAAGAAATTATTGAGTTTTCTTCGGTTCTTCAACTACGAGGTATGTTTTCCTATTCCCTCTCAAGTTTTTGTCGAATTTATTCGAAATTAAGCATGGGAGGTGAGATAAATCACCCTAAGTTGAAATTTAGCATGAAATTGAGTTATTCCTTGATTGATAAATGTTCGGAATGTTGTAATGAGCGTTCGAACTTGTCGATTGCGTGAATGATTCGAATTTGATTGCGAAATTAAATTCTAGGGCTTGGTTGTTGAATTCGAAATTGGTAAATTTGTGAATTATATGCCGGGTTGTATGTATTGAATTGAGAGAAGTCGTTGTAGAATATTGTTTGAATGTAATAGACGACGAATTCTCGGGTTTTTGGGAGAATGTTGAAAATTGTTCGAATTGGTTTGATTATACAGGTTCACATGTATATAGAATTTTTGTTGTTATTTTTGTTTTGTTGTTTTCTTTGCTAAGTGCGATGGTTGAATTGCTAGCGATGGTAGTGATTGGAATTAGCTGTATGAAGTCTGAGTAGTACGTTAAAGTTATACCGTCGAATTTTTCTTTGCGAACGCACTAAGCATGAATTGTATAGTTGTTAGTTTTTGGTGTAAATAAAGTTATTCTTGTCGTAGTATCGTAACCGTAGCTAAGGACTAAGTGTGGGGTAAACTTAACTTAACCCGACCTTAGCCGAAGCTAATATTCATTTAACTTGACATTTTGCTTATTTATTTGTGTTGACAGGTAAAATGGCAAGTAGGCAGGATAAGGGTAAGGGTGCATCTACTTCAGGCACCGGGAGAAAAAGACTTAGACTGGGCACAGCAGTCCCAGCTGCACCGGTAGTTCCGTGCAGCCAACGCCGCCAATACGGAACGAGGTGGGTAACCGATGAAGGGAAGAAGTGGTACACCAAACACAAGGAGAATAAATACTTCCCCGAGGAGCATATTGCATGGGAACCATTAGCACAGGAGTTCCCCCGCATAGTGCAAAGGATCGAGGCACCTGGGCTCAGCTTCATATTTCAGGAGCCCAAGGAATGCAACCTACATCTAGTCCGGGAGTTCTATGCAAATTGGAACCCAGCAATCAGAAGCCACACAATCAAGATCAGAGGGCAGATAGTCACTCTGGAACCCCAGCAATTAAATGCCATCATTGGAGCGCGGGACACAGACGCCCACGTTCTCCGCCAGCTGAACATCACCCCACCATATGCCGATATCAGACGCACTCTGTGTGGGGCTCGATCCACAGCCAGATGGAGCAGACATAAGGAAAGGGGTTACCACCAGACTCTGCCGTATTCTCAAATGAACAGGGAGGCCAGAATTTGGCTGAAGATAGTCTGTTCGTGCCTAATCCTGGGGGTGCACATGACTGATGTGGCCTGGGACCGTGTGTGCCTGGTGTATGCCCTGACGAAAGGGCTGGAGATTAATGTTGGGGCGGTCATCATATCCGCCATGAAGAGAGCCCGACTACACCAGGGCCACAGGTATGGGTTCGGAGGACTTATCACCACCTTTCTCCGGGGCCTCGACGTAGAGGAAGAGGCTTTGGATTACATCCCGCAGTTGAAGCGGAGGGCCCTTGACGTGACCAAAACTAAGGCCCTCGACACCACACACGGGCCAGTGCAGACTTTGGGCGAGCGACATGCTCGTGACGACCAGTACATGGCACGGATGTTCGGAATGCAAATGCTCCAGCTTCGGATTGGTGGGAGACCAGCCACAGAGGAGGAACTATGGCAGCTCGAGATGGATTACCCGTTTGGCGAAAACGCCAGGGCTCTATGCCGAGTGGGGCTAGCCTTTGTAGAGCCCACTGACGATGATGTCCCCACGGACGAGGAGACACGTCGGGAGGACTCCGATGTGGAGTCCGATGATGACGATGGAGGTGACTCGGACATGGGCGATGAGGCAGCAGCACCTAATGAAGAAGTCGAATATTTTGGCTAATCAGGGAGTTCCACCACCCAATTTTGTGATTTTAATTTTTGTGAACACTGGGGACAGTGTTCGATTTAAGTGTGGGGTGGGGAGTAGTTAGGTGCTGGGGCTGGGCTGGTTTGCCTGTATGTTTTTCCTCTGTTTGTTTTGTATGTTTATGTTGCCCTGTGTTTGTGAAGTGCAAAGTGCAAACTGCTCTGTATTTGTACATATTTGTGGTAATTGATGTGTGTTGTGTGAAATGTTGTGGTTGCCAGCAAACTGCTCTGTATTTGTACATATTTGTGGTAATTGATGTGTGTTGTGTGAAATGTTGTGGTTGCCAGCTAAGTCTGTAAATATTTTTTGTAAATATTTTCTTAATTTTTTTTTCTCTATCGAAATGATCGATATTTTTAAAATTTTGCGAAAATATTTTGTACATATTAAAAAAAAATTTTGTAAATATTTTCTCTATCGAAATGATCGATGTTTGCAAAAATTTTCAATTTTTATTTTTGGGTTTCTCGGAGTTTGTTTTCGGTTCTTTTACCGAGAATAGTCCCATTGAACCGAAGTCATAGTTAGTGACCGTTCCCTATGATGGATGGATGACGACCGTCTTAAGGGAAATGTAGTCGGTAGGAGTAGTGATTTCAATTTATTTTCAGTTTTTTTTTGGGTGGATTGCATCACTGAACCTGTAGTTACTATATGGTTGCGAAATGTTGGTTGCGTGTTGTAACTGATATTCAAAATGTAAAAGTGATTCGTATGAAAGCATGCAGTTTTGTAAATATGTTGAGATACCTAGGCTGTAGAGTTCGATTCGGTGTGATTGAGGCTTAATTTTTGAATTCATGTAATTGGGTAATTAAAGAGTCTGTGAATGCATCTTGAATCGAGCATGTGCACGAAGTGTGAAGTGAGGTATTGTTGTTCCATGCTATTGTGAAGTGTCTAGAACTTTCCTGGTGTGTGTACAAAATGAAATGAAGGAGGTGTAGTGTTGGAAAGGATGTAGGCATTTCTTTGTCTTAACCGAGAGTTTCTATTTTTTTCTTGTCATACTCTACCTTTTTATGTGATTATATACCCTAGTCAGCCCGTTGAGCCTTTAGCCGATTATTTCTTTCTTTTGTCCAAAAATGTATAAACTGAGCTTAATTCTTTCTTTTCATTAGCCGTAAAGTCTATACAAAACTCTTAAGCGCTTAAGAAGAACAAAAAAAAGATTTTTTCCAAAGTGTCAAAGAGTGAGAATGGTGAAAAGAAAAAGAAAAGCAGAGTGAGGAAAGAAAAGAAAAGGTTGAAGAGGCACTTGTTATAATGAAATGATAATGAAGGTGCATGAGAAACCTTTGTTGTTGTGTCAAGTGTGTTTGATGAAATGGGTCATACGAAAGTAAACCAGCATGAATGGGATGATGAAAAAAGAAAAGAGAGAAACAATGTCTATGAGTTGATGGGAATGTGTTGAAAAGGCGCTTAATGATGCTAGTGGCTATTATTGGCTAATCCAATATATACTAGTTCCATAGCTTCCATTACAATCCATTGAAGTCCTACGTGATCTTACATTGCATTTCTTTATATTAGTGGAGTAATACACTAAGGGCAAGCCTATGGGTCATGACATGATGCATGTGAATTCTTTTGGGAGAGAGAGTGAAATTAATTTTTACATGCCCCTACTTGAATGTTTGTGTGTCACATGAACAAAAAGGGGAAGATTCTCTTGAGTTGTGAGGGCACATGCTTGATGAAAGATTGATTTTCATGTCGGATATCTTGATTAGCTGATTTGCATGAGTTTGCCGATATCGAGGGTCGATTCTTAAAGTCTAGGAAGTCTTAATGTATTAAAGGTCATTGCATTGTTAAGACCATGCATGTTTTCTTGATGATTTACAATATTGAATGATCGGTATGACCGTAGCTCAAATTGTTGCACCTTAGTAGCGAAGGTTGGGATGTAATTTGCATGAATTGTGTATATGTTGTTCGAGGACGAACAAGGATTTAAGTGTGGGGTAAGTGATCTTTGGCAGATTTATATGCCCAAGTGATGCTCAAACGTATCATTTTCACCTTGTTTATTGTGCAATGTGTATACATTTTCATGTAATTGGTAATAAAATGTGAATTTATACTAACCAACATGATTAGCATTGTTTTGTAGGAAAATGTGATTTTGAGGAGCTAAACGGCATGTTGGAACAATATCAGAGTTGGACTTGGATTCGAGCATGAAAAAGGCATTGGACTGCATAATATAAAGGGGCTCCGCGATGGAGCCGTGTCACGCTACCATCGCGGATGCACTCTGCCTGGAGGGTGAATAATTTGTCAATTTTCAGTGGATCCTCGCGACAGCTCCGTGGCATGGAGGCAAGCCTCCGCATTGCACGCCGTGCCACGTTGAAGCTTTATTCCCGGACCCCAAATTTCCAGTAAGGGTCCGCGTCCACGCCATGTCACGGAGGCAAGCCTCCGCGTTACCCTCCGTGACACATTGCTTGTTATTCCGGGAAAAATTCCCATCAGTATAAATAGAACACTTAGGCTTATTTTTAATTAATTCAGACTTGGTGGAGCAAGGACGTGGGTTACAGGCAGTTGAGGGACGAAAAAGCTCAGGGTTTTTCTCTCTTTCTTTCTTCTTTCAATCAATTGTTTGTATGATTAACACTTGTTTTAGGATGATTAATCCACAAATGAGTGGCTAATTCTCTTCCTTGCTGAGGTTATGAACAATGGTGATGAATTTTGATTATTGAATTATATGGTTTTTCATCTTCTTCTTTCATGTTGTTCTATTAATTCTTGTTTCTACTGCATTGGTGTGTGACCGACATTAATGTACATCTAAAAAGTCCGATTTCACTCGAGAGAGCACGAAATTGGAAAGTTGTGAATTAATAGGGTATTGTTCTTAACTTGATTTGGGAAAATTGAGTTTTGATGTTCTTTCCTGATAGAAATATACTTGAAAGCCGTATTAGTCAATTTAGGAACCGAAATTGTATTGCTAGGTCATAAATTGCATTTGATCACAGAAATGTAGACGGATGGTTTATGATTCTTAAGTGAGATTAAATACGAGAGTTTTAATCTCTAGGCTAATGTTCTTGGCTAGCAACAGGAAGAGAAGATTAACCAAATTATGATTATAATCAAGTTCATTACATGTTCTTAACCTTGGCATGCTCATATCCATAGTTTCAATTCAAAGTAGATATTTGTTAATAGTTTAGTATATAATTTATAAACAAATTATTTAACTTTTGGTTACTTTGTTGTCAGCATATATAGAAGTAAGATAGAATATAGTATACTTGAGCAATTTTTACTTATCCAGAGTCTCCTTGGCTCGATACTTGGCTTACTTAAGCCACTTACTACTTGTTTGACCACGTGCACTTGCGTGTCGGTTTTTAACCCCAACAAATGCACCGAACACTCTGCCCACTTGAGTATAATAGTCGGGACCACGTAAGCTCTATTGTGGTATGTCGGTTAAGTGACGAGTCTCCCACTGTCTATATCATTTGAATTTGCATATCCATTACTCATGATAACTATCTTATGCATGATGTTCAAAAAGCAAGCTTTGACTCATTGTTCAGCTTTTGATATAAATTTTATGTTTTAGCTTTGACTCGTGCGAGTCAGTTATGAGGTTCTAAAGCCATGCATGAACACGTTATGATAAGAGTGCGATTTCAGAATGAATCCATGTACTTTTCTACTTACTCTTGAAAGCTTATGATATGTATGAATGGTTTTAAATGATTTATGTTACCAAAGCGGTTTTACTTACCTTGCATACTCGGTACATTCCACGTACTGACCACATACCTTCTGTGCTGCATCGTTTCATGATACAGGATCTATATCACAGTTTCATCCTCGTTCGTAGCCGCTATCAGGGTTAGCACCTGCTATATTGCTGAGTCCTTATCTTTCGAGGACTAGACTTTCAGTTACCTTGGATGTGTTTTCAGTTTCAGTATTGTTGAGCTAGTTGGGGGTGTTGTCCATCAGCTCATCTAGATTAGAGGCTTATAAGACTAAGACATGTATTCATCTTCAGACATTCATTTTGTTGTTATGTTAAGTTAGACTTCCGCTGAGGTTATAATTGTGTTTCTTCATGTTTATTGATGAGTTAGTTAAATGCTTATGCCATGGGTTGACTTGGGGTATCTCGGGGTCACTTGTCCCGTGTCTACGATCCGGGTCTCCTCTCGAGTCATGAAAAACTTGGTATCAGAGCCATAGGTTTGAAGTGTCCTAGGGAGTCTTAAAGCAGTGTTAAGTAGACTCTTTTTCATGGGTGTGAAGTGAGCAACACTTATGACGAAGAGGCTATGAAACATTTTAGGAAATGTTCCCATCTTTCATGATCTATATCGTGCGATGAAAAGCCTTTCTATCCCTATAATTCGTGCTATTCGCGATTTCAGAATCATGGCTCCTCAAAGGATGAATGGAAGGAGGAATGGAGACGGTGAAGGCCACGAGGATGGCGTGGGTCGTGGGCATCAGCAGGTCCCACCAGTTCAGGAGCCTCAGGCACTGGAGCCAGCCGCCCACGCTGAGTTTCGGGCCGCTATTCAGATGCTTGCGTAGGCGTTGACCGCTCAGGTCAATCAACAGACCGTTGCGCATGTTCCGCAGAATGACAATTCAGCGGTAGCTCGAGTCAGGGACTTCTTGAGGATGAACCCGCCGAAGTTTCTTGGGTCTAAGGTAGATGAGGACCCGCATGAGTTCATAGATGAGGTTATCAAGATCACCCAGGTCATGGGGGTGAGTAGTGTTGAGTGCGCAGTGTTGGCCTCCTACCAGTTGAAGGGGGTTGCGCATATGTGGTTCCGTCAATGGAAGGATAACAGGGTCGCTGGAGCAGGTCCGATCATTTGGGAAGAGTTTCATGTTGCATTCCTGGATCAGTTCTTCCCTCGGGAGATGAGGGAGCTGAAGGCAGCTGAGTTTGTAAATCTAAAGCAAGGGAGGATGACAGTAGTAGAGTATTCCCTTGAGTTCACCCGCCTATCGAAGTATGCTCCTGAGTTGGAGGCCGACCAGAGGGCACGAGCGAGTAGGTTTGTGCATGGGAGAGTAGGCTACTTGGATAAGGAATACAGGATTGCTATGCTCTATCAGCATATGGACTTTCCTCGGATGGTGTTGTACGCCCAGCAGATGGAGGTGGCACATTTGAGAGGGAGAGAGGAAAAGAGGGCCAGGACTGATGATCACAGATTTCCTCAGTCTAGGTCAGGAGGTGGGCACTGTCAGCAGACCTACCATAGATCATTTGCCCCAGCTTCATCAACTTTGAGTATGCCATCTCTTCTTAGGACTGATCAGAGAGGGCGAGCATCAGGCTCAAGGGTTCAGAGCAGTAGGCCCGTAGATTCAGGTGTCCCAGCTTGTTACAGATGTGACTAAGGGTGTGCAGGCCAGTGCTTGGCAGGTTTGGGTGCGTGTTTTAGGTGCGGGCAACCAGGGAACATACTTAGAGATTGTCCAGCAGCAAGACATGATTAGGTTGGGTGCTATGGCCCCGCTTCTAGCAGCAGCCCCACTCCCTCACTCAGCACATAAGGGGGCGTCTATAAGTGCAGCTGGCGGTCAGCGCCAAAATAGATTCTATGCCCTAGAATCCCGTCAAGAGCAGGAGGTCTCCCCGGACGTGGTTACTGGTATGTTACGAGTCTTCCATGTTGATGTTTATGCTCTGTTAGATCCTGGCCACCTTGTCCTTTATGACACCTTATGTAGCCAGTAGCTTCGGAGTTAGTCCCGATGTCTTGTAAAAATCCTTCTTAGTTTCTACTCCAGTAGGTGACTTAGTCATAGCCAGACGGGTGTATAGAAATTGCCTGGACTTGGTCCTCCATAAGGTCACCTCATCAGATCTGATAGAGTTAGCCATGATCGATTTCGATGTCATTCTCGACATGGATTCATTGTATGCTTGTTATGCTTCTATTAATTGCAGGACCCGGTCAGTAGAGTTCATATTCCCGGGTGAGCCAGTCTTAGGATGGAAGGGTAGTTCAGTTGTGCCTGTAGGTCGCTTCATTTCCTACCTCAAGGCCAGGAAGATGATTCCCAAGGGTTGCATGTATCATTTGGTTAGGGCCAAGGATGTTGACTCCGAGAACCCAACTTTCCAGTCAGTTCTAGTAGTACGTGAGTATCCAAAGGTCTTTTCGGATGATTTGCTAGCTATTCCTCCCTAGCGGGAGATTGACTTTGATATTGACCTCCTTCCCAATACCAGCCTATATCTATTCCTCCCTATAGGATGGCTCCATCCGAGCTAAAAGAGTTGAAGGATCAATTAAAGGATTTACTAGATAAGGGCTTCATTAGGCTGAGCCAGTTTCCATAGGGCGCACCAGTATTATTTGTTCGGAAGAAAGATGATTTTCCCTTCGTATGTGCATTGATTATCAACAGTTGACCAAGGTCACTATCAAGAACAGGTACCCTTACCCAGGATCGATGATTTGTTCGATCAGCTTCAGGGTGCTAAGTGTTTTACGAAAATAGATCTCAGATCTGGGTATCACCAGCTCAGAGTTCCGGAGATTGATGTCCCGAAGAGGGCATTCAGATCACGGTATGGTCATTACGAGTTTGTAGTTATGTCTTTTTGCCTAACGAATGCTCCTGCACCTTTTGTGGGCCTGATGAACAGGGTGTTCAAGCCATACTTGGACATGTTCGTGATCGTGTTCATTGATGACATCTTAATATACTCTCAGAGCAAGGGGAGAATGCCGCTCACTTGAGAGTAGTACTCAAGACCCTTAAGGACCTCCAATTGTATGCAAAGTTCAGCAAGTGTGAGTTTTGGTTGGACTCTGTGGCATTCTTGTGCCATGTGGTGTCTAATGAACGCATAAAAGTGGACTCGTAGAAAATTGAGGCGGTGAAGAATTGGCCTAGACCGGTGAATCCTTCAGATATTAAGAGTTTCTCGGGCTTAGCTGGCTACTATCTGAGGTTTGTGGAGGGTTTCTCAGCCATTGCAGTGCCTTTGACTAAGTTGACTCAGAAGAAGGTGAAGTTTCAGTGGTTGGAGGCTTGTGAGAAAAGCTTCCAAGAGTTGAAGACTCGACTTACTTCAGCACCAGTGCTGACCCTACCCGAGGGTAAGGATGGTTTTATGGTGTATTGTGATGCTTCCAAAGTTGGACTTAGGTGTGTGTTGATGCAGCGTGGGAGGGTGATAGCTTATGCCTCTCGACAACTGAAGGTGCATGAGAAGTACCCGGCTCATGATCTTGAATTGGCTGCGGTGGTTGTTCGGTGCGTTTGTTAGGGGTTAAAAACCGACACGCAAGTGCACGTGGTCAAACAAGTAATAAAGTGGCTAAGTAAGCCAAGTATCGAACCAAGGAGACTCTGGATAAGTAAAATTGCTCAAGTATACTATATTCTATCTTACTTCTAAATATGCTGACAACAACGTAACCAAGAGTTAAATAATTTTTGTTTATAAATTATATACTAAAACTATTAACAAATATTTACTTTGAATTGAAACTATGGATATGAGCATGCCAAGGTTAAGAACAAGTAATGAACTTGATTATAATCATAATTTGGTTATTCTTCTCTTCCTGTTGCCAAGAACATTAGCCTAGAGATTAAACTCTCGTATTTAATCTCACTTAAGAATCATAAACCATCCGTCTACATTTCTGTGATCAAATGCAATATATGACCTAGCAATACAATTCCGGTTCCTAAATTGACTGATACGACTTTCAAGTATATTTCTATCAGGAAACCACATCAAAACCCAAGTTTCTCAAATCAAGTTAAGAACAATACCCTATTAATTCACAACTTTCCAATTTCGTGCTCTCTCGAGTGAAATTGGACTTTTTAGATGTACATTAGTGTCGGCCACACACTAATGCAGTAGAAACAAGAATTAATAGAACAACATGGATGAAGAAGATGAAAAACCATACAATTCAATAATCAAAATTCATCACCATTGTTCATAACCTCAGCAAGGAAGAGAATTAGCCACTCATTTGTGGATTAATCATCCTCAAACAAGTGTTAATCATACAAACAATTGATTGAAAGAAGAAAGAAAGAGAGAAAAACCCTGAGCTTTTTCGTCCCTCAACTGCCTGTAACCCACGTCCTTGCTCCACCAAGTCTCAATTCTGAAAAAATAAACCTAAGTGTGCTATTTATAGTAGTAGGACTCTTTCCCAGAATAACAAGCAACGTGTCACGGAGTGCATCGCGGAGCACGGCCTCCGTGACACGCTACGGACGCGGAAGCCCTCTGGAAAATCACCCGAAAATGGCCCAGGCAGCACCCTGCCGCGTTGGCAGCGTGTCACGCTGCTTGGGCAGCGCGTTGGAGGCCCTTGGTCGCGGAGGCCACCTGCCGTGGCACGTTGCCAACGCGCAGGTGGGCTGTTGTGAGCGGCCTGCTTGCCGTGGCACCTTGTCGACGCGCCGGTGTGCTGTTTTGTGCCTTCTCTTTGCCGACGTTCGCGTGTTGATTCCGTTTCCAAGCCTCTACTTCACCAACTCATGGATTAGTTGCTCAAAAGTCATCAAAACCTACAAAACAAAGGCTAATCATGTTGGTTAGCACATATCTTTACTTTATCTAAAATTACATGAAAATGTATACGATAACTTAGCTAAACAAGACTAATTTAAGTCATAAAGCCTATCCCGGGCATATATTTTTGCCCGTGATCACAACCCCACACTTAAAGCCTTGTTCGTCCTCGAACAACCTTTTACATATCATGCATATGGAGACTCCCACATAACTAATTTAGCAAGATAATTCAAGTTACGGCTATAATGATTACGTAAGATACAAGCTAAAAATAGAGCATGCCTGATTTGATCATTGAAATGAAGTACCACTATGTTAAGACTTCTTAACCTCAAGAATCGACTCTCAATTTTAGCAAACTCATGCAAATCAACTGACTAAGAAATCCCACATGATTTATATCCTTCCTTCAACATGTGCCCCTCACGGAAAGAAAGTTACCCATTTTCACATGCAAAAACAATTTTTATATCACAACATGTGTGGGTACATGCATAGAATTTCACTCACTCTCACAAAGAATTCACATGCATCATGTAATGACCCATAAGCTTGCCCTTAGTGTTTTATTCCACTAATTTAAGGATGTATGAATGTAAGATCAAGTAGGACTTTTTAGGTTGTAATGTAACTCAGGTGCGGGTAGGTACTATTGTGATCAGTAATAGTGACTATCTTTCCTAAGCGCTTTTAATACATCACGCCTTCATTACAAACTTCCCTTCCCTTACTTCACCTTTTTCTCCTTTTAGTTTTCTTTTTCCTCTTTTGTTCCCCCATTTCTTTCGGCACTTTTAGCTTATTAGTAGGGAGTTCTATACATAGCTTTTCATTTATTTATTTTCTTACTCCCTACTAATACTCACCCATATTCAAACAAGTGCACCCTCGACCTTTCTCAACTTTTATAATTGCTACTTTCCCTTCTTTTTCATTCTTCTCACTCCTTTACTCTTTCGGATTTTTCCTTTAAGCGCTTAGGAGTTTTGGTTCAAATTCAAGGCTAATGAAAGAAAAAGGATTAAGCTTATGTTGCAGCTATCAAAGAATAGGCTCAAGGCTCAATGGGGTTAACTAGGATTAATTATTCAAGGTAGGTATAATGAGGGATAAAAGTTTGGTTCATTCAAAGATATGCCTAAATCATCTCCTACAATTCACATCCTTCATTTCGTTTTATATACACACCAGGCAAGTTCTAGACATTTCATAATAGCACAGAATACTCAAAAACCTTACACTCATGGCACATGCTCAAATCAAGACACAATCAGTAGACTCTTACTCAGCTAATCACAAGAATTCAGAATTAAGCATCCATCATATTGAGTCAAATTCAAGAGCCTAAGTGTCTCAAACAAAGTTATACACTTGCATGCTTCACACTGAACATACTTGCATCTTACAATCACGTATAGCACATAACAAGAACATCAAGCACCAATTAGTTATGGTTTCAAAAACCCAAAACCTATCGACTAATTTTTCCTCAAGACGGTCGTCATCCATCCATCGTCAGAAACAGTCCTTAACTATGACTAAAAACATTATATACAGACGAAGGAAAGAAAGAAAAAGAAAATTTTTATTCTTTGGTTCAAAGACCCCCCCGTCGGAAAAGAACCGACAAGAAAAACCAACGGGTGATGAAGTGCTCCATTCAACAATTGGACCATCCCACAAGCTTCACTATCCCCAAAATGATCAGAATGTGTCAATGCTCTTTCTAATGGGTCTAGAGATTCAATAACCTGCCTAATTTCTCCTTGTTCAACCACACTAATTTCCGCAAGCTCCTCATCTATGGTTGGCAGCTTCATGGCTTTTAACACATCAAATACCTCTACCTTGTCATGTGCTTGCATTGTAAGTTTACCCGCAACGACATCAATTAATGCTTTTCCGGTTGCCAAAAAGGGACGTCCCAAAATAAATGGGACTTCAGCATCTGGTTCAAAGTCCAGAACAATAAAATCGACCGGAAAAATGAGGGAACCCACTTGCACTAACACATCCTCAACAATACCATCCGGTTTAGCTAAGGACCTGTCCACTAGCTGCAAGATTACTGTTGTAGGTCTAAGACTCCCTAGACCTAACTTTCTGAATACCGAAGATGGCATCAGATTTATACTTTCCCCCAAGTCGCATAATCCACGAGCTCGGATACTTTGCCCAATAGTCAGCTGGATAGTAAAACTTCCAGGGTCTTTCATTTTCGTGGGCAGTCTATTCTGAATCCGGGAAGTGCATTCCTCCGTTAAAGCCACCGTGGCATACTCAGTCAAACGACTTTTGTTAGCCACGATGTCTTTAATATATTTTGCATACTTTGGCACTCCCTGCAAGACATCAACAAGAGGTAAGTTAACATGTACCTGTTTAAGCACCTCCATAAATTTCTTGAAACACGCCTCCTCCTTGTGTTTCTTAAGTCGTTGAGGGAACGGGGGTGGAGGCCTTTCTGATTCTGCTTCTTTAGTCTTCCCCCTATCAGAACTTTGTTCCTCCTCAACATCTACTGCTCCTGACTTTTGAGGCGGTCTTTCCGGTTCCACCTTCTTCAACTGTAAGCCACTCCTCGTGGTCACTGCATTAACCTGCTTTGGATTAGGATCCGTGTCGCTAGGTAGTCCTCCTCTGGGTCTTGTATTTTGGGCACTAGCAAATTGCCCAAACTGATATTCAAGGGCCTTGGTCGCCAATTGATTGTTCTTCACTTCGGCTGCCAATTTAACATAGTCAGCCTGCAATTGTGCCTGATTAGCGATCATGGTTTTGAACATCTCCTCAATAGTCGGTGATGGTGGTGGAGGAGGGGCATTGTGATTTCTGAATTGAGCTTGATAGTTTTGTTGCCCTCCTTGATTTCTCTGCATACCCTGACCAGAACTTTGGCCTTGTTGGTTGTTGCTACCCCACGAAAAATTCGGATGGTTCCTCCAATTTGAGTTGTAGCCACTACCAAACTGCTGCTGATTTCTCTGTGCATTGCCCACAAAGTTAACAGAATCAGGATTTGCACCACAGCATTCAGCTGAATGCTCACTACTACCACATACTTCACACCACATCTGCTGGACTGCATTGACCGAAGCTGAAGGCTGGTTCAAGTTCATATTGCTGAAGTGATTATTTAACTGATTTTGCAAGGCAGCTATCTGTGCAGCGATAGCTGTAAATCCATCCACTTCAAGCACTCCCGCTGCTTTCCTTGCTCCACCTCGAGATGAATCTGCATTCCATTCTGGATTGCCTTGTGAAATTCGGTTGAGCAAAGTGTACAGCTCCTCGTAAGTCTTTTCCAGTGCTTGCCCTCCAACTGCTGAATCTAATAGAATTTTAGTGTGGGGTTCCAAACCCTCAATAAATGTGTGTACCAACACCTCATTGGACTGATGATGATGAGGACAGTCCCGCAACATGGATTTAAATCTTTCCCAGGCTTGATATAGATTTTCTCCCTCCCTCTGTTTAAAACATAGAATTTGACTTCTAAGTCTGGTTGTTTTACCAGAAGGGAAAAATCTAATCAAAAACTTCCGTGCAAGATCATCCCACGTTGATATAAAATTGGGTGGTTCAGCTTTTAACCACCTCTTAGCTTCACCAAGTAAGGAAAACGGAAATAAGGTGAGCCGAACATAATCAGGTGACACTCCAGCGGGTATATAAGTGTCACTTATCTCCAAAAAGTTTTGGAGATGTTGTTGTGGATCTTCATGAGGGAGACCAGTAAATTGCCCGCTTGTGTGCAAAAGTTGCACCATATTCTGCTTTAATTCAAATCTCCCTCCAGGCTCTGGTTTGCGGATGCTAGAATGTACATTGTTAGCGTGTGGGATTGCCACCTCGCGAACCGGCCTTGCTGCTGCTTCATCGGGCACTAACACTGCCCTCACAACTGGTGGATTTTGTTGCTCCATAATAGATTGTCGGAACAACTGCAGCTTTTTTTGTAGAGCTTCTCTACGTTGACTATGAAATTCACGTTCAGGCTCTAAGTAAGATTCCACCAGCTCCTTGTCCCTTGCCAGTGTTCACAGAAACAAAATCTGCAAAATACAGGCTAAGACCAAGTTGTTAACACTTACGAAAATAAAAATAAAAATACAGTAAATTTACACTAAAAACAATTTCACAAATTTGCCTAGCCTCCCCGACAACGGCACCAAAAACTTGTTCGGTGCGTTTGTTAGGGGTTAAAAACCGACACGCAAGTGCACGTGGTCAAACAAGTAATAAAGTAGCTAAGTAAGCCAAGTATCGAGCCAAGGAGACTCTGGATAAGTAAAATTGCTCAAGTATACTATATTCTATCTTACTTCTAAATATTCTGACAACAACGTAACCAAGAGTTAAATAATTTTTGTTTATAGATTATATACTAAAACTATTAACAAATATTTACTTTGAATTGAAACTATGGATATGAGCATGCCAAGGTTAAGAACAAGTAATGAACTTGATTATAATCATAATTTGGTTATTCTTCTCTTCCTGTTGCTAGCCAAGAACATTAGCCTAGAGATTAAAACTCTCGTATTTAATCTCACTTAAGAATCATAAACCATCCGTCTACATTTCTGTGATCAAATGCAATATATGACCTAGCAATACAATTCCGGTTCCTAAATTGACTGATACGGCTTTCAAGTATATTTCTATCAGGAAAGCACATCAAAACCCAATTTTCCCAAATCAAGTTAAGAACAATACCCTATTAATTCACAACTTTCTAATTTCGTGCTCTCTCGAGTGAAATTGGACTTTTTAGATGTACAGTAGTGTCGGCCACACACTAATGCAGTAGAAACAAGAATTAATAGAACAACATGGATGAAGAAGATGAAAAACCATACAATTCAATAATCAAAATTCATCACCATTGTTCATAACCTCAGCAAGGAAGAGAATTAGCCACTCATTTATGGATTAATCATCCTCAAACAAGTGTTAATCATACAAACAATTGATTGAAAGAAGAAAGAAAGAGAGAAAAACCCTGAGCTTTTTCGTCCCTCAACTGCCTGTAACCCACGTCCTTGCTCCACCAAGTCTCAATTCTGAAAAATAAACCTAAGTGTGCTATTTATAGTAGTAGGACTCTTTCCCGGAATAACAAGCAACGTGTCACGGAGTGCATCGCGGAGCACGGCCTCCGTGACACGCTACAGAGGCGGAAGCCCTCTGGAAAATCACCCGAAAATGGCCCAGGCAGCACCCTGCCGCGTTGGCAGCGTGTCACGCTGCTTGGGCAGCGCGTTGGAGGCCCTTGGTCGCGGAGGCCACCTGCCGTGGCACGTTGCCAACGCGTAGGTGGGCTGTTGTGAGCGGCCTGCCTGCCGTGGTACCTTGTCGACGCGCTGGTGGGCTGTTTTGTGCCTCCTCTTTGCCGACGTTCGCGTGTTGATTCCGTTTCCAAGCCTCTACTTCACCAACTCATGGATTAGTTGCTCAAAAGTCATCAAAACCTACAAAACAAAGGCTAATCATGTTGGTTAGCACATATCTTTACTTTATCTAAAATTACATGAAAATGTATACGATAACTTAGCTAAACAAGACTAATTTAAGTCATAAAGCCTATCTCGGGCATATATTTTTGCCTGTGATCAGTGGTGTTCGCATTGAAGATATGGAGACATTACTTTTATAGGGTCCACGTGGATGTATTTACGGACTAAAAGAGCTTGAAATATGTGTTCACACAGAAAGATCTAAATCTTCGGCAAAGTAGGTGGTTAGGTTACTTAATGAATATGACATGAGTGTCCTTTACCATCCGGGCAAGGCTAATGTGGTTGCGGATGCACTTAATAAGCTCTCAATGGAGAATGTGTCCCATGTGGATGAGGGGAAGAAGGAATTGGTGAAAGATGTTCACCGGCTTACAAGGATGGGAGTTAGATTGATTGATGGGACCGATGGTGGTGTTGTTGTACAAAACATGTTAGAATCATCCTTGGTGGTTGATGTCAAATCCAGGCAAGATGAGGATCCAAATTTGTGGAAACTGAAGGAGGCGGTGCAGAGTCAAAAGGTGGAGGTTTACTCCCAAGGGGGAGATCGTGTGCTACGATATCAGGGTCATCTATGTGTCCCAGATGTGGATGATTTGAGAGTTCGGATATTACATGAGGCACATGGTACCAGATATTCTATTCATCCAGGATCTACGAAGATGTATCAGGACTTGTAAGAAATCTATTGGTGGGATGGTATGAAGAAAGATATTGCGGAGTTCATAGTGAAATATCCCAACTTCCAGCAAGTGAAAGTTGAGCATCAAAGGCTAGGAGGCGTACTTCAGGATATTACCATTCCCACTTAAAAGTGGGAAGAAATCAATATGGACTTCACTAGAGGTCTACCTCATACTCGCAGGCAATACGACTCCATTTGGGTGGTGGTAGACTGGTTGACCAAGGCTGCACACTTTCTACTGGTAAAGACCACGGATTCAACAAATGATTATGCTAAGCTCTATATTTGGTAGTTGGTTCAGCTTCATGGAATGCCCTTGTCTATTCTTTCATACTATGTACTTAATTTACTTCTCAATTCTGGCGCTCGTTTCAAAAAGGGCTTACGACTCAAGTTAAGCTAAGCACAGCAACCTCAGAAGGATGGCCAAGCAGAATGGACCATTCAGACCCTCAAGGACATGTAGAGGGCATGTGTTATGGATTTTAAAGGAAGTTGAGATGATCATTTTCCCTTGATTGAGTTTGCTTATAATAACAGTTACCACTCCAGTATCCAGATAGCACCGTTCGAGGATCTGTACGGGCAAAGGTGTAGATCTACCATGAGGTGATGGTGAAGGTTCAGTTGATAAGGGATCGGTTAAAGACCGCTCAAAGATTTCAAATATTATATGCTGATGTAAGGAGAAGTGATTTGGAATTTGATGTGGACGACTTGGTGTTCCTAAAGGTATCTCCCATGAAGGGAGTCATGCGGGTTTGGAAAAAAGGGTAAACTCAGTCCCCGCTATGTTGGCCCCTACCAGGTTGAGAGAAGAGTTGGTAAGGTGGCGTATGAGTTGAACTTGCCTTCAGAATTGTCTTCAGTTCATCCCGTGTTCTATGTATCACTTTTGAAGAAGTGATCAGGTGATCCAGCCTTGGTGGTTCGAGTAGACGGCGTTCGTGTGAAAGACAGCCTCAGTTATGAAGAAATTTCGTTTGAAATTTTGGATTGACAAGTTCGGAGGTTGAGGAACAAAGAGGTAGCTTCAGTTAGGGTTTTATGGAGGAACCGGCATGTTGAGGGAGCTACGTGGGAGGCCGAAGTGGACATGATGGCTAGATATCCTTATTTGTCCTCTACCGACTCAGTTCTGACTTGAGGTATCAGTTTTGTCCTAAGACTCTATCTAGTTTTCATGTTCAGTTCATATGTACAAGTTTCTTTTATGTGTATGAATGTGTATGTAAGGTCTGAATTCAGCTCAGCTGTATGGTTCTATTTGGAGGTGGTCATTCCGTGAAAATTTTGGTTAAAATATTTAGTTTATGGCTGTGATGAGTCGTATGATTCTATTTCCTGCTTGTTTTTAACATTCGAGGATGAATGTTCCCAAGGGGGGAGATATTGTTATACCCCGAGAATTCAAGAATCAGACCCGGAAGTTGAAACGGAGAAAAATAGGAAAAATGTTGCAGCAGTGCAGGATGAGTCATTGGATGACTCGTCAGGGGACCCCACGAGTCATCAAGTGACTCGTGGGATGGCCTGGGAGAATGAGGGACTTGAGGTCCCCATGGCAGATGTAACGACTCGTGGTCAGCCATCACGAGCTGTCATGTCAGTCGTGGGGTGGTTCTAGAGGGAGATTTTGAAATTTATCCAGTGTATTTGACGGGAGGTAACCATGAGTCATGATCTCTGGGGACGAGTCTTCATGTCGCTCGTTAGGAGCCCCGACCGATCAATTATCTAGTTGACTTGACGAGCAAACTAACGGATCGTGAGCCAGGTGATGAGTCGTCAGGTCGTTTGTTAGGATCCCCTGACAGTTATTTTCAGCGATTTCAGTAAGGGCTTTTCCATAATTCCTATGTTCTAAGGGCCTATACTATGTCGTTTTAAGCTCGTATTAGAGGGTTTTTTGCAGGGAAAAACCTATCTTAGTCCATTACTTTCATGCATGCAAGGTTGGAGGTTTGAGGAGAAGAATCAAGGTGAATTCTCAAGGTTTTCAAAGGGGAATCTCAGCTGGGCAATTAGGAAGAGTTAAAATTCTTCAATCCCAGGTATGTAAAGCTATGAGTGGGTGCTTTCTTCCACACCCATGCCCATTCTCTATCAAACTGTGATTTAATTTGCCTATGAATAAGTATGGGGTTTTGCCCAATTACATGATTATTCAATCTCTACACATGGGTATGATTAGATTGTATTTACATTGATGATTTATGAAGCTTGGGTGGATTCTAACCTGTTTTGCCTTATAAAATTGTTTTTTAAAATTTTTAATCTAAAACACCCATGGGTAAATAGTTCATAAAGGAAGAGATTCTTGATAAATGTGTGATGATGATGAAGTTGATTATAAAAAGCATGTTTCTAAAACTACCAATGACTATGTTGATGTTTTCAAAATGAATTAATTAGATTCAAGTATGATAAAGCTTTGGGTGATGCCCAGATATTGATTTAAAATGATGATTTTCCCGACATAAGCGTACCACATGGTTTGAAGTGAAATTTCCTCAATTATTATTATTATTATTATTATAAATTCTAGCTTGTGGTATGTTGAGTGAATATTTCTTTACGTAGCTTTATTTGGAGTAGATGCTCCCACCTATGATTGAGGTTGTGGTATGTTTCGAAATAAAGCTTCTCATATGCATGATTTCATAATTGAGATGTAGGTCATTAGTGAGCTTTGTCAATAGACAATGTTGAGCTTCGTTTCATATGATGTTGAATTGTGCATGATTTCATGTTGAGCTTCGTCACCAGACGATGTTGAGCTTTGTTATATACGATGTAGAACATTGCATGTTTTGGGAGAAGAGTCTAGCATCGAGCGGGTTAACGGTCGATTACCCTATGCCCCAGAACTACGCACTAACGTAGGTCGATACTATTATATTATTGGGACCTCCCTTGTGAGCTATCCCCAACCTGATTGGCCCTTGATCTTGATATGTATATCATGGTAGCGTCCTTAGCCTTGGCATGGTTTTGCACGGCTCTACCCACTTGAGTATAATAGTCAGGACCACATAAGCTCTATTGTGGTATGTCGGTTAAGTGATGAATCTCCCACTGTCTATATCATTTGAATTTGCATATCCATTACTCATGATAACTATCTTATGCATGCATGTTCAAAAAGCAAGGTTTGACTCATTGTTTAGCTTTTGATATAAGTGTTATGTTTTAGCTTTGAGTTGTTCGAGTCAGTTTTGAGGTTCTAAAGCCATGCATGAACACATTATGATAAGAGTACGATTTCAGAACTTACTCTTGAAAGATTATGATATGTATGAATGGTTTTAAATGATTTATGTTACCAAAGCGGTTTTACTTACCTTGCATACTCGGTACATTCCACGTACTGACCGCATACCTTCTATGCTGCATCGTTTCTTGGTGCAGGATCCGTATCACAAGTTCAGCGCCATTCGTAGCTGCTATCAGAGTTAGCACCTGCTATCTTGGTGAATCCTTATCTTTCAAGGACTATACTTTCAGTTACCTTTAATGTGTTTTCAGTTTCACTATTGTTGAGCTAGTTGGGGGTGTTGTCCCATCAGCTCATCCAGATTAGAGGCTTATCAGACTTAGACATATATTCAGCGTCAGATGTTCATTTTGTTGTTATGTTAATTTAGACTTTCGCTAAGGTTATAATTGTGTTTCTTCATGTTTATTGATGAGTTAGTTGAATGCTTATGCCCTGGGTTGACTTAGGGTCTCTCGGGGTCCCTTGCCCGTGTCTACGATCCGGGTCTCCTCAAGGGTCGTAACAAGGAGGCAGAAGAATAGATAGAAATAGAGACATTGAGAGAGAGCAAAAGCATATATGACATCATTGTTTCCCTTTTTAGCTACAGAACATTTTCTTAGTTGAAGTAGGGAGATTTTAATTGGTAAATTTTGAAAAAGTACTTTACTCTATTTCTTCTTTGTACTAGTAAGTTTCAGCTATTGTTGGAGATTATCTTGTGAAGTTGATTTTTCTACTCTTGCTTTTAAATTCAATGAAGCTATTGATGAATGTGTTGATGAATTTCTTAATTATGAGTAGCTAAATCATTAACTAGAGGTGTGTGATGATGAATACTTAATTAGATTGGGTATTACTAGAGTCGTCCTTATATTGTTCAAATATGTGTAAATTTATTAGATTCTCTTCAATCTACAAAGGAAGGTCCATTGATTATGATATGAGTCTATTTATTCTTGCTTGATTGTTGCTTGTAAAATAATAATTAAGTATTGGAAGAGAATTTAATAGTGGGTATGGATAAGAGATTGTGAAATTGGGCTACAAATAGCTGAAATTGAATTCTCATTCCTTATTAGTAGCTAATAGCTAGAAATTAATACAGTTGCTAATCCAAATCAAATCGGGTTGAGCTAAATTGTAACTAGAGGTTTGACAAAACTCTAGTAAGAAGTAATTAGAAGGCTGAAAAGTTGTAATTCCCTCCTTCTCAAAATTGTTTACACTTATTGAACTCATAAGATGATTCGGCATGTCCCAATCTAGTTAGTATTTCATCTACACCGCACTTCTAGTCTTTCACACTCTTATTGACAACTTAGCTAATCTTGCTGTTTTATTTCACTAATTCTACCAATACAATTCACTGCAAATTTTAACCCCCCCAATTTTATTTTCTTTTATATTAAATCTATGTGGTGCAAGCTAACGTCAATTTCTCAGCTGATACTTGTAACTATCATTCCCTAGTCCTCATGGGATTCGACCCGACACTCATCGGATAACTTGTTTTGATACTTTGACAGTGTATATTCTTTGCATGAAGGATATATTTTGGATGTTATCATCCATGTTGATATCTTCCCACTTCCAAGTAGGGATACTAATATCCTGAAGCACACCCCCAGGTCTCTGATGCTCAACCTCACCTGCTATCAATTCGGACACTTAGCTACGAACTCTGCCATGTCCTTCTTCATGTCATTCCACCAATAGACTTCCCGTAGATCATGGTACATCTTGGTGGCACTTGGATTGATAGAATACCGAGAGACATAAGCCTCACCCAACGTCCATTCTCTGAAGTCATCAACAGCTGGCACGCATAATTGACCCTGGTATAGAAGTACACCATCTCTCCCTGGAAAAGACCTCCACTTTGTGAATCTGGATAACTTCCTTTTTCTTTACCAAGATAGGATCCTCCTCGTGCCTATCCTTAACCCCAAACACCAGTGAAGATTCTGACCAATTCTCAATAATGACACCATCATTTGTCGTGTTAACGAGGAAAACTCCTAAGCGAGCAAGCCTATGGAAATCATTTGCTAGCTCATGTCTCCCATCCTCAACATGAGACACTCTCTAAGGACATCCTACGAAGAGCATCTGCCACTACATTGGCCTTTTCTGGATGACAAAGGACACTCATGTCATAGTCCTTGATAAGCTCTAGCCACCTCCTTCGTTGCAAATTCAGGCCCTTCTGAGTGAACACATACTGAAGGCTCTTGTGGTCTGTGCACACATCCACGTGCACCTATGCTCCTATCTCCTAAACTAAGGGCTTGAACACATCCACATCGATTCTTTAAGGGAATTTTCGT
The DNA here is from genome assembly GCA_035772735.1 of Datura wrightii. NCBI lineage: Eukaryota > Viridiplantae > Streptophyta > Magnoliopsida > Solanales > Solanaceae > Datura > Datura wrightii. Next base: position 3,330,610 of record JASDFA010000010.1, on the reverse strand, counting down.
AATTCCTATGTTTCTAACTCTTAAACTAAGTCATTTTGAATTCCTAAAAGGGTGTTTTAAAGGGTTTTATTCCTGCCGAACCCTCATTCTACTCCTAACAATCCAAGTTGAATATCAAAACCCTCTCAAGCCTCAAGCATCAAGGTCTTTCCTTCTCTTCCAATTCTTTTGGGAATCAAACCCTAGAAAGAATTCCATCATGCCAGGTATGTAGGGTCATTAATGGGGGATTCCTTCAACCCTCATGCCCTTTTTAAGTTCAATTCCGTGATCTCTACTTCTCAAGTTTTGAATTGTGAAATTCTAGGGTTAGACCCAATTCAATGAAATTTTCTAGGATCCTTCTGTGGGTTCAATTCCTTCATATATCAATTAATGAATTATGGTTATTGCCATGACCCGAGCTGAGACCCTGGATCGAGACACAGGACCTAGAACCACGAATGGCTCCAAATCGACCTATGGCATGAACATGATAACTAAAGAACATACATCAAGTGAAATCTGATGACTGAAGCATGAATAATTGGAAGTCTGAATACATATCAGTCATAGACAGGGTCAACATTGACAAAGCTAAAATCCTACACATTGTTTGATAAGCCTCTGGCATGTCTGAAGAGATGATGAGACAATATCCCCAATTAGCTCACCAAAGTGTTAAAATTGAAATAACATAACTCAACATCGAACTGAAGGTCCTCAAAGGATGAGGATTAATTAATGATGGAAATTGAACTAAGCTGTGAGAAACTGACTAGCGAGGAACTGAGTCTGATTGTCTGAATCTGTATCATGAAATGATACAACATAGAATATGCGGTCATTACTTTGAATGTATTGAGTATCCAAGATAAGCAAAAAAACATGTTGTATAAATCAAAATCATGTGTATAAACATAAATAACAAGACCTTGCGAGTAAAGGCTGCATGCTGAAATCTAAATCTGAATAATGTATAGTCATAAGCTGAGTATCATATCTGAATAGAATGACCTAAAGCTAAATAGAAATCATATGGCTGTCACAACTAAACTACTAGCCCGGATTGCAACATGGGACAAGGAGCCTCGAGACACCCCAAGTCGGTCCATTGCATAAGTATACATCTAAATCGATCAAATAAACTGAAGAATCAACATAATAATCTTAGTGGAAGTCTAAAATAAACATAACTTCAGAATACAAAATTTGAAGCTGAATACATCCTTTTGTCTGAAAAGCCTCTACACCTGATGAGTTGATGGGACAAGACCCAACTAACTCGAATAAGCTGAAAACTAAAAATACATAAAGGAAATCCGAATAAGTCTAGTCCTCAGGAGATGAGGACTTACCAACAATGTAGGATGCTAACTCTGAAAACTGACTATGGACAGGGCTGAGCTTGAGTGTCGAGTCCTGTATCATGAAATGAAGCATGGAGTATGCAGTCAGTACGTGAAATGTACCAAGTATACAAAGTAAGTAAAACCACTTATATAAGTAAAATAATTTAACAACAATACATAATGTAAAACATAAACAATAAGTATCTGAGATTAGGACTTGCATGCATTCTTTCTAAAACCATTATCTCATCACAACATAACATAACATCATAACTGAATCGATTGACTCACAGCTGAAATCTGATAGTCATGAGTAAAACTGAACATTGAGTCAAACTTGCTTTAGAACATATATAGATGTATAAATTTCATGAATGATAACATGCATAACTGAAATCATAAGGAACAATGGGAGACTCATATTTTAATTGACATACCACGATAGAGCTTGCGTGGTCCCAACTATCACACTCAAGTGGGTAGAGCCGTCCAAAGCCTTGCCAGGGCTAGAGACAATACCATGATATCAATATCAAGCTCGTGGGCCAATAGGGATGGGGTTAGATCACTAGGGAGGTCCCGAAGTAATATATATAAGTATAAACCTACGTTGGTGAGTAGTTCTGAGGCATAGGGTGATCGACCCTTAGCCTACTCGGTGCTAGACACTACTCCAAAAAACATGTATATGCTCTCCATCATTTTTCAACGAAGCTCAACATTATCTATGACGAAGCTCAATAATCAAATACATCTCAAATCTAAAATCATGCATATGAGAAGTTTTAACTCAAACCATACCACAAGCTGAAAAACAATTGGGGGTCTTCGCTCCAAAATCATGTGTAAGATTAATTCGGGAATTCATAAATCATACTTGAGAATGTGGGAATTTCCCAACTTTCACATGCTTTCAAACACTCAATTCATATCGAAAACATGATTATAAACATGGGTAGCTTGAAAATATGCTTTTCATCATAATCTCTCATCATAATCATGTGTTTCATAAAAAAATTCATCTTTCATAAACTTCTCATCAATGGGCTTTTTTAATTCATAAAACTTGAAACATGATTTTTAATTGAAAACATATAAAACTTTCCCATGATTCATAATTCAATAGTAGAAACATATTTAAATCATATGCATGTAGAGAATCAGGAAATTCATGAATTGGGTTAAAACCCCATAGATTAGACATAGGAATTTCATGATTTAGAGAGGGATTGGGCATGGGTGTGAATGGATTCACCCATTCATAGACCTACATACCTGATGATAGATGATTCTTACACTTCCTTGAATGCCCAAGAAGAAATTGAAAAGAATTTGAAGAAGAACAAGCTTGATCACCCCCTCTAACCTTCTATCTCTGCATGCATGGATGAATATGGCCTAGAATGAACTTAACCCTCTTAAAAGACATCATTCATAACTTAAAACGATGTAGTTTAGGCCTTAGGATCTTAGGAATTACGGAAAAGCCCTTACTAAATTTGCAGAAAATAACTACCAGTTAGTCCGCACGAGGGACCTAACGACTCGTCACCCTGACCACGACTCGTGGCATCATCCGTCAAGTACACTGCTCATCTAGTCAGCTGAGCTTGTCATAGTTGACATCACGATTCATTGCTGGTCACGACTCATGGTCACCACCCATTACGTAAAGTGCCATGGATTTTTCTTTTACTTCACCATGCTGCTCATGACCCTCCCCATGAATCGTGGTGACTGACCACGACTTGTGGGGTACTTTTGTTAGGTACATTGCCTTCTTCCTTCTCTTTTCTCAACCATCACTCCCCACAACTAACCAAATGAGTCATGGGTCCTGACCATGACTCGTGGTCACATCCGTGGGGATCCCATTTTCCAAATTTCATCAGCTCCTGAGCCTCACCATGAGTCACATCATGACTCTTGGGTTGCTTCCACGAGTCACCTCATAACCTGTTTTGTGCCTGATGCCAATTTTTAAACTTTTCTCCGTTTCAACTCCTGGGTCTGATCTTTGGGCTTACGGGTTATAACAATATCTCCTGCTTGGGATCATCCATCGTCGAATGTTGGAAAACATTTAGAGAAATAGAGAAATGCAATCATCATATTCAAATATTGATCATTTAAGCAAAAACCTGACGGAATGACTATCTCCGATTTAAACTATATAACTAAACTAAATTCACGAATCATACGTACATCCATATACATAAAAGAAACTTGGGCACATGAACTGAACATGAAAAATAAATAGAGTTTTAGGGCAAAATTGATACCTCAAATTGGTACTAAGCCGGTAGAGAATAAATATGGGTATTTAGCCATCATATCCGCTTTGTCTTCCCACATAGCTCCCTCAACATGCTGATTCTTCCATAACACTTTAACTGAAGCTACTTCCTTGTTCCTTAGCCTTCGAACTTGATGATCCAGTATTTCTACCAGAACCTCCTCATAACTAAGGCTGTCTTTAACACCAACGCTATCTGCTGGAACAACTAAAGATGGATCACCCAAAACTTCTTTAAGAGCGATACATGGAATACAACATGCACAGAAGCTAATTCTGAGGGTAACTCCATTCATATGACCATGCCAACCCGCTTCACAATCCGGTAGGGGCCAACATAACGAGGGCTGAATTTTCCTTTCTTTCCAAATCACATCAATCCCTTCATGGGAGATACCTTCAGAAACACCCAATCGTCCATCTCGAATTCCAATTCTCTCCTTCTCACATCAGCATAGGACTTTTGGCAACTTTGGGCTATTTTCAACCTATCTCGTATGAGCTGAACCTTCTCCATAGCCTCGTGAATCGAATTTGGCCCTATCATTGCTGCTTCACCAATTTCGAACAAACCAATGGGCAACCTACATCTCCGCCCATAGAGAGCCTCGAACGATTCCATCTGAATACTAGAGTGATAGTTGTTATTGTACGCAAACTCAATGAGAGGCAAATGATCATCCCAACTACCTTTGAAGTCAATCACGCATGCTCTCAACATGTCTTCGAGAGTCTAAATTGTCCGCTCCGCTTGACCATTCATTTTCGGGTGAAATGATGTGCTGAGCTTAACCTGAGTACCAAGTTCTTTTTGAAACGACTTCCAAAACTAAGAGGTAAATTGGGTACCTCTTTCTGATATGATGGACAAGGGAACTCCATGCAATTGAACTAGCTCCCAGATATATAGTTTGGCATAATCCTCTACCGTATACGTGGTTTTGACTTGTAGAATACGAGCGACCTTGGTCAACCTCTCTACCAAAACCCAAATGGAGTCATACTGCCAGAGAGTACGGGGCAATTCGGTGATGAAGTCCATATTTATTTATTCCCAATTCCAAGTAGGAATACTGATATCCTGAAGCATACCTCCCAGTCTCTAAAGCTCGACCTTTACTTGCTGACACTTTTGACACATAGCCACAAATTATGCAATGTCCTTCTTCATGCCATTCCACCAATAGACTACCCGTAAGTCATGGTACATCTTGGTGGCACCTGGATGAATAGAATACCTGGATCCATGAGACTCATGCAACATCCGACTCCTCAAATCATCAACACCAGAACACATAAGCGACCCTACTATCGAAGCACACCATCTCCCCCATTGGAGAAGACCTCTACCTTCTGATTTTGAACCGCTTCCTTCAAATTTACCTAAATAGGTTCCTCATCTTGTCTAGCTTTTACATCAGTCACCACTGACAGTTCTGATCCGTTCTGAACAACAACACCGCCATCGGTCGAGTTAACTAACCTAACTCCCAACCTTGCGAGTCGATGCACATCCTTCACCAACTCCTTCTTCCCCTCATCCACATGGAACACACTCTCAATAGAGAGTTTACTAAGTGTGTCTACCACTACATTGGCCTTACCCGGATGGTAAAGGACACACATATCATAGTCCTTGAGTAGCTCCAATCATCTCCTCTACTGAAGATTGAGATCCTTCTGGGTAAACATATATTATACACTCTTATGGTCCATAAACACATACACGTGGACCCCGTACAAATAATGTCGCCATATCTTCATTGCGAATACCACCGCGACCGATTCAAGATCATGGGTCGGGTAATTCTTCTCATTTACCTTTAGCTGTCTTGAAGAATATACTATAACTTTCCCGTGATGCATCAATACACACCCAAGTCCGATCCTTGAAGCATCACAATACACCACGAACCTATCGGTACCCTCTAGTTTAGTTAACATCGGTGCTGAAGTAAGTCAAGTCTTCAACTTTTGAAAGCTCTTCTCACAAGCCTCCGACCATTGGAATTTCACCTTCTTTTGGGTCAACTTGGTCAAAGGTGCTACAATCAATGAGAAACCTTCAGGAAAACTCCGATAATAACCAGCTAAACCCAAGAAGCTCCAAATATCTAAAGGATTCACCGGTCTAGGCCAATTCTTCACTGCTTCTATTTTTTGAGAGTCCACCCTTATGCCCTCATTTGATACCACATGGCCCAACACGCCACTGTGTTAACCAAAACTCGCACTTGCTGAATTAGGCATACAATTGGCGATCCTTGAGAGTCTTCAACACTACTCTCAAATGAGCGGCATGCTCCTCCTTGCTGCGAGAGTATATCAAGATGTCATCAATAAACACAATCATGAACATATCCAGGTATGGCTTGAATACCCTATTCATCAAGTCCATAAAATCTGTAGGAGCATTCGTTAGTACAAAAGACATAACTACAAACTCATAATGACCATACCGCATCCTGAAGGTTGTCTTCAGGATGTCACTATCCCGGACTCTGAGCTGATGATACCTGGATCTGAGATCTATCTTTGAGAAACACTTGGCACCTTGAAGCTAGTCAAATAAATAATCAATCCTGGGTAGAGGATACCTGTTATTGACAGTGACTTTGTTTATTGCCGATAGTCAATACACATTCGAAGAGAACCATCTTTCTTTTAGACAAAGAGAACTGGTGCACCCCATGGGGACTTGCCCGGTCTAATGAAACCTTTATCTAACAGGTCCTTCAACTGTTCTTTCAACTCCTTTAGCTCAGCTGGATCCATTATGTAGGGAGGAATATATATAGGCTGTGTGTATGGAAGAAGGTCAATACCAAAATCAATCTCCCTTTCAGGAGAGATTCCCGGTAGATCATCAGGAAAGAACTCTGGATACTCACATACTATTGGAACAGATTGAATAGTCCGGGTCTCGGACGTCACATCCTTAACTCTAACTAGATGGTACACACAATATTTGGAGATCATCTTTCTAGCCTTAAGGTAGGAAATGAAATGACCTACAGGCACAGTTGAACTACCCTTCCACTCTAAGACTGGCTTTCCCAGAAATCTGAACTCTACTGCCTAGGTTCTACAATTAACTGAGGCATAACATGAAATTAGCCAATCCATGCCGAGGATAACATCAAAATTGGTCATGGATAACTCTATCAAATCTGCTGAGGTGACTTTCTGAAGGACTGAGATCAGGCAACCTCTATACACCCATCTAGCTACAATTGAATCACCTACTGGAGTAGAAACTGAGAAGGGTTCTGAAAAGACTTCGGGACTGACTCCAAAGCTACTGGCCACATAAGGTGTCACAAAAGACAAGGTAGCGCACGGATCTAACAAAGCATATATATCAAGATGGAAAACTTGTAACATACCAGTGACTACATATGGGGAGACCTCTTGCTCCTGGCGGGATACTAAAGCATAGAATCTATTTTGGCGTTGACCGCCACTTGTGCTGTTAGATGCCCCATGGTGTGTTGAGTGTGCGGGAGGGGCTGCTGAACTAGAAGCTAGGCCTCGACCCCTATCATGATCCTGTCGCGCTGTTGGGAAATCTCTGAGCATGTGTCCAGGCTTCCCGCACCCAAAACAAACACCCATACCTGCTAAGAACTGGCCCGTGTGCCCTCGACCATACCTGCGGCAAGCTAGGATACTAGAATCTGCGGGTCTGTTGCTCTGACCCCTAGAGCCTGATACTTACCCCCTCTGATCATGCCTAGTCCTGGATGGCACACTCAAAGCTGAAGATGCTGGGGCTGAACATCTCTAGTAGGTCTGCTATCAGTGCCCACCACCTGACCTCAGTTGAGAGAATCTATAGTCTTCGGTCCTGTCCCTCTTATGTTCCCTCTGTCTCAGATGCACCGGCTCTATCTGCAGGGCATAAAAAAATATCTGAGGGAAATCCATATCCTGATGGAGCATAGCGATCCTACAATCCTTGTCCAAATATCCTGCCACTCCATGAACGAACCTACTCACTCGCGCCCTTTGATTAGACACTAACTCTGGGGTGTACTTTGAGAGGCGAGTGAACTCAAGGGAATACTCCTGCACTATCATTCTCCCTCGTTTAAGATTTAAAAACTCGGCTGCCTTCATCTCCCTCATCTCACGAGGGAAGAACCGATATAAGAAGGCAACATGGAATTCCTCCCAAGTGACAGGACCTGCCCTGGCGGCCCTACTATCATTCCATTAACGAAACCAAATGTGTGCGAATCCTTTTAGCTAATATGAGGCCAACTCTGCACATTCAACCCAATTCACCCCATAACCTAGGTGATCTTCACAATGTCATCAATGAACTCATGTGGGTCCTCATCTACTTTTAACCCGAGGAACTCTGGAAGGTTCATTCTCAAGAAATCCTTGACTCAAGTTACTGCTGCATTGCCATTTTGCTGGACATGTGCAACTTCCTGCTGATTGACCTGAGCGATCAAGGCCCGCGTGAGCATCTGAATAGCTTCCCAAAACTCAGCATAGCCAACCGGCTCCGATGCATGGTGCTCCTAAATTGGTAGGGCCTGCATTGCCATCCTCTTTCCTTCTCCATTTCCATTCCTCCAACCATTTTCTCTCCAGGGAGCCATGATTCTCCATTTGCAAATGGCACGAATTAGAAAGATAGGGAGACTTTTCATCGCACGACATAGATAATGAAAGAAGGGTACATTTCCTAAACGTCTCGTAGCCTCTTCTTCATAAGCATGGCGCGCTTCACATCCATGAAAAAGACTCTACTTAATATGGCTTGCAGACACCCTAGGACACTTCAAACCTATGTATTTGATATCAAGTTTGTCATGACCCAAATGCAGGCACAGATTGCAACACGATATAAGGATTCTCGAGAGACCCCAAGACGACCCATGACATAAGCATACATCTAACTCTATCAAATAAACTGAAGAATCAACTTAATAATCTTAGCAAAAGTCTGAAATAAACATAACATCAGAATATATAATCTAAAGCTGAATACATAATTTTTTGTGAAAAACCTCTACACCTGATGAGTTGATGGGACAAGATCTCAACTAACTCGAATAACCTAAAAACTGAAAATATATAAAGGAAATTTGGATAAGTCCAGTCCTCGAGAGATGAGGACTCGCCAATTACGTAGGATGCTAACTCTGAAAACTAACTATGGACGGGGCTGAGCCTGTGTGCCGGGTCCTGTATCATGAAATGATAAACATAGAGTATACGGTCAATACGTGGAATGTACTGAGTATGTAAGGTAAGTAAAACCGCTTATATAAGTAAAATCATTTAAAAACAATACATAATATAAAAAATAAACAATATGTATCTGAAAGTAGGGCTTGCATGCATTCTTTCTAAAATCATGATCTCATCATAACAAAACATAAAATCATAACTGAATCGATTGACTAAACGTTGAAATCTAATAATCATGAGCAAAACTGAACATTGAGTCAAACCTGTTTTAGAACATATATAGATGTATAAATTTCATGAATGATAACATTTATAACTGAAATCATGAGGAATAACGGGACACTCGTCTTTTAACCGACATACCAAGATAGAGCTTATGTGGTCCCAACTATCACACTCAAGTAGGTAGAGCCGTGCAAAGCCTTGCCAGGGTTAGGGACGATACCATGATATTGATATCAAGCTCATAGGCCAATAGAGCAGGGAAGAACTCACAATGGAGGTCTTGAAGTAATATATATAAGTATAAATCTACGTTGGTGCGTAGTTCTGAGGCATAAGGTGATCGACCCTTAGCCTACTCGGTGCTAGACACTACTTCCAAAAGCATGCATATGCTCTCCATCGTTTTTCAATGAAGCTCAATATCTTCTATTAATGAAGCTCAATAATCAAATACATCTCAAATATGAAATTGTGCATATGAGAAGATTTAACTTAAACCATATCACAAGCTGAAAAATAATTGAGAGTCTTTGCTCCAAAACTATGTGGTAAGCTTAATTCGGGAATTCATAAATCATACTTGAACATGTGGGAATTCCTCAATACTTTCACATGCTTGAAAATAGTCAATTCACATCGAAAACATGATTATAAACATGGGTAGCTTGAAAACATGCTTTTCATCATAATCTCTCATCATAATCATACGTTCATCACAAATCTCATCTTTCTTAAATTTCTCATCAATGGGCTTTTTAATTCATAAAACATGAAACATGATTTTTAATTTAAAACATTATAAATCTTGCCTATGATTCATAATTCAATAGTAGAAACATATTTAAATCATACCCATATAGAGAATTAGGAAATTCATGCATTGAGTTAAAACCCCATAGATTAGACATAGGAATTTCATGATTTAGAGAAGGGATTGGGCATGGGTGTGAAAGGACTCACCCATTCATAACCCTATATACCTTATGGAGCTGATTCTTACACTTCCTTGAATTCCCAAGAAGAAATTGAAAAGAATTTGAAGAAGAACAAGTTTGATCACCCCCTCTAACCTTCTATCTTTGCATGCATGAATGAATATGGCCTAAAATGAACTTAACCCTCTTAAAATACATCATTCATAACTTCAAACGACGTAGTTTAGGCCTTAGGATCTTAGGAATTACGGAAAAGCCCTTACTAATTTCGCAGGAAATAACTGCCATTTAGTCCCCACGAGGGACCTAATGACTCGTCACCCTAGGCACGAATCATGGCATCATCCATCAAGTACACTACTTATCAAGTTATCTAAGTTTGTCACGGTTGACATCACGATTCGTTGTTTGTGGTCACCACCCGTCACGTACATTGCCATGGATTTTTCTTTTACTTCACCATACTGCCCATGACCCTCCCCACGAATCGTTGTGACTGACCATGACTCATGGGGTCCTTCCATTAGGTACACTGCCTTCTTCCTTCTTTTTTCTCAACCACCACTCCCCACAACTGGCCTAACGAGTCGTGGGGCCTGACCACAACTCGTGGTCACGTATGTAGGGATCCCATTTTTCAAATTTCAAGATCAACTCCTAAGTCTCACCACGAGTCACATAACAAAATGTGGGCTTCTCCCACGAGTCACCTCATGACCCATTCTGTGCCTGATGCCAATTTTTAAAATTTTCTCCGTTTAAACTCCCGGGTTTGATCTTTTGACTTTCGGCGTATAACAATGGCTTGCCTAGCTGAAATCATAAGTTAAAGCTTATAAACTGATCAGTCGACCAAACTAGGGGGGTAACTCTCTTGAGAGGTCCCAAATATAAATTTACCTACGTTGGCATGTAGTTCTGAGACCAGGAACCTTGGGACTCCAAGCCTACTCGGTGTTAGACACTACTCCCAAAAACATGGTTAGTGTTCCCATCGTTTTTCAACGAAGCTGCAATCATAACCACATACATAGTCTGAAATTTGAACATAGGGAGTCTTGAATCGAAAACATATCATAAGCTGTAGTGGGAGTCTTAACTCCAAAACATATGATAAGCTGATCTTGTTAGACTTGGCTAAATCATGTAAACATACTTTACATTGTGTAGGCTATCTCAAAATCTTTAAAAAAATCATGCACACTTGAAATAGACTTCATAAGGAAAATCATGGATTCATACATGGATAATTTATAAACATTTAGTCATGGTAGATATCTCATCATACTTGAAATCATAAATCATAAACTTGAATTTTCATGATACTTGCACTATTGGAATAATTTTCTAAAACTTGAAATCATGAATTTATAATCAAAATAGGTGCAAAATCTTCCTATGAATCTTAAAACATACTTTGAAACATGAAAGGAATTAACCCATAAAAAAACCATAGAGAATTTCATGAAATTAGGATAAAACCCCATAAGATCATAAACTTGAGGAGAAATTTGGACATGAGAGTGAAAGAAAACTCTCATTCGAAGCGCTACACACTTGGGTAAGCTGAATGTAAACTTGACTTCAAAAGCCCAAGAGATTTGGGAAAGAATTGAGGAATTTCAAGCTTGATCTTCAAAAGGAAATCTCTAAACTTGTGTGCATGGTAGTTGAATGGATTACAATAGGTTAAACTCCCTTAATACCATTTCTTCAGAGATTAAAATAATGTGTTTTTGGGCTTAGGAGCTTAGGAATTACAAAAATGCCCTTATTAATTCGCAGAAAAACACTCATTGCCAAAAATAATGACTCACACCACGAGTCGTGGTATTGCGCGTTACTTCCTTTCAAATTTTCCTCAGTTCTCAGGCCTTAGAATCACAACTCGACAATGTGGCTCATTACTCGACACAATGAATCATTGTGTCCTCTCATCGTCACTACTGACTCCCCAAGTAAAGCTTCTAGAACTTCCACTACAGGTCAAACAATGAATCATACCAACAAACCACGGATCATTGGACCCATCCGTTTCCAGTGCACTAACCTTCACTGCAACTTCTTACGGATATTAACTATGACTTTTTGTTCCCTACAATGAGTCGTACAGTGACTCATATAATCCATCCTAACAATATAGACCCAAATAATAACTTCAACCCACAACTGATTACATTGATCCACGAGTCATTCCATGACTTGTTGTTATTGGACTTCCTTTAGAAAATGCTAACCACGACTGATCCTACAACTCGTTACTTCTCACCACGACACGTACAACAACTCGTCCAGTAAAAAATTTCCTTTTTTCCTATTGGTCACACTTCCAATCCCGAGTCTAGTGTTAGTGACTTTTTGGGTATTACAGTATCTCCCCCTTGGAAAGATTCATCCTTAAATATGGGTTAAACATACTGAAAAGTTGGGGAAAGAACTTCAAATTCCAAAACTAAACAACTGAAACTAAAAAATGATGGAGTGACTGACTCCGGACTGAGATACATGACTAACTGAATTCATGAATCACACATACATTCTAAAATATGAAAGAAACTGAGATACATGAACTTGGAATGAATTTGAATAGAGTACTAATGATTAAACTGATACCTCATGCTAGAATTGAGCCGGTAGGGAAAAGATGCAGGTATTTAACTACAATATCTACTTCAGCTTCCCACATAGCTCCTTCAACAAGAAGAGTTTCCACAATACCTTCACTGAAGCTACCTCCTTGTTCCTCAACTTACAAACCTGATGATGAAGGATCTCAATGGGTACCTCCTCATAGGTAAGGCTATCCTTCACACCTATTCTTTCCACTGGAACAACCAATGACGGGTCACCAATGCACTTCTTCAACAACGATATATGGAAAACTAGATGCACGGAAGCTAACTCCACTGGCAACTCCAACTAATGGGCCACCCTGCCAACATCTCATAATCCTATATGGACTAATATATTGGAACTAAGCTTCCCTTTCTTTCCAAACCTCATCACTCCCTTTATGGGAGACACCTTCAAGAACACCCAATCATCAACTTCAAACTCAAGTTCTCTCCGCTTAACATCTGCACATGACTTGTGACGACTTTCATCTATTTTTAGCCTTTCCCTAATAAGATGAACTTTCTCTATGGTCTCATGAACTAAATCTGGTCCTAGTAGCCTTACCTACTTTGAACCAACCAATATACGATCTACAACTCCGCCCATAGAGAGCCTCAAATGGAGGCATCTATACCCGCATCTTTTCCCTTAAAGTCAATCACACATGCTCTCAACATATCCTTAAGAGTCTGAATGGTTAGCGCAGCCTGACCATCTGTTTGCGGGTGAAAAGTTATGTTATGCTCGACCTAAGTACCAACTCCATTCTAAAACGATCTCCAAAACTGAAAGGTGAACTGAGTACTGTTGTCTTTAATGATGGAAAAGTGAATTTCGTGCAACCAAACCAACTCTTGAATGTATAATCTAGAATAGTCCTCAACTGAATTGGTAGTTTTGACCTGTAAAAAATGTGCTGCTATGGTCAACTTGTCTACACCTACCCAAAAATAGAGTCATATTGTCGATGTGTACAAGGAAACCCTATGATGAAGTCCATATTGATTTCCTCCCACTTCCAAGTGGGGATACTAATGTCTTGTAGCATACCTCCAGGTCTTTGATATTCAACTTTCACTGGTTGACAGTTCACACACTTAGCCACAAACTCTACTATGTCCTTCTTGATTCCATTCAACCAAATAAACTTCCCGTAGGTCTCGGTACATCTTAGTGGCACCTGGGTGGATAGAATATTAGGAACCATGAGCGTCATGGAACATCCGCTCCCTCAATTCATCAACACTCAGAACATATAAATGTCCGTGATAAAGAAGCACACCATATCCCCCTTGGGAGAAGGCCTCCACTTTCTGATTTTGAATCGATTCCTTCAATTTTCCAAGATAGGATCCTCGTCTTGCCTAGCCTTGACCTCGGTCACCAATGAAGATTCTGACCCATTCTGAACGATGACACCGCCATCTGTTGAATCCACATGGTGAACCCCTAAACGAGCAAGCCGATGCACATCCTTCACTAACTCCTTCCTTCCATCTTCCACATGAGACACACTCTCCATGGACAGCTTGCTAAGGGTATCCACCACTCTATTGTCCTTACCTGGATGATAAAGGATGCTCATGTCATAGTCCTTGAGATGTTCTAGGCATCTCCTTTGTTTGCAAATTCAGGTTCTTTTGAGTGAACACATACTAAAGGTTCTTTTGATCCGTAAGCACATCCACACGGACCCCATACAAGTAGTGTCTCCATATCTTCAATGCAAACACCACCGCTGCCAATTCTAGGTCATGCACTAGGTAATATTTCTCATGATTCTTAAGTTGTCTGGAGGCATACACAATGACCTTTCCATGCTGCATCAACACACAACCAAGACCAACCCTAGAGGCATCACAATACACAATGAGTCCATCTGTGCCCTCAATTAGGGTCAATACTTGAGCTAAAGTGAGTCGAGTATTTAGCTCTTGAAAACTCTTCCAACAGGCACCCAATCACTGAAATTTGACCTTCTTATGGGTCAATTTAGTCAACGGTGCTGCAATGGATGAAAAATCCTTCAATAAACCTCCTATAATAGCATGCTAAACCCAAAAAGCTCCTGATATCCAAACGGTTATCTAGTCTAGGCCAATTCTTCACCGTCTCTATCTTTTGAGAGTCCACCTGCACACCCTCACTAGATACCACATGACCTAAAAATGCTACTGAGTTCAACCAAAATTTACACTTGCTGAATTTAGCAAATAGCTGGAAGTCTTTGAGAATTTGTAGCATAATCCACACTGAGTGGCATGCTCCTTCTTATTTCGAGAGTATATGAGAATATTTTCAATGAAGACAATCATGAACATATCCAAATACATCTTGAACACCCTTCTCATCAGATCCATAAAAGTTGTAGGAGCATTCGTTAGTCCAAAAGACATAACTACAAACTCATAGTGACCATACAGAGCCTTGAAAGTTGTCTTCAAAATGTCATTCTCCCTAACTCTAAGCTTGTGGTAACCGAACCTGAGGTCTATCTTTGAGAAGCACTAAGCCCCTGAAGTTGGTCAATAAGTCATTGATTCTGGGGAGGGGATGCTTGTTCTTATTTATGACCTTGTTTAAATGTCGTTAATCAATGCTCATTCAAGGGAACCATCCTACTTCCATACAAAGACAATTGGAGCACCCCGTGGGGATTTACTAGGCCTGATAAAACCCTTATCTAAGTGATCCTTCAACTGCTCCTCCAACTCTTTTAGCTCAGATGGAGCCATTCTATAAGGAGGAATGGATCCTGACACACAGACCCAAACGATGACTCCAACCCATGACTCATTACAAAGATCCATGAGTCATTCCATGACTGGTTGTTACTGGACCTCTTTTAGTAGATGTTTACCATGACTGATCCTATGGCTCATTACTCACCACGACTAATACAAAGAGTTATCCTGTATTAAATTTTTCCTTTTTCCTATTGGTCACACTTCTAATCCCGAGTCTAGTCTTAGGGGTTTTGGGGGTATTACAGTTATTAAGGCAAATTTGACCCTTAAATTCCTTATGAAATTAATGATTTCAAGTTTATGATGATTTTGTCCAATTATGCATGATCTTATGAATCTTGAGCTTAGGCGCCTATAGTTTCAAGTTATGATGAATTATCAAAGTACGCATGAATGTTTACAATTTCTTAAACTTATGATATTATGATTTCAAGTTATGAAGTCTTATTCAGGTATATATGGATTTCATGAAAATCAAGTTTATGGTTTATGGCCAATTATGACATTATTTTCATGGCTAGTTCACATATGTCAAGTATGATTATGCTTTCATAATATTAAACTAGTCCATGCTAGATCAAGTATGTTTCATGATAATGATTGAGGCATGTGCATATTTTTAGGAGTAGTTTCTAGCAATTAGTAGGCCAAGGGGTTCAGGCAAACCCTGGCCTCAAAATTACATGCCACCATAGGTATACATTCATGTTTGGGACCTCACCAGAGAGTATTCCCCCGGCCCGATGGGGCTCAAGAATTATATCATTCCTTATCATTCTTTTCCATGGCAAGGCTTAGGACGGCTCTGCCACTTGAGTGAGATAGTGGGGGCATCATGTAAGCTCTATCATGAAAATGTCGGTTATGATGAAGTCTCCCATTATTCCTCATGTTTTAAGTTATTCCTGTTCATAACTTATGATACTATGTTTTATAGCATATTTGACCCACTCGATTAGTTTAAGAGCTTTCAATTATGATTTCAAGTATGATACACTATATGATTTCTACATTCAAACCTTAGGACATTATACTTCAGCTTATGATGAATAACTTATGTTTATAACTATGATGTGATTATGATTTTAGCATGAGCCCTATTTTCATGTTTCAGTTTAGCCTTTACTCACGATCGTGATTTACTATTTTACAAGCATGTTTCACATTCTCTACATAGTCAATACATTCAAGGTACTGACCACGTACTCTATGTTATATCATATCACAATATAAGTTCGGGTGATCAGTCCCAGCCCCGACATTTGCTCAGTCCTGCTTCGGTCCAGTACCATCCCAATTTTGGTGAGTCCGCATGATCCGAGGATGGTAGTTTTGGTTCATGTATTTTTCTTTCAGGTATTCTAGTTTCATACATAGCAAGCTTGTTGGGGGTGTTGTTCCATTATCAAATCATATGATTAGATGCTTTTCTGACAACTATGTATAGATGGCCCAATGTTGTTGACTTAATTTCTATGCTTATGCTTTATGATATGCAGACTTCCATTTATGTTGTGTTCATGATTTATTTCCCCTTAGTTGTGCTCATAATCATGTTATGTATGTACCATGGGTTAGCTTGGAGCCACTCATGATTCTAGGCCCCATATCTCGATCTGAAGTCCATGCTTAGGTCGTGACAAACTTGATATCTGAGCATCAAGTTTAGGTTTGTCCTTGGATTTCTGAAAGCTACGTCGAGTGGAGTCTTTTTCATGTTTTTAAAGAATGCCACATTTATGAGGAAGAGGCTATGAAATATTTTGGGAAACTTTTTTTCTTTTATGATTCTATCTTGTGCTATGAGGTTCAACTCTCTATCCTTCTAATTCATGCTGTGCGTGTTTGCGTAAACATGCCTCCCCACCAAGTCAATGGAACAAGAAATGGCAACAACAATGGTCATGGGAATGACAATGGAGATGGGCATCAGCCAGCCCTACCAGCTACAGCTGATCCTTTGCCAAAGCAGGTTACTCATGCTGAGATCAAGGCTATTGTTTAGATGCTAGAACAGGCCATAACAACCTAAGTCAAGCAGTAGGCTATGGCTTATGTGCACAATAATGGGAATGCAAAAGAGGCTAGGGTGCGATACTTCACCAGGATGAACCAACCCAAGTTTTATGGTTCGAAGGTGGACGAGGATCCACAGGAGTTCATAGACAAGATACAAAAGATTACCCTGATTATGGGTGTTATGGGAGAAGAGAGTGAAGACTTAGCCTCCTATCAGTTGAAGGGGGTGGATCATATTTGGTGTCGATAGTGGAAGGAGGATAGTGGAGTATGTATAGCTCTGATTGGTTGGGATGAATTTGTTACGGCGTTCCTAGACAGGTTCTTTCCCCAAGAGTTGAGGGAAGTAAAGGAATTCGAGTTCATCAATTTGAAGTAGAATAATATGACTATTTAGGAGTATGCCCTAAAGTTCACACAGTTATCCAAATATGATCCGGAGATGGTTGTTGATCCCAGGTCTTGTATGAGAAAGTTTTTAATAGGGTTACGAATTCATTGGTCAAGGAGTACAGGACTGCCATGCTGATTGATAACATAGATATCTCCCAACTGATGATATATGCCCAACAGATAGAGAAGGAGCAGATGAAGGAAAGGGAGAGACAGGCCAAAGGGGCAGGATAGGGAGTTATGGGAACTCATAGAAGAGATCCAATAGTGGGCATTTCCCATAGTACCATCAGAGGTCATTATCCCTAGCTCCATCTTCAGCCAGTGTTCAATCCAGACTTCAAAGTGATCAAAGAGGCAAAGCATCAGACTCTAGGGGTTAGAGGAGCATAATAGGGGAGCGCACTTTCTAAGCTTGCATGAAGTGTGATAAAAGACACCTAGGAGTGTTCTTGGTTGTCTCAAATGTTTTCTTCGGGTGTGGGAAGCCTATGTACATTCACAGGAATTGTCCTTTAGCCAAATAGGGTAGCAGTAAATCCCATGCCCCAGCCACCACTTCAGCAGCTCCTGTAGCTCGCCCATTTTACAAGGTTTCCTCCTCTAGGGCAACTGGTGGACAGTGTCAGAGTAGGTTCTACACATTTTCATCCAGTTAGGAGCAGGATTTCTCGCCCGATATACTCTCTAGTATGTTACGAGTTTTCCATCTTGATATTTATGCATTATTAGACCAAGGGTCCACCTTATCCTACGTGACTCTTTATGTTGCATTAGTTTTGGTGTTACTCCCAAAGTCCTTTCAAATCCCTTTTCAGTCTCTACTCCTGTAGGTGAGTCAGTTTTAGCTCGATGGCTATATAGAAATTCTCTTGTCATGATTCTTTAGAACGTCACCTTAGCCAACTTAGTAGAGTTAGATATGACCAATTTCGATGTTATCTTCAGTATGGATTGTTTGTATGCTTGTTATACTTCGATTAATTATAGAACTCGATTAGTAGAGTTTTGATTTTTGGGTGAACCAATCCTAGAATGGAAGGGTAGTTTAGTTGTGTCTATAGGTCGCTTTGTTTCCTACCTTAAGGCTAGGAAGATGATCTCTAAAGGCTGTGTATATCATCTATTTTGGGTCAAGGATTCTATGTCTGAGACCCCAACTCTTAAGTTAGTTCCAGTGGTATGTGAGTATCCGGAGGTGTTCCCAGATGATCTACCAGGAGTCCCCCCCCCACCCCGAGCAGGAGATTGACTTTTGTATTAAGCTTCTCCCTGATACGCAACCCATATTCATTCCTCCTTACAGTTGGGCTCCAGCCGAATTAAAGCAGTTGAAAGACCTTTAAGATAAGGGTTTTATCAAGCCTAGTAAGTCTCCATGGGGTGCTCCACTCCTCTTTACACAGAAGAAAAATGGTTCTCTCTGAATGTGTATTGATTATCGCCAGTTGAATAAAGTCACTATAAAGAATAAGTATCCCCTTCCCAGGATTTATGACTTCCTTGACCAGCTTTAGCGTGTGAAGTGGTTTTCGAAGATAGACCTCAAATCCAGCTATCACTAGGTTAGGGTTAGGTAGAGTGACATTTCAAAGACAACTTTTAGGACTCGGTATGACCACTATGAGTTTGTAGTTATGCTTTTAGACTAACGAATGATCTTGCAACTTTTACAAATTTAATGAATAGGCTGTTCAAGCAGTATTTAGATATGTTCGTTATTATCTTCATAGATTATATCCTCATATACGCTCGGATTGAGGAGGCTCATGCCACTCATTTGAGGATTATGTTGCAGATTCTTAAGCATCGTCAGCTGTTTGCTAAATTCAGCAAGTGTGAGTTTTGGCTAAACTCAGTAGCATTCTTGGGTCATGTGTTGTCTAGTGTGGGTGTGTAGGTAGACTTTCAAAAGATAGAGGCGGTGAAGAACTGGCCTACACCTGTTAATCCTACTAATATTAGGAGCTTTTTGAGCTTAGATGGATACTATAAGAGGTTCGTAGAGGGATTTTCATCCATTGCAACACCATTGACCAAGTTGACCCAGAAGAAGGTCAAGTTTCAATGATCTAATTCATGTGAGAATAGTTTTTAGGAGTTAAATACTTGACTCACTTCAACCCCAGTATTGACCCTACCAGAGGGCACAAATGGTTTCGCTGTGTATTGTGATGCTTCTAGGATTAGCCTTGGTTGTGTGTTGATGCAGCATGGTAGGGTCATTGTGTATGCCTCGAGACAACTTAAGACTCATGAAAGGAGTTACCCAATGCATGAACTAGAGTTGGAAGCAGTGGTATTTGCCTTGAAGATTTGGAGAAATTATATGTATGGGGTGCATGTTGATGTGTTCACGGACCACAAGAGCCTCCAGTACATGCTCACTCAAAAGAATCTGAATTTGCGGTGGAGGATATGGCTAGAGCTTCTCAAGTATTATGACATGAGTTTTCTTTATCATCTGGGCAATGCCAATGTAGTGGCAGATGCTCTTATTAGGTTTTCCATAAAGAGTGTGTCCCATGTTGAGAATAGGAGGAAAGAACTGGTAAAGGATGTTCATAGGCTTGGTCGTTTAAGTGTTTGCCTTACAAATTCGACAGATGGTGGTGTTATTGTTCAGAATGGATAGAAATCTTTATTGGTGATGGAGGTTTAAGCAAGGCAAGATGAGGATCCTATCTTAGTGAAGTTGAATAAAGTTGTTCAGAATCGGAAAGTGTAGGTTTTCTCCCAAGGGGGAGATGGTGTGCAATTGATATTAGGGCCAATTGTGTGTTCAAAATTTAAATGAATTGAGAGAGAAGATGATGAGCGAGGTTCATGGCTCTCGGTACTCTATCCTTCTAGGTGACCCAAAGATGTACTGTGATCTATGAAAAGTCTATCGGTGGAATGACAAGAAGAAGGACATAGCAGAATTTATGGCTAAGTTTCGGAATTGCCAACAGGTGGAGGTTGAGCATCAGAGACCTAAAGGTATGCTTCAATACATCAGCAATCCTACTTGGAAATGGAAAGAGATAAACATAGACTTCATTATTGGGTTTCCTCGTATGCACCAATAGTATCACTCTATATGGGTGATTGTAGACACGTTGACTAAACCAACACATTTCGTACTGACTAAAACTATAGATTCAGTCGAGGATTATGCTAGACTCTATATTTTGGAGTTGGTTCAGTTTCATAGAGTTCCTTTTTCTATCATCTTAGATAGGGGTACTTAGTTAACCTCTCAGTTTTGGAGACCATTTCAAAGGGGTCTTTGTATTCAAGTAAAGCTTAGCATATCCTTTCACCCACAAACAGATGGTAAGGCCAAGCAAACCATCCAGACTTTAGAGGATATGTTGAGAGCTTTTGTGATCAATTTCAAAGGTAGTTGGGATAATCACCTGCCTCTCATCGAGTTCTCTTACAACAAAATCTACCATTCCAACATTCAGATGGCCCCGTTTGAGGCTCTTTACAGGAGGAGGTGTAGATCACTTATCAAATGGTTCGAGGTAGGTGAGGCTACATTGGTAGCACCGAATTTAGATCATGAGGCTATGGAGAAGGTTCAACTTATTAGGGAAAGGTTGAAGACAGCTCAGAGTCAAAAGAAATCATATACAGATGTTAGAAGGAGAGTTCTTCAGTTCGAGGTCGATGATTGGGTATTTTGTAAGGTGTCTAATATAAAGGGAGTTATGAGGTTCAGTAAGCAAGAGAAGCTCAGTCCTCAATATGTTGGTCCTTATAGGATTCTGAGGCGAGTTGGCAAGGTGGCTTATGAGCAGGAGCTACCAGCGGAGTTAGCTTCAGTGTATCTAGTTTTTCATGTGTCCTTGCGCAAGGAGTGCATTGGTGATCCAGCTTTAGTTGTTCCAGTAGAGAGCATTGGTGTGAAGGATAGCCTTACCTATGAGGACGTTTCAGTTAAGATCTTTGACCGTCAAGTTTGGAAATTGAGGAATAAGGAGGAAGCTTCGCTAAAAGTTTTGTGGAGAAAACAACTAGTTGAGGGAGCTACATGGGATGCAGAAACAGATATGATGGATAAATAATGACACCTTTTCTCTTCCATCTCAGTTCCAGCATAAGGTATTAGTTTCTTCTTTAATACTCTCTTCGATTTCCTATAACGTTCATATCTCTCAGTTTCTTTCATCTCTAATATGCACGTAGTTTCATGAAATCAGTTCTGTCATATATCTTAGTCCATATTTACACTCTGTTAGTCTTTAACTATGGTTATTCAGTTTTGAAATTGAAGTTCATTCTCTAGTCTTCCAGTATGCTTAATCTACATTCCAGGATGAATATTCACAAGGAGGAGATAATATAACGCGCCAAATGTCCCTAAGATCAGACCTGAGGACTGAAACAGAAAAAATAGGATAAAGTACACCAGATTACAGAATGAGTCATCAAGTGACTCTTTAGTTCACTTAACAAAACATCGTGAGTCATTGTGTTCAATGATACCATGAAAAGTTGAGTTTCAGATAGTCTTAAAGAGTGGTGAAGTGTCATGACGAATCGTTAAGTGGAAGAATCAAGAAAGACCAAAAAGTTGGAGCATATGCCCAGTGGTCACGGATGGCACCTAACAACTCGTCAAGAGGCTAACGAGTCATTAGGTCACTCATTAGGTCTAGCAGGATCAAATATCTAGTTGGGTTATTAAGGGCGTTTACTAATTTCTATGTTCCTAACTCCTAAATTAAATCATTTTGAACTCCCAAAAGGATGTTCTAGAGGGTTTTATTCCTCCTAAACCCTCATTCTACTCCTGATACTCCAAGTTGAAGATCAAAACCCTCTCAAGCCTCAAACATCAAGGTCTTCCTTCTCCTCCAATTCTCTTGGGCATCAAACCTTAGCAAGAATCACATCAAGCCCAAGTATGTCAGGTGATGAATGGGGGATTCCTTCTACCCTTATGCCCTTTTTATGTTCAATTTCATGACCTCTACTTCTCAAGTTTTGAATTGTGAAATTCTAGGGTTAGACTCAATTCAATGAAATTTTCTAGGATTTTTCTATGAGTTCAATTCCCTCATGTTTCAATTGATGAATTATGGTTATTTTGGCATATTTGACGCTCAAATTCATTATGAATTCATGATTTCAAGTTTATGATGATTTTATCTATTATGCATGATCTTATGAATCTTAAGTTTATGAGCCTTTGATTTCAAGTTATGACGAATTATCAAAGAATGCATGGATGTTTATGAATTCTTAAACTTATGATTTTATGATTTCGTGTTATGAAGTCTTATTCAAGTATATATTGATTTCATGAAAAACAAGTTTATGTATCACGACCAATTGTGGCATTATTTTCATGTCTAGTTCACGTATGTCAAGTATGATTATGATTTCATGATTTTAAACTAGCTCATGCAAGATCAAATATACCTCACGATAATGACTATGAGCCATGTGAATGTTTTTGATAGTAGTTTATAGTATCGAGTAGGCCAAGGGTTAAGGAAAATCTTATGTCTTAGAACTACGTGCCACTGTAGGTATATATTCATGTTTGGGGTCTCACTAAAGAATGTATCCCTAGCTCGACAAGGCTGACGAGTGATATCATGCCTTATCATTTTGCTCTGGCAAGGCTTAGGAAGGCTTTGCCCACTTGAGCGAGATAGTTGGAGCATCTTGTAAGCTCTATCATGATAGTGTCGGTTATAAAGAAGTCATCCATTGTTCATCATGCTTTAAGTTGTTCATGTTCATGACTTATGATATGATGTTTTATAGTATATTTGACCCATTGGTTAATTTATGAGCTTTCACTTATGATTTCATGTATGGTCCACTATATGATTTCCACTTTCAAATCTTGGGTTATTATATTTCAGCTTATGATGAATAACTCATGTTAATGGCTATGATATGATTATGATTTCAACATGTGCCCTATTCTCATGTTTCAGTTTAGCCTTTACTCATGACCTTGATTTACTGTTTTATGAGCATGTTTTACTTTCTCTATATACTCAATATATTCAAAGTACAGACTGCATACTATATGGTATATCATCTCGTGATATAGGTTCGGGTGATCAGTTTCATCCCTAATATTAGCTCCCCACTTTAGTCTTATGTCTTTTAGTTTCAGACTTAGTGAACTTGTTGGGGGTGTTGTCCCATCAGCTCATCATATGATAAGAGGCTTTTTAGATACCTATGTATAGATGGTCCAACGTTGTTGACTTGTTGTCTACGCTTATGCTTTATGATATGCAGACTTTCATTTATGTTGCGTTCATGTTTTATTTCAGCTTACTTATGCTCATAATCATGCTATGTATATACCATGGGTTAGCTTGGAGCCATTCATGGTTCTAAGTCCCATGTATTCATCCGGGTCCATGCTCGGATCGTGACAATTGGTGAGCCCTACTATTTTAGGCTTAGTCCCTAATTCATCTTTACTAGATATTGATATAATGGTATGTCAGGTGTCTTGTAATGGTAAAATAGTATTTTATTTATGATAGATGCTTCATAGGTTACCAGTCATGTTGATGTAAAATTTGGCATGTGGCTGATACAAATTGAGTACTTCATTTTTAAAAGCTTAAGCCAATTGATATTTCACTTATGTTAGATGTATGCTCATAATGTACTCCATATTATGTGGTTCGCTTTGGTTAGCAATAGCATCGAGTGCTGACCACGCCTAGGCCCAGGGTTGGGATATGATAGTTATTAAGGTTAAATAAGATGATATGTAGTTTTTAATATATTAACACACACACGCGCGCACACACACATATATATAGAGAGAGTGAGAGAGAGAACACATGTTATTGTATTGCTATAATTATTGATCACACGACTATGTTGTGTAGTTATAATAGCAATATCAATAACAAAAATAACATAGTAATTTATACCTATAAGAAAAATAATAATAGTAATATAAATAATAAAAAGTAATATTTTAAAATTATCTAGTAAGATAAAAGACTTTCTGTTATTGTTAAAATAAAAAGAGAGACGTTTGTGTGCTAATTTGTGTTGAAAAATGTTATGTCCGTTATTTTTTTTGCCATAATTCTAAGGGAATATAATTCATTAATATGAATTATTTAGTATAATTAGTGATCACAAGGCTATGTTGTATAGCTATAATAAAGATAATATGAAAAATAAAAATAACAATACTAATACTAATAATAAAAATAATAACGTTAATAATAAAATCGATAATAATAATGTATCTTCTAACTCTGAATGACATAGCATTTGATTTTCTTTTAGAGGTGTAGCTTTAGCCATGGGGTTAGCAAGGGTGGAGCTAGGGGTGCGAAAGGGGGTTCGAACCCCTTTCGTCAAAAAATTTTGCTATCTACATAAGCTCAAATTCGATGTTTATATGTGTGTGTGTGTATATATATATAAAGAGAGAGAGAGAATTGAACACCCTTGACATATCCTATAAGCTTGGCTTAGTGGTTATGAGGTTCAGAATATTCTCTAAGTTTCTGGTATGAATCTCGTTATAGGCAGTACTATTTTTTTTTTTTAGTTTGAAGTGAAACTAGATCCTTGAATAATTGGCATATCTTTTATTCCTTTCGAAAAAGTAATGCTTCGTTATGTTTGGGTTTAAAAAATTGTACATGAATGTCCTCCCAACCAACATATTGTAGACTTTTTATTTACTAGTTGATTTTGAAATCACATTTAGTGCATTTCTTATTTATTATATACTATATTTTATGACTTCTTTTTTTTTAAAAAACCCTTTTTTATTTAAATATTTAGCAGTAGCATTTTAATTTTTAAATTTTGTTAGGAGATAGTTATTTCAAAATGAACGTACTATTGACTACTATATTAGTTTTATTTAATATGCCATTAGTTTGATTTTTAATGATATTTTAATTTATCTTTGTAAATTCGTTCGTTGAATATTTTTACTGTTCACTCTTTTAAAAATATTGAACCTCCTTACAAAAATTTATGAATCTGCCACTGAAAGATAGCATCAACTGCCAGCTGCAACCAATCCAACTAACTACACAATTACATTTCATATAATCAGAAAACAACTTTTACATTTTTTTAACAAATTTTGGGGTTTTCCTCTGGGAGAAAGACAAAGAGCTATAATATGGGGAATTAAGATTAGATACTCGAAAAATAGAAAAACTTATCCCCTCGTGCCTTTTGTATTTTGATCTAGAAGATTGCTTTCTATTTTTCTCTAAGTTATCATAAATATTTTTATAAGATATTATTTATAATTATCTTTTAATTTATCTACAACAATAACACATCTAGTGTATTCTTAAAAAATAGAATTTCGAGAAGGCAGAGTGTACGCATACTTTACCCCTACCTCAAAGCAGAAAGGTTGTTTACAATACATCCCCAAATCAAGAATAAACAAATCAATGCAATCCAAAAAAGGAAAGAGCGGATGAAAAAAAGTATTTCAAACATTAACTAAAGAAAAAAATACATGAAATAAAAAATCCACGGGCAAAACACTACACATAATACTACTACAACTACTAGTATGGGCTGATTATATAAACAACGCTCTAATCCCTACTAACCTACTATCCTCATCTGTGTCCTCCAATACCGTCCTATCTAGGGTCATATCCTTGCTAAGCTGAAACTGTGACATGTCCTATCTATTCACCTCTGCCCCGCTTCTTCAGTCTATCTCTACCTCTCCTGAAACCACCCATCGACAATCTTTCACACCTTCATAGTTGAAATCCGGACATCTCCTCTTCAAATGTCCGAACGATCTAAAGCTTGCTTCTCGCATCTTATCCTCTCTCGAAGCTACTTCCACCATATCCCAGATATTCTCATTCCTAACCCCATCTCTCCTGGTATACATACACATCCATCACAATATCCTCATTTTCACAACTTTCATCTTCTGAATATGAGATTTCTAGACCGACCAGCACTTCGCCCATAAAATATAGTTGGTCTAACCACCACTTTATAGAACTTGTCTTTAAGTTTTGGTGGCACCTTCTTATCACACAGGACTCCAGAAGTGAGTCTCTATTTCATCTACCCTGCACTAATACGGTGAGTGACATCCTCTTCAATATCCCCATATTCTTAAATAATAGACCCAAGATACTTGAAACTCCTCCATTATCAAGCATCACTTCCAGGTTAGCTCATGCATCATATCCCTGAACTTGCACTTCAAGTATTTTGTCTTGGTCTGAATCAATCTGAACCCTTTTAGATACAAAGGTAGACCCCTAGATTTCAAACTTAACATTAACCCTATCATAAGTTTCATCAATCAGAACTATGTCATCTGCAAATAATATACACCATGGTACCTGTCATGCCCCAAAACTGGGGGAGGGCGCAACTGGTACTCAACTCAGAGGTGATCGAGAAACCGAATATATAACATCTATAATTATAACATAAAGGCCGCCACTTGCCATAATTTTGATGATAACAAAAGCAACTGGAAAGCAAAATGGGCTACAACAAAGATAAATTGCACAACAAAAGGCCGACAAGGCCACACAACCAAAACAACTATTCAACCAGTCGACACATGCCTCTAGAGAGTAATAAGCTAAAATGCATGGCATAGGCCCCAGCCTATCAAAACCATACACAAAAATCAAAATAAATAACACTGGGGCATGGATCCTAGAATAGCGGAGCATATCACTATCCCGCTGAACTCTAGCTTCTACTGCGTCTGACAGTCTAAGCATCTGCCGATACTTGCAGCATAATTGCTGGAAAAAGAGGTCCCCAGGCGAAGAAATGTTAGTATGAATGAAATGTACTGGTATGCAAGGATAAAACTGAAAATAGGAACATATCTAAGATATTGGAAGGTCAAAGTAATGATAGGAGCTAACTAAGAATCTGGAATCTGATATCGGTTCCAACAGTAACACATCAAATAAATGTAACCAAGTAGACATATATACTGTTACAACCCGTAAATTTTAAATGAATAAATAGCCTAATGGCATGTTGGTTAAGGGATTTTTTTTTTAAAAAAAAGGAAAAGAGAAAAGTCGGTTTTTATCAACAAAAACCAGAAAAAACAAAGGGTATAGCCATGAAAGGCAAAACCCACAACTTTTATACATAATCCCCTCCGATTACGCTTCAAAATGCGGTCTAAACTCCGTTTCGGCTTAGATACTGAGGTATAAAGCTGTAGAGAGCAATCCTACGGAGTTAGTTTCGTGAAATTTGGCCGGAGAAACATCGTGCTACCGACGTAAAGTAAATAGAATTGATTTAAATTAGTACCAATGTGTTCCTAGCCTTGCAATGAGCATTTATCCCTTCTGGACTATCGAAAAATAAAGAGTTTTCGACCGTTTTCCGAAAGGTCAAAGTTTGGGATAAATATATATCAAAAGTGATAATTTCTCCCGGATATTAATGTATTTAGTTCTAATTGACATGTATATGAATGTAGTTGGGAGAAACAGCAGAAGTACCGACGGAAATCACATCGGTCAGTCGGGTACTCAGAAACCAGGTATGTAAAGTTATTCTTTCGGCAAGCCAGGAAGTACAGTCTAGAAAATAAATAGAATAAAGGCTATTAACAGATACCCAGCATATAGGAACGATTTTAGTACAATTTCCAGCAAGCATGCTAGTATATCATTACGTATCATGCGATAATCAGAATAACGGATAGTCAGATGATTTCAGATAGTAATATGATATCCGCTAATAGCTCAGCATGTCCTTACGTAATACCCAGAATGAAAGTTGTAAAAGCAGTATAACTAATTAGCATGATTACAGAGTACGTATTACATTTGTTGAGCTATATCCGGTAATAGATGTCACATTTTATATTATCGAGCTATATCCAGTTATAGATGGTATGTTCTATGTTATTGAGTTATATCCAGATATAATCAGGTCAGTAATCAGATATAGAAATAGTTCCAGACACCGATATAGCTCTAGATACAGATATAACTCCAGAAACAGATATGGCTCTAGAAATTGATATAACTTCAGATCACGGATAACAATAATCAGATAAATAGATAAAGGCCAGGTAGCAGTTAGCCCAGCAATTAGAAATAGTGTAAAATAGAATATAGCATCAGTTGTTTGACACAGACTGGGATTGAAATAAAAGAAGAGAATACGATTAGTATTTTTCATTTGAGCATGCTTGCTATGTATGTGTTTTTCATGTTGAGACTTGTTATGGCATGTGGGTACCCTTTAGCATCCCCGCCGTGCCTGGGTTATAGTTGTGTCGATACCAGATTTAGATATCGCCCCCAGCCGGGCGATGTCGTCCGCCTAGAGGACGATGATGGATGACCACCATAATAATATGGTCTAGATTAACCTGCTTGCAGGGGCAGTTCAGTTCACTCTGCGCAGAGCCAGATTACCATGTTTACAGGGGCAGACTACTCTGTGTGCGCTTGTGGCCGGGGGCAGTTTTAGATACAGATTTTTATAAAATTACCCTGTTGCGTGTTTACACCCAGGGGCAGTTTCAGTCACAGATACAGCAGCAGATTACCCCGTTGAGCGTTTGCGCCCAGAGGCAGGAGTCTTCGGACTCAGACACAGTTCATTATCAGAGGCCAAGGCCTGAGCTACGTACCCAAGGGGGCCGGTAGGAGGAGCTCACAATTATCAGATGAGTGGAGTGACTTATTTTTGGTTGGTTTAGACCCGGGTAGGGGTAAATAGATTATTCTATTAGTTGGCACCTTCCGGCTTATGGGGGTCGGTCAGGTAATGTGTGTATTTATATGTATATCTATATGTGCTATTAGATACTGATAGGCAGTAGGACGACACGTCGTCAGGTACGCCCAGTTTAGTTACAGAATAGGTAAAGTCTCCCCAGTTATCCTCAGCCAGATAGACTCAGCTACTTCCTGCTTATATGTCATGTTATTGTTGTTACCCATTTTAGTTGTATATTTCAGTTTGCTTTACATGCTCAGTACCTGTGGTACTGACGCCCGTGGGGGAACTGCATTACTTGCCTGCAGGTACACATAGACGAGGAGTCGATCCCTCCTGATCCAGTCAGCAGAGTTATCAGCTCCTATCCTCCGGAGCTAGACAGTTGGAGGTTGTTCCTATTTCCTTTTTAATTACAGTTTGGGTAGGTCGAGGCCCTGTCCCGACCATTCTATTATTACTTCCTAGAGGCTTGCAGTTTGATGTTTTTGTGGTGGTGGAGCCGGTCGTGTGGGGCCATGCATGTATATATGTGTTTAGTTGTTGATGTTGGTCGTGTGGGGCCTTCTTCTGGTTATAGTTAGTGACCTTGTCGGTCACAAATGTGAATAGCAATTGCTTCAGATTATAGTGTCATTGTTCTGGTTAGCTGTTGTGCTTTGCAGGTGGCTATAGGCCTAATCGGCTGGGGGCTGTATTTACAGCCGCTATATAGCCGGTCCGTTTCTTGAAATAGAGCCAGAGTCTTGAAGGCACCAGGTGCCCGTCATACCCCCCATGGTGGGGTGTGACAAACTTGGTATCAGAGAAGTTCGTGTCCCAGGGAGTCTGCAAGCCATGCTAAGTAGAGTCTTGTCTATGGATGTGTTATGCACCACATACTATAATTAGGAGGCTGCGAGGCATAATAGGATAGTTACCCTTCTTTCATACTCAGTCGTGCCATAGCACAGTACAGTATAGGGTTGGTTCTTTTGAAACTTACCACCCTCTTTGTCTACAGATACTATGGCAGATCAGTGGCACCCTACTACAGGCAGGAGATTGGATACAGCGGTGGGCGAAGGCACCAGCAGGATGCCTCACGTACAGCCAGATTCAGCCCGGTCTGAGGGCGATGCGGAGGTGTCATCTCGACCCTCCTAGAAGTCTTCGCCTCGCCAGACACCATTTGAGGCAGCACCGCCTCCCACAGCTCCTACACCCACTCCATCTGATCAGGAGCTACGTAGTGCGGTGGTTATGTTAACCCAGATGCTAGCTACTCAGTGTCAGCCAGTACCACCTGCAGCAGCAGAATCTCAAGGTGGGCCAGGTAGTTCCAGGGTTAGAGAATTCTTGGCATTGGGACCTCCGCAGTTCACTGGGTCAGATCAAGCAGAGGACCCCCAGGATTTCCTAGATCAGATGTAGAGAATTTTCTAGGTTATGCATGTGACCCCTACAGAATCAGTTGAGCTGGCAGTGTTTCGGTTGCGGGACATAGCTGTATTATGGTACGAGAGTTGGGAAAGGTCTCCAGGGAGAGATGTTGCCCCTCCGACCAGGTCCAGTTTCTCGGAGGTCTTCCTGGACCACTACTTACCCCAGGAGGTCAGATAGGCCCGGATGGACCAGTTCTTACACTTAGAGTAGGGGGCCAGGAGCGTCCGTGAGTATTCTTTACAGTTCGACTCAGCCCACTATGCTCCAGCATTTGTGGACACCATGTCCTCCATAGTCCATTGCTTTATTATGGGCCTGAATTCAGATTACATAGAGACGTGCATGACGACTACTTTGAGAGAGGATATGGACATAGCTAGGGTACAGGCCTTCGCACAGACAATTGAGGGCCTGAGACAGCGGCAGCGGGGCGACAGGTAGGCGACTTCAGAGCAGTGCCGTAGAAACAGACCCGTTGAGATTCAGGGGGAAATCCCTAGGGGGCTGAGACCACAGTTTTCAGATAGGCCACCCAGATCTTTACCTCCTGTACAATAGCGTAAAGGAAGATTTGTTCACCGGAGTCAGTCAGAGTGCGGTAGCAGTTTACGGACAGTGGAATCACCTCAACAGCGGAGGGAAGAACAGAGTAGATTTGCACCTACCCCTTGTCCTATATGCCACCGACCCAATTCTGGAGCCTGCAGGCAAGGCTTCTCGGGGTGCTATTACTGCGGATAGGAAGGGCATTTAATGAGAGATTGTCCGGCCAGAGGACAGGGTAGCCGGGATAGTCTGGATAGAGCATCAGCGGGGCCACGAGCTCCAGCAGCCTCAGCAGGGCGCAGACCCTCAGGTTCAGCAAATAGGGGCCGAGGTAGATTAGGAGCCTCTGGCTCAGGTGCAGGCCCCAGCCGTACCTATGCATTACCAGGGAGGCAGGATTCAGAGGCATCTCCCGACGTGGTCACAGGTATATTAATTATCTGCTCATACCCTATTTATGTATTGATTGATCAAGGGTCTACCTTGTTATATATTACACCATTTGTGGCCCGAAAGTTGGGTATCGAATCAGAATTGCTTCATCAGCCCTTTTCAGTGCTTACACCGGTCGGTGACTCGATTACAACTAAAAGAGTTTACCGAGGGTGTACGGTAGAGGTTGCCGATCGCCAGACCACAGTAGAGTTAATAGAACTTCAGATGGTCGACTTCGACGCCATTTTGGGTATGGACTGGTTAGTGCCATGCTATGCCAACTTAGAATGCTAGACCAAGACGGTCCGATTTCACTTTCCAGGGGAAGCAGTGCGAGAGTGGAAAGGGAGCTCAACTACGGCAAAAGGTAGGTTTATTTCCTACCTTCAGGCGAGAAAATTAATAGCAAAGGGATGTATTTGTAAGAAAGAAAGGCTTTATCAGGCCTAGTACTTTCCCGTGGGGTGCGCCAGTTCTATTTGTAAGAAAGAAAGATGGCTCACTCCGTATGTGTATAGACTACCGGCAGCTGAATAAGGTAACGGTTAAAAACAAATACCCGCTCCCTAGAATAGATGATTTGTTTGACCAGTTGCAGGGGGCCAGATGTTTCTCTAAGATAGATCTGAGGTCCGGATACCACCAGGTCCGGGTTCGTGAGAGGGACATCCCAAAGAGTGCTTTCAGAACCAGATATGGTCACTTTGAATTTCTAGTCATGTCCTTTGGGCTAACGAATGCTTCCGCAGTGTTTATGGACCTGATGAACAGCATATTCAGTCCATATTTGGATCTGTTCGTGATAGTATTTATCGATGATATTCTGGTATATTCTCGTTCAGAGATAGATCACCAGAACCATTTATGAACAGTACTCCAAATCCTTAGGGACCGTCAGCTGTACGCCAAGTTTTCTAAGTGTGAGTTCTGGCTGAACTCAGTTGCCTTTTTGGGGCATATCGTGTCGGATGCTGGTATACAGGTGGACACACAGAAAATAGAGGCGGTCAAGACATGGCCCAGACCTACCACTCCGACCGAGGTTCGCAGTTTCCTGGGTTTAGCAGGGTATTACTGGAGATTTGTTGAAGGATTCTCCACTATAACAGCACTCTGACAAAGCTGACACAGAAAGCAGCGAAATTTCAATGGACGGAGGCATGTGAGCAGAGTTTTCAAGAATTGAAAGACAGATTGACCTCCGCCCCAGTACTAGCATTGCCAGAGGGAACACATGGGTATGCGGTGTATTGCGACGCTTCAGGCTTTGGACTGGGCTGTGTGCTGATGCAGCATGGAAAGGTAATTGCTTATGCTTCCAGACAGCTGAGGAAGCACGAAAAGAACTATCCGACCCATGACCTGGAACTGGCCGTAGTGATCCACGCTTTGAAAATCTGGAGGCATTATCTGTATGGCGTTCATGTAGACATTTTTACAGATCATAAAAGCCTACAGTACATTTTCACACAGAGGGAGTTAAATCTGCGGCAGCATTGTTGGTTAGAATTGCTAAAGGATTATGACGTAAATATTCTCAACCATCTAAGGAGAGCTAATGTAGTAGCAGATGCCCTCGCCGTAAGTCAATGGGGAGTTTAGCATATTTGTGACCCGAGAAGCGGGAGTTAGCCAAGGAAATTCATCAGCTAGCTGGTTTAGCCATTCGAGTAGTAGAAATAGAAAATAGCAGAGCGGTGATTCAAAACTCTGCTGTGTCATTGTTAGTTACAGAGGTAAAAGAACGGCAGTACGAGGACCCTGACTTAGTCCAGCTCAGAGATAGAGTTTAGAAAGGTAAGGAGCCAGATTTCCAAGTGATTGAGGATGAAGTGCTGCGTTGTAAGGGCCGACTATGTGTCCCGAATGTTTCAGGACTTCGCCAGCAGATCATGCATGAGGTACATTACGCTCGCTATTCCCTCCATCCAGGAGCAATGAAAATGTACCACGACATCAGAGACATCTACTGGTGGCCAGGTATGAAAGCTGAAATAGCTGAATTTGTATCTAGATGTCCTAACTGCCAGCAGGTGAAAGCAGAACACTAGAAATCGGGCGGTCTGACGCAGGATATAGCTGTGCCTTTGCGGAAATGGGAAGCGATAAATATGGATTTTGTAGCAGGGTTACCCCGTACCAGACGCAAAAACGATTCTATTTGGGTAATAGTTGACAGGCTGACAAAATTAGCTCATTTCCTGCCAGTGAAAGCTACCTTCTCGGCCAAGGATTATGTCGAATTATATATTAGAGAAATAGTTAGATTACATGGAGTGCCGGTATCTATTATTTCAGACAGAGGAGCATAGTTTACAGCTAGATTTTGGCAGTCGTTCCAGAGAGGCCTAGGGACACAGATTAACTTAAGTACAGCCTTTCGTCCTCAGACAGACAGGCAAGCAGAATGAACTATCCAGACGCTCGAAGATATGCTACGAGCGTGTGTACTAAATTTTTGGGGTAGCTGGGATGAGCATCTGCCGTTGATTGAATTTGCCTATAATAATAGTTATCATTCAGCCATCCAGATGGCGCCCTTTGAAGCATTATATGGGCGAAAATGCAGATCACCGGTTGGCTGGTTTGAAGCGGGAGAATCAGCGTTGATTGGGCCAGACATTATTCAAAAGTCAGAGGAGAAGGTAAAGCTTATCAGAGAACGCCTATTGACTGCTTAGAGCCGCCAGAAGTCTTATGCAGATATGCGGCACAGAAATCTAGAATTTGCAGTGGATGACTGGGTATATTTGAAAGTGTCTCTGATGAAAAGGGTGATGAGATTTGGCAAGAAAGGCAAGCTTAGCCTGAGGTTCATTGGGCCATATCAGATTCGGCAAAGAATAGGCCGAGTTGCATACAAATTGAACTTGCCTCCAGAGTTAGCGTCTGTTCACCCAGTATTCCATGTATCTATGTTGAGGAAGTTCGTAGGAGACCCTTCCACAGTTGATCCAGTTCAGGATGTCCAGGTCACAGAAGAGTTAGCATATGAAGAGGTTCCAGTGGCCATCTTAGACAGACAGATTCGTTGATTAAGAACTAAAGATGTTGTGTCTGTCAAGGTATTGTGGCGTAACAGGAACCGAGAAGAGATGACCTGGGAAGCCGAGGAGGACATGAAAGCCAGATATCCCCACTTATTCCAGGCTTAGGCAAAAGGGAGGTATGTTAGAGCTATTTTTCCTTATGAATGCTTATATTTCATATATGGAAGTAGGCGATTGATTATAGACAGTTATATATGAATATTATTATATCATGTGGAGTACCCGTATTGGGCTTTTCTACTTTTCAGGAATTTTGAGATAGTCCATAATACAGGGGAAACTCTATCGAAATTTTTTTTTGGGATAAGTCAGCCAGTTAAGATTTCTATAAATCAGAATGTCATTCGAGGATGAATGTTTTTAAGGGGGGGAGGATGTTACACCCCATAAATTTTAAATGAATAAATAGCCTAATGGCATGTTGGTTAAGGGATTTAAAAAAAAAGGAAAAGAGAAAAGTCGGTTTTTATCAATAAAAACCAGAAAAAATAGAGGGTATAGCCATGAAAGGCAAAACCCACAACTTTTATACATAATCCCCTCCGATTACGCTTCAAAACGCGGTCTAAACTCCGTTCTGGCATAGATACCGAGGTATAAAGCTGCAGAGAGCAATCCTACGGAGTTGGTTTCATGAAATTTGGCCGGCGAAACGTCGTGCTACCGAGTTAAAGTAAATAGAATTGCTTTAAATTAGTACCAATGTGTTTCTATCCTTGCAGTGAGCATTTATCCCTTCTGGACTATCGAGAAATAACGAGTTTTCGACCATTTTCTGAAAGGTTGAAGTTTGGGATAAATATATATCAAAAGTGATAATTTCTCCCGGATATTAATGTATTTAGTTCTAATTGACATGTATATGAATGTAGTTAGGAGAAACAGCAGAAGTACCATCAGAAATCACATCGGTCAGTCGGGTACTCAGAAACTAGGTATGTAAAGTTATTCTTTCAGCAAGCTAGGAAGTACAGTCTAGAAAATAAATAGAATAAAGGCTATTAACAGATACCCAGCGTACAGGAACGATTTTAGTACAATTTCCAGCAAGCATGCTAGTATATCATTACGTATCATGCGATAATCAGAATAACAGATAGTAAGATGATTTCAGATAGAAATATGGTATCTGCTAATAGCTCATCATGTCCTTACGTAATACCCAGAATGAAAGTTGTAAAAGCAGTATAACTAATTAGCATGATTACAGATAGTACGTATTACATTTGTTGAGGTGTATCCGGTAATAGATGGCACATTTTATATTATCGAGCTATATCCAGTTATAGATGGTATGTTCTATGTTATTGAGTTATATCCAGATATAATCAGATCAGTAATCAGATATGGAAATAGCTCCAGACACCGATATAGCTCCAGATACAGATATAGTTCCAGAAACAAATATGGCTCTAGAAATTGATATAGCTTCAGATCACGGATAACAATAATCAGATAAACAGATAAAGGCCAGGTAGCAGTTAGCCTAGCAATCAGAAACAGTGTAAAACAGAATATAGCATCAGTTGTTTGACACG
The DNA here is from genome assembly GCA_035772735.1 of Datura wrightii. NCBI lineage: Eukaryota > Viridiplantae > Streptophyta > Magnoliopsida > Solanales > Solanaceae > Datura > Datura wrightii. Next base: position 3,294,131 of record JASDFA010000010.1, on the reverse strand, counting down.
AACTGGCCTTGAAATAAAAGAAGAGAATACGATTAGTATTTTTCATTTAAGCATGCTTGCTGTGTATGTGTTTTGCATGTTGAGACTTGTTATGGTATGTGGGTACCCTTTAGCATCCCCGCCGCTCCTGGGTTATAGCTGTGTCGATACCTGATTCGGATACCGCCCCCAGCCGAGCGATGCCGTCCGCCTAGAGGACGATGAAGGCTGACCACCATAATAATATGGTCCAGATTACCGTGCTTGCAGGGGCAGTTCAATTCACTCTGCATAGCCAAATTACCCTGTTGCGTGTTTACACCCAGGGGCAGTTTCAGTCACAGATACAGCAGCAGATTACCCCATTGAGCGCTTGCGCCCAGAGGCAGAAGTCTTCGGACTCAGACACAGTTCATTGTCAGAGGCCAAGGCCAGAGCTACGTACCCAAGGGGGCCAGTAGGAGGAGCTCACAATTATTAGATGAGTGGAGTGACTTATTTTTGGTTGGTTTAGACCCGGGTAGGGGTAAATAGATTGTTCTGTTGGTTGGCAATTTCCGGCTTATGGGGGTCAGTCAGGTATTGTATGTATTTATATGTATATCTATATGTGCTATTAGATACTGATAGGTAGTAGGACGACATGTCGTCAGATACGCCCAATTTAGTTACAGAATAGGTAAACTCTCCCCAGTTATCCTCAGCCAGATAGACTCAGCTACTTCCTGCTTATATGTCATGTTATTGTTGTTACCCATTTCAGTTGTATATTTCAGTTTGCTTTACATGCTCAGTACCTGTGGTACTGACGCCCGTGGGGCGCTGCATTACTTGCCTGTAGGTACACATAGACGAGGAGTCGATCCCTTGTTATCCAGTCAGCAGAGTTATCAGCTCCTATCCTCTGGAGCTAGACAGTTGGAGGTTGTTCCTATTTCCTTTTTGATTACAGTTTGGGTAAGTCGGGGTCCTGTCCCAACCATTCTATTATTACTTCCTAGAGGCTTGCAGTCTGATGTTTCCTATGGTGGTGGAGCTAATCGTGTGGGGCCATGCATGTATATATGTGTTTAGTTGTTGATGTTGGCCGTGTGGGGCCTTTTTCTGGTTATAGTTAGTGACCTTGTCGGTCACAAATGTGAATAGTAGTTGCTTCAGATTATAGTGTCATTGTTCTGGTTAGCTGTTGTGCTTTGCAGGTGGCTATAGGCCTAATCGGTCGGGGGCTGTATTTACAACAGCTATATAGCCGATTCATTTCTTGAAATAGAGCTAGAGTCTAGCAGGCACCAGGTGTCCGTCATACCCCCCAAGGTGGGGTATGACATATACAAATCACAAAATCTTATGAATGAGCAATACAGTAATTAAGAAAATAATTCTCTAATTGAAACAATCAACTACTGCCCTACCGAGGGGTCTGTCTCGGAGGTCCCATCACTAAAGGGGAAACTGCCCACCAAATGTGCCTGGTCGGTGGTGAGATCATGAGTCTCATATATTTAAGGAAAACTGCCCACTAGATATACTAGGTCAGCGGTGAGGTCATAAGTCTCATATATCAAACATATCAAAGGACAACTACCTACAAGACATACCAGGTTGGTGGTGAGGTTATAAGTCGCATGTATCATCATTAGTAGTAAAGCAGTTAAAGATTGCATTGAGCCAATCTAACATTCATAACATGGAAATTGGAAATCATAGAACTCCAGCCTAAGTAATCTTCTTTCATTAAATATGACTGCAAGTGAGTGCATATAATACATAAGATAACAATTATCATATAAATGTGTGCATTCTAGACTCATAAAGATCGCAAGAAGATGTGGATGACCCAAGAGTTTCAACAAGATGCATAAATAAAATTTGGAGGTACCAAGGAACCTAAAAGCTTGCTAATTTGATGGTCGGCTTATGGGAGAGGAACCAGGGGGTCTCCCTTCAGCCTTACATACTCCATAACATAAACATGAAAGGGTAAATAATGACGGTCTATCACTTGTACCGTCACACTCCACTTGTTAAGTAGCTTGTTAAATTTCCACAGGACTGACACCAGTTTTGATGGTCAATCATAGACATCGTCAAAACAACATATTTTAGTGCAATCACTGCCTAAGCCTGGCGATGGAGCTGACGCTCCGTTATAGGTTAACGGGCCATCAAGAGAGCCATCACCTTCAAATACACATCTAGTTGAACTTCTACAGCCTGATGATCGAGTTGACAAGCCGTCACAGAGTTAATGGACCGTCAGAATAGCCGTCAATTTGAGCTTCTATGCCTTTTTCAAATCATCTTCAACTAGAGAATATTTTCCTATACAAGAAACAAAAACAAAATTAGATCTAACAAAAGTTGCTCAAGACCTCGCATTCATCCATAGTTAATAGCATCAGATGTGCCATTAAATATCGACATATCAAATAGCCATGTTAAGGCATTTTCATTTTGGTGGTCTCATTTTCCCTTACTAGGCTTAAAAGCATTTCATTAGTCTTATGTTCGTTCATAATTTAGTGATTGGCTCTTTTACTCTTTTCGTACAACAACCATGTTCTACATCATACAACATCATATACACATAATATATAGTAAAGGACCAGCTCATAGTGCTCATGATAAGGGGAATTTGGACTCGATTTAAAAGTACGATAATAATTGTAAATAATGCATCTTTCACCTTGCAATTGATCGTTTCATTACTTTCTACCATTAAGCATAAGGTAAAGTGTTCCTAACTCTTTTGGATAGAATATTACATGCCTCAGTATGAGTTCAAAGATGTGGATATAGTGGTCCCTTCCAATGACAAAGTCATTCTTGAAAAATAAGGACGACGATGCCTTTACATACATTATTCCGACGTGCTTCTTTAGCGGACATTCTCTGTTAACAACCAACCCTTAACCTCCTCAATTTCTTGAGTTTATAAAAAGAAACAATTCAATTTGTATCAAAGTATGTAGCCAAAACATTTCCTAGCCAACAGCCATAACAACAACAGTCAATGACAACAACAACATTAGTCATTTTTCTACACGTTATTTTATCAACTTTTAAAGGGGAAAAAGAAGAGGAAAATTTCCTAAATTATCCTGCAATTAATCCCCACAACATGAAATATATTTACAGCCAGTATGCTGCTCCAACCATCAAAAACAAGAGGAAAACCTCAATAACAACACGACCAAAACGACAGTCGAATATGGCTTCCGCCACCTAGCTTTAGCTAGGATTCTAAGCAATTTTTGATAATAGAATCACTTACCTTTCTTAGTTTTAATCTTCACAAAGATGGAGTATGGTTTCAGCTTATATGCAGCTACATCAAAATCTCAAAACAGGCAGTAACTTCGAGCAACAACACACACAAACAACACCTCCAACTAAGCCTCCAACTTCTAGTCTTTTGCTCATGAATTCAAGTACGTTTAGGAGTATAAACCTTACCTACAACCAATATACACCCGTACTTCTCTTAACATAGTATTCAAACATTAATAATCACTAAAACCTTTTTTGGGGTGTTACATCTTCCCCCCCCTCCCCCCCACCCCCAAGAAACATTCGTCCTCCAATGAGGAATAACTTCACTTAACATGTTCTTGGAACATATAACCCGAAACTTAAGGTAGCAACATATCAAATACATACCTCATTATCACGTCGACGTCATAAATAAGTGAGGATACTTCCTCCTCTTCTCCTCATCCACTTCCCAAGTGACTTCTTCAACATTGTTATTTACGCCATAATACTTTGACGGAGGTGACCTCCTTAGCTCAAAGCTTCTTGATCTGTCGATCAAGAATGGAAATTGGGACCCCGATATAGGTCATTCCCTTAGAAATCTGCATATCCTCAACAGGCATAATACGGGTTGGATCCCTAATGCATTTCTACAACATCAAAATATGAAATGCGGGATGGACTGCTACTAGCTCCGATCGTCACTCTAACTCATATGCCTCTTTGCTTACCCTGCGGTTGATCCTATAAGGCCCCACATACCTAGGGCTTAACTTGCCTTTTCTACTGAAACGCATAATGCCCTTCATAGGCAATACCTTTAGGAATACTCAATCTCTAATGGCAAGCTCTAATGCTCAACGGCGTACAACCGCATAGCATTTTTTTCTGCTCTGGGATGTCTGAAGTCGATCTCTAATAGATTTCACCTTTTCAATAGCTTGCTATGCCAAATCCAGCCCCAATAGTTCTCCCTCACTAGGTTCAGACCAACACACAGGCGACCTACAGTTTTGCCCATTAAAGCTTCATACAGGGCCATCTAAATACTCAACTGGTAGCTGTAATTATAGGAAAACTCTATCAAGGAAACATGATCATCCCAGCTTCCACCAAAATCCAACACATAGGCACGCAACATATATTAAAGCATCTGAATGCTACATTCAACCTGTACATCTGTTTGAAAATGAAATGCTATACTAAGACTTACCTGAGTGTCTAGGCCTTTCTGAAAAAGATTTCCAAAAGTTTGTTGTAAACTGAGCACCCCTATATGAAAGAATGGATAAGGGAACACCATTAAGGCGAACTATCTCATGAATATAAAGTCTGGCATAGTCCTCAGCAACATAATGTTACACCCCGTAAATTTCCAGCGTATAGATAGCCTATTCGCGTGTTGGTTAAGAGTATTTGAAAACCATACATGCTAGAAAAAGGCCTGGGGAAAGATCGGACAAGCGCCAAGTGGCGCGTCGCAAGGAAAAATGCGACTTATAAATTGCATTCCAGGAATGCAACTTATAAATCGTATTTACTGAATGCGACTTATAAATCGCATTTCCTAAATGTGACTTATAAGTCCCAAATATATAACACCTCCAACTTTGGTTTATTTCATTAACTTCATATAAATTCCAGAAAAGTTGCGAGAAACAGAGGAGAGCGTGAGGTTTTGAGGTATTTCCTTCCAGTTACGCCATCAAACATAGTCCAAACCTAAATTAACCTCAGATACCGAGGTATTTAGCAGTAGAGAGCATTCCTACGGATTTAGTTTCGTGAAATACGGCCGACGAATCGTCGAGCTACCGAGCTAAGGTAAGTAGAATTGTTCCAAACTAGTGTCTATGTGTTTCTAGCTGTGAAGTGAATATTTCTCCCTTCTGGACCTCTGGAAAATAGCGAGTTTTTGACCGTCTTTCGATAAGCCTAAGTTTAGGCTATAATTATATCGAAAGTGACGTTGTTCTTTAGAATAAAGCTATATTTAGTATTAATTGATATATTTATGAATGCAGTTGGGAGAAATAGTTGAAGTATTGGCCGAGCCTCGTCCGACAGACGGATAGTTCGAGGATAAGGTATGTAAAGCCAGTTTCTTCGGCAAGTTAGTAGTTTTAGCCTTGTATAGCACAGTAAACACCGTAGTAGAATTCCCGGAAGTTGAATGTTAAGTATTGTGCAAGTTCAGTAAACCTAGTTCGCGTTGTGATATCATATTCAGTCTGAAAGTTAGAAAAGCATGTGCCCAAGGACAAGTTAGTAATTCAGATTCAGTACAGCTTATTATGTGAATAGCAAGCATGTTGTAGAAAAAAAAGAGATAGATTTTCAGAATAAAAGCTAGTAAAGTAAAACCAGATAGACAGACAGTTTTATGGCTATAGACTAGCCATTCAGACAGATGGAATATTGGCTACAGGCTAGCCAACAATTAAAGAAAGATTTCAGAATCAGTATAATCAGTAAAGAATTAGTTCAGTATAGAAACAGATCAGAATAAGAAGTTAGATTCCAGATAGTCTTTTCAGTTATACATGCTTGCTATTTCTATGTGCTATTTGTTTGTTGAGACTTGTTGTGGCATGTGGGCACCCTTTTAGCATCCCCACCGCCCCTGGGTTATAGCTGTGTCGATACCAGATTCAGATACCGCCACCAGCTAGGCGATGCCGTCCGCCTAGAGGACGATGATGGCCGACCACCATGATAATACGGTCTGGACCACCCTGCTTGCAGGGGTAGTTCAGTTTACTCTGCGCAGAGCCAGTCCACCCTGTTTACAGGGGCAGAACACTCTGTGTGCGCTTGTGGCCGGGGGCAGTTTCAGATACAGATTTTTATAAAATTACCCTGTTGCGTGCTTGCACCCAGGGGCAGTTATTACACACCCCGTGTACACTTGCGCCCAGAGGCAGGAGTCTTCGGGCTCAGACATAGTTTATTGTCAGAGGCCAAGGCCTCAGCTACGTACCCAAGGGGACGGTAGGAGGAGCTCACAGTTATCAGATGAGTGGAGTGACTTATTTTTGGTTGGTTTAGACCCGTGTAGGGGTAAATAGATTGTGTGTTGGTTGGCACCTTCCGGCTTATGGGGGTCGGTCAGGTATTGTGTGTATTATTATGTATACCTCTATGTGCTATTAGATACTGATAGACAGTGGGACGACACGACATCAGGTACGCTCAGTTTAGTTATAGAATAAATAAACTCTCCCCAGTTATTCTCAGCTAGATAGACTCAGCTACCTTTTGCTTATATGTCATGTTACTGTTGTTATTCATTTCAGTTGTGTGTTTCAGTTGCTTTACATGCTTAGTACCTGTGGTACTGACGCCCAGTGGGGCGCTGCATTACTTGCCTGCAGGTACTCATAGACGAGGAGGCGATCCCTCGTGATTCCAGTCAGCTATTGAGTATTCAGCTCCTGTCATCCGGAGACTGAATTCCAGAGGTATATTTCATTTTCTTTTGTTGTACAGTACGGGTAGGTCAGGGCCCTGTCCCGATCATTTCTATTGTTATTCCTAGAGGCTTGCAGTCTGTATATATTTCCCTGTGGTCAGCCGAGCCGGTCGTGTGAGGTCGTGCAGCTTGTTATAGTTATTTGTTATTTCTATTCCTGTTGGCCGTGTGTGGCCATAACCAGTCAGTAGTGGTGACCTTGCCAGTCACGTAATTATTTAGCATGTTATTGTTGAGTTATAGAGAACTAGACAGCATGGTGGCCTTGTCGGCCCGCATAGGTTCCCCTATAGTAGTGTGTTTCTTGTTAGCTGTTTTCTAGGTGCAGGTGGCTATAGGCCTGTTGGCCGGAGGCTGTGTTTACAACGTTATATAGCCCTTTGGTTCCAGGAATGTGAGTTAGAGCCAGCCAGGCACCAGATGTTCTTTGGTTCACCAGATAGCAGTCTAGGTCCTACTAGGACACCAGGTGCCAGTCATACCCCCCAGGGCGGGGCGTGACAAACTTGGTATCAGAGCAGGTCGTGTCCCAGGGAGTCTGCAAGCCGTGCTAAGTAGAGTCTTGTCTATGGATGTGTTGTGCACCACATACTATAGGTAGAAGGCTGCGAGGCATGATAGGATGGTTACTCTTTCTTCATATCCAGTCGTGCCATAGAACAGTACAGTATAGGGTCGAGTTCTTAAAACTTACCATATTCTTTGAATACAAATACAAGTCAGACCAGCGATATCTTGCTCCAGGCAGAAGATAAGATATAGCAACAGGAGAGGGCATCATCCAGTTACAAGATACTTATAGTAGCAGGAAGAGGTACCCGAGACCTCCCAGCGTGATACCTTTATCGGTACTATTCCTAGTATACGTTGATAACGTCAGAATAGGAAGTCAGAAGTATAATATACATACGAGTTGATTTATTTATTAGCTATATAAGATCTGATTAAGATTACAGATAAGGTCAGACTATCAGATAAGTATAAGAAGGAGAGGGAAATGCAGGAATCCCAAACACATCTTTTCAGATGTGGTACAGTTATATGTTTCTATCTGTTGCAATAAGAAAAGGGCTATTCCTACCTCTTGACTTTGATTCTAGTACAGTAAAGGGGCATAAGACTTGAGATGAGGTTGCCAAATCAAGCAGTAAGTAAAGATGGGCTGATTGATCCTAGTAAGTATTAGAAAGAATAAGGAGCCCCTATGATTACATGAGTTGTGCAGACCCTTATGATAATAAGCCTGTAGAGAAAGTAAGACTGTTAGCTTACCCGAAGCAGGGGTAAAAGACCTGTTAGTGATGAATGCCGGGTAATAGTCAAGTTCGAGTCAAAAAAAAGGCCAAGTCCGCCATATATGCTAACAGATAGTAAGACATACCTGTAAGATTATAGTTATGATCCAGTTGTGACATCGAAAGATAGAGAGGTCATGTGAATCAGATGGGCCTGACTATAAACCAGAAGAAGTATAGGCTGAGGCTTGATCAGTGATCTCATTAACAGCGAAAGGCAGGTACCTTGAACCCCAGAGCTTAGCTCAAGTGAGATGAGGGGAGAAAGCAGGAATACTAAATTTTGTGAGGAAAATAGAATCACCCCCCCAAATTGATAGAATATCGTATTATGGACTAAGCCTCGAACTGACAGTTAGAAGACATTAAGATTGTGGTCCAGAATGCTGCAGTATGTTCGCTTATGAGGAAGTTAAGAAATTACCGATACAGCGAATTTAATCTAGTGTGGCCTAGAGATAAGGCCCAGCAGACAGTCATGGGCTCTCAATATATGCCAAGTAAGGCCACAAGATTCGAATATTGACCCCACATCGCAAGAGTGGTGGAATTTCAAACAGCAGACAATAACTAAAGTGTTTATGGTTGTTACTTCCAGAATGGGGTGACAATACAATGAAATGTTAAGAGAAGGCAGGAGATATTATTAGACCATAGAAGCAGTACCTCATGTACAATATGAAATTTAGCAAAGTGTTTCAGAGATTACGTATCACTACAGAATTCGGTATGTATTGTACATAGTTACTAATATATATATGTACAGATAATAGATATGCCGTGAGCAGCTGCTAATAGGGGTTACAATCACACAAATGCATATTAGTGCTGGGAAGTATATAGGGATTGCTTTGCAGGACCCCTTGCCAAAAATAAAAAGAGAAAAGAGAGAGAAGAAAAAGAGAAAAGCGAAAAGTAGGGGCAAGTTAAGTGTGATTTACGTATGAATCCATAGAAACTGTCTCAACTCTCAATTATTAAGTTAACAGACTTATATGTTGTCACCAGATTTAGGTTTTAGAAGCTTACAAGAGCTAGTAACCTGAATAAGGTAGTTAGATGATAAGGGCGCAGTTAGACGGTCTACTGACCAGCTGGCGCCTGTGTTAGCAGGGAAGCATCCCTAAAGATCAGTAACATTAGTGCATGTGCTAGAACCATAATTAGAGACCGAATAGACAGATTTCAGAGATTAGCAATACCAGAATTGTTCCAGTATGTTAAGTGGTTGTATATCGTTTTCCCAGCCTTATACGGGAGAGTCGGCCTTAGTCAGCCTAGCAGTTATTATGTGGAACACCCCGCAAGTCAGCCGACCATCCCCGTCAGAATATCCGTGGGTACCCCAAGAAAGGGTCCACATCAGTAGTCAGTGAATGACTAGTACTTCAACTGGTTCTCGTAAGATAGTCAGAAACAGAGCTTTAGTAGAAGGCCAGTCTTTACAGAATAGCTCATAAGACCGAGAATTTCCTAGAATAGCGGTATAAATCCAAGTGGATACACACAAGGTGTAAGGAATTGGTAGTACTCTGCTAGCACAGTGTTTACTAAGACCAAGAGATCAGTAGACTCCCCGTGAAGATCCAGAGATTGATTGCCTGGGAGTAAGTCTGATTAAGTCCAGCCTTACAGTGGATCAAACAAAATGACAAAGCAGTTAGATACCCACAAGTCTGCAGTTACGCATGAACTATAAGTACTCAAGTAAAACAGTTAGAGCATTGTTAGACTACTGCCATATTCGGGTCATTCAACCCGGCTATTCAGTTATTTAAGGTTATGCAGCCAGATCATTAGAGGTCATGATCAATATCAGGATCCTCTGATCAGATAAGGGCACAAGGTGTGCAGACGGTCGTTCAGGTTATCCCAGCAACAAGTAGCCTTAGCATGTGGCCAGAAGGCCAGATAAGCTCTAGCTACGCCGGTAAACTACTTGTTGATCTCTTCGGCAAGACAAGCCAGTATGACCGTCAATTATATGCCGAGCTCTCTAAGTATGAATATGTTATATCAGTCAAGAAGAGATAATGGAGCAGAAAATGCTCTTAGCTATAGATCTATTAGGAGTGTGGCGTATTTGCAACCCAAGCAACGGAAGTTGGTCAGGGAGATACATCAATTGGTCAATTTAGCCGATCGTGTAATGGAAATGAAGGACAACAGAGCGGTAATCCAGAACACCGCCGTGTCGTCCTTAGTTGTGGAGGTAAGAGAACGGCAATATGCAGATCCTGACCTAGTTTAGCTTAAGGACAGAATCCTGCAAGGGAAGTGCCAGATTCACAAATAACAAGAGGATGGAGTGCTGCGTTGTAAAGACCGTCTATGTGTTCCAGATGTTTCAGGCCTCTGCCATCAGATCATGAACGAGGTGCACTGTGCCAGCAACTATTTTCTCCACCCTGGCGCGACAAAAAATGTACCATGATATCAAAGAAAACTACTGGTGGCTAGATAAAAAAATAAAAAAAATAAAAAAATAAAAAAAAAAGAAATTGCTGAATTTGTAGCCTGGTGTCCTAACTGCCAGCAGGTGAAAGCAGAACATCAGAAACCAGGCGGTTTGACTCAGGACATAGTTGTGCCTCTCTGGTAGTGGGAAGCAGTAAATATGGATTTTGTGGCAAGATTACCCTTTACTAAACATGGACATGACTCTATATGGGCGATAGTTGACAGATTGACCGAATCAGCTTATTTCCTGCCAGTGGAAACTACTTTCTCGGACAGATTATGCGGAGTTGTATATCCGAGAAATAGTCTGGTTTCACGGAGTACCCGTATCCATTATTTCAGACAGAGGAGCAAAGTTTACGGCTAGATTTTGGCAGTCGTTTCAGAAAGGTCTGGGAACGCAGATTAATTTGAGCACAACATTCCACCCTCAGATAGATGGACAGGCGGAACACACAATTCAGACGCTCGAAGATATGTTGCGAGCGTGTGTGTTAGATTTCGGTGGTAGCTGGGTTGAGCATGTGCCCCTAATCGAGTTTGGTTATAATAATAACTATCACTCAGCTATCCAGATGGCACCTTTTGAGGCTTTATACGGGCGAAAGTGCAGATCGCCGGTTGGCTGGTTCGAAGTAGGGGAATCAGCGATAATTGGGCCAGATATTGTTCAGCAGTCAGAAGAGAAAGTCAAGCTTATCAGAGAATGCCTATTGACTACACAGAGTCGCCAGAAATCATATGCAGATGTACGGCGCAGAGACCTGGAGTTTAATGTGAATGACTGGGTATTTCTGAAAGTATCTCCGATGAAAGGGGTGATGAGATTTGGTAAGAAGGGTAAGCTCAGTCCGAGGTTTGTTGGGCCATATCAGATTCGTCGAAGAATAGGCCAAGTGGCATATGAGTTGAACTTGCCTCCAGAATTAGAGTCCGTTCATCCAGTCTTTCATGTATCCAAGCTGAGAAAATGCATAGGAGACCCGTCCAGGGTAGTCCTAGTCCAGGATATCCAGGTTACAGAAGAGCTAGCCTATGAAGAGGTTCCAGTAGCTATCCCAGACAGACAGATTTGCAAGTTGAGAACTAAAGATATTGCATCTGTCAAAGTATTGTGGTGTAACAGAAACCGAGAGGAAATGACGTAAGAGGCGGAGGAAGATATGAAAGCTAGATATCCTCACCTGTTCCAGGCCTAGTCAGGCGATAGGTATGTCCGTATTATTATTTATGCAGTACCTTATGGTTGTGTATATATAAATGAGAAAGATTGATGTTTAGTTATCGAATGAATCTTATAGTATCGTGGGGAGTACCTGTATTGGACTTTTCTGTGTTTCAGAATTTTGGGATAGTCCAGATTACAGAGGAAACTCTGCCGAAATTTTCCTAAGAACAAGTTAAGATAATGAAGTAGTCCTCTATATAGCAATTTACATTCGAGGACGAATGTTCTTAAGGGGGGGGGGGGAGAATGTTACACCCCGTAAATTTCCAGCGTATAGATGGCCTATTCGCGTGTTGGTTAAGAGTATTTGAAAACCATACATGCTAGAAAAAGGCCCGGGGAAAGATCAGACAAGCGCCAAGTCAGCGCGTCGCAAGGAAAAATGCGACTTATAAATTGCATTCCAGGAATGCAACTTATAAATCGCATTTACTGAATGCGACTTATAAATCGCATTTCCTAAATGTGACTTATAAGTCCCAATTATATAACACCTCCAACTTCGGTTTATTTCATTAACTTCATATAATTTCCAGAAAAGTCGCGAGAAACAGAGGAGAGCGTGAGGTTTTGAGGTATTTCATTCCAGTTATGCCATCAACGTAGTCCAAACCTAAATTAACCTCAGATACCGAGGTATTTAGCAGTAGAGAGCATTCCTACGGATTTAGTTTCGTGAAATACGGCCGACGAATCATCGAGCTACCGAGCTAAGGTAAGTAGAATTGTTCCAAACTAGTGTCTATGTGTTCCTAGCTGTGAAGTGAATATTTCTCCCTTCTGGACCTCTGGAAAATAGCGAGTTTTTGACCGTCTTTCGATAGGCCTAAGTTTAGGATATAATTATATCGAAAGTGACGTTGTTCTTTAGAATAAAGCTATATTTAGTATTAATTGACATATTTATGAATGCAGTTGGGAGAAATAGTTGAAGTATTGGGCGAGCCTCGTCCGACAGACGGATAGTTCGAGGATAAGGTATGTAAAGCCAGTTTCTTCGGCAAGTTAGTAGTTTTAGCCTTGTATAGCACAGTAAACTCCGTAGTAGAATTCCCGGAAGTTGAATGTTAAGTATTGTGCAAGTTCAGTAAACCTAGTTCGCGTTGTGATATCATATTCAGTCTGAAAGTTAGAAAAGCATGTGCCCAAGGGCAAGTTAGTAATTTAGATTCAGTACAGCCTATTATGTGAATAGAAAGCATGTTGTAGAATAAAAAGAGAAAGATTTTCAGAATAAAAGCTAGTAAAGTAAAACCAGATAGACAAACAGTTTTATGGCTATAGACTAGCCATTCAGACAGATGGAATATTGGCTACAGGCTAGCCAACAGTTAAAGAAAGATTTCAGAATCAGTATAATCAGTAAAGAATCAGTTCAGTATAGAAATAGATCAGAATAAGAAGTTAGATTCCAGATAGTCTTTTCAGTTATACATGCTTGCTATTTCTATGTGCTATTTGTTTGTTGAGACTTGTTGTGGCATGTGGGCACCCTTATAGCATCCCCACCGCCCCTGGGTTATAGCTGTGTCGATACCAGATTCAGATACCGCCACCAGCTGGGCGATGCCGTCCACCTAGAGGACGATGATGGCCGACCACCATGATAATACGGTCCAGACCACCCTGCTTGCAGCGGTAGTTCAGTTTACTCTACGCAGAGCCAGTCCACCCAGTTTACGGGGGAAGAACACTCTCTGTGCGCTTGTGGCCGGGGGCAGTTTCAGATACAGATTTTTATAAAATTACCCTGTTGCGTGCTTGCACCCAGGGGCAGTTTTTATTACACACCCCGTGTACACTTGCGCCAGAGGCAGGAGTCTTCGGGCTCAGACACAGTTTATTATCAGAGTCCAAGGCCTGAGCTACGTACCCAAGGGGACCGGTAGGAGGAGCTCACAGTTATCAGATGAGTGGAGTGACTTATTTTTGGTTGGTTTAGACCCGGGTAGGGGTAAATAGATTGTGTGTTGGTTGGCACCTTCCGGCTTATGGAGGTCGGTCAGGTATTGTGTGTATTATTATGTATACCTCTATGTGCTATTAGATACTGATAGATAGTGGGACGACACGGCATCAGGTACGCTCAGTTTAGTTATAGAATAAATAAACTCTCCCCAGTTATTCTCAGCTAGATAGACTCAGCTACCTTCTGCTTATATGTCATGTTACTGTTGTTATTCATTTCAGTTGTGTGTTTCAGTTGCTTTACATGCTCAGTACCTGTGGTACTGACGCCTAGTGGGATGCTGCATTACTTGCCTGCAGGTACTCATAGACGAGGAGGCGATCCCTCGTGATTCCAGTCAGCTATTGAGTATTCAGCTCTTGTCATCCGGAGACTGAATTCCAGAGGTGTATTTCATTTTCTTTTGTTGTACAGTAGGGGTAGGTCTGGGCCCTGTCCCGATCATTTCTATTGTTATTCCTAGAGGCTTGCAGTCTGTACATATTTCCCTGTGGTCAGCCGAGCCGGTCGTGTGAGGCTGTGCAGCTTGTTATAGTTATTTGTTATTTCTGTTCCTGTTGGCCGTGTGTGGCCATAACCAGTCAGTAGTGGTGACCTTGCCAGTCACGTAATTATTTATCATGTTATTGTTGAGTTACAGAGAACTAGACAGCATGGTGGCCTTGTCGGCCCGCATAGGTTCCTCTGTAGTAGTGTGTTTCTGGTTAGCTGTTTTCCAGGTGCAGGTGGCTATACGCCTATTGGCCGGAGGCTGTGTTTACAGCCGTTATATAGCCCTTTGGTTCCAGGAATGTGAGTTAGAGCCAGCCAGACACCAGATGTGCTTTGGCTCACCAGATAGCAGTCTAGGTCCTACTAGGACACCAGGTGCCAGTCATACCCCCCAGGGCGGGGCGTGACATATAAGTAGTTTTGGTACGTAGGAAGTGAGTTGATGTTATCAGTGTATCGAGAATAACCCAAATAAAATCATGCTTCCTGTGCGTCAGAAGCAAACGTATAATAAAATTCGTATTGATTATCTCCCATTTTCACGTCAGGATCTATATATCTTGAGTCATGCCTCCAGGACTTTGATTCTCGACCTTCACCTGCTATTAATTAGGAAATTGAGTCACAAAACTTGTGATGTCTTCTTCATGCCATTCATTCCACCAATACAGCTGCCTCAGGACGCGATACATCTTTGTAGCACCCCACTGTACTAAATATCAAAAATTATGAGTCTCATTCATAATCATGCTCATAGCTCATCCACACTAGGCACATATAAATAGCCTTGCTATGTAAGGACTTCATATGGTCCACAATCAAATAAGTTCTGCTTCTGTTGTGGCATATCGTTCCTCAACAAGACTAATTCTGTGTCGTCATATTGATGCTACTTAACTTTCAGTTACGAATGATGATTCTATTGTATCCTAGGCCATAACACCCCTTCTATCTCCGTTATCTAGAAACCAAATCCATAATTCAGCCAACTACTGTAGGGCCTTTGCTATTTCAATTCGATCATCCTGGATATGACTCAAGCTACCCATGGACTTGTGGCTCAGCATATCAGCTACAATGTTTTCGTTACCTAGATGATACAAAATATTCACATCATAATTTTTTAGTATCTCTAGCCATCTTCTCTACCTCAAATTTAGATCTTTTGACTGGAATATGTACTGGAGGTCCTTATGGTCTGTGGATATATAAACATGTACTCCCTATAGGTAGTGACACCAAATATTCAGTGCGAACACTATCGCTGCCAACTCTAGGTTGTGAGTAGGGTAATTCTGCTCGTGCTTCCTCAATTGTCTTGAAGCAGATGCGATAGCATTGTCCTATTTCATTAGAACTTAACTGAGCCCAACTCTGGAAGTATCACAATAAACAACATAGCCCTCTGGGAAAGAGTCAGGACAAGTGCTGAGGTCAACCTATCCTTCTACTCCTAGAAACTTCATTCACATGCCTCTGACCACTGAAATTTAGTTGCTTTATGAGTCATCTTTGTCAATGGAGTGGAGATAGTAGAGAAGCCTTCCTAAAATCTGTAGTAATAACCTGCTAATACCAAGAAGCTATGAACCTCTATTAGATTCAAGGGTCTAGGCCAACCTTCACAGCCTCTATTTTCTGGATATCAACTTTTATACCCTCATCTACAATCACATGGCCACGAAAAGCTATATATGTTAGCCAGAATTCATATTGAGAAAATTTAGCATATAACATGTGCTCCTAGAGAGTCTGCAGCACAACTCCTAGGTGGTCTGCATGCTTGGCCTCCAATTATGATTATATTAGGATGTCGTCAATGAAGATGATAACAAATACATCAAAAAAGGGTCGGAACCCCCTATTCATCATATCCATAAGGTTGCTGGGGCATTAGTGAGCCCAAATGACACCACCTGAAACTCATAATGGCCGTACTAGGTCCTAAAAACAGTCTTAGGGATATCAATCTCCCTAACTCAAAGCTGATTCGAAAAGCACCTAGCACCCTCTGAATGATCAAACAAATCATCTATCCTGGGAAGCCGATATTTGTTCTTAATGGTCAACTTGTTAATCTGCCTATAATCAATGCACGTTATCAAAGACCCATCTTTCTTCAGCACTAACAATGCTGGTGCATACTATAGTGACACACACCCATCTTTCAACTGCTCTTCTAATTCTCTTAGCTCTGCTAGGGCCATTCTATATGGAGGTATGGATATTTATTAAGTGTTTGGAAGTAAAACAATAGCAAAGTCTATCTCCCTTTCAGGAAGGATCTTAGGAAAATTCTCTTGAAAGACTTCTGGGAACTTATTTACAATAGGAACTAACTAGAGAGTCACAAGTTCACGTTCCAAGTCTCTTACCAGAACCAAATGTGAAATATAACCTTTGGATATAGACTTCTAAGCATTAAGGTATAAAATAAACTTACCTCTAGGAATAGAAGCATTGCCTTGCCACTCCCGGACTGGCTCTCCTAAAAAATTGAATCTAACGGCTTTGGTTCTACAATTCACATTAGCATAACATCCCATACCCATAATAACATCGAAATCAACCATCTCAAGCTCAAGTAAATTAGCTAGGGTCATTTATCACATACCAACACTATACAATTCTGATAAACCAGTCTAGCTAACAGAGATTCGCTAATTGGCTTAGAATGATAAATAGACTAGACAATAATTTAAGGACTATCTCAAACTGACTCGCAACTAATGGTGTAACATAAGAGAGTGTAGAACCAAGGTCAAGAAAATCATATACTGTATGAGAATGAAAAATCAAGGTACCTGTAATAATATCAAGTGATGCTTCTTGGTCCTGCCAATTGCCCAACGCATAAAATCTATTCTAGGTTGCTGTAGAACCAGAAGCCTCTCTCCTTCTGAGTTTTCCATGACTTTCTGCCAACGGAGGGTCAGGTCTCAGAGGTCGAACTAAGGATGACGAAGCAACTGCTAATCTGTCTAGTCATGAAAGGTCTGCCTTGGCCCTATCTAGATAATTACTCATAAAGTGCCCTGGCTACCCACAATGGTAATATGCATCTTGCCCCTGATGACATGGACCTGAGTGGGACCTCGCATACTGGGCATATGGCGGCATCGATAATCTCCCCTGCCCCGCGCGCTCCTGTCTTCCTAAGCTAGATGGAGCTAGGCCCTGGTTTCTCCTCTATCCCTAAAGTTGAGGTGGGGCACTTCCCGTTGGTTGATGTCACTGCCGAGATGACTAAGTCCCTGGGTTACTCTGAGGCCCTCAGTAAAGACCCATGGACCTATTGATCTTGGGCAAATTTATATGCCCAAGTGATACTCAAAGGTGTCATTTTAGCCTTGTTTATCTATCAATGTTTATACATTCTCATGTGATTGATAATAAAATGTGAATTTATACTAACCAACATGATTAGCACTGTTTTGCAGGTAAAATGTAATTTTGGGAAGCTTAAATCCATGTTGGAAGATATCGGGGTTGGACTCGGATGCGAGCAAGGGACAAGGCATTGGAAAGCATAAAATAAAGGGGCTCCACAATGGAGCCGTGTCACGCTGCCATCGCGGAGGCCTTCTGCCTGGATAGGGAATTCTTGCCCAATTTCTAGAGAGGGTACGCGATAGGTCCGTGGCACGGTGGCCTGGCTCCGCGTTGCACGTCGTGCCACGTTGGGCCTTATTTCCTGGACCCCCAGTTCCAGTGAAGGTCCGCGTCGGTAGCATGTCACGGAGGCAATGCTCCGCGATGCACTCCGTGACACGTTGCTTGTTATTTCGGGAAAAATTCCCACTAGTATAAATAGAACACTTAGGTTCATTTTTCAATATTCTGACTTGGTGGAGCAAGAACGTGGGTTACAGGCAGTTGAGGGGACGAAATTATCAGGGTTTTTCTCTCTTTCCTTCTCTTTGTATTCAATTGCTTGTATGTTTAACACTCATTTAACGATGTTTAATCCACAAATGAGTGGCTAATTCATCTTCTTGCTGAGGGTATGAACAATTGTAGTGAAATGTGATTGTTGATCATATTGGTTTTTCATCTTTTCTTACATGGTTGTTCTATTAATTCTTGTTCTTACTGCATTAATGTGTGGCCTACGTTAATGTACATCTAAAATGTCCGGTTTCACTCGAGAGAGCAAGAAATTGGAAAGTTGTGAATTAATAGGATATGATCTTTTCTTAGTTTGGGAAAATTGAGAATTGATTTACTTTCAGGATAGAAATATACCTGAAAGTCGTATTAGTCAATTTAGGAACCAGGTTTGTATGGCTAGAACATGAATTGCATTTAATCACAGAAATGTAGGTGGATGGTTCATGATTCTTAAGTGGGGCTAAATACGAGAGTTTTAATCTCTTGGCAATAGTTCTTGGCTAGCAACCGGAGGAAAAGACTAACCAAATTATGTCGATAATTAATTTCATTACATGTTCGTTTAACCTCAGCATGCTCTCATTCATAGTTTAGACTCACATTAGATAGTTGTTTTAGATTTAGTATAAAAATTTAAATCAAAATATCAAACTTTTGGTTACGCTGTTGTCTGCATTTTTAGAATTAAAATATAGTACACTTGAGCAGATTGCACTTCATCCCAGTCCCTGTGGGATCGATACTTGGCTTACTTAAGCCACTTTACTACTTGTTCGACCACGTGCACTTGCGTGTAGCTTTATACCCAAAGCAAAAGCACCGAACATGTTTTTGGCGCCGTTGCCGGGGACTGGCAATTGGTAAATTTTTCTTAAGTGTAAATTTACTATATTTTTTTTCTTAGTGCTGACAAATTGGTCTTAGTGTTTGTTTTAATTCTTTTTCATTTTATTTTTTTTCTTTTTCGGATACCCTTATTGACATGACATCGTGGAATACAAATGGTATACATGGTGGCTCATATTTTAGCGAATCTTGTCTGAATTGCGGAGGACACCACTCATGGCAACACTGTAACACGTGCAATATATGTGGTGGTCAAGATGGCCATTGGGATGGATGTCCGAATGCATATTCCCCTCCCCCAAGCCCCTACTATGATCCTTCTGTTGTTTTTTCTAAATATAGGCATGCTGAAACTGAGGACTTGGGACGCCAAGGTCAAATAGAAGACATGTTGAAATGACTCTTGGAGCAATCAGAAGCAATGAAGGAGGCGATGGCAGTATTGAGAATTCAGCAAGAAGAGAATGCAGAGACTCTAGAAAGGATGAGCATCAAATTCACGGAGATGATTGCTGAGGCTGAAGCTTGTGATAAATTGCAGGTAATAGTTTTAGCCGATATTCAAGAGGATCTACAAAAGGAAGACAAGGGTGAATTTTTGGATGAAGCCCAACAATTAGAATCTCTTGAGTGTCCCCGTGATGGGCTCACACTTATGGAAAATCTATTCGTGGAAGAAGAGTTAGAGTATCCCCTAGTTGACATTAATGGAGAGATAGATGTCGATGCTGAGAAGGAGTATACAAGTAAGGAGGTCAAGCACAATGCAGTTTCAGAGTTGAGGTGTATTGGACCACACTCAACGCATTTTTCGACGTTAAGTTTGGTTGACAACATAGAAATAGAGTCATCCAAGCTTATAGAGAAATGTCTAGAGGAGGACCAAGCCCCGTATATTTTGAAATTTGCTAACTCGGAGAGACAAAATAACTTCGCTTACTTGAGGGCCAATAAGTTCAAAAGGCAACATCTACTTCTTGGTCCTTATAATTTTTCACTACCATCCCTGGAGCATAAGAGGAAATTAGAGAAGAAATTAGGGGTGAGATTCATATCCTCAAGGAGGAGGAAAAAGCGGTTAAACTTAGTACGTCGTGCTGCGACGTAAAATTAGGCGCTGCTTGGGAGGCAACCCAAGGGTACCATGGGTACCATTTTAATTTCTTGCATTTAAGTTGATTTTATTTATTTTTCATCTTGTGTTGTTTTGGTGGAAAGTTAAGCACAGATGGAGGGGAAGTCTGAGTACCCGTGGAGGAGGAAGCTAACAAGCATGGAAGAGAAAAAGTGTGTGGTCGAACACCCACTTGTGCAAAGTTGAAGAAAGGCATGTTGTTAGCTAGGCCTAAAGGCCTCAGGGAGAATTTCTCACCCTCTTTAAATGTTAAGTTGATGCTATGAGGACATAGCATGATTCAAGTGTGGGGTGAGGAAAATTTTAAAATTTTTGTGCTTAACGATTTTTGGTGAATGTAATGCTTGTGAGAAAATTTGGAATTTTTTTTTGTGAGTCAAGCATGACTTCATCACCCGTTGGTTTTTCTTTTCGGTTCTTTTCCGATGGGGGGTCTTTGAACGGAAGAATAAAATTTTTTCTTTGTCTGTATATAATGTTTTTAGTCATAGTTAGAGACTGTTTCCAACGATGGATGGATGATGACCGTCTTGAGGAAAATTAGTCAGTAGGTTGGTTTTTGAACCTGTAGCTAATTGATGGCTTGATATTCTTGTTATGTGCTATAAATGATTGTAAGATGCAAGTATGTTTAGTGTTGAAGCATGCAAGTGGTATACCTATGTTTGTGACACCTAGGCTCTTGAATTTGACTTGATATGATTGAAGCTTAATTTTGAATTCTTGTGATTAGCTGAGTTAAGAGTCTGCGGAATGTGTCTTGAATTGAGCATGTGCTGTGAGTGTAAGTTTTTCGAATATTCCGTGCTATTGTGGAATGTCTAGAACTTGCCTGGTGTGTATATAAAATGAAATGAAGGATGTGAATTGTAGGAGATGATTTAGGCATTTCTTTGAATGAACATAAATGTTATCCCTCACTTTACCTACCTTGAATATTTAATCCTAGTTAACCCCATTGAGCCTTGAGCCTATTCTTTGATAGCTACAACATAAGCTTAATACTTTTCTTTCATTAGCCTTGAATTTGATCCAAAACTCCTAAGCGCTTAAGTAAAAAAATTCCAAAGAATGAGGGAGTGAGAAGCGTGAAAAAGAAGGAAAAGTAGAAGTTGTGAAAGTTGAGAAAAGGACAAAGGTGCACTTGTGTAAAAATGGTTGATTATTAGTAGGGAGTAAGAAAATAAATGAATGAAATTTTTTTTTTCTTAAGTACTCCTTACTACTAAGCTGAGTGTGCTTAAAGAAATGGGAACAAGAAGAGAAAATTCAGGATTGAAAAGAATGAGGGTGAAGTAAGGGAAGAGATATCCTTAATGAAGGTTGAAGTTATTAAAAGCGCTTGGGGGAAGATAGTCACTATTACTGGCCAGAATAGTACCTACCCGTCTCTTAGCTTACATTACAACCCATTAAGTCCTACTTGATCTTACGTTCAAACATCCTTAAATTAGTGAAGTAAAACACTAAGGGCAAGCTTATGGGTCATTACATGATGCATGTGAATTCTTTGTGAGAGTGAGCGTAATTCTATTCATTTACCCATACATGTTGTGATTTAAAAATTTGCGTGTGAAAATGGGTAACTCTCTTGTTGTGAGGGCACATGTTTAATGAAGGATATAATTCATGTTGGATTTCTTGATCAGTTGATTTGCATGAGTTTGCTAAGATAGAGAGTCAATTCTTGAGGTTAAGAAGTCTTAACATAATTGTATTCCATTTCAATGATTAAATCGTGCATGCTCTATTTTTAGCTTGCTATCTTAAACAGTCATTGTAGCTGTAGCTTGAACTGTCTTGCTAAAATTAGCTATGTGTAAGTACTCATGTGCATGAGATGTAAAAGGTTTGTTCGAGGACGAACAAGACTTTAAGTGTGGGGTAAGCGATCTTGGGAAAATTTATATGCCCAAGTGATACTCAAAGGTGTCATTTTAGCCTTGTTTATCTATCAATGTTTATACATTCTCATGTGATTGATAATAAAATGTGAATTTATACTAACCAACATGATTAGCATTGTTTTGCAGGTAAAATGTAATTTTGGGAAGCTTAAATGCATGTTGGAAGATATCGGTGTTGGACTCGGATGCGAGCAAGGGACAAGGCATTGGAAAGCATAAAATAAAGGGGCTCCGCGATGGAGCCGTGTCACGCTGCCATCGCGGAGGCCTTCTGCCTGGATAGGGAATTCTTTCCCAATTTCCAGAGAGGGTACGTGATAGGTTCGTGGCACGGTGGCCTGGCTCCGCGTTGCACGCCGTGCCACGTTTGGCCTTATTTCCTGGACCCCCAGTTCCAGTGAAGGTCCGCATCGGTAGCGTGTCACGGATGCAGTGCTCCGCGATGCACTCCGTGACACGTTGCTTGTTATTCCGGGAAAAATTCCCACTAGTATAAATAGAACAATTAGGTTCATTTTTCAATATTATGACTTGGTGGAGCAAGAACGTGGGTTACAGGCAGTTGAGGGGACGAAATTGTCAAGGTTTTTCTCTCTTTCCTTCTCTTTGTATTCAATTGCTTGTATGTTTAACATTCATTTAACGATGTTTAATCCACAAATGAGTGGCTAATTCATCTTCTTGCTGAGGGTATGAAAAATTGTAGTGAAATGTGATTGTTGATCATATTGGTTTTTCATCTTTTCTTACATGGTTGTTCTATTAATTCTTGTTCTTACTGCATTAATGTGTGACCTACGTTAATGTACATCTAAAAAGTCCGATTTCACTCGAGAGAGCAAGAAAATGGAAAGTTGTGAATTAATAGGATATGATCTTTTCTTAGTTTGGGAAAATTGAGAATTGATTTACTTTCAGGATAGAAATATACCTGAAAGTCGTATTAGTCAATTTAGGAACCAGGTTTGTATGGCTAGAACATGAATTGCATTTAATCACAGAAATGTAGGTGGATGGTTCATGATTCTTAAGTGGGGTTAAATACGATAGTTTTTATCTCTTGGCAATAGTTCTTGGCTAGCAACCGGAGGAAAAGACTAACCAAATTATGTTGATAATTAATTTCATTACATGTTCGTTTAACCTCAGCATGCTCTCATTCATAGTTCATACTCACATTAGATAGTTGTTTTAGATTTAGTATAAAAATTATAAATCAAAATATCAAACTTTTGGTTACGCTGTTGTCTGCATTTTTAGAATTAAAATATAGTACACATGAGCAGATTGCACTTCATCCCAGTCCCTATGGGATCGATACTTGGCTTACTTAAGCCACTTTACTACTTGTTCGACCACGTGCACTTGCGTGTAGCTTTATACCCAAAGCAAAAGCACCGATCACCTATCTCTCTTTCTTTGCTCTTGTTGCCTCCGAACATCCCATAACTAATGAACCAAATAATCCGCCCTCTGGATGAAAGGTTGTATCTTTGCAATGTCCATGTCACGCCCCGCCTTGAGAGGCATGACTGGCACCTGGTGCCCTACTAGGACATGTCGCTGGACTACTGAGCCTAAGCACTTCTGGTGCTAGGCTGGCTCTAATTTTGAATTTATGAAAACAACGGGCTATATAACGGTTTTAAATACAGCATCCGACCGACAAGGCCTATAGCCACCTATAGGAATATAACAGCTACCCAGAACAACTGAACATAAGGGAACCTATGCGGGCCGACAAGGCCACCATGCTGACTAGTTATCACTTAAAAGTAAAATCAAGTGCTAAACTGATCTGTGACCGACAAGGTCACCAACTGACAACTGAACAAGGCCCCACACGGCCATCACATGCAAACTAAAAACATACACACGGCCCCACACGACCGGTACAACTAACCACAGGGAATATACAATCTGTAAGCCTCTAAGAATAATAAGATGGTTGGGACAGGGCCCCGGCCTACCCATACTGTACAAACAAAAAGGGAAGTAAACCTTTAACTGTCAAGCTCCGAATGATAGGAGCTGAAGACTCTGTACGCTGGCTGGAACTACGAGGGATCTGCTCCTCATCTATGAGTACCTTCAAGCAAGTAATGTAGCACCCCAAAACGGGCGTCAATACCACTGGTACTGAGTATGCAATACAATAACTGAAAATAACTGAAAGCAAATAATAATATTGATAGATACTGAAGTAATAGGAGACGGGCTGAGACTGATTGAAAAGAGTGTAACTTTACTGAAGAGAGTAAGAGTCATACCTAATAACATGGCGGTCTACTTTCTATCTATTAATAACTAACACAACATAGCATACAAGAACCTTACCAGCCCCCATAAGCTGTAAGGTACCAACCAACACACAATCTATATACCCCTACCCAGGTCATACCATCCACCTAGTAACTATGAGCATCCTGCCGGCCCCCTGGGTATGCAACTTGGGCTCGCTGGGCCCCTGACTATAGCTGTATCTGAGTTTGAAGGACTCCTGAAATCTGAAATTTGCACCCCGGGCGCAAGCGCTCGACTGTGGGTGTGGTATAGTGTTGATCAATCTGCTATGGGGAATCTGCATCCCATCTTCGCCACTGGCGGATGGCATGCCACTCTGTAGAGCGACGTATCCTCACCCTCTGGCGGGCGAGTCAACACAGCTATTAACCCTGGGGCGGTCAAGGAAGCTCTAAGGGTGCCCAACACAGAACAATCATGTCTCCACAGATAGGAATAACCGCATGTAATATATATATACTGAATCTGATAAGAATATTTATATTTTGGTATTCTGTTCTGAATCTCATACTGAAATATACTGAATCTGATACTGGGATATACTGAGTCTGAAATAATATTTCTGGAATAGTTTGGGAATTATATTGTTTTACTGAGTTTCATGCTGAACACTGTATAATAATTCTAACATGCTTACTAAACTCATACTGAATATAAAATATGGTTCTGAAACATTCTATTGGAATTTCTACTATTTTGATATACTGGAACTACTAGCTTGCCGAAAGAAATTGGCTTTACATACCTCGACTGTTGGTTTACCGATTTATTGGTGAGGTTCGGCTCATATTCAGCTATTCTACCCAACTGTTATCATATTCATGAAAGAATAGAACTAACTTCATTATTATACTAGAAGAAAACAATACTTAAAATCTATATACTGACTATATTTTGACTTATCGAAGTACGATCGAAAACTCGTAATTTCTCGGAGGTCTAGAAGGGAGAAATACTCACTTTAGGCCTGGGAGTGTATTAACACTAGTTTGGAGAAATTCCAATCACTTTGACTCGGCGGAATGACACTTCGCCGGGTGAATTTCACGAAACTAACTCCGTAGAAATGCTCCCTGCAGCTTTATACTGTGGTACCCAAAGTTAATTTGACTTTAGACCATGTTTGACAGCGTAATCGAATGAACATTATATAAACCCTTCGCTCCTCCTCTGTTTCTGGTCATTCACTTTGGAAATAATATGAAAGATTACTTGAAAATGAAGTGAGAGGCCTTTATATACTTGGAGCCTTTAAGTCGCATTTGTCGGATGCAATTTATAAGTCGCATTGTCAAATGCGATTTATAAGTCGCATTTGCCTTGCGACGCTCCGACTTGGCGCTTGTCCGGTCTCTCCCTGGGCCCTTTTCTCGCACGTGTGGCATTCTTAAACTCTTAACCAACATGCGAATAGGCCAACTAAGTGTCAAGAACTTACGGGGTGTAACATCCTTCCCCCTTTAAGAACATTCGTCCTCAAATGTTAACTTCCGTTTACAGAAATTTTAACTTGCTCTACCTTTTTTGGAAAAATTTCGGCAGAGTTTCCCTTGTAATATGGACTATCTCAAGAATATTGAAATGCAGAAAAGTGCAATATAGGTACTCCATATAATACTATAGCATCCATTACATAATAAACTAAAGTCAACATCTCACTCATACACATGAATATAAAGTAACACATAAAACAACAATATCAACATACCTTTGACTAACTAAGTCTGAAATAATTGAGGATATCTGGCTTTCATATATTCTTCTGCTTCCCAAGTCATTTTCTCTCGGTTCCTATTACGCCATAATACTTTGACAGAAGCAACATCTTTAGTTCTTAATCTGCGGATCTGCTGGTCAAGTATGACTACTGGAACTTCTTCATAGGCCAACTCCTCTGTAACCTGAACATCTTGGACTGGGACAATTCTGGAGGGAAAACTGGGTGGACAAATTCTAACTCTGGAGGTAAGTCTAACTCATATGCCACTTGGCCTATTCTTCTGCGAATCTGATAAGGCCCAACAAACCTCGGGCTGAGCTAGCCTTTCTTGCCAAATCTCATTACACCCTTCATCGGTGAAACTTTCATAAACACCCAATCACCCACATTAAATTCCAAGTTTCTGCGCCGCAAGTTAGCATAAGATTTCTAGAGGCTCTGAGCAGTAAGTAAACATTCTCTGATAAGCTTTACTTTTTCCTCTGACTGATGAATGATATCTGGCCCAATCAATGCTGATTCTCCTACCTCAAACCAACCAACTGGAGATCTACACTTTCGCCCATATAATGCATCATAAGGCGCCATCTGAATAGCTAAATGGTAATTGTTATTGCAGGAGAACTCAATGAGTGGTAAATGTTCATCCCAGATACCTCCGAATTCCAACACACATGCTCGCAACATATCCTCGAGTGTTTGAATGGTGCGTTCTGCCTGCTCATCTGTCTGAGGATGAAAAGTTGTTCTCAAGTTAACCTGCGTCCCCAAGCCTCTCTGAAATGATTGCCAGAATTTAGCTGTAAATTGCGCCCTCTGTTAGAGATAATGGAAACTGGAACACCATGCAACCTGACTATTTCTCTGATATACAGCTCAGCATAATCCTCGGCAGAAAAGGTAGCCCTTATTGGCAGAAAATGAGCTAATTTTGTCAGTCTGTCAACAATCACCCAGATCGAATCATATCTACGCCTGGTGTGGGGTAATCCTTCTACAAAATCCATATTTACTGCTTCTCATTTCCATAGAGGCAAAGCAATATCCTGAGTCAGTTCACCTGGTTTCTGATGTTTAGCTTTTACCTGCTAGTAGTTGGGACACTAAGCTACGAATTCTGCTATCCCCTTCTTCATTCCTAGCCACCAGTTGATTTCTTTTATATCGTGGTACATTTTTGTCGAACCTGGGTGGAGAGAATAACGAGCATAATGTACCTCGCCCATAATCTGCTGGCGAAGCCCTGCAACATCTGCAACAGAAAGGCGATCTTTATATTGCAATACCCCATCCTCGGTTATCTAAAAATCTGTCACCTCTCCTTACTGAACTCTGTTTCTAAGCTAAACCAAGATAGGATCTTCACACTGCCGTTCCTTTACTTCCACGACTATAGACGACACTGTGGTGTTCTGGATTACCACTCTATTGTCCTATGTTTCTGCTACACGAACGACTAAACTAGCTAACTGATGCAATTCCCAAGCTAATTCCTGCTGCACAGGCTGTAAGTATGCCAAACTCCCTAATAGACTTACGGATAAGGGCGTCTGCCACCACATTGGCCCTTCCAGGGTGATACAGAATATTCACATCATAGTCTTTCAACAACTCTAACTAGCGATGCTGCCACAAGTTCAGTTCTTTCTGGGTGAAGATATACTATAGGCTCTTATGATCAGTGAAAATATCCACGTGAACGCCATACAAGTAATGTCTCCATATCTTTAAGGCATGAATCGCTGCGGTCAATTCTAGGTCACGGGTAGGATAGTTCTTTTCATGTTTCCTCAGCTGTCTGGAAGCATAAGCAATTAGTTTACCATGCTGCATCAACACACATCCTAACCGAACACCCAAAGCGTCACAATAAACTACATAACCTTCTGTACCTTTTGGCAATGCTAACACTGGAGTTGATGTTAGCATGCCTTTCAATTCCTTGAAGCTCTGCTCACATGCCTCAGTCCACTGAAATTTTTCTGCCTTCTGCATCAGTTTAGTCAGAGGTGCTGCTAAGGTGGAAAATCCTTCAACAAACCTCCTGTAGTACCCTGCTAACCCCAAGAAACTGCGTACCTCGATCGGAGTGATAGGTCTGGAACATGCTTTTACTGCTTCCATCTTCTGTGTATCTACCTGTATACCAGCATCCGACACGATATGACCCAAAAAGGCTACTGAATTCAGCCAAAATTCACATTTAGAGAACTTGGCATACAACTGACGATCTCTGAGAATCTGGAGCACTATCCGCAAATGATCCTGGTGGTCTGCCTCTGAGCGAGAATACACCAGAATATCATCAATAAACACTATCACGAACAAGTCCCGGTGTGGTCTGAAAATATTGTTCATCAGGTCCATAAACATGATTGGAGCATTCGTCAGCCCAAAGAACATGACTAAGAATTCAAAATGGCCGTATCTGGTCTTAAAGGCAGTCTTTTGAATGTCCCTTTCACGAACCCAATCCTGATGATATCCGGACCTTAAGTCAATTTTGGAGAAATATCTGGCTCCCTGTAACTGATCAAATAAATCATCTAATCTGGGAAGCAGATACTTATTCTTGACTGTGACTTTATTCAGTCACTGATAGTCTATACACATGCGGAGGGAACCATCCTTCTTTCTCACAAACAAAACTGGCGCACCCCAAGGTGAAGTACTTGGCCTGATAAAGCCCTTGTCTAACAAATCTTTCAACTGCTCCTTTAGTTCTCTGAGTTCAGCAGGAGCCATGTGATAAGGAGTAATTGATATGGGCTGAGTGCCTGGTAATAAATCAATTGCAAAGTCTATTTCCCTTTCTGGGGGAATACCAGGTAGCTCATCTAGGAATACATTGGGGAATTCATTCACCTGGAATAGACTAGAGAGTCGGAGGCTCTACCCAAAAATTTTGAACTTCGACAATATGGTAAATGCACCCCTTGGCTATCAACTTTCTCGCACGAAGATAGCCTACCTTTTGGCATAGTTGTACTGCCCTTCCACTCTCGTACTGCCTCCCCTGGAAAGTGGAATCGGGCCATCTTGGTCCAGCATTCTACATTGGCATAGCATTGAGCTAACCAATCCATACCCATAATGGCGTCAAAATCAACCATTTCTAACTCTACCAAATCTTTTGTGGTCTGACGGCTAGCAACCTCTACTGTACACCCTCGATAAACCCTTCTAGATATTATAGAGTCACCGATGGGTGTAGATACTAAAAAGGATTTCAGAAGCAATTCTGGTACAATACTGAATTTTCGAGCCACTAATGGGGTAACATAGGACAAGGTAGATCCCGGATCGATTAGTACATAAGCAGGGTGAGAGCAAATAGTCATCATACCTATCACAACATCTAGAGACGCCTCTGAATCCTGTCTCCCAGGTAATGCATAGGTACGGCTTGGGCCCGTACCTGCACTAAAGGCCCCATATCTGCCTACTGAAACTGCGGGTCTGCGCTCTGTCGGGGCTGCTGGAGCTCGCGACCCTGCTGATGCCCTGTCCTGTCTATCCCAGTCACCCTGACCCTTAGCTGGAAAATCTCTCATCACATGACCCTCCTGTCCACATATATAACACCCTGTGGAGCCATATCCGCAAGCTCCAGAGTGGTGTCAGCTGCAAATAGGGCAAAGTGGTGGTGTATACCTGCTCTGCTCTACTCTCCTCTGCTGGGGTGAATCTACTATTCGACAACTTCCACCGGACTCTGACTATCATCGGCGACTGAATCTACCCCTTTGCTGTTGTGATGGAGGCGGGGGTCTAGGTGGCCTATCTGAAAACCGTGGCCTAGGCCCTCTTCGAATCTCCCCCTGTAACTCATCTGACCTGTCCCTGCGGTGCTGTTCCTGACTTGTTCATCTGCTATCCTGTTGCCGCTGTCTGAGGACCTCAATAGTCTGAGCAAAAGCCTGCACTTGAGCAATATCCATATCTTCCCGCAAAGTAGCTATCATACAGGCCTCAATATACTCTGGGTTCAGCCCCATAATAAACCGGTGGACTCTGGATGGCATGGTGTCTACAAAAGTCATAGCATAGCAGGCCAAAGAATTGAACTGTAGGGCGTATTCTCAAACACTCATCGCCCCCTGCTCCAGGTGTAAAAACTGGTCCATCCGAGCCTATTGGATCTCTCGTGGTAGGTAACGGTCCTGGAAAGACTCTAAAAAGCTGGACCAGGTTGGAAGGGCAACATCTCTCCCTTGAGACCTTTCCCAACTCCCATACCACAGCACAACAATATCCTGCAGTCGGAATACCGCCAATTCAACCAACTCTGTAGATGTAACATGCATTACCCGGAAAATCCTTTACATCTGATCCAGGAAGTCCTGGGGGTCCTCTGTCCGATCCGACCCTGTGAACTATGGGGGACCTAGTGCCAGGAATTCTCGGACCCTCGAACTACCAGGCCCACCTGATAACTCTACAGCTGTAGGTGGCATTGACTGGCACTGAGTAGCCATCATTTGCGCTAACATAACTACGGCACTCCTGACCTCCTGGTCAGATGGTGTAGGTATAGGAACTGTCGAAGGTGGTGTCGTCCCGAGTGACTCCTGATGGGGTGGAGACTGCTGAGAAGGTCGGGACGATTCCTCTGTATCGCCCTGAGATCGGGCTAATTCTAATCGAGACTAGGGCATCCTTCTGGTGCCCTCTTCTACTGCTGTATCCAATCTTCGGCCTGTGATAGGATGTCACTGATCTGACATTTTATCTGTAACCAAGGAGTATAGTAATCTTTAGGGACTCAACCCTATACTGTACCGCTTTATAGGACGACTAAATAAGAAGAATGAGTAGCCATCCTATCATGCCTTGCAGCCTCCTGCCTATAGTATGTGGTGCACAACACATCCATAGACAAGACTCTACTTAGCATGACTCTAAGACTCCCTGGGATACGACCTGCTCTGATACCAAGTTTGTCACGCCCTGCCTTGGGAGGCATGACTGGCACCTGTTTCCCTACTAGGACTTGGACTACTGGACTACTGAGCCTAAGCACTTTTGGTGCCAGGCTGGCTCTAATTATGGATTTATGAAAACAACGGGCTATATAACAGCTGTAAATATAGCCTTCGGCCGATAAGGCCTGTAGCCACCTGTAGGAATATAACAGCTACCCAGAACAACTGAACATAAGGGGACCTATACGGGCCGACAAGGCCACCATGCTGACTAGTTATCACTGAAAAGTTGAATCAAGCACTAAACTGATCTGTGACTGACAAGGTCACCAACTGGCAACTGAACAAGGCCCCACACGGCGATCACATGCAAACTAAAAACATACACATGACCTCACACAACCGGTAAAACTAACCATAGGGAATATACAATATGAAAGCCTCTAAGAATAATAAGATGGTCGGGACAGGGCCCCGGCCTACCCATACTGTACAAACAAAAAGGGAAGTAAACCTTTAACTGTCAAGCTCCTGATGATAGGAGCTGAACACTCTGTACGCTGGCTGGAACTATAAGGGATTTGCTCCTCGTCTATGAGTACCTACAGGCAAGTAATGTAGCGCCCCAAAACGGGCGTCAGTACCACTGGTATTGAGTATGCAATGCAATAACTGAAAATTACTGAAAGCAAACATTAATACTGATAGATACTAAAGTAATAGGAGATGGGTTGAGACTGACTGAAAAGAGCGTAACGTTACTGAAGAGAGTAAGAGTCATACCTGATAACATGGCGGTCTACTTTCTATCTAATTATAACTAACACAACATAGTATACAAGAACCTTACCAGCCCCCATAAGCTATAAGGTACCAACCAACACACAATCTATATACCCCTACCCAGGTCATACCATCCACCTAGTAACTATGAGCATCCTGCCGGCCCCCTGGGTATGCAACTTGGGCTCGCTGGGCCCCTGACTATAGCTGTATCTGAGTCTGGAGAACTCCTAAAATCTGAAATCTGAAATCTAAAATCAGTAATCTGAAATCTAAAATCTGAAATCTGGACCCCAGGCGCAAGCGCTCGACAGGGGGTGTGGTATAGTGCTGATCAGCCTGCTATGGGGAATCTACATCGCATCTTCGTCCACTGGCGGACGGCATGCCACTCTGTAGAGCGATGTATCCTCATCCTCTGGCGGGCGAGTCGACATAGCTATTAACCCTACGGCGGTCAAGGAAGCTATAAGGGTGCCCAACACAGAACAATCATGTCTTCACAAATAGCAATAACCGCATGTAATATATATAAATACTGAATCTGATAATAATATGTATATTTTGGTATTCTGTTCTAAATCTCATACTGAAATATACTGAATCTAATACTAAAATATTTTGAATTTGATAATGAAATATACTGAATCTGATACTGGGATATACTGAGTCTGAAATAATATTTCTGGAATAGTTTGCTGGGAATTATACTGTTTTACTGCATTTCATGCTGAACACTGTATAATAATTCTAACATGCTTACCGAACTCATACTGAATATAATATACGGTTCTGAAACATTCTACTATATTTTGTACTATTTTGCTATGCTGGAACTACTAGCTTGCCGAAAAAATTGGCTTTACATACCTCGACTGTTGGTTTACCGATTAACTGGCGAGGTTCGGCTCGTATTCAGCTATTCTCCCCAACTTTTATCATATTCATGAAATAATAGAACTAACTTCATTATTATACTGGAAGAAAACAATACTTTAAATCTATATATTGACTATCTTTCGACTTATCGAAGTACGATCGAAAACTTGTAATTTCTCAGAGGTCTAGAAGGGAGAAATACTCACTTTAGGTCTGGGAGTGTACTAACACTAGTTTGGAGCAATTCCAATCACTTTGACTCGGCGGAACAACGCTTCGCCAGGTGAATTTCACGAAACTAACTCCATAGAAATGCTCCCTGCAGCTTTATACTGTGGTACCCGAAGTTATTTGACTTTAGACCACGTTTGATAGCGTAATTGAATGAATATTACATAAACCCTTCACTCCTCCTCTGTTTCTAGTCATTCACTTTGGAAATAATATGAAAGATTACTTGAAAATGAAGTGAGAGGCCTTTATATACTTGGAGCCTTTAAGTCGCATTTGTCAGTTGCGATTTATTAGTCGCATTTGTCGAATGCGATTTATAAGTCGCATTTGCCTTGCGACGCTCTGACTTTGCGCTTGTTTGGTCTCTCCCCAAGACCTTTTCTCGCACGTGTGGCATTGTAAAACTCTTAACCAACATGCAAATAGGCCAACTAAGTGTCAAGAACTTACAGGGTTTAACAGTCCATGTGCTCCTGAGTAGATACCCCTAAACAATTGAAAGCTCTATGAGGCCGTAGCCCTAACATGAACCGATGAACTCTATCCTCCATTGTCTCTACCAAGTGCAAAGAATACCTGTCCAAAGAATTAAATCGAATGCAATACTTTGTCACACTCATACTGCCCTGCTATAGGTTCAAAAACCGCTCAGCTTGAGCTTGCCAAACCTCCTGGGGTTGATAGTGGTGCATAAAGGCCTTTGAGAACACTTCCTACTCAACTAGCGGTGCATCAGCTCCTCTGGATAGAGCCCAAGACTCATAGAAAAATAAAGCAACATCAAGTAGAATGAAGGCTTCCATCTTGACTCCCCTAGTCACTATAGCCGGCATCACCTTCAACACCATATATGTCTTATCAATAAAGTCCTTAGTATCCTCATTCATGTCTAATCCAGTAAACACGGGAGGGCTCAAACTCAAGAACTCGTGGGCCCTGGAACTCTCTATCACCTGATTTTTGTGTCCCTCTATTTCCTCTAACTGCCGCACGTGGCTTCTAGCTATATGAACCATCAGCTAAAAAGCTCCCTAAAAAATCTGGCCTTTCAGACCAGTCGGGGGTGCCACAGTGCTGGAGGGTCTGCCACTCGATCACCCTAACATATCACTAGAGCAGGAGGGGTTGGAGGTCTATCTATTGGAACTCTAGCTGGGGCAGGAGGAATTGTGACATCTAGGGCAGGAAACTCACTCTAAGCCTCTATTCTATCTCCTTGATCCACTGGAGCGTAGCTGGTACTCTCTCCAGTGGCTGCACTAATCAATCGTGTAGTCATCTTCCTCATCACTGGCATACTCTGAAATAATAACATGATTTAAATATTGTAATACTTATAAATTGTCTCTATAGCATGAAATACAAGTAGGAGAAATGAAATGACTACTAGATTCCCTATAGCCTCCTAATTATAAATATAATGCACAACATACTGACAAGCAGGACTCTGCTAGACACATCTTTGGTGACTCCCTGGGACAAGACGCTTCTCTAATACCAAGATTTTCACATCATAAAATTGGGGGAAAGTGCAACTGGCACTTGACTCAGATGTGATTAAGAAACCAACTATATAACGTCTATAACTATAACATAAAGGCTGGATAGGACACCTTCCACAATTTTATTAATAACAAGAGCAATTGGAAAGCTGAACAGGCTATAATAAAGCTAAACCGCACAATGGAAGGCCGACAAGGCCACACAGCCAAAACAACTATACAACTAGTCCACACAATCCCTTAGAGAGTAATAAATTGAAATGCACGGGACGGTCCTCGACCTACCCAAATGATATAAAAACTCAAAATAAATAACATTAGGACATGGCTCCTAAAAGAGGAGAGCATACCACTATCCTGTTGACTCTGGCTCCTACTGTGTTAAATGGTCCAAGCTTTCACTAGTACCTGCAACATGATTGTAGGAAAAAGGGGTCCCCGAGCAAAGGGACATCAATATGAAAGAAATATACTAGTATGCAAGCATGAAACTGAAAATATGAATATATCCAGAGACTAGAAGGTCAGAGTAATAACAGGAGCTAGCCAATAATATGGAAACTAATGTCAATTCCAAAAGTAACATACCACATATATGCAACCAAGTAGGCATACATACAAATCATGACATCTTATAAACAATCTATACAATCCTTAATCAAAAAATTCTCCTATCAATATAATTAATGACTACCCTATCGAGGGGTCTATCTCAGAGGTTTCATCACTAAAGGGATAATTGGCCATCAGACGTGCTAGGTCGGTGGTGAGGTCATGAGTCTTATATATCAAAGGACAACTGCCCACCAAACGTACAAGGTTAGTGGTGAGGTCATAAGTTTCATATATCAAATATATCAAAGGAAAACTGCCCACCAAACATACCAAGCTGGTGGTGAGGTTATAAGTCTCATGTATCATCATCATGTCTGGGGTTCTAGCCATCCACTCGAACCCATAAAAGTCAAAGAGTCGCTTTATCTCCTTGACCTCATTCAAAGTATCAGTCAAGATCCACCATTCCTCCTGAATGCTCTGCCTGGAGTGTTGTTTGGAAGTGAGAGTGATACCTTGCTCATATATCTCCTGAGCACTGGGCATAGTCCACCTAATCATGTGACTCTCTGGAGGCATAGTTTGGCCTGTGTCCTAGTGGTCTGTGGCTCATCATTGTCATCAATTTTATAATCCTTCAATGAACCACTAGGGGTACCCTTCTCTTGCTCAGAGGCTGAGAGCTATTCAAACAATGCCCTCCGGGCAGCAATTTTAGCTCTAGCCATTCTGTTCTACGCCTTCTTGGTTGCTAGCTTCTTAATTTTCATGGTACCTATGGAGAAAAGGTTAGTACATGTGATCTGATAAAAAGAAAGAAAGAAAAAATATCTTTAATATTTTACCACAAGTCATCAGACCTATGAATTGTCCGTTGGACTCATAGTAGAAGACTCTGGGAACTTACCTAGGAACCTATGAGTGTGTGGTATGGGTCGTACCAAGGTACCACGACCCCTGCCATGACTCGTAGGTTAGAGTTTCTGCATTTCCATACATTGAATAGTTCATCATTACAGTGGGTATTATGACTCGTACCATGGAGGTAAGGAGTGTAATGACCCACCGTAATGTGAACTCATGCATTTGGGCTAATCTCTATTTTTCACAATGCACAGTGCTACGAGCTATACAATCTTCCTAAGGTTTGTACTGAGGCTTGTAGTACATAGTCCTATTCTACAATTTTTCATCAACCAATTTTTGTTTCACTTGCACATTGAACACACATAAGTCAAGATACTTGGGTTGCCTTCTAAGAAGCGCCTAATTTAACATCACAGCATGATGCAGGTAGTTTGGTTACTTAGAAGTCGTTAAGAAACTCGGGCTCATCCTCAGCCTAATTCACAAGGACAGCTGCTAGCGTCTCAACCCTAATTCTTTCCTCCAAAGGCACGAACAACCTCTTATTCTCTATCATGTTGATCACAAAGGTTGCTCTTAAGTTATGGTAGCCTTGTTGTAGCCTGAATATATCAAAACAAAAGAAAAAAAATAAATGAGGAAATAAAGACTAAAAGTTAAACATAAGAAATTAATCTAATCCTAAGTCGTATTCCCAGCAATAGCCCCACTTTTGATAATACTCAAATCACATCCCTGTAAAAGTATGATGCGAACATTGTCAATAAAGAACCCAACTAGATTGGGGTCGATCCCATAGGGAATATGATCAGGATGTAGAATAATGTTGGTATTTATGCTTTTAGTACAATTATTTCCTAATGGGGGGTTTAAAAGAAATAAACAACTAAAAGTGTTGTAAATTGGTGTTGTTGTCAAGTTTTTATAATTAACTAGGGAAGTGATCCCTGTTCGGTGCTGTGGTGACTACACGCAAGTGCACGTCGTCGAACAAGTAGTAAAGTGGCTTATTTCAAGCCAAGTAACGATCCCACAGGGACTGAACTATGATATTAATTAACTTAAGTGTCAGTGAACTCTATCTTTATGAATGCAGACAACCAAATAAATAATGTTTTGAGAGTTAAAGTTTACTACGTGATAAAAGTCTAAGTTAAGATTATAATTTGAGTCTGAACAATAGCAATGAGCAAGTTGAGGTTAAAACAAACATGCAGGGAAGTAATTTATCAATTTAATTCAACTAATCTTTTCTTCGGTTGCTAGTCAAGAATTATTTCCTATGGATTGGATCTTTCGACTCCTATCCAATTTAAGAATCATGAACCTTAATCTACATTTTTGTGATAAAAGAATTTCATGCTCTAGCCATACATAACCGATTCCTTAATTGACTAATAAGACTTTCAGATATATTTCTATTCTGAATGTAAATCAATTCTCAATTTTCTAAACTAAGAAAAGATCATATCCTACAAATTCACATCAGTCCAATTTCTTTCCTTTTCAAAATCAAAATTTGATTTCTAGATATGCATTAACATTGGCCAAATATTAATGCAGTAAAACAAGAATTTATAGAACAACCATTGAAGAAAAGATGAAAACTGAAATGATCAACAATTACATTCCTCTACAATTGTTCTTAACCTCAGCAAGAAGTGAATTAGCCACTCATTTGTGGATTTAACATCATCAAATAAGTAGAATTCATACAAACAATTGAGATTAAAGAGAAAGAGAAAGAGAAGAACCCTAGAATTTTTGTCCTCTCAACTGCCTGTAACCCACGTTCTTGCTCAACCAAGTCAGAATGTTTAAAATAAAACCTAAGTGTGCTATTTATACTCTTGAGAATTTTTTCCCGGAATAACAAGCAACGTGGCACGGAGTGTATCGCGGAGCACTCC
Organism: Datura wrightii; assembly: GCA_035772735.1. Taxonomy (NCBI): domain Eukaryota; kingdom Viridiplantae; phylum Streptophyta; class Magnoliopsida; order Solanales; family Solanaceae; genus Datura; species Datura wrightii. The sequence goes on along the minus strand of JASDFA010000010.1, from coordinate 3,256,523 downwards.
CTCCGTGCCACGGGGGTATCGCGGACCCTCACTGGAAGTCAGCTCCCCAGAAAATGTACCTCAACGTGGCACGACTTGCATCGAGGAGCCTCGCCTCCATGCCACGGTGCTATCGCGCACTTTCACTGGAACTTGAGGTTCCAGATAATTGTACTCAACGTGACACGGAGTGTATCGCGGAGCACTGCCTCCGAGTCACGGAGGTAGCACGAGCCTCCACTAGAAATTGACAAAATTAATTCCTCCAGGCAGAACGCCTCCGTGATGGCAGCGTGACATGGCTCCATCGCGGAGCCCCTATTTTTGCTGCTCTCCCTTGTCATTTCCCACTCCTCGTTTCCAAGTTCATTCCCGATCTTTACCAACATGTATATTAGCTTCCAAAATTTCCTTTTTCCTGCAAACAACACTAATCATGTTGGTTAGTATAAATTCACATTTAACTAAAAATCACATGAGAATGTACACATAACGATAGATAAACAAGTCGAAATGAAGCATTTCAGTATCACTTGGGCATGCAATTCTGCCCAAGATCAATCCCCATGGATTCATAACAACTTCGGGTGAATGCACTAGTGATCTATCTCAATAGTTTGCCTATGGAATTTATAACATAGGTCCATCCAAACGACTGATTCTTTCCTATTGGATGGCTATACTCATTCACTAGATTACGTCTCTTGAGTGTTTTCACTTTAACCGTTTACAATTTGTTCCAAATTAACTATCCAGTGACTTCAACTCATGTTATTCAATGAACCATAAAGATCAAGGTTTGGTTGTTCTTCTCTTTTCCTAATCTCTACCTCTCTAGGTTCAAGCAAGTAGAAAATTCAGGCAAGTCCTAATGTTGTGTTACATTAAGAAACATTTAAAGATGAAGAGAAAATAATACAAACATAAGTATCAATTTTGAATCACTATGTGCAAACCCTAGTTATTAATTCTAACATGGCTCTCACAACCCTAGTTGTGGAGGTTTTAGCCTCTTATGTTTGTACAAAACAAATTAGTATTCATGAATGAAATCATAATTTGGGACTTATAATGATGATTGAAATAAAAATCCAATTGATTATTGCATAATTCAACTTCCAATAATTAAAGAACAATGAATCATATCTCCAGAATATTGGAAAACTCAAGAAGAATCTCCAAAGTATTCTTTCTCTGTCAAAAAGTCGGTCCTCTAACAAAAATAACCTAGGAAAGTATTTATATAATAATTAGAAACCTTTCCTAAATTAATAGGGAAACTTCTATAACTGTCGTTGCTAGATCCTACGAGTCATACCTTCCATCCGTATAGTGCTAGGTAGCTTTAGAATTGGTTAAGTCTTGGGAGCTGGTGTGAATCGTACAATGCTATTAGGAGTCATACATTCCTGTCATGGTCTGATACTATGAAGTTTGATATCATCTAAATATTTCTATGAGTGCTTTAGTATGACTCGTACCTTGATCTCATGACTCATGGTATCCACTCATACCCTGGGTTTTGTCAATCAACATTTTCTCTGAAGTTTACCATGGCTCCTTGGTACGAGTCTTATGTGTTCATCACAACTCATAGCTTCTACTCGTACCAGGAGACTAGACAAGTACATACTTTTGTAATTTTTCATGATTGCTCTGGTACAACTCGTACCAGGATAGTATGGCTCATAAAAAGAGTCATACTTGGCCATCAACTTGTGTAGTTCCTCTGGATTTTACCATGAATTCACAGTACTGTAACACCCCAAAGTCTCTAAGACTAGACCCAAAACTAGTGAGTTGAAATATTTCAATGCCCCGGGCTTTTGGGCTAATTTTTGAACCGTCTAAGTGTATGGATAGGTACGAGCTCGATCAATTTTATGTATACTAGGTCAAAATATCAATCCTAAAGTGTTATAAATGCAATGGATACAAATTAAGGTCATAAGGAACTTCTAGCACAAAGTTGAGTTGAGAGCCTTCTTACCTATTGATTTTTTGTACAAGTTGTAGCAAGGGTCAACTTCTAATGACTATATATCTCATTTTAAAAAGTGTTTTGTGGTGATTAAATATATCAAATAGAAGTACTTTTACTCTTCTTTCCAATGCATCTGACGTTGCATCAATCAGAGTTCGAAGTAAAACGTTATGAGTAATTTAGTAAAACTGCACCAGCATCACTGAACAATTCATTAGATGACTCGTTAAGTCACCTAACGGCTCGTTAAATGACCCGTTAACTAGCCAAATTACTGGAAAACTTCAGTTTTAGAGGGGACTTCACGACTGGTAAACTGACCCATTAAGTCACCTCATGACTCGTTAAGTGGAAATTTTTTATGGAAATCCCAGTATACTTCACGGATTGGACTCACGACTCGTGAGATATTGAACGAGTCGTGATGTCCCTCGTGAGGACTGGCAGGATCATTTTTCTTGCGAATTTCCAAAGGTTTTTTTCATAAAATTCTATGCTTCTAACTCCTAAACAACACCATTTTGAGTACCATATGGGACGTTTTTAAGTGCCCCTCTTAGCCTAAACCCTCATTCCATCAAAATACTCCCTCAACCTCTTCTTCCTCCTTTCTCTCAAGACTCAAGGATTACCTAGGGCTTCAAGGTTAATGTTCAAGTGGGGGATTCCTTCTAATCAGGTATGTGGGTTTTCAACAAGGACCTCCTTTCGTCCTTGTGTCCAAAATTTTTATGTTAAAAACCCCAAATCCCTTTATTCTATAAACATATGTTTTAGGGTTTCAATTTATGCATGAATTCTCATATGTTCTCCTGGAATTCTAAGACCCGTCATGGTTGATAGTCATGTATGCTAATGAAGTTACTTACACCTTCTCAAATTATGTACATGATATATGAAAAGCATGATTTTAGAATTTTCACCATGGCTTGGCATAAATTTCGAAATGGGGTTTCATTAACATTCGCATGCTCTTACCATGAACTCATTATATATGTTCAAAAAATGAGTCGATCATATGGCTTTCGTAAATACAAAATATATAATTTAATATATATGTTGAGATATGATTAGAACTTATGGGCTTGGGTGAATATGAAATACGTATATACCTTCACTATGATTTCAGCTACATGTTAAAGGATGAATTAGACTTATGGATCTTACATGAATCTAGGGTATACGCCATATGTTATGAACACGGGATTTAATGTTGTGGATATGTTTAAAGTAGGATCTGATCCTATAGATATCTCATGAATGTAGAACATATGATTTAAATGATGATTCGAGACAATGATGATATGAATTATGATGATAAAGCATGAGGATGATCCTTCAGACTTTTCGGTTTGTTGTTAGTAGAATGTAGCCTTAATCGACTCTAAATGAATTCAGTATGATGTAATTAGTTTAATGATCATGTCTCTAATTAGCTTAAGTAAATTAGACTAGACGAATGGCGTTAGACTAGTGACCTCCATGTTCTAGTATAATCAGGACTCTCCATAGACAAGAATGTTTCCCTTTGTCAGTCAAGGACTCTCACTAACCGAGAATGTTTCCCTTAGTCAGTCTGGGACTCTCCATAGAAGTGAATGTTTCCCCTAGCCAGTCAGAGACTCTCCATAGCAGAGAATCTTTCCCTTAGTCTGTCAGGGACTCTCCATAGCAAAGAAAGTTTCCCCTAGTCAGTCAGGGACTCTCCATAATAGAGAATGTTTCCCTTAGTCAGTTAGGGACTCTCCATATCAGAGAATGTTTCCCTTAGTCAGTCAGGGGCTCTTCATAGCCGAGAATGTTTCCCTTAATCAGTTTGGGACTCTCCTTAGAAGAGAATGTTTCCCTCAGACAGTCAGGGACTCTCCATAACTAAGAATGTCTCCCTTAGTATATGATATCAGTTCAGCTCAGCTCCGTATAGTTTCAAATTTAAGTTAAAATTAGTTTAGCAGGACTCAGGCTCAATTATCAGCAGATAGTAAGTACAGTGTACAATATTAGTTACAATTTTAGTTCTTAGTATATGTATTGTAATGACCCTTATGCATCAATTTGATTATACTTCAGTAATGTTTTCAAATAAAAGCTTATTGTTAATATATATGCATCTCAGACATGGTTGTTATATTCAAGTTCAGTTATATGTCGATGTATCTAGTTTACTTCCTTTGTTGTATGCTTGTATGTTTTAGTTTACCTACATTTCCCGCATACTCAGTACATTCAAAGTACTGACCACATACTTTATGTGTTATATAGTTTCATGATATAGATTCAGGTCTCCAGACTCAGACACATGGTTAGATACACTCCATTCCCACCTCAGTTACTTGTGGTGAGTCCTCATCTCTCGAGGATGCGATTTATATTTTCTATTTCATTTATCTTTTAGTTTTCATACTTCAAGAGTTAGCTGGGGGCTTCTCCCAGGAACTCATCAGTTTACTAGAGGCTTGCAGACTTGTATAGACATATTCAGCTTTGTATCGGAGTTTTATGATATTTTTTATTTTGGGTTTTAAATTAGACTCTTTTAGTTAGCTTCCACTTAGTTATGATTTCTGTTAGTTGTTATTCTGATAGTGTTATGTTATGATTATTCCATGGGTCGACTTGGGGCTTCTTGTCCAGTGTCTTGATCCGGACCTATATTCAGATCGTGACAAACTTGGTATTAGAGCCAAGGTTTAGAGTGTCCTAGGGTGTCTGAAAGCCACATTAAGTAGAGTCTTTTTCATGGATGTGAAGCGTGCCACAAATATGACATAGAGGCTACGAGATGTTTTAGGAATGTTCTCTTTTCTTCATGATCTTTATCGTGCATAGAGTATGAAACTCTAATAGTTCCTCTCCTGACTCGTGCTTTACGCACTCGCAGATAATGCCTCCCAGATGAGCGAATGAAAGAAAAAATGGTAATGGGCGCCAGCAAGCCCCACTAGCCCCAGCGAACTCGATGAACGACCGTGTTACTCATATAGAGTTCAGGACACCCTTTCACATGTTGGTGCAGGCCATGACTGCCTAGATTAATTAGCAGGCAATGAATCATGTTCCCCAGAATGGGAATGTAGCAGCGGCTAGGGTAAGAGACTTCCTCAAAATGAATCCACCCGAATTTTAAGGGTCAAAGGTGGACGAGGACCCATATGAGTTCTTAGAGGAGATCCAGAAGATCACCTAAATCATGGTGTTGATGGGAACGGAGTGTGCAGACATAGCCTCCTACCAGCTGAAAGGAGTCGCTCACATATAATTTTGTTAGTGAAGAGATAGTCGGGGAGTTGGAGCAACCTCTGTAGGTTGGGATGAGTTTATGACTGCATTCCTAGATAGGTTTTTCCCTAGGGAGTTGAGGGAGGAAAAGGAAGTAGAGTTCATCAACTTAAGATAGAACATCATGACAATCCAGGAGTATACATTGGAGCTTACCCGGTTGTCAAAGTATGCACAGGAGATGGTAGCCGACCAGAGGGCTCATGCGATCAGGTTCGTGAATGGAGTGTCAGACTCCTTGGTCAAAAAGTTCAGGACTGCTATGTTGCATAAGGACATAGACTTTCCACGTTTGGTGATATTCGCTCAACAAATAGAAACGAAATAGGTGAAGAAACAAGAGAGAGGCCAAGAGGGCTAGGATAGGAGATTCAGAGTTTTCCCCTCGGAGGCTGAGTGGTGGACACCACTCATGCTCCAAATAGAGATCATTAGCCCCTGTACCTTCGGTAGCCAGTGTTCCGTATAGACCTAGGGTAAGGGAGATTACCTATCCAGCTTGTAAGAGCTGTGGAAGTACCATTTGGGAGAATGGATGGCCCGCTGAGATGCTTGTTTTCGGTGCGGTAAGTTGGGTCATAAGCACCGAGATTGTGCAGCAGCTAAGCAGGAGGAGAGTAGAGCCTCAGTCACCTCTTCAGTAGCTCTTGTGAACCGCCCATTTCAGCAGGGGGCATCATCTAGTACAGGTGGCGGACAATGTCGAAACCTCTCCTACACCTTGGACACACATCAGGATAAGGGAAATTCGCCAGAAGTATGTCACATGTATTTTATGAATTTCATGCCTTGCTCTTTGCATATTGCTATCCCCAGAACCCCAAAATTAAATAGGGAGCTCTTGTGGTGTTTGTTGAGAAAAGATTGTCGATGTTTGGTGTGAATAGCTATGAGTATGAGGGTTGCACTGAATGTTAAAGGTGGAGGAGACATCAAGAATTAGCAGTCTAGCCTGTCACGACTCGAACGGAGGCCCGGATCGTAGACACGGGACAAGGGACCCCGAAAGACCCCAAGTCGACCCATGGAATAAGCATACATCTAATTCAATCAACAAACTAAAGAATCAACTATATAAACTCAATGGAAGTCTAACTTAAATATAACATCATAATAAACATTCGAAGCTGATTACATACATAAGTCTAAAAAACCCTAATCTGGACGAGTTGATGGGAGAAGACCCCAACTAACTCAACAATAATAAATTGGAAATACATAAGGGAAACTGAATGTATAGCCCTCGAAGGAAGAGGACTCACCAACTGACCAGTTACTAACTCCGATAAGCTATCTAAGAGCGAGGCTGAACCTGAGAGCCAGGTCCTATATCATAAAATGATACAGCATAGAAAGTATGCGGTCAATACGTGGAATGTACCGTATATGCAAGATAAGTAAAATCGCTTAATAAAAGTAAATCATTTAAAGAACTTCATAACGTATCATGAGCTTTTAAATCTCAGAGGAGGGCTTTCATGCATTATTTCAGAAATCATAATCTTTTCATAACATAACAATATATAGCTTCATAACATCATAGTTTACTCGAATGACTCAAAGCTGAAATATGACATTTATAAGAAAAGTTGAACAATGAGTCAAACCTTGATTTTATAACATGCATGAGTATATAATAAACATGAGTAATGGATATGCAAGTTCAGAATCATGTAAGACAAAGGAAGACTCGTCACTTAACCAACATACCACGATAGAGCTTACGTGGTCCCGACTATCACACTCAAATGAGAAGAGTCGATCAAAACATTGCCAGGGCTAAGGATGCTACCATGATGTTGATATCAAGCTGAAAGCCCATCCGGGCAAGGGAAAGCTCACTAGGAAGGTCCCAAGTCATATAATAGTATCAACCTACGTTGGCACATAGTTCTGGGGCATAGGGTGATCAACCCTTAGCCCGCTCGGTGCTAGACTCTTCTCCTAAAAACATGCAATGATCTACATCGTATATAATGAAGCTCAACATCGTCTATTGACAAAGGTCAACATGAATTCATGCATAAACTCAAAATCATATGAAATGAAGCTCAACATTTTCTATTGAAAAAGCTCAATAATGAAATCAAGCATAGACTCGACATCGTAAGAAGATGAAGCTCAATAGTACACACATCTCAATTGAATTGATGCATATAAGAAGCTTTATTTCAAAACATACCACAAGCTAAAATGTGAACTTTGGGAGACTTCCCTCAAAGCTATGTGGTAAGCTTATTTCAGAAAAATCACACATTAAAATTGACATGTGGGCATTGCCCAAAGCTTTATCATTCTTAGAAATACTCAATTGTCATTGAAAACATAATTATAGACATGGGTAGCTTTAATTCATGCTTCTCATCATAATCTCTCATCATTATCACATTTACTTCGTAAATCTTACTTTTCATGATCAAATCGTTAATGGGCTTCAACAGTCATAAAAGTTAGAAGCATAATTTTAATTGACATCATTGGAAAATCAGCCCCTACTTCACAATTCAATAATAAAATTGTAATCAACACACACCCATGTAAAGAAATTGAATATTCATGTATTCGGGTGAAATCCCATACTTGATCATAGGAGATTTTCATAATTCGAGAGAAATTGGGCATGGGTGTGGAAGAAGACACCCATCACAGTCCCACATACCTTGAAGGTATGACTCTACCATTTCCCTGATTACCCAAGATGAGATTCCAATGGTAGCCTTGAAGGCTTGCTCTAAATCACCTTTTCAACCTCTCAACTTTCCATGCATGGAATGAAATAATGTAGAAGAGGTTTTCCTCTCTTAAAACCATTCAAAACGAGCCTTAAAAGACGTAGTATAGGTCTTAAGAACTTAGGAATTACAAAAAGACCCTTACTAAATTCACAGGAAAATACTGTCAGGTGGTCCTAATGGACGACCTGACTGATTTTGGTCCTTGGCAATGACTCATTGCCTGGTTGGTCAAGTACACTGCCTCAATTACTTCTCTTTACACATAAATCACCACACGGCTTACACCACGACTCGTTACCTTATCCAATAAGTCGTGGTTATCTTCCGTTAGGTACACTGCCTTAATTTCCCTTTCTTTCCTTCTAACGCACCCCACGGCTGACCTGACCACTCATGGGGACTGACCACGAGTCATTGCCACGCCTGTGGGGAACCTTTTCTTTGAAACTTCCCTGATCTTCACTGGTCTCCTCACAAGTCACTTCATGGCTCGTGGGTTGTCCTCACGAGTCGTCCCATGACTCGTCCTATACCTGCAACACCAATTTCACAATTTCTCCTCTTTAACTTTCGGGTCCGATCTTTAAATTTTTCGGGGTATAAAAATATCTCCCCCTTGGGAAAATTCATCCTTGAATGTTGGAAACAAGCATAAAATAGAAACATATAATCATCATATACAAATACTGATCATTTAAATCAAAAACTGACGGAATGACTACCTCCAAAAAGAACTAAATAGCTGAACCGAATTCAAAAATCACATACATCTATCATAACATAAAACAAATGTGCACTTGAACTAAAAATGGAAACTGATTAGAGAATTAGGGCAAAAACTGATACCTTAAACTGAGAATGAGCCGGTAGAGAATAGGTGAGGGTTTTTAGCCATCATATCTGCTTTGGCTTCTCATGTAGCTCCCTCAACATGCTGATTTCTCCGTAAGACTTTAACTGAAGCTACTTCTTTCTTCTTTAGCCTCCGGACTTGACGGTCCAATATTTTCATAGGAACTTCTTCATAGCTGAGGCTGTCTTTTACACCGGCGTTGTCCACCGGGACTACTAGAGCTCGATCTCCCAAACATTTCTTCAAAAGTGATACATGAAACATGGGATGCACGAAATATAACTCTGAGGGTAGGTCCAACTCATACGCTACCCTCCCAACTCTTCTAATAATCCGATGGGGACCAACATAGCAGGGACTAAGTTTTCTTTTCTTTCCAAACCGCATGACTCCCTTTATGGGAGATACCTTCAGAAATACCCAATTGTCTACTTCAAACTCCAAATATCTCCTCCTCACATTAGCATATGACTTTTGATGACTCTGACTGGTTTTCAGCCTATCCCTCATCAACTGAACCTTGACCATAGCCTCATGAACCGAATCTGGCCCTATCATAGCTGCCTCACCAACCTTAAACCATTCGATGGGCATTGTATATCTCCACCCATAGAGAGCCTCAAATGGTGCCATCTGGATTCTAGAGTGATAACTTTTGTTGTTATCAAACTCGATCAGAGGCAAATGATCATCCCAACTACCCTTGAAGTCTAGCATACATTCTCTCAACATGTCCTCAAGAGTCTTGATTGTTCGTTCAGCTTGGGCATCTTTTTGTGGATGAAAGGATGTACTAAGCTTAACCTGAGTCCCAATCCCCTTCCAGAAAGATCGCCAAAACTGAGAGGTAAACTGAGTACCTCAGTCTAATATAATAGACAAGGGTACTCCATGTAATCGCACCAACTCCCAGATATAAAGTTTGGCGTAATCATCCACTAAATCTGTGGTTTTTACCAATAGAAAATATGCATCCTTCGTCAACCTGTCTACCACCACCCAAATAGAATCGTAGCGTCGACGAGTACAAGGTAATCCTGTTATGAAATCCATGTTGATCTCTTCCCACTTCCAAGCAGGAATGCTAATATCCTGAAGTACTCCTCCTAGGCTTTGATGTTCAACCTTTACTTGTTGGCAATTTAGACACCTGGCTAAGACCTTTGCAATATCCTTTTTCATGCCATCCCACCAATAGATTTCTCGTAAATCGTGATATATCTTTGTGGATCCCGAATGGATAGAATATCTAGTACTATGTGCCTCAAGAAATATCCGGCCCTTCAGACCATCTACGTCTGGAACACACAGGTGACCCTGGTATCGAAGCACACCATCTCCCCATTGGGAGAAAACCTCCACTTTTTGACTCCGCACAACTTCCTTTAATTTCTTCAAAATCGGGTCCTCATCTTGCCTAGATTTCACATCAACCACCAAGGACGATTCTGATCCATTCTAAATAATAACACCACCATTGGTTGAGTCGACCAACCTCACTCCTAACCTTGCAAGTCGATGGACATCACTTGCAAGCTCTTTATTTCCTTCCTCCACGTGGGTCACACTCTCCATAGAGAGCCTACTAAGTGCGTCTACCACTACATTATCCTTACCCGAATGGTAAAGAACACTTATATCATAGTCCTTGAGTAGCTCTAACCACCTCCTTTGCCGTAGATTAAGATACTTCTGCGTGAACACATGTTGTAGACTCTTGTGATCCATAAATACATCCATGTGGACCCCATATAAATAATGTCACCATATCTTCAAGGCGAATACCACCGCTGCCAACTCTACATCATGGGTTGGGTAACTCTTCTCATGGATCTTTAACTGTCTGGAGGCATATGCTATTACCTTTCCCCGCTGCATCAATACACACCCAAGCCCAATCCTTGAAGCATCGAAATACACCACAAAACCGTCCCTACGCTTAGGTAGTGTCAACACTGGCGCGATTGTGAGTCGGGTCTTCAATTCCTGGAAGCTCTTCTCACAAGCCTTCGACCATTGAAACTTCACCTTTTTTTGAGTCAACTTGGTCAATGGTGCAGAAATTGATGAAAAACCCTCAACAAATCACCGATAGTAGCCTGCTAGACCCAAGAAACTCTGAATATCTAAATTAACCTGTCTAGGACAATTCTTCACCGCATCTATTTTTTGAGAATCTACCTTTATGCCTTCACTCGATACCACATGGCCCAAAAATGCAACCGAGTTCAACCAAAACTCACACTTGTTGAACTTTGCATATAGCTGGTGATTTCTGAGAGTTTGAAGCACTACTCTCAAATGAGCGGCATGCTCTTCCTCACTCCGAGAGTATATAAGGATTTCATCAATGAACACGATCACGAACATGTCTAGATATTGATTGAACACCCTGTTCATCCGGTACATAAAGGCTGCAGGAGTATATGTCAATCCAAAAGACATAACGACAAACTCATAATGACCATACCGAGTCCTGAAGGCTATTTTCGGGATATCACATTCCTGAACCCTAAGCTTATGATACCCAGATCTAAGATCAATCTTGGAGAAACACTTGGCACCCTGAAGCTGGTCAAATAAATCATCGATCCTGGGCAAAGGATACCTGTTCTTAACAGTGACCTTGTTCAATTGCCGATAGTCAATGCACATCTAAAGTGAACCATCCTTCTTCCGGACAAATAAAATTGGTGCACCCCATGGAGACTTACTTAGCCTAATAAAGCCCTTGTCCAATAGGTCCTTCAACTGAACCTTCAACTCTTTTAGCTCAGCTGGAGCCATTTTGTAGGGCGGAATAAAGATAGGCTGTGTGTCGAGAAGAAGATCTATACTGAAATCAATCTCCTGCTCGAGAGGAACACCTGGCAAATTATCAGGAAAGACCTCTGGATACTCACATACTACTAGTACGGACTAGATTGTTGGGATCTCAGACTCAATGTCCTTAACCCTAACTAGATGGTACATGCAACCCTTAGAAATAATCTTCCTGTCCTTAAGGTAGGAAATGAATCGATCTATAGGCAAAACTGAACTATCGTTCAATTCTAAGACTGGCTCACCTGAAAAACCTGAATTCTACAGTCCGGGTTCTACAATTAACTGAAGCATAGCATGCGAATAGCCAATCCATGCCGAGAAAAACATCGAAATTGGTCATGGCTAAATCTATCAAATCTGATGAGGTGACCTTATGAAGGACTGAGACTAGGCAATCTCTATACACCTATCTAGCAATAACTGAGTCACCTATTGGAGTGGAAACTAAGAAGGGTTCTAATAAGACATTGGTATCGACTCCGAAGCTACTGGCCACATAAGGTGTTACAAAAGACATGGTCACCTTCGGATCTAGCAAAGAATATACATCAACATGGAAAACTCTCAACATACCAGTGACCACATACGGGGAGGCCTCTTCCTCCTGACGGGTTGCTAAAGAATAGAATCTGTTCTGGCACAGACCGCCAGTTGTGCTAGTAGATGCCCCTAGATGTGCTGAGCGTGCGAGAGGAGCTGTTGAGCTAGAAGTTAGGCCTCGGCTCCCAACCTGATCCTATCTCAGAGCTAGACAATCTCTAAGCATGTGTCCGGGCTGCCCACATCAAAAACAAGCACCTGAACCTACCAAACACTAGCCTGTGTGCCCTTGACCACACCTGCGACAAGCTGGGATGCTGGAATCTGTGGGTCTACTGCTCTGACCCCTCGAGCCTGATCCCGCCCTCTCTGATCATGTCTGGGCCAGGATGACACACTCAATGCTGAAGATGCTGGGGCTGATGATCTCTGGTGGGTCTACTGTTAGTGCCCACCACCAAACCTCTGCTGCAAAAATTGTTGGTCCTTAGTCCTGGCTCTCTTGGCCTCGTTCTCTCTCAAATGTTCAGTCTCCATCTGCTTGGCGTACAATACTATTCGAGGAAAGTCCATATCCTAGTGCATCATGGTTGTCCTGCAGTCATTGTCCAAATAACCTGCGACGGTATGGACAAATCTACTCACCCGTATCCTCTAATCAACTACCAACTCTGCATAATATTTCGATAAATGAGTGAACTCAAGAGCATACTCTTGTATAGTCATTCTCCCTTGTTTCAAATTCAAAAACTCAGCTGCTTTCAACTCCCTCATCTCCCGAGGGAAGAACAGGTCTAGATATGCAACTTGGAACTCTTCACAAGTGACCGGACCTTCTCCTGCAACCCTGCTTTCCTTCCATTGAAGAAACCAGATATGCATGACCCCTTTTAGCTGATAAGAGGCTAACTGGCGCACTCCACCCCATTCACCCCCATGACTTGGGTGATCTTGATAATCTCATCAACAAACTCATATGGGTCCTCATCTACTTTTGACCCAAGGAACTCCAGTGGATTCATCCTCAAGAAGACCCTGACTCGAGCCGCCGCTGCATTACTATTTTGAGGGACAAGTGCAACAACCTGCTGATTGACCTAGGCAGTCAATGCTTGCACAAGTATCTAAATAGTAGCTCGGAACTCAGCATGGGCATCCAGCTCTAGTGCCTGAGGTTCCTAAACAAGTGGGGCTGGTTGATGCCCATAACCATTTCCATCCTCGTGGCCTTCACCACCTCCATTCCTCCTTCCCTTCATTCTTCAAGGAGCCATGATTCTACAATCGCGAATAGCACGAATTAGAAAGATAGAAAGACTTTTCATCGCATGACATAGATCATGAAAGAAGGGGACATTTCTTAAATGTCTCATAGCCTATTCGTCATAAGTGTGGCGCACTTCACACCCATGAAAAAGTCTCTACTCAACGCAGATTTCAGACACCCTAGGACGGTTCAAAACCTATGGCTCTGATACAAAGTTTTTCACGACCCGAATGGAGGCTCGGATCATAGACGCGTGACGATGGACCCTTAAAGACCCCAAGTTGACCCATGGCATAAGAATACATCTAATCCAATTAACAAACTGAAGAATCAACAATATAAACTCAGCGGAAGTATAACTAAAATATAACATCAGAATAAACATCCAAAGCTTATTACATACATAAGTCTGAGAAGCCTCTAATCTGGACGAGTTTATGGGACAAGACCCCAAGTAAATCAATAATATTAAAACTGGAAATACATAAGGGAAACTGAAAGTATAGCCCTCGAAGGATGAGGACTCACCAACCGACCAGTTACTAACTCCGATAAGCTATCTTAGAGCGAGGCTGAACTTGAGAGTCGGGTCCTGTATCATTAAAAGATACAACATAGAAATTATGTGGTTAGTACGTGGAATGTACCAAATATGCAAGTATGTAAAACCGCTTAAGTAAATTAAATCATTTAAAGCACTTCATAACATATCATGAGCTTTCAAATATGAGAGGAGGGCTTTCATGCATTCTTTCAGAAATCATAATCTTTTCATAGCATAACACTACATAACTTCATAACATCATAGCTGACTCGAATGACTTAAAGCTGAAATATGACATTTATAAGAAAAGTTATAGAATGAGTCAAACCTTGCTTTTATAACATGCATGAGTATATAATAACCATGAGTAATGGATATGCAAGTTTAGAATCATATAAGAAAATGGAAGACTCGTCAATTAACCAACATACAACAATAGAGCTTATGTGGTCCCAACTATCACACTCATGTGGGCAGAGCCGTCCAAAACCATGATATCAATATCAAGTTGAAGGCCCATTCGGGAAAGGTAAAACTCACTAGGGCGGTCCCAAGTTATATAATAGTATCAACCTACGTTGGCGCGTAGTTCTAGGGAATAGGGTGATTGACCCTTAGCCCACTCAGTGCAAGACTCTTCTCCCAAAAACATGCAATGCTCTACATCGTATATAACGAAGCTCAACATCTTCTACTGACAAATCTCAACATGAATTCATACATAAATTCAACATCGTATGAAACAAAGCTCAACATTGTCTATTGACAAAGCTCAATAATGAAATCATGCATAGACTCGACATCATATGAACACGAAGCTTAATAGTACATACATATCAAATGAATTCATGCATATGAGAAGCTTTATTTCAAAACATACCACAAGCTAAAATTTGAACTTTGGGAGAATTCTCTCCAAACCATGTTGTAAGCTTATTTCGGGAAAATCGCCTATTAAAATTCACATGTGGGCATTTCCCAAAACTTTATCATTTTTAGAAATACTCAATTCTCATTGAAAACATAATTATAGACATGGGTAGCTTCAATTCATGCTTCTCATCATAATGTCTCATCATTATCACAGTTACTTCGTAAATCTTACTTTTCATGATCAAATTATTAATGGGCTTCATAAAAGCTAGAAACATAATTTTAATTGAAATCATTGGAAAATCAGCCCATGCTTCACAATTTGATAATAAAATCATAATCAACTCATACCCATGTAAAGAAATTGAATATTTATGCATTCAGGTGAAACCCTTTACTTGATCATAGGAGATTTTCATAATTCGATAGAAATTGGGCATGGGCGTGGAAGAAGACACCCACTCATAGCCCTACATACCTAGAAGGGATGATTCTACCACTTCCCTGATTGCCCAAGATGATATTCCAATGGTAGCCTTAAAGACTTGCTCTAAATCACCTCTTCATCCTCTCAACTTTGCATGCATGGAATGAAATAACTAAGAATAGGTTTTCCCCTCTTAAAACCCTTCAAAACGAGCCTTAAACGACGTAGTATAGGTCTTAGGAAGTTAGGAATTACGAAAATACCCTTACTGAATTTGCAGGAAAATACTGCCAGGTGGTCCTAATGGACGACATAACGGATCGTGGTCCTTGGCAACGACTCGATGCCGGGCTCATCAAGTATAATACCTCAATTACTTCTCTTTACACATCAATCACCCCACAAATTACACCATGAGTCGTTATCTCACCCAATGAGTCATGGTTAGCTTCCATTAGGTACACTGCCTTAATTTCCCTTTCTTTCCTTCTAACCTACCCCACAGCTGACCTGACATACTCGTGGGGTATGATCACGAGTCATTGCCATGCCCGTGTGGAAGCTTCTCTTCAAAACTTCCCTGCTCTTCACTAGTCTCCCCAAGAGTCACCTGATGGCTTGTGGGCTGTCCTTACAAGTCGTCCCACGACTCATCCTGTACATGCAACACCAATTTCACAATTTCCCCATTTTAACTCCCGGGTCCAATCTTTAAGTTTCCGGGGTATAACATAGCCCCAACCTTAAGAAAGAATAGGAGTGTTAGAATGATGGCTTAAAGTTAAGGGGGAGATGGTAAGTCTGTTAGACAAGTCGAATTTTGAGTATACTAGTAGGGGAGTCTAGCCCTAATAGTTACGATATGTCTCCCTTCAGGTTCAGATAATTCGTCTTGTATTTCAGTTGAAGTTATGCTCTATCCGTTCTTATGTGCAAACTTCCAGAATTTCTAGATAGTCGCTTCAGAAAGAGATGCTAGTCTTAATCTATGAATCCGTAAGGCTCACCTTCATCTTATAAACCAGCTATGTGTGTTAACTCATGCCTTCTAGTATGTTCAGCTCGAACTCAGTCTTTAGGAGTAGATGACAGTACCTCATGTATGTGCTCAGTTTTAGATGTCATGAATAATTCGTGCTTATGAGTCCCATACTTTCAGTCAAACCAGATACCATGATTGCTAGTTCAGTATCAGGAAGCAGGATGAGAATAATATCTCAATCCTTACCAGCTCAGTTCCAGTATGAGGATATAGTTCCTCCGCAGTACTCTATCTAGTTCAATTGCAATTATTATGTCTTTTAGTCCCTCTCATTCTTAGCATGCATGTATGATTCAGAAATTTAGTTCAGAGATGTAGTTAGTCTCGGAGTTAGATACTCCATTAGCATTCAACCCTTAGTATTTAGTTCTCGGGATTACAACTCTTTCCCTAGCCTCTCAGCTCAGTCACTTCGTCAGTTTTCAACATCGAATGTTCAGTAATTGGGATGCTAGTTCCTTTCCCCAGCTTTTCAATATGTTTATGCATATTCATGGATGAATGTTCCCAAGGGGAAGATATTGTAACACTCCAAAAGTATCAAAGATGATCTTGGGCAAATTTATATGCCCAAGTGATACTCAAATGTGTCATTTTGCCTTGTTTATCTATCAATGTTTATACATTATCATGTGAATTGTAATAAAATGTGAATTTATACTAACCAACATGATTAGCATGATTTTTCAGGAAAAATATAATTGTACGAAGCTAAGATGCATGTTGGGAGAAATCGGAATTGGACTCGGAAGCTAGCAAGGAAGAAAAACACTTGAAGGCACGAATTAAATGGGCTTCGCAATGGAGCCGTGTCACGCTGCCATCGCGGATGCATTCTGCCTGGATGGTGAAATTACGCCTATTTCCAGTGGAGGTGCGCGTTGGGGCCGTGGCACGTCGGCCTAGCCCTGCATTGCACACCGTGCCACGTTGGGCCTAAATACCTGTACGTCTGGATTCCAGTAAGGGTCCGCGTTGGTGGCGTGTCACGGAGGAAGTGCTCTGCGATGCACTCCGTGACACGTTGCTTGTTATTCCGGGAAAAATTCCCACTAGTATAAATACAACACTTAGGTTCATTTTTAATTATTCTGATTTGGTGGAGCAAGAACGTGGGTTACAGGCAGTTGAGGGGACGAAAATCTCAGGGTTTTTCTCTATCTCCTTCTTCTTTATTTCAATTACTTGTATGATTAACACTCATTTAACGGTGTTTAATCCACAAATGAGTGGCTAAATCCTCTTCTTGCTGAGGTTAAGAACAATTGTATTGAAATGTATTTATTGATAAATTGGTTTTTCATCTTTTCTTCCATGGTTGTTCTATTGATTCTTGTTCTTACTGCATCAATGTGTGGCCAACGTTAATGTACATCTAAAAAGTCCGGTTTCACTCGAGAGAGCAAGAAATTGGAAAGTTGTGAATTGATAGGATATGATCTTTTCTTAGTCTGGGAAAATTGAGAATTGATTTACCTTCAGGATAGAAATATACCTGAAAGTCGTATTAGTCAATTAAGGAATCGGTTTTGTATGGTTAGAACATGAATTTCTTTTCATCACAGAAATGTAGGTGGAAGGTTCATGATTCTTAAGTTGGGTTAAATACGAGAGTTTTAATCCATAGGCAATAATTCTTGACTAGCAACCGGAGGAAAGATAAATCAAATTGTATCGATAATTTATTTCTCTACAGGTTCGTTTAACCTCAGCATGCTCATACTTATAGTTCAGACTCAAATTGTATATTCGTTTTAGACTTAGTATAAAATTAGGAAACAAACTATCAAATTTCTCTTCACACTGTTGTCTGCATTTTAGAGTTAAAGTTCATTGACACTTGAGTAGATTGTTACTTTAGTCTAGTCCCTGTGGGATCGATACTTGGCTTACTTGAGACACTTTACTACTTGTTCGACCACGTGCACTTGCGTGTAGCTATATACCCAAAAAGCCCCGAACAAGTTTTTGGCGCCGTTGCCGGGGACTGGCAATTGGTAAATTTTTCTTAAGTGTTAGTTTACTATTTCTTCTTAGTGTTGACAACTTGGTCTTAGCCTGTATTTTGCAGATACTAATTTCTGTTGAACACTGGCAAGAGACAAGGAGCTGGTGGACTCATATTTAGAGCCGGAAAGACAATTTCATCGTCAAAGGAGAGAAGCTCTAGAGAAAAAGCTGCAGTTACTCAGACAAACAATTATGGAGCAACAACAGAATCCACCAGTTGTAAGGGCAATGTTAGTGCCCGAGGACATGGCAGCTAGGCCGGTTCGCGAGGTGGCAATCCCACATGCTAATAATGTCACATCTAGCATCCGCAAACCTGAGCCAGGAGAGGTTTGAGCTCAAACAGAATATGGTGCAATTGCTGCACACCAGTGGGCAGTTCATAGGTCTCCCTCATGAGGATCCACAGCAACATCTCCAAAATTTTTTGGAGATAAGTGACACTTACATCCCCGCTGGAGTGTCATCAGATTATGTAAGGCTTACATTGTTCCCATTTTCACTTTTGGGAGAAGCCAAGAGGTGGTTGAAAGCTGAGCCACCTAATTCCATCACCACGTGGGATGATCTTGCAAGGAAATTCTTGATTCGGTTCTTCCCATCTGGTAAAACAACAAGACTTAGAAGTCAAATTCTATGTTTTAAACAGGGAGAGGGAGAGAATCTGTATCAAGCCTGGGAGAGATTCAAATCTATGTTGCGGGATTGTCCTCATCATCACCAATCCAATGACGTGCTGGTGCATACTTTCATAGAGGGTTTGGAACCCCACACAAAAATCTTGCTAGACTCAGCAGCTGGGGGACAAGCATTGGAGAAAACTTATGAGGAGCTGTATACCTTGTTAAATCGTATTTCATAGGGAAATCCGGAGTGGAATGCGGACTCGTCAAGAGGAGGAACAAGGAAAGCAGTAGGAGTCCTAGAAGTGGATGGTTTTACAGCTATTGCTGCACAGATAGCTGCTTTACAGAATCAACTCAACACCCACTTCAGCAACATGAGCATGAACCAGACTCAAGCCCCAGTGAATGTAGTGCAGCAGATTTGGTGTGAAGTGTGCGGGAGTAGTGAACACTCAGCTGAGTGTTGTGGAGCAAATCCTGATTCGGTGAACTTTGTTGGAAATGTACAGAGAAACAACCACCTACAGTATGGCAATAACTACAATTCCAACTTGAGGAATCACCCAAATTTCTCTTGGGTAGCAACAACCATCAAGGGCAAAGTTCGAGTCAGGGGGCGCAGAGAACTCAAGGAGGGCAGCAGAACTATCAGGCACAATATAGAAGCAACAATGCACCTCCTCCACCACCATCACCCAACATCTAGGAAATGTTCAAGACAATGATAGCTAACCAAGCTCAATTGCAGGCTGACTACGTGAAATTGGCAGCCAAGGTAAAGAACAATCAGTTAGCTGCAAAGGCGTTGGAGTACTAGTTTGGGCAATTTGCTTGAACCCAAAACACCAGGCCTAGAGGAGGACTTCCGAGTGACACGGATCCCAACCCCAAGCAAGTGAATGCAGTGACCACAAGGAGTGGTTTGCAGCTTAAAGAGGTGGAACCAGAAAGACCACCTCAACAATCGGGAGCAGCAGAAATTGAGAGGGAGCAAAGTGATGAGAGGGGGAAGAAAAAGGAGGCTGAACCAGAAAGACCACCACCCCCGTTCCCTCAACGATTAAAGAAACACAAGGAGGAGGCTTGTTTCTAAAAGTTCATGGAGGTGCTTAAATAGGTACACATTAACTTACCTCTTGTTGATGTTTTGCAGGGAGTGCCGAAGTATGCAATGTATATTAAGGACATCGTGGCGAACAAAAGCAGGTTGACTGAGTATGCTACGGTGGCTCTTACGGAGGAGTGCACTTCCCGGATACAAAACAGGTTGCCCACAAAGCTCAAGGACCCTGGGAGCTTTACAATACAAATTACAATTGGGCAGAGTATCCGAGCTCGCGAATTATGTGATTTGGGAGCGAGCATTAACTTGATGCCGTCATCGGTATTCAAGAAGTTGGGTCTAGGGAGTCCTAGACCAACAACAGCGATCTTGCAACTAGCGAATCGTTCCTTAGCCAGACCTGATGGCATTGTGGAAGTCGTGCTGGTGCAAGTGGGCTCCCTTATCTTCCAGTAGATTTCGTCGTGCTGGATTTTGAGCCAGACGCGGAAGTCCCATTTATTTTGGGACATCCTTTCTTGGCTACCGGGAAAGCACTTATTGATGTAGCTGCAGGGCAGCTAACCATGCGAGCACACGACAAGGTGGAGGTGTTTGATGTATACAAGGCCACCAAGCTCCTAGCTGTGTATGAGGAACTCTCGGTGATCAATGTGATTAATCGAGCTGATGTTTTCCAGAGAATTGAGTCACAGGAGTTATTGGGGAAACCACCGGAGCGATGTAAGCACTACTGGGGAGAGGACGGTGGTCAAGAGAAAACGTCCATCACCCTAGGAGATGACTGAGCATAATGACGTCGAGCCGCGACGGTAAACCAGGCGCTGCACGGGAGGCAACCCATGAAATTTTTGTAAAATGTGAATAGATTTTGTAGAAAAAAAAGAAAAAAAAATAAAAAACAAAAGAGAAAAATAAAAATAAAAACAAAACTTGTATTTTAATTGAAACCTATAATTCTAACCAATTTCTTATTGTGAGATGAATTTTAGGTTGAATGGAGGATAAATGTGCAAAGGATTGCAAATGAAAAATCGAGGTATGAAAATTAATAAAAAGTGGCAAAACAGTGAGCCCACGCGATGGCTCCGTGTCATGGAGGAGGGCCTCCGCGTTACCCTCCGTGACACGTTGAAGGTAATTCTAGAATTTTTTCAAATTCTAGAATACCTGCGCGATGGCTCCGTGTCACAGAGGGCATGCTCCGCGTTACCCTCCGTGACACGTTGCAGTGTATTTCGCGACGGGTCACACCGTGTTGTCGGGTGACCCGCGCGAAAAACTTTCTTTTTAACCCTGTTTTTCCCTCATTGTTCCCATTTTTTCATCTCCTCCGCGACAAACACCCTAAAATCCCCCCTTCCTCAACGTGAAACGGACTAGGAGCTCAATTTTATCAACTTTTCTTCGATATCATCGAATTTAAGGTATGTTTGTTAACTTCATCTCGTTTCTTACCTTATTTTTCCGACTTTTAGCATAGTAAGTGAGGAAAACTTGCCCTAAGTGTAAATTTAGCATGAATTCATGTAAATTATTGTTGATTGATGTTCATAGTATCGATGTAATGGTATGAACTCAATAAATACATGTTTGATTGAAATTCTTGCGAAATGGTAGCTAGGGTTAGAATTTGAATAGGAAGATGTTAAAATCGAGTTGAAATGTGTAATTCTTCTTGGTGTGTGCATGTTGTGTGAGGAACATGAGGTTGTGCTTAATGTTAAGATGATTAAGGCGCGACGGATTGCCAGGTTAGTGAAATTGTTGAAATTTCATAGAAATTGGGGGAATTGTATCGGTTTTGTTGATAGAAATGTTTGCTGGGTGCTATGTGATAAAATGTTATCGATGGTAATGTTGTGGTTAGCTGTACGAAGTCTGAGTAGTACAAGAGAATTTGTACTGTCGAATTCTTTGAATGTACGATGCATATTTGTTGTGTTTTGTTTTTTTTATTTAGAAATAAGTATGATCTTGTCGTAATGTTGTGATTGTGGCTAAAGACTAAGTGTGGGGTAGCCTAGCTTAGCCCAACCTTAGTCGAAGCTAATTTTAATTGGAATAACATTGGGACTGTCGGTTTGGTTTGACAGGAACAATGGCAAGCAGGCAAGATAAAGGGAAGGGCGCATCAACATCAGGCGCCGGAAGGAAAAGAATTAGACTAGGAACAGCAGTCCCAGCAGCACCGGCGGTTCCACGCAGCCAACGCCGTCAATATGGAACCAGATGGGTGACAGAGGAGGGGAAGAAATGGTACGCTAAACATAAGGAAAGCAAATACTTCCCCCAAGAACACATTGCTAGGGAACCGTTGGCACAGGAGTTCCCCAGGATTATCAAGAGAATTGAGGCAGCCGGGCTGAACTTCATCTTTGAAGAGCCCAAGGAGTGCAACCTGCACCTGATTCGGGAATTCTACGCCAACTAGAACCCGACACTCAAAAGTCACACCATCAAGATACGGGGGCAAATAGTCACTTTTGAGCCTCATCACCTTAATGCCATCTTGGGGGCGCGGGACACAGATGCCCATATGCTTCAGCAACTGAATATCACTCCACCATACGTGGATATCAGACGCACTTTGTGTGGAACTCGGTCTACAGCACGTTGGAGCAGGCATAAGGAGAGGGGCTACCATCAGACCTTGCCCTACTCACAGATGAATAGGGAAGCCAGGATATGGCTGAAGATTGTTTGTTCCTGCCTGATCCCGGGGGTGCACATGACAGATGTCACCCGAGATCGTGTATGCTTGGTCTACGCATTGATGAAAGGGCTGGAGATCAATGTGGGGGCGGTGATTATCTCCGCCATGAAGAGAGCCCATTTGCATCAAGGGCACAGGTACGGGTTCGGTGGATTACTGATCACGTTCCTGAGGGGCCTGGATATTGAGGAGGAGGCCCTTGACTACATCCTGCAGATGGAGAGGCGGGCCTTAGATGTCACCAAAACTAAGGCACTCGACACCACTCACGGGCCAGTTCTTACACTAGCCAAGCGACATGCTCGGGATGATCAGTACATGGCTCGCATGTTTGGGATGCAGATGCTCCAACTATGCATAGGCGGGAGGCCGGCAACAGAAGAGGAGTTGTGGCAGCTCAAGCTAGACTACCCTTTTGGCGAAAATGCCAGGGCTCTATGCCGAGTGGGGCCAGCTTTTATGGAGCCCACCGATGATGATGTCCCCACAGACGAGGAGACACGTCGTGATGAATCCGATGTGGAGTCAGATGATGACGATGGGGGCGATTCAGACATGGGAGACGAGGCAGTTGCACCTGACGAAGAAGTGGAATATTTTGATTGATCAGGGAGTTTCACCACCCATTTTTGTGCTATGCTAAATTTTATGAACACTGGGGACAGTGTTCGATTTAAGTGTGGGGTGGGAGTAGTTAGGTGTTTGTTGCTGTTGTTATTAATGTATGTCTCTGTTCTGTTGTTGTGCTTGGATAAACTTGTGGCCTTGTGCTTTTTGTGTGTATGTTTGTATTGTAATTAAGGTGAAGCTGTTGTGTGCTATTGAATGTTGTTAGCTGGTTTTGTACATATTTTTGTTTTATCAAAATGAATGATATTTTTAAAAAAATTTCATGAATTTTTAAATTTTTGGGTTTCTCGGCGTTTGTTTTCGGTTCTTTTACCGAGAATAGTCCCATTGAACCGAAGTCGTAATTAGTGACTGTTCTCTATGATGGATGGATGACGACTGTCTTAAGGGAAATGTAGTCGTTAGGAGTAGATTTCTTTGTTCATTTTGTCCTTTTTAGTTTTTTCTTTTGTTGGTTTGCATCCCAAAACCTGTAGTTACTTGAAGGTTGCGAAATTCTGGTTGCGTGTTGTACATGATGTTTGAAATGCAAAGGTGATTCGTATGAAAGCATGCAACTTTGTAAATATGTTGAGATACCTAGGCCATAGAGTTCGACTCAGTGTGATTGAGGCTTAATGTTTGAATTCTTGTAATTAGCTGATTGAAGAGTCTGTGAATATGTCTTGAGTTGAGCATGTGAAATGAGTGTATAGTGAGGTTTCGTGTCTTCCATGCTATTGTGAAGTGTATAGAACTTTCCTTGTGTTTGTACAAAATGAAATGAAGGAGGTGTATTGTAGGAAAGGATGTAGGCATTTTTTTGCTTTAACCGAAAGTTTGTTTCTCTTATCGTACCCACCTTGAATGTACATCCTAGTTAGCCCATTGAGCCTTTAGCCTATTATTTTTCTTTTGTCAAAAAGGTGTAAACCGATCTTAACCCCTTCTTTTCATTATCCGTGAATTTGATCCAAAACTCTTAAGCGCTCAAGAAAAGAAAATAATTTTCCCACAGTGTCAAGGAGTGAGAATGGTGAAAAGAAAAGAAAAAGCAGGTGATGAAAGGAAAGAAAAGGTCGAAGGTGCACTCGTTATAAATTAAATATAATGAAGATGTATAAATAATCTTTGTTATTGAGTCAAGTGTGCTTAAAGATATGGGGTCAAAAATAAAGACAGACTTCAAGAATGGGAGGATGAAGGAAGAAATAATGCCCATAAGGTTGATGGGATGTATTCAAAAAAAGCGCTTAAGGATGCTAGTTGTTATTATTGGTTAGCCCAGTATTTACTAGTTCCGTAGCTTACATTACAACCCGTTAAGTCCTACGTGATCTTACAACACACGTCCTTATATTAGTGGAGTAATACACTAAAGGCAAGCCTATGGTTCATGACATGATGCATGTGAATTCTTTTGGGAGAGAGAGTGAAATTGTGTTTATATGCCCCTGCACGTAATGTCTTTGAGTTCATGTAATTAAAAAGGGGGAAAAATTCTCTTGTGTTGTGAGAGCACATGCTTGACGAGAGATTCAATTTCATGTCGGATATCTTGATCAGCTGATTTGCAGGAGTTTGCCGATATCGAGAGTCGATTCTTGAGTCTAGGAGGTCTTAATGTGTTGAAGGTCATTCTATTGATAAGACTATGCATGTTTTCTTGATGATTTGCTATATTAAATAATCGGTATAACCGTAGCTTGAATTGTCGAGCCAAAGTAGCCAAGATGGGGTATCAATTGCATGAGGTGTAAGATTGTTGTTCGGGGACGAACAAGGATTTAAGTGTGGGGTAAGTGATCTTGGGAAAATTTATATGCCCAAGTGATACTCAAATGTGTCATTTTGCCTTGTTTATCTATCGATGTTTATACATTATCATGTAATTGTAATAAATTGTGAATTTATACTAACCAACATGAGTAGCATGATTTTTCAGGAAAAATATAATTGTACGAAGCTAAGATGCATGTTGGGAGAAATCGGAATTGGACTCAGAAGCTAGCAAGGAAGAAAAACACTTGAAGGCACGAATTAAAGGGGCTCCGCGATGGAGCCGTGTCACGCTGCCATCGCGGATGCATTCTGCCTGGATGGTGAAATTACACCTATTTCCAGTGGAGGTGCACGTTGGGGCCGTGACACGTTGGCCTAGCCCAGCGTTGCACGCCGTGCCACGTTGGGCCTAAATTCCTGGATGTTCGGATTCCAGTAAGGGTCCGCATTGGTGGCGTGTCACGGAGGTAGTGCTCCGCGATGCACTCCATGACACGTTGCTTGTTATTCCGGGAAAAATTCCCACTAGTATAAATAAAACACTTAGGTTCATTTTTAATTATTCTGATTTGGTGGAGCAAGAACGTGGGTTACAGGCAGTTGAGGGGACAAAAATCTCAGGGTTTTTCTCTATCTCCTTCTTCTTTATTTCAATTACTTGTATGATTAACACTCATTTAACGATGTTTAATCCACAAATGAGTGGCTAAATCCTCTTCTTGCTGAGGTTAAGAACAATTGTATTGAAATGTAATTATTGATAAATTGGTTTTTCATCTCTTCTTCCATGGTTGTTCTATTGATTCTTGTTCTTACTGCATTAATGTGTGGCCAACGTTAATGTACATCTAAAAAGTCCGGTTTCACTCAAGAGAGCAAGAAATTGGAAAGTTGTGAATTGATAGTTATGATCTTTTCTTAGTTTGGGAAAATTGAGAATTGATTTACCTTCAGGATAGAAATAAACCTGAAAGTCGTATTAGTCAATTAAGGAATCGATTTTGTATGGCTAGAACATGAATTTCTTTTCCTCACAGAAATGTAGGTGGAAGGTTCATGTTTCTTAAGTTAGGTTAAATACTTGAGTTTTAATCCATAGGCAATAATTCTTGACTAGCAACCGGAGGAAAGATAAATCAAATTGTATCGATAATTTATTTCTCTACAGGTTCGTTTAGCCTCAGCATGCTCATACTTATAGTTCAGACTCAAATTGTATATTCGTTTTAGATTTAGTATAAAATTAGGAAAGAAATTATCAAATTTCTCTTCACACTGTTGTCTGCATTTTAGAGTTAAAGTTCATTGACACTTGAGTAGATTGTTACTTTAGTCCAATCCCTGTGGGATCGATACTTGGCTTACTTGAGCCACTTTACTACTTGTTCGACCATGTGTACTTGCGTGTAGCTATATACCCAAAAAGCACTAAACAAAAGACTAGACCCAAAACTAGTGAGTTGAGATATTTCAATGCCCCGAACTTTTGGGCTAAGTTTGGAACCGTTCTAGGTGTATGGATAGGTATGAGCCCAATGAAATCTATGTATACTAGGTTTTAATATCAATCATCAAGTGTTAGAAGTGCAATGGATACAAATTAAGGTCATAAGGAACTTCTGGCACAAAGTTGAGTTGAGAGCCTTCTTATCAATTGAGTTTTCGTACAAGTTCTAGCAAGAGTCACCTTCTAACGACAATAGATCCCATTTTACAAAGTGTTTCTGGTGATTAAATATATCAAATTTAATCCCTTTGAGTCTTCTTTCCAACACATCTAACCTTGCATCAATTGGAGTTCAGAGTAAAAAGTTATGAGCAATTTAATAAAACTGCACTAGAATCACCAAATGATTCATTAGGTGAATCATTAAGTCACCTAACAACTCGTTAAGTGACCTGTTAAGTGGCCAAAATTGTTGGAAAACTTCAGCTTCAGAGGGGACTTCACAACTGGTCAAGTGACCCATTAAGTCACCTCATGACTCGTTAAGTAACTCGTTAAGCGGTAAAATTTCGTGAAAATCCCAGTTGACTTCACGTATTGGACTCATGACTCGTCCAGTACCTCACAAGTCATTATGTCCCTCATGAGGACTGGAAGGGTCCTTTTCTCTGTGAATTTCCAAGGGTTTTTCATAAATCCTATGCTTCTAACTCCTAAACTGCACCATTTTGAGTACCATATGGGAGGTTTTTAAGTGCCCCTCCTTGCCTAAACCCTCATTCCATCAAAAGACTCTCTCTACCTCTTCTTCATCCTCTTTCTCAAGACTCAAGGATCACCTAGGGCTTCTTCAAGGGCTTCAAGGTTCAATTTCAAGTGGGGGATTCCTTCTAATTAGGTATGTGGGTTTTCAATAAGGACCTCCTCTCATCCTTGTACCCCAAAATTTTATACTAAAAACACCAAATCCCTTGATTCTAGAAAAACATGTTTTAGGGTTTCAATTTATGCACGAATTCTCAAATGTTCTCCCTGAATTCTAATAACGTCTTGGTTAATAGTCATGTATGCTCATGAAGTTACTTACACCTTCTCAAATTATGCACATGATATATGAAAAGCATGATTTTAGAATTTTCACCATGGCTTTGCATAAATTTCGAAATGGGGTTTCATCAACATTCACATGCTCTTACGATGAACTCATTATATATGTTTAAAGCATGGGTCAGTCATTTGGGTTCCGTAAATCTAGAATATATAATTTAATATATATGTTGAGATACAATTAGAACTTATAGGCTTGGGTGAATATGAAATATGTATATGCATTCATTGTGATTTCGAGTATGTGTTAAAGTATGAATTAGACTTATGGATCTTACATGAATCTAGGGTATACGCCATATGTTATGATCACGGGATTTAAATGTTATGAATATGTTTAAAGTATGATCTGATCCTATAGATGTCTCATGAATGTAGAACATATGATTTAAACGATGATTCGAGACTATGATGATATGGATTATGATGAGAGAGCATGAGAATGATCCTTCAGATTTTTGGATTTGTTATTAGTAGAAAGTAGCCCTAATAGACTCTAAATAAATTAAGTATGATGTAATTAGTTGAATGCTCACATCTCTGATTAGTTGAAGTAACTTAGACTAGACGAATGACGTCAGACTAGTGACCTTTATGTTCTAGTATAATCGGGACTCTTGATAGACGAGAATGTTTCCCTTAGTCAGTTAGGGACTCTCATTAGCCGAGAATGTTTCCGTTAATCAGTCAGGGACTCTCCATAACAGAGAAGGGACTCTCTATAGTAGAGAATGTTTCCCTTAGTCAGTCAGGGACTCTCCATAACAGAGAATATCTCCCTTAGTCAGTCAAAGATTTTCCATAGAAGAGAATGTTTTTCTTAGTCAGTCAGGGGCTCTCCATAGCCGAGAATTTTTATCTTAATCAGTCAGGGACTCTCCATAGAAGAGAATGTTTCCCTTAGTCAGTCAAGGACTCTCCATAGCTGAGAATGTCTCCCTTAGTCTATGATATCAGTTCAGCTCAGCTCTATATAATTTCATAGTTCAGTTAAAATCAGTTTAGTAAGATTCAGGCTCATTATCAGCGATAGTCAGTATAGTGTACGGTATTAGTTACAGTTTCAGTTCTCAGTATAGTATAGTACATGAACTTTATGCATCAGTTTGATTATGCTTCAGTAATATTGTCAAATAAAATCTTATTGTCAATATATATGCATCTTAGACATGGTTGTTGTATTCCAATTCAATTATATGTCGATGTAACTAATTTACTTCCTTCCTTGTATACTTGTGTGTTTTAGTTTACCTACACTTCCCGCATACTCAGTACATTCCAAATACTGACCGCATACTTTATATGCTATATAGTTTCATGATATAGATACAGGTTTCCAGACTCAGCAATGTGGTTAGATATGCTCCATTCCCACCTTAGCTACTTGAGGGGAGTCCTTATCTCCCGATGACGCGATTTATGTTTTCTGTTTCATTTATGTTTTAGTTTTTAGACTCTAAGTGTTAGATGGGGGCTTGTCCCAATAACTCATCAATTTAGTAAAGGCTTTCAAACTTGTATAGACAGATTCAGCTTTGTATCGGAGTTTTATGAGATTTGTTATTTTGGGTTTTAAATTAACTTTTTCAGTTAGCTTCTGCTTAGTTATGATTTCTGTTAGTTGTTATTCTGATAGTGTTATGTTATGATTATGCCATGGGTCGACTTAGGGCCTCTCGGGGTTCCTTGTTCCGTGTATCGATCTGGGCCTTATATTCTGGTCATGACAAGTACGGCTCACACCAAGAAGGTATGGCTCGTGCTGAGGCCAGCAACTTCACCACTTTTGCACTCTTTTCACTTCTTTTATAGGATTCAACTCTGACACATGATTTTTCTAAAAATAAAGAAAAAGTGCATCATATCTGTATAAACACACCTAAGGTGATGCATATTTCCCCAGTTTTAAGAATTGAAAGTGTTGTAAACCCACAGCGCATCAGTTCCTCACTTTTGAACATTTTCCTTCCAAGTATTCTGGACATGGCTTGCGCTACACCTGTGTGCTGCAGACTTGGATCTGCCGATCATGCCCAATTCCATCTTGCAATTGAAATATAAAGCAGTCGCTGTCAAATATAGTAATCCAACTAGGTTGGGGTTGATCCCATATGGAATAGGGAAGAAATAATATATTAACGATGATTAAAATAACTTGTAGTCAATATTTCAGAAGGGGGTTTGCAAATAAAAAGAAGAAAATAATTCTAACAATGATTGAGTTGTGTACCAATTATCATGACAAAACTAGGATTGTGTTCCCCATGATTTCATAACTTAGTACGCTTTAATTAGTGATCTATCTTGGTGAATTTTGTGTAAGACTGATGATTAAGTTCATCTAACGTCTCTCGACCTACATAGATAAATTTCACATAAATCCTCTCGGACATTAGGTATGTATCTTTTTCCCTCTCCATAAGTCTTGGTTTAACTATTCTTGGTTAGAGCTTGAGTTAATTAGATGAAGATTGGTAGCCTCAAAATAGCACTATCATTCTCTTTTCCTAACTGCAATCTCCTTGGTCGGGCAAGTTGAAGATACAGGCAGTTAAGTATTAAAATGAAGAGAATAATAGTCTCTACTCAATTCACTATTCAATAATCTCTATTTTAATTTGCCTTCTTTCATTAATCCATCACGGTTCTTATAATCCTAGCTTAAGAGATTTAGCCGCTCATGTTTATGAGAAGAAAAAAAATATGTAGAAGAAATCATAATGAAATGATAATATAAAATTGTTTAACGAAATCTCCAAAGATATGCAAAATCACATGAACTTGATGAATCTCTAAATATTCGACTAAGCTATACACAAATTCATAAAAGATGAATTGTGAAATCTTGACTCTAATCACACAAATGGGACGATGGTAGCACACCTAAAACATGTTAAGAGAGGGTATTTATAATAGTAGATTAAGCTTTCGTTGTTTCTTCTTGGATTGGAATGGGTATTGCAGCTTCCGTTCCTACTCATAGCGCTAGTTCCCTTGGTGCACCACGCCTCTCCATGCATTACATTGGCTTGTGCGACGTGCAGGCCATATTAAAGCTATGCCTGTATGCTGCCAACTTCCATCACACTTGTTTTGTCAACCGTTTAGCCATTCTTGCTCTTTTTAGCCACAATTAAGCCTAAATACATCACTTTAAGACCTAAAAAAATATAATTATGTTTGTTAGCTCTTTCTCACATAAATCACATCAAACACAAGAAAGCACACACAATTTGTTCCAAAACATAGCTAAGTATGGGAAAATATGGTTAATAAATGCGTAAATACGCTCTATATCACCTGCGTTTTGCAGGTCCAATGCATGTGCCTCATTGTGCTTCATTCAACTTTTTTCCATAATCCAACTTCTTACATCCCTACAACAATCAAAAATAACAAAGAAGTGAAGTAAAAAGAAATTAAAAAACACTTGGGTTGCCTTCCAAAGAAGCACTTGATTTAACGTTACGCGTCGATTATATCACCTCAATAGTCAACAAGGGTCAGGCTCGACCTCCTCATAGGGGACCTGCACCAACTTTTCCCTCGCATCAATCACTGCCACAACTCTGCAATCATTTGGGGGTTTCATCAGTTTGCATACATTAAATGTGACCTCATCGCCATTAACACTAAATTTGAGTTTTATTAACTCAACATATACTAATGCTCGTATGGTGGATAAGAATGGGCACCTAAAATTATGGCCACCTCAAGGTCCACATTGCAATCCAGTACCAAAAATCCATTCAGAGGATGGATTTATCAACTGTAACTAAAACATCAAAAAGTAGCCCTACCAAGCGTGTCTGCCATAAGCAACCTCATTGAAGTAGGCTTAGGATCTCCCAAACCTAACTTCTTAAAGATCACAAGGGGCATCATGTTAATGCTTTCCCCTAGGTCGCGTAGGCCTTGTTTAACAAATACACCCCAATGGTGCATGGGATTATGAAAACCCCTGGATCCTCTCTTTTTGGAGTTAAGTTGTTGGCCATGATTACGCTGCAATGATACGACACCTCCATTATGCCCACATAAATTACCTTATTCTTTCGCAACAACTCCTTCATGAATTTAACATACCCAGGCATTTGTAATAGAGCATCCACCAATGGGATATTCCCAGACGATTTGTTGCATGTCAACAAACTTCTTGAACTAATTGTCCTCTTTTGTTTTCATCAGCCGCTGAGGGTAAGGAGTTGAACATCTAGCACCTAGCCTTTAGAAATTGGATCCCCTTCGCCTTCTTCATCATCACTCACAACTTGAGGAGGAGTATCAACCTTTTCCTCCTCCACAATCTTCTCATCATCCACTACCATATGTGCACTTGGCACCCTATCTTTCAACGTCTCATCACTCTTATTTGTACTAACATCCTCAATGGGATTATCGCCTGCATTCTCAACTACCTTTCCGCTCCTAGTGACGATGGCTATTCAATGGCCATCATTCTTTGGGTTTGGCATAGTGTCACCAGGGAGAGTACCCTTCATTCGGGGGTTCATTTAAGCAAATAGATGGTTCATTTATGCCTCAAGGTGTTTCATTGATGCCGGATAAGAGCTCACAGTTTGTGCATGATTGGATACCTCACCCTTCAACTCTTTCACTCTATTATTTATCGATTCAACTCTTTTCAACACCCTAGACAGCATTTCTTCAATTTTTGAATTCCCAGGAACACTCACACTTGTTTGCATTAGAGCCATATCATTCTTGGAGGTGATATGTATGTATTTGAGCTTCATTGATTATATCTGTCATCCTCTCTCTCACGCTCACAATCTCTCCATTGGCCATCACGTTCTCTCTATCCTTGATTCCCATCATGAGAATGCTAAAGGTCTTGGTTTGCACCTTGGTATCCCGGATGAGAACCCATCATTTGGCTCATCATATATTAATATTCTTCATTAAATCTAGCATATGGAGAATCATTTTCAAAGGAGTTGGTGCCTTGGGCTCCAATAGCAATTATACTTTTGGGTTTGGAACCGATCACATGCTTAGCAATAAACTCCATTTGAGTCATCATTTTTTCCAAGGTCTCATTCCTCTCTTCATCCTTTCTTCTCATTCCACTCATTATTTGGTTTGAAGGTGCACCTGAGGACACCTCGGTATCCCTTATATGCCATGCTCAATTTGTTTTGGTCATTCTATCCCAAAAGACCTTTGCAAATCCGAAGGTTTGATCCATAACTGAACCACTAGCTAGATGGTTTGCCCCGGCTTGTTAATTGAATCATGTGACCAGTAGAAACTTTTTAAAAGCACTCTATCCAGCAGCCCATGGTTTGGACAAATGGCCACTTTCTTTTTAAATCTTATCCACACCTCGTGTATTTGTTCTCCTGGAAGTTGCC
Organism: Datura wrightii; assembly: GCA_035772735.1. Classification (NCBI taxonomy): domain Eukaryota; kingdom Viridiplantae; phylum Streptophyta; class Magnoliopsida; order Solanales; family Solanaceae; genus Datura; species Datura wrightii. The sequence goes on along the minus strand of JASDFA010000010.1, from coordinate 3,223,439 downwards.
TAAAGTTCGTGATCTCATCACGCAATTGTAACATCCTAGAGGTGGGAAGAACCGATCAAGGAATGCCTCCGTCAACTTGTTCCATGATATAATAGACCTAGGAGGTAGTTCCTCCAACCAAGCTGTAGCAACTCCCATGAGAGAGAATGGAAACAACCTCCAGTGAATTGACTCATGGCTGATGTTTGACATATTGAAAGGTTGGCAGATTTCAATGAAATTTAGGAGATACAAATTAGCATCATCAATATCAAGGCCACCAAACAATGCTTTCATCGAAATGAGATAAAGCATGGTGCTAGTAATATGGATCACTGCATTTCCTATTATTGGGGGTAGGCGAATAGTACCAGCTTTACCTATTCATCCATGCTGCCAACACCACTAGCATGGCTCATCTTTATCCTATTCATATGAAAAACAACAAAACAAAGTGAAAGAAGACAAGACATAACACGAATGTAAATCAACAAACAACAAATGGAAATCAAATTCCAGTCCCGTAATGGAGCTATTTTTAATAACGTCTAATACAACTCTCCCATTTGGGAGGTGGCTACAGTCATTTGCAAAAAAAATAACCCAAAAAAGAGTTGGGGTAGGATCCATGAGGATTGGAGGTTAGATTCACCAAACGTCATAAATTAATTCGTACAAGCATGCATCATATCAAAACAAACAAAATAAAATCAGGGGGAACAAGTTGAGTAATTTCAAATGTAAACTTAAGTCAAAGCAAGGGGAGAAATGATTTTTTCTAGAAAGGTGAGCAACTAGGGGCGAGTATTTGTCATGACCCAAATGGTCATGATTGGTACCCACACTAACCCCCCAATAGGAAAACCAACGACTCCAAATAATTACCCCAATATCAATCATTCAGAAAGAAATAACACTTCATAATAAAATGAAAAGAAACATCCGAATGATAACAATTATCTAAACAAATAATATTCCCAAGATCTAATTGTCATTGCACCAGATGTCTACTTACAAAACTAGGAATGATAATTCTATGAAATAAAAGAACTAAAATGTTTAGAGGAAAGACATCTTCAATGGAGGAGTGGGACTACCTATCTTGTGGTCGCTTACCTTTCTAATGAACCTGTTGCTTTATAGGTCAGGACGAGAAAAGCTTCCTGGATCAAATTCTGTACTTCGAAAAGAAGTGCAGGAGTAGAGTCAACATGAAACACAGTACTAGTAGGCATTGATAATGCTAAAATCACACTCTTGGAAAAGTAAGATGTGGACATTGTCAATAAAGAACCAAACAAGGGTTAGGGTTGATCCCATAGGGAATATGGTCAAGATATAGGATAACGCTAGTATTTAAGATTTTAAGTGTGTTATCTCCAAAAGGGGGGTTTTATAAAAGCAACTGTATGAAAATATTGAGAATTGATTGTTTATTATCAAGATTATGCGATTAACTAGGGTAAGTGATCCCCATGAGTTTATAACTATTTCAGGTTTTTTCACTTGTGATCTATCCCAAAGCTTACTTGTAGAACTTGATAACTAGGGTTCATACAAATGACTGGTTCGTCCCTAATGGATGACTATACTTAATCATTGGGTTGGGACTCATGAGCGATTTCACTTCAACTGTTATTAATTTGTCCCAAATTAACTATCCTGCGACCATAGCTCAAGTCATATAAAGACCCATAAAGATCAAGGCTTTGTTGTAATTTTCTTTTCCTAATATCTACTTATCAAGGTTCAAGAAAGTAAAGAATTCTAGCAAGTCCTACAGTTGCACTCTGTTAAGTAACATTAACGATGAAGAGAATACAATACAAGTGTTTAGCATTGGTTGAGAATCACTTCATGCAATCCTAGTTTGTTAATTCACCATGGTGCCCACAACCCCAGTTGTTGAGGTTTTAGCCTCTCACGATTGTAAGAGAATTATAGGCATTCAGAGAAAAACACATAATTTAATAATTATAAATATGATTGGAAGAAAACCCACTTGATTATTGCAAGAATTTATGAAGAATGATTCAAGAACAATGAAGAAATCAACAAGAAAATCTCCAAGACTTGAATAGAAAGTTAACAACAATTTTTCTCAATGTATTTTGTATGCTAAGACTTATTATGACTAAAAAATAACCTTACAAGTATTTATACAAACATTTAGAACCTTTTCCTAAATAAATAAGAAAACTGCTAAAACTGCCACCGACTTCACCTATAACCCGTAACATGATTGGGTCGTACCTTCACTCGTATCCGTTGAATCTGGATAAGTGTTGGGAACGGGTATGACTCATACCATAAACCTATAAGTCATAAAATTAGTCATGGTTTGATACCGATAATTCTAACAATCTTTTGAACTTTTTCACGAATGGCTTGGTACGACTCATACCTCAGTTCTACACCGGCAACTCCTTCTCGTACCATGAGACCTGCCGTCTTCACTTCTTCTAAAATTTTCCACGGCTCCTTGGTACAGGTCTTAGGTAGATCTCACGATTCATGATTGTTACTCGTACTAGGAGTCTTGGCCTGTGTAAATCTTCTTAAGATTTCTACGACTGTTATGGTTCGGCTCGTACCAGGATGATATGATTCATATCATGATGGTACGACTCATACCATGAGCCATAAGTTGTGTTTGCCTCAACACTTTTTACCTAGATCTTTTCACAACTCAGAGTAAGGCTCCTACTAAGGTCTGTACTTAGCCACTTTTTTGCAATTTTATCCATATTTTGCACAATTCAACTCCAACTTTTATTTTCCCTGAAAACAAAGCAAAAGGGTATCATATCCATATAAACACACCTAAGTCCATGCTTATTTCCTCTATTTTAAGTGTCAAAAGTGTTGTAAACCCTCGTCACATCAATACCCTCAACTTAAGACTTTTGCATGTCCTCAAGCAAAGAAAACAAAATAAAAAATGATGCTTAACTAGAAAGTAAACTTAGAATACCTACAGTCAACACAACAAAATTTGCACTATGAACCATAATCAACTATTGACCCTTTTTTCATTCAAACCAAGTTAACCTTGCACACATGTAACTACAACTTATGACATACAAGGATCAAGATATGACATCCAACTATTAGCAGATAATTGAGCTATCACCAATGCCATTCACATAGACAATTGGCAGAACACAACACAAACCTTGTGCCCTCACCGCAAATAAAGTCCCCAACACTCATAGATATATATAAATATTAAACTTGGGACTCAACAAGTAAGACTCTCACCCTCATAAAGATGTTCCAAACACTGCACATTGAATACCGCAGGCTTTCCCTTGATTACTCTACTTTGTCTTTTTGGAGAGTTAAGCTAAGATCACTATAGGACTTTGTTCGGCTTGTAATATAGGCTTCGGGGTGGGTATGGTAGTTATGGAATTGAGTGACTAAACCTTCCTTCGCACTACATACTCGCGGCTTCACTTTTCACTTTTTACCCAATTTTTAACTTTTTCAACTTTTCCTCCCTTTTCTCCGTTTAAATGAAATATGTGGGTGTGATGTGTTTTTCTCATCTTTTTCATTTCTTTTTCTATTTTCTTTTCTTTTCTTTTCTTTTTTCTTTCTCAGTTCTTTTTCTTTCTTTTCTTTTCACACCACACCTCTCCCTTCTTTAACTTTTTTTTTCTTTCTTTTCCATCTCCCCACAATCTATGCACCTCTATTATACCCATCCTCAACTTAGATATTTTTCCTGAGTTGAGGTTCACAATGTCTAAGGAGGGACTAGGACCGAAATAGGTTCATCATAAACAATGGGAAAAGTGAAGGGTTAATCAAAGAAAAATGGTCAATATTAGGCTTAAAATCAGGATCAAGGGATTTATTTTTATTTGGTTGGGCAAATTAAGCTAAATAGGCTAAAATCAAAATGACCTATGATCATTTCCTTACCAACTGTCCAAAACTTATGCAAAGACCAACCGGGCAAGTTCTAGATCCTCAACGCAGTATTGAGCTAAGTTTGAATCCTCACTCACTCATGATACTGGTTTGCATTGAATCTATCTATCTAGTTCATGCATGGCTAAGCTACAACTATATCTTCTAATAATATAAATGTGATACAAAGATCCACAGATTTCATGCAATTGCAATTAACTACACAACTAACATCAAAATTTTAAACAAGCTCAATTATTTTCGAAAACATCAAACTAGTGGATTTATTGGCTGTAAAGTAATCCTAAGATACTTTTAATTAAAAGAATAAAAAAAACCTAAATACACCAATTTTATTAGATAGCATGTTCGAGGGAAATGAATCACAGTAAGAAAAACCCTCAAACAAACAAGATACCCAAGACTACAAGTACACCTCCTTTAAAAAACATGCTTTGTCCCCGAAGCATAGAATATGAAAACAAGGGAAAGGGGTATACCTGTGGCACACTAAGCACTCTTGTCATCCTACAGAGGTGGTACCTATGTTGCAATAGTGGCTCTAGTGGTGGCTGACACATTCAGTGGGACATCACTAGGTGTAATGGTCACCCCTTCCATAATAGCAGTTGCCTCAGTCTCCAATCCGACTCAATGTGGCTCCCCCGAAGGTTCCTAGCCACTTACAAGCACTCTCTGGGAAGTGGTGGAGCTCCTCGCTCCTCTAGCTCGTTCTTGCAACTCTGACATATGTGCTTCATGAGTTCGTAGGCTCTCCATTCTTGCCCGCTTACTCTCCTTCTTCTCCTTCTTTTTCCTATTCTTTAAGGGCTCATCTCCAACCTCCTTAGAGACCCTCTTCTTGCCCTTTCCTTCGATGGCCACAGACGGGACCCAATATGCCTCCAAATCTATGTCCTCATCAAGCTTAGTGTCAAAGTCCAAAAGAGTGGGGCCTGATAGAATCGTCGGTTATCTAGATGACAACTCAGTCACTTGGCTCCAAAGAGCCCCTAACTCCTCCCTAGGGATGCCTGTGTGTGATTGCTTAGCTAGACGCTCATTAAAGCGACGCTTGAAGCTATCTATTTATCCAAGAAATACCCTCACGACCTCCTCAATCTTTGCCTTTACCCAAGGATTGATGTTCTCCATCATAGATTGGACCTTTCTCTCGGTCACTGTTAGCCTTTTAGCCATTATCTAGAGGAACTCATGTGGGACCAACATATACCCAGCAGGGGTCTGGCTCGGGGTACCTTTCCAAGGTATAGATGAAGTACTAGAGCTGCCTCTTTGTGGACGTCCTCTATAGCAGGCATCGCAACCTGCTCCACTGAGGTGGGGGAATCAATATGCTCATCTCTAGATACCTGTGGTACTGAAACTGCAGTAGGAAGTCTAACCAGGCTTACCAGGTTCATCTCATCCCGAATCAGACCTATATCTGTTGTACTCTGACCTCCAATTGGAGGATCCACTTCCATTTTCTCCTTAAGACCTGCCTCTAAATATAATCTAAATGCGAGACTCGGGAATGGGATGGTAGTGCTCAATCCTAAAGCCCAATCTCGGATCTCCTCTGCGATGACCCTCAGAATGTTGATGGCATATATCGATATGATACACGCCACCAAGGCTACTCTATCTACACTAAGGGTGTTGTCATTAATTGTTGGCTCTAATCGATGGTGAACTAGTATCCAGCAGGCCTTTTCTATAAAGTTTAGCGAGGCTTTGGTGACTTGCTTTCCACTAACCACCCAGTCCACGACCTCCTTATCATGCACTAGAACCTCAGCTAGCCACTTAATTTGGCTTTGTCTCTCCTCATAACCCAGTTGCTTTACCCTTTTTAGGGAGTCCACTCGGTAATCAAACTCAGCTATTACGTCTGGAGCTTTGAATTATGGCCCATAGAGTACCCAAGCCTGAGTACTTGCCTAATTTTCAAGATGTTTATATGAATTTTATGACCTTTTTGACTTTGTTATGTAAAGATGTGTAATGTGAAGAAAAGAGAAAGAAATGAGGTAACAAGAAGGAAGTAGGATGAAAATCGGTGCTCCACCGAAGAAGACCGACAAAACGACAGTCAAAAGCTGATGAACACTGCTTCTTCGAATTACAACAACCGGCGGGTGCAAACGTTAACCAACGACTCACCGGTCCATTCGCCGAATGACACCTGAATTTGCTGGATCAAAGAGAAAAGGATCGGCGGCGCATGGGTGGAGACCAGCGAAACACCAAAGGAATCGCCTAAGGCCACTAGAACTCACTAAAGGTGCAGTTAATTATAGCTAATGGTTCGCAAAATGTAACCGGCGAATCGCCGGTACTTCCACAAGTGCCAGAACGCTAATCAGGGGTAAAAATGTCTAGCACAAAGAAAGATAGAATTTGATACCCTAATTTTGGATATATTCTAGAGAGAAGTACTTTGTAGCTGTCAGATCTTAACTTTAGCTTTTTGAGAATATTCTCTTTGTAGAAGAATAAAGTAAGAATTTTATTGGTGAAAATTGTAAAGGATTGTTTTCTTTTCTTATTCTTCTTCCTCCATAGCAATGTACTACCATTGTTGAAGACTTATTGTTGAATTTGATTTTGCTACTCCTATTATTGAATTCAATGAGTTTATTGTTAAATGTTCTTTTGAATTTCTTAACTATAAGTAGCTAAATCATTAACTAGAGGTATGTGGTGATGATTGCTTAACTAGATTGGGTATTGCTAGAGTCATCTCAATATTATTTAGTTAGTATAAATCTGTTAGATTCTCTCCAATCTATAATTCAAGATCCATCATTCCTGATATGGGTCTAATTGTTCTTACTTGATTTTTGCTTGAAAAAGAAGAATTGAGTATTGAGAGTGAATTCAATGGTGGACATGGATGTGAGGTTGTGAATTTGAGATGGAAATAGCCAAAATCACATTCTCACGCTTAATTAATAGCTAATAGCTAGAAATTACTGCAGCTATTAATCCAAATCTAATCGGGTCGATTTAATTGTGTCTAGTGGTTTGAAAGAACTCTAACAAGAGGTATTTATGAGGTTGAAAAGCATCAAATACCCACTTTCCCGGGGTTATTTACACAACTTGAACTCATGAGATGACCTAGCATGAAACTATTTAGTTAGCATATCATATACACCACACCTCTAGTCTTTCACTTGCTAACAACCTTGGTCATATTGCTATCTTAATTAGTGAAAATAGAATATATACTCTATTGTAAACCTCAATCTCTCGCAAAATGTTTATTTCTTTATCATTTTCAAGTGGTGCAAGCTAAATTCAATTTTTCCCAAATGACACTCGTGCATATCATTCACTAGTCCCTGTGGGATTCGACCCCGACATCCGTCGGAATATTTGTTTTGATACAACAACCGTGTATGCTCTTTCGTGACAAAGAGTATATTTTGGACGTTATCAATCTCTAATGTGAATGCATTGATTTCAGGATAAAGAAATAGGAATTTTCTCCTCGGTGAGTGGCATAATCCATTTTGAGGACACAATTGTATGAAAGGTAAATCTATGCATAGGACATGAGAAATGCAAGCTCTAAGGCAAGATTTGAATGTGAAATGATCATAAATTGGGCTTCTATGTTTACTTTGTGGATAAGATATGCCCTCATTTTGCAAAATGAAAGCTCTTGTGAATCATGTTTTTTAATGGTGGTGGCCTCTTGAAATCTCTCCATTGTTTTTGTTTTTAGGGGAATTTGTTTCTCTTTTCCGGTGAGTTGGTGAGCATTTTTGGGTTGTCATAAATCAGGTGGTTATTGATGCTTAAAATTGTCTGGAGTGGCATGTTTTGCAACTAATGAGAACTATATTACTTGAGGACAAGAAATGGTTCAAGTTTGGGGGTTTGATAAGTTGGTAATTTACCAACTTATTAAGTTCTTAAGCCTGAGTTCTTTCCTAGTTATCTAGTTGTTTATGTGGATTTTATTACCTTTTTTCGTTTGTTGTGTACATATGTCTAATGTGAAGAAAAGAGCAAGAAATAGGGTAAAAATAAGGAAATCGTTTGAAAATTGATGCTCCACTGAAGAAGACCGGCGAAACGCCGGTCAAAAGTTGATGAACAGTGCCTCTGGGAATCACAGCAATCGGCGAACGCGAACTTTAACTGGCGACTCACCAGTCCATTCACCGAATGACACCTGAATTTGCTGGATCGAAGAGAAAAGGATCAGCGACGCACGGGTGGAGACTAGAGAAATGCCGAAGAAATCACCTAAGGCCACTGGAAATCACTAAAGGCGCAATTAATTATAGCTGGCGATTCGTGGAATGTAACTGGTGAACTGCTGGTACTTCCGCAAGTGCCAGAATGCTGATCAGGGGCAAAAATGTCCGTCATAAAAAAAGAGAATTGGATACCCTACTTTTGGATATATTCTAGAGAGAAGTACTTTATACCTATCAGATCTTAACTTTTAGCTTTTTTGAGAACATTCTCTTTGTAGAAGAAGAAAGTAAGAATTCTATTAGTGAAAATTGTAAAGGATTGCTTTCTTTTCTTCTTCTTCTTCCTCCATAGCAAGGTACTACCATTGTTGAAGACTTATTGTTGAATTTGATTTTGCTACTCCTATTATTGAATTCAATGAGTTTATTGTTAAATGTGCTTTTAAATTTCTTAACTATGAGTAGCTAAATCAATAACTAGAGGTGTGTGGTGATGAATGCTTAACTAGATTAGGTATTTCTAGAGTCATATCAATATTGTTTAATTAGTATAAATCTATTAGATTCTCTGCAATCTATAATTGTAGATCCATGGTTGCTAATGTAGGTCCAATTGTTCTTACTTGATTTTCTCTTGAAAAATAAGAATTGAGTATTGGGAGAGAATTCAATGGTGGACATGGATGTGAGTTTGTGAATTTGGGATGGAAATAGCAAAAATCACATTCTCACTCTTAATTAATATCTAATAGCTAGAAATTACTGCAGCTATTAATCCAAATCTAATCGGGTTGATTTAATTGTGTTTAGTGGTTTGAATGAAGTCTAGCAAGAGGTATTTATGAGGTTGAAAAATATCAAATTCCCACTTGCCCGAGGTTATTTACACAACTTTAAATCATGAAATGACCTAGCATGACCCTATTTAGTTACCATATCATCTACACCACAACTCTAGTCTTTCACATTATTGCCAACAACCTTGGTCATATTGCTATCTGAATTAGTGAAATTAGAATTTATAGTCTATTGTAAACCTCAATATCCCACAAAATTTTTATTTCCTTATTATTTTCAAGTGGTGCGAGCTAAATTCAATTTCCCAAATGACACTCGTGCATATCATTCACTAGTCCCTGTGGGATTCGACCCCGACATCCATCGGGATATTTGTTTTAATACAAAAACCATGCATGCTCTTTTGTAACGAAGAGTATATTTTGGAAGTTATCAATCCCTTTTGTGAATGCATTGATTTCATGATAAAGAAATAGGGATTTTCTCCTCGGTGAGTGGAATCATCCATTTTGAGGATACAATTGCATTAAAGGTAAATCTGTGCATAGGACATGAGAAATGCAAGCTCTAAGGCAAGCTTTGAATGTGCAATGATCATATATTGGGATGCTATGTCTACTTCGTGGATAATATATGCCCTCGTTTTGCAAAGTGAAAGCTCTTGCGAATCATGTTTTTGAATAGTGGTGGCCTCTTGAAATCTCTCCATTGTTTTTCTTTTTAGGGCAATTTGTTTCTCTTTTTCGGTGAGTTGGTGAGCATTTTTGGGTTGTCATAAACCATTTGGCTATTGATGTTTAAAATTTTATGGAGTGGAATGTTTTGCAACTGAGGAGAACTATATTTCTTGAGGACTAGCAACGGTTCAAGTTTGGGGGTTTGATAAGTTGGTAATTTACCAACTTATTAGGTTCTTAAGCCTGAGTTCTTGCCTAGTTTTCGTGTTGTTTATGTGGATTTTATGCCCTTTTTGCCTTTCTTGTGTACAAATGTCTAATGTGAAGAAAAGAGCAAGAAATGGGGTAAAAAGAAGGAAGTTGGATGAAAATCGATGCTCAACCGAAGAAGACCGACGTTTCGCTGGTCAAAAGATGATGAACACTGCCTCTAGGAATTACAGCAACTGATAAATGCAAACTTTAACTAGCGACTTGCCACTCCATTCGCCAAATAACACCTGAATTTGCTAGATAAAGAGAAAAGGATCTGCGGCGCACAGGTGGAGAACTGGTAAACTACTGGTACTTCTGCAAGTGCCAAAACGCTGATCAGGGGTAAAAATGTCCAGCATGAAAAAAGAGAGAATTGGATACCCTACTTTTGGATATATTCTAAAGAGAAGTACTCTATACCCATCAGATCTTAAATATATTCCAGAGAGAAGTACTCTATACCCATAAGATCTTAACCTTTAGCTTTTTTGAGAATATTCTCTTTGTAGAAGAAGAAAGTAAGAATTCTATTGGTGGAAATTGTAAAGGATTGTTTTCTTTACTTCTTCCTCTTCCACCATAGCAAGGTACTACCATTACTGAAGACTTATTGTTGAATTTTATTTTGCTACTCCTATTATTTAATTCAATGAGTTTATTGTTAAATGTGCTTTTGAATAGCTTAACTATGAGTAGCTAAATCAATAACTAGAAGTGTTTGGTGATGAATGCTTAACTAGATTAGGTATTTCTAGAGTCATCTCAATATTTTTTAATTAGTATAAATCTATTAGATTCTCTAAAATCTATAATTGAAGATTCATGGTTGCTTATGTGGGTCTAATTGTTCTTACTTGATTTTTTCTTGAAAATAGAAGAATTGAGTATTGGGAGAGAATTTAATGGTGGACATGGATGTGAGGTTGTGAAAATGGGCTGGAAATAGCCAAAATCACATTCTCACTCTTAATTAATAGCTAATAGCTAGAAATCAGTGCAACTATTAATCCAAATCTAAACCGGGTTGATTTAATTGTGTCTAGTGGTTTGAAAGAACTCTAGAAAGAGGTATTTATGAGGTTGAAAAACATCAAATACCCACTTGCCCAAGGTTATTTACACAACTTGAACTCATGAGATTACCTAGCATGACCCTATTTAGTTAGCATACGATCTACACCACACCTCTAGTCTTTCACATTATTGTCAAAAACTTTGGTCATTTTGCTATCTTAATTAGTGAAATTAGAATTTATACTCTATTATAAACCTCAATCTCCCACAAAATATTTATTACCTTGTTATTTTCAAGTGGTGTGAGCTAAATTCAACTTTTCAAATGACACTCTTGCATATCATTCACTAGTCCTTGTGGGATTCGACTCTGACATCTCTTGGGATATTTGTTTTGATACAACAACCATGTATGCTCTTTTGTAACAAAGAGTATATTTTGGACGTTATTAATGCATGTGGGGGTCCTTATGCAGCTTTCCCTAAAATTGGAAAGTGTTTTTGACCAACCGCACGGTCCCTTCTCTCAGCTCAAAGTTCCTAGTGATGGTCGGTTCGACGATCACTTTAGAAGCGTTCTTCAAATTAGACCTAGCAAAATGCATCACTGGAACTCTATCATTCTCTTCACTTGCTACCTGCCTGATGTTTTCAATAGCTAACCTTTGAAAGTTTCTCTCTATTTCATGATCAAGAGAAGCCAAAGGTGGTCCCTGACTTCTCGTGCTTGGCATACACTAAGGCAAACAACCTTGTGAACTTCAAAAGAAACAAACGTAAAATACAGATTAATGAAACAAATTCTAACCTACAAACAATTAAACAATAATTAAGTCCCATGCAACAGTGAAAAAACTTGATGTCGCCTAAGTGCATGCAAGCGCATGTGGTCATCAAGTAATATAGAATTTTTAAGTCCAGATATCATACATAAGGGACCTGTCAATTTAATCGTTATGAAGTTGTAACTTTTATTTCACTAATCTACAAAACAGTTAAAATGAAGATTGGTTTGGAAAAATGAAGTTACTAAAATATTAAATGTAAAACTAACTCAAAACAATTGTAAGCTTGATTGTATTTCAATGATGGTGAAAGTCTTGGGTAATGGCACTTTGTTGGTTTCAAGTTGAGTTTTCAAGACCTAATTAAACTGGTATGATTCTTCCTATGGTTGATAGTTGCAAGTTATTATCCCATTTCTTGCCACTATCCCTAGTATCCAAGAACTATTTCATGAGCCCTAATACCTATATCCTAATGGTCACAGGAGAATAATGAAACGACGATTATGCCTACTTGTATTTCAAGTAAAAAGGGTTGAAGGGTATATCCCTATCTTCAACAACAACTTCTATCCTATCACCAATGGGTTCATGGGTCTTTGAATTCTTGTTCTATATTTATTTTTAACCCTTTTAATTCTTTTTCCATGTTCAATCTAAAGCCAACATATTACTTACAAAGCGATCAATCTCATAAATAATAAATTAATACAAATAAATACAAACAACCATAAATGAAGAATCGAAACCAAATTTAATTAGTCTTTCAAATAATCAACCATTCACCATGGACAAAACCCTAGAATATAAGTTTAGACACCCATAAACAAGCAGAAAAACAAATACTTAGTCATCATCACACGAAAACACGAAGTAAAGAAGAGAAAACCTAGTTGTAAAACTATGTCTTCCTTCAAAAAAGCATACAAGCTTTCATGAGCGAACTACAGAATATAAAAAATGATTAAAGACTGCTCCATATGTCAAAAATTTCTTAACAAACTACCTAAGGCCTCTATTTATAGATGAGCCTTCAGATAATGCTTCTACCCTTCAAAGATTGACTTTTAAATCAACATTTCTTCCCTGGAATGACCCTGGTGCATTGCCCCATGTATCTTACCTCAAATTTAGTTAAATTTCCAACAATTTTTAGCTCCAGAAAAGGTTTGGTGCGCTGCCCCCTCTATCTCTCCAAGGTGTTCGTCAAATTTCTCTAAGTCTGGACAGCTCTGGCACGGGGCGCCACTCATCTTGCCAAGTTTGTGAAGTGCAATTCTCTAAAGTTCAAGGGTTGGCGCGCCATAGCCCCAACCTGAAGTTTTCTTCTCTCAAGTTTGAGACTTGGTGCGGGACTCCAGCCATAGCACCAGGCCCTTAAGCTCCTCAAATCTTCACTCCTTGCATTATTTTGAGTCCATCATGCTTGGTTTCTTGCTCAAATCAATTCAAATCATTTGTTAGCGCATAAAACATGCACATACATAAATATAAGTATAAATTAAGGATTATGAACTCCAAACATGATCAAATATGGGTAAAAACATGGAAAATGAGCATAGAAATATGCCCAACATTATTCTACCTTAATAAGCCGTCACACCCCGCCTTGGGGGGTATGACTGGCACCTGGTGCCCTACTAGGACCTGTACTGCTGGACTGCTAAGCCTGGGCACATCTGGTGCCTGGCTGGCTCTAACTCACATTCCTGGAAACAAAGGGCTATATAACGGCTGTAAACACAGCCCCCGGCCCATTGGCCTATAGCCTCCTGTACCTGTACTAACAGCTGACCAGAAACATGTTAATATAGGGAAGCCTATGCGCGCCGACAAGGCCACCATGCTGTCTAGTTATCTATAACTCAACCATGAAGTACTGGATAGCTACGTGACCGGCAAGGTCACCACTACTGTCGAACTATGGCCCCACATGGCCAACATAAAGAAAACACAAGTTCTAACAGCTATACAACTGCATGGCCTCACACGATCGGCTCATCTGACCACAGGGAAATATATACAGGCTGCAAGCCTCTAGGAATAGCAATAGAAGTGATCGGGACAGGGCCCCGACCTACCCGTACTATACAACAAAGAAATTGAAATACACCTCTGGAATTCAATCTCCGGATGACAAGAGCTGAATACTCGATCGCTGACAGGAATCACGTAGTATCGCCTGCTCGTCTATGAGTACCTGAAGGCAAGTAATGCAGCGCCCCACCGGGCGTCAGTACCACTGGTACTGAGTATGTAAAGCAATAACTGAAAGCGAAATCTGAAAACAACAATGTAACTAATGAAACTGAAATAGGAAGAAATAGATTAACTGTTTGATAATGTAAGTCATACCTTCTCTCAGTTATACTGGAAGGAGTAGGAGTCATACCTGCAGATTTATCATTCTACTGTCGATCTACCCGTATCTACTGTAACACGGTATAACATATCATAACATATATAGCACACACAAACCTTACCCGGCCCCCATAAGCCGGGAGGAACAACCAGCACAGAATCTATACCCCTACCCTGGTCATCCCATCTCCTATAAACCCTGTAAGCATCCTGCCGGTCCCCTGGGTATGCACTTGGGCTCGCTGAGCCCCTGACTATAACTGCATCTGAGTCCGGAGGACTCCTGAATCAACACCCGGGCGTATCCGCTCGACAGGGGTATGTAAAAGCCGACCAAGGCATAATATGGGGAAAACTAGCATCCCATCTTCGTCCCCTGTGGGATGGCATGCCACTCCGTAGAGTGACGTATCCTCGTCCTCTGGCGGACGAGTCGATACAGCTATCAACCCTGGGGCGGTCAAGGATGCTAGGTAGTCCAACCCCAAACAATACAACGGTCTCAACTAGTAATACTGTCTACGTATCTCACATGCTGAGGCTAATAGGGGTAAAGTATCATATACAGTACATGCTGAACTAATGATAGTAATCTATATGTATTTAATACGTGCTGAGACTGGTAAATATATATATATATGAATATAGTCTCCTGCCAAACTGTACTGGGGCAAATGCTATACAAGATAGTGTTTCTGCTGAAAACTATGCTGTTTACTGAGTTTCTATATAACAGGATTTACTAATTCTAATACGCTTCCTAGATTCACTTTAACTTATCGTTCTATTTCTAAGATGTCTTACAGATATTACATTGCTTTACTGGGTTTCGACTGAATACAATGATATCCTAACATTCTGTGTCACATCACATACTGAGCATACTGTGCAGATTCTAACACTTGTATTAGGATCTATATCGGGCTAGCAAGTTTTGCGCAAATTATAACTCGATACTTCTAATACCGTACCAACATTCATAATAAGCATAACACATGACTTCTGAACATTCTACTGGCCTTTAAATTATTGTACTGTACCAAGATTACTAACTTGCCGAGGAAACTAGCTTTACATACCTTATCCTTGAACTATTCGTCTGTCGGACGAGGCTCGGCCGGTACTTCAACTATTTTCTCCCAACTGCATTCATAAATATGTCAATTAATACTAAATACAACTTTATTTTAAAAGGCAACGTCACTTTCGATATAGTTTATAGCCTATACTTAGGCTTATCGAAAGACGGCCGGAAACTCACTATTTTTCAGAGGTCCAGAAGGGAGAAATATTCACTTCACAGCTAGGAACACATAGACACTAATTTAGAGCAATTCCACTTACATTAGCTCGGTGGCTCGACAATTCGTCGGCCGTATTTCACGAAACTGAATCCGTAGGAATGCTCTCTGCTGCTAAATACTTCAGTATCTGAAGTTAATTTGAGTTTGGACAACGTTTAGCAGCGTAATCGGACGGAAATTATAATACCTCCTTCGTTCTTATCTTCTCTCTGCTGATTGCTCTCTGTTTTACTGGAAATATAAGTGTTTTAATCATTTAAAACCGAAGTGGGGCTTTATATACTTGGGCCTGGACAAGGCCAACGTGTCACGGAGCCAACGCGGAGGCTTCACCTCCGTGACACGCTGCCATCGCGGAGGGGTTCTGCCTCGGCTCCTTCCGTGATGGTTCGACAGGTTTCTCGTCCGATCTTTTCCCGGGCCTTTCTCTAGCACGTATGGCCTTCAAATATGCTTAATCAACATGCGAATAGGTCATCTAGGTGCCGGGAATCCTACGGGGTATAACATTCTCCCCCCCTTAAGAACATTTGTCCTCGAATGTATACTGCCATCTAGAGGACTACTTAACTTACTTGTTTAGAAAAATTTCGGCAGAGTTTCCCCTGTAATATGGACTATACCAAAAAACTTGAAATGCAGAAAAGTCCAATACAGGTACTGTACACAATACTATAGGATTCATTGGATGGCTACGTATCAATTTTCCTCACTTATACATATACGGCCATAAGATACTACATAACCAATAATACAGACATACCTGTCGCCTGACTAGGCCTGGAATAGGTGAGGATATCTGGTCCTTATATCTTCCTCCGCTTCCTAAGTCATCTCCTCTCGGTTCCTGTTACGCCTCAATACCTTGATAGACGTAATATCTTTAGTCCTCAATCTGCGAATTTGTCTGTTTAAGATAGTTATTGGAACCTCTTCATAGGCCAGCTTTTCGTAACCTATCAAACTTCAATTTTCTGCGCCGCACATCTGCATATGATTTCTGGCGGCTCTGTGCAGTCAGTAGGCATTCTTCGGATAAGCTTTACCTTTTCCTTTGACTGCTGAACAATGTCTGGGCCAACCAACACTGACTCTCCGATTTCAAACACCGTTCGGCGATCTGCATTTTCGCTCGTATAATGCCTCAAAAGGCGCCATCTAGATGGCTGAATGATAGCTATTATTATAGGCAAATTCAATTAACGGTAAATGCTCACTTTGGCTATTACCGAAATCTAGCACACACGCTCACAACATGTCTTCGAGCGTCTGGATTGTGCGCTCAGCCTGCTCATCTGTCTGAGGGTGGGAAGCTGTGCTTGGATTAATTTACGTCCCCAGCCCCTTCTGGAACAATTTCCAAAACCTAGCCGTGAACTGCGCTCCTCTGTCTGAAATAACGGATACTGGCACTACATGCAATCTGACTATCTCTCGGATATACCACTCCGCATAATCTCCAGCCGAGAAAGTAGTTCTAACTGGCAAGGAATGAGCGGATTTAGTCAATCTGTCAACTATTACCCATATAGAGTCATGTCTGTGTCTGGCACGGGGTAATCCTGCCACAAAATCCATATTCACCGCTTCCCATTTCCAGAGAGGCACAGCTATGTCCTGAGTTAACCCGCCTGGTTTCTGATGTTCTGCTTTCGCCTGTTGGCAGTTAGGACACTGGGCTACAAATTCAGCAATTTCTCTTTTCATACCTGGCCACCAATAGTTTTCTTTGATATCATGGTACATTTTCATCGCGCCTGGGTGAAGAGAATAGCGGGCGTAATGCGCCTCGCTCATAAGCTGCTGGCGATGCCCCAAAATATCTGGAACGCAAATGCGGCCTTTATATCGTAACACTTCATCCCCGATTATCTAAAAATATGTCACCTCTCCTTACTGAACCTTGTGTTCAAGTTGAACCTGGCTAGGGTCTCCATACTGCCATTCCTTTACTTCCACCACTAACGACAATACTGCAACATTCTGTATTATCGCTCTTTAAGGCATAAACTACTGCAGCTAACTCCAGGTCATGGGTAAGATAATTCTTTTCACGTTTCTTCAACTTCCTGAAAGCATAAGCTATTACTTTATTATGCTGCACCAACCCTCTGTATCCCCTAGCAATAATAACACTGGAGTTGATGTTAACCTGGCTTTTAACTCTTAGAAGTTCTGCTCACACGCCTCAGTCTACTGGAACTTTGCTGCCTTCTGTGTCAATTTAGTCAGAGGTGCTACTAAGGTGGAAAATCCTTCCACAAACCCTCTGTAGTACCCAGCTAACCGCAGGGACTGCGTACTTCGATCGGAGTGGTAGGTCTAGGCTATGTCTTCACTACTTCGATTTTATGTGTATCTATCTGTACACCAGCCTCTAACACAATGTGTCCAAAAGACTGCTAAACTCAACAAAAATTCACATTTACAAAAATTGACGTATAACTGACGGTCATACTGGTTTATTATACCAGAGAATCTGACAAGTAATCCACCGGTATAACTAGAGCTTATCTGGCCTTCTGGTCGCATGCTAAGGCTACTTGTTGCTAAGGTAACCTTGAACGGCTATCTGCACACCGTGTGCCCGTATCTGATCAGGGGGTCCTGATATTGACCATGACCTCTAATGATCTGGCTGCATAACCTTAAGTAACTGAATAGTCGGGTTGAATGACCCGAATGTGGCAGTAGTCTAACAATGCTCTAATCGTTCTACTTGAGTGCTTATAGTTCATGCATAACCGCAGACTTGTGGGCATCTAATTGCTCTGTTATTTTGCTTAAACCACTGTAAGGCTGGACTTAATTAAACTTACTCCCAGGCGATCAATCTCTGGATCTTCACGGGGAGTCTACTGATCCCCTGGTCTTAATAAACACTATGCTAGCAGGGTACTATCAATTTCTTACGCCTTGTGTGTATCCACTTGGATTTATACTGCTATTCTGGGGGATTCCCGGTCTTATGAGCTATTCTGTAAATACTGGCATTTTGCTAGGGCTCTGTATCTAAATATCTTACGAGAACCAGCTGAAGTACTAGTCGGTCGCTGACTACTGATGTGGACCCTCCCTTGGGGTACCCACGGGTATTCTGACTGGGACGGCCGACTGTCTTATGGGGTGTTCCACATACTAACTGCTAGGTTGGTTAAGGCCGACTCTCACCTACAAGACTGGAAAAATGACGTACGACAACTTAACATACTAGAACAATTCTGGTATTGCTAATTTATAAAATTTTCCTATTCGGCCTCTAATCCTGGTTCTAGCACATGCACTACTGTTACCGATCTTCAGGGATGCCTCCCTGCTAATGCAGGCGCCAGCTAGTCATTAGACCATCTAACTGTGCTCTTATCATCTAGCCATCTAATTCAGGCCATCAACTCTAGTAAGCTTCCAGAGCCTAGATCTGGCAACAACATATAAGTCCATTAACTTATTAACTGAGAACTGAGACAGTTCCTATGACTTCATACGTAATTCACACTTAATCTGCCCTTTCTCTTCTCCTTTCCCTTTCTCCTTTCTTCTCTCCTTTTCTTTCTTTCTTCTCCCCCTTTTCTTTGGCAAGGGGGGGGGGGGTCCTGTAATGCAATTTGTACATGCTTTCTATTACTAATCAGCATCGGTGATTATACCCCTTAGGCAGCTACTCACAGCATACCTATTATCTGTATATATATATATCGCTAGCTACGTACAATATGTACTGAATTCTGCGGTAACACATAATCTCTGACATGCTCTGCTGAATCTCACACCGTACATGATACACCGCTTCTACGGCCTAATAATATCTCCTGTCCTGACTTATCATTTCATTGCATTGTCACCCCATTCTGAAAGTAACAAACATAAACACTTTAGTTATTGTCTGCTGTTTGAAATTCCGCCACTCTTGCGATGTGGGGTCGACGTTCGAATCTTGTAGCCTTACTAGGCATATATTGAGAGCCCATGACTGTCTGCTGGGCCTTATCTCTAGGCTACACTAGATTATAATTGTTGTATCAGTAACTTCTTAACTTTTCCATAGCGGACATACTGCGGTATTCTGAACCGCAATCTTACTGTCAGGCCGAGGCTTAATCCTTAATATGATATTTTATCAATCCGGGGGTAATTCTAATTTCCCCACAAGATCTGACATTCCTGATTCTTTCCCTCATCTTACTTAAGCTAAACTCTGGGGTTTAAGGTACCTGCTCTTCATTGTTAACAAGATTGCTGGTCCAATATCAGTTCACACTTCCCCTGACTTGCAGTCAGACCTACCTGATTCACATGACCACCCCTCACCTTTTCGATATCACAACCGGATCATAACTACAATCTTACAGGTATGTCTTGCTATCTGTTAACATACGTGGCAGACTTGGCCTTTTTCTGACTCAAACTTGACTATTACCCGGCATTCATCACTAACAGGTCTTTTACCCCTGCTTCGGGTAAGCTATCGGTCTTACTTTCTCTACTAGCTTATTGTCATAAGGGTCTGCACAACTTACGGAATCATAGGGGCTCTTTATACTTTCTAATACTTACTAGGATCAATCAGCCCATCTTTACTTACCACTGGATTTGGCAACCCCATCTCAAGCCTTATGCCCCTTTACTATACTGGCATCAAAATCAAGAGGTAGGAATAGCCCTTTTCTTATTGCAACAAATAAAAGCATTTAACTGTACCATATCCAAAAAGATGTATTTAGGATTCCTGCATTTCCCTCTCTTTCTTATACTTACCTGGTGGCCTGACCTTGTCTGTAATCTTAATCAGATCTTATATAGCTAATAAATAAATCAACTCGTATGTGCATTACACTCCTGACTTCCTATTCTGGTGTTATCAACGTATACTGGGGATAGTACCGATAAAGGTATCATGCTGGGAGGTCTCGGGTACCTTCCTCCTCCTGCTGTGGTTATCATGTAATTGGCTGATGCCTTCTTCTGTTGCTATATCTGATCTTCTGCCTGTAATAGGGTAATGCTGATCTGCCTTATTATCTGTAATCAAAGAATACGGTAAGTTTTTAGAGACTCCACCCTATACTGTACCGCTCTAAAGCACGACTGACTGAGAAGGAAGGGTAACCATCCTATCATGCCTCGCAGCCTCCTGCCTATAGTATGTGGTGCACAACACATCCATAGACAAGACTCTACTTAGCATGGCTTGCAGACTCCCTGGGACACGACCTGCTCTGATACCAAGTTTGTCACACCCCGCCTTGGGGGGTATGACTGGCACCTGGTGCCCTACTAGGACCTGTACTGCTGGACTGCTAAGCCTAGGCACATCTGGTGCCTGGCTGGCTCTAACTCACATTCCTGGAAACAAAGGGCTATATAACGGCTGTAAACACAGCCCCCGACCCATTGGCCTATCCCTCTTGTACCTGTACTAACAGCTGACCAGAAACATGTTAATATAGGGAAGCCTATGCCGGCCGACAAGGCCACCATGCTGTCTAGTTATCTATAACTCAACCATGAAGTACTAGATAGCAACGTGACCGACAAGGTCACCACTACTGTCGAACTATGGCCCCACACGACCAACATAAAGAAAACACAAGTTCTAACAGCTATACAACTGCACGGCCTCACACTACCGGCTCATCTGACCACAGGGAAATATATACAGGCTGCAAGCCTCTAGGAATAGCAATAGAAATGATCGGGACAGGGCCCCGACCTACCCGTACTATACAACAAAGAAACTGAAATACACCTCTAGAATTCAGTCTCAGGATGACAGGAGCTGAATACTCGATCGCTGACAGGAATCACGTAGTATCGCCTGCTCATCTATGAGTACCTGCAGGCAAGTAATGCAGTGCCCCACCAGGCGTCAGTACCACTGGTACTGAGTATGTAAAGCAATAACTTAAAGCGAAATCTGAAAACAACAATGTAACTGATGAAACTGAAGTAGGAAGAAATAGATTAACTGTCTGATAATGTAAGTCATACCTTCTCTCAGTTATACTGGAAGGAGTAGGAGTCATACCTGCGGATTTATCATTCTACTGTCGATCTACCCGTATCTAATGTAACACGGTATAACATATCATAACATATATAGCACACACAAACCTTACCCGGCCCCCATAAGCTGGGAGGAACAACCAGCACAGAATCTATACCCCTACCCCGGTCATCCCATCTTCTATAAACCCTGTAAGCATCCTGCCGGTCCCCTGGGTATGCACTTGGGCTCGCTGAGCCCCTGACTATAACTGCATCTGAGTCCGGAGGACTCCTGAATCAACACCCGGGTGTATCCGCTCGACAGGGGTGTGTAAAAGCCGACCAAGGCATAATATGGGGAAAACTGGCATCCCATCTTCGTCCCCTGTGGGACGGCATGCCACTCCGTAGAGCGACGTATCCTCATCCTCTGGCGGACGAGTCGATACAGCTATCAACCCTGGGGCGGTCATGGATGCTAGGTAGTCCAACACCAAACAATACAATGGTCTCAACTAGTAATACTGTCTACGTAACTCACATGCTGAGGCTAATAGGGGTAAAGTATCATATACAGTACATGCTGAACTAATGATAGTAATCTGTACGTATTTAATACGTGCTGAGACTGGTAATTATATATATATGAATATAGTCTCCTGCCAAACTGTACTGGGGCAAATGCTATACAAGATAGTGTTTCTGCTGAAAACTATGCTGTTTACTGAGTTTCTATAGTAACAGGATTTACTAATTCTAATACGCTTCCTAGCTTCACTTTAACTTATCGTTCTATTTCTGAGATGTCTTACAGATATTACATTGCTTTACTGGGTTTCGTCTGAATACAATGATATCCTAACATTCTGTGTCACATCACATACTGAGCATACTGTGCAGATTCTAACACTTGTATTAGGATCTATATCGGGCTAGCAAGTTTTGCGCAAATTATAACTCGATACTTCTAATACCGTACCAACATTCATAATAAGCGTAACACATGACTTCTAAACATTCTACTGGCCTTTAAATTACTGTACTGTACCAAGATTACTAACTTGCCGAGGAAACTAGCTTTACATACCTTATCCTTGAACTATTCGTCTGTCGGACGAGGCTCGGCCGGTACTTCAACTATTTTCTCCGAACTGCATCCATAAATATGTCAATTAATACTAAATACAACTTTATTTTAAAAGGCAACGTCACTTTCGATATAGTTTATTGCCTAAACTTAGGCTTATCGAAAGACGGCCGGAAACTCGCTATTTTTCAGAGGTCCATAAGGGAGAAATATTCACTTCACAGCTAGGAACACATAGACACTAATTTAGAGCAATTCCACTTACATTAGCTCGGTGGCTCGACGATTCATCGGCCGTATTTCACGAAACTGAATCCGTAGGAATGCTCTCTGCTGCTAAATACTTCAGTATCTGAAGTTAATTTGAGTTTGGACGTTTAGCAGCGTAATCGGACGGAAATTATAATACCTCCTTCGTTCTTATCTTCTCTCTGCTGATTGCTCTCTGTTTTACTGGAAATATAAGTGTTTTAATCATTTAAAACCGAAGTGGGGCTTTATATACTTGGGCCTGGCCAAGGCCAACGTGTCACGGAGCCAACGCGGAGGCTTCACCTCCGTGACACGCTGCCATCGCGGAGGGGTTCTGCCTCGGCTCCTTCCGCGATGGTTCGACAGGTTTCTCGTCCGATCTTTTCCCGGGCCTTTCTCTAGCACGTATGGCCTTCAAATATGCTTAACCAACGTGCGAATAGGTCTTCTAGGTGCCGGGAATCCTACGGGGTATAACATAAGCCCTAGTTTCACCATACTAGGGTGTTTTAATAAGAATTCACCATCAAGAGCAACCCTACAATTCTAGGGTCTTGAGGAGTCGAACAGGGGAACAAATTGGCAAGAGACATACCTAAACTGCTTTGGGGGAGAAAATCACTTTTAGACCTTCATCCTTCGTGTTTCGAAAATAATGGGGTATAAACCTAAAATCCACTTAAACCCAGTTTTTGATTCCCTTCATCCACTACAGCAGTCACATTTCCACTGCAGTCGTCCTATTATGACGGTTAGGAAGCCGCTATAGTGGATCCGACAATTAATTCCCCAATCATTTACGACGGGACTCTGATCATCACCACGATCTTGCTGTAGTGAAAATTCCATTGCTGCAATGGTCTCCCAAAATTAGAAACTTCACAAAATCATCAATTCACACCAGCACACTCCACAACACTTCTTTAACTACTGTCCAACCTCGTTTAGAGTTTTCTAGGTTCGTTTCTCCTCATAATGATATACGGGTCATTACAGTACTTGATGAGGAATGAATTTGATAATTATTGACTAAAAGCCTTAAATTCAATTAATGCATAGATATCCTTGGCTTTGGGCTATACTCTAAGTTTCTCAACCAAAAGGGTGTGTCTACTTTGGGTTTTCTCAAACCCCAAAGCCAAAATCCACTAACAACCAAATAATGCTTGAGGAAGGATTTAGATTATTTCTAGCTCTTAACCCTTTAGTGGAGTTTGAAGTGGGTTTAGACAATCTCGCTCCAACCCATAGATCAAAAACTCCAATTCCTCACTATTGAAGTCTTACCCAACTTGACTTCCCGTTTTCAAGCAAAAGCAAAGTTAGAGAGCTCAATCAATATTTGCAACCATTAGTTATCAAACTAAAACTTGAATAAATTAATATATTAATTCTTTATAATCAAAATCTAAGATAAATTAATCAATACCCACTTAGATCTAAACACCCATTATTCACAAACACCACTAGAAGGGAATTTAGCTAATCATAATTAAGGAAAGAGAAATTATATCAAGGGAAAATATCTTAATTGCATTTGTCATCAGCAAATAAAATCAATAATTAGCTTTTAAGCCTTCAAAAATGGTGTTTATCCCAAAGAGAATAAAGAAGAATATCAGAAAATATACAATCTGAATAACTCTCTACAATATTCTCTATATTGTACTCTCTTTCTTCTCTAATGTCTTCTTTGTTTTTATGCATAGGGTAGAATTCCTCTATAAATTCCTTGCACAACTATCAAAAAATGTCCTTGGAAGCTTCTCAGTACATCTTTTCCTTTTTGGATGATATTTGCCCTTTAAAAGTGACGCGAGTCACTTGCACTGGCACCTGCATTTTGAAGGTGCCAATTTGCAGCTAACAAATGCCTCTTCAGCCTAGGTAGTGCTCCTTCTAAGCCATCTGTGTTGACATTTGTGGTCTGTAGATACCAATTTGTGGCTCGCATTTCTGACACTGGCAAATCTCTAGATCTTCCTACGTGGCACCTGCTAAACATAGATGCAGACTTGTGGCACGCATGTCCTTAACTTTTTTCCAATAGATTTGTTTTAGTTAAATTCCTTCATCTTCTTATTTTCAATAAAATGGCTATATGAAGGAGGAGAAAAGGCATAAAACCTTTCTAAATTATGTTAAAGGAAAGCATTAACTCATGCTTAAGAGATAAATGAGTTGGTAAATTACCAACTCATCATGTCTTCCTTTGGCCTTATATACTCTGTAACATAAATATGAAAGGGTAAACAACCATGTTAAGGAAATTTCATTTTGGTGGTCTCATTTACCCGTACTTCGCTTGAAAGTGTTTCCTTATCTTCAGTTTGTTCATAATTTAGCGATTGACTCTCTTACTCTTTTCATCCAGCAACCAAGTTCTAAAAACATACAACATCACGTACACACAATATGCAGTAAAGGACCACCTCATGGTGCCCACGATAAGGAGACTTTAGACTTGATTTAAAACTACGATGGTAATCATAAATAATGCGTCTTTCACTTTGTAATCGATTGTTTCACTACTTTATATCATTTAAGCTTAAGGTCAAGTGTTTCTAACTCTTTTAGAAATAATATTACATTCCTCAATATGAGTTCAAAGTTTTGTACATACTGATCCCCTATATGGTACAAAATCATGCTTGAAAAAGAGGGACAACAGTGCCTTTACGTACCTTATTCCGACATGCTTCTTTAGCCGAATTTATCCTTTAACAACCAGCCTTTCACTTCCTAACTTTTTTGAGTTTATAGGTAATAAAAAATTCTAATTTGTGACAAAATATGTAGCCAAAATATTTTCCCAGCCAACAGCCACAACAACAACAGTCAACGATAACAACAACATTAGTCATTGTTTCTACACTTTATTCTATCAACTTTTGAAGGGGGGGGGGGGAAGAGGAAAAATTTCCTAACTTCTCCTCCAATTAATCCCTAAAACATTAACTAAATTTCTAGCCAAAAAAACTGCTCCAACCATCAAAACAAGCAGCAAATCTCAACAATAACAACACTAAAATGGCAGTCTAACATGGCTTCCACCACCTAGCTTTAGCTAGGTTTATAAGAATGTTTTAGATACTATAATCACTTATCTTTCATGGAATTTTATCTTCACAAAGATGGAGTATGGTTTAGCTTATATGCAGTTACATAAAATTCTCAAAATAGGTAGTAACTTGGAGTAACAACAATCACAAACAACATGTAATGCCTCGGAAACTCTAAGACCAGATCCGGGAGTTGAAAAAGAGAACAGGATTTTCTGTATCAATTCACAGAATGAGTCGTCCTATGACCTGTGGGGTAGGCCATGAGTCGTGAAGTGACTCGTGGGGAAGGGTCCGTACATGGTAGAAAAAATAGTGTGGTCACGGGTATGACCATGAGTCATTAGGTGATCTGTGGTCAGTAATTGATTGAAGGTCGAGAGAAAATTAGGTAGTGAACATAACAACTAGTCAGCACGATTCGTGGTCCATGCCACAACTAGTTAGGTGACCCATGGTCTAGGATAGTTTTAGGAGTTAAGAATTTGGCAGTGTAGTTGACGAGTGGGTCAGCACGAGCTGTTGGGTACACCACGTGTCGTGGTGTCCCTCGTGGTGACCAAAAGGAGCTTTTTGGCATTTCACTCGACGATCGTGACCATGAATTGTGGTCACTGGGCATGAGCTATTGAGTCCCTTGTGGAGACTGGCAATCAGTTTTTCCTGCGAATATTCTAAGGGTGTTTCCATAATTGTCTAACCTCCTAGAACCTAAGCTATGATGTTTTGGATTATTTTAAGGGGATTTAGAGGGGTTAAATGGTTTTCCCCTCATTCCTACTTAGACTTTTCAAAAAATAAGATAAGCTTTCCTTCCAAGAACTCTCAAGAAAGACTAGGGCTTCTCATCTATTGCAGCGATTCATGTTTTTTTCTTGAAGGAATTTGTAGCTAGGTATGTGGGAATTCAACAAGGGAATAGTTCTTCACTTGTGTCCCCAAAATCCCTCCTAGTTTCTCTATGAATTCTAGTCCTGCGCTTTCAAATGTGAAGGGAATATATGTCAAATTTCTTTGAATTCATGTAGAATGTTATCCATGTTTATTTTAGATATGATTCCATCAGTAGATGAGTATATTGATGTTGTTCCTGTAAAGTGAATTCTAGCCCTGGGCTTTCGAGTGTGGATGAATTATATGCCAGATTCTATTATAACTTGTGGAATATGATTTAAGTTGATTGTTGGATATCATCCATTATTTAGATATCGTATAAATGCTCTTTCTTGTAAGGATGATTTTAGCCCTAATGTTGAATGAGATCACCTAGAATTTTGCCTGATGGGTTAGTCTTCCTTGTTGCTTGATTCTATCAATGTTGTGGATTCCCAAATTGTTAGTATGAATTGAAATTGCAGCTAGTTGCATGATAGTTCAGTTTCAGTCATAATGTTAGAATCCTCAGTGTTATTCAGAATTGTCAGCTGATTAATTTGACTATAGTATTTTTGTGAGGTGTTAGTGGTGCCTCTTAGTTATCAGAACTAGGCTCAATATCAAATTTTAGTGGTTTTTTAGGCGTTCATGAAACTTCAGTTAAGCAGCTCTGACCAACCTTAGGACCCAGTCTCAGATTATAGTTTATTCTTTAGACGTTCACGACGCTTCTAGATAAGTATGCTCTGACCAGTCTTAGAACCCAGTCAGAATTCGTTCCAGTAAGACTCTCAGGGTGCTTTCAGATAGGTATTTTGACTTAGTGTTGGACCCCAATTTCGAGCTACCAGCTTAATAGTCAGTCTAGGAATATCCAGTTGGAGTAGAACTTAGCACCAAGTGGACCGAGGTTCTAGCGCACCCAGGTTCCTAGAACTACATTGCCACTGTAGGTTACATTTTTATTGGCCTCATGGCCCCAGACTTGTGATAACCCAGTTCATGCCTTTATACCCTGACAAGGTATATGGGATTCTACCGATGGGGTGTATACATCGGACTCCACGTCTAGCTCACGTGGTTATATGTCGGTTATAAAATTTCCCACTAGTCAGCTCAATTCAGTCTCAGATTAGTCCATTCAATTTTAGTTTGCTTAGTTAAGCACAGTTAGTTTAGACTCAGAAATTTTAGATTTAGGGCATTTCGTTGACAATCAGATAGGGTCATCTTGATCATCTCTGTATATTTCAGTTCGATATTTTAGTTGGTCATTGCATGTAATTTTAGTTCAGTTGTTTATATCCAGTGTTATGTTTTCTCCTGCTTACTGAGTACATTCAAAGTACTGACGCATACTTCCTATGATGTATCGTTTTATGATACAACCGTAGGTTCTAAGTCTTAGCGCTGTTAGTAGATCTCTTCGGGTGATTTGAGCAGCAGCAGTGGTGAGTCCTCATCTTTTGAGGATGACATTTCATTTACTTCAGTTAATTTCCTTTCAGTTAGATTTTAGAGTTAGCTGGGGGCTTGTCCCATCAACTCATCATTAGAAGATGGCTTTCGGACAGAAGTTTAGATGTTCAGCATTGTTGTTCTTTTAGATGTATGAACTTATTATTAAATTAGTTTTCTTAAATGATTTTGTTATTTAAAGATTTCTCTATGTTTACTCAGAATGCCAATGTATGATTGACCTGGGGTTGACTAGGGTTGCTTGTTACTCCAAGTACTGTGTCCCATTTAGGGTGTAGACTTGGGGCATGACAAACTTGGTATTAGAGCCCTAAGTTTAGAGTATCCTCAGATGTCTGAAAGCCGCATCGAGTAGAGTCCTTTTCATGGGTGTGAAGCGCGCCACACTTATGATGGGGAGGCTATGAGATGTTATTAAGAAAACTCCCTTTTGTTCATACTCTTTATCCTGCATTGAAATTCAAATTCAGAATTTCAACAAAATCCTCGGATGCATCCGCAATGTGGTAATGAAAGAAGGACCCAGTAATGCTCACCAACCTGCCCCATTGGCTCCAGTAGCCCCTCGGGATGATCTAGTGTCCTCTACAGAGTTCAGAGTGTCTATCCAGCTACTCGCATAGACAGTTACTAATCAGGTGAACCAGCAGGTGGTTCCAATCAACAATAATTGGTCCGCAGCAGCTGCCTGAGTGCGGGACTTCACTCAAATAAACCCTCTAGTTTTCCACGGATCTAAGGTTGGAGAGGACCAATAGGTGTTCGTGAATGAGATTAAGAAGATCACCTGCATTATGTGTGTTAGCTCCTCCGAGAGTGTCGACCTGGCTGCCTATCAGCTGAAAGGGGTAGCCCAGGTTTTGTACGAACAGTGGAAGGAGGGGAGGCCATTGGGAGTAGGACCAGTGGAATGAGAGAAGTTCACTACATCCTTCCTAGAATAATTCTTCCCCCAGGAGCTCAGGGAGGCAAAAGTGGCAGAGTTCATGAATCTGACACAAGGACATTGGACGGTGGAGGAGTATGCACTATTGTTCACCAGACTATCTAAATATGCTCCAGGGATGATAGCCGAGCCAAGGGATCATATGCTAAAATTTCTTAATGGGGTGTTGAACCTGGTCCTCAAAGAGTGTAGGACAACGATGCTGATTAAGGATATTGACCTTTCAAGTCGTATTGTTCATGTCCAGCAGATTCGGGTAGAAAAGCTGAAGGAAATGGAACAGAAGAACAAGTGGGGAGGGATTGGCCAATCAGATTATGGTCACCATAGGTATGGTGGTAATAGCCACCCACAGCAGTAGCAGTAGCAGAGGGCTCCAACACCAAGCTCAGACAGTGCCCCTACCTTTCAGTCCCGCCAAGAGATCGGAAGGGTGGAGCATCTTGCTCCCAGCGCCAGAGCTATAGTGCTAGCAATAGGTATCCAGCTTGCCCTAAGTATGGAAAGAATCATCCAGAAGAATGCCTTTAGGGCTGAGAGGGTTGCTTTAGTTGTGGACAGCTAGGCCACCGATTCAGAGAGTGCCCGTCAACAGGATGGGGAAGGGCACAATTCACCACTTCAGTAGCTCTAGCAGGCCAATATTTAAGGTATGGATGTCGGTCAGCGCCAAAACTATTTTTATGCCTTGTCCTCTTGTCGGGATCAGCAGAGCTCACCTGATGTGGTCACGGGTATGTTACATCTTTTCCACGTAGATGTATATGCCCTACTAGATCTAGGAGCCACACTATCATTCGTGACACTATACATAGCTTTCCAGTTTAATATTAGTCCATAGGTCCTCTCAAAACTGTTTTCAGTCTCCACCCCAATTAGCGAGTTAGTTAGAGCCAACCGGGTGTATAGAAATTGCCATGTCTTAGTCTTTAATAAGGTCATTCCAGCTGATATTGTAGAGTTAGACATGGTCGATTTTGACCTCATCCTTGGCATTGATTGGTTACACTCCAATTATGACTCAGTCGATTGCAGGACTAGAGTTGTCAAATTTCAGTTTTCTAATGAGCGAGTGTTAGAGTGGATGGGCAGTAGTTCACTGCCTAAGGGTTCGTTTATTTCCTACCTTAAGGCCTAGAAGCTTATTTCTAAGGGATGTATCTATCATCTAGTACGGGTCAAACATTCTAACTCTGAGACCCCCACCCTCCAGTCAGTCCCAGTTGTCAGTGAATTCCCTGATGTGTTCCCCGAGGATCTACTCGGAGTTCCTCTTGAGAGGGAAATAAACTTCGGTATAGACCTTATCCAAGATACTCAGCCCATCTCCATCCCTCCTTACAAAATGGCTCCAGCTAAGCTTAAGGAGTTGAAGGAGCAACTAAAAGACCTTCTTGACAAGGGTTTTATCAGATCCAACATCTCTCCTTGGGGTGCTCCAGTACTATTCATGCGAAAGAAAGACAATACCCTCAGAATGTGCATCGATTACCGTCAGTTGAACAAGGTCACAATCAAGAACAGGGATCCCCTACCCAAAATTGATGACTTGTTCGACTAACTTTAGGGAGCCAACTGTTTCTCCAAAATAGATCTCAGGTTGGGGTATCATCAACTAAGAGTCAGAGAGTGTGACATACAAAAAAAATCTTTCAGAACCGGTATGGTCACTATGATTTTGTGGTTATGTCCTTTGGACTAACTAATGCCCCCACAGCTTTCATGGACCTGATGAACAGAGTCTTCAAGCGGTATCTGGATATATTCATCATTGTATTTATCGATAACATTTTGGTATACTCTAGAAATGAGAAAGAGAATACTAATCACCTGAGGACTGTGTTACAGACACTCAGAGATCGCCAGTTGTCACCAATTTCAGCAAATGCGAATTTTGGTTGAAGTCCGTGACTTTTCTTGGTCATGTGGTCTCGAGTGAGGCTATTTAGGTAGACCCTCAAAAGATAGCAGTGGTGAAAGACTAGACGAGACCTACCTCCCTAACCGAAATCAGAAGTATCTTGGGTCTAACCGATTATTACCGATGATCTGAAGAAGGATTTTCCTCTATTACATCTCCTCTGACTAAGTTGACTCAGAAAAAGGTGAAATTACAGTGGTCAGATGCGTGTGAGAAGAGTTTCCAGGAGTTGAAGACTCGACTCACTACCGCTCTAGTTTTGACCCTACCAGAAGGAACATAGAGGTTAGTTGTTTATTATGGTGCTTCCAGAGTTGGGCTCGGTTGCGTTCTGATACAGAGGGGTAAATTGATAGCTTATGCCTCCAGACAACTCAAGATTCATGAAAGGAATTATCCAACTCATGACCTGGAGTCGGCAGCAGTGTTTTTGTATTGAAATTATGGAGGCACCACCCTTACGGGGCTCACGTGGATGTTTTCATCGTCACAAAAGCCTACATTATGTATTCAGCCCGAAAGACTTGATTCTTCATTAGAAAAGATGGTTAGAATTACTGAAGGATTATGAAATGAGTGTGTTGTACCACCCGAGTAAAGCCAATGTGGTGGCTGATGCACTAAGCAGGTTGGAGCGTGGCTGTCACGACCCGTATGTAGACCCGAATTATAACACGGGACAAGGAACCCCGGAAGGCTCCAAGTCTACACATGGCATAAGCATATCTAAGTTCATTCACTTTAAGCCAAAGATTGAACATAAGACATAGCGGAAACGTAAACGTAACATAGCATATCATAACATTCGAAAGCACTAGATGTACATATAAGCTGAGTACTACATGTGGTCTAAAATCCTCTATCATATAATATGGGTTGATGGGACAACATCCCCAACTAACCCAGCAAAACTGAAAAAAAAGATCATCTTACATGTCTAGTCATACGTCCCTCGGAACATGAGGACTCACCAATAAAGTTGATAGAAACTTTTGGGATGAACTAAAGATGGAGATGAGTCTGAGAACCGGGTCCTGTATCATGAAATGATACAAAATAGAAAGTGTACGGTCAGTACGTGGAATGTACCGAGTATATAAGGTAAGTAAATGGACATTTAAAATGTATAAAAGCTCATAAATGATCAGAAGAGTAGGACATCATGCTCATATCATTAATATCATAAAAAACATAAGGCCCAAGGGTTTCAAAACATTCGTAATACAATTGTAATCATAATCATGAGTGAAAAGTTGTATTGAACATAACTTGAGCCAATATACATTGTCATAAACATGCATAAATCATGAGGAATAGTGGGAGATTCTTATAATCGACATACCCCATATGAGCACACATGGAGCCTGACTTGTAACCCTAGTCGGGAGGGTGTTCATACCTTGCCAAGGGTAGAATCATGAATGGAGTGATTACACATGAAAAGGGCCATTTGAGCCAGGGACAGTCACAAGGGAGGCCCCAACATATCCTACAGTGGCACGTAGTTTATGAGATCCAGGGCAGAACCTAGGCCCCGAACCTACTCGGTGTTAAATACTACTCCTAAAACATATATAGTGCTCATAGTATAATATGCATGAATTCATGGGCTAGTTAAATCATAATAATCATGAATAGACTTGTACATACATGAACTAACCATGACATAAGGCCCGTGAGTCGGTCAAAACATAATTAATAAATCATAGATTTCATGCATACTTTAAGATCATACGTATAACTTGTAAATCATCAAATCATTATGTGTATTTGCATACATCCATATTTCAAATCGTAAATCATGTTGGGTTTGTAAATATCAATAATTGAAGTGAAGATAATAAGTCGATTCATCATGATTCATACCTAATTATGCTTAATTTAATAGAAACTGAAATCAATAATTGTATAATCAAAATAGTTGTAAAGTATGATTAAAATTCATAAAATATGATGTAAATCACAATTTAGAACAACCCATAGGTAAATCATAAAAATTCCACAAGATTTGACTTAAATCCCCATGAGATTTTTGATAAATCTTTCATAAATTAATAGAGATTGGGCATGGGTGTGAACGGAAGCATGCATTCATAACTCTATATAACTGGATAAGATCAGATTTAAAAGTTCCTTGAATGCCCGAGGGAGAATTGATGAAGAAGAGCTTGAGGATCTCTCTTAATACTTCCTAATTTTTCATGCATGGGAATTACTATGCAAGGGGGACTTAACCTATCTTAACATGCCTAGAAAATAACATAAAACGGCATATTTTAGGGCCCTAGACATAGGAATGAGGAAAATATCCTTAAATGAAAATACCCTGAAAATCTGCACTTGTCGATCCTGCGAATGTACCTATGAGTCGTTGGAGGCTACCACGACTCGTGGTACGATCTATCATCTGTACTGCCCAAAACATGACTTTGAATTCAGGCCATGACTCAACAGGATGAGTCGTGGTCTCTTCTAACAAGTTGTTAGCTCGATCATTGTGAGATTACTGATGATCCCGAGTTTCCCTTGCAATGCGCCTCACCACGACTCATGGTGACCTTCAACGAGTCGGGGTATCCTTCCGTTAGGTTCACTAGAAATTTAGCACTCCAAACAATGACTGGTTACCATGGGTCATTACATCCCACCAAGGGTCATAGGGTTACCTGTGGCATCCCCAACTACCAATGCCTCATACCAAACCACGATTGCCAGCAATGACTCGTGGTTCCCAACAACGAGTCGTGACTTCGTCCATCCTACACACTTTTCCCCAATTTTCTGCCAACTTCCATTTTAGATACCGGGTATAATCTTAGGCACATTCGGGGTATTACAATATCTCCCCCTTGGAAACATTCATCCTCGAATGTTGGAAACAAGCAGAAAAACAAAGACATGCAATCCTTGCACCCAAATACTAATCATTTAAATCAAAAACTAACGGAATGACTATCTTCGCTTCATACCGCATAACTAAACTGATTTCATGATTCACATACACATTCATATACATACAAGAAATTGGAACACATGAACAAAACATGAAAACTACATAGAGTTATGGGGAAAAACTCATACCTCACATCGAAACTGAGCCGGTAGAGAATAAGTGTGGGTATTTAGCCATCATATCCGCTTCGGCTTCCCACGTAGCTTCTTCACCATGATGATTCCTCCATAATACTTTAACTGAAGCTACTTCCTTGTTCCTTAGCCTCCGAACCAAAAGATCCAATATTCCCACCGGAATCTCCTCATAGCAAAGGCTATCTTTGACACCAATACTATCCACTGGAACTACTAGAGCTGGATCTCTCAAACATTTCTTCAAAAGCAATACATGAAACGTAGGATGCACGAAAGATAACTCTGAGGGAAACTCCAACTCATACACCACCTTGCCAACTCTTCTCACAATCCGGTAGGGACCAACATACCGGGGACTAAATTTTCCTTTCTTCCAAAACCGCGTCACTCCCTTTATGGGAGATATCTTCAGAAACACCAAATCGTCCACCTCAAACTACAACTCTCTCCTCCTCATGTCGACATAGGACTTTTGGCGACTCTGAGCAGTTTTCAGCCTTTCCCTTATCAACTGAACCTTCACCATAGCCTCATGAACCGAATCTGTTCCTATCATAGCTGCCTCACCAACTTTAAACAATCCGATAGGTGATCTACACCTCTGCTAATAAAGAGCCTCGAACGATGCCATCTAAATGATGGAGTGATAGTTGTTATTGTAAGCAAACTCAATTAGGGGCAAGTGATCATCCCAACAAACTTTAAAGTCCATCATGCATGCTCTTAACATGTCTTTGAGAGTCTGGATTGTTCGCTCCGCTTGAACATCCGTTTGCAGATGAAATGCTATGCTGAGTTTCACCTGAGTACCAAGCCCTTTTTGAAATGACCTCCAAAACTGAGAGGTAAATTGAGTACCTCGGTCTGAAATGATGGACAAAGGCACTCAATGAAATAGAACTAACTCTCAGACATATAGCTTGGCATAATCCTCCGCTGAGTCCGTAGTTTTGATTAGTAGAAAATGAGCAGCTTTAGTCATCTTGTCTACCACCACCAAAATAAAGACATGCTAACGATGAGTACGTGGTAGCCCTGTTATGTAATCCATGTTAATCTCTTCCCACATCCAAGTGGGAATGCTAATATCCTGAAGTACGCCTCCCGGCCTTTGATGCTCAACCTTTACTTGCTGATAGTTCGGTCACTTGGCTACAAATTCTACAATATCCTTCTTCATGCCATTCCACCAATAGATTTCCCGTAAATCATGATACGTCTTGGTGGCACCTGGATGGATAGAATACCTGGATCCATGAGCCTCATGCAACATCCGGCTCCTAAAATCATCAACATTTGGAACACATAGGCGACCCTGGTACCAAAGTACACCATCTCCCCCTTGGGAGAAGACCTTCACCTTCTGACTTCAAATGACTTCTTTTAATTTCACCAAAATTGGGTCCTCATCTTGTCTAGCTTTCACATCAGTCACCAAGGAAGATTTTGATCCGTTATGAACAACAACACCACCATTAGTCGAGTCGACCAATCTAACTCCCAACCTTGCGAGTCGATATACATCTTTTACCAGCTCCTTCTTCCCCTCATCCACATGGGACACACTCTCCATAGAGAGTCCACTAAGTGCGTTCGCTACCACATTAGCCTAACCCGGATGGTAAAGAAGACTCATATCATAGTCCTTGAGTAGCTCCAACCACCTTATTTTCTGTAGAATGAGATATTTCTGCGTGAAAAAATATTATAAGCTTTTGTGGTCCGTAAA
This sequence comes from Datura wrightii, assembly GCA_035772735.1. Classification (NCBI taxonomy): domain Eukaryota; kingdom Viridiplantae; phylum Streptophyta; class Magnoliopsida; order Solanales; family Solanaceae; genus Datura; species Datura wrightii. The sequence goes on along the minus strand of JASDFA010000010.1, from coordinate 3,187,704 downwards.
CACATCCACATGGACCCCATACAAGTAATGTCGCCATACCTTCAATGCGAACACCACCATAGCCAATTCAAGATTGCGGTTCAGGTAATTCCTCTCATGGACTTTAAACTATCTAGAGGCATATGCTATCACTTTCCCATACTACATCGACATACACTCGAGTCCAATCCTCGAAGCATCACAATACACGACGAAACCATCAGTACCCTCAGGTAGGTTCAACACCGGTGTGGTAGTATGTCGAGTCTTCAACTCTTGGAAGCTCTTCTCACAAACCTCCAACTATTGAATCTTCACCTTCTTCTGAGTCAATTTTGTCAAAGGTGCTGCAATAGATGAGAAACCTTCAACAAACATCCGATAGTAGCCAACGAAACCCAAGAACTCCAAATATCTGAAGGATTCACCAGTCTAGGACAATTATTCACCTCCTTGATTTTTCGAGAAAAACCTTGATGCCCTCACTTGATACCAGCTGAAAATGGTACCGAGTTTAACCAAAAATCGCACTTGCTGAACTTAGCATACAATTGGCGATCCTTGAGAGTCTGAAGCACTACTCTCAAATGAGCGGCATGCTCCTCTTCGCTCCGAGATTATATAAGGATGTCATTAATGAACACAATCATGAACATATCCAAATATGGTTTGAACATGCTGTTTATCAGGTCCATCAAAACTACAGGAGCATTCGTTAGTCCAAAAGACATAACTACAAACGCATGATGGCTATACCGCGTTCTGAAGGCTATCTTAAGGATATCACTCTCTCAAACTCTAAGCTGATGATACCCGGACCTGAGATCTATCTTTGAGAAACACTTGGCACCCCAAAGCTGGTCAAACAAATCATGGATTCTAGGTAAAGGATACCTATTCTTGATGGTGAATTTGTTCAATTTCCGATAGTCAATGCACATTCAAAGCAAACCTTTCGTCTTTCGGACAAATAACACTGGTACACCCCATGGAGTCTTTCTCGATAGAATGAAAACTTTATCTAATAGTCCTTCAACTATGCAAAGGGGACTTAACCTATCTTAACATGCCCAGAAAATAACATAAAACAACGTAGTTTAGGTCTCTAGCACATAGAAATGACGAAAATACTTTTAATGAAAATACCCCAAAAATCTGCCCTGGTCGATCCCACAGATGTACCTACGAGTTGTTGGAGGTACCACGACTCATGGTATGACCCGTCGTCTGCACTGCCCAAAAATTGACTTTGGATTCAAGCCACGACTCAACCAGATGGGTCATTAGCTCGACAATTTTTAGCTTACTGATGATCCCGAGTTTCCCTTACAATGAACCTCACCATGACTCTGGTGACCTCCAACTATTCATGGTATCCTTCCATTAGGTTCACTGGAAATTTAGTACTCCAAACAACAATTGGCTACCACGGGTCGTTACATCCCACCACGGGTCGTAGGATGACCCTTGGCATCCCCAACTGCCAATGCCTCATACCAAACCACGATCGCTAGCAATGACTCGTTCCCTACCATGAGCCGTTACATCATCCTTCCTATACACTTTTCCCCATTTTTCTGCCAACTTCCATTTTTGATCCGAGGTCTAATCTTAGGTACTTTTGGAGTATTACAGTGGCCTGCGTTGAAGAGGACAAAAAGGAACTGGAGAAGTATATTCACAGACTAGCTCGGTTAAGGGTGCAGTTAGTTGATTCCGCTGAGTGTGGAGTGGTAATGCAAAGTGGGTCGGATTCTTCTTTGGTTGTTAAAGTTAATTCTAGAAAGGATGAAGATTCCATCTTACTTAGGCTTAAGGAAGCAGTTCTCAAAAAAGAAGTCGAGGTTTTATCCAATGGGGGAGAGGATGAGCCCCATTACCACGGTAGATTTTGTGTACCGAACGTCGATTTGAGACAATAGATACTGGCTGAAGCACATAGTTCAAGATATTCTATCCAGCCAAGTGCTACAAAGATGTACCATGATATGCGACATATTTTCTGGTGGAATGACATGAAAAGAGACATCGCTTAATTTGTAGCTAAGTGCCCTAACTGTCAGCAAGTCAAGGTAGAACACTAGAGACCGGGAGGTATGACTCAGGATATCAGCATACCTACATGGAAGTGGGAGGAAGTAAATATGGACTTTAGTATGGGTCTACCTTAGACACTTCGGCAGCATGATTTAATCTGGGTGATAGTAGAACGGATGACTAAGTCAACACACTTCCTCCCAGTTAAAACTATAGATTCAGCTGAGGACTATGGTAAGCTTTATATCCGGGAGTTAGTCAGACTTTATAGGGTGCCCTTATCCATTATCTCAGATAGAGGTACCCAGTTCACCTCCACTTCTAGAAGTCCTTTCAGAAGGGACTTGGTACCCAAGTCAAGCTCAGCACAGCTTTTCACCCTCAGATAGATGGACAAGATGAATGAACTATTCAAACCTTAGAAGATATGTTGAGAGCTTGTGTGATCAATTTCAAGGGAAGTTGAGATGATCACTCGCCTTTCATTAAGTTCGCGTACAACAACAACTACCACTCTAATATTCAGATGGCCCTATTTGAGGCATTGTATTGTAGGAGGTGTAGGTCTCCTATAGGGTGGCTTGAGGTTGGCAAAGCTACCTTGATAGGGCCAGACGCGGTTCACGAGGCAATACAGAAAGTACAGCTCATTTGAGAGAGGTTGAAAACAACACAAAGTCATCAAAAATCCTATGATGATGTGAGGAGAAGAGAGTTGGAGTTTTCAATTGATGACTGGGTTTATCTAAAAATTTCCCACATGAAAGGGGTGATGAGATTTGGGAAGAAAGGAAAACTCAGTCCCAGATATGTGGGACCCTATAAAATTATGAGGTGTATTGGCAATGTAGCCTATCAGCTAGAATTACATTCATAGTTGGCATCTGTGCACCCAATCTTCCATGTTTCACTATTGAAGAAGTGCTTGGTGATCCAACTTCAGCTGTACCATTAGACAGTGTGGCAGTGAAAAATAGTCTCTCTTATGAAGAGGTCCCAATTCAGATCCTTGACCGTCAGGTTCGTAAGTTGAGGAACAATGAAGTAGCTTCAGCCGATGTTTTATGGAGGAATCAGCAGGTTGAGGGAGTTACATGGGAAGCCGAAGTAGGTATGATGGCTAGATACCTACATTTGTTCTCTACCAGCTCGGTTTCAGTTTAAGGTATCAATTATATCCCTAGAACTCTATTCAGTTACATGTCTAGTTCATGTGTCCTAGTTTCTTTTATGTAATTGGATATGTGTATGATTGGTGCATTTAGTTCATACTTGTGGTTCAATTCGGAGGTAGTCATTCCGTTAGTTTTCATCTTTCATGATTAGTATTTGAGTATAATGATTCCAATTCTCTGCTTTCCTGTGTGTCCCAACATTCGAGGATGAATGTTCCCAAGGGGGAGATATTATAATAACGCGGAAACTCTAATACCATACTCGAGAGTTGAAATGAAGAAAATAGGACTTTCTGCACTAGGTCACAGAACGAGTCGTCCTATAACCCATGGGGTAGGCCATCAGTCGTGAAGTGACTCGGGGGAAAGGTCCGGACATGGTAGAAAAATTTGGAAAAAATAGGGCGACCACGGGTTTGACCATGAGTTGTGGTCAACACCACAAGTCGTGAGGTGATCTGTGGTCAGTAATTGATTGAAGGTTAGTGGAAAATTAGGCAGTGAACTTAACGATTAGTCACCACGAGTCGTGGTCCATTCCATGACCCATTAGGTGAACGGTGGTCCAGGATAGTTTGAAGAGTTATGAATTTGGCAGTATAGTTGACGAGTGGGTCACCACGAGCCGTTGGGTACACCACGAGTCGTGGTGTCCCTCATGGTGACCAACAAGAGGTTTTTAGCAGTGCCCTCGATGACCGTGACCATGAGTCGTGGTCAATTTGCATGAGCTTTCCTCCCATGAACTCTCAAGCAAGACTAGGGCTTCCCATCTATTGCACCAAGGAATTCATAGCCAGGTATATGGGAATTTAACAAGGGAATAGTTCTTCCCATGTGTTCCAAAATCCCTCGTAGTTTCTCTATGAATTCTAGCCCTGAGCTTTCAAATGTGAAGGGAATATATGTCAGATTTCGTTGAATTCATGTATAATGTTATCCATGTTTATTTTAGATATGATTCCATCAATTTATGACTATATTGCTATTGTTCTCGTAAAGTGAATTCTAGCCCTGAGCTTTCAAATGTGGATGAATTATATGCAAGATTCCGTTATAACTTGTGGAATATGATTTAAGTTGATTGTTGGATATTCTCCATTATCTAGATATCATATAAATTCTCTTTCTTGTAAGGATGATTTTAGCCCTAATGTTGAATGAGATCACCTAGAATTTTTCCTGTTGGGTTAGTCTTCCTTGTTGCTTGATTCTATCAATGTTGTGGATTCCCATATTGTTAGTATGAATTGAAATCTGAGTTAGCTGGATGATAGTTCAGTTTCAGTCATAATGTTAGAATCCTCATTGTTATTCAAAATTGTCAGCTGATCAGTTTGACTACAATATTTTCGTGATGTGTTAGCGGTGCCTCTTAGTTATCAGAACTAGACTCGATATCAATTTTAGTGGTTCTTTAGGCAATTCATGACACTTCAGTTAAGCATCTCTGACCAGCCTTAGGACCCCAGTATCATTACCACATTAATTGAGAGATGGCGGCCAGAGACTTATACCTTTCAGATGTACATCGGTGATGCCACCATTACCTTGCATGATGTTGAGCTTATGTTTGGCATGCTTGTAGATGGAAACCCTCTATACGACATAGTGTCAGAGATATATCATTTACTGGTTGGAAGCAGACGACTTACAAGCTTATTAAATGGGAAATCACCATGGATTACTTATTGGTATTACCCGGATATACACATCAAAATTGGTTGAGTATGTGAACAAGTTAGTTGATATTAATGATGATTCAGAAGAGGATGATGGGAAAAATAGATTTAGGTTGTATCAATTGTAGATGTATGATGGGACTATTTTCCCATATAAGTATGGGTATAAACATTGTTTAGACTATTTGATCAGCATGCATGACTTGAACATAATGTCTACACAGGCTTGGGGAGAAACCAGATATTTGTATCTGAATGTTATATGTCGTGCTTCGATGACTACATTTGATGTTTTTGGATTCTTTTCTTTAGTACAGGCATATTTTTTTCAATTTTTTTATTTGTGTATGTTTCTTTGTTTGATTTGTTTTTAGAAAATTTCTTATTTTTCTAATTTATAGGTATGGTCATGGGTGCGTATCATCCCATTGTAGCCTTTACCTTACCTAGAAAGGGCCAACCTACCTGTTCCTAAACCACTACTACCTTGCATGCAAATGGACTCGGCAAAGGGTTCATTAAAATGAGGCATGGAATGAGCTTTCTAGATGTTCTTGACAACCTAACTAGTGGCCAGATAAGTGAATTTTTCATTTTTTTTACACTTAAAACTTTTGATATTTGAATTGTTTATTTTCTTTAATTTCAAATTAATAACAATAACTTTCTTCTGGTGAAGTTTGTTTGGCAACCTTATTTAGAAGAAATCATTAATGGATTGCCCCAGTGGTCCAGACATAGCCGACCTATCTAGATGTCATGGGTGTCACTTATTTGTGAAATTGATCATGAATAACATATGATGGACCACAATTTTAGTAAATTTAGTGATATTCAAGATATACCTGGACCGTGCACTTTATTTCATCATCTTTATTTCAAATGTCATAAGCAGTTTCAGATAGCACTAAAGGTTCTAGAACATTTTGAGGCTACAAACATTCAATGGGAAAAAAGTCTAGGTTGTATATTTTAGCCTCATTTTATGATTGATAAATCAAAGTACCTTGATTGGTGTTACCATCTCTGGAGCATGTTCATTGAAAATTAAGAATATGCTATTAATCAGGGATATCAACACATGGAAGGCCAACATGAGATATTGGTGTGGTTAAGAATGATACAAATAGATCAAACATGGAGAGAGAATAGTGAAGAAGTTTAATCATATTTTTGTGGGGTCCATGAATGCTATATTTCTTGGAACGAGGTTGAGTTTTGCACCAAAATATGCACCACCTGCTCAGTACGTGGGATTATCGAACATACAAGTTTGATTCCCACCGACAAGGTATACCTAGGTATGGGCCATATCATGGTATAAGAGTGGTGTGGATAACCATTTTATTGATGAAACTAATATATTTATGAAACAACAAAAGAAAATGCAACCAGTTGATAATGCCGACCTATAGATGGTAACTCTTGAGGTACCATATACTATCCAACACTTGATTTTGCTAGGACATTGACATTTGTTGTTGATATTCCAATTGTTGGGTTTGTCACGCCACCTATTGCGGCCTTTGGCTTTACGCGATTCAGCTTATCACAATCTTGGAGGCTAGAAAGCTTCAGAGCCTTTATTTAGCATGGTATGCATGATCTTCCCAGACATAATTGTCATCACCCGAGTCAAGACCCTAGAAGCAATGCGGGACCTACAACCAAGATTGGCTCTAAGCTAACTCATGATACAAGAATGACATAAACATAAGCTAACAAACTAAGCAATAATTGTACGGAAATATCTGACATAAGTGAATGAGTCTGAATGATAGTAAATGAGTTAAACTGAAGAAATATTAGAACCAACAAAATAAATATCTTACTATTTATGCCTGAAAACCTCTAAGATTAATGAGTTTGAGGGACAGGTTCCAAACTAGCTCTAAATAAAATTGGAATTGAGAAAAATAATGAACAAAGATAATAACTTTCATCCTCAGATGATGAGAACTCACCAAGCTAAGCTGATCAGGTACTGGAACTAGTCTAGCTGTGGCGCTAAGTCTGAGTGCCTGAACCTATATCATGAGATGATAAACCACAAAAGTATGCGGCCAATACTTTAAATGTACTGAGTATATGTGCTACGTAAAACATGTGAAAGCAAGGGAATCATGTTGAAAACTATAGTCATGCTATAATAGTAAAATTTCTAAGGACAACATACTGAAATACAACGATCCAAAGTTAAAATCATAGATATAGAGTTTAACATTTCTGGAACCGTAACATATGTTTAAATACTGAAACTATGAGCCATGTATAAATACTGTAAGGGATACACATAGTATAACTATGATTGTGGGAGATTCTCATAGGAGACATACTCCAAGTAAGCATCATGGAGCCCAACCTTTAACCCTAGTCGAGAGGGTGTCCATATCTTGCCATGAGTAAGGACCATGAAAGCGTGAACTCACTCATGAGCCTTTTCGGGCAAGGGACATACTTTGAAATAGTAAGGACCCCTTTAACCTACGGTGCCAAGTAGTTTTGTAATTTGGGCTATCTGAACTCGCATCCGCTCAGTGTTAAATACTACTCCCAAAACATACAAAGGTGCTCATAGTTATATCTGAAATTTGATAGGTTTTTGCATAGACTAGTATAAAATCATGCATAGTATTAAATTTCTAAAATACCGAACTAGTCATGCAAACTAAGCTCATTCTGAAATCATGATATCATAATACGAAAATCATTCAAAAATATACTTATTTTGGGTAAATTATGCTAGGTTTTGAGTATAAAAATACATACGCATTTTAGGATTCAACCCATACACAATTGTAAACACATGTAGGAATCATGAGAAAAACATGTCATACAAGAATTAGAACTGCCTGCATAAGAATATTTCATCCTTAGAAATCATGGATTTGAATAATCATTTTTACACCATAGATGAGAGATTGGGCTTGGGCGTAAGGGAAAAAGGAAGCCCTTCCTAATGATCCCACAAACCCCGACTTGATGATTTCTTGCCTATTTCTTGAGAACCCATGAGATCTAGAAAAGAACCCTAGTTGTTCTAGAGAGCCTAGTGATTCTAAAAGTTCTTCAATGTTAGGAGAGGAATGAAGGGTTATCCCACTATGTACCCCTACAATTTTCCTCAATTAGAACCCAAAATCACTTGGTTTAGGAGTTAAAAGCTTAGAAAGTTATAAAATACCCCAGGGGAATTGTATTGAAAAACTATTGTCTAGTCCTCACGAATCACGCCACGAGTCATTGTTTCATACCATGACTCATGATCACTGAAGCAACTTGATCACTTTGTGAGCTTTATTCCACGACTGGACAGGGCGATCCATCCTTTGATACCACGACTCATAGTTCTAACTCATGATCACTGAAATAATGTTGAACACTTTCTAAACCTCATACTAGATTAGACAGGATAGGTTGTCCTATGATACCACGACTCATGGTCTGGTCTCATTGTCCCTGGGAGGAAAAGTGTGAAGCTGCGAAACATTAGCTCAAGTTGCTTAGGATGAGCCTCCCCTCAATTCGTGGCCTCACACCAAGACTTGTGGTGTGAGTTGTTTTAAGGGAAAGTCCCAGTTTTTTTCTTGTTTCTTCTTCATGTCTAAGATCTGAGTTTAGGGACTTTTGGGGTATTATAATAATGCTCTATTTGGTCAGCAGTAGAGCTTTACTAATGTTATTATGATAACTCTTTTAATACAGTAACACTAATTTTTAGTTTAATCTCGCCTACTTATTTTTTTGTTTTAAGAAGGCTCCATAGAATTGCAAGATGCATCATCCCATTTCCATCGAATATACAAGTCTTTAAGCCTCAAGTACATTGTTATTTAAATTATTTAAAATGTTCTTTTATTTGTAGTAAAAATTAATAGCAATATTAATATGATAATTGCATGTTGTTAGTAGAGAAGAAGAGGAGATCCCCGTTCAAAGAATGACTAACCACACAACTAAATGTTGCATAGGTGGGCATTAGGGCTCTCATAATAGTTATTTTAGTTCTTGGGATGTATTGTTTCCTAAATGATGTAAAATTGATTGTTTTTATTATTATGCCTTAGGTTATATATTTTGTATCATAACACTTAGTTTGTTGTTGGTTAAATTAAAAAGTTTGAAAATTCATTGTGTAAGCACAATGATGTAATAAAATACTTGAAATAAAATTACATGTCATACAAGGACTTGCGGTAAAATATCTTACAATTATTTTTTAGAAATAGCAGCACCTCCAATGTCATTCGACATTTTCCTGGAATCCTTTTTTTCTTTGTAAAATTCCCCGTTCTTATTTACTTTTGATATGTAATTTTTGAATTCCTTTTACTGACAATGCGGTCCAATGACATAATACCTCAATGGTATTTTTTAGTTAATAGGTAGAAAATGGATTCTTGAACATGATTTTGAATGCTCACCGAATCCAAACAATCGATATGATAGAGATTTTATCAGGGTAATGAGGAGAGAGTCGAGCTATCATCATGCTGAAGCTCATAATATTGAGATAGATTTAAGGGAACATGATCTACCTCTTCCAAAATGACATGCAATTGAAATTTCACACAACTCATCTCAAGAACTAAATATTGCTTTAACTCATATCCATAAGGAAAATAATAGGATTTTTTTGTGATGGTTGTAGTTAGAGGGACACAGGATAGGATTACTTGTTACACCCGATTGGAACTTTGATTGTGAAATGTCAGATGAAGATGATTTTTAATAATATGTATGTTGTTTTGATTTATATTAGTATATGATTTTTTATATTATGTATGTTTTTTTGATTTATATTAGTATATCTTAAAATATAATTGCTAAGATTGAATGATATAATTTTTCATTATCCATGTTGTAACATTTAATATTTGTTTGACCTTGTTCATAAATACTATATGTAATACCTCAAAAGTCCCTAAGATCAGATCCAAGAGTTAGAATGGAGAAAGCAAAAAAATCTACACCAGGTCACAAAACAAGTCAACAAATCATCTGTCATTTGTAAAGAGAAGAATATCCCCTAATAAGTTTGCAAAGGACTCGTCATTTGCCTATCAAGTCATCAAATGACTCGTGGTTTGTGGAACTGTTATATTTTTCAAAAAATCATAACGGATTAAGGAAATGACTCATCATTTGCCTAACGAGACGTTAAGTGACACGTCATTTGCACAGCGGTGGGAAATTCTAGTGTACTTCACGGATTAAATAAATGACTCGTCATTTGCCTAAGGAGTCATCAAAACAGTCATATAGTGACTCATCATTTTCCTAACGAGTCGGAAAACAAATCGTCATTGTATCTAGCAATATGAGATTTTCTATCGAACCATTAAGGGAACTTTCATAATTTCTAAGCTCCTACATCATAAACTATGTCATTTTAAGTTTTGATAGGAGGATTTTAAGACGATTTAACCTATCCTAATTCATTCAACTCCCATACATGCAAGATTAGAAGTTTCCCATTGAAGATCATGCTTGAAAGCCTCCAATTCTGCTCCAAAAACTCTTGGGCTTTCAAAGATAAGTTGAGAATCAGTTTACCCAGGTATGTAGGGCTATGAATGAGAGTTCCCCTTACTCTCGTGCTTAAAATTCTCCTCAATTCTATGAATTCATGTTCCAGATTAAATACATGATCTTATGGGGGTTTTAACCCAATTTGATGATGTAACACCCCAAAACTTTCCTAGAATAGACTCAAGAATTTCAAGAAAGTTTAAAAGAAAAACTAGAAATATTATTGCAGAACGACCTAGACAACCGGCCATGGGAAGCTCCAATGGGTCATTGTCTTAGTCGTTGTCAGGATAGCAGTTTTCCTTCGGGGGAAACAACGAGGCACAGGATGACCCATTAGTTGAACCAATGAGCCATCTTATTGTCCGTTGGATCCCAAGTTCAGAATGCTAGCGGACCCTTCCTTGAGGCAAAGAGAGAAACCAACGGCTCGTGATTCCTACCAACGAGCTGTTGCTACCACCCATTGCCCAGTTCTATGACCTAGTAGTGCAGACCACGAGTCATTGTGTTGATCATTATCTCAAGGACCAGTTCCCTGACCAGTACTAACGAAAGGTACCAACGACCCGTCTTTTCTTCCAGTGGATCGTGGTACCCTCCCATGGATCATTTCCTGTGGGCATGGGTTCTGGACCCAGAACCAATGATGGGTTCCAAGGGGTTGTGGGTCCGACTAAGGACCTGTTTTAAGGCCCGTTGTTCCATGTTAGCCAGTTTTTAGTTACTTCTTCCAGTAGTACATTGGTAATTTCCCACCTTTTAATGCTTAAACCCCGTCTTTTTGGGTTCATTTGGGGGGGGGGGGGAGTTAAAGGGTTAGAACGATCTTTTTCCCTTCATTTTCACTCCTTCCCTCAAAGTCTAAGCATGGAATAGTCAGGCAGTTCAGAGCAGGATCTAGGGAAGACAATTGTCTTCTCAGCTTTTTTCTTAGGGATCTTCTCTCGAAATTCTTAGCCAGGTATATGGGAATTCAACAAGGGAATAGTTCTTCCCTTGTGTCCCCAATTTCCTCCTTTCTTCTTTATATCAGTTCTATCCCTGAAATTATCAAATGTCAAGAAATTTTAATCATACTTCTTCTAATTCATGTGGAATGTTATTTCATATTAGTTATAGACATTTTACCATTTTGTGACTGAAATATTGTTTATACTTGTGAAATGAAATTTATCCCTAGTTCTTGAACGTAGAAAATCATGAATCCTACAATAGTGTTTGAATATCGAAATTTTTCTTGAATTTATCAGTATTGGGGACTCTAATGTTGTTAGTAGCATTGAAACTCAATCAGATTATTGTCAGTTCAATTTTAGCCAAAATGTTAGAATTCTCAATGTTAGTTAGAAGTGTCAGCTAATCAGTTTGGCTACAAAACTTCTCGAGGTGTCAGTAGTACCTCCCAGTTATCAGAATCGGATTTAGAACATAGTTTTAGTGGTCCACTAGGAACTCATGACACTTTAGATAAGTAGCTCTAACTATCCTTAGGACCCCAGCTTCAAATTACAGTTTGTTCTTTAGACGATCACGACGCTTCCACATAAGCAGCTCTGACCAGTCTTAGAACCCAACTCCAAAATTCGATCTGATAAGACTATTAGGGTGCTTTCAAATATGTATCCCTGATTAGTCTTGGGCCCCATTTCAAGTTATCAGCTTATTATTCAGTCTAGGACTATCCAGTGGGAGTAGGACTTAGCACCAAGCGGACCGGGGTTCCAGCTCACCCAACTTCCCAAAACTACGTTGCCATCGTAGGTTACAGTTATTTATTGTCCTGATGGGCCCAGACTCTTGTGATCACCCAATTCATGCCTGTATACCTTGGTAAGGTATATTGGGTCCTTTCGATGGGGTGTATATATAGGACTCCACGTCTAGCTCACGTGGTTATATGTCGGTTATAGACTCTCCCACTAGTCAGCTCAGTCAAGTTTTAGATCAGTTCAGCTAGTTGGTGAGTCCTCATTCTTCGAGGACAGAGATTATTTAATTCAGTTATATTTTTTTCTTTCCTTCTATTTTTATTTGGAGTTAGCTGGGGGCTTGTCCCAGTAACTCATCAGTTATAGTGGCTTTTAGACACAAATTTGGTTATTAACTCCTGATCGCGCATTGAAATTAAGTTCTAGAATCATCTCCTAACTCATGCTCTGTTTCATTTTAGTAAATCATGCCTCCGCGACGTGACAATGGAAGAAGGGTAGATAATGCTTACCTACCTGCCCACCAGCCCCGGCAGCCCCTCAGGACAACTCAGTGTCTACCGCAGAATTCAGGGTGGCCATTTAGCGGCTCGCTGAAACTGTTACCAACCAGGTGAACTAGCAGGTGGTTCCAATCAACAACAATGGTTCCACAACAGCTACTCGATTGCGGGACTTAACTAGGATGATCCCTACAAATTTTCATGGATCTAAGGTGGGAGAGGACCCACAAGAATTTGTGGATGAGATTAAAACAATCACCCAAATTATGGGTGTCAGTCCCTTAGAGAGTGCCGACTTTGCTGCCAACTAGCTAAAAGAGGTAGCCTAGGTCTGGTATGAACAACAGAAGGAAGGGAGGCCAGCAGAAGCAGGATCAGTGAAATGGGAGGAGTTTACTACAGCCTTCCTGGATAGATTCTTCCCTTGGGAGCTCAGGGAGGCGAAGTAGTGGACTTCATGAATATGAGACAGGGAAACAATACAGTGGAAGAGTATGCTTTGGAGTTCACCAGGTTGTTCAAATACGCTTCTGAGATGGTGGCTGAGCCAAGGGCCCGCATGCTGAAGTTTGTTAATGGGGTGTCGAACCTGGTCCTCAAAGAGTGCAAGATAGTGATGTTGATTAAGGATGTTGATATTTCCATCCTGATTATCTATGCCCAATAGATTGAGGTAGAAAATTTGAGGGACGTGGAGCGAAAGATAAAGTGGGCAAGGACTAGCCAATCAGATTATGGCCACCAGAGGTCTGGAGGTAGCAGTAGCCCACAGCAGTAGCAGCAGTAGTAGAGAGCTCCAACACCTAGCTCAGCCAGCGCCCCTACCTTTTGTTCCCGCCCAGATCAGCGGGGTGGAGTATCTAGCTCTCAGTCCCAGAGTTAAAGTGCAGGTAACAAGTATCCAGCTTGCCCTAAGTGTGGCAAGAATCACCAAGGATAGTTTCTTCAAGGCTGAGAAGGTTGTTTTGGTTGTGGACAACTTGGTTATCGGCTTAAGGAGTGCCCTTCAGTAGGACAGGGAAGGTCACAATACATTACCTCAGTAGGACGACAAGCCAAGCAGGCTAATACATCAAGTACAGAGGGCAGTCTATGCAAAAATTGTTTTTATGCATTATCTTCTCGTTAGGATCAGGAGAACTCACCAGATGTGGTCACGGGTATGTTATGTATTTTTCATCTAGATGTATATGCCCTACTTGATCCATGGGAAAAACTATCATTCCCCCTACGTAGCAGTCCAGTTCGATATTAGGCTAGAGGTCCTCTCAGAACCATTTTCAGTCTCCACCCAAGTTGGTGAGTTAGTTAGAGACAGTCGGGTGTATAGAAACTGCCTAATCTTAGTTTCAATAAAGTCATTCCAGCTGACCTTGTAGAGGTAGACATGGTCGACTTCGACCTCATTCTTGGCATGGATTGCTTACACTCCGGTTATGCCTCAGTCGACTACAGCACAAGGGTCGTCAGGTTTCAGTTCCCAAATGAGCCAACTCTAGAATGGACGGGCAGTAGTTCAAAGCCTAAGGGTTAGGGAACAGAATCTTATATCTAAGGGGTGTATTTACCATATAGCTCGGGTAAAGGATTTTGACTCTGAGACCCAACTATCTAGTCAGACACTGTTGTTAGCGAATTGGCAGATGTGTTCCCGAAGATCTTTCCAGAGTTCGTCCTGAACAAGAAATCGGCTTTGGTATAGACCTTATTCAAAATACTCAACCCATCTCCATCCCTCCTTATAGAATGGCTCCGGCTGAACTTAAGGAGTTGAAGGAGCAGCTAAAAGATCTTCTTGAGAAGGGTTTTATCATATCTAGCATCTTTCCCTGGGGTGCTCCAGTACTGTTCGTGTGAAAGAAAGACGGTACCGTCAGTTGAACAAGGTTACATTCAAGAACAAGTATCCCCTACCCAGAATCGATGACTTGTTCGACCAACTTTAGGGATCCAACTGTTTCTCCAAAATATATCTCAAGTCGGGGAACCACCAGCTAAGAGTCAAAGAGTGTGACATACCAAAAATAGCTTTCAGGACTCAAAATGGTCACAACGAGTTTGTGGTTATGTCCTTCAGACTAACAAATGCCCTTGCAGCCTTTATGGACCGGATGAACAGAGTCTTCAAGTAGTATCTGGATATGTTCATAATTGTATTTATCGCTGACATTTTGGAATACTCCAGAAATGTGGAAGAGCAAGCTAATCACCTGCGGATAGTGCTTCAAACACTCAAAGACCGCCAGTTGTTCACCAAGTTCAACAAGTGCAAATTCTGGTTAAAGTCCGTGACTTTCCTGGGTCATGTGGCCTCAGGTGAGGGTATTCAGGTCGATCCTTAAAAGATAGTAGCAGTAAAAGACTGGCCCATACCTACCTCCCCAACAGAAATTAGAAGTTTCTTGGTTCTAGCAAGTTATTACCGATGCTTTGTGGAAGGCTTTTCTTCTATAGAATCCCATCTGACTAGGTTGACTTAGAAGAAGGTGAAATTTTAGTGGTCAGATGCGTCTGAGAAGCGTTTCCAGGAGTTAAAAACTCGACTCACTACTGCTCTAGTGTTGACCCTATCGGAAGGATCAAGTAAGTTTGTAGGTTATTGTGACGCTTCCAGAGTTGGACTCAGTTGCGTTTTGATGCAGCGGGGAAACGTGATAGCCTACTCCATTAGAAAACTCAAAGTTCATGAGAATAATTATCCAACTCATGACTTGGAGGTGGCAGCGGTGGTGTTTGCATTGAAGATATAGAGGCACTATCTGTATGGGGCTCACGTGGATGTTTTCACTAATCACAAGAGCCTTCAGTATGTATTCAGTAAGAAGGACCTAAATCTTCTTCAGAGAAGGTGGTTAGAGATCCTGAAGGATTATGTCATGAGCGTGTTATATCACCCGGGCAAAGCCAACATGGTGGTTGATGCCCTGAGCAGAGTGTCTGTGGGTAGTGCGACTCATGTTGAAGAAAGCAGAAGGGAATGGTGAAAGATTTTCACTGACTACCTTAGTTAGTGGTGCAGTTGGTTGACTCAGCTGAGGGTGGAGTGATAATGCAAAGTGGGTCAGAATCCTCTTTGGTTGTTGATGTCCAAATAGGATAAATATCGTATTTTACTAAAACTTAAGAAAGTAGTTCTCAAGAAAGAGGTTGAGGCTTTCTCCAAAGGGGGAGATGGTGTGCTCCGTTACTAGGGCAGATTACACGTACCGGACATCAGTGACTTCAGACAGTAGATATTGGCTGAAGCACATAGCTCGAGATACTCCATCCACACTGGTGTTACTAAAATGTACCGCGATCTGTGGGATATTTACTGGTGGAACAACATGAAGAGAAACATCGCTGAATTGTAGATAAATGCCTGAACTGCCAACAAGTCAAGGTAGAACACCAGAGACCAGGAGGTATGACACAGGATATCAGCATACCCACGTGAAAGTGGGAAGAAGTGAATATGGACTTTATTACGGGTCTACCTCGAACTCATCGGCAACTTGATTCTATATAGGTAGTAGTAGATAGGATGACTAATTCAGCACATTTCCTCCCAGTTAAAACTATATATTCAGTTAAGTACTATGCTAGGCTTTATATTAGGGAGTTGGATAGGCTTCATGGGGTGCCATTATCTATTATTTAGACAGAGGTAACTAGTTCACCCCGCATTTTTGGAAGTCTTTTCAGAAGGGTCTTGGTACCCAGGTCAAGCTCAGCATAGCTTTTCACCCACAGACAGATGGGCAAGCTGAGCGGACTATTCAGACCCTAGAAGATATGTTTAGAGCGTGCACGGTCGATTTCAAAGGAAGTTGGGATGACCACTTGCCACTTATCGAGTTTAATTAGTACAACAGCTACCACTCCAGTATCCAAATGGCCCCTGATAGGAGGTGCAGATCTCCTATTGGGTGGTTTGAAGTTGGTGAAGCTACTATAATCGGGCCAGACTCGGTACATGAAGCTATGCAGAAAGTACAACAAATCAGGGAAAGATTGAAAACAACTCAGAGCCGTTAAAAATCTAATGTTAATGTGAGGAGAAGAGAATTAGAGTTTGATGTGATGACTGGGTCTATCTGAAAATCTCTCCCATGAAAGGGGTGATGAGATTTGGGAAGAAGGAAAAGCTTAGTCCGAGATATATGGGACCTTACAGAATTCTGAGGCAAATTGGCAAGGTAGCTTATGAGTTGGAATTACCTTCAGAATAGGTATTTGTGCACCCAGTATTCCATGTGTCACTATTGAAGAAGTGCGTCGGTGAGACAACTTCAATTGTGCCATTCGACAGCATGGGAGTGAAAGATAGTCTCTCATACGAGGAGGTCCCAGTCCAGATCCTTGACCGTCAGGTTCGTAAGCTGAGGAACAAGGAGGTAGGTTCAGTCAACGTCTTATGGAGAAATCAACATATAGAAGGAGCTATGTGAGAAGATGAAGCAGATATGATGGCTAGATACCCGCACTTGTTCCGTTCCAGTTTAGTTCTGGCATCAGGTACTAATTTCCTTCCTAGTATTCTACTCAGTTCCATAGTCATTAGCTTTATCTAGAATTTTCTATGTGCATTTTAGTTGCATCAGCTCTGTTAGTACGATTAAGTCAGTTTGGAGTCAGTTACTCCTTCAGAATCCAGCTCATAGTCTTAGTTAGAAATCTCAGCTCTTTTCCTGGTTTTTCAGCAGTTTTAGTCTTCATTCGAGGATGGATGATCCCAAGGAGGAGATATTGTAGCACTCCAAAACTTTCCTAGACTAGACTCAGGAATTTCAAGAAAGTTTAGAAGAAAAAATAGAAATTTTATTACAGAACGACCTAGACAACGGGCCGTGGGAAGCTCCAACACGTCATTGTCTGAGTCATTGTTAGCGTAGCAGTTTTCCTTCAAGGGAAACAATGAGGCACAGGATGACCCATTAGTCGAACTAATGAGCCATCTTGTTGTCCATTAGATCCCAAGTTCAGAATCCTAGTGAACCGTTCCTTGAGGCAACGAGAGGAAGCAATGGCTCGTGGTTCCTACCAATGAGCCGTTGCTACCACCAGTCGCCCAGTTCCAGACCCTAAGAGTTCAGCCAGGAGTTGATGTAATGACCCATTGGTCCTACCAATGAGTCGTTGTGTTGATCATTATCTCAAGGCCCAGTTCCCTTACTAGTACTAACGAAAGCAACCAATGACCCGTCCTTTCTTCCAACGGATCATGGTACCCTCCCGTGGTTCATTTCCAGTGGGCTTGGGTTCTGGACCCAGAATCAATGGTGGGTTCCAACGGGTCGTGGGTCCAACTAACGACCCATTCTGAGGCCTATTGTTCTGTGTCAGCTAGTTCTTAGTTCCTTCTTCCAGGGGTATGTTAGTAATTTCCCATTTTTTAATTCTTAAACCCCATCATTTTGGGTTCATTTAGGGGGGAGTTAAAGGGTTAGAACGATCTTTTCCGCTTCATTTTCACTCCTTCCCTAAAAGTCTAAGCGTGGAATAGTCAGGAAGTTAAGAGCAGGAGCTAGGAAAGACAATTGTCTTCTCAGACTTTTTCTCAGAGATCTTCTCTAGAAATTCTTAGAAAGGTATGTGGGAATTCAACAAGGGAATAATTCTTCCCTTGTGTACCCAATTTCCTCCTTTCTTTTCTCTATCAGTTCTAGCCCTGGAACTATCGAATGTTAAGAAATTTTAGTCATACTTCGTCTATTTCATGTGTAATGTTATTTCATGTTAGTTATAGACATTTTCCACTAGTTTGTGACTGAAATGATGTTTATACTTATGAAGTGAAATTTAGCCCTAGTTCTTATGTTACACCCTGTAAATTCACGACATGTAGATGGCCTATTCGCATGTTGGTTAAGATTTTTTGAATGCCATACATGCAAGGAAAAGGCCTAGGGAATGACCAGATAAGCGACACATTGAACCATTGCAAGAGGAGGCTAGCAGACCTCCTCCACAATGGCCAGAGTGTCACGGAGGCTCACCTCCGCGATACACAGCGTGTCACGGAGGCTAACTTCCGCGATACATAGCGTGTCACGGAGGTGAGGTGCAGCCCAAAGTATAAAAGCCTCCAAACTTTGGTTTTTATTTCATTTAACTTAAGATTTACAGAAAATAACAGAGAAAATAGCTAAGAATAGAGGGCACGAAGGTTTCTTTGAAATTTCCTTCCGATTACGTCGCTAAACGCGGTCTAAACTCAAATTAATCCTAGATACCGGAGTATAAAGCTGTAGAGAGCATTCCTGCGGGTTTAGTTTCGCAAAATTCGGTCGGCGAACCGTCGTGCTACCGAGCTAAGGTAAGTGGAATTGCTCCAAATTAGTGTCAATATACTCCTAGCCCTAAAGTTAGCATTTCTCCCTTCTGTACTTCCGAGAAATAGCGAGTTTTCGGCCATTTTTCGATAAGTCAATGTTTGGGATATATATATATATTAAAAGTGATATTTTCTTTCAGAATATTAATGTATTTAGTCCTAATTGATATATATATGGATGAAGTTGGGAGAAATAGCGGAATATTGACCGAATACGCCAATTAGTTGGGAAATCAGAAACGGAGGTATGTAAAGCTAGTTCTTCGGCAAGTTAGTAGTTCCGGTACAGTATAATAGTTCAAGTGTCAGTAGAATGTTTCAGAAACCAGATATTATGTTTACTATGCATTTTAGTATGATATTAGGAACATCATGACATGTGTAGCGTGAAAGTTACTAGCATGATGCAAATTCTAGTAGAAAGTGACAAAACAATACAACATGCCCAGTATGTGATTTAGTAAAGTATGTTAGGATATTATCATGGTCAGTCGAAACTTAGTAAAGCAATATAAGTTCCCGTAAAGTATTTCAGGAATAGAATAGTAGCATAAAATGAAGTTTAGAAATCACGTTAGAAGTAGTAGATCATGTTACTTTGAAACTCAGTTATACAACATGATTCCTAGCAGAAAAACTATATCTTGTTCAACATTAGGCTCAGCACAGTATGACAGAAGATTGTATATATACCATTATCAGTTTCAACATGTATTAAGTATATACATATCAATATCATTAGTTTTAGCATATAGTATATACATACACATTATTGTCACTAGTTCCAGCATGTGGTATACGCAGTTAGTATTACTAGTTGAGACCACTGTATTGTCTTGGGGTTGGATTACCTAGCATTCATGACTGCCAGGGTTAATAGCTGTATCTACTCATCTGCCAGAGGGAGAGGATACATTGCTCTACGGAGTGGCATGCCGTCCCCCAGGGGACGAAGATGGGATACCGGTTTCCCCATATTTTTCCTTGGTCGGCTTTTGTACACCCCCATCGAGCGGGTACGCACGGGTGTTGATTCAGGAGTCCTCCAAACTCAGGTAATGTTATAGTCAGGGGCTCAGCGAGCCCAAGTGCATACCCAGGGGATCGATAGGATGCTTATAGTTATTATAGGATATGGGACGACTAGGGTAGGGATATAGATTGCGTGTTGACTGTACCTCCCGGCATATGGGGGCCGGGTAAGGTTTGTGTGTGCTATGCTATGTCGTGTTATGTTATGTTATGCCATGTTACGCTAGACACGAGTAGATCGACAGTAGAGCAATACATTTCCAGGTATGACTCCTACTCCTTCCAGCATAGTTGAGAATAGTCTTAGATTCATATTCTCAGTCAATTTCAATCTGTTTCTCTCTATTTCAGTTCCATCAGTTGTATTGTTGTTTTCAGATATTTTTTAGTTGTTTCTTACATACTCAGTACCAGCGGACTGACGCTCATTTGGGGCGCTGCATTACTTGCCTGCAGGTACTCATAGACGAGGAGCCGATACCTCATGATTCTAGCCAGCTCACAGAGTCATCAGCTCCAATCATCCGGAGCTAGATAGCTAGAGGTTCATCCCTTTTCTTTTGTTGTACAGTATGGGTAGGCCGGGGTCCTCTCCCGACCATATTATCAGTATTCATAGAGGCTTGCAGATTGTGTATACCCTGTGGTTTGTTATACCTGTCGTATGAGGCCGTGTGTATGTTTTAGCTTGTTATGATGGTCGTGTGGGGCCTTACTCAGTTGGTAGTGGTGACCTTGTCAGTCACGTAGCGGTTTAACACCTTTTTTCTTGATTTAGAGATAACTAGACAGCATGGTGGCCTTGTCGGCCCACATAGGTTCCCCTATATGAATGTGATTCTAGTTTGCTGATGTTATAGTACAGGTGGCTATAGGCCTAGTCGGCCGGAGGCTGTATATACAACCGTTATATAGCCCGTCGTTTTCTTGAATCTAGAGTTAGAGCCAGCCAAGCACCAGAAGTGCTTAGGCTCAGCAGTTTAGTAGTTCAGGTTTGAGTAGGGCACCAGGTGCAAGTCATACCCCCCAAGGCGGGGTGTGACAAACATGGTATCAGAGCAGGTCGTATCCCAGGGAGTCTGCAAGTTGTGCTAAGTAGAGTCTTTCCTATGGATGTGTTGTGCACCACATACTATAGGTAGGAGGCTGCAAGGCATGATAGGATGGTTGCTTTTTATTCTTATTCAGTCGTGTTGTAGAGCGGTACAGTATAAGATTGAGTCCCAAGAGCTTACTATATTCTTTGGTTACAGATAATGTCAGACCAGCGACATCCTCTCACAGGCCGGAGCTTGGATATTGCAGCAGGGGAAGGCACCAGCAGGATGCCTCATCCTTGTATAGAAACAGCCCGATCAGAGGGAAATATCGAGGTATCGTCCCAACCTTCTCAACAGTCTCCACCACATCGGGAGCCACTTGGGGCGACACCACCTCCAGCAGTCCCTATACCGATACCTTCCGACCAGGAGGTTAGGAGTGCGGTAGTCATGTTAGCACAAATGATGGCTGCTCAGCGTCAGCCGATGCCGCCTACAGTTGCAGAATCTGCAGGAGGGCCCGGTAGTTCGAGGGTCCGAGAATTTTTGTCTCTGAATCCCCCACAGTTTACAGGTACAGACCGGACAGAGGACCCTCAGGATTTTCTAGATCAGATGGAGAGAATTTTCAGGGTTATGCATGCCACGCCTACAGAATCGATTGAGTTGGTAGCATTCCGGTTACGGGACATCGTCGTGTTGTGGTATGAAAGCTGGGAAAGGTCCCGAGGGAGAGATGTTTCCCCTCTGACCTGATCCAGCTTCTCAGGAGCTTTTTTGGATCATTATTTGCCACGGGAGATTCAACAGGCTCGGGTGAACCAGTTTTTACATTTAGAGTAGGGGGCTATGAGTGTTCGGGAATACGCCTTGCGGTTTGATTCTTTGGCCCGGTACGCACCGGCCTTTGTTGATACCATGGCATCTAGAGTACACCGCTTCGTCATGGGGTTGAATCCAGAATATGTTGAGACTTGTATTATGGCCACACTGTGAGAGGACATGGATATTGCTCGAGTTCAGGCATTTGCCCAGATATTGAGGGCATCAGGGAACGGCATCGGGAGATCAGGAGGACTAATCAGGAACAGCGCCACAGGGATAGGCCAATTGAGTTAAAGAGGGAGGCTCGGGGAGGACCTAGGCCATGATTATTATATAGGCCACCCAGACCCCCGCCTCCACCACAGCTGCAGAGGGGAAGATTTAGCCGCAGGGGGCAATCAGAGACCGGTAGAGGCTCGCAGATTGTAGATTCATCATTACAGAGGAGGGCGAAGCAGAGTAGGTATACCCTACCACTTTGCCCTATATGCAGCTGACGCCATTCTAGAGCATGCAGGTATGGCTCCACCGGATGTTATATTTGTGGCCAAGAGGGTCATCTGAGGAGAGATTGTCCAGCTAGAGGACAGGAGGACCGGTATAGACAGGATAGGGCATCTATAGGGTCACGAGCTTCAGTATCCTCGGCAGGGTGCAGGCCCTCAGTTTCAGTGGGCAGGGGCCGGGGCAGATCAGGGGCCTCCAGTGTTGGTGCGGGCCCAAGCCGCACATATGCCTTACTAGGGAGGCAGGATTTAGAAGCGTCACCTGATGTTGTGACAGGTATGATGACTATCTGCTCACACCCTATTTGTGTATTGATTGATCTAGGATCTACTTTGTCCTACATTACTCCATTTGTGGCTCGGAAGTTTAGTGTTGCACCAAAATTGCTTCAGCAACCCTTTTTAGTATCCACCCCCATCGGTGACTCCATTATAGCTAGAAGAGTCTATCGTGGGTGTACAGTAGAGGTTGCTGATCGTCAGACTATAGTAGACCTGGTAGAATTAGAAATGGTCGATTTTGATGCCATTATGAGTATGGATTGGTTGGCTCCGTGCTATGCAAATGTAGAATGCTGGACCAAGACAATTCGATTCCACTTTCCAGGGGAGGTAGTACGAGAGTGGAAGGGCAGTACAATTACGCCAAAAGGTAGGTTTATTTCCTATCTTCAGGCGAGGAAGTTGATAGCTAAAGGGTGCATTTACCATCTTGTCATAGTTCAGGATGTTCGGGTAGAGCCTCCGACTCTCCAGTCAGTTCCAGTGGTGAATGAATTCCCTGACGTATTTCCAGAGGAGCTACCTGGTATTCCTCCAAAAAGGGAAATAGATTTTGCAATTGATTTATTACCAGGAACTCAGCCCATATCAATTCCTCTGTATCGTATGGCTCCTGCTGACCTCAGAGAATTAAAGGAGCAGCTGAAAGATCTGTTAGATAAGGGCTTTATCAGGCCGAGTACTTCACCTTGGGGTGCGCCAATTCTATTTGTTAGAAAGAAAGATGGCTCGCTCCGCATGTGTAGAGATTATCGGCAGTTGAATAATGTTACAATTAAGAATAAGTATCCGCTTCTCAGAATAGATGATTTTTTTGATCAGTTAGAGGGGCCTAGATATTTCTCCAAGATTGATTTGAGGTCCGGATACCATCAGGTTCGAGTTCGTGGAGGGGACATTCCGAAGACAGCTTTCAGGACCAGATACGGGAACTTTGAATTCCTAGTTATGTCTTTTGGGCTGACGAATGCTCTTGCAGTATTAATGGACCTGATGAACAACATCTTCAGACCGTACCTGGACCTGATCGTGATAGTGTTCATTGATGACATTCTGGTATATTCTCGCTCTGAGGCAGACCACCAGAATCATTTACGGACAGTGCTTTAGATTCTCAGGGACCGTCAGTTGTATGCCAAGTTCTCCAAATGTGAATTTTGGCTGAACTCAGTAGCTTTCTTAGGGCATATTGTGTCGGATACTGGTATACAGGTAGACACGCAGAAAATAGTGGCAATAAAAACGTGGCCCAGACCTATCACTCCGACTAAAGTCCGCAGTTTCTTGGGATTAGCAGGATACTATAGAAGATTTGTTGAGGGGTTCTCTACCATAGCGACACCTCTGACTAAGCTGACACAGAAAGCAGTAAAGTTCTAGTGGACAGAGGCATGTGAGCGGAGTTTCCAGGAATTAAAAGATAGGTTGACCTCACCCCAGTATTAGCATGGCCAGAAGGTACAGAGGGTTATGCAGTTTATTGTGATGCTTCAGGTATTGGGTTGGGATGTGTGTTGATGAAGCACGGTAAAGTGATTGCTTATGCTTCCAGACAGCTATGGAAACACGAAAAGAATTATCCTACCCATGACTTGGAACTAGTCGCAGTGATCCACGCCCTAAAGATATGGAGACATTACCTGTACGACGTTTATGTGGATATTTTCACTGACCATAAGATCCTGTAGTACATCTTCACTCAGAGAGAGTTGAACTTACGATAGCGTCGTTGGTTTGAATTATTGAAAGATTATGATGTAAATTTTTTGTATCATCCGGGAAAGGCCAACGTAAGCATCAGCCGCAAATCTATGGGGATTTTGGCGTACTTGCAGCCCGAGCAGCGGGAGTTGGTCAGAGAAATACACCAATTAGCCAGTTTAGCTGTTCATGTAGCAGAAACAGAGGACAACAGAGCGATAATCCCGAACACCACAGTGTCGTCATTAGTTGTGGAGGTAAAGGAATGATAGTATGAAGATCCTAACCTGGTTCAGCTTAAAGACAGAGTTCAGCAAGGGAAAGTGCCAGATTTTCAGGTAACTGAGGATGAAGTGTTACGATGAAAATGCCGCCTTTGTGTTCCAGATGTTTCAGGGCTTCGCCAGCAGATTATGAGTGAGGTACATTACGCCCTCTATTCTCTCCACCCAGGCGCGATGAAAATGTACCAAAATATCAAAGAAATCTACTGGTGGCCAGGTATGAAAAGGGAAATAACAGAATTTGTAGCCTAGTGTCCTAACTACCAACAGGTAAAAGCGGAACACCAGAAACCAGGCAGGTTAACTCAAGACATAGCTGTGCCTCTTTGGAAATGGGAAGCAGTAAACATGGACTTTGTAGCAGGATTACCCCATACCAGGCATAGACATGATTCAATTTGGGGAATTGTTGACAGACTGACGAAATCAGCCCATTTCCTGCCAGTAAAAGCCACTTTCTCTGCCGAAGATTACACTGAATTGTATATCAAAGAAATAGTTAGATTACACGGTGTTCCAGTATCTATTATCTCTGACAGAGGAGCACAATTTACAGCTAGATTTTGGCATTCATTTCAGAGAGGTTTGGGAACGCAGATTAATTTGAGCATAGCATTCCACCCGCAGACGGATGGACAGGCGGAACGCACTATTTAGACACTCAAGGATATGCTACGGGCGTATGTGCTAGACTTCAGAGGTAGCTGGGATGAGCATTTACCGCTGATTGAGTTTGCTTATAACAATAGTTACCACTCAGCTATCCAGATGGCGCCCTTCGAGGCATTGTATGCGCAGAAATGTAGATCTCCAGTTGGCTGGTTTGAAGTAGGAGAGTCAGCGTTAATTGATCCAAATATTATTCATCAGTTAGAGGAGAAGGTAAAGCTTATCAAAGAGCGCCTACTCACTACTCAGAGCCGCCAGAAATCGTATGTTGATGTGCGGTGCAGAAACCTGGAATTTAATGTGAATGACTGGGTATTTTTGAAAGTATCTCCAATAAAAGGGGTGATGAGATTCGGCAAGAAGGGTAAGCTCAGTCCGAGGTTCATTGGGCCTTACCTGATTCGGTGGAGAATAGGCCAAGTGGCATATGAGTTGAACTTGCCTCCAGAATTAGAGTCTGTTCATCCAGTTTTCCATGTGTCTCTGTTGAGGAAGTATATAGGGGACCCCTCCAGAGTTGTCCCAGTCTAGGATGTCCAGGTTACGGAAGATTTGGCCTATAAATAGGTACCAGTAGCCATACTAGATAGGCAGATTCGCAGGTTGAGGACTAAAGACGTTGCTTCTGTCATGGTACTTTGGCGTAACAAGAACCGAGAGGAGATGACTTGGGAAGCATAGGAATACATGAAAATCAGATATCCTCACTTATTCCAAGCCTAATTAGTCGAGAGGTATGTTTGTATTGTTATCATATGAGATGCCTTATATTACATGTATGATGAGATAGCCGACTCTAGACTTTTACATGGTGATTGCTATAATATTATGTGGAGTACCTGTATTGGACTTTTCTGCATTTCAGGTTTTTGAGATAGTCCATATTACAGGGGAGACTCTGCCGAAATTTTTCTAGAATAAGTCAAGTAAGTTGAACTTGTTGCAAGTAGAAGTTTACCTTGGAGGACGAATGTTATTAAGGGGGGGAGAATGTTACAGCCCGTAAATTCACGACATCTAGATGGCCTATTCACATGTTGGTTAAGAGTTTTTGAATACCATACATGCTAGGAAAAGGCCCGGGGAAAGACCGGATAAGCGACACGTCCAACAATCGCAAGAGGAGTCTGGCAGACCTCCTCCGCGATGGCCAGAGTGTCACGGAGGCTCACCTCCATGATACACAGTGTCTCACGGAGGATAAGAAATTATACCTAATTTGCCTTTCTTGGTTATTAAAATGGGATGAGCTAGACACCAACTTAGAATTATCACATCACCACTCGTAGAAGTAGTTGTGAAGCTAAGTTTGGTTAAATGATTAGAGGTACGAAAGTCCCTAATCAAGAGCATAAACCCTGCAAACCACATCCACATAATTGAATTGCCCACGAACTAGAATGTCACATCCCCGCTCAACGATGTAGTTGTGAGGCTAGTTTGTGGTTTTTAGAGGCTCGAAAGACCATGAACATGCAATTTTTATTATGTGAGACAACAATTGATAGTTTCATACTTAAACCATTGCAAATAGTATCACATGATTATCCGGATTTAACTCTAGTTACTCCTTGAATGAATTCAGAGTATTTCGTTGACCACATCTAGACTTAATTAAATTTCTCAAAAAAGTCGATAATCAACTCTTGCGGCATTTAATATCACACTTGAACTTGATAGTTAACTGAATTGGTCCAGTCCTTGTGGGTTCGACATCGGGCTCTTATAAAGGGCCACTATATTACTTGTACGACCCGTACACTTGCAGGGCATCAGGCACAGATAGTTTCATTGTGTATTGTGATGCCTGTAGGGTTGGTCTTGGTTGTGTGTTAATGCAGCATGGTAAGGTCATAGAATATGCCTCTAGACAGCTTAAGACTCATGAGAAGAAGTACCCGACGCATGACTTAGAATTGGAAACAGTGATGCTTGTATTGAAGATTTGGAGGCACTACTTGTATGGGGTGCATGTAGATGTATTCACGGATCATAAGAGCCTTCACTGTGTGTTCACTTAGAAGGAGCTTAATTTGCGGCAAAGGAGATGTTTAGAGCTTCTCAAGGACTATGACATGAGTGTCCTTTATCATTCGAGCAAGGCCAATATAGTGGTGGATGCTCTTAGCAGGTTATCTATGGAGAGTGTGTCCCATGTTGACGGTGGGAGAAATGAGCTAGTAAAGGATGTCCATAGGCTTGCTCATTTAGGGGTTTGCCTTGTTTACACGATAGATAGTGGTGTGATTGTTCAAAATGGCTCAGAATCATCATTGGTGACCGAGCTCAAGGCTAGGAAAGATGAGGATCCTATTCTAGTAAAGCTAAAGGAAGTTTTCCAGAATCAGAAGGTGGAGGTCTTCTCCCATGGGGGAGATGGGGTACTTTGTTATCAGGGTCATTAGTGTGTTTCAGGTGTTGATGACTTGAGAGATAAAATGTTGCATGAGGCTCATGGTTCCCTATATTGTATACATCCAGGTTCCACCAAGATGTACCGTGACCTATAGGAAGTCTATTGGTGGAGTGCCATGAAGAGGGACATAGCAGAGTTTGTGGCTAAGTGTTCAAATTATCAGCAAGTGAAAGTCTAGCATGAAAGACCTAGGGTATGTTGCAAGGAATTAATATCCCTATGTGTAAGTGGGAATAAATCAATATGGACTTTATTATAGGGTTGCCTTGCACTCGCCGACAGTATGACTCTATTTGGGTGGTTGTAGACAAGTTGACTAAGGCAGCTCATTTCTTACCATTCAAAACAACCGACTCAGTGGAGGATTATGCCAGATGGTAGATTCGAGAGTTACTTTGGTTTCCCGTAGTGCACTCCATCATATCAGATAGTCGTACTCAGTTTACCTCCCAGTTTTGGAGGTTGTTTCAGAAGGGTCTTGGTACTAAAGACAAGCTTAGCATAACTTTTCACCCGCAGATAGATGCACAAGCTGAGTGAACCATTCAAAATCTTGAGTAGAGCATGTATTATTGACTTCAAAGGTAGTTGGGATGAACATTTACCTCTTATCGAGTTTGTTTACAACAACAGCTACCACTCCAATATTCAGATGGCTTTTTTTTAGGCTCCTTATGGGCGAGATGTGGATCTCCTATCAATTTTTTTTGAGGTAGGTGAAGCTACATTCATAGGGACAGATTTCATTTATGAGGATATAGAGAATGTTTAGGTTATAAGGGAAAGGCTGAAAACAGCTCAGAGTTGTCAAAAGTCCTATGCTGATGTGAGCAAGAGAGAACTGGAGTTTGAAGTTGATGATTGGGTGTTTATGAGGTGTATCCCATGAAGGGTGTGATGAGGTTTGGAAAGAAAGGGAAACTTAGAACTCGATACATTGGCCCCTACAAGATTGTGAGGCATGTTGGCAAGGTGGCCTATGAGTGGGAGCTACCAGTGGAGTTGGCTTCGGTACATCCAGTTTTCCATGTATCATTGCTGAAGAAGTGTGTTGGTTATCCGACTTTGGTTGTCCCCGTGGAGAGAATAGGTGTTAAGGATAACCATAGCTATGAGGAGGTTCCAGTTGAGATCCTTGATCATCAGGTTTAGAAGTTGTGAAACAAGGAAGTGGCTTCGGTGGAGGTTCTGTGGATGAATCAGCTTGTCGAGGGAGCTATGTGGGAAGTCAAAATAGATATGATGGCTAGATACCCGCATCTTTTCCCTTCCGGCTCAGTTTTAGCATGAGGTATTAGTTTCCTCTCTAATATTCTATTCAATTTTGTGTCAAGTTCGTGTCTCTAAGTTCCTTTCATTTTTTCGCATGCATACGTGTTTCATGAATTCAATTAAGTCATGTATCTCAGTCCAAAGTCAGTCACTTCATCAGTTTTTAGCTTTAGTTGTTCAGTTTTGGGATTGTAGTTCTTTCCCCATCCTTCTAATATGCTTATTCTATATTCGAGGACCAATATTCCCAAGGCGGAGATAATGTAACACATCAAAAGTCTTTAAGATAAAATTCAAAAGTATGAACAGAGAAAAAGGAAAATTTGCACCATGCCACGGAATGAGTCGTCTAATCACCCTTCGTTTACCTAATGAGCTGGCAAATCACCTGTCATTTTTAAAGAGCAGAATATCCCTTAACAAGTCGGCAAATGACTCGTCATTTGCCTAAGGAGTCATGAAATGACTCGTGATTTATGGAAATGTTATTTTATCAAATATTCATGATGGATAAAGAAAACGACTTGTCATTTGCCTAACGAGTCATTAAGTGACCTGTCATTTGAGCAGTAGTGGGAAATTCCAGTGTACTTCATAGATTAAATAAACGACTCATTATTTTCCTAAGGAGTCATCAAATGACTCATCATTTTCCTAAGGAGTCGTCAAACGACTCATCATTTTCCTAACGAGTCGACAAATGACTCATTGTTCGCCTAATG
The DNA here is from genome assembly GCA_035772735.1 of Datura wrightii. Lineage (NCBI taxonomy): Eukaryota > Viridiplantae > Streptophyta > Magnoliopsida > Solanales > Solanaceae > Datura > Datura wrightii. The sequence continues at coordinate 3,158,019 of JASDFA010000010.1, read as the reverse complement.
AGTCGTCAAACGACTCATTGTTTCTGGCAGTATGAGATTTTCTGTCGAACCATTAAGGATTTCATAATTTCTAAGATCATAAGTCCTAAACTGCGTCGTTTTAAGCTCCGTTAGGAGGATTTTAAGAGGGTTTAACCTATCCTAATTCATTCAACTCCTATACATGCAAGATTAGAAATTTTCCTTTGAAGATCAAGCTTGAAACCCTCCAATTCTCCTCCAAATCTCTTGGACTTTCAACGACAAGTTGAGAAATAGTTTATCCAAGTATGTAGGGCTATAAATTAGAGTTCCCTTCACTCTCATTCTCAAAATTCTCCTTAATTCTATGAACTCAAGTTTATATCAAAATCCATGATCTTATGGGGGTTTTAACCCAATTTTATGAAATCCTCTATAAAATTATTTATGGGTCGATTCCTTTCAAGTTTCAAAGTATGTTTTATGATTCATGGGCATATTTTATACATATTTTGATTATAAATTCATGATTTCAAATTTTAGAAGATTATGCCAATTATGCAATTTCATGAAAAGTCAAGTTTACGATTCATGATTTCAAGTATGATGAAATATCTACCATGATTGAATGTTTATAAATTATCCATGTATGAATCCATGATTTTCCTTTTGAAGTTGATTTTAAATAAGCATGATGTTAAGACTTGGACAAGCCCACTCATGTTAAGCATGATTTCATGATTTAGCCAAGTCTAATAAGTTTAGTTATATCAAGTTTTGGAGTCAAGACTCCCCGTATGTTAAGATTTAAGTTATGATTTGACATATGATTATATGAGAATTATGCATGTTTTAGGAGTCGTGTCGAGCTCTGAGTAGGCTTGGGGATCCAAATTCTCTAGTCTCATGAACTACGCGCCAACATAGGTATACTTGGGGCCTCTCAAGAGAGCGTTTCCCCCAGCCCAAGGGCCCACCGTGATATCACACATTACTTAATCCTTCATCCTGACAAGTTTTAGGATGGCTCTCCTCCATGTGGGCAAGACGTGGGATCATCATGCGCATTGTGATTGTCGGTTAGGACGAGTCTCCCATTGTTCCTCATGATTTCAGTAATGCATGTACTATAAGATATTATATCATATTTTCATCAAGTTTTATCCAAGGATCGGTTCGTGATCTTTTACCTATAATATCAGATATGGAAAGACATATGTATTTATTTCAGTTTATGTTTAATCATGTTTTTAGATATAAGCATGTAATTCTTACTCCCATAATCTTATGAGTTATGATGATATGATTTATGTTATGCATGTTTCAGTTATACTTATTAAGCCTATTTTACTTAACTTGTATAGTCGGTACATTCCAAGTACTAACGACATACTCTATGTTTTATCAATTTATAGTACAGGCTCAGCCGTTCAGACTCAGTCCTGCCGCTAGCCTGTTTCCAGAGTCCAACCAAGACAACTGTGTTGGTGATTCCTCATCATTTGAGGACCTTCAGTTAGATGATTTTTGTTATTTTCAGTTTTAGACTTGTAGTGAGGTAGGTGGGGTATTGTCCCATCAACTCGTTAGTATGTTAGAGACTTTTAAGACATAATTTATATTTTTAGCTTTGCATTTTGTGTTACAATATTTACGTTACATAGATGTTTTATTATTCTGACTTTCTCTATTTTGGAATTTAGTTTTCTTATTTTCTTATGTTGAGCTTCAATCATCATACTCCTACCATGGGTCTACTTGGAGGCATTTATGGTTCTGGGTTGCGTGTCTAGATTCGGGCCTATATTCGGCTCATGACACTATAGTAGGTGTGTTCTCTAGAAGAAATTACAGTGATAAAAGAAAATATAGACAATCTAGATACAATTATAAAAACTTGACCAACTTGTAAAAAGTTTCAAGTCCTATAACCAGATGACTCAAAAGAGTCAACTTAGAGAAAACGTCTCAAATGAGTTGTGAAAGAGCAAATGACTCAAAGGAGTCATCCAAAGTTCAACAACACATTTTAGTTGTTTACCTTAAAACGACTCATTTGAGTCGTCTCTCCTTGCATGACTAATTTGGGTCATTTGGCTTGAATCTCAAAAAAGAAATTCTCCTGCCTATAAATCATTACTATACCTAGTGTCCATAACTTACATGATAAATGTCAAACAGGAATAATAACAATAGTGAAAGTTCTTCCTCATATTGAACGCTTAATGCATCTCCTTTTTCTTGTTTTTTTCTAGAAAATAAGAGTGATATCTCAAATTCAGAGTCACCAAACAGCGATTGAGGATCATGGGATCCTTACAATTTCTAGATGGACATATACAAACCTTACATGCTTCTCAAACGTGACGATGATTTTTGTATGGTGAAGAAATCATATCCACATGAGTACTACTACAGAATGAGACGTGAATGGAATTATAGATATGATGAATCTCATTGCCTCATTCGTGAACTTGAAGAATAGGGGGCACCTATTCTATGTCGTTTCTCTATGTGGATAGAGAATCAAGATACAGAAGGCTATGAGGTAGCTGTTAAACAAATTCAAAAAAAAGAAAATAGGACACTAGTAACATATTATCGGTACTACATTTTTAGGCTCGCCGAAGAACAAGCCACAACTACTACTCGTACTTTAATGGCTAGAGAATTTCCAAGAGTTTTAGAATATGAACTCTACCAATCGAGGATAAGATGCCAAATGAATGCCCTTATTCCACATTAGCCTCAACTACTAATTGCTCTTTAATGTCTAGAGAACGGGCAAGAGTTTTAGCACACAAACTCTGCCGATCAAAGGATGAGATGCCAAATGAACTCCCTTATTCCACATTTCTTTTATTTCCTTTATTATCACTAGGGACTATGTTTATTGAATTATCATTTATCATACCGATTCTAATTTCCCACCAAATAAATTGAAAAGATTAAACAAACAAAGCAATAGTGAATTTAAATTAACACCATTTATTTATTAAAAATATGAACAACAATAACTGTCACGACCCGAACAGAAGTCCCGACCGGGACACGGAACCTAGAACCACGACTGGCTCCAAGTCGACCCACGACATGAACATAATAGCTAAAGAACATATATCAAGCGAAATCTGATAACTCAAATATGAACAAGCGGAAGTCTGAATACGTATCAACCATACAGAGGCAGCAACGACAAAATAGAAATTCTACATACTTTTTGATAAGCCTCTAATATGTCTGAAAAGTTGATGGGACAACACCTCCAACTAGCTCACTAAAATCTAAAAACTAAAATAACATAACTCAACATCAATTAAAGGTCCTCAAATAATGAGGACTCACCAATGAGAGAAACTGAACTAAGCTGCAGGAAATCTGGCTAGCGGCAGAATTGAGTCTGATCGTTTGAACATGTATCATGAAATGATATAGCATAGAGTAGGAGAGTGGAAGCAAATCCTATAAGATCATCAACTTAAATTGAGACTTGAATTTATGAACTTGAGGAGAAAATTGGGCATGAGAGTAGAAGGAAACACTCATTCATAACCCTACATACCTGGGTAAACTGAATATAAACTTGTCTTTAGAAATTCAAGAAATTCAGTGAAGAAATTGGAGGATTTAAGCTTGATCTTCAATAGTAAACCTCTAAACTTGCATGCATAGGGGTTGAACGAATTATAATAGGTTAAACTCTCTTTATACACTTCTTTCAGGGCTTAAAACAATGTAGTTTAGGATTTAAAAGCTTCGAAATTATAACAATACCCTTACTAATTTCGCGCAAAATTAAACACTGCCAAGAGTAACGACTCACACCACAAGTGTACCTCAATACCACGACTCTTGGTTACAACCCATCATCACCACGATTTCAGCCTAACTTCTGAAGATTCCCAAGGATCAAACCATGACTCGTACTATTGAACAACGGGTCATTGGAGCCAACCGTTACTACTTCTGGCAATTTCTCTGCTCCCTTCCTATGAGTGCAAATCACGACTCGTTGTTCTCCACAATGATTCGTACCATGACCCATATCTTCCAACCTTGACACTCCTGAACCAACCAATGACTCCCTACCACGATTCGTTGTTTGCCAAAATAAGTCGTACCAAGAGTCATACCTTTCATACCTAACACACAAGCAGCTTCCCACGACCCCTAACAACGACTCATTACCTAATCCCACGAGTCGTACCTTGACTCATTGTTACTTGGCTTCCTTTAGAAGATTCTTACCATGAACATTTCCCATGAGTTGTACCTTCTCACCACAACTCGTACCACGAGTCATCCTATGAAAAATTTCCCTCTATTTCTGTTGATCACCTTTCTAATCCCATGGCTAGTCTTAGGAACTTTTAGGGTATTACAATATCTCCTCCTTCAGAACATTCTTCCTTAAATGTGGGTTAAACATACTGAAAAGATGGGGAAAGGAAGTACAATCCCGAATACTAAACGTCTGAAGCTGGAAACTTACGGAGTGACTGACTCTGGACTGAGATACATAACTTTAGTGAATTTATGATGCATACATGCATGCTAGAAAAGGAAAGGAACTGAGAGACATGAACTAGATATGAAACTTAATAGAGTATTAGAGAGGGAACTTATACCTCATGGTGGAACGGAGTTGGAAGGGAATAGATGCGAGTATTTAGCCATCATATCTTATTCAGCCTCCCACCTAGCTCCCTCAATGAGCCGATTCCTCCATAAGACTTTTACTGATGCTACTTCTTTGTTCCTAAACTTCTGAACTTGATGATTAAGGATCTTAAGAGGTACCTCCTTATAGGTAAGACTATCCTTCACACCTATGCTCTCTACCAGAACAACCAAAGTCGGGTCACCAATGAACTTCTTCAATAAAGTTACATGGAAAATTGGATGCCCTGATGCTAACTCCGCTTGTAGCTCCAAATCATAGGCCACCTTGCCAACACGTCTGAAAATCCTATATGGGCCAACATATCTGAACAAGCTTCCCTTTATTTCAGAACCTCATCACTCCCTTCATGGGAGAAACCTTCAAGAACACCCAATCATCAACTTCAAACTCGAGTTCTCTCTGCCTATCATCCGCATATGACTTTTCACGACTCTGGGTTATTTTCAACCTTTCCCTTATAAGCTGAACTTTCTCTATAGCCCCATGGACGAAATCTGACCCTATCAATGTAGATTTTCCTACCTCAAACCAACCAATAGGAGATCTACACCTCCGCCCATAAAGAGCCTCAAACGGAGCCATCTGAATGCTAGAATGGTAACTATTGTTGTAAGTGAACTCAATGAGAGGTAAATAATCATCCCAACTACCTTTGAAGTCAATCACACATGCCCTAAATATATCCTCAAGAGTATGAATAGTCTACTCAGCCTGACCATCGGTCTGCGGGTGAAAAGTTGTGGTAAGCTTGACTTGAGAACCAAGTCCTTTCTGAAATGATCTCCAAAACTGTGAGGTAAACTAAGTACTTCTGTCTGAAATGATGGACAAGGGAATCCCATGCAATCAAACCAACTCTCCAATGTACAATCTAGCATAGTCCTCAGCTGAATTGGTAGTTTTGACCGGTAAGAAATAAGCTGCTTTGATCAACCTGTCTACCGCCATCAAAATTGAGTCATACTGTCGGCAAGTGTGAGGCAACCCTATGATGAAGTTCATATTGATATCTTCCTACTTTCAAGTGCGGATACTGATGTCCTATAACATACCTCTAAGTCTCTGATGCTCCTCTTTCACCTGTTGACAGTTCGGACACTTAGCCACAAACACTGTTATGTCCTTCTTCATGTCATTGCACCAATAGACTTCCCATAGGTCACGGTAAATCTTTGTGGCACCTGGATGTATAGAATATCGAAAACCATGATCCTCATGCAACATCCTTTCTCTCAAATCATTGACACTCAAAACACATAAACAACCCTGATATCGAAGCACACCATCTCTCCCCTTGGGAGAAGACCTCCACCTTCTCATTTTGAACCGCTTCTTTCAACTTCACCAAGCTAGGATCCTGATCATGCCTAGCCTTGACCTAAGTCACCAAAGAAGATTCTGAAGCATTTTGAACAATTATACCACCATCTATTGAATCCAAAAGGAGAACCCCTAATCTTGCAAGCTGATGTACATCCTTCACCAACTCTTTCCTTCCATCATCCATATGAGAAACACTCTCCATGGACAGTCTGCTAAGGGCATCGGCCACTACATTGGCCTTTCCTGGATGATAAAGGACACTCATTAGTCCTTGAGTAGCTCTAGCCATATCCTTTATTGCAAATTCAAGTCCTTCTAGGTGAACACATACTGTAGGCTTTTGTGGGCCGTAAACACATCTACATGGATCCCATACAAGTAGTGTCTCCAAATCTTCAATGCAAACACCACTGCTACCAATTCTAGGTCATGCGTCGGGTAATTCTTCTCATGTGTCTTAAGCATTCTAAAGGCATATACAATGACCTTACCATGCTGCATCAACATGCATCCAAGACCAACCCTAGAGGCATTACAATGCGCATTGAATCCATCCATATCCTTAGGTAGTGTTAATACTTGAGATGAAGTGAGTTGAGCCTTTAACTCCTAATAACTATTCTTATAGGCCTCCGATCACTGAAATTTGACTTTCTTCTGGGTCAACTTAGTCAACGGTGCTACATTAGATGAAAATCATTCAGTAAACCTCCTTTAGTAGCCAGCTAAACCCAAGAAACTCCAGATATCCAAAGGATTAACTAGTCTAGGAAAATTCTTTATAGCTTCTATCTTTTGAGAGTCCACCTGAACATCCTCACTTGACACCACATGGCCCAAAAATGCTATTGAATCCATCCAAAACTCACACTTGCTAAATTAAGCAAACAGTTGGCGATCCTTGAGAGTCTGTAGAATAATCCTCGAATGAGCGGCATGCTTCTCCTCGCTCTGAGAGTATATGAGAATGTCATCTATGAATACAATCACGAACATGTCAAAATATGGCCTGAACACCATGTTCATTAGATCCATGAAAGTTGCAGGTGTATTTGTTAGTCCAAACGACATAACTACAAACTCATAGTGACCATACCAAGTCCGGAAAGTTGTCTCCAGAATGTCTCTCTCCCTAACTCTAAGCTGGTGATAATTGGATTTGAGGTCTATCTTTGAAAAGAACTTAGCACCCTGAAGTTAGTCAAACAAGTCATCAATTCTAGGGAAGGGATACTTGTTCTTTATTGTTACCTTATTCAACTACTGATAGACAATGGAAATACAAAGAGACCCATCCTTCTTTCGATCAAAGAGAACTGGTGCAAGTCACGAGGATTTGCTAGGTCTGATGAAGCCTTTATTGTTGAGATCCTTCAACTGCTCTTTCAACCCCTTTAGCTATCCTGGACCAATTCTATAAGGAGGAATATAAATGCCTTGCATTGGGAAGAAGGTCAATGCCAAAGTGAATATCCCGCTCGGGAGGGACTCTTGGAAAGTCATCTGGGAAAACCTTCAAATACTCATATACAATTGGGACTAACCAAAAATTCGGGGTCTCAGAAGTGGCATCCTTAACTCGAACTATATGGTATATGAAACCTTTGTAAATTATCTTTCTAGCCTTTAGGTAGGAGACGAAGTGACCTAAAGGAACAACTAAACTACCCTTTCATTCTAGGATTGGCTCACCCAAGAATCGAAATTCTACCGTACGGGTTTTGTAATTCATTGAGGCATAACATGCATGCAACCAATCCATACAAAAGATAACATCAAAATGAGTCATGTATAACTCTTAAAAATCGACTGAGGTGTCTTTCTGAAGGACTGTGATAGAGCAATTTCTGTATACCCCTCGAGCTATAACTGAGTCACCTACCGGAGTAGAGACTGAGAAGAGTTCTGATATAATTTCGTGACTGACTCTAAAACTAATAGAAATATAAGGCATCACAAAAGATAAAGTAGCCCCTAGATCTAACAATGCATATACATCAAGATGAAATACTCGCAATATACCAGTGACGATATTTGTAGAGACACCTCCTGCTCTTGACGAGATGAGAGCGCACAAAATCATTCTGACGCTAACCACCGCCTACACTAGTAGAAACAACCTACTGAGGAGGACATCCTTCTGGAGCTGCTGCTAAACTGATAGTCTAGGCATGACCTCTACTGTCGCCCTAAGTAGCTAAAGGATAATCCATGCGCATGCACCCGGATTTCCCACACCCAAAGAAAATATCTGTGTACACCCTGAAAGCTCCTAATGTTTAGTCGATGTATCCATATGTTAGTGAAGAGTGTTAGAGTATGAAGCATGTGAGAAAGGGCCTCGGGGAAAGGTCGAACGAGCATGAAATTGAAGTAGCAACAGAAAAGGCCGTATAGGCTGCAATAGGGCAATGTGTTACGGAACCCCTCCATACATGTTGGGTGCCGTGACACAGACCAGGATTAGAATGATGGGGTCCGTTCCATAGACCCCCTGTCCACTGCCCAATTTTTATATAAATTCAATTTTTTCATTTGATTCAAAGTATAAGACATAAGACCTTCGTCCGGAATAGGAGACCCTGACCATTTTTCATGTAATTTCTTCCAGTTACGCGGCTAAATGCTGTCTAAACTCAAATTAACTTCAGGTATCGAGTTCTAAGACTACAGGGAGCATTATTATAGAGTTATTTTCTCAAAATACGCCCGACAAATTGGACCCAACCACGTAAAAGTTGTCAAAATTGCTCCAAACCGATTCCTGAACGATCACAGGCTTCAAGTAAGTATTTCTCCCTTCTGAACTCTCGAGAAATTATAGGTTTCCAACCAGATTTTATGTAGTTTAATTATAGTTGTTATTAGTATTAAAAGTTATTTTTTTAAGTTGAAGTTGGTATTAAAATTAATCTTTTTTTCCCAATATTACTGATATATTTGTAAAGAGTCGTGGAATACAAGTTGAAACCTATCAATGGTTCAGGAAATGAAAATTGAGGTATGTTAAGGAGAATTCCTTTCGCAAGTTAGTTTCTATAGAATTATAATACAGTTTAATCCTAAGTAAGGAATCCATAATCTCATTGTTGTGCATAACTGTTGTTATTAGCTGAGTTTAGTATTTATGTTTAGTTTGGAATTGACTTTGCCCTATATAGCCTTCCATGACCAACCCAGGGTTACTAGCTGTGTCGTTGCCTGCCAAGGGCTAGATGATGTCGTTCCAAGGAGTGGTATGCCGTCCGAGAAGGACGAAGATAAGGTCCAATGACCTTATATAGTCCATTCCATGGTTGGACTATTTATATGCTGTATCGGCACCACCCCCCCTCCAGTCTGGTACCCGGGGTGCAGATATCAGGAGTCCATTAGCCTCAGACATGGCTATATTTTAGGGGCAGAGGGGGCTCAGTTACAAATTTAGGGGACTGGTAGGACGGCTATAGTTATTAGTTGACTTGTTTTGACCTTGCTAAGGGTAAATAGATTGAAGTGTACTCGCCATGGCTTATGGAGGCCCCAAGTGGGTTATTTTGTGCTGGTTGTACCTTTCGGCTTATGGGGGCTAGGTAAGGTTTTTGTTTGCACTATTTACTAATAGATTAGACAGCAGGAAGTTATGTTATTTAGGTTATACCTCTATCTCTTTCACTCAGTTACTTTTGGTTTCAATTTAAGTTTTGTTCAGTTATTTTCAGTTATTGCCTTACATATTTTATACATATCGTACTGACGCACATCTTGGAGCGTTGCATTAGTTTCCTGCAAGTGCAGATAGATAAGGACGAGGACCTTCCTAGCTTTCATCCAGAATTAGCGATGCAGCCAGCTCCTTTCCTTTAGAGTTGATTAGCTAGAAGGTTTGTTCTTTTGATTATATAGTATGGGTAGGTCGTGGCCCTATCTTGAGAAATATTCTACTCTTAGAGGCTTGCAGATTTACAGATTCCCTGTGGTTAGTTTGTTGTTGGCTGTGTGGGGCCTATATATATTTTATTTAGTGTGATGGTCGTGTGGGGCTTTGTTTAGCTGTTAGATAATGTCCTCGTCGGCTATACTTTAGTTATAGTTGCCTGACTTTCATTTCAGTTGAAACTAGACAACATAGTGGTCTTGTCAGCCCGCATAGGACTCCCTTCTGTTGCTTGTTATTGGGTAGCTATATTCATTTATAGGTGGCTATATAGCTCTGTCGGCCGGAGGCTATATTTACAGCCGAGATATAGCTTTTTTCTTTCTTGAAATTAGGTTTCAGGCATGCACCATATGTGCATAAGCCTAGCCAGGCCAGTCAGATCCCAATGTGGCGCTAGGTGCTAGTCATGCCTCCTAAAGTGGGGCATGAAAAACTTGGTATTAGAGTAGGTCGTATCTTAGGGAGTCTGTAAGCCATGTCGAATAGAGTCTAGTCTATGGATGTTTTGTGCACCACATTCTATAGACAAGAGGTTGCGAGTCATTTTAGGATGGTCACTCTTGTTTCTCTTCAAATAGTGCTATCGAGCTGTGCCGTAAAGCATTGAGTGTCAAAGCATACCATATTCTGCTTGTCTATAAAGAAATGTCGGACATGCGAAGACCACAACTGGCAGGAAGTTGGACATCGCGGCTGGAGAGGGCACTAGTCGGGTGCCCCAGTCAGAGTAAGCCCAATCTGAGGGCAACAAGGAGACTCCATATCGGTCTCCCTAGCATTCTCCGCTCTAACAGGAGCTGATTAGAATGGCAGATGCACAAGCACCACCTCCAGCTTTCTCTACATCGATGCCATTAGATCAGGAGGTTAGGAGTGCTGATTTTATAATAGCTCAGATGATGGCTGCACAATGTCAGCCAGTGGCACCTGTGGTTGCAGAGTCTTCGGGAGGACCTGGTAGTTCGAGGGTCCGAGAGTCGCTTGCTCTGATTCCCTCGTATTTCAAAGGGACAAATCGAGATGAGGACGCTCAAGACTTCTTGAACCAATTTTAGTGTATCTTCAGGGTGATGCATACCACACCTGTGAAGTAAGTTAAGTTAGCGGTATTTTGGTTGTGGGACATAGCAGTGTTATAGTACGAGAGTTGGGAGAGGTCCCAAGGTAGAGATTTCACCCCTCTGACTTGGTCCAGCTTTTTGGAGGCCTTCTTGGGCCATTATTTGCTGCGAGAAATCTAACAGGCCCGGGTAGATTAGTTTTTGCATTTGGAGTAGGGTTCGATGTTTGGTCGGGAGTATGCTATGATATTTTACTCCTTGACCCAATATGCACCGACTTTTGTAGATACCATGCAAAATAGAGTGCACTGATTTATTATTGGGCTATTTCCAGAGTACTTAGAAACTTGTATTACAGCTATGCTGCGAGGGGACATGGATATTGCCCATGTTCAGGAATTTGCTCAAAATATTGAGGGGATTAGGCAGCGGCAACAGGAGATAAAGAGGGAAAATCAGGAGCAGCACCGTTAGGCTGTACCTAGTGAGACTCAAGCGAGTTTCAAGGCGGACCCAGGCCACGACTATCAGGCAGACCACCAAGACCCCCACCTCCATAGTAGCAACAGGGTGGTAGACTAGGCCGTCAGAGGCAGTCAGGACCCGGCGAGAGCTCACGGCCATCGAGTTCGCAGCAGTAGAGAGGGTAAGAGTAGAGTAGACTTACTGTGCTACCTTTCCCTATTTGCAGTCGTCGTACACCTTTGGACAAGAGGGTCACTTGATGAGGGACTGTCCAATCAGGAGACAGAGTGATTGGGACCAACAGGACAGATCTTTAGTAGGTTCACGTGCCCCAGCATCTCCAGCAGTGGGTAGGCCTTCAGCTCCAGCTGGCAGGGGCCGAAGCAGGTAAGGGGCATTAAGTTCAGGCATTGGTTCGGATCACACTTATGCTTTACCGGGGTGATAGGAGTCAGAGTCATCGCTGGATGTTGTGATAGGTATGCTGGACATTTGTTCTCATTCAGTTTATGTTTTGGTAGACCCAGGATCCACCTTGTCTTATGTTATGCCATTAGTGGCCCGGAAGTTTGGTGTAATGCTAGAATTTCTTTAGTGACCCTTTTTAGTGTCAACGCCCATTGGTGATTCTATTATAGCTAAAAGAATCTACCTGGGCTGCACAGTAGAGGTTGTTGGTCGCCAAACTTCGGCAGATTTAGTGGAACTAGAAATGCTTGACTTTGATGCAATTATGGGCATGGATTAGCTAGCACCATGTTATGCCAATGTAGAATGTTGGACCAAAATTGTCCGATTCCACTTTCCAGGGGAAGTAATACGAGAGTCGAAGGACAATGCAGCACTACCAAAAGGTAGGTTTATATCCTATCTTCGGGCGGGAAAGTTGATAGCAAAGGGTTTCATCTATCATATTGTCAGGGTTCAGGATGTTCAAGAAGAATCATCGACTCTTCAGTCCATTCCAGTAATCAATGAATTTCCAGATGTATTCCCAAATGAACTTCCTGGTATTCCCCCAAAATGGGAAATCGATTTTGCTATCGATCTATTACTAGGTATTCAACCTATATCCATCCCTCTGTACCAAATAGCTCCTGTTGAGCTCAGAGAATTGAAGGAAAAGCTGAAAGATCTATTAGATAAGGGCTTTATCAGGCTGAGTACTTCACCATGGGGTGCGCCAGTCTGTTTTTAAGAAAAATGGATGGCTCTCTCCGCATGTGTATAGATTACCGTCAGCTAAATAAAGTCACCATCAAGAATAAATACCCACTTCCCAGGATAGACGACTTGTTTGATCAGTTACAAGGGGAAACATATTTCTCTAAGATCGACATAAGGTCTGGGTATCACCAGGTGCGTGATCGGGAGAGAGATATCCCGAAAATGTCCTTCAGGACCAGGTAAGGCCATTTTAAATTCTTAGTTATGTCCTTCGGGTTGACTAATGCTCCTGCAGTGTTCATGGATCAGATGAACAACATCTTCAGGTCGTGTATGGATTTGTTTGTGATTGTATTCATTGATGATATTCTAGTGTAATCCCGTTCGGAAGCAGAACACTGAGATCATCTGCGAATAGTGCTTTAGATTCTTAGGGATCGTCAGTTGTATGCAAAATGTTCCAAATATGAGTTCTGGCTTAATTTGGTAGCCTTTTTTGGTCACATTATGTTGGATGCTAGTATTCAGGTAGATTCATAGAAGATTTAAGTAGTAAATACCTGGCCCAGACCCACAATTCCTACTGAGGTACGTAGTTTCCTGGTGTTGGCTGGGTATTACAGGAAATTTGTAGAGGGGTTTTATACTTTATCAACACTTTTGACCAAGTTAACTTAGCAAGCAGCTAATTTTCACTGGACTTAAGCGTGTGAATAGAGTTTCCAAGAGATGAAGAGCAGATTGACATCAGTGCCAATACTAGCTTTGCTAGAATGTTCAGAAGGTTATGTAGTGTATTGTGATGCTTCTGGTGTTGGTTTAGGGTGTGCTCTGATGCTACACGGTAAGTTAATTGCTTATGCTTCGAGGCAGCTCAAGAAACATGAAAAGAACTATCCTACTCACGACATAGAGTTAGCGGCAGTAGTTCACGCCTTAAAGATCTGTAGACATAACCTGTATGGGGTGCACGCGAACATTTTTACTGATCATAAGAGACTCCAGTACATTTTCACTCAAAAAGAGTTGAATCTATGGTAGTGTTGATTGTTAGAACTGTTGAAAGATTACGATGTGAATATTTTGTATCATCCAGGAAAGGCCAACATTGTAGTAGATGTGCTTAGTCATAGATTTATGGGGAGTCCAGCATATTTGAAACCCGAAGAACAGGAACTGGCCCGAGAATTTCACAAATTCGCCAGCTTAGCCATCTGAATAGTGGACTGGGGAGACAATGGGGCTACAATTCAAAATACAGCAGTATCGTCCTTGGTAGTGGAGGTAACAAAATGGCAGTATGAAGATCCTCATTTTGCACAACTCAGGGATAAGGTATAATAGGGGAAGTATCAGCTTTTGAAGTAACTGAAGATGGGGTCTTGAGATGTAGGGATCGCCTCTGTGTCCCAGATGTGGTATGACTTCGCTAACAGATCATGGTAGAGGTACATTATTCCCATTATTCTCTTCACCCAGGTTCAACAAAGATGTATCATGACATAAAAGAAATTTACTGGTGGCCGGGAATGAAAAAGGGTGTAGTAGAATTTGTAGCACAATGCCCTAACTGCTTGCAAGTAAAAGCGGAACATCAAACACCCACCAGATTGACACAGGAAATAATGGTACCTATGTGGAAATGGAAAGAGATCAATATGGATTTTGTAATGCGGTTACCCCATACTAGGAGCAGATATGATTCTATTTGGGTGATTGTTGACAGATTAACGAAGTCAGCTCATTTTTTGCTAGTCAAGACTACCTTCTCGGCCGAGGACAATGCTAAATTTTATATCAGAGAAGTAGTTCAATAACACGGTGTCCCAACTTCTATTATTTCTAATGGGGGGCACAAGTCACACCTAGATACTGCCAGTCGTTTAAGAAAGGCTTGGGAGCGCAGGTTAATCTGAATACAATATTCCATCCTCAGACAGATGGGCAGGCAAAACATATAATTTAGATGCTCGAGGATATGTTGCGAGCGTGTGTATTAGACATTGGAGTCAGTTGGGATGAGCAATTACCCCTTATTGAATTTTCTTACAATAACAGTTATCATTCAGCAATCTAGATGGAGCCTTATGAGGCTTTATATAGGCGAAAATGCGGGTTCCCAATTGGTTCGTTTGAGGTCAGAGAATCAGGGTTAATTGGACCAGACATAATCCATCAGTAAGAGGAAAAAGTGAAGCTTATTAGAGAGTGTTTGTTGATAGCTCAAAGCTGCTAGAAATCTTACTCTGATGCATGGCGTAAAAACCTGGAATTCAATGTAGACGACTAGGTATTTCTAAAAGTTTTGCCAATGAAGGGCGAATGGGGTTTGGTAAAAAGGGCAAGCTTAACTTGAGGTTTATTGGGCTGTATCGGATCCTCCGAAGAATAGGCCAGGTGGAATACGAGTTAGATATGCCTCCAGAATTAGAGTTTTTTTACCCGATCTTCCATGTATCGAGGCTGCGGAAGTGTATAGGGGATCCATCCCAAGTTGTGCCAGTTAAGGATGTCCAAATTACTGAGTTGGCCTATGAAGAATTTCTAGTGGCCATATTAGATCGACATGTTCGTAGATTGATAACCAAATACGTCACTTCTGTTAAGGTACTGTGGAGAAGCAAGAATAGAGCAGAGATGACCTGGGAAGCCGAAGACGACATGAGATCCAGATATCCTCATCTGTTCCAGGGTTAGTCCAGTTTATGCAGTTAAGTTAAGGTTGTTGTGCAGCTATTACTTTATGATATATGTTGTTTATACTATTTAGTTGACTACCATTTTGTTGTGAAATACATGATATCGTGTAATGTGAAGTGCTTGTATGGGACTTTTGGGTGTTTCAGGGTTTTCAAATAGTCTATATTACAAGGGAGACTTTGCATCGTGACATGGCCCAAGATTGGCGCATTCTGTGTCGTGACAAGGCCCAGGATTGGCGCAACACGGACCCCCATTCCACTACCCAAGTTTTATATAAGTTCAATTTTCCATTTGATTCAAGGTATAAAACATAAGAACTTCGTCAATAATAGGAGAGCCCCTCCATTTTTCATGTAATTTCTTTCGGTTACGCTGATAAATGTTGTACAAACTTAAATAACTTTAGGTATCTAGTTCTAAGCCTATAGAGAGCATTACTACAAGTTATTTTCTCAAAATATGCCCGACAAATTGAAACCCCGCCATGTAGAAGTTGTCAGAATTGCTCCAAACTGATTCCTAAACGATTACAGGCTTCAAGTAAGTATTTCTTCCTTCTAAATTCTCGAGAAATTATAGGTTTCTAACCGTATTTTACACAGTTGAATTATAGTTTTTATTTGAAAGAGCTGTTGAATACAAGTTGAAACCCGTTAGTGGTTTGGGAAATGACATCGAGGTATGTTAAGGCGAATTCCTTCGGTAGGTTAGTTTCTATAGCATTATAATAAAGTTTGAACCTCAGTAAGGAAGCCAAAAGTCTCGTTGTTGTGAATAGTTGTTGTTGTTGGCTGAGTTCAGTATTAATGTTTAGTTTGGGATTGACTTTGCCCTGTATAGCCTTCCATGACCAACCCAGGGTTACTAGCTGTGTCATTGCCGCCAGGGGCTAGATGATGTTTCTCCAAAGAGCGGTATGCCATCCACGAGGGATGAAGATGAGGTCCAATGAGCTTATACATTACATTCCATGGCTGGACTATTTATATGTTGTATCGGCACTGCACTCCCGTCGAGCCTAGTGCCGAGGGTGCAAATATCAGAAGTCCACTGGACTCAGACACAACTATAGTTCAGGGGATGAGAGGGCTCAGTTGCAGACCCATGGGACTGGTAGGATGGCTATAGTTATTAGTTGACTTGTTTTGACCTTACTAGGGGTATTTTGATTGAAGTGTACTCGCCAGGGCTTATGGGAGCCCCGAGTGGGTTATTTTGTGCTAGTTGTACCTTCCAGCTTATGGGGGCCAGGTAAGGTTTTTGTTTGCACTATTTACTGTTAGATTAGACAATAGGAAGTTAAGTAATTTAGGTTTACCTGTATCTCTTTCACTCAGTTACTTTCGATTTTATTTTAAGTTTTGTTTAGTTATTTTCAGTAATTGCCTTACATATTCAGTACATATTGTATTGACGCCCATCTTGGGGTACTGTATTACTTGCTTGTAGGTTTGGATAGACACGGATCAAGACCTTCCTAACTTTTAGCCAGAATTAGCAGTGCAGTCGGCTCCTCTCCTCCAGAGCTGATTAGCTAGAAGGTTTGTTCTTTTGACTTTATAGTGTGGGTAGGTCAGGGCCCTGTCTTGACCAATATTCTACTCTTAGAGGCTTGCAGATTTATAGATTCCCTATGGTTAGTTTGTTGTTGGTTGTTTGGGGCCTATATATGTTTTATTTTGTGTGATGGTCGTGTGGGGCCTTGTTTAGTTGTTAGATAGTGTCCTTGTCGGCTATAGTTTAGTTATAGTTGCCAGATTTTCATTTCACTTGAAACTAGACAACATAGTGGTATTGTCAGCCCGCATAGGACTCCCTTATGTTGCTTGTTGTTGGGTTGCTGTTTTCATTTACAGGTGGCTATATGGCGCTATCGGCCGGAGGCTGTATTTACAGCTAAGATATAGCCCGTTGCTTTCTTGAAATTAGGTTGCAGGCATGCACCAGATGTGCATAAGCCTAGCCAGGCCAGTCAGATCCCAGTGCAGCGCAAGGTGTCAGTCATGCCTCCCAAGGTGGGGCGTGACAATCTAATTTGACTAGGCACTCTCTTATGTGGTTTTTACCATATTTTCCGTAGACTTTAATGGTGCACTCTACCGGTGTGTCCCTCTATCCCATTAAAGCTAATGCCCTACTTCTCTGATCACCTCGAGGTCTAAATGGAATGCTGGCTGATGACGGCGCTGGGGCCGATGAACTCTTGTAGGACTGTTCATGTTGTTCCCTACTAGACCTTTGTTAGGAGAACTCAAAACTACCCATCCTAGCCCTCTTGGCCTCTCTCTCCCTTTCCTTCATCTGATCTGCCTCTATATGCTGGGCGTATATTACCAATCGAGAGAAATCTAGATCACTATTCTGCATTGCGGTCCTACACTCGACCAACAAATTTGACACTCCATAAAAAGTTCTATTCATACGAGCTCTCAGATCCACAACCGTCTCCAGCACATACTTGGACAGCCGAGTGAACTCCATGGCGTACTCATGCACAGTCATATTTTTCTACCTCAAGTTGACAAACTCCGCCGGCTTTGCTTCCCTCAAATCCCTAGGGAGAATTTGTCTAAGAAGGCAGACATGAACTCATCCCAGCTCCCAAGAATTATGCCCACTGCTCTACCATCCTTCCACTGATGATACCAAATATAATCAACCCCCCTTCAGCTGATAGGAGGCTAAGTCTGTGCTCTCTTCTCCTGTTTCTCCCATAATCTGGGTGATCTTCTGTATCTCCTCAAGAAACTCATGCGGGTCCTCATCCACATTCGACCCTAGAAACTCAGGTGGATCCATCCTGAGAAAGTCCCAAACACGAGCCACCGCTGCGTTCCCATTCTGAGGGACATAGGCCACCACATGCTAGTTAACCTTAGTGGTCAAAGCCTGAGCCAACATATGAAAAGCCGCTCCAAACTCAACATGAGAGACCTACTCGGGCAAAGGACCTACTGGTGCTGGCGGGGCTTACTGGTACCTATCTCCATTGACATTTTCATGGCGATTTTAATTTCCGTTCCTTCAACCATTTACTTGGAATGGAGGAGTGATTCTACAAATGTGTATAGCGCGATATAGAAGGATAGAGAGATACTTCATCGCACGACATAGATCATAAAAGAAGGGAAAATTCCTAATACGTATTATAGCCTCTTCCCCATATGTGGCGCACTTCTCATCCATGGGAAATACTTTACTCAACGTGGTTTTCAGACACCGTAGGACACTCTAAAGCTTTTCTCTGATACAAAGTTTGTCACGACCCGAACATAGGTCCGAATCAAGACACGAAATCTAGAAACACAAATGGCTCCAAGTCGACCCATGGCATGAACATGATAACTAAAGAACATATCTCAATTTAAATCTTATAACTAAAACATAATAAAGAGAAGTCTGAATATGTATAAACCATATAGAGTCAACACTGACAAAGATGAAATTCTACATACTGTCTGATACGCCTTTAACATGTCTAAAGAGTTGATGAGACAACACCGCCAAATAGCTCACTATAATCTAAAAACTGAAATAACATAATTCAACATCAACTGAATGTCGTCAAATTTTGAGGATTCACCAACGAGAGAAACTGAACTAAGCTGCGGGAAATCTAGATAGCAACAGAACTGAGTCTGGTCGTCTGAACATGTATCATGAAATGATACAGCATAGAGAAGTGGTCCGCACTTAGAATGTACTGAGAATTCAATGAAAGTAAAACATGCTGAGTAAGTATAAACGAAAATCATGCATATAAACACAAATCATAAGATCATGAGAGTAAGAACTGCATACTGATATCTGAAAACATATATAGTTAGAAACTAAATCTTATATATGAATAGAATGACCCAAAGCTAGAAATAATATCATATGGCTTACCATAGATGAAATCATGAGTAAAATCTTATAAACTGATCATTAGATCAAACCTGCTGAAAATATAATATCATAAGTCATAAATATGCATAACTGAAATCATGAGGAATAAAGGGAGGAATCGTCTTAACCGATACTATCATGATAGAGATTATATAATTCCCCAACTATCTCACTCAAATGGGCAGAGTCGTTCTAAGCTTGTCAAGGCAAGGAATGATAGTTGGCGTGATATAACTAATAAGGACTCGTAGGGTTAACCGTGAATATATACATATGGTGGCACATAGTTCTGAGACCTCAGAGTTTACTTAAACTTTGGGCCTACTCGATGCTAGACACTACTCCCAAAAATATGCACATGCAGGCTCATATAATTATCATGAAATCATACATGAAGTTAATGGGCTAGTTAAATCGTAATATACATATCATACTAAAAATACATGACTAGCCATGAAATAAAAGTCCGTGAGTCAGCCAAAATGATAAACTCATAAATCATGAAGAACATACATGCTTAGGAAAATCACAATACTTGAAATAGACTTCATTAGCCAAAATGATATATTCATACATGGGTAATTCATAAACTTTCATAAAACTTACATAATTGGGCATAAATTTTGAGAACTTGATAGAATGAGATTTATAATCAAAATAAGTATAAAATCTTCCTATGTATCTTAAAATATACTTTGACACATAAAGGAAAGTAACCCATAACAATTCATAGAGAGTTTCATGAAATTGGGCTAAAACCTCATAAGATTATCAACATAAATTGAGACTTAAATTTATGAACTTGAGGAGAAATTTGGGCATGAGAGTGGAAGGAAATTCTCATTCATAGCCTTACATACCTGGGAAAACTGAATCTACACTTGTCTTTGGAAGTCCAAGAGATTTGGAGAAGAAATTGGAGGATTTAAACTTGATCTTCAATAGAAAACCTCTAAGTGTGCATGCATGGGGACTGAATGAATTAGAATAGGTTTAACTCCCTTAGTACGCTTCTTTCCAAGCATAAAACGATGTAGTTTAGGGCTTAGGAGCTTAGGAATTACGAAAACACCCTTACTAATTTCGCAGAAATTTAACCACTGTCAGGAGTAACGATTCACACCACGTGTCATACCTCAATTCTACGAGTCATGGTTATCTCCCTTCGTCACCACTGTTTTTCCCTGACTTCTGAAGTTTCCCAAGAATTCAAACCACGAATCGTACCATCAAATGACGGGTCAGTGGACTCGTCCATTACCACTTTTGCCAATTTCTCTGCCCCCTTCCTACTAGTGCAAACCACCACTTGTTGTTCCACATAATGAGTCATACCATGACCTACACCTTCAAACCTTGACACTCCTAAACTAACCAATGGCTCCCTAACCGGATCTATTGTTTGCCAGAATGAGTTGTACCAAGAGTCGTACCTTCCATATCTGACACGCTAGCAGATTCCCATGATCGCTAACAATGACTCGTTATATGATCCTACAAGTCGTACCTTGGCTCGTTGTTACTGGGCTTCCTTTAGAAGATTCTGACCACGAAGACTTTCCATAAGTCGGACCTTGTCACCACAACTCGCACCATGAGTCCTCCTGTGAAAATTTTCCCTCTTTTTCTGTTGATCACCTTTATAATCCCGTGACTAGTCTTAGAAACTTTTGGGGTGTTACAATAAGATTGTCTTAAAGACATTCACCTCCCACTAGAATATGACATGCATCACTCTCAAGGTCACATAGGACATCATATCTTTGTGTGACCTGTTTCTCTACAAATACCAAACTTTATAACCATATGAGTAAGAGAAATGTCCATATTATTCCTAATTCGGTTGCGTCCTTGCACCTCAGATGTCCACATATATTCTATGTTTGCAATTAAATAACGTGGGTTAGATGGCGAATGCGCCTCATCACTTTGAGGGGGAGGGGGAATTTACCGCTATATGTTTGTTTGTACAACATGGTAATATAGTACTTGATAACAAAGTTGCACACCCCAACTTAGGGCCTAGGCAGGAACGACACCCAATGCCATTGCTGGACCAAGTGTACCTCATAAACATTGCATTGGATACCACTGACTTTGATGTAACTCACTGGCATCCACCTTCAAAGTATATTCAACACTAATATTGGCCCTTTGGCTTATGGTCATCTTCTTCTTAGCAAGCATTTCTAAAATTCATAGTCTCAGATGAGTTAAATTCAATCCTGAGAGTCTACTCTACAACACGATCTAGAGTATGAAAGAAGTGTAGCATCATTAAATGTCCTGCAGCCTCCCAATTATAAATATGAAAGACTTCACACTCATAATTAAGATACTACCAGAGACGACTTCATAGAATCCCTAGGATACTTGAACTTAGTGCTCTTATATTAAGTTTGTCATGCACGACCTAAGGCCTAGGCGAAATTGAAAATCGATCCATTGTTGGCCAGAGTGTACCTCATAAAAATCGAATGGGACATAAAGTAGTAAATATAACATGAGAGGAACATGGATAATAAAAAGTTGTGAGAAATATAGGCCACACATAAGGGATAATAATAAGCCTTTTCATAAGATCACCATTTTTTAATATAGAAATGACATAAAGGTCCAAAACAGAGTACGGTGAAGACATACTGGACTGATCAATCTATGAAGCCTCTACTAAAACATGACTATTTGATTTATAGGTTCAAGGTCCTGACATACCTCTAGAAAAATTAACAAAAGTTAAGTAAGGCAATTGCCCCAAGAGTGAGTGGGGTTCATCAAAAGATGAAATGTAGGGACCTTAATACATTGCTTGACTGAACATCTCAGTACCCGAGTCTTAGTTATTAAAAAATGTAGCGTTCCCAACAAGAGCAGTGTACAACATATGGATTTGTACTGTATGTAAAGTGGCAGAATGAAACATGAAGAAGAGATGAAGTAGGCGGACAGTTCATGAAAATCATAGTCATATCACGTGAAAATTATAGAGATTATAAAGGTTTTGAATCACGCAATTTTCCCCTTAAAATTCTTAGTTCATCAAATAACCAATATACTGAAGGAGTTCATGATATAATAAACATAATCTACTATGTAAAAGATGGAGTCTGATCTCGGCCCGATCAGCTAAACCATCATCTACCTTGCTGAGTAGGTGAGATTTCATCCACTTTTGGGAATAGCATTGGGATGCATCCAACCAATCAACACGCTCCACACCTCTATTCGGAAAACATAGTTTCAAGAACTTATATTAATATACTTATGCCTTCTCGATTAATAACTTACTCCCTTTAATATAATAATCATGAAGTAGCTCATAGGCTCATAGTCATAGTCATACTATTATTTTAAGAGTTCACAATTCATAATTCAGGATTTCATCTGAAGAGCTCATAATCATACACAATATTTTTACTTAGAAAGCTCAAAATCATAAACCATAAATTATGCTTTTATTTAAAAGCTCATAATCATAGTAGAAATTCATATGCCATAGCTATCATACATAGATATGTGTCATATTTCTTGATAAGGGTCATAAAAATATCTCAAATTATTTAATCAAGATTCCACATTTTTTACTAAAAAGGCAAGATCATAATTAAATAATACTTTCATGAATAAACACGGAAAAATTCGTAAAATGGATCATGCAAGAATTCAAGCAACTTATAGGGATTCATGAAATTCATAAGGAAAACCATAAGGGTTCCTAAACTTAAGGTGAAAACCTTGTCAAAACATGGAGAAATCTTGTATGAGATAGAAGGAGAGTTTGTGGGGAAGAGAAGAACATAATGTCCCGCACATGAAATTTCCTTACATAACTTATTTTCACTTAAAAATAGAAGAAAAATAAGTTCAAGCTTGAGGAAGGGCTGCAGTATCCACCTAGAGCTTAAGAGTGGTTTTTCCTTGAAACCCCAGGTGTTTAGGAAATAAAGATTAAAATTATTTGCATGCACGAATAAGAAAAAACATGGAAATTATCTTGGTAGAAGCTTACCTTTAAGTGGAAGGACTTGGAGAAAGGAGGAGATCGATCTAATACTTGATAGATGAGAAATAATGACGAAAAGGTAGACTCCCTTACTTAAATAACTATTGAAGTCGGAAAACTTAAGGAGGGCCTGGGCACTATTACGGACTATAAAATTCACTTACGATCCATAGTTTAGGCCGTGGATCACTTCTAAGGATACAAGTTTCCACTTACGGTACCAAATACGGACCATGGAATCCATCTGTTGTTTGTAGATTGAATTGTTTGTCTATTTGGGAAAATTCTAACTCTCTGAAGTTCTATCTACAATGCCAAATATGATTCATAGAATGCATCTGTGATTCGTAAGTCAGACAGTCTGTTGTTTCTAGCTTTTTCTTATTCTCTAAGTTTCATTTCCAATGAGAAGCACATCCTGTAGATTCGACACGATATTGAGCCATAAATCCATACATAGTAACTCAAAAATTAAGTCTCGCTTCCTACTTTTGCACATGGTACTGTGGAATCCACATACAGTCATATGTCACTTATAGTTCCTGCATAGGTAGTTTTTTGGAATTCTAAATTTTTATAATTTCAACTCTAAGGTACTTTCATGCCTGGGTAAAGGGATCATACACCAATACTCCATTAATTTCATAAATGAAAATATCCCCACGGTTGGGAACAAGTTACTTCCATGTTAAGATCGAAAATTTCTTCTAAAGGTATGCGGTGTTACACATAGGATTTAGACTCAATGCCATGGATGTCACAAAATTTAATGACATGTGAGCATGACATATGATAGTTTTTCCATTTTCCGTAAGAATATTTCTATTCCTCTGTGCTTACGTTGTGGACATTTTGGCCTTTACCAAAATGAGCAAAAGTAGGAATCTCAAAACCCCATATGCAGTACTGTATTTCATCATGTCAGTGTGCAATTAGGCTCTTTTCCAATTATCAAGGAACTTTTTTTTTTAACTTCGAGTGGCTAAGTTATTTATTTTCTAACAACACTACAACAAGAGTGTTTCTCTCAAAAAAATGATCAACTAGGGTTTTAAACGTCATGTGAATCATGGAAATCACCGGAAGACCTAAATCATCGTGTTATACCCCAAGAATTCACGAATCATACCCGAAAGTGAATCAGGAGAAAAACTGGAAAATGTTGCAGTAGTTGCAAAATGGGTCACTTGACGACTCGTGAGGAGGCATAACGAGTCATCAAGTGGCTCGTGGGGAAGGCCTGAGATGTTGTAGGACGCAAGGTCCTCATGGAGGATGTGAGAACTTGTGGTCAGTCACTATGAGTCGTCAAGTCTGCCGTTGGTTGGTCCCGGGGAAGATAGCAAGGCTTATCCAGTAAACCTGACGGGTGGCATCCAACGACTCGTCATCAGTCCTAACGACCCGTTAGATTAGCCGTTACTAAGCTAGTGGAAACTTCTTGAGTGATGAGGTAGTGTACTTGACGGGTGACCCAAAGGATCGTGAGCCCTAGTAACGAGTCGTCAGGTCGTCCATTAGGACCCCTTGACAGTTATTTTCAGCAATTTCAGTAAGGGCTTTTTCGTAATTCCTAATTTGTAAGGGCCTATACTACGTCGTTTTGAGCTCGTAATAGAGGGTTTTAAGATGAGATAAACCCATCTAGGCCAGTTTCTTCATGCATGCAAGGGTGAGAGCTTGAAAGGGAGAAAGTGAAAAGAAATTCAAGGATTCAAAGGGAAATTTCAGCTGGGTAATTAGGAAGAGATAGGATTGTTCAATCCCAGGTATGTAAGGCTATGAGTGGGTGCTTTCTTCCAAACCCATGCCCATTCCCTATCAAATTGTGATTTATTTGTGATGATCAAGTGTGAGTTTTCATTCAATTGCATGAATCTTACATTCCTACTCATGGGTATGATTGATTGAGTTGATATTGATGATCTACTGAGCTTGGGTGAATTCAAACTTAATTTCTTTTACAAAATTGATTTAAAAAAATTTAATCTAAAAAGCCCATGTGTGGGGAGTTCATAATAGGATGTGATGATGATGGAACAGATTATGAAAAGCATGTTTCCAAACTTACCCATGATTTTGATAATGTTTTCAAAGAAGATTGAATTGACCCGAGTATAATGAAGCTTTGGGTAGTGCCCAATGTTGAGTATGGATGATGATTCTCTTGAATTGATTTTATTACTTGTTTTGGAGTGAAATCTCCCAAATTATAATGTTTTCAAATGAATTTAATGGGTTCAAGCATGATAAGATTTTGGGCAAGGTCCCTATGTTGATGATAATGAAGTGATATTTCTAAAGTAGCCTTACCACATGATTTTGGAGTTAAGCCTCCCACTAATCGTGAGCTTGTGGTATGTATCATAATAAGGATTCTCATATGTATGAATTTCATAATCGAGATGTATGTTTTCATTAAGCTTCAATTAACATGATGTTGAGTCTAAGAATGATTCTATTTTAAGCTTTGTCGAGATGACATTGTTGAGCTTCATATTTATATGATGTCTTATGCATGCCTGATTTCATAATGAGCTTTGTCAATAGAAAATGTTGATCTTCGTTTCACACGATGTTGAGTTCATGCATGACCTCATGTTGAGCTTCATCACTAGACGATGTTGAGCTTCATATTTATATAATGTAGAGCATTGCATGTTTTGGGAGAAGAGTCTAGCACCGAGCGGGCTTAGGGTCGACTACCCTATGCCACAGAACTACGCGCTAACATTGGTAGATTCTATTAAATTATTGGGACCTCCCTTGTGAGCCATCCTCCGCCCGATTGGCCCTTTGAGCTTGATAGCGATATCATGGTAGCGTCCCTAGCCCTGACAAGGTTTTGGAGGGCTCTGCCCACTTGAATGTAATAGTTAGGACCACGTAAGTTCTATCATGGTATGTTTGTTAAGTGACGAGTCTCCTATTGCCTATACCATTTGAATTTGCATATCTATTACTCATGATGATTTTCTTATGCATGCATGTTGGTAAAGCAAGGTTTGACTCATTGTCCAGCTTTTGATATAAATGTTGTGATCTAGCTTTGAGTCATTTGAGTTATCCATGATGTTCTAAAAAGCCATGCATGAGCACGTTATGATAAAGTTCAATTTCAGAATTTATGCATGTGTTCCTCTACTTACTCTCAAAGTTTATTATATATATGTATGACTGGATTTAGATGATTTTATATTAATGTTGTTTTACCTACCTTGCATACTCAGTACATTCCGCGTATTGACCGCATACCTTCTATGATACATCATTTCATGATGAAGGATCGAGTTCTCAGGTTCAGCCCCATTCGTAGCTGCCTATCAGAGTTAGCATTTGCTTCTTGGTGAGTCCTCATCCTCCGAGGAATAGACTTTCAATTATTTTGAGCATACTTTCAGTTTCAATATTTCTGAGCAAGTTGGGGGTGTTGTCCCATCAACTCATCTAGATTAGAGGCTATTCATACTTAGACATGTATTCAGCTTTAGATGTTTATTCTGTTGTTATGCTAAGTTAGACTTCTACTGAGTTTATATTTATGTTTCCTTTATGTTTATTGAATAAGATATCGAATTCTTATTCCATGGGTTGACTAGGGGTCTCTCGGGGTCCCTTGTCCCATGTCTATGATTCGGGTCCCCTCTCGAGTCGTGCCAAACTTGGTATCAGAGCAATAGGTTTGAAGTGTCCTAGGGAGTCTGAAAGCCGCGTTAAGTAGAGTATTTTTCATGGGTGTGAAGCGTGCCACACTTATGATGAAGAGGCTACGAAATGTTTTAGGAATTGTTCCCATCTTTCATGATCTAGGTCGTACGATGAAGAGTCTTTATATCCCTCTAATTTGTGCTATTCTCGATTGTAGAGTCATGGCTCCTTAAAGGATGAATTGTAGAAGAACTAGAGATGGTGAAGGCCACGAGGATGGCATGGGTCGTGGGCATCATCAAGTCCCACTAGTTCAGGAGCCTCAGGCACTGGAGCCAGCCGCTCACGCTGTGTTTCGGGCTGCTATCCAGATGCTTGCGCAGGCCTTGATCGCTCAGGTCAATCAGTAAGCTGTTGCGCATGTTCCACATAATGGCAATGCAGCGGCGGCTCGAGTCAGGGACTTCTTGAGGATGAACCCACCGGAGTTTCTAGGGTCCAAGGTAGATGAGGACCCACATGAGTTCGTGGATAAGATAGTCAAGATCACCTAGGTTATGGGGGTGAGTAGTGTTGAGTGCACGGAGTTGGCCTCCTACTAGCTGAAGGGGGTTCCACATATCTGGTTCCATCAATGGAAAGAAAGTAGGGTCACCGGAGCAGGCCCGGTCACTTGGGAGGAGTTTCAGGTTGCATTCCTCGATCGATTCTTCCCTTGGGAGATGAGGGAGTTGAAAGAAGCTGAGGTCGTGAATCTGAAGAAAGGGAGGATGACAGTTTTAGAGTATTCCATTAAGTTCACTCGCCTGTCGAAGTACGCTCCTGAGTTACTGGCTGACTAGAGGGCGCGAGTGAGCAGGTTTGTGCATGGGATAGCAGGTTACTTGGATAAGGAATGCAGGATTGCTATGCTCCATCAAGATATGGACTTCCCTCAGATGGTTTTGTACGCCCAGCAGATGGAGGCGGCACATTCGAGAGAGAGAGAGAGGCCAAGAGTGCAAGGACTGAGGGCTACAGATTTTCCACCGGTAGTGGGCACCGTCAGTAGACCCACCAGAGATCATCCACCCCAACTTTATTAGCCTTGAGTGTTCCATCTAGGCCGGGGCATGATCAGAGAGGACGAGCATCAGGATCCAGGGTTCAGAGCAGCAGGCCAATAGATTCAGGTGTTCCAGCCTGTCGCAGATGTGGCTGAGGGCATACAAGCCAGTTCTTGGCAGGGTCAGGTGTGTGTTTCGGGTGCAGGCAACCCCGACACATGCTTAAAGATTGTTCAGCGGCAAGACAGGATCAGGTTGGGGGCCATGGACCAACTTCTAGTTCAGCGCCCCCCCCCCCCTCGCTCAGCATATCAGGGGGCATCTGCCAGTGCAGCTGGGGGTCAACGTCAGAACATATTCTATTCCCAAGAATCCCGTCAGGAGTGGGAGGTCTCCCAGAACGTGGTTACTGGTATGTTACGAGTCTCCCATATTGATGTTTATGCATTGTTAGATCTAGGGGCCACCTTATCCTTTGTGACACCTTATGTAGCCAGTAGATTCGGAGTCAGTCCAGATGTCTTGTCAGAATTCTTCTTAGTTTCTACTCCAGTAGGTGACTCAGTTATAGCTAGACGGGTGTTTAGAGATTTCCCGGTCTTTGTTCTCCATAAGGTCACCTCAGCAAATCTGATAGAGTTATCCATGACTAATTTCAATGTTATTCTCAGCATGGATTGGTTGTATGCTTGTTATGCTCCCATTAATTGTAGGACCCGATCAGTAGAGTTCAAGTCTCGGGTGAGCCAGTCTTAGAATGGAAGGGTAGTTCAGCTGTGCCTATAGGTCGATTTGTTTTCTACCTCAAGGCCAGGAAGATATTTTCTAAGGGTTGCATGCATCATCTAGTTAGGGTTAAGGACATGGAGTCCAAAACCCCGACCATCCAGTCAGTCCCAGTAGTAAGTGAGTATCCAGAGGTCTTTCCTGATGATTTGCTAGGTATTCCTCCCAAGCGGGAGATTGATTTCGGTATTGACCTCCTTTCCAATATGCAGCCGATATCTATTCCACCCCATAGGATGGCTCCAGCCGAGCTAAAGGAGTTGAAGGATCATTTAAAGAATTTTCTATATAATGGTTTCATTATACTGAGCCAGTCTACATGGGGTGCACCAGTATTATTTGTTCGGAAGAAAGATGGTTCCCTTCGTATGTGCATTGATTATAGACAGTTGAACAAAGTCACTATTAAGAATAGGTATCCCTTACCCAGTATCGATGATTTGTTCTATCAACTTCAGGGTGCAAAGTGTTTCTCGAAGATAGATCTCTCATCTGGGTATCATCGGCTCAATGTTCAAGGCAGTGATATCTCAAAGACGACATTCAGAACACAATATGGTCATTATGAGTTTGTAGTTATATCTTTTGGACTAACAAATGCTCCTGCAACTTTTATCGACTTGATGAACAGGGTATTCAAGCCATATTTGGATATGTTCGTGATCATGTTCATTGATGACATCTTGGTATACTCGCGTAGCGAGGAGGAGCATGCCGCTGACTTGAGAGTAGTTCTTCAGACCCTAAAGGACCGCCAATTGTATGTAACGTTCAGCAAGTGTGAGTTTTTGTTGGACTCCATGGCATTCTTGGGCCATGTAGTGTCTAGCGAAGGCATAAAGGCAGACTCGCAGAAAATCGAGGCGGTGAAGAATTGGCCCAGACCAGTGAATCCTTCGGATATTCAGAGTTTCTTAGGCTTAGCTGGTTACTATCGGAGCTTTGTTGAGGGTTTCTCAACCATTGCAATTCCTTTGACTAAATTAACTCAGAAGAAGGTGAAGTTCCAGTGGTCGGAGGCTTGTGAGAAAAGCTTCCAAGAGTTGAGGGCTTGACTTACCTCAGCACCAGTCTTGACCCTACCCGAGGGTAATGATGGTTTCCTGGTGTATTGTGATGCTTCATGAGATGGACTTGGGTGTGTGTTGATGCAGTGTGGGAGGTGATAACTTATGCCTTTTGATAGCTAAAAGTGCATGAAAAGAATTATCCAACCCATGATCTTGAATTGGCTGCGGTGGTGTTCGTGTTGAATATATGGCGGCATTACTTGTACGGGGTCCACGTGGATGTATTTACGGACTACAAGAGTATGCAATATGTATTCACACAGTAGGATCTAAATCTGCGGCAAATGAGGTGGTTGGAGTTACTTAAGGATTATGACATGAGTTTCCTTTACCACCCAGGCAAAGCTAACGTGGTTGCGGATGCGCTTAGTAGACTCTCAATGGGGAGTGTGTCCCATGTGTATGGGGGAAAGAAGGAATTGGTGAAAGATGTTCACCGACTTGTGAGACTGGGAGTAGATTGCTCGATTCGAACGATGGCGGTGTCGTTGTGCATAACAGGTCGGAATCATCTCTTGGTAGTTGACGTTAAATCCAGGCAAGATGAGGATCAAATATTGAGGAAGCTGAAGGAGGTGGTGCGGAATCAGAGAGTGGAGGTTTTCTCCCAAGGGGGAGATGGTGTGCTACGATACCAGGGTCAACTATATGTTCTGGACGTCGATAATTTGAGAATTTGGATATTTCATGAGGCACATGGTTCTAGATATTCTATTCTTCTAGGATCCACAAAAATTTATCGGAATTTGCGAGAAATCTATTGGTGGGATGGTATGAAAAGGGATATTGCGGAATTCGTTGCGAAATGTCCCAACTGTCAGCAAGTGAAAGCCAAGCATCAAAGGCCTAAAGGTGTACTTTAGGATATTTCCATTCCCACTTGGAAGTGGGAGGAAATCAATATGGACTTCATTACAGGTCTACCTCGTACTCGCCGACAATACGACTCAATTTGGGTTATGGTGGACAGGTCGAACAAGGCTGCACACTTCTTACCAATCAAGACCATGGATTCTATAGACGATTATGCTAAGTTGAATATTCGTGAGTTGGTTAGGCTTCATGGAGTGCCCTTGACTATTATTTCGGATCGAGGAACTCAGGTTACTTCTCAATTCTGGCGTTCTCTTCCAAAAGGGCTCGGGACTCAGGTTAAGCTAAGCAAAACATTTCACCCTCAAAACGAATGGCCAAGCAGAACGAACCATTCAGACTCTTGAGGATATGTTGAGGGCATGTGTGATGGACTTCAAAGGTAGTTGGCATGATCATTTGCCCTTGATCGAGTTTGCTTATAATAATAGTTACCACTCTAGTATCCAGATGGCCCTGTTTGAGGCTCTCTACGAGCGAAGGTTTAGATCTCCCATCGGATGGTTCGAGGTAGGTGAGGCAGCCATGATAGGTCCAGATTGAGTGCATGAGGCGATGGTGAAGGTTCGGTTGATAAGGGATGGGCTGAAAACTGCTCAGAGTCATCAAAAATCTTATGCTGATATGAGAAAAAGGGAATTGGAGTTTGACGTTGATAACTGGGTGTTTCTAAAGGTATCTCCCATGAAGGGAGTCATGCTTTTCGGAAAGAAAGGTAAACTCAGTCCCCGTTATGTTGGTCCGTACTGGGTTGTGAGAAGAGTTGGTAAGGTGGAATATGAGTTGGACTTTCCTTCAGAATTTGCTTTAGTTCATCCCATGTTCCATGTATCGCTTTTAAAAAAGTGCTTGGGTGATCCAACCTTGGTGGTTTTGACAGAAAGCATTGGTGTAAAAGACAGCCTACGTTATGAAGAAATTCCAATTGAAATTTTGGATCGTCAAGTTCGAAGATTGAGGAACAAAGAGGTAGCTTCAGTTAAGGTTTTATGGAGGAATCAACATGTTGAAGGAGCTACATGGGAGGCCGAAGCAGATATTATAGCTAAATACCCCCATTTGTTCCCTACCGACTCAGTTTCAGTTTGGGTATCAAATTTCTTCCCTAACCTTTTGTTCAGTTTTCATGTTCTATGCATGCGAATGAGTTTGTTTTGTGCTATGAAATATTTATGTGATATCTGAACTCTGACCAGCCATGCGGTTCTCTTTGGGGGTAGTCGTTCCGTCAATTTTCGACTTGAAAAAAAATCAATGATTTACATCTATATATATATATATATATGGCGATTGTTGTTTCTGGGTTTTCTTCTTGTTTTTAACATCCGAGGATGAATTTTTTCAAGGGGGAGATATTGTTATACCCCGAGAATTCAAGAATCAAACCCGAGAGTGAATCAGGAGAAAAATTGGAAAATGTTGCAGCGGTTGAAGAACGGGTCACTTGATGACTCGTGAGGAGGCATAACGAGTCGTCAGGTGGCTCATGGGGAAGGCCTGAGATGTTTGAGGACTAGAGGTCCTAACGGGGGATGTAACGACTCGTGGTCAGTCACCAAGAGCCGTCAAGTCAGTTGTTGGGGAGTCTCGGGGAAGTTAGCAAGGTTTATCCAGTGAACCTGACGGGTGGCATCCAATGACTTGTCGTCAGGCCTAACGACCCGTTAGGTTAGCCGTTACCAAGCTAGTGGAAACTTCTTGAATGATGAGGCAATGTAGTTAACGGGTGACCCAATGGATCGTGAGCCCTAGTAACGAGTCGTCAGGTCGTCCGTTAGGACCCCCTGACAGTTATTTTCAGCGATTTCAGTAAGGGCTTTTCCGTAATTCCTAATTTCTAAGGGCCTATACTACGTCGTTTTGAGCTCGTAATAAAGGGTTTTAAGCGGAGATAAACCCATCTAGGTCATTTTCTTCATGCATGCAAGGGTGCGAGCTTGAAGGGGAGAAAGTGAGAAGAAATTCAAGGATTCCAAGGGAAATCTCAGCTGGGTAATTAGGAAAAAATAGGATTCTTCAATCCCAGGTATGTAAGACTATGAGTGGGTGCTTTCTTCCACACCCATGCCCATTCCCTATCAAATTGTGATTTATTTATGATGATCAAATATGGGTTTTCATTCAATTGCGTGAATCTTACATTCCTACTCATGGGTATGATTGATTGAGTTGATATTGATGATCTACTGAGCTTGGCGATTCTAACTTAATTTCTTTTACAAAATTATTTTCAAAAAACATTTGAATCTAAAACGCCTATGTTGGGGGGAGTTCCTAATAGGATATGATGATGGAATAGACGATGAAAAGCATGTTTCCAAACTTACCCATGATTTTGATAATGTTTTCCAAGAATATTGAATTGACCTGAGTGTAATGAAGCTTTGGGTAGTGCCCAATGTTGAGTATGGATGATGATTTCTCTTGAATTGATTTTATTACTTGTTTTGGAGTGAAATCTCCAAAATTATAATGTTTTCAAATGAATTGAATGGGTTCAAGCATGATAAGGTTTTGGGCAAGGTCCCTATGTTGTCAATAATGTAGTGATATTTCTAAAGTAGCCTTACGACATGATTTTGGAGTTAAGACTCCCACTAATCTTGAGCTTGTGGTATGTGTCATAATAAAGCTTCTCATATGTATGAATTTCATAATCGAGATGTATGTCGTCATTAAGGATCATTTCACATGATGGTTGAGTCTAAGCATGATTCTATCCTAAGCTTTGTCGAGATGACATTGTTGAGCTTCATATTTATATGATGTCTAATGCATGCATGATTTCATAATGAGCCAATAGACAATGTTGACCTTCGTTTCATACGATGTTGAGTTTATGCATGACTTCATGTTGAGCTTCATCATGAGACGATGTTGAGCTTCGTATTTATATGATGTAGAGCATTGCATGTTTTGGGAGAAGAGTCTAGCACCGAGCAGGCTAAGGGCCGACTACCCTATGCCCCAGAACTATGCGCCAACGTAGGTTGATTCTATTATATTATTGGGACCTCCCTTTTGAGCCATCCTAGGCTCGATTGGCCCTTTGAGCTTGATATCGATATCATGGTAGCGTTCCGAGCGCTGGCAAGGTTTTGGATGGCTCTGCCCACTTGAGTATAATAGTCGGGACCACATAAGCTCTATCGTGGTATGTCGGTTAAGTGACGAGTCTCCCATTGCCTATATCATTTGAATTTGCATATCCATTACTCATGATGATTTTCTTATGCATGCATGTTGGGAAAGCAAGGTTTGACTCTTTTTCCAGCTTTTGATATAAATGTTGTGATCTAGCTTTGAGTCATTAGAGTCAGCCATGTTGTTCTAAAGCCATGCATGATCACGTTATGATAATGTTCGATTTCATAATTTATGCATGTGTTCCTCTACTTACTCTCAAAGTTTACTATATATATGTATGACTGGATTTAGCTGATTTTATTATTAATGTTGTTTTACCTACCTTGCATACACGGTACATTCCATGTATTGACCGCATACCTTCTATGCTCTATCGTTTCATGATGCAGGATCGGGTTCTCAGGTTCAGCCCTGTTCGTAGCTGCCTATATGAGTTAGCATTTGTTGCTTGGTGAATCATCATCCTCCGAGGACTAGACTTTCAGTTATTTTGAGCGTACTTATAGTTTCAGTATTTCTGATCTAGTTGGGGGTGTTGTCCCATCAGCTCGTCCAGATTAGAGGGTATTCAGACTTAGACATATATTTAGCTTCATATGTGTATTCTGTTGTTATGCTAAGTTAGACTTCCGCTAAGTTTATATTTATGTTTTATTTATGTTTATTGAATGAGATAGTTAATGCTTATGCCATGGGTTAACTTGGGGTCTCTCGGGGTCCCTTGTCTCGTGTCTACGATCAGGGTCCTCTCTCGAGTCGTGATATTTCATTAGAAAATTATTGTAGGAATCGAATACTATAGTTGGCAGAGAACCCTATCTGCGACCATTGTCCATTTATCCAGTTAATTACTAGATAACAACATATGCATTGTTGGGGATAATGTATTGTTGCATCTTCTTGTAATACCCCAAAAGTGCCAAAGACTAGACGCAGGAGTTGAAATTAAAACTGGCAGAAAGATTTGAAAATATACTCAGAATGAATTGTTGGACGGATCATTGGTGGGACAACGATCCATGGAAGGTTCCCATGGTGAGAAGCTGCAGAATCGGCATAGAAGTAACGGGCCTCAGGACGACCCGTATGACATTGGCAACAAGTCGTTGAATAGAGTCATTGTGAGGTGGGTCTTGATCAGGGAGGAAATAATAGGTCGTGGTACGAACCGTTATTGGAAACAATGAGCCATTTTTAGCATCCATAGAGAGGTATCCTAGGTTAGGGCAGTGGTGATAATGACTGGTAGCAATGAGTTATTGAATCTCTTAATGACTCATTCTGTCCGGTCGTGGTAGAGGATCTAAGACCCGAATCAGGAATGAGATGACGGACCATGGTAGTTAGCAACGGTCCAGGCCGTTGCCACTAGCAGAGTGGTTTTTCCGGGAAATTCATTAAGGGTATTTTCATAAATCCTAAGCCCTAGGGTCCTAAACTACGTCATTTTAAGATCCAAATAGTGTTTTTAATAAGGTTTAATTCATTTTAAGCCTATCCCAATTCAGGAATGCAAGCTTAGGGGCTGGGAGGTGTCAAGTCTAGTTTTCTTCAAAGTTCTTCCTCAATTCTCTTTGGGCAATCAAGGAAGTGGTAAAAATCAGATCTCTCCAGGTATGTAGGGTGGTGAATAGGTGTAATTGTCCACACCCATGCCCAATTCCTCTCTATTTCGTGAAATCCTTATTGATCAATCTATGGGGCTTCTACCCAATGTGTGAATTTCCTAAGTTTCTATCATGGGTATGATACAAGTATGTTTTGAATGTTGAATTATGATCAATGGGCAAATTTTAAAGTGTTTTAAATTATAATTTATGTTCTCAAGTTTTCTAAATTATGATTCCAATCCATGAAAGTTCATTAAAGTTGACATCCATGAGATATGTATTCAAGTGTGATGAGATGTTTATGAAGAAAGTATGATTTCGAAATGTAACACCCCACCTTGGGAGGCATGAGTGGCACCTAGTGCCATACTGGGATCTGAACTGACTTGACTGGGATTATGCACTTTTGGTGCATGCTTGTAACTCAATTCAAGAAAACAATGATCTATATCTCGGTTGTAAATACAGTCTCAGGACGACAAGGCCTCATAGACACCCATAAAATAAAATAGCTATCCAACAACAATGCAATAATAGGGGTCCTATGCGGGCTGACAAGACCACCATGTTGTCTTGTTATAAAAGAAATGAAAATAGGCAGCTATACTGGGCCCCACATAGCCAACATGTAAAATAAGACATACATGGGCCCCACACGGCCAACAACAACCAACTAACTAAAGACTGTAGTTTGCAAGCCTCTACAAATGAGAATACTGGTCGGGATAGGGCCAAACCTACCCAAATACTATACAAATAAAAGACCACAATCTCTACAACCTAGTAGCTCCGAATGAAAGGAGTTGGCCAAACTGCTGACCCTGAACAGCTTCTAGTAGAGGTCCTGAAGTCTATCTATCTAAACCTATAGGAAAGCATGTAGCGCCCCATAGCTGGGCGTCAATACAATATGTACTAAATATGTAAGGCAGTAACAAAAGCTGATAACTGAAAGTGAACAGTAGTAAGGGCCAGAAGTTAACCTGTACGCTTTCTTACCCATAACATGCATATGGTAAATCACTACACATATATGAGCTGAAACTATATGACTATTCATGCAAGCTATAGATGGCAGAAAAATATATAGCAAAGAACCTAACCTGGTTCCCATAAGCCGGGAAGGTACAAGCAACACAGAATAACCTACTTGGGCCCCCATAAGCCTCGGTAGGTGCCAATCAGTCTATAGACCCCTATTGGTACCCCATTGACTCTGCAAGTAACTATAACTGCATCTGAGCCATTTGGGCTCCTATAACTATATTTGAGTTGTCCGGGCTCCCGTAACTACATCTGGACCTTGAGCCTTGGCTCGATTGAGGATCATAATGTAACTGCTGTGAATGGATCCCGAGCCTTGGCTTGACTATGGATCATAATGTAACTGGATACAACCCTCATAGACTCTATCTGGTGTAACTCAATATGGCCCTCACGGCCTTAATCTGTTCCTTTCTGACATCATATTGCCCCTACAAGCATGGCCATATAGGCCTCCACATCCAACAACCCAAACGTCGTAAGGAAAAACCAATCAAGCTAGGTTAACTCTAACGAGGGTTACTATGTCATCGTTGTAGTCTCAATTCTAATCATAACAGCTAACCATAATAGGCTTACTCTAGTCCTTTGTGTATATTAACTGTGGGGTTCTACTAATCGGATATGCTCCTGAGTAGTCACCCCTAACCTTCCATAGGCAACTTATTATAACTCTTACCCTGGAGGTAATACTGTAACACTGTGGTTCTAGTCCCTTAGACATTAACTTGGTCTGATCAGATTTCATGTGCCTTCTTTGGGAGATTCCTAACGTCGTAGGTATGTTTATCTAGACTTAGTCATTCCCGACAACCTGTACCTGAGTACCTTATGAGAGTAGGCTAGGGCGTTGGCCCCATATCTAGCTATTAACAAAGCTTCCTTCTTAGGGTATCTACTACTCTACCAAACTAGTAATAACTGGGGTGCTGCCCTGAGTGACCTTTACAATATGCACCGCATAGACTGAAACTAACTATCACTGGCAATAGCCACTATGTGGCATACTGACCCCTATTTCACTAGGAAACCCTAATGCCGTTGACTCTAGGGTAAAACCAAACTAACATAATTTTGGCCCTGGACCCGTCAAGGTACGCCAACGGCCTATGGATGAGCTTTACTGACATTACAAATGCCAAACTGATTGTTATATCGCCCAGATGCGCCTATGTTGTTCAACTTCATAACTCAGGCCCAACAACTATCCACAACCTTCTAAATCCTAGCCATGACACCAAAACATCAATTCTACTAACATAGTGATTCTAGCATGAGTCACGCTTAACATCTTCTTTCCCTACAAGGGATACTACCATATACTATTAGAATGCTTTCTAGAAGCTATCCACAACATATGTAATCATAATCTAGTATTAGCAGCTAATCTCGACACACATGATCCTTATATACTAGTCGCAGCTAATTACAACATGTAGGATTGTTGTTTAAGTTCAAAAACATAAGTTGTATCATTATACAACAAGAATAACTTGTGGAAGGGATAAGCCTTAGCATTCCTCGGATGTCGATTCTTATTTAACTGATTAGTTTCAACATGTAGCCAACAGTTCCACTCAACTGCAGTCCTTATGCAGAGAGAATAGGGATAGCTTCAATACTAAATTCAGCAAATAACGATATTTTTCAATAACAATGTTAACTATAACTCAACTATGCTTAACTCGGCTGGAGACCCATAATTTCTCGAGAATTCAGAAGGGAAAAGTGCTTACCTGTTGCCTGTGGCCATTTAGAATCCAATTTGGAGCAATTCCAACAACCTTTACTCAGTGGAGTACCGGTACTCCAGGCAAATTCTCAAGAAATAACTTCGCAAGGATGTTTCTCATAGTCCTAGAACTCATTATCCAAGATGAATTTGCATTTGGACGGAGTTTAGCGGTGTAATTTGATGGAAAATTGATGAAACCCATGCCTATGCTCTGTTTTCTGTCGAGAAAAAATGTTAGAAATGAATTCACCAAATTGAGGGAGCTTTATATATATAAGTGAGGCGGTAGCAGGGGTGGCGTCGGCGCGCCGACCATAGTGCCTACCAGGAGTGCGATGCGCCGGCCATAACGCCAGGCCAGGTGGTGCAGCGCGGCGCCCAGGGTGCCTGGCCTCTAGGCCCAGCCTCCTACTCACTCAATGACGTGCTTATATATTCAACCCCCCGAGCCGTTTTTCGTATGTGTTGTACTACAAAACTCTCGACATACGTACGGATGCATTAATTAAACGACAGAAACTTATGGGGTGTAACACGAAATACCCATGTCTATTCTCAGGTTTTCAAAGTGAATCGAGTTAATTTCAAGCATCTTAAGTATTGAGAAAGCCCATATGATCAAGTATGTTATACGATTTCATTAATTTAGCTTACCACATGGTTTTGGAGTCTAGACTCCCACTATTTTTAACTTGTGGTATGGTTTGAGCCAAGGCTCCTCATGTTATGATTTCATATTATGTATGTATGTTATTATTCAGCTTCATCACTAGACGATGGCCAGCTTCATTGAAAAACAATGGAGATCATATGAATGTTTTTGGGAGTAGTGTCTAGCACAGAGTAGGCTAAGCGTCAATCAACCTTGTGCCTCAAAACTACGCGTCAACGTAGGTTTACTTATATATTTTGGGACCTCCCTTTGAACTTTCCCCTGCCCCCAAAAAGCCTTGAGCTTGATATCGATATCATGGTAGCATCCTTAGCCCTAACAAAGCTTTGGACGGCTCTACCCACTTGAGTGTGATAGTCGGGACCACATAAGCTCTATCGTGCTAAAGTCAGTTACATGATGAGTCTCCATTGTTCCTCATGATTTCAGTTATGCATGTACATCAGTCATGATATTATGTTTTCAGCAAGTTTGACCCAAATGTTCAGTTTCAATTATTATTATTAGTTTTTAACTTTGGGTCATTCGATTCAGTTATGATATTCAGATCATGGTTTCAAAGTATAGCATGCAAGCCTTACTCTGAGAATCTTATCTTGATTATGTTTTATATTATGCATGTTTAATGATTTTACTTACTTAGCGGTTTTATTTATCTTGCATACTAGGTATATTTCACGTACTGACTGCATACTCTATGTTTTATTATTTTATGATACATGCTCCGATATCAAGACTCAATCTTGCTGCTACTTAGTCTTCTAGAGTTAGCACTTCTCAGTATCAGTTGGTGAGTCATCATCTTGTGAGGGCCCTTCTTATCAGTTGTATTTTGTCTCTTAAGTTTTCAGACTATAATGAGTTAGTTGGGGTCTTGTCACAACAACTCATCAGTATTAGAAGCTTATTCGAACATATTTTGTATTAATCTTTAGATTGATGTATGTATTCAGATGTTACATTTTGTTCAGACTTTGGCTATGTTATTCACGTTAATCTTCCATTTTAATGGATGAGTTAGACGTTATGTTCATTCCATTAGAAAACTTGGAGCCTCTCGGGGTTCTACATTCCGTGTATCGATCCGAGCCTATGTTCGGGTCGTGACAAATTTGGTATTAGGGAATTAGGTTTTAAAGTGTCCTAGGGTGTCTGAAAGATGCGTTAAGTGGAGTCATTTTCATGGGTGTGAAGCACACCCCACTTATGACGAAGAGTCTAGGAGACATTTAGGAAATGTTCCCTTCTTTCATGATCTATATCGTGTGGTGAAGTTTCTCTCTATCCTTCTAACTCGTGATATACGCATTTGCAGAATCATGCCTCCTCATAGAGTTAATGGAAGGAAAAATGGAAATGGAAATAGCCATGAGAATGGCAATGGAGACAGGCACCAGCAGGCCCTACTAGCCCATGAGGAGCCCGTGCCCGAGCTGGTTGCCCATGCAGAGTTCAGGGCAACCATTCAGATGTTTGACCAGACCTTGACCGCCTAAGTCAATCAGCTGGTGCTAGCGCATGTCCCTCAGAATGGGTATGCGGCAGCAATAAGAGTTAGAGACTTTTTGAGGATGAGAGACTTTTGAGTATGAACCCTCTTGAGTTCCTTGGATTTAAAGTAGACAAGGATCCACATGAGTTTATTGATGAGATTCTGAGGATCACCCAGGTTATGTGGGTGACTGGAGAGGAGTGCGTCGATTTAGCCTCATATCAGTTGAAGTGGGTTGCGCACATTTGGTTTAAGAAGTGGAAGGATATAGGGTAGTGGGAGCAGGCCCTATTGGTTGAGATGAGTTTCATGCCGCATTTCTGGAGCGGTTCTTCCCTCGTGAGATGATGGAGATTAAATCAACAGAATATGTGAATCTGAGGCAAGGGAAGATGAAAGTTCAGGAGTATGCCTTGGAGTTCACTCATT
The DNA here is from genome assembly GCA_035772735.1 of Datura wrightii. Lineage (NCBI taxonomy): Eukaryota > Viridiplantae > Streptophyta > Magnoliopsida > Solanales > Solanaceae > Datura > Datura wrightii. Next base: position 3,117,292 of record JASDFA010000010.1, on the reverse strand, counting down.
AGTTTAAGTATGCACCTAAGCTAGTGGCCGATCAGAGAGCTTGGGTGAGCAGGTTTGTACATGAAGTGGTGGACTACATGGACAAGGATTGTAGGATCGCCATGCTTCGTCGAGATATTGATTTTCCTAGGATAGTCTTGCACGCCCCGTAGATGGAGGTGGTGCATCTGTGAGAAAGAGAGGCCAAGAGGTCTAGGACGGATAGTGTTGGGTTCAATCAGCAGAGATCCAGTGGTGGTCACTTCCCTCAGTTCCAGCAAGGGTCATTAGCCCCAGCACCATCATCAACTAGTATTCCGTCCCAACCCAAACTTGATCAGAGGGGACGAGCTTTAGGCTCGAGAGGCGAGAGTAGCAGACCCGCAGAGACCATCCCTCCTGAGTGTAGCAGATATGGCTGGAGACACACAAGTCAATGTTTGGCGAGTACAGGTGCTTGCTTCGGGTGCAGGAAGCCCAGACACATGCTTAGGGATCGCCTAGCAGCCAAGCGGGTCATGATAGGGGCCGAGGCCCAGTTTCCAGTTTAGAAGCTCCACTAGGACGCCCAGGTCAGCAGGGGGCATCTACTAGTACGGGTGGCGGACAGTGCCAAAATAGATTCTATGCCTTAGCATCCCATCAGGAGCAGGAGGTCTCCCCAGATGTAGCCACTGGTAGGTTACGAGTATTCCACCTTGATGTATATGCATTGTTAGATCCAGGGGCAAATTTATCTTTTGTGATGCCCTATATTTCTAGTAATTTTTTAGTCAGTCTCACAATCTTATCAGAACTCTTCTCAGTCTCTACTGCAGTTGGTGATTCAATTATAGCTAGATGGGTGTATAAAAATTGCCCTGTCACAGTCCTTAAGAAGGTCACCTCAGCAGATTTAGTAGAGTTAGGCATGACCGATTTTGATGTTATCCTAGGCATGCATTGGTTATTCGTATACTATGCCTTAGTAATTGTAGAGCGCGTGTAGTAGAGTTCATATTTTCGGGTGAGCCAGTCCTAGAGTGGAAGGGTAGTTCAGTCGCGCCTGTAGGTCATTTCATTTCCTATCTTAAAGCCAGAAAGATGATTTCCAAGGGTTGCGTGTACCATCTAGTTAGGGTTAAGGATGCTACGTCTGAGATCCCGACTATCCAGTTAACTCATGTAGTATTTAAGTATCCAGAAGTGTTCCTAGATGATCTAGCGTGAATCCCTCCCGAGCGGGAGATTGATTTTGGTATTGAGCTTCTTCCCGATACGCAGCCTATATCTATCCCTCCTTATAGAATGGCACTAACTGAGCTAAACGAGTTAAAGGAGCAGTTGAGAGACCTTTTAGACAATGATTTCATCAGACTGAGAAAATCCCCACAGGGTGCACCAGTTCTCTTTGTCCGCAAGAAAGATGGTTCTCTTCATATGAGCATTGATTATCAACAATTGAACAAGGTCACCATCAAGAAAAAATATCCTCTCCCCTGCATTGATGATTTGTTTGACAAGATTCAGGGTGCTAATTGCTTTTCAAAGATAGATCTCAGATCCAAATACAATCATCTCAGGGTTAGGGATAGTGACATCTTGAAGACAGCCTTCAGGACTTGGTATGGTCATTATGAGTTTATAGTTATGTCTTTTGGACTAAAAAAATGCTCCTTCAGCTTTTATGTATCCGATGAATAGGGTGTTGAAGCCATAACTGGACATGTTCATTATTGTGTTCAGAGATGATATCCGTATAAACTCTAGGAACGAGGAGGAGCATACCGCTAATTTGAGGGTGGTGCTACAGACCTTGAAGGATCGTCAGCTATATGCTAAATTCAGTAAATGTGAGTTTTGGTTGAATTCGATGGCATTTTTTGGTCATGTGGTGTCGAGTAAGGGTGTTTAGTTGGACTCTCAAAGATAGAAGCGGCGAAGAATTGGCCCCGACTGGTGAATCCTTCGGATATCAGGAGTTTCTTAGGTTTCGCTGGGTATTATAAGAGATTTGTTGAGGGGTTTTCATCCATTGGAACCCCATTGACTAAGTTGACCTAGAAGAAAGTGAAGTTTCAATGGTCGGAGGTTTGTGAAAAGAGCTTTTAAGAGTTGAAAACTTGACTAACCTCAGCATGGTATTGACCCTACCTGAGGGTACTGATGGGTTTGTGGTATATTGTGATGCTTTGAGGATTGACCTTGGTTGTGTGTTGATGCAACATGGTAAGGTTATAGCATATGCTTCCAGGCAGCTGAAGGTTCATGAAAATAATTACCTAACTCATGATCTTGAATTGGCAGCAGTAGTGTTTGCCTCAATGATTTGGAGACACTCTTTGTACGGGGTCCATGTAGATGTGTTTACGAACCACAAAAGCCTTCAATACGTGTTTATGCAAAAGGATTTGAACCTACATTAAAGTAGGTGGTTGGAGCTACTCAAGGATTATGATATGAGTGTTCTTTACCATTTCGGCATGGCTAATATGGTGGCAGACACTCTTAGTAGGCTTTCTATGGAGAGTGTATCCCATGTAGATGAGGGGAGCAAGGAGCTGGTGAAGGATGTGCATCGGCTTGCACGGTTGGGAGTTTATTTGGTTGACTTGACTGATGGTGGTTGTCATTGTTCATAACAGATCAGAATAATCATTGGTCTCTAATGTAAAAGCTAGACAAGACGAGGATCCATTCTTGGTAAAGTTGAAGGAAGCCGTTCATAATCAAAAGATAGAGGTCTTCTCCAAAGGGGGAGACCGTTGTGCTCCGATATCAAGGTAGTTTGTGTATTTCGGATGTTGATGATTTGAGAGACCGGATGTTGCATGAGGCTCAAGGTTCTAGATATTCCATATATCCAGGTGCCACAAAGATGTACCATGACCTACGAGAAGTCTATTGGTGGAATGGCATGAAGAAGGACATAACAGGGTGTGTGGCTAAGTGTCTAAATTGTCAATAGGTGAAAGTGGAGCATCAAAGACTGGGAGGTTTGCTTCAAGACATTACTATTCCTACTTGGAAGTGAGAGGAGATTAATATGGACTTCATCATAAGGTTTCCTCGCACTCATCGACAGTATGACCCTATTTGGGTGGTTGTAGACAGGTTGACAAAAGTAGCTCATTTTCTGCTGGTCAAGACTACCGATTTAGTTGAGGATTATGCTAAGTTTTACATTCAGGAGCTAGTTTGGTTGCATGGAATGCCCTTTTCCATCATATCAGATCGGGGTACTCAGTTTACCTTCCAGTTTTGGAAGTCATTTCAAAAGGGACTTGGTACTCAAATCAATCTTAGTATAGAATTTCACCCGCAAATAGATGGTCAAGCAGAGTGAACTATTCAGACACGCGAGAACATGTTGAGAGCATGTGTGATTGATTTCAAGGGTTTGATTTTAAGGGTAGTTTGGAATGACCATTTGCCTCTCATTGAGTTTGCATATAAAAACATCTACCATTCTAGCATTCAGATGGCTCTGTTTGAGGCTCTCCATAAGTGGAGATGTAGATCGCCTATTGGTTGGTTTAAAGTCGGTGAAGCTGCGATGATAGGACCAGATTCAGTCCATGAGGCCATGCAGATGGTTCAGCTTATAAATGACAGGTTTAGAACAGCTCAAAGTCACCAAAAGTCCTATACGGATGTGAGGAGGGATGATCATGAGTTTGAAGTTGATGATTGGGTGTTTTTGAAGGTATCCCCCATGAAATGAGTGATGAGGTTCAAGAAGAAAAGGGAAACGTATCCCCAACAATGTTGGCCCATATCGGATTGTGAAATGGGTTGCAAGGTAGCATATGAGTTGGAGTTGCCATCGGAATTAGCTTCAGTCCATCCAGTTTTCATTGTATCGCTCTTAAGAAAGGTTTTGGATGATCCAGCTCTAGTTGTTCCGGTGGATAGTGTCGGTGTGAAAGACAACCTTAGTTATGAGGAGGTTTCGGTGGAAATACTAGATCGTCAGGATCGTAAGCTAAGAAACAAGGAAGTAACTTCAATCAAGGTTTTATGGAGGAATCAACATGTTGATGGATACGTGGGAAGCCGAAGCAGATATGATGGCTACATACCGACATCTATTTCCTTCAGACTCAGTTTCAGCTTGAGGTATCAGTTTCCTCCATAGTACTCTATTTAGTTTCATGTTTAGCTCATGTACACTTGTTTCTTTCATGTAAATGGATGTATGTACGATTCAGGAAATGAGGTTAGTCATGTAGTTTAATTCAAAGTCAGTCACTCCGTTAGTTTTCAGCATGTATGCTCAGTGTTTGAATATGATGATTGCATTTCTCTATTTTCAATATGTTTTCCCACATTTGAGGACAAATGTACCCAAGGGGGTGATATTGTAATGCCTCGAAAGTGCCTAAGACTAGACTCAGGAGTTGAAATGAAAAATGGCAGAAAGATTTGAAAATCTACTCAGCACGACTCGTTGAATGGATTGTTAGTGGGATGACGACCCATTAAAGGTTCCCATGGTGAGAAGCTGCAGAATCGGCTGGGATGTCACGGACCTCAGAAAGACCCATAGGATGTTCCAATTAGTCATTAAATGGAGTCGTTGTGAGGTGGGTCTTGATCAGGGAGGAAGTAGCAAGTCGTGGTCAATGAGCCATTTTATTCATCCGTTGAGAGGAATCCCAAGTTAGGGCAGTGTGACAACGACTGGCAGCAACGAGTCATTGGAGCTTGTAAGGACTCATCCTATCTGGTCGTGATAGGGGATCTAAGACCCGAATTGGAAATGAGATGACGAGGGGTTGTACCGGACCATGGGAGCTAGCAACGGTCCGTTGTGTTGACCATTGCCACTGGCAGAGCATTTCTTCCAGGAAATTCATTAAGGGTATTTTCATTATTCTAAGCGCTAGGGTCCTAAACTACATCGTTTTAATCTTGAAATAGTGTGTTTTAAGAAGGGTTAAGTCATTCTAAGCCTATCTTAATTCATGCATGCAAACTTAGGGATTAGAGAGGTGATCAAGTCTAGTTTTCTTCAAAGTTCTTCCTCAATTCTCTTTGGACAATCAAGAAACTGGCAACTATCAGATATCTTCAGGTATGTAGGGTTATGAATGTGTATAATTGTCCACACCCATGCCCAATCCTCTCTATTTCATGAAAACCTTATTGATGAATCTATGGGGTTTCTAGACAACGTGTGAATTTCCTAAGTTTCTATTATGGGTATGATCTAAGTATGTTATGAATATAGAATTATGATAATGGGAACATTTTAAAGTGTTTAAAATTATAATTTATGTTTTCAAATTTTCTAAATTATGATGCTCATCCGTGAAAGTTCATGAAAGTTGAGATCCATGAGATATGTGATCAAGTAGATGAGATGTTTATGAAGAAAGTACGATTTCGAAATACATATGTCTATGCTCAGGTTTTCAAATTGAATCAAGTTGATTTCAAGAATTTAAGTATTGGGCAAGCCAATATGATCAATTATATGTTACGATTTCATGTACTTAGCTTACCACATGGTTTTGGAGTCTAGAATCCTACTATATGCAGCTTGTGGTATGGTTTGAGCCAAGGCTCTTCCTGTTATGATTTCAGATTATACATGTATATTATCATTCAGCTTCTTCACTAGATGATGGTCAGCTTCATTGAAAAATGATGGAGAGCATATGGATGTTTTTGAGAGTAGTGTCTAGCACTGAGTAGGCTAAGGGTCAGTCAACCCTGTGCCTTAGAACTATGCACCAACATAGGTTTACTTATATATTTTGGGACCTCCCTTGGATCTTTCCCCTGCCCCCAAGGGGCCTTGAGCTTGATATTGATATCATGGTAGTGTCCTTAACCCTGACAAAGCTTTGGACGACTCTGCCCACTTGAGTGTGATAGTCGGGACCGCGTAGGCTCTATCGTGGTAATGTCGAGTCTCCGCATTATTCCTCATGATTTCAGTTATGAATGTACACCAGTCATGATATTATGTTTTCAGCAGGTTTGACCCAAATGTTCATTTTCAATTATAATTATCATTTTTCAGCTTTGGGTCATTCGATTCAGTTATGATATTCAGTTATGTTCAAATCATGATTACAATATATAGCATGCAAGCGCTACTCTAAGAATCTTATCTTGATTATTTTTTATATTATGTATGTTTAATAATTTTACTTACCTTGCATACTCGGTATATTCCACGAACTGACCGCATACTCTATGCTATATTATTTTATTATACAAGCTCCGATATCCAAACTCAGTCCTGATGTTAGTCAAACTTCTGGAGATAGCATTTCTCAGTATCAATTGGTCCTTATCTTGCGAGGGCCCTTCTTATCAGTTGTATTTCATCTCTTAAGTTTTTAGACTATAATGAGTTAGTTGGGGTCTTATCCCAACAACTCGTTAGTATTAGAGGCTTATTTGGACATGGTTTGTATTCATCTTTAAATTGATGTATGTATTCAGATGTTTATGTTTTGTTCAGACTTCCGCTATGTTATTCATATTGATCTTCCATTTTATTGAATGAGTTAGATGTTATGTTTATGTCATGGGTCGACTTGGAGCCTCTTTGGGTTCTTTGTGCCCTGTCTCGATTCGGGCCTACGTTCGAGTCTGATACTTTTGTTTGAACTTCTTCTTATGGTACTCTATGGAGACAAATGACATTATGTTATCCAGTTCACTGTTTAAGAACTTTTAATTAAAATTACTTTTCAAGTGTTGGACATAAACCTATGCTATATGGCCGGTGGGCTCAGCTAATAATAAGATTGTATACACTACAAGATTCGTTGATGGTGGTGAGAAATGAAGACAATTTCTTGTCTATCACACACAACATGTCCTCACAATAACTTGAGAAATGATGATCATGAGTTAAAACTCTCGCAATCAACTACATGATATGCAAGTGGAAAAATATTATTGTTAGCATTATTCCCAACTGCAGTTAATAACTTTAATTCTTACAGTTGTGAAGATGAATGTCATCTATTAAGATAATTCTACAACTTTGAATCCATCAATGCATGGTTTAGAACCCCATAAAAGTTACTTGAATATTTTCTCGCCTTTCATTATTGTTGAATGGTGTTCCCACTTGACCGCAATCCCCGAAATAGAAAAATTACAGGCTGGTATGTATCGAGGCAATGCGTTGAATGTTCCTTCAAAATATCCTTATATCATTTCAAAATCCTTTTTCCCTACCTTTTTAGATTTCTCTATAACTAGGAGTGTACTTGTAGATCCCCTTAATAATGCTTCGAACTTGCTTAATGCTCATGTCAATATTTTGCATAATAGATGGTATCAGAGATACTGCAATCATGCTTCTATTTAGATTAAAATGATCATCCTTATAATCATCCGTCAAACAAGTATGTTCCTCAATTATTTTGCATGCCTTCCACATACCACTTGAAATCTCTCTAAGATGAATCATCCAATCACACCCCAATGAATGCTGCTTGCAAATAATCCTCCAACTCTTACTTTTAGATCGATAAAAAATATACTCTTTCTTTTTATTAAGATTGAAAAGCCTCACAATAGATTTTATTTCCTTCATGTTTTGGAATAGAACACCTAATTACACATAAAAACAATCATTAATGATAATGAGGCAAACTAAAAGCATTAATTTAACAAATATTAAAGTGAGGGCGGCAATCTAACTTGATGATGTGCCAAAATTTTACAACAAATTTGTACCTTTTTATATGTTATTGAATGTCTTTAAGTCCTTTAATAAGTTATTTCTAATGATATTTTTTTGAGTTTCGAGAATCCAAAATGCATTTGAAGAGAAATAGCAAAAACTACAAAATTTACCTTAAATAAGCACCATACATACCGTATAGTGTTTCTAAGGTCTGTCTGTTAACGTAGATGAACATCAGAGATTATGCAAGCAATAGTGGAAAAATGGCTAAGTATTAGAAAATTATGGTGCTGGTTACGGATCATAAAATCCACCTGCGGACCGTAAATGGGTATTGTAAGACAAGATTCAGAGGAGTTGCAAGTTGGAGTTCAACAGAAGAAAACAGATATGGGTCAAAAATCAAAAGTACATACCACAAAATCAAGCATTGTGAAAGTTGTGTGGCTAGAAGAAATCTACGGATCACGGGTTAAATTTTTGGTCCACAAATGACTTACGACAACAGATGGTTAACAAGAGAAAACCACCCACAAAACATTGTTTGGATCATAAATCAAATCTATGGTCCGTAAGTGATGCCTAGGTAATTCCAAGTAGGAATAGATTTTGGGTTCCTAGTTCAACTTAAATAGCCTTTACAGGTCTTTTTAAAAGGGATTTTATTCTACATTGCATGGGAGGGAAAAATTGGTACATAATTTAGCATAGTTTTTAGATGCAATTATTGGACTATTCGTACAATTAATTCTGCTTTCTTACATATATAATTCTTCATGATTTTTTGTAATTATTTTTATTATTAATTTAAAATTTCAGTCTTTATTTCAATTACGAGTAACTAAATTATTTACCAAGGTTGTGAACCCAATTGGGTTGCAATACCTAGGACTCTCAATTACTCTTTGTTTTTTCATTGAAAGATTGGTTGTTTTAAAACCCACTCAAATCCGCTCCAATTAATGGTAGTGTAAGATGGTCGAAGCAAATATAGAACCCAAATTGGTGTGGGGGTTGAATTTACAAAGAATACATTACGCCCAAATTATCTAATACCCTTCAATATAAATTTGCAAATTTAGAGACTATTCAATTAAGATTGTGTAGAATTTAACTACAACCAATGAATGCTAATTGCTTAAGGTTAAATTAATTGATGGAAATACTAGGAAAGTGACCGAGTTATGAGTCGATCCCCCTAAATTACCCAGTATGGGTAAACTGAGAGTGACTATGGATGAACATACAAGAAAAGACTTAGGCAACCCATGCTATCTTTCAATAGAACCATAGGTGTCAATCTACTTCAATTTTATCAAATTGAAGAGAACTTCCTTCGACCCAATTGTTTGTTGCCAAATGAATTCAACCTATGTCTAGGAGAATCGCTAAAACAAGGGTTATGCCTTGAGTTATTGTTGATTGATGCTAACCCAACCTAAATTTTCTCTTTCAAGCCTCATAAAGATAATTGAGAAAGATTGAGTGACTTTCATCATCAATCATATACTATAATGAAAATATCAATCAAATGTTCTTTAGCCCACAATCAATTTTATCAAAATGAGATCATTAGGGTTCATAACCCTAGATCTATGTTTAGCTATGGATAGCAAGAAGAAGAGAAAATAAGTAATTAGACATTCTTACCAAAGAAATTACAATGAAGAAATATTGAATTGAGGAACTTGAATCATTAATATTCAAGCTAAATCTATGATCTATCTACTAAGGATGAAAAGTAAAGTAATCTATCTATCTCTACTCTCTACTAAAACTAATCCTAAAGAACACACTGAAAGAAAGAAGAAAATCTATTTATACTATGACTTAAAATCCCAAAATAATGTAAACTCAAAGGATCCCAGGTGTGCATGGACAGACCGTCTTTTGCCCCGTTGATTAAAATCACACTCTGTCCCAACTTCTTTCCGTCCTTTGATCAGTGAACCATCTTTTGGAAAGACGGTATGTGTGTTGCTTCATTGATTAAAATTATCCTCCGTATCCTCATGGACCCATCAGTCAAATAACGGATCATCTTCTATAAATACAGTCCGTCCTTCACTCTGTCGATAAATGTCACAACCCGAACATAGGCCCGGATCGAGACACGGGTCAAGGAACCCCGAGAGTCACCAAGTCGACCCATGGCATAAACATAACATCTAACTCAATCTTAGATAAGCGAAAGATCATCATGAATAACAGTCTAAACAAACATAACATCTGAATACATACATCCATCTAAAGCTAAATACAAACTATGTCCGAAAAAGCCTCTAATACTGATAAGTTGATGGGACAAGACCCCAACTAACTCGCTATAGTCTAAAAACTGAAAAAGACAAAATACAACTGTTAAGAAGGGCCTTCACAAGATTAGGACTCACCAACTAAGACTGAGGAATGCTAACTCTCGGAATCTGGCTAGTAGAGGGACTGAGTCTGGATATCGGAGCTTGTATCATGAAACAATACAACATAAAGTATGTGGTCAGTACGTGGAATGTACCAAGTATGCAAGGTAAGTAAAACCACTAAGTAAGTAGAATCATTAAACATGCACAATATAAAAGCATAATCAGGATAAGATTCTAAGAGTAGGACTTGCATGCTATTTTTCTGAAATCATGATCTGATCATAACTAAATCGAATAACCCAAAGCTGAAAATTGATAATCGTAAGTAAAAGTGAAAATTGGGTCAAACCTGTTGAAAACATAATATCATGACTGATGTACATGCATAATTGAAATCATGAGGAATAATGGGAGAGTCATCATATAACTGACATTACCACGATAGAGCTTATGTGGTCCTGACTATCACACTCAAGTGGGCAGAGCCGTCCAAAACCTATCCAGGGCTAAGGGCACTACCAATATCAATCTCAAGGCCCCTTGGGGGCATGAGAAAGCTCCAAAGGAGGTCCTAAATAATCTGATCGTACCTACATTGGCGTGTAGTTCTGAGGCATATGGTTGGTTGACCCTTAGCCTACTCGGTGCTAGAAATTACTCCCAAAAACATGCATAGGTTCTATATCATTTTTCAATGTAGCTGACCATCGTCTAATTACAAAGATGAATAATAACATACATACATAAATCTAAAATCATAACACGAGGAGCCTTTCCTCAAACCAGACCAAAAGCTGAAAATAATGGGAGTCTTGACTTCAAAACCATGTGGTAAGCTAATTTATGAAATCATAAAACATACTTGATCATATGGGCTTTCCCAATACTTAAACATGCTTGAAATAAACTTGATTCACTTTGAAAACATCAACATAAAAATGGGTATTTCGAAATCATACTTTCTTCATAACATCTCATCATGCTTGTGTACATACTTCATAGATCTCAACTTTCATTAATTGTTATGGATGGGAATCATAGTTTAGAAAAGTTAAAAACATAATTTATAATTTAAAACATTGTAAAATCTACCCATTAATCATAATTCATCATTTAAAATATGCTTAGATCATACCCATGATTGAAACTCAGGAATTCATGTATTTGGTAAAAACCCCATGGAATCATTAACTAGAACATCATGGATTGGGAGGGAATTGTCCATAGGCGTGGACAATTGCACCCATTCATAGCCTTCCAAACCTGAAGAAATATAACTTTCACAACTTCCTTGATTGCCCAAAGAGAATTGAGGAAGAACCTTGAAGAACAAGGCATGATCACCTCTCAAACATCTAAACTTGCCTGCATGAATAAGGATAGGCTTAGAATAACTTAACCCTTTTAAAAACACTCAATTTTGAGTTTAAAACAACGTAGTTTAGGCCTTAGCAACATAGGAATTACGAAAAAGCTCTTAATAAACTCGCCGAGAAAAATAGACGGCTAGTCCCAACGAGGGCCTGGACAGATCGTTACCCTGGACCATGTCTCGTGGTCTGCTAGTCATCGCCTACACTGCCAAAACTCTCCTGACGGTCACCATGAGGGACACCACGAATCGTGGTGTACCCAACGACTCATGGTGACCAGTTGTTAGGTGCATTGCCCAAAATCCTTGATCCACCAACCTTTCTTGACCACGGATGACTTAACGGGTCATGGTGCTAACCAGGACTTGTGGTCACCCCCCATGGTCACTCTGAACATAAATCAACCTAGTCTAACCCTCTCCCCACGAGTCACTTAACGACTGGTAGTGTCACTAATGGGTCACTAGACAACTTATTCGGTGACCTAGTACATAAATTTCTGTTTTCCCCATTTCAACTCCCAGGTCTGATCTTGAGGCTTTCGGGATATTACAGTATCTCCCCCTTGGGAGCATTCATCCTCGAATGTTGAAAATCATACTGCAAAGTAGAGAAATGCAATCATCATATACAAATGTTGAACATAAATGCTGAAAACTGACGGAACGACTGCCTCCAAACTGAACTACATGACTGAAATGAATTCCTGAACCACACATACATCCATTTAAATGAAAGAAACTGAGGTACGTGAACTGAACATGAAACTGAATAAAGTACTGAGGAAGAAACTAATACCTCAAGCTGAAACTAAGCTAGAAGGGAATAAATGTGGGTATTTCATTATCATATCTGCCTCAACTTCCCATGTAGATCCCTCAACATGTTGATTCCTCCATAAAACATTGACCGAAGCTACTTCTTTTTTTATTAGCTTACGAACCTAACGATCCACTATTTCCACTGAAACATCCTCATAACTAAGGTTGTCTTTCACACTGACACTATCCACTGAAACAACTAGAGTTGGATCAACCAAACATTTCTTTAAGAGAGATAAATGGAAAACTGGATGGACCTAAGCTAATTCCGAGGGCAACTCCAACTCATCTACTACCTTACCAACTCGTTTCACAATACGGTATGGGCCAACATAACAGGGCTAAGTTTCCCTCTTTTTCCAAACCTCACCACTCCCTTCATAGGAGATACCTTCAGAAACACCCAATCATCGACTTCAAACTCAAGTTCTCTCCTCCTCATATCCGCGTAGGAATTTTGGCGACTCTGAGCTGTTTTCAACCTATCCCTTATAAGATGAACCTTCTCTATAGCCTCATGAACTGAAACTGGACCTATCACCACAGTTTCACAAAATCAAACCAACCAATAGGCAATCTACATCTCCGCCCATAGAGAGCCTCAAATGGAGCCATCTAAATGCTGGAATGGTAGCTGTTGTCATATACAAAATTGATGAGAGGAAAATGATCATCCCAAATACCCTTGAATTCAATCACATGCACTCTCAACATATCCTCGAGAGTTTGAATAGTCTGCTCTGCTTGAGCATCTATTTGCAGGTGAAACGCTATGTTAAGCTTGACCTGAGTACCAAGTCCCTTTTGATATGATCTACGAAACTAGAGGTAAACTTAGTACCTCTATATGATATGATGGACAAGGGCACTCCATCCAGCCGAACTAGCTCCCAAATGTATAATTTAGCATAATGCTCCGCTGAATTGGTAGTTTTTACTAGTAGAAAATGAGCTACTTTGGTCAACCTGTCCACAACCACCCAAACGGAGTTTAATTTCTTAAAGTGCGAGGAAACCCTATGATGAAGTCCATATTGATTTCCTCCCACTTCTAAGTAGGAATGCTCATGTCTTGAAGTACACCTCCTGGTATCTGGTGCAAATCCTTCACTTGCTGATGATTCAGACACTTAGCCATAAACTCTGCTATCTCCTTCTTCATGCCATTCCAATAATAGATTTCTCATAGGTCACGGTACATCTTGATGGCACTTGGATATATGGAATAGCTGGATCCATGAGCCTCGTGCAACATCCGATCTCTCAAGTCATCAACATTTGGAACACACAAATTGCCCTGATATCAGAGCACACCATCTACCCCTTTTGAGAAGACCTCTACCTTTTGATTCTGAATGACTTCCTTCAACTTCACCAAAATGGGATCCTCGTCTTGCCTAGCCTTAACATCAGCCACCAAGAATGATTCTGACCCATTCTGCACAATAACACCACCATCGTTCTAGTCAACCAAACTAATTCCCAAACGTGAAAGCCAATGCACATCCTTCACCAACTCCTTCCTCCTCATCTACATGGGACACACTCTCCATATAAAGCCTACTAAGAGCGTCTTCTACCATATTAGACTTGCCCGGATGGTAAAGGACACTCATATAAAAATCCTTGAGTAACTCCAACTACTTTCTTTGATATAGATTCAGATCCTTCTAGTTAAACATGTATTGTAGGCTTTTGTGGTCCGTAAACATATCTACATGGACCCTGTACAAATAGTGTTACAAAATCTTCAAGGAAAAATACTACCTCTGTCAATTCAAGATCATGAGTTGGATAATTCTTTTCATGGACCTTCAGTTGCCTAGAAGCATATGTTGTAACCTCACCATGCTGCATCAATACACAACCAAGGATGATCCTCGAAGCATCAAAATATACCACAAACTCATCGGTACCCTCGGGTAGGGTTAACACAGGTATTGAGGTGAGTCGAGTCTTCAACTCTTGAAAGCTCTTCTCACAAGCCTCCGACCATTGAAACTTCACCTTGTTCTGGGTCAATTTTGTCAATGGTACTGCAATAGTTATTCACTAGTCTTGGTCAATTCTTCACCGCCTCTATCCTTTGAGAATCTACCTGTACACCTTCATTTGACACCACATGACCAAAAAATGTCATCGAGTTCAACCAAAACTCACATTTACTAAATTTAGCATAGCTGAAGATCCTTTAAGGTCTGTAGCACCACCCTCAATTGAGCGGCATGCTCCTCCTCGCTCCGAGAGTATATAAGGATATCATCTATGAACACAATCAGGAACGTGTCTAGATATGGCTTGAACACCTTGTTCATCAAATCCATAAAATCTACAAGAGCATTTATTAGTGACATAACTACAAAATCATAATGACCATACCAAGTCATGAAGGATGTCTTAGGAATGTCACTCTCCTGAACCCTGAGTTGATGGTACCCGAATCAGAGATCTATCTTTGAAAAGCACTTAGCACCCTAAAGCTGGTCAAACAAATCATCAATCCTAGGGAGAGGATACCTGTTCTTGATGGTTACCTTGTTCAATTGGTGATAATCAATGCATATATGAAGAGAACCATCTTTCTTACGGACAAAGAGAACTGGTGCACCCCATGGGGATTTGCTCGGTCTGATTAATCCCTTGTCTAAAAGGTCCTTCAACTACTCTTTCAACTCCTTTATCTCCACTGGAGCCATTCTATAAGGAGGAATAAATACAGGTTGTGTATCAAAAAGAACATCAATACCAATATCAATTTCCCTCTCGGGAGGAATTCCCGGTAGATCATCTGGAAACACTTCAAGATATTCACGTACTACTGGAATTGACTGGATGATCAGGGTCTTGGATGTAGCATTCTTAACCCTAACTAGATGATACATGAAACCCTTAGAAATCATCTTTTTGGCTTTAAGGTAGGAAATGAAATGACCTACAGGCACAACTGAACTACCCTTCCACTCTAGGACTGGCTCACTCAGAAATCTGAACTCTACTGCACGAGTTCTATAATTCACTGAGGCATAACATGCAAATAGCAAATCCATGTTGAGGATAACATCAAAATCGGTCATGGCTATCTTGACTAAATATGCTGAGTTGATTTTCTGAAAGACTATGTGTCACACCCCGCCTTGGGGGGTATGACTGGCACCTGGTGCCCTACTAGGACCTGAACTGCTAGACTACTGAGCCTGAGCACATCTGGTGCCTGGCTGGCTCTAACTCAGATTCAGGGAAACAACGAGCTATATAACAGCTGTAAATACAGCCTCCGACCGACTAGGCCTATAGCCACCTGCACCTGCACTAACAGCTAACCAGAAACATATCAATATAGGGGAGCCTATGCGGGTCGACAAGGCCACCATGTTGTCTAGTTATCTGTAACTCAACAATGAGATATTGGAAAGCTACGTGACCGGCAAGGTCACCACTACTGTCAAGTTGTGGCCCCACACGGCCAACATAAAAGAAACAGAAGTACTAACAGCTATACAACTGCACGGCCTCACACAAACTATTCATCTGACCACAGGGAAATATATACACAGACTGCAAGCCTCTAAGAATACTGATAAGATGGTCGGGACAGGGCCCCGGCCTACCCATGCTGTACAATAAAAGAAAAGGGATAAACCTCTAGCTATCTAGCTCCGGATGACTGGAGCTGATGACCCTGTGAGCTGACTGGAATCACGAGGTATCGGCCCCTCGTCTATGAGTACCTGCAGGCAAGTAATGCAGCACCCCAAACGGGCGTCAGTACCACTGGTACTGAGTATGTAAAACAAGAACTGAAAGAAATATCTAAAAGCAACAACACAACTGATGGAACTGAAATAGGAAGGAATAGACTAACTGACTGGAAATGTAAAACTATGCCTAATCTTAACTGTACTGGAAGGAGTAGGAGTCATACCTGGAGATGTATCGTTCTACTGTCGATCTACTCATAGCTCGTGTAACATGGCATAACATAACATAACATAAAATAGCACACACAAACCTTACCCAGCCCCCATAAGCCGGGAGGTACAAACAACACGCAATCTATACCCCTACCCCGGTCGTCCCATCTCCTATAATAACTATAAGCATCCTGCCGGTCCCCTGGGTATGCACTTGGGCTCGCTGAGCCCCTGACTATAACTGTACATGAGTCTGGAGGACTCCTGAATCAACACCCGGGCGTATCCGCTCGACGGGGGTGTATAAGGGCCGACCAAGGCACAATATGGGGAAAACTGGCATCCCATCTTCGTCCCCTGTGGGACGGCATGCCACTCCGTAGAGTGACGTATCCTCGTCCTCTAGCGGACGAGTCGATACAGCTATTAACCCTGGGGTGGTCATGGATGCTAGGTAATCCAACCCCAAGACAATACAATGGTCTCAACTAGCAATACTATCTGCATATACCACATACTGAAGCTAATGATAATAATGTATTCGTACATACTGTATGCTGAACTAGTGATAGTAATATGTACGTGTCTAATATATGCTAAGGCTGATAATAGTGTATATATATGAACATAACCTTCTGCCATACTGTACTGAGTCTAATGCTAAACAAGATGTAGTTTTTCTGTTGGAAACCATGCTGTATAACTGGGTTTCTATGGTAACATGATTTACTATTTCTAACATGCTTTCTAAACTTCATTTTAACCTATCATTCAACTTCTGAGATACCTTACAGGTATTTACATTGCTTTACTAGGTTTTAACTGAATACGATAATATCCTAGCATTCTTTACTAACTCACATACTGGGCATGCTGTACAGTTTCTAACACTTGTATTAGAATTTATATCGTGCTAGCAAGTTTCACGCTATACATAACATGATGCTTCCAATATCGTACCAACATTCGTAATAAACATAATACACGTCTTCCAAACATTCTACTGGCCTTTAAACTACTTTACTATACCGAGATTACTAACTTGCCGAGGAAACTAGCTTTACATACCTTCGCTTCTGATTTCCCGACTAACTGGCGTAGCTTGGTCAGTATTTCAGCTATTCCTCCCAACTGCATTCATATATATATCAATCAGTACTAAATATAACTTTATTCTGAAGAACGACATCACTTTCGATATAATTATAGCCTAAACTTAGGCCTATCGAAAGACGGTCGAAAACTCGCTATTTTTCAAAAGTTCAGAAGGGAGAAATATTCACTTCACTGCTAGGAACACATAGACACAAGTTTGGAGCAATACCACTTACCTTAGTCCGGTAGCTCGACGATTCATCGGCCGTATTTCGCGAAACTAAATCCGTAGGAATGCTCTCTGCTGCTAAATACCTCGGTATCTGAGGTTAATTTGAGTTTGGACTACGTTTAGCAGCGTAATCGGACGAAAATATATTTACCCTCTTCGTTCTTTTCTTTCCTCTGGTCTTTCCTCTCTGTTTTCGCTGGAAATTATAAGAATGATTGATTAAAAACCGAAGTGGGGCTCTGCCTTGGCTCCTTCCGCGATGGTTCAACAGGTTTCTCATTCGATCTTTTTCCCGGGCCTTTCTTTAGCACGTATGGCCTTCAAATATGCTTAAACAACGCACGAATAGGCCATCTAGGTGTCGGGAATCCTACGGGGTATAACACTATGGCAGGGCAATTTCTATACACCCCTCTAGCTATAACTAAATCATCAATTGGAGTAGAGACTGAGAAGGGTTCTGATAAGATTTCATGACTAACTCCGAAACCACTAGAAACATAGAGCATCACAAATGGTAAAGTAGACCCTAGATCTAACGATGCATATACATCAAGGTGGAATAATCATAACATACCAGTGACTACATCTGGGGAGACCTCCTGCTCCTGACAGGATGCTAGGGCATAAAATTTGTTTTGGCGTTTTTTGCCACCTGTAATAGCAGATGCCCCCTGCTGAGATGGGCGTGCTAGTAGAGGTACTAAACTGGAAGCTGGGCCTCGACCCCTATCATGACCCTGTGTGGATGTTAGGCAATCCCTAATAATATGTCCGGGCTTCCCACACTTGAAGCAAGCACCTGCAACCACCAAACACTACCCTGTGTGTCTCCGACCACATCTGCTACACTTTGGAGGGTTGATCTCCGCGGGTCTAGTACTCTGGCCTCTTTATCCTGATGCACGTACCCTTTGATCGCGCCTGAACATAGATGGAACACTCATAGCCGAAGGTGTTGGGGCTAAAGATCTCTGAGGAGATTGCTGACGGTGCCCACTAGGCCTCTGTTAGGAGAATCTGAAGCTATTGGTCCTGGCCCTCTTGGCCTCCCTTTACCACTCACTCATCTGTACTGCCTCAATCTACTGGGAGTACAGAACTATCCGAGCAAAGTCAGTCCTTAACTAGGTAGTCCGCAACCCCATGCACGAACCAGCTCACTCGAGCCCTTTAATCTGACACCATCTCAGGTGCATACCTAGACAAGCGTTTGAAATCCAAGGCATACTCCTGTACTGTCATCTTTCCTTTCTTTAGATTCACAAACTCAGCCTCCTTGATCTGCATCATCTCCCGAGGGAAGAACCGATCCAGAAAAGCGGCATGAAACTCATCCCAATCGATTGGGCCTTCTCCAACTAGGCTACCATCCTTCCACATCTTAAACCAAATGTGCGCAACCCCTTTCAACTGGTACGATGCTCATAAAAAGACTCTAATTAATGTGGCTTTCAAATACCGTAGGGTACTTCAAACCTATTGCTCTGATACGATGTTTTTCATGACCCGAATGTAGGCCCGAATTGAAACACGAGACAAGGAACCCCGAGGGACTCCATGTTGACCCATGGCATGAACATACATCTAACCCAATCAATTAAAGCGTAAGAAACAATATGATAAACTTAGCAGAAGTCTTAAATAAACATGCGATAATAAATACACACGAATCATTGCATCAGTCATCGAGTACAATGTCCAATAGATCATCTGGGGCTCGCCACGGGGAACCTCACGAGTCCTTAGTCGTGGTCACCACTCGTTGCCTTCACTGCCTAGGATTTCAAATTATTTCCATCATGCTGACCATGACCCATCCCACGATCGTGGGGACTGACCACGACTCGTGGTTAGGTCCGTGGGGACCTCAAATTCCAAAATTTCAACTCACTCCCTGAAACTCACCACGAGTAACCTCACGACTCATGGTCCCAAAATGACTCGTTCTGTGACCTAGTGCCAAATTTTTTAGGTTTCTCCGTTTCAACTTTCGGATCTGATCTTAGGGCTTCCGGGGTATTACACAATCTTTGAATGTGCAGTTATTATGAATTGAGATGCCATGTGTATGTCATGGGATAAGTCATGCCTTTGTGTTGCAAAATGAAAACATTTGTGAAGCATGCCCTTGAATTGTGGTGGCCTCTTGAAATGTTTCCATATATTTTTCTTTGATTTCTTAGGGGAATTTACCTCTATTTTTCGGTGAATAGTGAGCATTTTTTGGGTTTTCATGGATTAAGTGGTAATTGATGACTAAATTCCTATGGAGTAGCGTGTTTCTTAACTGATAAGAATTGCATTACTTGAGAACAAGCAATGGTTCAAGTTTGTTGGTTTGATCAGTTTGTATTTTTTCAACACATTAGGCTCTTGAACATGAGCTTTAGATTAGTTTTAAAGTCATTTAGATGAATTCTATTCCCTTTATGCCTTTTTATGTGCAGGTATATGTGTTAAAGAGAAAGAACAAGAAGTGGAGTAAAAAGGGTGAAATCAGGTGAAAATCGGTGTTACACCAGAGGGCACCGACGAAACACCAGTGAAACGTAGATAACCACTAACTCAAAGACAATGTGCAACCGGTGGATGGGAATAGTAACCGGTGACCCGCCGATAAAACCGCCCATCGATGCCAGTACTTTTCGGACCAAGGAGTAAATGAATCGGCATATCATGGATGAAGGCTGGTGAATCACCGAATGGTCCTAGAGAATCACTAGATGTGCATTAGATGATGGACGACAGTTTGCAAAATGCAACAGACGAAATGTCGGCACCCCCGCAAGTGACAAAATGCCTTAACAGGGGCAATTACATCCAGCAGTAGAAAAAGAGGATATTGCTTTCCTTATTTTTGTGTATATTCTCGAGGAACGTACTCTCTACATCACTTTTATACTTTTTAGCTTTCTTAACATTCCTTTTGCCTAGGAAAGAGAAAAACTCCATTGGAGGAGATTGTTGGATATTGCTTTTCTTATTTTCTTCTTCTTCTATTAGCAAGGTATAACCATTGTTGAAGGCATATTTTGTGTTTGATTTTTCTTGCTCTTACTAATGAAATAATTGAGTTTATTAATGAATCTACTATTTAGTTTCTTAATCATGAGTAGCTAAATCATCAACTAGAGGTGTGAGATTATGGGTGCTTAATTAGATTGAGTATTGCTACATTCATCATAATATTGCTTAATTAGTGTAAATTTATTGAGTTCTCTCCAATTCATAATTGATGATCCATAGTTGAAAATGTGTGTTTACTTTTCTTACTTGATTTAGCTTGAAAAAGAAGAATTCAAGTATTGGGAGAGAATTTGATGGTGGGAATGGATGTGATTCTGTGGAGTTGGGCTATAAATAGCCAAAACCCATGGTCATAATCCTAATTTGTAGTTGAAGGCTAGAAATAGCTCAGCTATTAACTCAAATCCTATTCGGCTAATTCAATTGTTTCCTGAGATTCGAAAGGACTCAGGGAAAATGCATATATTAGGCTGAAAAACATATGATGACATCTTTTGCCAAAAGTTATTTACACTTATTCGCAATGAATTGATGAGTTGGCATATCCTTATTTGATTAGAACCCCATCTACATCACACCTCTAATCTTCTCTCATTATTGTCTATCAATTTTGGTTATTTTGGTATTTAGGAAAGCTGGTTTGAAATCCACAATATTTTTAACTCCATTTTTCCCCCAAAAAATTTCTGTTTTGGTTTCCTTAATCGATGTGAATTAATTCAAATTTCCTAAAACAATACTTGCACACATCATTCACTAGTATCTGTGGGATTCAACCCCGATGTCCATTGGGAATATTTGTTTTGATATAACGATGACTTACATTTTCTCTAAATGAGGAGTGTATTTGAGCGTTATCAACCACATCAAAACCAAGCTTGTTACATGTTGGTCCCACAAGAGTTCCTCTAGAAAATATCCAAGATGCTAAGAGTGACTAAGAAGAACGTCTACTCAATGATGGAAAACGTCAAGACTTGGCTGAAGGCCGAGATTGATGAGGTTGTAAGATTGTTGCACGACCGATTGGATAGTTTTGAGTGCCGCCTTAATGAGCACCTGGCTGAGCAGATGAACACGGGCATCCTTAGAGTGGATTTGGGGGATTTTGAGAGCCAGGTAGCCGAGTTGTAATCTAGACAGCTGGCAATATCATCAACCCCAACCATCCCAGAGTAAGATGCTAAGCTCGATGAAGAGCTAGATTTTGAGGCATACTAGGCTCCGATAGTGGCCAATGGAGGAAAAAAGAAGAAGTCTGTCTTGGATGAGGTTGAAGTCTAGTCCTCAAGGGAAAAGAGAAAAAGAAAGAAGAAAAAGAAGTACGAGAGAACGAGAGTGACAATATGCAAACTTATGATGAGCATATGTTTGAGTTGTATGAGTGAGCTAGAGGAGCGGGGATCTCTACCACTGCCTTCGGAGAGCTTGCGCGTGGCAAGGAGCTTTAAGGTGAGCCACATTCAGCTCGAGATGATATTGAGGTTGCTGAGGCGACTACTACTACTTAGGGGGTAACCAATCCCCCAAGTGATATCCCATTGAGTGGGCCAGCCACTGCTAGCACCACAGTTGGAGTGTAGGGAATCGTGCTTGCACACCCACCTCCACAGGATGATGGGAGCACTTTGAGCACCACAGGCATGTCCCTTACTTGTTCTTACGATTTATGCTTCGGGAAGAAACATATTTTTTGTATTTCCCTCGGTCATAGTATCTAGTAGAACTGGCATCTTTGGGATTTTGTTTTGTGTTTTGTTTAAATCGAAGTAGTTACAAGTATTTTACAACTAATAGATGCACATGTTTTAAAATATTGAAAAATTGACCTTATCTGAAAAATTTTTATTATCTAGCTAAGTATGTTGATTGCGTGAATGATTTCTGTGGATCTTTTTACGGAATTTAGTCTATTATCAAGTGTAATTAATGTTTAGTTGTGCATGAAATAGATAGGTGGAATTAATGCAAACCTGTATCGTGAGTGAGTGAGGATTTATACTCAGTTCAATTCTGCGCTGAGGATCTAGAACATGCCCCATTGGTCTTTATATAGGTTATAGGATAGTTTGTTGGGAAAGGATCACAGGTCATTTTTTATTTTAGCCACTTTATCTTAAATAACCCAACCAAATAAAAATGAATCACTTGATCACGACTATGAGCCTAAAATTGACCATTTTTCTTTGTTTACCTGTTCACCTTTCTCGTTATTTATAATGAACCTGTTTGGCCCTGGTCCCTCTTTGGACATTGTGAACCTCAACTCAGGCAGAATGCCTATGTTGAGGGTGGCTAAAGTAGGGGTGCATAAACTGTGAGGAGGTAGAAAAAAACTAAAATCAAAGAAAAAGTGGTCTGTGATGGGAAAAGAAAAATGAATAAAAGAAGAGCTGAAATGAAAAGGAAAAGAAAAATAATTAAAAAGAAAAACAAAAAAAAAAGATGAGAAAAATACACCACACTCACATATTGCATTTGAAAAGGGAGAAAGAGGGAGGAAAAGCAGAAAAAGTTAAAAAAGGGGTATAAAGTGAAAGTGAAGCCATGTATTTAGCGCTAAGGAGGGTTTTGTCACTGAATTTCATATTTACTATACCCAGCCCCAAAAAGCCTAAATTACAAGCCAAAAAAGTCCTATAGTTATCCTAGCCTAAATGTTCGAAAAGCCGAAGAAGAGAAAATTAGGGGAAGCCTATGGTATCCGATGTGCAGTATTTGGACCTTCATTCTGAGAGTGGACTCTTACTTTCTTAGTCCCAAGTTTCATAAATTTTTTATATATATATGAGTTTTGGGGACTTCATTTGTTGTGAGGGTACATGGTTTGTAATATATTTTGCCAATTGTCTGTGTGAGTAGCACTATTGATAGCTTGATTCTTTTCTGATAGTTAGATTCCATGTCTTAATCCATGTATATTAGTTGTACTTGCATCGGTGCATAGCTGACTTGGTTTGAATGAGTAAGGGGGTCAAAAGTTTATTGTGGTTTCTGTGCATATTTTGCTTATGTTGGTTGTAGGTCTTCTAGATTGCTTTCTAGTTAGTGTCATTTTATAGTTTTTTTTGTTTTCCTGAGGACATGAAAAATTCTTAAGTTGAGGGTGTTGATGTGTTGTGGGTCTACAACACTTTCGACGCTTAAAACAAATGAAATAAGCATGGACTTAGTTATATTTATACAGATACGATAAGCATGGACTTAGGTATGTCTATACATATATGATGCACTTTTACTTTGTTTTCAGGGAAATAGGTGTTGGAGTTTAAATGTGCAAAAGTAGTGACAAAATGCAGAAAAAGGGCTAAGTACAGACCTCAGTACGAGCAGTACCATCTTGGTACAAGCCATACGAAGAGTCATGGAAAAGTCCAGGAGATGTGCTGAACCAAAGAGTCAATGTACGACACTTGGTACGAGCCATACGATCATGTACGAGCCATACCAATGCATTCGTGATAGAGCTCAGAGGAAATAGCACTAAGGAAGTCTCCTAGTATGGGTAGCAACCATGAATCGTGTTATCTACCTACCACCCATACCAAGGAGTCGTAGTGAACTTCAGAAGAACTGAAGAAAGGCAGAACTCAAGGTACAAAAAGAAGTCACGAGTCGTAGGATGAAGGTACGGGCCGTACAAAGAAACTCGTGGAAATAATCAGAGGATGCCAGAAGTTTCATGTTTAGACCATGACAAGACAATATGACTTATAGGTCTATGGTCTGAGTCATACCACCTTCCAATACATGGTCAAAATCAGAAGAGCCAACCAAAGTACGAGCAAGAGTACGACCCGTACAATCATGGTAAGGGTTATAGGTGAAGTCGGCCGTAGTTTAAGTAGTTTCCATGACAATCTAGGAAAAGTTTCTCAATATTTGTATAAATATATTTCTAGGATATATTTGTTAGAAGGAAAAGAGAATACGATTATGGAGAGAGGGTTTTTGAGTTTTAGGAGATTTCTTTTTTTGATTCTTCTACTGTTCCTAAATTGTTCTTCATTAATTCTTTTAATAATCAAGTGGGTTTTCGTGCAATCATCTTTGTAAGTTCTAAATTATGTTTTTGTCCATGTATGCTTATAATTCTCTTACAATCATGAGAGGTTCAAACCTCCACAAATAGGGTTCTAGGAACCATGGTGAATTAACAGACTAGGGTTTGCACAAAGTGATTCTAAACCAATGCTAATACTTGAATTGTATTCTTTTTGTCTTTAATGTTTCTTAACCGAACACAATATTAGGACTTACCCGAATTCTTTACCTGCTTGAATCTAGATAATTAGAGATTATGAAAAGAGAACTATAACAAAGCCTCGAAATTTATGGTTCATTGTATGACTTGAGCTGCGTTCGTAGGATAGTTAATTTGGAAAAAATTGATAATTGTTGAAGTGAAATCACTCATGACACCTAATCCGATAATTAAATATAGTTATTCAATAGAGACGAAGCAATCATTTGGATAAACCCTAGTTATCAGTTCTACAAGTACGCATTGGGAAAAACCATGAGTGTAAAACCTGAATAGTTATGAATTCATGGAGACACTTCCCTATATATTTGCATTAACCTGATAAACAACAAAAAAATCTCAACATCGTTATGTATTTTCTTTTATAAAAACCCCTTTTAGAAATAACATACTTAAAAGCTTAAATTCTAGTGTTATTCTATATCTTGACCTTATTCCCTGTGGGATCTATCCCAACCTAGTCGGATTCTTTATTGAGCACTTCCACGTCATACAGTTACAGGAGTGAGATTTTTAGCGTTATTAGGCAACATCAAATTTTTGGCACCGTTGCGGGGGACATGGCATAGATTGCTTTATTTGATCGAATTTTTATTTAGCTGTTAAGTTTTTATTTTTTTTCTTGTTTTTAGTGCACCCCAGGTCACAGGTTAGTGTATGTCAGGTACTTGTTGTCATGTCCATTCCTTAATTTCTCTTGATCTTGAAATCGAAAGAACACTCTGAGAGCAGAGACTAATGACAGAAGGAATTCGCAATCCTAACCTTGTAGAGAATAGGTATGTGAGATTGGCTCATGAGGTGGCATAGGAGAGGATTCCTATGTTAAACTTTATCAGGCCTTTCTTGGAGAATGCATCAAATGCTATTTTCAAGCCTGAGATCATAGGACATTTTCAGCTGAAAGAAGGTACAGTGCAACTGGTGCAGAATACGTGCCAGTATCAGGGTAAATCATATGAAGATCCTCGTAAGCACTTGGTCACATTCGTTGAGCTAAGCAAAAATTTTCA
Organism: Datura wrightii; assembly: GCA_035772735.1. Lineage (NCBI taxonomy): Eukaryota > Viridiplantae > Streptophyta > Magnoliopsida > Solanales > Solanaceae > Datura > Datura wrightii. Next base: position 3,091,572 of record JASDFA010000010.1, on the reverse strand, counting down.
CTATTACAATGTCCCAAACGAATATGTGAAGTTGACACTCTTTCCCTTCTCATTGATTGGAGAAGCAAAACAGTTCTTACAGAATAAGCCTGCAGGATCTATCACCTCTTGACATATTTTGTAAAGTAAATTTTTCAACATATTTTTCTCTTCAAGAAGAACAAAAGCTTTAAGAGGGAAGATCTCAGTGTTCGTTCAGAAGGATGGAGAGTCTTTGGCTCAGGCTTGGGAGAGACATAATGACTATTTGAGACATTTTCCACATCATATCAACCCAAGGAAATTACTGGTAATAACTTTATCGTAGGAATGAGGCATGAGTCGAAGATGTGATTAGATACTCAAGCTCAAGGACAAATTTTGTCCAAAAGCTATGAAGAAATTGATCCATTATTGAATTTGATATCTGCAGGTAGTGAAGACTATCAAAAGCCGAGCAGAGCATTCACCAATCAACAATGACCAGGGATGTTAGATGATGATGATGTCACAACCATCCAGTCAAACATTGGTCAGCTTTTGAGCGCGATACATAAGTTGGTAGCTGCACCATAGGTTCAACAAGTTAAGTTGGTTCGAACAACTTTTGAGCTCTTTGGAGAGAGTCATTCTTGTATAAGTTGCCCATTGAATCAAGAATGCGTTTACTATATAGGGTAGTAGAACAGAGGTTATGGTAAACAGGGACACCAGTTTGGCAACAATTTCAATCATAATGCAAGGAGCCAAGTATGGGGTGGAAATTAGAATGGTTATAGACCTCAGACAAATATTCAACAATCTCCGCCTCTACAAGAGAGCAGTTCTCTAGAGGAGATGAAGAAGCAAATGATGGCACAAGAACAGGGCATTATAAATGAGATGTAGAAGTCCATACATGAGCTAGAGAGGCAGATAGGATAGATGACTACTTTGCAGCATGTTAGGCCTGCAGGAGCCTTATTACCTAGCGATACAACAAAGAGCCCTAAGCAGGTAATGGCCATCTCTTTAAGAAGTGGTACGGAGTTAGTTGTGGCTCCTCCATAGAAGAAAGTGCAGGAAAAAGGCGAAGAGCTGCCAAAAGTAGAGCCAGAATGCAGAAGTAAAACCTTGTTGAGGTAAAGTACATCTCCCCTACCATTCCCACAGAGGCTCACTCCAGCGCCTAACATAAAGTCTGCACAGAAAGAAGGAGTTGAGAAAAAGGTTGTTGAGGAGCCTAAAATTGCAGTTCAGAGATGATGTGCAGTCAGTTTATAGCACTGTCACGACCAAAACATAGGCCCAGATCTAGAAACCGAACCTAGAACCATAAATGGCTCTAGGTTGACCTATGGCACGAACATGAAAACTAAAGCTCCACATACACAAATCAGAAACTAAATTTTGAAATAGACGAAGTATGAATAATAAAAACATCTATCTAACGAAAATATAAAAACACTGAGTCCAAAACTAAATATACAACTCTACGTCTAAAAAGCCTCTAACATACTGACGAGCTTATGGGACAACATCCCCAACTAGCTCACTAGAAGTCTGAACTAAAACTGAAAATAACTCAACCAACTAACGGTCCTCAAAGGATCAGTACTCACCAACAACGCTATCTTAGATAAACTCTGGAAATTGGCTAGTGGCGAGACTGAGCCTGCACGTCTGAGCCTGTATCATGAAACAATACAACAGAGTATGCGTTCAGTAGTTGGAATGTATTGAGTATGCAAGGTATGTAAAACAAGTTATGTAAGTAAAACTGAAATCATGCATATCTTAATTCATAACATCATAAGATTCTGAGTGTAAAGGTTGTATGTTGATATCTAAAAGCCTGAATAAACATAACTGAAATAAGTACATATGGCTTGCCATATCTGAAATCATAGATAAACGCTCATAAACTGATCATTAGATAAATTCTGCTGAAATCATGATACAGTATCTTTGAGTATATACATTACTGAAATCACGAGGAACAATGGGAGACTCATCTTAATAAAAAACCACCATGTATGAGCACATGATAAACCCACATATTTCCCACGTGGAGGAAGGTTATCCTAAGCCTTGCTAGGCAAAAGGATCAAGTAGGGTGTGATATCATAGTGTGCCTCTGGGCCAGCGAAACGCTCTCTTGGGAGGCCCCAAAGTTTACCTATGTTGCCGCATAGTTTATGAGAATGGGGGACCTCGGAACCCCTAGCCTACTCGGTGCTAGACTCTTCTCCCAAAACATATATAATGCTCATATAATCATATATCAAATCATAACATAAATCTTAATGTATAGGGAGTCTTGACTCCAAAACTTAAGATAACTAGACTTATAGCGTTGGCTAAATTATGAAGTCACGCTTAACTTGAGTTGGCTTTGAATGAAATATACATAATAAGTAAAATAATAAATATACTCATGGTTAATATGTAAGCAGTCATACATGCTAGATATTTCATCATACTTGGAAGCATAAATCACAAACTCAACTTTTCATGAAACCGACATAATTGGGCATCATGTTCTTAAAACTTGAAATCATGAATTGCAATCAAAATTGGCATAAAACCTGCCCATGAATCTTAAAACATCATTTGAAACATGAAGGGAATTGAACCATGACTTAAACACAGAGAATTTCATAAACATATGTTAAATCCCATTGAATCATACACTTGAATTCATGAACTTGAGAAGGAATTTGGGCATGAGAGTGAAGGGAAACTCTAATTCACGACCCTACATACATGGGTAAGTTGATTCTACACCCATCCTTGAAAGCCCAAGAGATTTGGGAAAGAACTAGGGGAATTTTTAGACTTGATCTTCAAAAGAACTCTCCAAACTTGCATGCATGGGAGAGAATGATTTAGAATAGGATAAACTGTCTTAAAACCTTCCTAAGAAATCTTAAAATGACATAGTTTAGGGCTTAGGGGCTTAGGAATTATGAAAACACCCTTACTAAGTTTGCAGAGAAAATGACTCTACCACTCCTCACGAGGGACTTCATGAGTCGTTATATGGGTCACGACTCATGGCCCTCACTCATGAAGTCTTATACCTCGGAAGCCCAAAGATCAGACTCAGGAGTTGAAATAGGGAAAAAAACTAAAAAACTTGCATCAAACACAAAACGGATTGTGAGGTAACCTGTGAGAGAAGCCCACGAGTCCTAATGCTACTCATCGTGAGGCTCAGGAGTTGGGTTTGAAATTGAGAAATTTGATCCCTACATAGGTGACCATGAGCCATGGTCAGTCCCTACGACTAGTTAGGTTAGTCGTGGGGAGTGGTGATTGAGAAAAGAGGAAGTGGAAGATAGTGTACCTAACGAAAGGACCCCACAAGCTGTGGTCAGTCACCACAATTCATGGGATGAGTCGTGGTTAGCTGATGGAAGTTATTTGAAAATAATTAGCAGTGTATAGGACAAGTGGTGACCATGAGTCCTAGTCACCCAATGACGAATAATGAAGTCTCTCATTGTGATCCCCAAACTACTGCTAGACAGTGTACTTAACGGATGATGCCACGAGTCGTGGCCAAGGGTGACGAGTCGTTAGGTCCCTCAGGAAGACTAACTGGCAGTTATTTTCTACGAATTCAGTAAGGGCTTTTTTGTCATTCCTAAGATCCTAAATCCTAATCTTTGTCATTTAAAGTTATGAATGATGTCTTTTAAGAGGTTATGTTCATCTTAGGCCATTTTTCATTAATGCATGCAATAGTGATAGTCTAGAGAGGTGATCAAGGCAAATCCTTCAAGATTCTCTTCAATATCTTCTTGGGCATTCACAGAAGTGTAAGAATCAACTATAATCAGGTATGTAGGGTTACGAATGGGTGAATCGTTTCACACCCATGGCCAATCCCTTTATAATTCTTGAATTTCCTATGTCTAATCTATGGGGCTTTAATCCAATGCATGAAATTCCTAATTTCTCTACATGGGTATGATTTAAATATGTTTCTACTATTAAATTATGAAAAATGGGCAAGTTTATACTGTTTTCAATAAAAATCATGTTTCAAGTTTTATGAATTAAAAGGCCCATTAATGAGAAGTTAATGAAAGATGAGATTTGTCATGAATGTATGATTATGATGAGATATTTTGATGAAAAGCATGTATTAAAGATACCCATGTTTATAATGAAGTTTTCGATGTGAATTGAGTATTTTCAAGCATGTTAGAATATTGGGCAATGCTCACATGTTCATGATTTATGATTTCCCAAATTAAGTTTACCACATGGTTTTGAAGTGAAGACTCCCAATTATCTTTCAGCTTATGGTATGGTTTGAGTTAAAACATCTCATATGCATGTTTCAGATTTGAGATGTATGTGATTATTGAGCTTGGTCAATAGATGATGTTGAGCTTCATTGAAAAACGATGTAGAGCATATGCATGTTTTTAGGAGTGGTGTCTAGCACCGAGTAGGCTAAGGGTCGATCATCTTACGCCTCAGAACTACACACCAATGTAGGTTTATACTTATATATATATATATATATATTGCTTCTTTAGGACGTCCCTTATGAGCTATACCTGCCTTATTGGGCCACGAGCTGGATAACGATATTAGGGTATCATCCATAGCCCTTGCAAGGCTTTGGACAGCTCTACCCACTTGAGTGTGATAGTTGGGACCACTAAGCTCTACCGTGTTATGTCGGTTAAAAGAGGAGTTTCCTATTGTTCCTCATGATTTTAGTTATGCATGTTTATCATTTATGAGAATTCTAAATTTACATAAGTTCAAAAGTAGGTTTGACTCAATGTTCAGTTTTACTCATGGCTATTAGATTTTAGCTTTTAGTCAATCCATTCAGTTTATGATGCTATGTTATGTTATGATTAGATCATGATTTTAGAAGGAATGCATGCAAGCCCTACTCATAGATAATTAATGTTTATGTTTTAAATTATGCATGTTCTTAAATGATTTTACTTATTTAAGAGGTTTCACTTACCTTGCATAGTCGGTACATTCCACATACTGACTGCAGACTCTATGTTGTATCGTTTCATGATACAACACCTGCTACTCAGTCTCAACCCCTTTCATAGCCAGTCTTCAAAGTTAGCATTTTACGTTTATTAGTGAGTCCTCATCTCCCGAGGACCATGCCTATTCAGATTTCTCTATGTATTTTCAGTTTTCAGTCTATTCGAGTAAGTTGGGGTCTTGTCCCATCAACTCATTATGTTTAGAGAACTTTTCAAACAGAAGGATATATTCAGCTTGAGATTGTGTATTCTGATGTTATGTTTATTTCAGACTTCTGCTAATATTATTATGTTGATTGTTCAGTTTTAGTAATTGAGTTAGATGTATGTTCATTCCATGGGTCGACTTGGAGTCTCTCGGGGCTCTTTGTCCTGTGTTCTTATCTGGGCCTCCGTCCAGTCGTGATAAACATGGTATCCGAGCAATAGGTTTGAAGTGTCCTAGAGTGTCTGAAAGTCGCATTAAGTAGAGTCTTTTTCATGTGTGTGAAGCGCGCCACACTTATGACGAAGAGGCTACGAAACATTTAGGAAATGTTCCTTTTTTTCATGATCTATGTCATGCGATGAAAAGTCTACTTATCCTTGTAGTTCATGTTATTCGCGATTGTGAAATCTTGGCTCCCCGAAGAGTAAATGGTAGAAGGAATGAGAATGGAGATGGCCATGAGGATGGAAATGGAAACGGGCACCAGCACACTCCACCAGTTAAGGAGCACCAGCTAATGAAGCCGGTTTTCCATGCTGTATTTCGGGTAGCTATTTAGATTCTCGCGCAGACCCTGACTGATCCGGTCAATCAGTAGGGAGTTGCGCATGTTACACAAAATGGAAATGCGTAAGCGACTCGAGTCAGAGATTTCTTGAGAATGAACCCGCCAGAGTTCCTCGGGTCAAAAGTAGATGAAGACCCACACGAGTTCATTGATGAGATTGTAAAGTTCACCCAGGTCATGGGTGTAAATGCAGTTGAGTGCATGTAGTTGGCCTCGTTCCAGTTGAAAGGGGTCGCACACATCTAGTTTTGCCAATGGAAGGATAGTAGAGTCGCTGGAGAAGGCCCTGTAACTTAGGAAGAGTTCCATGTTGCATTCCTAGATTGGTTCTTCCCTTGACAGATGAGGAACTTGAAGGCAACTGAGTTCGTAAATCTGAAGAAAGAGAGGATGACGGTGCAGGAGTATGCCCTTGAGTTCACTCACCTATAGAAGTATGCCCCATTGTTAGTAGCTGATCAGAGGGCTCGGGTGAGCAAGTTCGTTCATGGAGTGGCGGGTTATTTGGACAAGGATTGCAAGACCGCTATGCTCCATCAGGATATGGATTTCCCTTGGATAGTTTTGTATGCCCAGTAGATGGAGGCGTCAAATATGAGAGAGAGAGATAGAGGCCAAGAGGGCTAGGAAAGATAGTCACAAATTCTCACAACCAAGGTAAGGTGGTGGGCACCGACAGGAGACCCACTAGAGATCTTTCACCCCAGCATCTTCAGCGTTTAGTGTGCCATCTAGGCCTAGGAACGATCATATGGGGAGAGCATCAGGCTCTAGGGATCAAAGAAACAGACCCACAGATTCTAGTATCCCAGCTTGCTGCAGGTGTGGTCGAGGGCACACGGGGCAATGCTTGGCAGATTAAGGTGCTTGCTTCAGGTGTGGGAAGCCCGTACACATGCGGTTTGAGGCCCAACTTCTAGTACAACAGCCCCTACCACATGCTCATCATATTAGGGGGAATCTACCAACACAGGTGGCGGTCAACACCAAAATAGATTCTATGCCTTAGCACCCCTTCAGGAGTAGGAGGTCTTCCTTGATCTAGTCACTAGTATGTCTATGCTTTGCTAGATACTAGGGCTACTTTGTCTTTTGTGACACCTTATGTGGCCAGTAGCTTCAGAGTCAGTCCCGAAGTCTTGTCAGAACCCTTCTCAGTCTCTACTCCAGTAGGTGATTCAGTTATAGCTTGACAGGTGTATAGAAGTTTCCTGGTCTTAGTCCTTTAGAAAGTCACCTCAGCATACTTGATAGAGTTTAGTCATGACTGATTTCAATGTTATCCTCGGCATGGATTCTCTATTTTCATGATATGCCTTAGTTAATTGTAGAACCCAGGCAGTAGAGTTTAGATATTTAGGTGAGCCAGTTTTAGAGTGGAAGGGTAGTTCAGTTGTGCCTGTAGGCCATTTTATATCTACCTTAAGTCCAGAAAGATGATCTTCAAAGGTTATGTGTACAACCTAGTTAGGGCTGAGGATAAGACATCTGAGACCCTGACTATCTAGTCAGTCCCAATAGTATGTGAGTATCTAGAGGTCTTTCCTGATGATCTACCGGGAATCCCTCTCGAGTAGGAGATTGATTTTCGTATTGACCTTCTTCACAACACACAACCTATATATATTCCTTCCTATAGAATGTCTCTGGCCGAGCTAAAGGAGTTGAAAGAACAGTTGAAGCACCTGTTAGATAAGGGTTTCATTAGACCGAGCAAGTCCCCATGGGGTGCACCACTTCTTTTTGTCCGGAAGAAAAATGGTTCTCTCCGCATGTATATTGATTATCAGCAATTTAACAAGGTCACTATCAAGAACAGGTATCCTGTAGCAAAGATTGATGATTTATTTGACCATATTCAGGGTGCCAAGTTTTTCTCGGGGATAGATCTCAGATCTGGGTACCATCAACTCAGAGTTCGGGAGAGCGATATCCAAAGATAGCCTTCAAGACGCGGTATGGTGATTATGAGTTCATAGTTATGTCTTTTGGACTAATGAATGCTCCTGCAACTTTTATGGGCTTGATGAACATGGTGTTCAATCCATACTTGGATATGTTCGTGATTGTGTTTATTAATGACATCCTATATATTGTCGGAGCTAGGAGGAGCATGCCACTTATTTGAGAGTAGTGTTGTAGACTCTTAAGGATTGCCAATATATGCCAAATTCAGCATGTGTGAGTTTTGGTTTAACTTACTGGTGTATTTAGGCCATGTGGTATAAAGAGAAGGCATAATGGTGGACTCTCAAAAAATAGAGGCAATGAAGAATTGGCTTAGACCGGTGAATCCTTCGGATATTCGAAGCTTCTTGGGTTTAGCCAGCTATTATCGGAGATTTGTTGAAGGTTTATCATCTATTGTAGCATCCTTGACCAAGTTGACCCACAAAAAGGTGAAATTCCAATGGTCGGAGGCTTGTGAGAAGGGCTTCCAAGAGTTGAACACCCGACTTACTTCAGCACCGGTATTAACCCTACTCGAGTGTATCAATGGGTTCATGGTGTACTGTGATGCTTCAAGGATCAAACTTGTCTGTGTATTGATGCAGCATGTAAAATTTAGAGCATATGCCTCTAGACAGCTAAAAGTTCATAAAAAGAATTATCCGACCCATAATCTTGAATTGGCCGCGGAGGTATTCGCCTTGAAGATATGGTGACATTATTTCTACGGGGTCAACGTGGATGTGTTTACGGACCATAAGAGCTTACAACATGTGTTCATGCAGAAGGATCTCAATATTCAGCAAAGGAGGTGGTTGGAGCTACTCAAGGACAACAATATGAGTGTCCTTTACCATTAGGGTAAGGCTAGTGTAGTAGAGGACGCACTTAGTAGAATCTCTATGAGAGTATGTCCCATGTGGATGAGGGGAAGACGGAGCTGGTGAAGGATGTGCATCGACTCGCAAGGTTGGGAGTTTCGTTGGTTGACTCAACCGATGACAGTGTTACTGTTTAGAACGGTTAAAGTGTTATGGAGGAATCTACATGTTGAGAGATCTACGTGGGAAGCCGAAGTAGATATGATGACTAGATACCCACATTTATTCTCTACCGACTCAGTTCCAGCTTGAGGTATTAGTTTTGACCTAAAAATGTATTGAGTTTTCATGTTCAGTTCATGTACCCAAGTTTCTTTTATGTATATGGATGTATGTATGATTCGTGAATTCAGTACAGTTATGTAGTTTGAACTGGAGGTAGTCATTCCGTCAGTTTTCGACTTAAATGATCAGTATTTGAATATGATGATTGCATTTCTCTACTTTTCTGTATCTTTTCAACATTGAGGATGAATTTTCCTAAGGGGGAGATATTGTTATACCTTGGAAGCCCAAAGATTATACCGGGGAGTTTAAACAGAGAAAAACTTAAAACTGGCATTAGGCATAGAACGGATCGTGAGCTAACCCGTGAGAGCAGTCCACGAGTCGTGATGTTACTCGTGGTGAGGCTCAAGTGATAGGTTTGAAATTTGAGAAATGGGATCCCCATGTACACGACCACGAGTCATGGTCAGGCCCCACGACTCATTAGGTCAGTCGTGCGGAGTGGAGATTGAGAAAAGAGGAAGAGGAAGACAGTGTACCTAATGGAAGGACCCCACGAGTCGTGGTCAGTCACCTAGATCATAGGCGATGTACAGGACGAGTGGTGACCTCGAGTCGTGGTCACCCAGTGATGAATCCTAAAGTCTCCCATTGCGAGCCCCAGACGACTGCTAGATAGTGTACTTGACAGATGATGCCATGAGTCATGGCCAAGGGTGACGAGTCGTTAGGTCCTTCGTGGGAACTAACTGGCTACTTATTTCTGTGAATTTAGTAAGGGATTTTCTGTAATACCTAAGGCCTAAACTACATCGTTTAAAGTTATGAATGAAGTCTTTTAAGAGGGTTAATTTCATTTTAGGCCATTTTTCATTCATCATTGCAGAAGTGATAGTTTAGAGAGGTGATCAAGGAAAATCCTTCAAGGTTCTCTTCAATTTCTTCTTAGGCAATCAAAGAAGTGTAAGAATCAGTTATAATGAGGTATGTAGGGTTATGCATGGGTGAATCCTTTCACACCCATACCCAATCCCTCTATAATTCATGAATTTACTATGTCTAATCGTTGGGGTTTTAACCCAATGCATGATAGTCCAAATTTCTACACATGGGTATGATTTACATATGCTCTACTATTGAATTATGAATCATGGGCAAGTTTATATTGTTTTCAATAAAATTCATGTTTCATTTTTATGAATTAAAAGGACCATTGATGAGAAGTTTATGAAAGATAAGATTTGTGATGAATGTAAGATTATGATGAGATATTATGATGAAAAGCACATTTTAAAGATACCCATGTGATCTTGGGCAAATTTATATGCCCAAGTGATACTCAAAAGTACCATTTTAGCCTTGTTTATCTATCAATGTGTATACATTCTCATGTAATTGGTAATAAAATGTGAATTTATACTAACCAACATGATTAGCATTGTTTTGCAGGTAAAATGTAATTTCGGGAAGCTAAAATGCATGTTGGAGGATTTCGGGGTTGGACTTGGATGCGAGCAAGGGACAAGACATTGGACATCATAAACTAAAGGGGCTCCGCGATGGAGCCGTGTCACGCTGCCATCGCGGAGGCCTTCTGTCTGGATGGGAATTTTCAGCCCAATTCCAGTGTTAGTTCGCGATAGGTCCGTGGCACAGTGGCTTGGCTCCGCGTTGCATGCCGTGCCACGTTGGGCTTTATTTCCTGGACCCCCAGTTCCAGTGAAGGTCCGCGTCCGTAGCGTGTCACGGAGGCAGTGCTCCGCGATGCACTCCGTGACACGTTGCTTGTTATTCCGAGAAAAATTCCCACTAGTATAAATAGAACACTTAGGTTCATTTTTCAATATTCTGACTTGGTGGAGCAAGAACGTGGGTTACAGGTACTTGAGGGGACGAAAATATCAGGGTTTTTCTCTCTTTCCTTCTCCTTGTATTCAATTGCTTGTATGTTTTACACTCATTTAATGATGTTTAATCCACAAATGAGTGGCTAATTCATCTTCTTGCTGAGGTTATGAACAAGTGTAATGAAATGTGATCATTGATTCTTTGTTTTTTCATCTTTTCTTCTATGGTTGTTCTATTAATTCTTGTTGTTACTGCATTAATGTGTGGCCTACGTTAATGTATATCTAAAAAGTCCGGTTTCACTCGAGAGAGCAGGAAATTGGAAAGTTGTGAATTAATAGGATATGATCTTTACTTGATTTGGGAAAATTGGGAATTGATTTACTTTCATGATAGAAATATACCTGAAAGTCATATTAGTCAGTTTAGGAACCGGGTTTGTATGGCTAGAACATGAATTGCATTTAATCACAGAAATGTAGGTGGATGGTTCATGATTCTTAAGCGAGGTTAAATACGAGAGTTTTAATCTCTTGGCAAAAGTTCTTGGCTAGCAACTAAGGAAAAGACTAACCAAATTATATCGATAATTAATTTCATTACATGTTCGTTTAACCTCAGCATGCTCTCATACATAGTTCAGACTCAATTTAGATAGTTATTTTAGATTTAGCATAAAAATTATAAAACAAAATATCAAACTTTTGGTTACACTGTTGTCTGCATTTTTAGAATCGAAATATATTACACTTGAGCAGATTGCACTTCATCCCAGTCCCTGTGGGATCGATACTTGGCTTTCTTGAGCCACTTTACTACTTGTTCGACCACGTGCACTTGCGTGTGAGTTATATACCTATATAACAAACAGAACGAACTAGTTTTTGGCGCCGTTGCCGGGGACTGGCAATTGGTGAATTTTTCTTAAGTGTAAATTTACTATATTTTTTTTTCTTAGTGCTGACAACTTGGTCTTAGTGTTTGTTTTAATTCTTTTTCATTTTATTGTTTTCTTTTTCGGATACCCTTATTGACATGACATCATGGAATACAAATGGTATAAATGGTGGATACTCATATTTTAGCGAATCTTGTCTGAATTGCGGAGGACACCACTCGTGGCAACACTGTAACACGTGCAATATATGTGGTGGTCAAGATGGCCATTGGGATGGCTGTCCGAATGCATATTCCCCTCCCCCAAGCCCCTACTATGATCCTTCTGTTGTTTTTGCTGAATATAGGCATGCTTAAAATGAGGACTTGGGACGCCAAGCTCAAATAGAAGACATGCTGAAACAACTCCTGGAGCAATCAGAAGCAATGAAGGAGGCGATGGCAGTATTGAGAATTCAGCAAGAAGAGAATGCAGAGGCTCTAGAAAGGATGAGCGTCAGTGTCACGGAGATGATTGCTGAGGCTGAAGCTTGTGATAAATTGCAGGTAACAGTTTTAGCCGATATTCAAGAGGAACTACAAGAGGAAGACAAGGGTGAATTTTTGGATGAAGTCCAATAATTAGAATCTCTTGAGTGTCCCCGTGATGGGCTCACACTTATGGAAAATCCATTCATGGAAGAAGAGATAGAGTATCCCCCATTTGACATTAATGGAGAGATAGATGTCGATGCTGAGAAGGTGTTTACAAGTAAGGAGGTCAAGCACAATGCAGTTTTAGAGTTGAGGTTTATTGGACCACACTCGAAGCATTTTTCGACATTAAGTTTGGTTGACAACATAGAAATAAAGTCTTCCAAGCTTATAGAGAAATGTCTAGAGGAGGACCAAGCCCCGTATATTTTGAAATTTGCTAACTCGGAGAGATAAAATGACTTCGCTTACTTGAGGGCCAATAGGTTCAAAAGGCAACATCTACTGCTTGGTCCTTATAATTTTTCACCACCACCCCTGGAGCATAAGAGGAAATTAGAGAAGAAATTAGGGGTGAGATTCATATCCTCAAGGTGGAGGAAAAAGCGGTGAAACTGGATACGTCATGCCGCGACGGTAAACCAGGCATTGCACGGGAGGCAACCCGTGAAATTTTTTTTTTTCTTCCGTTTTGTAAAGTGTAAATAGATTTTTCTTTTTCTTTTTCTTGATTTACTACAAAATTTTAGTTTTTGTTTGTGTTTTGTTTTTATTTAGAGTGAAACCTATAATTCTAACCAATTTTGTATAGTGAGATGAATTTCAGGTCAAACGGAGGAAAATATGCACGGAATCGCAAGGGAATATTCGAGGTATGAAAATTAACAAAAAGTGGCAAAACAGTGAGCTGGGGCGATAGCTCCGTGTCACGGAGGTGGACCTTCGCGTTACCCTCCGTGACACGTTGAGGTATAATCCGGATTTTTTTAAAATTTCCAGAACAGGCTCGCGATGGCTCCGTGTCACGGAGGCAGTGCACCGCGATGCACTCCGTGACACGTTGCCGTGTATATCGCGACGGGTCACACCGGGTCGCCGGGTGACCCACGCGATTTTACTACGTTTTAACCCCGAAAAACCCCTTCCTTTCCATTATTTTTCAATCACTCCGCGAACAAAACCCCCCAAAACCCATCCCCCTTCAACGTGACACGGAGTAGGCTAAGAAAATCATCAAGTTTGTGTAATTTCTTCAACTTCAAGGTATGTTCTTCGATTCCATCTCACTTCTTGTCGATTTTCTTCGATATTGAGCATGTGAGATGAGCTAAATTGCCCTAAGTAGAAATTAATCATGAATTCAATTTAATTGTTGTTGATGAATGTTCGGAATGTTGTTATGATTGGTTGAACTCGTCAATTGTATAACTGAATCCAATTTGCTTGATAATATCATTTGTAGGGCTTGTTTTTGAATTTGAAGTGGATAATGTAGTGAACTTGTGAAATTCATGCCGGGATGTACATGTTGAATGAGTTGAGTTGATGTACTAATTGTTAGGATGTTAATAGAACGACGGATTCTCGGGTTAGAGGAATATTGAAATTTGCAAGAATTGGGTTGGTTGTATAGGTTCGTGTAGATAAATTTTTGTTGTTGTTTTTGTTTCTTTGTTTTTCCTTGCTAAGTGCGATGGGTTAAAAGGTTATCGATGGTAATGATTGTTGTTTGCTGTACGAGGTCTGAGTAGTACATAGAATATATGCCGTCGAATTTTTCGTATGCACTAAGCATGTCTGAATAAGTTGGTTGTTTATTTGTGTAAATAAAGATAATCTTGCCGATATGTTGTAACTGTAGCTAAGGACTAAGTGTGGGGTAACCTAGATTAACCCAACCTTAGCTGAAGTTGATATCCATTAGCTTAACATTGATCTTGTCTACTTGGGTTGACAGGTAAAATGGCAAGCAGGCAAGAAAAAGGGAAAGGCGCATCAACATCTGGCGCCGGAAGGAAGCGAATCAGACTAGGCAGAGCAGTCCCAGCAGCACCAGCAGTTCCACGCGGCCAACGCCTCCAATACGGAACGAGATGGGTGATGGATGAGGGGAAGAAGTGGTACACAAAGCACAAAGAAAACAAATATTTCCCCGAGGAGCATATAGCACGGGAACCGTTGGCACAGGAGTTCCCTAGGATGGTCCACCGGATCGAGGCAGCTGGGCTCAACTTCATCTTTGAAGAGCCCAAGGAATGCAATCTGCACTTGGTTCGGGAATTCTATGCCAACTGGAACCCGACGATAAGAACTCACACCATAAAAATCAGAGGGCAAATAGTCACCTTGAAGCCCCACCACCTCATGCTATCATAGGAGCGCGGGACATAGACGCCCACGTGCTCCGACCGCTAAACATTTACCCACCATATGAGGACATCAGACGCACCTTGTGTGGGACTCAATCGACAGCTAGATGGAGCAGACACAAAGAGAGGGGCTACCACCAGACTTTGCCCTATTCATAGATGAACAGGGAAGCCAGAATATGGCTGAAGATTGTCTGTTCCTGCCTAATCCCGGGGGTACATATGACAGGTATAACCCGGGATCGTGTATGCTTGGTGTACGCCCTGATGAAAGGGCTGGAGATCAACGTGGGGGCGGTGATTATCTCCGCCATGAAGAGAGCCCGGTTGCATCAGGGGCACAGGTATGGCTTTGGTGGACTACTCACCACCTTCCTCAGGGGCCTAGATGTCGAGGAGGAGGCCCGTGACTATATCCCGCAGATGGAGCGGCGGGTCTTAGATGTTACTAAAACTAAGGCACCCGACACCACCCACTGGCCAGTGCTTACACTTGGTGAGCGACATGCTCGTGATGATCAGTATATGGCTCGCATGTATGGGATGCAGATGCTCCAGTTGAGGATAGGCGGGAGGCCGGCGACAGAGGAGGAGCTATGGTAGCTCGAGCTAGACTACCCCTTCGGCGAGAATGCCAGGGCTCTATGCCGAGTGGGGGCAGCATTTGTAGAGCCCACAGATGATGACGTCCCCACAGACGAGGAGACACATCGGGAGGACTCCGATGTGGAGTCCAATGAAGACGACGGGGGCGATTCAGACATGGGAGATGAAGCAGCAACACCCGATGAAGAAGTGGAGTACTTTGACTGATCAGGGAGTTCCACCACCGATTTTGTGCTATTTTAATTTTTGTGAACACTGGGGACAGTGTTCGATCTAAGTGTGGGGTGGGAGTAGTTAGGTGCTGGGCTGTGCTGTTATGTATGTATGCTCTAATCTGGTGTCGTGCATGTGAAATTTTGTTGTTCCCTTTGATTTATGAATTGTTAAGTTGTTGTTCTGTATTGTAAATTTATGTGAAATTGATGTGTGTTGCTGAATGTTGTTAGCTGATTTTGTATATATTTTTGTTATCAAAATGATAGATATTTTTGACCTGTTTTTTACTTTTTGGGTTTCTCGGTGTTTGTTTTCGGTTCTTTTACCGAGAATGGTCCCATTGAACCGAAGGCATAGTAGTGTCTGTTCCCTATGATGGATGGATGACGACCGTCTTAAGGGAAATGTAGTCGTTAGGAGTAGTTTTTTCAATTATTTTTCAGTTTTTTTCTTTGGTGGGTGGCATCCCAAAACCTGTAGTTACTGTATGGTTGCAAAATTCCGGTTGCGTGTTGTACATGATATTTAAAATGCAAAGGTGATTCGTATGAAAGCATGCAACTTTGTAAATATGTTGAGATACCTAGGCGATAGAGTCGATTCAGTGTGATTGAGGCTTAATGCTTGAATTCCTGTAATTAGCTGATTGAAGAGTCTGTGAATACATCTTGAATTGAGCATGTGCAAAAAGTGTGAAGTGAGGTGTTGTTATTCCATGCTATTGCGACGTGTCTAGAACTTGCCTGGTGTGTGTGCAAAACGAAATGAAGGAGGTGTAGTGTAGGAAAGGATGTAGGCATTTCTTTGTTTTAACCGAGAGTTTCTATTTTTCCTTGTCGTACCCACCTTGATTGTATACCCTAGTCAGCCCGTTGAGCCTTTAGCCTATTATTTTTTTCTTTTTTCAAAAAGTGTAAACCGAGCTTAATCCCTTCTTTTCATTAGCGGTAAAGTCTATACAAAACTCTTAAGCGCTTAAGAAGAGAAAATCATTTTTCCAAAGTGTCAAAGAGTGAGAATGGTGAAAAGAAAAAGAAAAGCAGAGCGATAGAAGAAAAGAAAAGGTTGAAGGTGCACTTGCTATAAATAAACTATAATGAAGATGCATGGATAATCTTTGTTTTTGTGTCAAGTGTGCTTAATAAGATGGGCCAAACTAAAGAAAAACATCAAGAATGGGATGATGAAAAAAAAGAAACAATGTCCATGAGTTGATGGGATGTGTTGAAAAGGCACTTAAGGATGCTAGTGGCTATTATTGGCTAACCCAATATTTACTAGTTCCGTAGCTTCCATTACAACCAGTTAAAGTCCTACATGATCTTACATCGCACTTCTTTATATTAGTGGAGTAATACACTAAGGGCAAGCTTATGGGTCATGACATGATGCATGTGAATTCTTTTGGGAGAGAGAGCGAAATTGTGTTTACATGCCCCTGCTTAAAATTTTGTGAGTCATATGAGCAGAAAGGGGAAGATTCTCTTGAGTTGTGAGGGCACATTCTTGATGAGAGATTAATTTTCATGTCGGATATCTTGATCAGCTGATTTGCATGAGTTTGCCAATATCGAGAGTCGATTCTTGAAGTCTAGGAGGTCTTGATGTATTGAAGGTCATTGCATTGATAGGACCATGCATGTTTCTTGATGATTTGCTGTATTGAATAATCGGTATGACCGTAGCCTAAATTGTCGAACCAAAGTAGCGAGGTTGGGATGTAAATTGCATGAAGTGTAGGATTGTTGTTCGAGGATGAACAAGGATTTAAGTGTGGGGTAAGTGATCTTGGGCAAATTTATATGCCCAAGTGATACTCAAAAGTACCATTTTAGCCTTGTTTATCTATCAATGTGTATACATTCTCATGTAATTGGTAATAAAATGTGAATTTATACTAACCAACATGATTAGCATTGTTTTGCAGGTAAAATGTAATTTCGGGAAGCTAAAACGCATGTTGGAGGATTTAAGGGTTGGACTTGGATGCGAGCAAGGGACAAGACATTGGACAGCATAAACTAAAGGGGCTCCGCGATGGAGCCGTGTCACGCTTCCATCGCGGAGGCCTTCTGCCTGGATGGGAATTTTCAGCCCAATTCCAGTGTGGGTTGGTGATAGGTCCGTGGCATGGTGGCTTGGCTCCGCATTGCACGCCGTGCCACGTTGGGCTTTATTTCCTGGACCCCCAGTTCCAGTGAAGGTCCGCGTCCGTAGCGTGTCACGGAGGCAGTGCTCCACGATGCACTCCGTGACACGTTGCTTGTTATTCCGGGAAAAATTCCCACTAGTATAAATAGAACACTTAGGTTCATTTTTCAATATTCTGACTTGGTGGAGCAAGAACGTGGGTTACAGGTAGTTGAGGGGACGAAAATATCAGGGTTTTTCTCTCTTTCCTTCTCCTTGTATTCAATTGCTTGTATGTTTTACACTCATTTAATGATGTTTAATCCACAAATGAGTGGCTAATTCATCTTCTTGCTGAGGTTATGAACAATTGTAATGAAATGTGATCATTGATTCTTTGGTTTTTCATCTTTTCTTCCATGGTTGTTCTATTAATTCTTGTTCTTACTGCATTAATGTGTGGCCTACGTTAATGTATATCTAAAAAGTCCGGTTTCACTCGAGAGAGCAAGAAATTGGAAAGTTGTGAATTAATAGGATATGATCTTTACTTGATTTGGGAAAATTGGGAATTGATTTACTTTCAGGATAGAAATATACCTGAAAGTCGTATTAGTCAGTTTAGGAACAGGGTTTGTATGGCTAGAACATTAATTGCATTTAATCACAGAAATGTAGGTGGATGGTTCATGATTCTTAAGTGAGGTTAAATACGAGAGTTTTAATATCTTGGCAAAAGTTCTTGGCTAGCAACCGGAGGAAAAGACTAACCAAATTATATCGATAATTAATTTCATTACATGTTCGTTTAACCTCAGCATGCTCTCATTCATAGTTCAGACTCAATTTAGATAGTTATTTTAGATTTGGCATAAAAATTATAAAAAAAAATATCAAACTTTTGGTTACACTATTGTCTGCATTTTTAGAATCGAAATATAGTACACTTGAGCAGATTGCACTTCATCCCAGTCCCTGTGGGATCGATACTTGGCTTACATGAGCCACTTTACTACTTGTTCGACCACGTGCACTTGCGTGTGAGTTATATACCCATATAACAAACAGACCGAACATTTATAATGATGTTTTCGATGTGAATTGAGTATTTTCAAGCATGTTAGAATATTAGGAAATGCCCACATGTTCAAGTATGATTTATGATTTTTTCCGAATTAAACTCACCACATAGTTTTGGAGCGAAGATTCCCAATTGTCTTTCAACTTGTGGTATGGTTTGGTTTAAAGCTTCTCATATGCATTATTTTAGATTTGAGATGTATGTGATTATCAAGCTTCGTTAGTAAATGATGTTGAGCTTCGTTATAAAAATGATGTAGAGCATATGCATATTTTTGGGAGTAGTTTCTAGCATTGAGCATGCTAAGGGTCGATCAACCCATGCCTCAGAACTACGCGCCATCGTAGGTTTATACTATTATGTATTACTTCGGGACCTCCTTTGTGAGCTATCCTAGGACCCATTGTCCCATGAGGTTGATATCGATATCATGGTATCATCCCTATCCCTGGAAAGGCTTTCGATAGCTCTACCCACTTGAGTGTCATAGTTGGAACCACGTAAGCTCTACCGTTGTATGTCGGTTAAAAGATGAGTCTCCAATGGTTCCTCATGATTTAAGTAATGCATGTTTATCATTCATGAGACTTCTATATCTATATATGTTCTAAAGAAGGTTTGACTCAATGTTCAGTTTTACTGACGAATATTATATTTCTGCTTTGAGTCAATCGATTCAGTTATAATGCTCTGTTATGTTATGATGAGATCATGATTTTAGAAAGAATGCATGCAAGTGTTACTCTCAGACTCTTAATATTTATGTTTTACATTATGCATGTTCTTAAATGATTTTACTTATTTAAGCGGTTTTACTTACCTTGCATACTCAGTATATTCCACATACTGACCGCAGACTCTATGCTGTATTATTTCATGATACAAGACCCGGCACTCTGACTCAGCCCTGTTCTTAGCTAGTCTTCTAAGTTAGCATCTTATGCCTATTGGTGAGTCCTCATTTCCCGAGGACCATGCCTATTTAGATTTCTCTATATATTTTCAGTTTTTAGTTTATTCAAGTTAGTTGGGGTCTTGTCCCATCAACTCATCATATTTAGAGGCTTTTCAGACAAAAGGATGTATTAAGCTTTAGATTGTCTATTCTGATGTTATGTTTATTTCAGACTTCCACTATGATTATTATGTTGATTTTTCAGTTTTAGTAATTTAGTTAGATGTATGTTCATGCCATGGGTCAACTTGGAGGCTCTCGGGACTCCTTGCACCGTGTTGCGTTCTGGGAATATGTACGGGTCGTGGTTTGAAGTTTATTGGAAATTCAAACTTCAAATAATCTACCTTGACCATGAGCTACTTGACGAGTCGTGAAGTGACAACACAATTTGTGGTTGTATCTGTGGTCACCCTTTGACCATGACTCATGGGGTAAGCCACTAGATGAGTCGTTGTCCACTGGCACTCATCGTCCCACTCATTGTCAAGTCCCAAAAACAACATCCAAACTTCAATCTTCTGTCTGCCTAATGAGCCACATCGCGACTCGTGAAGTGAGTTCATGGGTCACTGGACAAGTCGTCCTATGATCAGGTGCAATATTTTCCTGCTTTCTCCGATTAAACCCTCGGGTCTGATCTTAAGAACTTTCGAGGCATTACAATATCTCCCCTTGGGAACATTAGTCCTCAAATGTGGGTAAACATATTGAATAATTGGGGAAAGGAACTACTATCTCAAATATTGAACATATGAAGCTAAAAACTAAAAGAGTGCCTGCCTTCAGACTGAAAGATATGACTGAACTGAATTCATGAGTCACATATACATGCTCTGACCTAAAAGAAACTGGGAGATGTTAAGTAGACATGAAATTTAATAGAGTACTAAGGAGGAAATTGGTACCTCAAGCTGGAACTAAGCCGGAAGGGAAAATATGTTGGTATTTAGCCATTATATCTACTTCGGCTTCCTGCGTAGCTTCCTCGACAAGCTAATTTCTCCAAAGAACCTTTACTTCAGCTACTTCATTGTTCCTCATTTTCCGTTGTTTAATCTTAGCTTAGAAATATGAAAAATGTATTTATTTTTCATATTTTATTGCCTTCTACTTGTCGTTTGCTTTTCCAAATAACATTTCAACCGGAACTTATTTATAGCTAAGGCTATCCTTTACACCAATGCTCTCTATCGGAAAAACTAATGCAGGATCACCAATGCACTTTTTCAAGAGAATACATGGAAAATTGGGTGTAGTGAACCTAACTCCGCGGACAACTCCAACTCATAGGACAACTTGCCAACACGTCTCACAATCCTGTACAGGCCAACTTATTGGGGACTAAGCTTCCCTTTCTTTCTAAAGCTCATCTCCCCCTTCATTGCAGACACTTCAGAAACACCCAATCATCAGCTTCAAATTCAAGTTCTCTCTCTTCTTATCCGCATATAACTTTTGACGACTCTGAGCTGTTTTTAGCCTTTCCCCTTATAAGCTGAACATTCTCCATAGCCTCATGAAATAAATCTGGCCCTATCAATCTAGCTTCACCTACTTCAAACAAATCATTAGGCGATCCACATCTCCGCCCATAAAGAGCCTCAAATGGAGCCATCTGAATACAGGAGTGGTAATTATTGTTATATGCAAACTCGATAAGAGGAAAATGAACATCCCAACTACCTTTGAAGTCAATCACACATGATCCCAACATATCCTCAAGAGTCTGAATGGTCCCCTCGGCCTAATCATCATTCATTTTTGGGTGAAAAGATATGTTGAGCTTGACTTGAGAACCAAGTCCCCTTTGAAACGACTTCCAAAACTGTGAGGTGAATTGAGTACCTCTATCTGGTATGATTGAAAAGGGAACACCATGCAACCAAACTAACTCCTGCATATACAACCTAGCATAGTCCTCAGCTGAATCGGTAGTTTTGGTCGATAGAAAATGAGCTGCTTTAGTCAACCTGTCTACGACCACCCAAATAGATCATACTATCGACGTGTACGAAGCAACCTTGTGATGAAGTCCATATTGATATCTTCCCACTTCCAAGTGGGGATACTATTGTCTAGTAGCACACTTCCTAGTCATGATGCTCCACTTTCACTTGTTGATAGTTTGAACACTTAGCCACAAACTCTGCTATGTCCTTCTTCATACCATTCCCCCACTAGAATTCCCGTAGGTCATGGTACATCTTTGTGGCACCTGGATGTATAAAATATTGGGAATCATGAGCCTCATGCAATATCCATTCTCTCAAATCATTAACATCCAGAACACACAAACAACCCTGATATCAAATTACACCATCTCACCCTTGGGAGAAGACCTCTACCTTCTGACTCTAAACTGCTTCCTTCAACTTTACTAAAATAGGATCCTCTTCTTTCCTAGCCTTGACCTCAGTCACCAAAGAGGATTCTAAACCACTCTAAGTAATGACGCCACCATCCTGCAAGCCGGTGCACATCCTTCACCAACTCTTTTCTTTCCTCCTCTACATGAGAGACACTTCACATAGAAAGTCCGTTAAGGGCATCTACCACCACATTGGCCTTGCTTAGATGATAAAGGACACTCATATCTTAATCTTTAAGAAGCTCTAACCATCTCTTTTGTCACAAATTTAGGTCCTTCTAAGTAAACACATACAATAGGCTCTTCTGGTCCGTAAACACATCCATCTGGACCCTATAAAAATAATGTCTCCAAATCATCAATGCAAGCACTACCACTGCTAATTCTAGGTCATGCATCGGGTAATTCTTCTCATGAGTCTTAAGCTGTCTGGAGGCATATGCAATGACCTTACCATGCTATATCAACACAAAACCAAGACCAACCCTAGAGGTATCAGAATACACAACAAATCCATTTGTACCCTTAGGTAGGGTAACTACTGGGGCTGAAGTGAGACTAGTCTAGATCTTGAAGACATTTCTCACAGGCATTCGACCACTGAAATTTAACTTTATTCTTGGTCAACTTAGTCAATGGTCCCGCAATGGATGAAAACCCTTGAACAAACCTTCTGTATTAGCCAGCTAAACCAAAGAAACTCATGATATCCAAAGGACTAACTGGTTTAGGCCAATTCTTCACTGCTTCTATGTATTTGGAGTCCATTTGTATGCCCTCACTTGGCACCACATGGCCCAAATGTGCTATTTAGTTCAGCCAAAACTCAAACTTGCTAAATTTAGCAAATAGTAGGCGATCCTTAAGAGTCTGTAGCATAATCCTCAAATGAGCAGCACGCTCCTCCTCGCTCCTAGAATATATGAGGATGTCAATTATGAACACAATCATGAACATGTCAAAATATGGCTTTAACACCCTATTCATCAAATCGACAAAAGCTGCAGTAGCATTTGTTAGTCCAAAAGACATAACTACAAACTCATAGTGACGATACTAAGTCTTGCAGGCTGTCTTCGGGATGTTACTCTTCCTATCTCTGAGTTGGTGATAACCGGACCTAAGGTCTATCTATGAGAAGCACTTAGCACCCTAAAGTCAGTCAAACAAGTCGTAAATTCCGGGAAGGGGATACTTGTTCTTGATTGTAACATTGTCCAACTGTCGGTAGTCAATGGACATATGAAGAGATCCATCCTTCTTGCGAACAAAGAGAACTAGTGCACCCCATGGGGATTTTCTAGGTCTTATGAAACCCTTGTTGAGGAGATCGTTCAACTATTCTTTCAAATCCATTAGCTCAGTTGGAACCATTTTGTAAAAAGGAATAGATATAGGCTACGTACCTGGAAGAAGGTCAATACCAAAGTTAGTCCCACTCGGGAGGGACTTCTGGTAGATCATCTGGGAGAACTCTGGATACTTACACACTATTTGAACTAAACGAAGAGTTGGGGTCTTTGATGTACCATCCTTAACCCAAACTAGATGGTAATCACGACCCTAAAAAATCATCTTTCTGGCCTTAAGGTAGGAAATAAAGCGATCTACAGGCACAGCTAAACTGCCCTTCTACTCTAGGATTGGATCACCGAAAAATCGAAACTCTACCGTACGGGTTCAATAATTCACTGAGGCATGACATGCATGCAACCAATCCTTACCAAAGATAACATTAAAATTAGTCATTTTTAACTCTTTTAGATCAGTTGTGGGACTTTCTGAAGAATTGTGATAGGGCAATCTCTGTATACCCGTTGAGCTATAACTGAGTCACCAACTGGAGTAGTGATTGAGAAGGGTTCTGATAGGATTTCGAGGCTGATTCCATAAATACTAGCAACATAGGACATCACAAAATATAAGGTAGCCCCTAGATCTAATAATGTATAAACATCAAGATGAAATACTCATAACATACCAGTGACCATATCTGGGAAGACCTCCTGCTCCTGACGAGATGAGAGGGCACAAAACCTGTTCAACCCTAACTATCACCTGCACTAGTTGATGCACCTTGCTGAGCTAAGCGTGCTGGTGGAGTTGCTGAATTGGTAGCTAGGACTCGACCTCTACCATGGTCCTATCCAGTTGAAGGGCAGTTTGAGCATGTGGTCGGTCTTCTCGTACCAAAAACATGCCCCTGAACTTTCTAAGCACTCCCCTGGGTGTTTCCTACCATTCCTGCTGCAAACTGGAAGACTAGGCTCTCCTGACCTGCTCCCTTGATATCTGGAGCCTGATGCCCGTCTCCTCTGATCACACCTAGACCTGGATGGCATGCTGGCTGATGACGGTGTTAGAGTTGATGGTCTCTGACGCGACTGTTGACGATGCCCACCACTAGGCCTCTGCTAGGAAAACTCAATACTACTTGTTTCGTCCCTCTTGGCCTCTCTCTCCTTATCTTTTATCTGATCCTCCTCCATCTGCTGGGTGTATATGACCAAGCGAGAGAACTTTAAGTCACTTTTTGGTATTACCATCCTACACTCCTTGACCATCGAGTCGGGCACTCCATACACAAATCTGTTCATACGGGCCCTCTAGTCAACCACCTTCTCCGACGCATACTTGGATAGTCAGACAAACTCTAAGGCATACTCTTGAACTGTCATATCATTTTTTTTCAAATTGACGAACTCCGCTGCCTTTGCCTCCCTTAACTCCCTAGGGAAAAATCCATCTAAGAAAGCGGTCATGAACTCATCCCAGCTTACGGGAACTATGCCAACTGCTCTACTGTCTCTCAACTAATGGTACCAAATATAAGAAACCCTCTTAAGATGATAGGAGGCTAAGTCTGCGCTATCTTCTCCCATAATCCTCATAATCTGTGTGATCTTTTGTATCTCCTCCAGGAACTCAGCTGGGTCCTTATCCACTCTCGACCCAAGGAACTCAAAGGAATTCATCCTGAGGAAATTCCAAACTAAAGTTGTCATTGCACTCTCATTCTGCGGGATATGGGCCACCTTCTACTAGTTGACCTGAGTGGTCACAGCCTGGGAAAACATCTAAAAAGCATCTCTAAACTAAAAATGAGAGACATGCTCGGGCATATGATCCGCTGGTGGGGCTTGCTAGTGCCCAACTCCATTGTCATTCTCATGGCCATTTCCACTTTCGTTCCTTCTTCTGTTAACTTGGTAGGGAGGCACGATTGTGGAAACGCATATAGCATGAGTTAAAAGGATAGAGAGATACTTCATCACATGACATAAATCATGAAAGAAGGTAAATTTCCTAAAATGTTTCACAGCCACTTCGTCATAACTGTGGCGCGCTTCACACCCATGAAAAAGACTCTACTTCATGCATCTTTCAGACACCCTAGGTGTAACAGCCGAAAACATTCCTAGACCAAACTCAGACCATGCAAGAAAAACCCAAAAGAAACCAGAAATCTTTTCCTTAGAACGACCAAGAAAATGAGTCATCATTTGCTCCAACGACCTATTATCTGAGTCGTGGTCAGCCCTGCCATGATCTTTTGGGAACCAATGGGACATAGCACGACCTGTTGTGAGAAATAAAGAGTCGTCCTGTCACTCATTGC
Source organism: Datura wrightii (assembly GCA_035772735.1). Classification (NCBI taxonomy): domain Eukaryota; kingdom Viridiplantae; phylum Streptophyta; class Magnoliopsida; order Solanales; family Solanaceae; genus Datura; species Datura wrightii. The sequence goes on along the minus strand of JASDFA010000010.1, from coordinate 3,066,177 downwards.
ATCCCCAACTCAGAACCCAGTGATCCCTTTCCAGGAAGCCACGAGTCAACCAACAAGTAGTCATTTGATATAACGACTCGTGGTGCAACTCATTAGTTGGGGCTCCCAAGTACTTTTCTTAACTCCTTCAGTGACAACGAGTGGCAACAATGACACATTGTATCACACAATGAGTCGTTGTGTCCACCCATGGTGACAAGTCCAGAAATCCTTAGACTTTCATACTAGAGACGAAAGTCGAAACAACGACACGTTGTTGGGGTTCCCAGGTTTTCCCTGCTAGTGACATCGGGAAGCACCAATAAACTATTGGTTCATCCAACGAGTCGTGGTCACCCTCGTCGCCAAATTCTAGTAAGCCAAAAATCCAGGCCCAGGACCAACAGCTGGTCCGAATGATTCGTGGTTTCAACCAACGACTCATTGTGTGACCCGTTGGTCCCCCATCGGGCAGTTTTCAAAATTTTACCTAGGGTTATTTTAATAATTCCCCAGCTTTTTAATCTCTAAACCCCATCATTTTTGGAACTTTTTGGAGATAATTAAATGTGTAATCGTCTAGATCTCCCTCATTCTATGTCGACTCTCGATCTCCAGAGCAAAGAACTCTGAGAGAAACTCCTCAAGGCAAGTTAAGGATATCGACTTTTTTACTTATATTCTCAAAAGATTTTCTCTGAGATTTCTTCACCAGGTATGTGAGAATTTAGAAAGGGAATCGTCCTTCCCTTGTGCCCCAACATCCATTTAAATTTTCTTGTCAGTCCTAGCCTGGAATTAAGAAATTTAGAAATCTTTCACTCAAAATTTAATTAAATTCATGTGGAATGCTATTCATGTTGTTAGTTGATATATTTTTGTTACTTTGAGATTATGTTAATACTTGTTTGTGTAAATGGATCCTAGCCCTAACTTTTGAATACAGTTAATTAGTGTCTTGCATAATTGGTTAGTTATTCATGTTGCTTGATTGTATCAATGTTGGGATTTGCATATTATTAATATCAGTTGAAATCTCATTCAGTTTCATGCTAGTCTAGTTATAGTTAGAATATTAGCATTTTCAGTATTTTCAGAAATGTTAGCTGATTAGTTTGACTATTGTTTTTTTCTTGAAGTGTCAGTGGTGCCTCCCAAATGTCAGTTATCAGAATTAGTTACCAGTTATCAGATATTAGCTGGTTGTTTAGATGGTTATGATACTTCCAGATAAGCATCTCTGACTAGTCTTAGAGCCACCAGCTTCAGTCCAGTTTGTTCTTTAGACGGTTACGGTGCTTGCAAATAAGGAGCTCTAACCAGTCTTAGAGAACCAGTTACAAAATCCGATCTAATAAGATTCTTAAGATAATTCCAGATAGGTATCCCTGGCTTAGTCTTAGACCCCATTTTGAGCTATCAGCTTAGTAGTCAGACTAGGAATATCCATTGGGAGTAGGACATAGCACAGAGACGATCGGGGTTACAGCGCACCTAGGTTCCTATAACTACGTTGCCACCTTAGGTTTTTTATTGGCCCTATGGACCCAAATTTATGATCACCCAATTCATGCGTTTATATCGTACCAAGGTATATTGGGTCCTATCGATGGGGTGTATACGTCGAACTTCATGTCAAGCTCACATGGTTATATGGAGTTATAGACTCTCCCACTAGTTAGTACAATTTCAGTTTAGCTCCGCTTAGTTTAGTTTAGTTTAACTCAGCTCAGTATTTTAGATTCAGGACATATCTATGACCATCAATAAGGGTCATTATTGATCATATTCGATATATATTCAGTTGTTCAATTTCCAGTATTTCAGTTTGTTATTTCATGTCATTTCAGTTCAATTCCTTGTTTCTTTATGTTTATATTATCTCTCAGTTACTCAGTACATTCAAAGTACTGGCACATAACTTCTATGCTATATTGTATCATGAAACAGGTGCAGGTTCTCAGCCTCAGCATTGTTAGTTGATTCCTTCAGGTAATATTAACAGCTGCAATTGGTGAATCCTTATCTTTTGATGACGATATTTATTTTTCAATTATTTTCTTTCAGTTAGACTATAGAGTTAGCTGGAGGCTTATCCCAGCAACTAATCATTAGTAGATGTATTTCAGAAATAGACTCAGATATTAATTTGTTATACCCCGAAAGCCTAAAGTTTAGACCCGAGAGTTGAAACGGAGAAATATTGAAATTCTGCACTAGACCTCAAGACGGTTCATTAGGTGACCCGTAAGGAGGGACCATGAGTCATGGTGTGACTCGTGGTCAAGGATGAGGAGTGTGGTCTGGAAGGGTCACCACGGGCATGACCACGAGTCCTAGCCAGGCCACACGACTTGTGGTGTTGCCCGTGGCTTGTGCTCGGTGCTTTGGTATGGGGTAAAAACCGACACGCAAGTGCACGTGGTCAAACAAGTAATAAAGTGGCTAAGTAAGCCAAGTATCGATCCAAGGAGACTCTGGATAAGTAAAATTTCTTAAGTATACTATATTCTAGTTTACTTCTAATTATGCTGACAACAACGTAACCAAAAGTTAAATAATTTTTTGTTTATAAATTATATACTAAAACTATTAACAAACATCTACTTGAATTGAAACTATGGATAAGAGTATGCCAAGGTTAAGAACAAGTAATGAATTCGATAGTAATCATAATTCGGTTATTCTTCTCTTCATGTTGCTAGCTAAGAACATTAGCCTAGAGATTAAAACTCTCGTATTTAATCTCACTTTAGAATCATAAACCATTCGTCTACATTTCTGTGATCAAATGCAATTTATGACCTAGCAATACAATTCTGGTTCCTAAATTGACTAATACGGCTTTCAAGTATATTTCTATCAGGAAAGCACATCAAAACCCAATTTTCCCAAATCAAGTTAAGAACAATACCCTATTAATTCACAACTTTCCAATTTCTTGCTCTCTCGAGTGAAATTGGACTTTTTAGATGTACATTAATGTTGGCCACACAGTAATGCAGTAAGAACAAGAATTAATAGAACAACATGAAAGAAGAAGATGAAAAACCATATAATTCACAATCAAAATTCAATACACATGTTCAAAACCTTAGCAAGGAAGAGAATTAGCCACTCATTTGTGGATTGATCATCCTCAAATGAGTGTAAATCATACGTACAATTGATTGAAAGAAGAAAGAAAGAGAGAAAAACCCTTAGCTTTTTCGTCCCTTAACTGCTCCTAACCCACGTCCTTGCTCCACCAAGTCTTAATTCTAAAAAATAAACCTAAGTGTGCTATTTATATTAGTAGAAATCTTTCCCGGATTAACAAGCAATGTGTCACGGAGTGCATCGCGGAGCACGGCCTCCGTGACACGCTACGGACACGGAGGCTCTCTGGAAAATCACCCGAAATCGGCCCAGGCAGCACCTTGCCGCGTTGGCAACGTGTCACGCTGCCTGGGCAGCGCGTTGTATCCCCATGGTCGCGGAGTCCACCTGCCGTGGCATGTTGCCAACGCGCAGGTGGGCTGTTTTGAGCGGCCTGCCTGCCGTGGCACCTTGTCGACGCGCCGGTGGGCTGTTTTGTGCCTCTTCCTTGCTGACATTCGCGTGTTAATTCCGTTTCCAAGCTTCTACTTCACCAACTCATGGATTAGTTACTTAAACATCATCAAAACCTACAAAACAAAGGCTAATCATGTTGGTTAGCACATATCTCCACATTATATAAAATTACATGAAAATGTATACAATAACTTAGATAAACAAGACTAATTTAAGTAATAAAGAGTATCTCGGGCATATATTTTTGCCCGTGATCACAACCCCACACTTAAAGCCTTGTTCGTCCTCGAACAACCATTTACATATCATGCATATGGAGACTCCCAAATAACTAATTTAGCAAGATAATTCAAGTTACGGCTATAATGATTATGTAAGATACAAGCTAAAAATAGAGCATGCCTGATTTGATCATTGAAATGAAGTACAACTGTGTTAAGACTTCTAAACCTCAAGAGTCGACTCTCAATTTTAGCAAACTCATGTAAATTAACTGATTAAGAAATTCCACATTAATTTTATCCTTCATTAAACATGTGCCCCTCACGGAAAGAGAGTTACCCAATCACATGCAAAAAAATTTTTTACATCACAACATGTGTGGGTATATGAATAGAATTACGCTCACTCTCACAAAGAATTTACATGCATTATGTAATGACCCATAAGCTTGCCCTTAGTGTTTTATTCCACTAATTTAAGGATGTATGAATGTAAGATCAAGTAGGACTTTTTAGGTTGTAATGTAACTCAGGTGCGGGTAGGTACTATTATGATCAGTAATAGTGACTATCTTTCCTAAGCGCTTTTAATACATCACGCCTTCATTACGAACTTCCCTTCCCTCACTTCACCTTTTTCACTTTTCATCTTTCTTTTTCCTCTTTTGTTCCCCCATTTCTTTAGGCACTTTTAGCTTATTAGTAAGGAGTTCTATAAGTAACTTTTCATTTATTTCTTTTCTTACTCCCTACTAATACTCACTCATATTCAAAAAAGTGCACCCTCGCCCTTTCTCCACTTTTACAATTGCTACTTTCCCTTCTTTTACATCCTTCTCACTCCTTTACTCTTTCGGAGTTTTCCTTTAAGCGCTTAGGAGTTTTGGATCAAATTCAAGGCTAATGAAAGAAAAAGGATTAAGCTTATGTTGCAGCTGTCAAAGAATAGGCTCAAGGCTCAATGGGGTTAACTAGGATTAATTTTTCAAGGTAGGTATAATGAGGGATAAAAATTGGTTCATTCAAAGAAATGCCTAAATCAACTCCTACAATTCCCATCCTTCATTTCGTTTTATATATACACCAGGCAAGTTCTAGACATTCCATAATAGCATAGAATACTCAAAAACCTTACACTCATGGCACATGCTCAAATCAAGACACACTCAGTAGACTCTTACTCAGCTAATCACAAGAATTCAGAATTAAGCTTCCATCATATTGAGTCAAATTCAAGAGCCTAAGTGTCTCGAACAAAGTTATACACTTGCATGCTTCCCACTGAACATACTTTCATCTTACAACCATGTATAGCACATAAAAAGAACATCAAGCACCAATTAGTTATGGTTTCAAAAACCCAAAACCTATCTACTAATTTTTCCTCAAGACGGTCGTCATCCATCCATCATCGGAAACAGTCCCTTGCTTTGACTAAAAACTTTATATACAGACCAAGGAAAAAAACAAGAAAAATTTTATTCTTCGGTTCAAATACCCCCCGTCGGAAAAGAACCGAAAAGAAAAACCAACGGGTGATGAAGTCATGCTTAATCCACAAAAATTTTTCAAAATTTTCAAATTTCCTCACCAACTTTTGCACAAGCATTACATTCACCAAAATCATTAAGCACAGAAAATTCTGAAATTTCCCTCACCCCACACTTAAATCATGCTATGTCGTCATAGCATCAAATTAAAATTTACAAAGGGTGAGAACTACTCCCTGAGGCCTTTAGGCTTAGCTAACAGCATGCATTTCTTCGACTTTGCACAAGTGGGTGTTCAACCCCACACTTTTTCTCTTCCATGCTTGTTAGCTTCCTCCTCCACGGGTACTCAGACTTCCCCTCCATCTGCGCTTAACTTTCCACCAAAACAACACAAGATGAAAATAAACAAAAATTAACTCAATTGCAAGAAATTAAAATGGTACCTGTGGTACCCTTGGGTTGCCTCCCAAGCAGCGCCTAATTTTACGTCGCGGCACGACGTACCAAGTTTCACCACTTTTTCCTCCACCTTGAGGATATGAACCGCACCCCTAATTTCTTCTCTAATTTCCTCTTATGCTCCAGGGGTGGTGGTGAAAAATTGTATGGACCAAACAGTAGATGTTTTCTTTTGAACCTATTGGCCCTCGAGTAAGTGAAGTCATTTCGTTGCTTCTAGTTAGCAAATTTCAGAATATACGGGGCTTGGTCCTCCTCTAGACATTTCTCTATAATCTTGGAAGACTCTATTTCTGTGTTGTCAACCAAACTTAATGTCGAAAAATGCTTCGAGTGTGGTCCAATCAACCTCAACTCTGAAATTGCTTTGTGCTTGACTTCCTTACTTGTGTACACCTTTTCAACATCGACATTTATTTCTCCATTAAGGTCAAATGGGAGATATTCTTTTTCTTCTTCCATGAATGGAATTTCTATAGGTATGAGCCGATCACGGAGACACTCAAGAGATTCTAATTGTTGGGCTTCATCCAAAAATTCACCCTTGTATTCCTCTTGTAGTTCCTCTTGAATATCGGCTAAAACTGTCACATGCAAATTATCACAAGCTTCAGCCTCAGCACACATCTCTGTGAGTTTGACGCTCATCCTGCTTACAGCCTCTACATTCTCCTTTTGCTGAATTATCAATTCTGCCACCGACTCCTTCATTGCTTCTGATTGCTCCAGGAGTTGTTTCATCATGTCCACTATTTGAACTTGGCATCCCAAGTCCTCATTTTCAACATGCCTATATTCAGCAAAAAAAACAAAAGGATCATCGTAGGGGCTTGGGGGAGGGGAATATGCCTTTGGACAATCACCCCAATGGCCATATTTACACCCACATATATTGCACGTGTTACAGTTTTGCTACAATTGGGGTCCTCCGCAATTCATGCAAGATTCGCCGAAATATGCGTATCCACCATTTATAATCCAAGATGTCATGTCAATGAGGGTATCTGAAAGAGAGAAAAATTAAAATGAACAAAGAATTAAAACAAACTCTAAGACCAAGTTGTCAACACTTAAGAAAATAAAACAAAAATACAGTAAATTTACACTTAACACAATTTCACAAATCGCCTAGCCTCCCCGGCAACGGTGCCAAAAACTTGCTCGGTGCTTTGGTATGGGGTAAAAACCGACACGCAAGTGCACGTGGTCAAACAAGTAATAAAGTGGCTAAGTAAGCCAAGTATCGATCCAAGGAGACTCTGGATAAGTAAAATTGCTTAAGTATACTATATTCTAGTTTACTTCTAATTATGCTGACAACAACGTAACCAAAAGTTAAATAATTTTTTGTTTATAAATTATATACTAAAACTATTAACAAACATCTACTTGAATTGAAACTATGGATAAGAGCATGCCAAGGTTAAGAACAAGTAATGAATTCGATAGTAATCATAATTCGGTTATTCTTCTCTTCATGTTGCTAGCCAAGAACATTAGCCTAGAGATTAAAACTCTCGTATTTAATCTCACTTTAGAATCATAAACCATTCGTCTACATTTCTATGATCAAATGCAATTTATGACCTAGCAATACAATTCCGGTTCCTAAATTGACTAATAAGGCTTTCAAGTATATTTCTATCAGGAAAGCACATCAAAACCCAATTTTCCCAAATCAAGTTAAGAACAATACCCTATTAATTCACAACTTCCAATTTCTTGCTCTCTCGAGTGAAATTGGACTTTTTAGATGTACATTAATGTTGGCCACACACTAATGCAGTAAGAACAAGAATTAATAGAACAACATGAAAGAAGAAGATGAAAAACCATATAATTCACAATCAAAATTCAATACACATGTTCAAAACCTTAGCAAGGAGGAGAATTAGCCACTCATTTGTGGATTGATCATCCTCAAATGAGTGTAAATCATACGCACAATTGATTGAAAGAAGAAAGAAAGAGAGAAAAACCCTTAGCTTTTTCATCCCTCAACTGCTCCTAACCCACGTCCTTGCTCCACCAAGTCTTAATTCTAAAAAATAAACCTAAGTGTGCTATTTATATTAGTAGGAATCTCTCCCGGTTTAACAAGAAACGTGTCACGGAGTGCATCGCGGAGCACGGCCTCCGTGACACGCTACGGACGCGGAGGCTCTCTGGAAAATCACCCGAAATCGGCCCAGGCAGCACCTTGCCGCGTTGGCAACGTGTCACGCTGCCTGGGCAGCACGTTGTAGCCCCATGGTCGCGGAGTCCACCTGCCGTGGCACGTTGCCAACGCACATGTGGGCTGTTTTGAGCGGCCTGCCTGCCGTGGCACCTTGTCGACGCGCCGGTGGGCTGTTTTGTGCCTCTTCCTTGCTGACGTTCGCGTGTTAATTCCGTTTCCAAGCTTCTACTTCACCAACTCATGGATTAGTTACTCAAACATCATCAAAACCTACAAAACAAAGGCTAATCATGTTGGTTAGCACATATCTCCACATTATATAAAATTACATGAAAATGTATACAATAACTTAGATAAACAAGACTAATTTAAGTAATAAAGAGTATCTCGGGCATATATTTTTGCCCGTGATCAGCTTGTAGTGGAAGTGGAAAGGAAATTTTGGACAGTGGGAATCACGGGTGGTGACCATGAGTCATGGTCAGCAACCACAATCCGTTGGGTCCCACGGGGGGTCCCCTGATGATAAATAGGTAGTGAACATCACGGATTAAGGCAACGAGTCGTGGCCAGTGAGGACGAATCGTTAGGTCCATCGTTGAGACCTCTTGGCAGTCTTTTCCTGTGATATTAGTTAGGGTCTTTTTGTAATTCATATGTTCCTAAAGCCTAAACTATGTTGTTTTAGCAAAAGAAAGGTGAGTTTTAGAGGGGAAAACTATCCTAAAGTCTTCATTCATGCATGCAAGAGAATTGAAAAGTGATAGAGAGGTGATCAAAGGTTAATTCAAAGTTTTCTTCTTCAATTTCTTTCAATTCCATTTTGGGAATTCAACGGAGAGTAAGACTTAGTCTCCATCAGGTATGTAGGGTTATGAATGGTTGGTTTCTTCCACACCTATTCTCAATCCCTCTCTAAAAAGTATGAAATTCTATGATTGATCTATGGGGTTTTTACCCAAATGCATGAATTATTTATTTCTACACATGGTGATGTATTAATTATGATTCTATTATCGAATTGTGAAGCATGGGCAAATTTTATAATGATTTCAATTAAAATTATGTTTCTAACATTATGAATGTTGAAGCCCATTGATGACATGATCATGAAAAGTGAGATTGGTGAAGTATATGTGATAATGATGAGATATTATGGTGAAAAGCATGATTTGAAGCTACCTATGTTTATAATTATGTTTTCGATGAGAATTGAGTATTTCTAAGTATGATAAAGCTTTGGGCAATGCCCACATGTTAAGTTTAAATGATGATTTTCCCGATCTAATCTTACCAGATTATTTTGGAGTGAAGACTCCCAAATTTATATTCTAGCTTGTGGTATGTTTTGAGTTAAGCCTTCCTATGCATAGCTTACCTCATGATTTGGGAGAAAAGGCTCCCAAGTATGTTTTTAGCTTGTGGTATGTTTTGAACTAAAGCTTCTCATATGCATGATTTCACATTTGAGATGTATTTGATCATTTAGCTTCATCAACAAATGATTTTGACCTTCTTTATATATGTTATATATAATATGCATGTTTTTGCGAGTGGTGTGCAGCACCAAGTAGGCTAAGAGTCGATCACCCTATGCCTCAAAACTACGCGCCAATGTGGTTGATACTATTATATATTGTTGGGACCTCCCTTTTGATCTATCCCCAGCCCTAATGGCCTATGAGCTTGATATCGATATCATGGTAGTGTCCTTAGCCCTGGCGAGGTTTTGGACGGCTCTGCCCACTTGAGTGTAATAGTCGGAACCACATAAGCTCAATCGTGGTATGTTGGTTAAAAGACGAGTCTCCCATTGTTCCTCATGATTTCATATAGGCATATTCATTACTTATGAGATGTATGTAAATGCATGTTCTAAAGTAGGTTTGACTTAATGTTCAGCTTTTACTTATAAATGTCAGAATTCAGCTTTGAGTCAATCGATTGAGTTATGATGTTATGAAGCATGTTATATCAAGTTATGAAGAGGTCATGATTTCAGAAAGAATGCATGCAAGTCCTACTCTAAGTTTTTTGATGCTATGTCTTAATTAAAGCATTGTCTTTAAATGATTTTACTTACATTAGCGGCTTTACTTGCCTTGCATACTCGATACGTTCCACGTACTGACCGCATACTTCTATGTTGTATCGTTTCATGATACAAGACCTGGCTCTCAGCTTCAGCCCCGCTCTTAGTCAGCTTGTCGGAGTTAGCATTTGCTTTATCGGAGAGTCCTCATCTTCCGTGGTCTAGACCAATCAACTTTTATTTAAACATTTCGGTTTCAGCTTGTTGAGTTTGTTGGGGTCTTATCCCATCAACTCATCATGTATAGAGGCTATTGAGATATATGTATGTAATCAACTTTTGTTTTTTATATTCTGATGTTAGATTCAAATTAGACTTCCGCTATCATTATATTATTGGTTATTAAATTCTTGGCCGAGTTAGATCTTATGTGATGGGTCAACTTGGGGTCTCACGGGGCTCCTTGTCACGTGTTCTGATCCGGGCCTCCATTCGGGTCATGACATCTTTAGTGTTTTTCTTTTAGATGTATGAAGTTTTATCAAATTAGATTTCTTAAATGATTTTATTATTTAAAGCTTCGACATATGATTACTCAGATTTCCAGTGTTATAATAGACCATGGGTTGTCTTAGGGTTACTTGTGAATCTAAGTATCGTGTCTCATCCAGGGTATAGACTCGGGTCATGACAAAATTGGTATCAGAGAACTAGGTTTAGAGTATCCTAGGATGTCTTAAAGTTGCGTCAAGTATAGTCCTTTTCATGTGTGTGAAGCATGCCACACTTATGACAAGGAGGCTACAAGACGTTATTAGGAAAACTCCCTTTTGATCATACTCCTTATCATGCGTTTAAGCCAATTCCAGAAATGTTCTCCTAACTCATGCTATATTTCATTTCAGTGAAACTATGCCTCCAAGACGAGGAAACAAAAGAAGGGCTGGCAACTCAAATTGACCTGCCCCACCAGCTTCAGCAGCCTCTCAGGATGATCAAGTGTCCTCAGCAAAACCCAAAGCGGCAATCTAGCTACTAGCTCAAACAGTAACTAACCAAGTGAACCAGCAAGTGGTTCCGGTGACACAAATGGATCAGCAGCTGCTGCTAGGGTTCGACACTTCACCCGAATGAACCCTCAAGCCTTTCATAGATCCAAGGTGGGAGAGGACCCACACGACTTTGTTGATAAGGTGCGGAAGATCACCCAGATTATGGGTGTTAGTTCCACAGAGTCTGATGATCTAGCTGCCTACCAGTTGAAAGGGGTGGCACAGATTTGGTACGCTTAGTGGAAGGAAGGGAGACCAGTAGGACAGAGCTAGTAGAGTGGGAGGAGTTCACCACAGCATTCCTAGACAGATTCATCCCTCGGGAAGAAGGGAGTCTATGGTTCCAGAGTTTATGAATTTGAAGCAGGGCAACAAGACAGTGGAGGAATATGCGTTGGAGTTCAAGCAATTGCCAAGATATGCTCCGGAGATGGTAGCGAGCCAAGGGATCACATGCTTAAGTTCTTCAACAAGTATCAAATCTGTTACATAAGCACTGTAGGACCGCGATGCTCACAAAAGATATTAACCTCTCCAGCCTCATCGTTCATGCCCAGCAGATTGAGCTTGAAAAGTTGAAAGATATGGAGTGGGAGAATAAGTGGAATAGGACTGGCCAATCAGATTGTGGCTACCAGAGGTCTGGCGGTAGATGCCACCCACAATAGCAACAACAACAGAAGAGGACTCAAACACCCACTTTAGCCAGCGACCCTATTTTCCGGTCTCGCAAGGATCGGAAGGTTGGAGCATCTGACTCACAATCCCAAATTCTCAGCGCTAGTAGCCATTATCCAGCTTTCCCTTAGTCTGGCAAGAATCATCCAGGTTAATGCCTCCAAGGCAAAGAGAGTTGGTGTTGGTATGGACAGCTAGGACACGGGTTAAGGGAATGTCCTTCGGTAGGGCGGGGGAGATCACAGTCTACCACTTCAGCAGCTCTAGCAGGCCAACCAGCTTAGTAGGCCAACACTTCAGGTACTGATGGCGGTCAGCACCTAAAAATCCTTTTTTCTTTGTCCTCTCATCAGATTCAGGAGAGCTCACCTGACGTGGTCACGGGTATGTTACATCTCTTCCACCAAGATGTGTATTCCCTAGTAGATACATGAGCCACACTATCGTTTGTGACTCCCTATATAGCTGTCCAGTTTGAAATTAGTCCAGATGTCCTCTCAGAACCATTCTTAGTCTCTACCCTAGTTGGTGAGTCAGTTAGAGCCAGCCGGGTGTGTAGAAACTACCTAGTGTTAGTATTGAATATGGTCATTCCAATTAATTTAGTAGAGATAGACAAGGTCAATTTTGATCTCATTCTTGGCATGGATTGGTTACACTCCGGTTATGCCTCAATCGACTGCAGAACTAGAGTCGTCAGATTCCAGTTTCCTAATAAGCCAGTTTTTTAGTGGATTGGCAGTAGTTTAGTGCTTAATGGTTGGTTTATTTCCTACCTTAAGGAAATGAAGCTCATTACTAAAGGGTACATTTATCACCTAGTTCGGGTCAAAGATTCCAACTCAGAGACCCCAACCATCCAATCAGTTCTAGTTTTCAGCGAGTTCCCTGATGTGTGTCCTGAAGATCTTCCCGGAGTCCCTTCTAAGCGGGAAATAGACTTCGGCATACACCTTCTTTCAAACATTCAGCCCATCTCCATCCCTCTTTATAGAACGGCTCTAGCTAAGCTTAAGGATTTTAAGGAGCAGCTAAAAGACCTTTTTGATAAAGGTTTCATTAAGCCCAACATCTCTCCATGTGGTTCTCTAGTATTATTCGTGTGAAAGAAAGACGGTACTCTCAGAATGTGTATCGATTACTGTCAACTGAATAAAGTCACATTTAAGAATAGGTATCCCCTACCTCAGATTAACGACTTGTTCAATAAGCTTCAAGGAGCTAGTTTTTCCTCCAAGGTAGATCTAAGGTTGGGGTATCATCAGCTTAGGGTCAGATAAGTGACATACAAAAAATAGCCTTCAGAACTCGATATGGTCACTATGAATTCGTGGTTATATCCTTTGGAAAATCTAATGAACCTACATCTTTTATGGACCTGATGAACAAGGTTTTCAATAAGTATCTAGACATGTTCATCAATGTATTCATTAATGACCTTTTGGTATATTCCAGGAACGAGGAAGAATGTGCTAACCACATGAGGATATTACTGCAGATGCTCAGACACCGCCAGTTCTTCGCTAAATTCATCAAATGTGAATTCTAGTTGAAGTCTGTGACATTCCTTGGTCATGTGGTCTCGGGTGAGGGTATTCAGGTAGATCCTCCAAAGATAGCATCGGTGAAAGACTAGCCAAGAATTACTTCCCCAACCGATATTAGAAGTTTCTTAGGTATAGCTGATTATTACTGACATTTTGCAGAAGGATTTTCCTCTATCGTGTCTCCTCTAACCAGCTTAAATTAGAAAAAGGTGATGTTTCAGTGGTCAGATGTGAGTGAAAAGAGTTTCCAAGAGTTGAAGACTCGACTCACTACAACTCTAGTTTTAACCTTATCAGAAGGAACATATGGGTTCGTAGTATATTGTGACGCTTCTTGTTATACCCCGGGAATCCAAAGATTAGACCCAGGAGTTGAAATGGGGAAAAAACTGAAAATCTGGGTTGTAGGCACAGGATGAGTCGTTGGACGACTCGTGACGAGACCCCATGAGTTGACAGGTGACTCGTGGGGAGTCTTGTATGAAAGGATGGTTGAAGGTCCCCACAGGAAAGGGAAAGACTCGTGGTCAGCCACCACGAGTCGTGAAATCGGCCATGGGGAGAAGTTGAAAAATAAAATGTAATTATCGACCAGTGTACTTAATGAAAGGAGACCACGACTTGTCTTGTCAGATAGAGCTACCCAGTTCACCTTGCATTTCTGGAAGTAATTTTAGAAAGGAATCAGTACTCAAGTCAAGTTCAGCACAACTTTTCAACCTCAGACATATGGACAAGAGGAGAGGACTATTCAGAGCTTAAAAGATATGCTGAGAGCTTGTGTGATTGATTTCAAGGGCAGTTGGGATGATCACTTGCGTCTCATTGAGTTTTCATACAACAAAAACTACCACTCCAGCATAGATGGCCCCGTTTAAGGCATTATATGGTAGTAAGTGTAGGTCTCCTATAGGGTGGTTTAAAGTTTGAGAAACTACCTTTATAGGACCAGGGTGAGGTTGAAAACAGCGCAAAGCTGACAGAAATCTTATGCTGATGTGAGGAGGAGATAGCTAGAATTTTCTATAGATGATTGGATTTACCTGATAATTTCACCTAGGAAGGGGGTGATGAGATTTGGAAAGAAAGGGAAACTCAGTCCGAAATATGTAGGACCCTACAGGATTCTGAGGCAAATTGGCAGTGTGGAATATGAGTTAGAATAACCTCCAGAGTTAGCATCAGTTCACCCAGTTTTCCATGTGTCAATATTGAAGAAGTGCATTAGTGATCCGACATCAGTTGTGCCACTAGATAGTGTGGGAGTGAATGATAGTCTCTCTTACGAAGAGGTCCCAGTTCAGATCCTAGACCGTCAGGTTCATAAGCTGAGAAACAAGGAAGTCTCTTCGGTGAAAGTCTTGTAGAGGAACCATTTAGTTGAGGGAGCCACATGGGATGCAAAAGCAGACATGATGACCAAATACCCTCATTTATTCAATTCTAGTTCAGTCCAGCATCATGTATTCATTTCCTCCTTATTGCTCTGTTCTGTTCCATACTCATGCGCTCTATTCAGATTTTCAATGTGCATTCTAGTTGCATCAACTCTATTAGTATGGTTAAATCAGTTCGGAGTTAGTCATTCCTTTATAAATCAGTTCATACTCTCAGTCTGGGAATTGCAGCTTCTTTCCCAGTTTTCCAGCAGTTTCAGCCATCACTCGAAGACGATTGATCCCAAGGGGGAGATATTGTAACACCCCAAAACATTCCTAGACCAAAGTAAGACCTTGTAAGATAAACCCAGAAGAAACCAAAAACTTTTCCACAGAATGACCGAGACCACGAGGAGTTGTCAGCACCCACGATCCGTTGTCTGAGTCGTGGTCAGCCCTGCCATGATATTTCGACAACCAATAGGACATGGAGTGACCCGTTGTGAGAAACAATGAGTCGTCCTGTCACTCACTGTATCCCCAACTCACAACCTAGTGATCCCTTTCCAGGAACCCATGAGTCAACTAAGGAGTCATTGTTTGATATAACGACTCGTGGTGCGACTCGTTAGTTGGGGCTCCTAGGTATTTTTCCCAACTCCTTTAGACACAACTAGTGGAAACAACAACCTAATGTATCACACAATGAGTCATTATGTCTACCCATGGTGACAAGACCAAAAATCCTCAGACTTTTTTAGTGGAGACGATAAGTAGATACAATGATCCATTGGTTCTACCAACGAGTCATAGTGTTGCTCATTGTTGGGGTTCCCAGGATTTTCCTACCAGTGACAACGAAAAGCACCAACGACCCATTGGTTCATCCAACGATTCGTGGTCAGCCTCATTTCCAAATTTCAATAAGCCAAAAATCTAGGCCCAAGACCAACGACTGGTCTCAACGAGTCATGGTCTCAACCAACGACTTGTTGTGTGACCCGTTGGTCCCATGTTGGGAAGTTTTCCAGATTTTCCCCTAGGGTTATTTTAGTAATTTCTCAACTTTTTAATCTCTAAACCCCATAGTTTTGGGAACATTTTGGAGATAATTAAATAGGTTATCGACTAGATCCCCCTCATTCTATCTCAACTCTCGATCTCTAGAGTGAAGAACTCTCAGACAGACTCCTCAGGGAAAATTAGGCAATCGACTCTTCCTCTCAGATTCTCAAGATATTTTCTCAGGGAATTCTCACCAGGTATGCAAGGATTTCGCAAGGGAATTATCCTTCCCTTGTTCCCCAAAATCCATTTAAATTTTCCTATCAGTCCTTGTCCTGGGATTTGGAAATTTAGAAATCTTATAATAAGAATTTGATTAAATTCATGTGGAATGCTATTCATGTCATTAGTTGCTATATTTTCATTACTTTGAGATCATGTTTATACTTGTTCCTATAAATGGATCCAAGCCCTAACATTTGAATACAATAAATTAGATTCTTGCATAATTTATTGGTTATTCATGTTGCTTGATTCTATCAATGTTGGGATTTCCATCTTATTAATATTAGTTGAAATCTCAATTAGTTCCATGCTAGTCCAGTTTCAGTTAGAATATTAGCATTCTCAGCATTTTGAGAAATGTCAGCTAATTAGTTTGACTATAGTCTTTTCTTGAGGTATCACTGGTGCCTCCCATATGTCAGTTATCAGAATTAGTTATTAGTTATCAGATATTAATTGCTTCTTCAAACGGTTATGACACTTCCAGATAAGCAGCTTTGACAAGTCTTACAACCACCAGATTTAGTTCAGTTTGTTTTTTAGACGGTTATGATGGTTCCACATAAGTAGCTCAGACCAGTCTTAGAGCACCAGTTATAGAATCCGGTCTGATATGTCTCTCAGGGTACTTCCAGATATGCATCTCTGAGTTAGTATTTGACCCCAGTTTCAAGCTATCAGCTTAGTAGTCAGACTAGGACTATCCAGTGGGAGTAGGCTTAGCACCGAGCGGACTGAGGTTCCAACGCACCTAGGTTTTTAGTACTACGTTGCACCCATAAGTTATTTTATTGGCCCTATGGCCCCAAATTTGTGATCACCCAGTTCATGCCTTTATACCCTGGCAAGGTATATTTGGTCCTACCGATGGGGCATATGCATCGAACTCCATGTCTAGCTGACATGGTTATACGTCTGTTATAGACTGTCACACTAGTCAGTATAATTTCAATTTTGCTCAGCTCAGTATTTCAGATTAAGGACATCTCTATGACCATCAACCAGGGTCATTATTGACCATATAAGATATATATTCAGTTTTTCGGTTTCTAGTATTTCAGTTGGTCATTTTGGTTAAGTTACTTATTTCTTCATGTTTATATTATCTCTCACTTACTCGGTACATTCAAAGTACTGACGTATACCTTCTATGTTGTATCATATCATGATACAGGTGAAGTTATCATCCTCAACATCGTTAGTCTATTCCTTCAGGTGATATCAGCAGCTGCAGTTGGTGAATCCTCATCTTTCGAGGATGATGTTTATTATTAAGTTATTTTCTTTCAGTAAGTCTTTATAGTTAGTTGGTGCCTTGTCCCAGCAACTCATCATTAGTAGAGAGACTCTGACATTCAGTAGTGTTTTTTTAATCATGACCCTAACATAGACTCGGATCAAAATATGGGACAAGGAGCCCCGTGAGATCCTAAGTCGAACCATGGCATAAACATACATGTAACTCAATATAAATAAAGCAGAATACTCAAAATAACGACATAGTGAAAGAATAAACACAACATAACGTTGAAAACAGAACATACTTCATATATAACAGCTGAATACTACGCATATTCTGATAGCCTCTAACATAACTAGTGGGTTGATGGGAAAATACCCCCAACCAACCCTAAAAGTCTAGAAAACTGAGCATGAAAAGATAACTGGCATCAAACCGATCCTCGGAGAATGAGGACTCACCAAATAGCTGGAATATAACCTTTGAGACGGGCTAATGACGGAGTTGAGGATGAAAATCAAATCCTGTATCATGAAAAAATACAACATAAATTATGTGGTCCGTAAGTGGAATATACCCATTATGAAAGATATGTAAAACGGAAATTTTAAAAAAATACATAAAAGCTTATAAGAGATGATAGGAGTAGTAGAACATGCTAATTACATAAATATCATAAGATAACATAAGGCTCAAGGTGTTCAAATAATTCGTAATCCATTCATTTCCATAGTCATAAGAGAAACTTTATAAATCATCACTTGAGCCAAAATAACATAAACATAACAATGCATAAGCATGCGGAACAATGGGAGGACTCGTCATAACCGAGACCATCATGGTAGAGCCTTACATGATACCCCAACCATCTCACTCAAGTGGGCATAGTTGTCCTTGGCTTTCCAGGCAAGGGATGTGCATTATGTGATATCATGAAAGAGGGGATTATTAACATTCTAATGTATCAATATAAACCTACAGTGGCACGTAGATATGAGACACCGTCGTAGTCCTTTGAACGTCGGACTACTCGGTGCTAGACACTGCTCCCAAAAGCATGCACATTAGGCTCAATGATAAATCAATAACATCATTCATTCAGATTCATGGCCAAATAAACATTAACATCGTTGATCCTCATTTAAATACATGATTAGCCATGAATCAAGGGCCTTTTAGTTGGCCAACATCATAAATCGATCATGAAATCCATATCATAAATCATAAAACATTATTGAACATGTGGGCATTGCCCAATACTTTAACATGATAGAAAATACTTAATTCACTAGAAAACATGATCATAAATATGGGTAACCTGAAAACATGCTTTTCATCATTAATGATTCATCATTCGTGAACATTCATCATAAACCTTAACTTTCGTGAACTTTTCACAAATGGGAAATTTAATTTTTAGAAGCTTGAAACTTGATTTTTAATTGAAAAAAATATAAGACTTGCACATAATTCTTAATTCAATAATAATAACTCATTTAGATCATGCCCATGTAGAGAATTCGATGTTTCATGCATCGGGTTAAAACCCTATAGAATAAATATAGGAAATTCATGATTTAGAGAGGGATTGGGCATGGGTGTGAAAGGATTCACCACTCGTAACCCTACATAGTTGGGAAAGATCAAAGTTCACCACTCCTTGAAAGCCCATTGGAAAATTGAAGAAAGACTTGAAGAAGAACAAGCCTGATCACCTCTCTAATTTCCTTACTTTGAATGCATGGATATGAATGAGCCTGGGGTAGGTTTTACTCTCACTAAACGCTGTATTTCGAGCTTTAAACGACGTAGTTTAGGACCCTGGGACATAGAAATAACGAAAATGCCCTTAATAAAAATTCCTGAAATTTCTGCACTGGTGGTGACAACGATCGTCCTAATCGGTCATTCTTGGATATCAAGACTCATGGTATCTGCTCGGCTTGCTCTGCTCGTGGTAATTTATATTAAAAACCAACACGCAAGTGCACGTGGTCAAACAAGTAATAAAGTGGCTAAGTAGCCAAGTATCGAACCAAGGAGGCTCAAGATACGTAAAATTGCCTAGTTTACTATATTCCTATTTCACTTCTAATTATGCTAACAACAATGTAACCAATAGTTACTTGAGTTTTTGGTTTCTAAACTATATATACTACAACTAATAACAACTATTTACTTGTGAATTTAGACAATGGATATGAACATGCCAAGGTTAAGAACAAGTAATGACTTGATAATCATGATAATTTGGTTAATCTCTTCTTCATGTTGCTAGCCAAGAACATTTGCCTAGAAATTAAAACTCTCGTATTTAATTTCACTTTAGAATCATAAACCATCCGTCTACATTTCTGTGATCAAATGCAATTTATGACCTAGCACTACAATTCGGGTTCCTAAATTGACTAATACGGCTTTCAAGTATATTTCTATCAGGAAAGCACATCAAAACCCAATTTTCCCAAATCAAGTTAAGAACAATACCCTATTAATTCACAACTTTCCAATTTCTTGCTCTTTCGAGTGAAATTGGACTTTTTAGATATACATTAATGTTGGCCAATCACTAATGCAGTAAAAACAAGAATTAATAGAACAACATTAAAGAAGAAGAATAAAACCATATCAATTACAATCAAAATTCATTACACATATTCAAAACCTCAGCAAGGAAGAGAATTAGCCACTCATTCTTGGATTGATCATCCTAAAATGAGTGTAAATCATACGTACAATTGATAGAAAGAAGAAAGGAAGAGAAGAATTCCCTTAGCTTTTTCGTTCTTCAACTGCTACTAACCCACGTTCCTGCTCTCCACTTCTGAACTCAGTCTAAAAACTAAAAACTACTTAAAATAAACCTAAGTGTTCTATTTATACTAGTGGGAAATTTTTCCCGGAATAACAAGCAACGTGTCACGGAGGCCAACGCGGAGCACTGCCTCTGTGACACGACGTGGATGCGGACCTTTACTGGAATTTCCAGGGTCCGGTAATTTAGCCTCAACGTGGCACGGAGGCCATCGCGGAGCCTTCTCTCCGTGCCACGGAGCTGACGCGAAGGCACACTGGAATTTGCCATTCATATTCATGTCCAGGCAGTGTGCTACCGCGATGGTAGCGTGGCATGGCTCCATCGCGGAGCCCCTATAAAATATGCATTCCAAGGTATTTTCCACGCTCGCATCCAAGTCCAACTCCGACATAGTTCCAACACGCATTTTAGCTCCTAAAAATCACATTTACCTACAAAACAAATGCTAATCATGTTGGTTAGTATAAACTCGCATTTTATTACCAATTACATGATATTATATACACCTTGCACAACAAACAAGGTAAAAATGATACGTTTGAGTATCACTTGGGCATATAAATCTGCCCAAGATCACTTACCCCACACTTAAATCCTTGTTCGTCCTCGAACAACATATACACAAATCATGCAAATTACATCCCAACCTTCGTCACTATGGTGCAACAATTTACGCTACGGTCATACCGATTATTCAATTTTTGCAAATCATCAAGAAAACATGCTTGGTCGTACAATACAATGACCTTTAATACATCAAGGCTTCCTAGACTTTTAAGAATTGATTCTTGATATTGGCAAACTCATGCAAATCAGCTAATCAAGAAATCCGACACCAAAATCAATCTTTCATCAAGCATGTGCCCTCACAACTCGAGAGAACTTCCCCTTTATGTTCATGCAGCACACAAACATGCAAGTAGGGGCATATAAAAATTAATTTCACTCTCTCTCCCAAAAGAATTCACATGCATCATGTCATGACCCGTAGGCTTGCCCTTAGTGTATTACTCCACTAATATAAAGAAATGCAATATAGGATCACATAGGACTTTAATGGGTTGTAACGGGGCTATGGATCTAGTATGTATATATTGGATTAGAAAATAATAGTCGCTAGCATCCTTAAGCGCCTTTTCAACACATTCCCATCGACTCATGGACATTGTTCCTCTCTTTTCTCTTTTTCTCCCATTCATGCTGGTTTACTTTCATACAGCCCATTTCATCAAACACACTTGACACAAAACAGAGGGTTTTCATGTACCCTCACTATCATTTAATTACAACAAGTGCCTCTTCAACATCATCTTTTCTTTCTTCACTTTGCTTTTCTTTTTCTTTTCACTCTTTCACTCTTTAACACTTTGGGAAACATTTTCTTTTCTTTGTAAGCACTTAAGAGCTTCTTATAGACTTTAAGGCTAATGAAAAGAAGGAATAAAGCTTAGTTCATACAATTTTGGACAAAAGAAAGAAATCGGCTAAAGGCTCAACGGGCTGACTAGGGTATACAACATATAAAAAGGTAGAATTTGACAAGAAAAAAATGGAAACTATCGGTTAAAACAAAGAAATGCCTACATCCTTTCCAACACTACACCTCCTTCATTTCATTTTGTATACACACCAGGAAAGTTCTAGACAATTCACAATGACATGGAATAGCAAAACCTCACTTCACACTTCATGCACATGCTCGAATCAAGATGCTTTCACAGACTCTTTAATTAGTCAATTACATGAATTCAAGATTAAGCCTCAATCATAATGAACCAAATTCTATAGCCTAGGTAACTCAACATATTTACAGAATTGCATGCTTTCAAACGAATCACTTTCACACTTTGAACATCAATTACAACACGCAACAAAATTTTAGCAGCCATAAGCAACTACAGTTCATTGATGCAATCCACCAAAGAAAAACTAAAAACAAATAAAAATCCTACTCCTACCGACTACATTTCCCTTAAGACGGTCGTCATCCATCCATCATAGGGAATGGTCACTAACTATGACATCGGTTCAATGGGACTATTCTTGGTAAAAGAATCGAAAACAAACTCCGAGAAACCCAAAAAAAATAAGAATGAAAAAATTTTTGCAACACATCGATCATTTCGATAGAAACAAATTTACAAAAGATTTTGATAATTGCAAAATATGTTCGCAAAAATTTTGAAAAATATCGATCATGTCAATAGAGAAAAAAAATATTTACAAAATTTACAAAATATTTACACTAGCAACCATAACTTTCAAAAACACACATCATTAACCACACAACAAATATATACACATACATCGCAAATCAGTTCGCCACAGGGAAAGCACAAACATACATAAATATCAAGGAAAAATATACAGCAATTTAGAGCCTATGTCCCAGCACCTAACTACTCCCCACCCCACACTTAAATCGAACACTGTCCCCAGTGTTCACAACAATACAAATCACAAAATTTTGGGTGGTGGAACTCCCTGCTCAGTCGAAATATTTGACTTCCTCATCCGGTGCTGCGGCCTCGTCGCCCATATCTGAATCAGCTCCATCGTCGTCATCGGACTCCACATCAGAGTCCTCAGACGTGTCTCCTCATCAGTAGGGACATCGTCATCTGTAGGCTCCACAAAGGCTGGCCCCACCTTACATAAGGCTCTGGCGTTCTCACCAAAGGGGTAGTCCAGCTCCAACTGCCATAATTCTTCCTCGGTGGCTGGTCTCCCACCTATCCGTAGCTGCAGCATCTGCATGCCGAACATACGGGCCATGTACTGATCGTCACGAGCATGTCGCTCGCCCAAAGTCAGCACAGGTCCGTGTGTAGTGTCGGGGGCCTTTGTCTTTGTCACGTCGAGGGCCCTCCGCTCCAACTGCGGAATATAATCCAAAGCTTCTTCCTCAATGTCGAGGCCTCGGAGGAAGGTGGTGATGAGTCCGCCAAACCCGTATCTGTGGCCCTGGTGCAGTCTGGCTCTCTTCATGGCGGATATTATGACTGCCCCCACATTAATCTCAAGCCCTTTCATAAGGGCATACACCAAGCAGACATGATCCCGGGTCACATCTGTCATATGGACTCCCGGGATCAAACACGAACATACAATCTTCAGCCAGATTCTGGCCTCCCTGTTCATCTGCGAATAGGGTAGAGTCTGGTGGTAACCCCTCTCCTTGTGTCTACTCCATCGGGCTGTGGATCGAGCCCCACACAACGTACGTCTGATGTCGGCGTACGGTGGGGTGATGTTTAGCTGGCGGAGAACGTGGGCGTCTGTGTCCCGCGCTCCAACGATGGCATTCAGCTGCTGGGGTTCCAGAGTGACAATCTGCCCTCTGATTTTTCTAGTGTGGCTTCTGATGGCCGGGTTCCAGTTTGCATAAAATTCCCGGACCAAGTGAAGGTTGCAATCCTTGGGCTCTTGAAAAATAAAGCTGAGCCCAGCTGCTTCGATCCTCTGTACAATGCGAGGGAACTCCTGTGCGAGTGGTTCCCTTGCAATATGTTCCTCCGGGAAGTAGTTGTTTTCTTTGTGTTTCGCATACCATTTCTTCCCTTCATCGGTGACCCATCTTGTTCCGTATTGGCGGCGTTGGCCGCGCGGAATAGCGGGTGCAGCTGGGACTGCAGTGCCCAGTCTCATCCTTTTCCGTCTGGTGCCTGAGGTAGAAGCACCCTTGCCTTTATCTTGTCTGCTAGCCATTGTACCTGTCAATTTACACAAACAAGCACAACGTTAAGCTAAAAACTTGTTAGCTTCGGCTAAGGTCGGGTTACACAAAATTTACCCCACACTTAGTCCTTAACAATATTTACAAAATTACAGCAAGGATAACTCTAAGTACACCGCAGACAACACTCTATACTTCATGCTTAGTGCGTTCACAATAAAATTTCGACAGCATAACGGTTAGCGTACTACTCAGACTTCATACAGCTAATCCTAATCCTACTATCGCTAACAATTCAACCATCGCACTTCGCAACAAAAACAACAACAAAACAAAAACAACAATCAAAATATTTTATATACAAGCTAATCTAAACAATCTAACCAATTCACACTTTATGCATTTTCCCACAAAAATTCGAGAATTAGTCGTCTTGGAACATTTACACAATATTCACCACGACTTCTCTCAAATAATAAACACACCCCGGCATCGATTTCATCAAATTATCAAGTGCCCAAGTCAAATTCAACAACCCAAGCCCTAGAATACAATTCGACAATCAATTTCGAATTATTTACATAATCGACAAGTTCAAATGCTAACTACAACAATCCGAACATAATCAATCACAAAATAATTCAACATCTTGTTTAATTTCTACCTAGGGTGATATATCTCACCTCACATGCCCAAATTTGACAAAAATTGCCAAAAAATTGAGATAGACGATGAAAACATACCTTAGAATTGAAGAACCGAAGAAACTTTTCGTTTTCCTTGCCTATTAATGTGGCACGTTGCTTGGGGAGGGGGAAACGGGTGTTTGGTCGCGGAGGGAAGAGGGAAATGGGGAAAATTGGGCAAAAATCGGGGGTTAATTTATAGAAAACACGCGGGTCACCCGGAAACCCGGTGTGACCCGGCACTGAATAAGGGGCAACGTGTCACGGAGGGTAACGCGGAGCCCCTCCTCTGTGACACGGAGCCAACGCGTTGGCTTACTGGATTTTTGAAAAATCTGGATTTTGCCTTCAACGTGTCACGGAGGCCAACGCGGAGCACTGCCTCCGTGACACGGCGCCAACGCGCCAGTGCTCTGTTTCTCCAATAAATTTAATTTTTCATACCTCGCCTCATTTTCTCGATTCCATGTATATTTCCTCCGTTATACCTGAAAATCACCTCACTAAACAAAAATTGGTTATATTAATAGATTTCCCTAACTATAAAATAAAAAATATTACTAAAATGAAAATCTAAACCTAATCAAGAAAAGGAAAAGAAAAATTAAAACTTGGAAATAGAAAATAAAAACAACAATAAAGATAAAAATTAACTACATTGTGCAAAAAGAAAAAAAAAATTTCTCACGGGTTGCCTCCCGTGCAGCGCCTAGTTTACCGTCGCAGCTCGACGTCTTTTAAGCTCACTTGTCTACTAGGGAGATGGACGATTTGTCCCGATCATGGTCATCCCCCCAGTAGTTCTCAAACTTATCCGGTGGCCTTCCTAGTAACTCTCGGGAATCACTCATTCCATTAGCATTCCCATGATCAATCACATTGATCACCGAGAGATCCTTATAAACAGTCGGGAGCTTAGGTACCTTGTACAAGTCGAACACTTCGACCTTGTCATGTGCTCGCATTGTGAGTTGACCCGCAGCTACATCAATTAATGATTTTCCGGTTGCCAAAAAGGGTTGTCCCAAAATAAATGGGACTTCAGCATCTGGTTCAAAGTCCAGAACAATAAAATCGACCGGAAAAATGAGGGAGCCTACTTGCACTAACAAATCCTCAACAATGCCATCCGGCTTAGCTAAAGACCTGTCTGCTAGCTGCAAGATTACCGTTGTAGGTCTAGGACTCCCTAGACCTAACTTTCTGAATACCGAAGATGGCATCAGATTTATGCTTGCCCCCAAGTCGCATAATCCACGAGCTCGGATACTTTGCCCAATAGTAAGCTGGATAGTGAAACTTCCAGGGTCTTTCAATTTTGTGGGCAACCTATTCTGAATACGGGAAGTGCATTCCTCCGTTAAAGCTACCGTGGCATAATCAGTCAAACGACTTTTGTTAGCCACGATGTCTTTAATATATTTCGCATATTTTGGCACTCCCTGCAAGACATCAACAAGAGGTAAGTTAACATGTACCTGTTTGAGAACCTCCATGAATTTCTGGAAACACGCCTCCTCTTTGTGTTTCTTAAGTCGTTGAGGGAACGGGGGTGGAGGCCTTTCTGGTTCTGCTTCTTTAGTCTTCCCCTTATCCGAGATTTGCTCTCCCTCAATATCTGCTGCTCCTGACTTTTGAGGCGGCCTTTCCGGTTCCACCTCCTTCAACTGTAAACCACTCCTCGTGGTCACTGCATTTACCTGCTTTGGATTAGGATCCGTGTCGCTAGGTAGTCCTCCTCTGGGTCTAGTATTTTGGGCACTAGCAAACTGCCCAAACTGATATTCAAGAGCCTTGGTCGCCAATTGATTGTTCTTCACTTCGGCTGCCAATTTGACATAGTTAGCCTGCAATTGTGCCTGATTAGCGATCATGGTTTTGAACATCTCCTCAATAGTCGGTGATGGTGGTGGAGGAGGGGCATTGTGATTTCTGAACTGAGCTTGATAATTTTGTTGCCCTCCTTGGTTTCTGTGCATACCCTACCCTGAACTTTGGCCTTGTTGATTGTTGCTACCCCACGAAAAATTCGGATGGTTCCTCCAATTTGAGTTGTAGCCACTACCAAACTGTTGTTGATTTCTCTGTGCATTGCCCACAAAGTTAACAGAATCAGGATTTGCACCACAGCATTCGGCTGAATGCTCACTACTACCACACACTTCACACCACATCTGTTGAACTGCATTGACTGAAGCTGAAGGCTAGTTCAAATTTATATTGCTGAAGTGAGTGTTTAACTGATTTTGCAAAGCAGCTATCTGTGCAGCGATAGCTGTGAATCCATCCACTTCAAGCACTCCCGCTGCTTTCCTTGCTCCACCCCTTGAAGAATCTGCATTCCATTCTGGATTGCCTTGTGAAATTCGGTTGAGCAAAGTGTACAGCTCCTCATAGGTCTTTTCCAGCGCTTGCCCTCCAGCTGCTGAATCTAACAGAATTTTAGTGTGGGGTTCCAAACCCTCAATAAATGTGTGTACCAACACCTCATTGGACTGATTATGATGAGGATAGTCCCGCAACATGGATTTAAATCTTTCCCAGGCTTGATAAAGATTTTCTCCCTCCCTCTGTTTAAAACTTAGGATTTGACTCCTAAGTCTGGCTGTTTTACCAGAAGGGAAAAATCTAATCAAAAACTTCCGTGCAAGATCATCCCACGTTGATATAGAGTTTGGTGGTTCAGCTTTTAACCACCTCTTGGCTTCACCAAGTAAGGAAAATGGAAATAAGGTGAGCCGAACATAATCAGGTGACACTCCAGCGGGTATATAAGTGTCACTTATCTCCAAAAAGTTCTGGAGATGTTGTTGTGGATCTTCGTGAGGGAGACCGGTAAATTGCCCGCTTGTGTGCAAAAGTTGCACCATATTCTGCTTTAATTCAAACCTCCCTCCAAGCTCTGGTTTGCCGATTCTAGAATGTACATTGTTGGCGTGTGGGATTGCCACCTCGTGAACCGGCCTTGCTACTGCTTCATCGGGCACTAAAACTGCCCGCACAACTGGTGGATTTTGTTGCTCCATCATGGACTGTTTAAGCAACTGCAGCTTCTTTCGAAGAGCTTCTCTACGTTGACTATGAAACTCACGTTCAGGCTCTAAGTAAGATTCCACCAGCTCTTTGTCCCTTGCCAGTGTTCACAGAAACAAAATCTGCAAAATACAGGCTAAGACCAAGTTGTTAATACTTAAGAAAATAAAAATACAAATACAGTAAATTTACACTAAACACAATTTTACAAATCGCCTAGCCTCCCAGGCAACGGCTCCAAAAACTTGCTCGGCTTGCTCTGCTCGTGGTAATTTATATTAAAAACCGACATGCAAGTGCACGTGGTCAAACAAGTAATAAAGTGGCTAAGTAGCCAAGTATCGATCCAAGGAGGCTCAAGATACGTAAAATTGCCTAGTTTACTATATTCCTATTTCACTTCCAATTATGCTAACAACAATGTAACCAATAGTTACTTGAGTTTTTGGTTTCGAAACTATATATACTACAACTAATAACAACTATTTACTTGTGAATTTAGACAATGGATATGAACATGCCAAGGTTAAGAACAAGTAATGACTTGATAATCATGATAATTTGGTTAATCTCTTCTTCATGTTGCTAGCCAAGAACATTTGCCTAGAAATTAAAACTCTCGTATTTAATTTCACTTTAGAATCATAAACCATCCGTCTACATTTCTGTGATCAAATGCAATTTATGACCTAGCACTACAATTTCGGTTCCTAAATTGACTAATACGGCTTTCAAGTATATTTCTATCAGGAAAGCACATCAAAACCCAGTTTTCCCAAATCAAGTTAAGAACAATACCCTATTAATTCACAACTTTCCAATTTCTTGATCTTTCGAGTGAAATTGGACTTTTTAGATATACATTAATATTGGCCAATCACTAATGCAGTAAAAACAAGAATTAATAGAACAACATTAAAGAAGAAGAATAAAACCATATCAATTACAATCAAAATTCATTACACATGTTCAAAACCTCAGCAAGGAAGAGAATTAGCCACTCATTCTTGGATTGATCATCCTAAAATGAGTGTAAATCATACGTACAATTGATAGAAAGAAGAAAGGAAGAGAAGAATTCCCTTAGCTTTTTCGTTCTTCAACTGCTACTAACCCACGTTCCTGCTCTCCACTTCTGAACTCAGTCTAAAAACTAAAAACTACTTAAAATAAATCTAAGTGTGCTATTTATACTAGTGGAAAATTTTTCCCGGAATAACAAGCAACGTGTCACAGAGGCCAACGCGGAGCACTGCCTCCGTGACACGGCGTGGACGCGGACCTTTACTGGAATTTCCAGGGTCCGGTAATTTAGCCTCAACGTGGCACGGAGGCCATCGCGGAGCCTTCTCTCTGTGCCACGGAGCTGACGCGAAGGCACACTGGAATTTGCCATTCATATTCATGTCCAGGCAGTGTGCTACCGCGATGGTAGCGTGGCATGGCTCCATCGCGGAGCCCCTATAAAATATGCATTCCAAGGTCTTTTCCACGCTCGCATCCAAGTCCAACTCCGACATAGTTCCAACACGCATTTTAGCTCCTAAAAATCACATTTCCTGCAAAACAAATGCTAATCATGTTGGTTAGTATAAATTCGCATTTTATTACCAATTACATGATATTATATACACATTGCACAACAAACAAGGTAAAAATGATACGTTTGAGTATCACTTGGGCATATAAATCTGCCCAAGATCAGTATCCATCCGTCGTATCCACTGCTCAATCTCACCTTCTCATATTCGATCCCACGACTCAACATGATGAGTCATTGCTTGAGATAACAATTTGTTAAGTCATCGTTGTTTCCCCCTTGACGACCAACACCGAGCCTTCCCACGAACCATACCACAACTCGTTCCTCCTTCCAACGAGTCGTAGTTTCCTTTCGTTACATCAACTAGAGGCTTTTAATACTCCTTCCCACGACTGCTCACCACAACCCATTGCACCTCATAATGGGTCGTCCCAACACCTGTTACTCCCCCTTAGGCTAAGGACCAATCCCACCATGACTTCAAACAACGACCCATGGTAACAAACAACAGGTCATTACTTGACCCATTACATCCAACTACCACCCGGCCAGAACTCACCACAGATGCTTTCCATGGGTCGTTAGTTGAATCAACGATCTGTTAGGTGACCCATTATGTGGAATTTTTCTCAGATTCTACCAACATCCATTTTTAAATCCCGGTATTAATCTTAAGCACTTCCGGGGTATTATAATATCTCCCCCTTGGGAACATTAATTCTCGAATGTGGGAAAACATACAGAAAACAAAGAAATGCAATAATTACACTCAAATACTGATCATTTATACCGGAACTGATAGAATGACTATCTCTTATTCAAACTACATGGCTGAACTGAATTCATGAATCGTACATACATCCAAATACATAAAAGATTCTTGGGCACATGAACTGAACATATAAACTAATGAGAGTTCTAGGGCAAAAACTAATACCATAAGCTAGAACTTAGCCGATAGAGAATAAATGTGGGTATCTAGCCATCATGTCCACTTCGGCTTCTCATGTAGTTCATCCAACCTACTGATTCCTCCACAAAACCTTGACTGAAGCTATTTCCTTGTTCCTTAGCCTTCGAACCTGACGATCCAATATTTCCACCAGAACCTTCTCATAACTAAGGTTATATCACACCCCAACACTGTCCACCGAGACAACTACAGCTGGATCACTCAAACACTTCTTTAAGAGCGATACATGGAATATAGGATGCGCAGAAGCTAATTCTTGGGGCAACTCTGATTCATATGCCACCTTGCTAACCCGTCTCACTATCCGGTAGAGGCCAACATAACGAGGGTTGAGTTTTCTTTTCTTTCCAAACCTCATCACTCCTTTTATGGGAGACACCTTAAAAAATACCCAATCGTCCACTTCAAACTCCAATTCTCTCCTCCTTACATGGGCATAGTACTTTTGGCGACTTTGAGTTGTTTTTAACCTGTCCCATATGAGTTAAACCTTCTCTACAGCATCATGGACTGAATCTGGTCCTATCATCGCAGCTTCCCCAACTTCGAACCAAGCAATAGGTGGTCTACATCTCTACCCATAGAGAACCTCAAACGGAGCCATCTGTATATAGGAATGGTAGTTGTTATAGTATGCAAACTCGATAAGAGGCAACTGATCATCCTAAATACCTTTGAAGTCAATCACGCATGCTCTCAACATGTCCTCAAGAGTCTGAATTGTCCGCTTTTCTTGACCATCTATTTGCGGGTGAAATGCTATGCTTAGATTAATCTGAGTACCTAGTCTTTTTCTGAAACGACCTCCAAAACTGAAAGGTAAATTGGGTACCCCTGTACGAAATGATGGATAAGGGCACCCCATGCAACCGAAATACCTTTTGAATTATCAACACTCGGCACACACCAACTACCCTAATATAGAAGCATACTATCTCCCCCTTTGGAGACGACCTCTACCTTCTGCACGTGAAAAAGTTCCGTCAACTTCACTAAGCTAGGATCCTCATGTTGTCTAGCTTTTAGATCAGCCACCAAGGACAATTCTGATCTATTTCAAACTGTAACACTACCATCGGTCGAGTCAACCAAACGAACTCCTACAATTCCTACCAAGAATTTTTGAAGTCCCGAATCTCTGAGTTCTCATTCTTTATGCTTAAGATCATGCCAAATACACAATACACTCGATTCCACCCAAATTCCATCTGAAATCCTCTGGTCACAACCTAAATATGCAATCCTATCATGAAACCCATTCCGTACTGGTTGGAACCATCCAGTTACCTCTATAAGGATGTTTGGCCACAAGTTGATGATGGTCACACCTAGCTTACTCAAACCTCATAAATTCAACCAAAGGTTCAAATCACTCTCGAATCACTAAATCACATATCACCATCCGGAACCAACAAAGCTTTCAGAATCCAAATTCCAGCTTGACAACTAGAAATGTTGACTTTGGTCAACCCCTCAAACTTCAAACCCCTCAAAAAACGAAGATCACTTAATCTTCATTAGGTCATCTCGGGAACAATGTCATCCATCCTCGCAAATCACGAATTAATATAATAAGGATACGAAAAGGTTCGACCTAGGAAAATAGATCGACAATCAAAAATTGACCATGGGGGTTTTTACACTTCCAGGCTTGGCTAATAAATGTGCTTACTGAACTTTTACATACCCGGTATCTATGGTTGGGATAGGGAGTTACTTTGAATGTACCCATTTTAACCACCATCTCAATCAGGGGGAACATCCATAGGTTTTAGAGTAAGGCAATCATGAGCATGAGCCATTTAAGAAATCTAAGTTGGGCATACAAAGAGACATGATTTCACATATAATACGAGGGTCATGACATGAAGCTGAACAGGTAATATTGGGATCGCTGACGACCGGGGTTGCCTATCATCTTAGGGTCCTGAACGTAAGCATGAGTTGGGCGTAGCATCAAGCGAAACATAAGAGAAACATCTAAATGAGGATGGATTGAGTACCCCCAAAAGTTATTTGTAGAACTCCTTTATGAGAAAACTTAAGACTTGACTTGCGCTTCACTTGCTATTTCCCTACCTTCCATGATGCCACGACTCATGGTATCCATCTGTCGTTCTAGGATGCCACGACTCATGGTATCCATCTGTCGTGTCCACTACCCAACTTCACCTTCTCAGATTCGATCCCACGACTCGACAGGACGAGCCATTGTTTCAGACAATGATTCAATAAGTTGTCCATTGTTTCCCCCTGACAACAAACACCAAGCCTTCCCATGAACCACACCACGACTCGTTCCTCCATCCAATGAGTCATGGTTTCCTTCCATTATATCGACTGGAGGTTTTTAATACTCCTTCCCACGACTGCTCACCAAGACTCGTTGCTCCTCAAAACGGGTCATCCCATGAGCCATTACTCCCCCTTAGGCTGAGGAACAGTCCCACCACTACTTCAATCAATGACCCCTGGTAATAAACAATGGGTCGTTACTTGACCTGTTACTTCCAACTACCACCTGGCCAGACCTCACCAGTGATGCTTCCCACGGGTCGTTAGTTGAACCAATGATCCGTTGGGTGACCCGTTCTGTGGAATTTTTCCCAGTTTCTACTAACTTCAATTATTAAATCTTAGGTATAATCTTAGGCACTTCCAGGGTATTACATTTTTTTAGATGTATGTACTTTTATTAAATTATCTTTCTTAAATGATTTTATTTTCTTAAGCTTCCACATATGACTACTCAGATTACTAGTGTTATGATAGACCATGGGTTGGCTTGGGGTTACTTATGACTCCAAGAATCGTGTCTCGTCCAGTGTATAGACTCGGGTCATGACACTAGGAAACACTAAACCTTTACTCTGATACCAAGTTTTTCAGGACACAAACATAGGCCTAGATCTAGACTCAGAACCTAGAACCATAAATGGCTCCAAGTCGACCCATGACATGAACATGAAAACTAAAGCTAGATATACATAAAGAAGAAAACTAAATTATCATATAGCGGAAGTAGGACTAATAAAAACATCTATCCAACGGAATATGAAAATGCTAAATCCGAAGCTGAATGTACAACTCTATGTCTGAAAAGCCTCTAACATACTGACGAGCCGATGGGACAACACCCCTAACTAGCTCCTGGAAGCCTAAGCTAAAAATTATAATAACTCAACTAACTGAAGGTCCTCGAAAGATGAGGACTCACCAACAATGCTGTCTAAGCCAAACTGTGGAATTTGACTAGTGGTAAGACTGAGTCTGAACGTCTAATCTTTTATCATGAAATGATACAACATAGAGTATGCGACCATTACATGAAATGTATTGTGTATTAAAGGTAAGTAAAACAGGCTAAGTAAGTATAACTGAAATCATGCATATCTTAAATCATAACATCAGAAGATTTTGAGAGTAAAGGTAGTATGCTGGCATTTGAAAACATGAAAAGACATAACTGAAATAAGCATGTATGGCGTGCCATATCTAAAATCATAGATTAAATCTCATAAACTGATCCTTGGATCAATTCTACTAAAAACATGATACAATATCTTATAATATATGCATTACTGAAATCTAGAGGAACAATTAGAGACTCATCTTAACCGACAACCACCATGTATGAGCGCATGATGATCCCACATCTTGCCTATGTGGACGAGGCCCAACCTAAGCTTTGCCGGGATGAAGGATTAAGTAAGGTGTGATATCACAGTGTGCCATTGGGTCGGGGAAATGCTCTCTTGAGAGGCCTCAAAGTATACCTACATTGGTGCATAGTTTATGAGACTAGGGAACCTCAGAATCCCTAGCCTACTCAGTGCTACACACTACTCCCAAAACATATATAATGCTCATATAATCATATATCAAAAAATAACTTAAATGTTCACGTATGGCGAGTCTTGACCCATGAATTAAACATGGAGAATTTCATAAACTGGGTTAAAACCCCATTGAATCATACACTTGAATTCATGATCTTGAGAAGGGATTTGGTCATGAGAGTGAAGGGAAACTCTTAATCATGACCCCACATACTTGTGTAAGATGATTCTACACCCTTCCTCTAAAGCCCAGGAGATTTCGAAAGAACTAGGGGAATTCTTAGACTTGATCTTTAGAGGAACTTTCAAAACTTGCGTGCATGGGAGAGAATAATTTAGAATAGACTAAACCTTCTTAAAACCTTCCTAAAAGAGCTTAAAATGACATAGTTTAGGGCTTAGAAGCTTACTAATTATGAAAATGCCCTTACTAAATTCGCCGGAAAAATGACTCTGCTAGTCTGCATGTCACGACCCGAACATATGCCCGGATAAAAACATGGGACAAGGAGCCCCGAGAAACTCCAAGTCGACCCATGGCATAAACATACATCTAACTCAATCACATAAAAAGCGAAATACTCAACATAATAACATAGAGGAAGCATAATCGTGACATAACATAGGAAATGAAACGCACTTTATACATGACAGTTGAATACTACATATAGTCTGAAAGCCTCTAACATATTCGATGGGTTAATGGGACAACACTCCAACTATCCCGACAAGTTTGGAAAACTTAACATAAAGGATAACTAATATCAATTGGTCCTCGGGAGATCAAGACTCACCACTGGACTGGATGCTAACTCTAGGAAACGAGCTAATGACGATGATGGGTCAGAAGGTCGGAGCCTGTATCATAAAATGATACAACATAAAGTATGCGGTCAGTACATGAAATGTATCGAGTATGCAAGGTATGTATAACAGACATTTAAAATACATAAAATTTCACAAGTGTAGGAAAACATGCTCATAACATAAATATCATAATGTAACATAAGGCTCAAGGTTTTCAAACCATTTGTAAATCAGTCATAATCATAATAATCGGAGAAAAGCTTCATTAAACATAACTTGAGACAAAATAATATGAATGTAACCATGCATAAATCATGAGGAAAAATAGGAGAAGTCATCATGACCGATACCATCATGCTATGGCCTTACATGATGCCCTAACTCTCTCACTAAAGTGGGCAGAGCCGCCCCTGGCTTGCCATGCGAGGGACATGCATTATGTGATATTACGAAAATGGGGATCCATTAACATTGTAATGTGTCAATATGAACCTACGGTGGCTCGTAGTTATAAGATACCGGCATAGTCCTTTGAACGACGGACTAATCGGTGCTAGACACTGCTCCCAAAAACATGCACATTAGGCTCGTATGTAAATCATAAACATCATTCATGAGATTCATGTCCAAATAACATTAACATTGTTAATCCGAATTTAAATACTTTTTTAGCAATGAATTAAGGTCCCATGAAACGGCCAACCTCATAAATCGATCAATCATGAAGTCCATATCATAAATCATGAATCATACTTGAACATGTGGGCATTGTCCAATACTTTAATGTTCTTGAAAATACTCAATTCACTTGAAAACATGATTATAAACATGGGTAACTTGAAAATATGCTTTTCATCAATATTATCTCATCATGCATAAACATTCATCATAAATCATAATTTAGGGCTTAAGAAGATCAAGATCATAGTGGAACCATAAATTGACTTTTGATGAAGCTTACATAATTGGGCATAATTTAATTAGAAGTTGAAGCTATAAATTAATAGTAATTTTTTTTTTATAAAATCTTCCCATAGATCATAAAATATGGTTTGATACATAAAGGGATTTGACCAATAGATAGATCATAGAGAATGTCATAAGAATTGGAATAAACCTCATAGGATCATGAAACTTGAATCTAGGATTTGAATTCATGGAATTGAGAGATATTTTGAGCATGAGATCCCTTGACTTGTCTTGAAGATCCCAGAGGAATTGAGAAGTTTGAGGTGATGAACCCTATCTCCTTCTTGAGAGAAAATCTAATCTAAGTATGTTTGAAGAGACTAAGGATTTAGGCTATGCTATACCCTTTAATCTGACCTAAAGAAAGACCAAAATGATGTCATTTAGAAGTTAGAAGAATAGGAGTTTACCAAAATGCCCCAAAACTATCGAAATAAAACATGTAATTGGCAGTGACTACGACCAACAGTACGGGTTGTAGGTTAACTGTACGACTCGTACTGAGAGTCGTACAATGCCTATTGTAGCTTCACTAAATCGCTCATAATATTTTACTCCGAACTCCGATTGGAGCAAGGTTGGATGCGTTGGAAAGAAGATTCAATGGTATTCAATTTGATATGCTGAATCATCCAAAAAACATTTTGTAACATGGGAGATATGATCGGTAGAATTTGTTTAGACCCTTATACGAACCAATACAAAAAACCCAATCGGTAAGACGACTCTCAACACAACTTCATGCTAGAGGTTCCTTATGACCTTAATTTTCATCCAATGCACTTCTTACTCTTTGGAATTAATCTTAACACCTTTTTTCCATAATTTCATCGGGTGTGGGTCTATCCACATACCTAGGAGGGTTCCCAACATAGCTCGAATGTCTGAGGCTTTATAATATATTAACTCATGACTGAACCAATGATTCACACCATCATATCGTTTCCTCAAGTGACTAATGAGTCCAATTTTCCCTAACTCTCTCAATATTTCCACGACATGTACCACGACCCCTAACTCCATCCTACAAGTCATACTATTACCCGTACAATCATTCACATGATAACCCCAAAGACTTGCTACGACTTCTGGCCACGAATTGTACCTACATACTGCGGCTCGTAGTGGGGACTCATGGTTGGGAAACAACTTATCTGATCTGGACCATGAGTCTTCCTACGATCCGTATTACCAACCTACAACTCGTAGGTTGAGTCATACTAAAGTAAATTTTTCTAACTTTTCCTGGTGATCACACTTCAAATCTCAAGTCTAGTGATAGGAACTTTTAGGGTATTACAATTTCTCCCCCTTGGGAATATTTATCCTCGAATGTTGGGTTATGCATACTAAAGAACTAGGAAAAGAACTGCCATCCCAAATACTGAACATCTGAAGTTGAAAACTGACACAATGATTGACTCCGGGCTGATACATGTGATTGAACTGAATTCATGAAATATACATATATGCTAAGACATGAATGGAACTATTATCCACGAGTTGACATAAAACTGAAAAGAGTTCTAAGGATGAAAATTGTACCTCCAGCTGGAACTGAGCTGGTAGGAAAAGATATTGGTATTTAGCCATCATATCTGTTTTGTCTTCCCACATAGCTCTCTCAACAAGCTGATTCATCCACAAAACATTCACCGAGGCCACATCCTTGTTCCTAAGCTTATGAACCTGATGATACAGTATCTAAATTAGTACCTCCTCATAGGTAAGGTTGTCCTTCACCCTAATTTCCTCTACCGGAACCGCTAAAGATGGATCTTCGATGCATTTCTTCAACAAGGACATATGAAACACTGGATTCATTGAAGCTAACTCTGCTGGTAGCTCCAAATCATCGATCACCTTGCAAACACATCTCACAACCCTATATGGACCAACATTGTCACGACCTGAACGGATGCTCGGATTGCGACATGAGACAAGGAGCCCCGAGGGACCCTAAGTCGACCCATAGCATAATTCTAATCTAACTCAATTAAGAACTTAATAATTATCAATACATTCCTAGCAGAAGTCAAACTTGAATATAACATTAGAATATAAATCTGAAGCTGAAAACTGAAATATATAAAGAAAAGATAGATAGTCTGGTCCTCAGAAGATGAGGACTCACTAATAAGCAAACGCTAACTCCGTTAAGCTTTTTAAAAGCAGGGATGAACTTGCGAGTCGGGTCTTGTATCATGAAATGCTACAACATAGGAACTATGCGGTCAGTACGTGGAATGTGCCGAGTATGAAAGGAAAGTAAAATCGCTAAAGTAAGTAAAAATCCCTTTAAACACAATGTGATAATTAAACATAAACATCAGTAAACTGAGAGTAGGGATTGCATGCATTCTGTCTGAATTCATGATCTTTTCATAAAATGATAATACATAGCTTTATAACATCAAACTGATTCGAATGACTCAAAGCTGCAATATGACATGTATAGAAAAGCTGAACATTGAGTCAAACTTTTCTTTTAGAACCTGCATGAGTATATGATAACCATGAGTAATGAATATGCGTAACTGAATCATATCGAACAACTAGAGACTCATCACTTAACAAACATATCATGATAGAGCGTACTTGGTCCCGACTATCACACTCAAGTGGGCAGAGCTGTCCAAGCCTTACCATGGCTAAGGATGCGACCATGATATCGATATTAATCTAAAGACCCATTTGAGAAAGGGAAAAATCACAAGGGAGGTCCCAAGTCATATAATAGTATCAACCTACGTTGGCACGTAGTTCAGGGGCATAGGGTGATCATCCCTTAGCCCACTCGATGCTAGACTCTTCTTCCAAAAACATGCAACGCTCTACATCGTATATAACGAATCTCAACATCATCCATGGACGAAGCTCAATAATCAAATAATCTCAAATACGAAATCATGCATATGAGAAACTTTAGTTCAAGACATACCACAAACTGAAAACATACTTGGGAGCCTTTACTCCAAAACCATGTTGTAAGCTTTACATAGGAAGATTTAACTCAAAACATACCACAAACTAGAATAATAAATTTGGGAGTCTTCACTCCAAAACAATGTGGTAAGCTTAGTTCGGGAACATCATCATTTAAACTTAACATGTGGGCATTGCCCAAAGCTTTATCATACTTAGAAATACTAAGTCTAATCGAAAACATAATTATAAACATGGGTATCTTCAATTCATGCTTTTGATCATAATATCTCATCATTATCATGTATGCTTCACAAGTGTTACTTTTCATGATCATATCATCAATGAGCTTCAACATTCATAAGGCTACAAACATAATTTAATTGAAATCATTAGAAACTTAGCCCATGCTTCAAAATTCGATAATAAAATCATAATAAATTCATACCCATGTAAAGAAATTGAAGGTTCATGCATTTGGGTAAAAAACCCATAACTTGATCAGAGTAAATTCTCATATTTAGATATAAATTGGGCATGAGTGTGGAAGTAAACACCCACTCATATACCTACATATCTGGAAGGGATTGATTCTACCACATCTCTAATTTACAAAGAAGGACTAGAATGAAAACCTTGAATGCTTTCTCTAGATCACCTCCTCAACCTCTCAAGTTTGCATGCATGGAAGGAAATAACTTAGAATAGGTTTTCTCCTACTTAAACCCACTAGAAAGAGTCTTAAACGATGTATTATAGACTTTAGGAACTTAGGAATTATGAAAAGGGCCTTACTAAATTCGCAGGAAATTACTGTCAGGTGGTCTTAACGAATGCCCTAACGACTCGTGGTCCAGGGTAATGACTCGTTCCCTTGCTCGTCAGGTACATTGCCTGGCCTTGTCTTCTGGGCTCATAACGATTAACATCATGACTTGTTAGAGGTGACCATGACTCGTGGTCACTAGTCATGAAGTACACTGTTCTTCTTCCTTCTCTTTCCTTCTCCCCACCCCACGACTGACCTAACGACTCCTGGGGTATGACCACGATTCATTGCCACGCCTGTCAGGAACCTTTTTCTTCCAAGTTTTCAAACTCCTCCCTGGCCTCCCCACGAGTTACTTGATGACTCATGGTCTGTCCTCACAAGTCCTATCACGACTCGTCCTGAGTCTGCAACATCAACTTTATATTTTCCCCATTTCAACTCCCAAGTCCGATCTTTGGGCTTCCAGGGTATAACAATATCTCCCCATTCATCCTCAAATGTTGAAAACAAGCAGAAGACAAAAACATGAAATTAATATATTCAAATACTAATCAATTAAATCAAAATTGATGACATGACTACCTCTGATTCAAA
Organism: Datura wrightii; assembly: GCA_035772735.1. NCBI lineage: Eukaryota > Viridiplantae > Streptophyta > Magnoliopsida > Solanales > Solanaceae > Datura > Datura wrightii. The sequence goes on along the minus strand of JASDFA010000010.1, from coordinate 3,026,438 downwards.
ATGTATAGCTGAGCTGAATTCAAAAATCACATACACACCCATATACATAGAAGAACTTGCGGGCATGAACTGAACATGAAACTGAATGGAGTCTCAGAGAAAATCTGATAACTCAAGTCGAAACTGAGTCGGTAGAGAATAAGTGTGGGTATTTAGCCATCATATCTACTTCGGCTTCCCACGTAGCTCCTTCAACATGTTGATTTCTGCATAATACTTTAATTGAAGTTACTTCTTTGTTCCTCAGCCGCCGAACCTGACAATCCACTATTTCAATTGGAACTTCCTAATCTTGGGCAGAATTATATGCCCAAGTGATACTCAAATTCTTCATTTCCTCTTTGTTATCTATCGTTATTTGTGCATTCTCATGTGATTTGTAGTTAAAATGTTAATTTATACTAACCAACATGATTAGTGTTGTTTTGTAGGTAAAATGGAATTTTGGGAAGCTAAGATACATATTGGTAAAAATCAGGAATGGACTTGGAAGCAAGGAGTGGAAAAGGTCAAGGAAGAGCAGCAAAAATAAGGGCTTCGCGATGGAGCCGTGTCACGCTGCCATCGTGGAGGCATTCTTCCTCGGGTGATTTAATTTTGGCCATTTCCAGTGAAGCCTCGCGTTACCTCCGTGACACGGAGGCAATGCCATGCGATGCAGCTGTGGCATATTGAGTACAATTACCTGAGACATCAACTTCCAGTGTAGGTGCGCGATAGCACCGTGGCATGTTGGCCAGGCTCCACGATGCAGGCCGTGGCACGCCAAGGTGAAAATTCTGTGGAGCCTAATTCCAGAGAGGGTCCACGATACCCTCGTGGCACGGAGGGAGTGCTCCGCGATACACTCCGTGGCACGTTGCTTTGTATTCCGAATAAAATTCTCAATAGTATTAATAGCACACTTAGGTTTTATTTTAAATGATGCTGACTTGGTTGAGCAAGAACGTGGGTTACAGGTAGTTGAGGGGACGAAAATTCTAGGGTATTTTTCTATCTCTTTCTCTTTTATCTCAATTGTTTGTATGATTTATACTCATTTGATGATGTTTAATCTACAAATGAGTGACTAAATTTACTTCTTGCTGAGGTTAAGAACAATTGTAGTGGAATGTAATTGTTGATCATTTTAGTTTTCATCTTTTCTTCAATGGTTGTTCTATCAGTTCTTGTTCTTACTGCATTAATGTTTGGCCAATGTTAGTATATCTAAAAAATCCAATTTTGATTTTGAAAAGGAAAGAAATTGGAAAGTTGTGAATTGGTAGGATATGATCTCTTCTTAGTTTGGGAAAATTGAGAATTGATTTACATTCAGAATAGAAATATATCTGAAAGTCTTATTAGTTAATTAAGGAATCGGTGTTGTATGGCTAGAACATGAAATTCTTTTATCACAGAAATGTAGATTGAAGGTTCATGATTCTTAAGTTGGATAGGAGACAAAAGTTCCAATCCATAGGCAAGATTCTTCACTAGAAACCGAAGGAAAGATTAACTGAATTGTATCGATAAATTAATTCCATGCATGTTCATTTTAACATCAGCATACTCATTACTATAGTTCAGACTCACTTTATAATTTTTCTTTAGATTTTTATTAATTAGTAACTCAAACTCTCAAAATCTTATTCATTTGGTTGTCTGCATTCTTAAAGATATAGTTTATTAACACTTCAGTCAATTAGTACCATAGCGCAGTCCCTATGGGATCGATACTTGGCTTTACTTAAGCCACTTTACTACTTGTTCGACCATGTGCACTTGCGTGTAGTAACCATAGAAGCCGAACAAGTTTTTGGCGTCGTTGCCGGGGACTGGCAATTGGTAAAAATTTTTTCTTAGTGTTCCTTTACAATTTCCATATAACTGCTGACAACTTGATCTTAGCCTGTCTTTTGTAGATATTGAATTCTGTTGAACACTGGCAAGAGACAAGGAGTTGGTGGATTCATACATAGACCTGGAAAGACAATTTCATTGTCAAAGAAGGGAAGCTCTGGAGAAAAAGCTACAGTTGCTCAGACAGACAATCCTTGAGCAACAACAGAATCCACCACTTGTGAGGGCAGTGTTAGTGTCTAAGGAAATGGCGGCTAGGCCGGTTCGCGAAGTGGCACTCCCACATGCTAATAATGTTACATCAAGTATTCGCAGACCTGAGGCAGGAGGGAGGTTTGAGCTTAAACAGAACATGATGCAATTGCTGCACACTAGCGGCCAATTCACAGGTCTCCCTTATGAAGATCCACAAAAACATCTCCAAAACTTTTTGGAGATAAGTGACACTTACATTCACGCTGGAGTATCATCCGATTACGTAAGGATTACATTATTCCCATTTTCATTATTGGGGGAAGCATAGGGGTGGTTGAAAGCTTAAACACCTAATTCTATACCCACTTGGGATGATCTTGCAAGAAAATTTCTGATACGGTTCTTTCCATCCGGGAAAACAACAATACTTAGAAGTCAGATTCTAAGTTTTAAACAAAGAGATGGGGAGAATCTATCTCAAGCTTGGGAAAAGTTCAAATCATTGCTAAGGGATTGTCCTCACCATCACCAGTCAAATGATGTGCTGGTCCATACATTCATAGAGGGTTTGGAACCCCACACAAAAAATTTTCTACACTCAGCAGCTGGGGGACAAGCATTTGAAAAGACTTATGAGGAGCTGTATACTTTGTTAAATCGTATTTCGCAGGGAAATCCAGAGTGGAATGCGGACTCTTCTAGAGGAGGAACAAGGAAAGCGGCAGGAGTTTGTGAAGTGGATGGTTTTACAGCGATCGCTGCACAGATAGCTGCATTGCAAAATTAACTCAACACCCACTTCAGCAATATGAGCTTGAATTAACCTCCAGTCCTAGTTAATGTAGTGCAACAGATTTGGTGTGAAGTATGCAGTAGTAATGAACACTGAGCCTGAGTGTTGTGGTGCAAATCCAGATTCAGTGAACTTTGTTGGGAATGTACAGAGAAATAATCACCAACAGTATGGCAATAATTACAACTCGAATTGGAGGAATCATCTGAATTTCTCTTGGGGTAATAACATCCATCAAGGGTAGAGTTTGAATCAGGGTGCGCAGAGAAATCAAGGGGGCAGCAGAACTATCAGTCTCAATATAGAGGCAACAACGCACCTCCTCCACCACCCACCAGCATTGAGGAAATGTTTAAAACAATGTTAGCTAACCAAGCTTAAATGCAGGTTGATCGTGAAATTGGCAGCAGACATAAAAAACAACCAGTTAGCTACAAAGGCGTTGGAGTAAAAGTTTGGACAACTAGCTGGAGCTCAAAACACCAGCCAAGAGGAGGACTACCGAGTGACACTGACCCAAATCCCAAGAAGGTTAATGCAGTGACCACAAGGAGTTGTTTACCACTCAAGGAGGTGGAACCAAAAAGACTACCTCAGCAGTCAGGAGCAGTGGAGAAAGATAGGGAACATGATGATGAGAGGGGGAAGGAGAAGGCAGCTGAAGCAGAAAGACCACTACCCCCGTTCCCTCAAAGATTAAAGAAACACAAGGAGGAAGCTTGTTTCAAAAAGTTCATGGAGGTGCTTAAACAGGTACACATTAATTTACCTTTGGTTGATGTTTTGCAGGGAGTACCAAAATATGCAAAGTATATCAAGGACATCATAGCTAACAAAAGCAGATTAACGGAGTATGCTACGGTGGCACTTATTGAGGAGTGCACTTCCCGGATACAAAACAGATTGCCAACAAAGCTCAAGGACCCTGGGAGTTTTGCAATTCAGATAACAATTGGGCAAAGTATTCGAGCACCCGGATTATGCGATTTGGGAGCGATAATTAACCTGATGCCGACATCGGTGTTCAAGAAGTTGGGGCTGGGCAGTCCTTGACCAACTACAGTAATCTTGCAATTAGTGGATCGTTCCTTGGCCAGACCAGATAGCATTGTGGAGGACGTGCTGGTGCAAGTGGGCTCCCTTATCTTCCTGGTAAATTTCATTGTCTTAGATTTTTAGCTGTATGCGGAAGTCCCATTTATTTTGGGACGTCCTTTCTTGCCAACCGGGAGAGCTTTGATTGATGTAGCTGCAACGCAGCTAACCATGCGAGCGCATGACAAAGTGGAGGTATTTGATGTATATAAGGCCATGAAGCTTCCATCCATATATGAGGAGCTTTCAGCAATCAATGTGCTAGACCAAGCAGAAATTCTTCAGATTGTTGATTCTCGAGATCCATTGGAGAGAGCATTGTTGAGCTTCGATCATTTCGGAGATAGAGAAACTTATGAGATGGGGCAAATGTTAAATGAACCAAAATGGTATCTCAGGAAGAAAGACTTTCAGTCGTTAATGAGGTCCCTGGAACCATTACCGAAACCATCTATTGAGGAAGCACCTAAACTGGAGTTGAAAACATTGCCTCCACATTTGAAATGTGTCTTTTTGGGGGAAGATGACACTTTGCCAGTCATCATCTCTGCAGAACTGACGAAGGCACAAGTAAGGAAACATTGGTGGTTCTCAAAAGAAGGAAGAAAGCGATGGGCGGGCAAATGTCAGATATTCGAGGTATCAATTCAGCTTTTTGCACACACAGAATTTTCATGGAGATAGGAGCAAATCCTACTGTACAGCATCAGCGAAGGTTGAATCCAATGATGAAGGATGTGGCTAGGAAAGAAGTAATTAAGTGGCTTGATGCAGGTGTAGTCTATCCTATTTCAGACAGCGAATAGGTCAGCCTCGTTCATTGTGTCCCAAAGAAGGGAGGGATGACTGTGGTCACCAATGAGAAAAACGAGCTGATCCCTACACACACCGTCACAGGCTGGCGGATTTGCATGGACTACAGAAAGCTCAATAAAGCCACAAGGATAGATCACTATCCTATCCCGTTCATTGATCAGATATTGGACAGATTGGTTGGACAAGAATATTATAGTTTCCTTGATAGGCACTCTTGTCACACCCCACCTTGGGGGGTATGACGGGCACCTGGTGCCTACTAGACTCTGGACTGCTAAATGGTCCAGCCTGAGCACATCTGGTGCTTTGGCTGGCTCTGGCTCTACTCCAAGAAATAAACTAGCTATATAACGGCTGTAAACACAGCCTCCGGCCAATTGGCCTATAGCCACCTGTACCTGTAGTAACAGCTAACCAGAACACACTCACAACAAGGAACCTATGCTGGCCGACAAGGCCACCATGCTGTCTAGTCATCTGTAATATCATCACAAAACTACTGTAAGACTACGTGACCGGCAAGGTCACCACTACTGTCAAATTAAGGCCTCACACGTCCAACATAAACTGAAATACTAAACAGCTATAACTAACTGCACGGCCTCACGCGACCGACTCAACTGACCACAGGGAAATATATACAGACTGCAAGCCTCTAGGAATAACAATAGAAATGATCGGGACAGGGCCCCGACCTACCCGTACTGTACAACAAAAAGGAAATGATATAAACCTCTGAAATATGAAGCTCCGGATGACAGGAGCTGATGACTCTGCGCTGGCTAGGATCACGAGGGATCGCCTCCTCGTCTATGAGTACCTACAGGCAAGTAATGTAGCGCCCCACCGGGTGTCAGTACCACTGGTACTGAATATGCAAAGCAACTGAAATAATATAACTGAAAGCAACTGAATATAGATAACATAGCTAGCATTTCTGTACTGCAGGAGATAGCTGAATCTGAAGAAGCTGAAATGAACTGGATCAAGCTTTCTGTACTGATAAGGCAGAGGCGTGCCTGTAGACGCGTCGGCCTGCTGTCTAGTAGCTAGTATATAGCACATAAATAGATATACAAGTAGCAAGCAATAGCCAATACCAACCCCCATAAGCCGGATGGCGCCAAGCAAGCAAACAATCTATATACCCCTACCCGGGTCAAAACCAACCAAAAATAAATCACTCCACTCGTCTTACAACTGTGAGCTCCTCCTACCGGCCCCCTTGGGTATGCAGCTCAGGCCTTGGCCTCTGACAATAAACTGTGTCTCAGTCCGAAGACTCCTGCCTCTGGGCGCAAGTGCACACGGGATAATCTGCTGCTGTATCTGTGACTGAAACTGCCCCTGGGTGCAAGCACGCAACAGGGTAATTTTATAAAAATTTGTATCTGAAACTGCCCCCGGCCACAAGCGCACACAGAGTAATCTGCCCCTGTAAACAGGGTAATCTGGCTTTGTGCAGAGTAAACTGAACTGCCCCTGCAAGCAGGGTGATCTGGACCGTATTATCATGGTGGTCGGCCATCATCGTCCTTTAGGCGGATGGCATCGCCCAGCTGGTGGCAGTATCTGAATCTGGTATCGACACAGCTATAACCAAGGGGCGGTGGGGATGCAAAGGGACACCCACAAGCCAAAGCAAGTCTCAACAAACAATAGCACATATAAATAGCAAGCATGTATAACTGAAAAGACTATCTGAAATCTAACTTCTTATTCTGATCTGTTTCTATATTGAACTGATTCTTACTAATTATACTGATTCTGTAATTTCTGTTTAAATGTACGGCTAATCTGTAGCCGAAATACTATTTGTCTGAATGGCTAATCTGTAGCCATAACTGTCTGTCTATTTGATTTCTCTTCACTAACTTTTATTATGAAAATCTGTTCCTTTTTATTCTACTACATGCTTGCTAATCACGTAATAGGCTATACTGAATCTGGGATGCTAACTCGCCCTTCGGCGCATGCTTTTCTAACCTTCAGACTTAATACGATATAACAACGCAAACTAGGTTTACTGAACTTGCACAATACTTAACATTCAATTCCGGGAATTCTACTACGGAATTTATTGTACTATACAAGGCTAAAACTACTAACTTGCCGAAAGAACTAGCTTTACATACCTTAACCTCGAGTTATCCGTCTGTCGGATGAGGCTCGGTCAATACTCCAGCTATTTCTCCCAACTGCATTCACAAATATGTCAATTAATACTAACTATAGCTTTATTGTAAAGAACAACGTCACTTTTGATATAATTATAGCCTAAACTTAGGCTTATCGAAAGACGGTCAAAAACTCGCTATTTTCCAGAAGTCCAGAAGGGAGAAATATTCACTTCACAACTAGGAACACATAGACACTAGTTTGGAGCAATTCTACTTACCTTAGCTCGGTAGCTCGATGATTCGTCGGCCGTATTTCGTGAAACAAAATCCGTAGGAATGCTCCCTGCTGCTAAATACCTCGGTACCTGAGGTTAATTCGAGTTTGGACCGCGTTTGACGGCGTAATCGAAAGGAAATTATCAATACTTTACGTCTTCCTTTGTTCTCTGTTGTGAAGTTTCTGGAAATTATGATATGTTAAAGGAATAAACCGAAGTGGGGCTTATATATAATAGACACTATAAATCGCATTCAGGGAATGCGATTTATAAGTCGCATTCCTGGAATGCGATTTATAAGTCGCATTTTGCCTTGCGACGCGCCGACTTGGCGCTTGTCTGATCTTTGTCCGGGCCATTTTCTAGCATGTATGGCTTTCAAATACTCTTAACCAACACGCGAATAGGCCATCTATATGCCGGAAATTTACGGGGTGTAACATTCTCCCCCCCTTAAGAACATTCATCCTCGAATGTAAACTGCTATATGGAGGACTACTCAATTAGCTTAACTTGTTCTTAGAAAAATTTTGGCAGAGTCTCCCCTGTAATATGGACTATAGCAAAAACCTGAAATGCAGAAAAGTCCAACACAGGTACTGCATGCGATGCTTTAGGATTCACTGGATAGCTAAACATCAATCTTTCTCACTTATACATATACAACCATAAGGTACTACATAAGTAATAATACGGACATACCTGTCGCCTGACTAGGCCTGGAATAGGTGAGGATATCTAGCTTTCATATCTTCTTCGGCTTCCCACGTCATCTCCTCTAGATTCCTGTTACGCCACAATACCTTAACAGATGCAATATCCTTAGTTCTCAACCTACGAACCTGCCTTTCTAGGATGGCTACTGGAACCTCTTCATAAGCCATCTCTTCGGTAACCTAGATATCCTGGACTGGGACTGCTCTGGATGGGACTCCTATGCATTTCCTCAGCATGGACACATGAAAGACGGGATGAACAGATTCTAGCTCTGGAGGCAAGTTCAACTCATATGCTACTCGGCCTATCCTCCGACGAATCTGATAAGGCCCAACAAACCTCGGACTAAGCTTACCCTTCTTACCGAATCTCATCACCCCTTTCATCGGAGATACTTTCAGAAATACCCAGTCATTCATATTAAACTCCAGGTCTCTCTGCCGTACATCTGCATATGATTTCTGGCGACTCTGTGCAGTCAATAGGCGTTCTCTGATAAGCTTGACTTTCTCTTCTGACTGCTGAACAATATCTGGCCCAATTATCGCTGATTCCCCTACTTCGAACCAGCCAACCGGCGATCTGCACTTTCGCCCGTATAAAGCCTCAAAAGGTGCCATCTGAATAGCCGAGTGATAGCTATTATTATAAGCAAATTCTATCAGCGGCAAATGCTCGTCCCAGCTACCACCAAAGTCTAGCACACACGCTCGCAGCATATCCTCGAGCGTCTGAATAGTGCGCTCAGCCTGTCCGTCTGTCTGAGGGTGGAAAGCTGTGCTCAGATTAATCTGCGTTCCCAGCCCCTTCTGGAATGATTGCCAGAATCTAGCCGTAAAATGTGCTCCTCTATCTGAAATAATGGATACTGGTACTCCGTGCAACCTGACTATTTCTCGGATATACAACCCTGCATAATCAGGCCGAGAAAGTAGTTTCCACTGGCAGGAAATGAGCTGATTCGGTCAATCTGTCAACTATCACCCATATAGAGTCATGTCCATGTTTAGTACGGGGTAGTCCTGCCACAAAATCCATATTTACTGCTTCCCACTTCCAGAGAGGCACAACTATGTCCTGAGTCAAACCGCCTGGTTTATGATGTTCTGCTTTCACCTGCTGGCAGTTAGGACACCGGGATACAAATTCAGCAATTTCTCTTTTTTTTTCTAGCCACCAGTAGTTTTCGTTGATATCATGGTACATGTTTGGTCGCGCCAGGGTGGAGAAAATAGTTGCTGGCGCAGTGCACCTCATTCATGATCTGATGGCGGAGGCCTGAGACATCTGGAACACATAGACGGTCTTTACAACGCAGCACTCCATCCTCTGTTATTTATGAATATGGCGCTTCCCTTGTAGGATTCTGTCCTTAAGCTAGACCAGGTCAGGATCTGCATATTGCCGTTCTCTTACCTCCACAACTAAGGACGACACGACGGTGTTCTGGATTACCGCTCTGTTGTCCTTCATTTCTATCACACGAACGGCTAAATTGACCAATTGATGTATCTCCCTGACCAACTCCCATTGCTCGGGTTGCACATACGCCACACTCCTAATAGATCTATAGCTAAGAGCGTTTGCTGCTCCATTACCTCTTCTTGACTGATATAACATTTTCGTACTTAGAGAGCTCGGCATATAATTGATGGTCATACTGGCTTGTCTTGCCGAAGAGATCGAGAGGTAGTTTACAGGCGTAGCTAGAGCTTATCTGGCCTTTCGGCCACATGCTAAGGCTACTTGTTGCTGGGATAACCTGAACGACCATCTGCGCACCTTGTGCCTTTATCTGATCAGAGGATCCTGATATTGATCATGACCTCTAATGATCTGGCTGCATAACCTTAAATAACTGAATAGTCGGGTTGAATGACCCGAATGTGGCAGTAGTCTAACAATGCTCTAACTGTTCTACTTTAGTACTTATAGTTCATGCATAACTGCAGACTTGTGGGCATCTAATTGCTTTGTTATTTTGCTTGAACCACTGTAAGGCTGGCCTTAATCAAACTTACTCGTAGGCGATCAATCTCTGGATCTTCACGGGGAGTCTACTGATCTCCTGGTCTTAACAAACACTGTGCTAGCAGGGTACTATCAATTTCTTACGCCTTGTGTGTATCCACTTGGATTTATACTACTATTATGGGGAATTCTCGGTCTTATGAGCTATTCTGTAAATACTGGCCTTCTGCTAGGGCTCCGCATCTGAATATCTTACGAGAACCAACTGAAGTACTAGTCTGTCGCTGACTACTGATGTGGACCCCTTTCTTGGGGTGCCCACGGGTTTGTCTGACTTGCGGGGTATTCCTTGTAATAACTGCTAGGTTGACTAAGGTCGACTCTCACCTACAAGGCTAGGAAAATGATGTACGACCACTTAACATACTAGAAAATTTCTGGTTCCGGCATATGCGATAATGCTATTGATTTTTAGGAATGCTTCCCTGCTAATACAAGCGCCAGCTAGTCGTTAGACCGTCTAACTGTGCTCTTATCATCTAGCCATCTAATTCAGGCCATTAACTCTGGTAAGCTTCTAGAGCCTAGATCTGGCAACAACACATAAGTCTATTAACTTTATAACTAAGAGCTGAGACAGTTTCTATGGATTCATACGTAAATCACACTTAATCTGCCCTTTCTCTTCTTCTTTCCCTTTCTCCTTTCTTCTCTCCTTTTCTTTCTTTCTTCTTTTTTTTTTTGGCAAGGGGGGTCCTGCAATGTAATATGTACATGCTTTCTAGTACTAATCAACATCTGTGATTGTAACCCCTATAGGCAGCTACTCACAGCATATCTACTATCTGTGTATATATATATCAGTAGCTACATACAATACGTACTGAATTCTGTGGTGATACATAATCTCTGACATGCTCTGCTGAGCCTCATACCGTACATGATACACCGCTTCTACGGCCTAATAATATCTCCTGCCCTGACTTATCATTTCCTTAGACTTTCATCCCATTCTAGATGTAACAACATATGAGCTTGATCATGGCCTGCTATTGGCATTCCGCCACTCTTACAATGTGGGTCCACACCCGAGCCTTGTGGCCTTACTTGGCATTATATTGAGAGCCCATGACTGTCTGCTGGGCCTTATCTCTTGGCCACACTAGATTAGAATTGCTGTATCGGTAATTTCTTAACTTCTCCATAAGCGGGAATACTGCGGTATTCTAAACTGCAATCTTACTGTCAGCCCGAGGCTTAATCCTTAATACGATATTCTATCAATCCGGGGGTAATCCTTATTTCCCCACAAAATCTGACATTCCTTCTTCTTCCCCTCATCTTGCTTAAGCTGAACTCTGGGATTCAAGGTACCTGCTTTTCATTGTTAATAAGATTACTGGTCAAGTATCAGTTCATACTTCCCCTGACTTGCAGTCAGACCTATCTGATTCACATGACCTCTCACCCTTTCGATATCACAACTGAATCATATCTATAATCTTGCAGGTATATCTTACTGTCTATTAGCATATATGGCGGACTTGGCCTTTTTCTGACTCAAATTTGACTATTACTAGGCATTCATTACTGACAGGTCTTTTACCCCTGCTTCGGGTAAGCTAACAGTCTTACTTTCTCTTTACGCTCACTAACACTTACTGGAATTAATCAATCTATATTCACTTACTGCTTGTTTTGGGCAGCCTCACCTCAATTCTTATGCCCCTTTACTGTACTAGAATCAAAACTAAGAAGTGCGAATAACCTTTTCTTACTGCAATAAAACGAAGACATGGAATTGTACCATATCTGAAAGGATGGAGGTGGGAATCCTACATTTCCCTCTCTCTCTCACATCTCTTCGATAATCTAATATTATATATCATCTTAGTCAGATCTTATATATCTAACAAATAAATCAACTCGTATGTACGCTATGCTTCTAACTTCCTACTCTGAAGTTATAGAAATGTACTGGGATGGTACCGATAAAGGTATCACATTGGGAGGTCCCTGGTACCTCCTTCTGCTGCTGTAATTACCTTGTAGCTGGTCGGTGCCCTCTCCTGTTGCTATATCTGATCTTCTACCTGGAACAAGATACCGCTGGTCTGACTTGTATCTGTATTCAAAGAATATGGTAAGTTTTAAAAACTCGACCCTATACTGTACTGTTCTATGACACGACTGGATATGAAGAAAGAGTAACCATCCTATTATGCCTCGTAGCCTCTTGCCTATGGTATGTGGAGCACAACACATCCATAGACAAGACTCTACTCAACACGGCTTGCAGACTCCCTGGGACACGACCTGCTCTGATACCAAGTTTGTCACACCCCACCTTGGGGGGTATGACGGGCACCTGGTGCCTACTAGACTCTGGACTGCTAAATGGTCCAGCCTGAGCACATCTGGTGCTTTGGCTGGCTCTGGCTCTACTCCATGAAATAAACCAGCTATATAACGGCTGTAAACACAGCCTCCGGCCAATTGGCCTATAGCCACCTGTACCTGTAGTAACAGCTAACCAGAACACACTCATAACAAGGAACCTATGCTGGTCGACAAGGCCACCATGCTGTCTAGTCATCTGTAATATCATCACAAAACTACTATAAGACTACGTCACCAGCAAGGTCACCACTACTGTCAAATTAAGGCCTCACACGGCCAACATAAACTGAAATGCTAAACAGCTATAACTAACTGCACGGCCTCACGCGACCGACTCAACTGACCACAGGGAAATATATACAGACTGCAAGCCCCTAGGAATAACAATAGAAATTATCGGGACACGGCCCCGACCTACCCGTACTATACAACAAAAAGGAAATGATATAAACCTCTGAAATATCAAGCTCCGGATGACAGGAGCTGATGACTCTGCGCTGGCTAGGATCACGAGGGATCGCCTCCTCGTCTATGAGTACCTGCAGGCAAGTAATGCAGCGCCCCACCGGGTGTCAGTACCACTGGTACTGAGTATGCAAAGCAACTAAAATAATATAACTGAAAGCAACTGAATATAGATAACATAGCTAGCATTTCTGTACTGCAGGATATAGCTGAATCTGAAGAAGCTGAAATGAACTGGATCAAGCTTTCTATACTGATAAGGCAGAGGCGTGCCTGTAGACGCGTCGGCCTGCTGTCTAGTAGCTAGTATATAGCACATAAATAGATATACAAGTAGCAAGCAATAGCCAATACCAACCCCCATAAGCCGGATGGCGCCAAGCAAGCAAACAATCTATATACCCCTACCCGGGTCAAAACCAACCAAAAATAAATCACTCCACTCGTCTTACAACTGTGAGCTCCTCCTACCGGCCCCCTTGGGTATGCAGCTCAGGCCTTGGCCTCTGACAATAAACTGTGTCTGAGTCCGAAGACTCCTGCCTCTGGGCGCAAGTGCACACGGGGTAATCTGCTGCTGTATTTGTGACTGAAACTGCCCCTGGGTGCAAGCACGCAACAGGGTAATTTTATAAAAATCTGTATCTGAAACTGCCCCCGGCCACAAGCGCACATAGAGTAATCTGCCCCTATAAACAGGGTAATCTGGCTCTGCGCAGAGTAAACTGAACTGCCCCTGCAAGCAGGGTGATCTGGACCGTATTATCATGGTGGTCGGCCATCATCGTCCTTTAGGCGGACGGCATCACCCAGCTGGTGGCGGTATCTGAATCTGGTATCGATACAGCTATAACCCAGGGGTAGTGGGGATGCAAAGGGACACCCACAAGCCATAGCAAGTCTGAACAAACAATAGCACATATAAATAGCAAGCATGTATAACTGAAAAGACTATCGGAAATCTAACTTCTTATTCTGATCTGTTTCTATATTAAACTGATTCTTACTAATTATACTAATTCTGTAATCTCTGTTTAAATGTACGGCTAATCTTTAGCCGAGATACTATTTGTCTGAATGGCTAATCTGTAGCCATAATTGTCTGTCTATCTGATTTCTCTTCACTAACTTTTATTATGAAAATCTATTCCTTTTTATTCTACTACATGCTTGCTAATCACGTAATTGGCTATACTGAATCTGGGATGCTAACTCGCCCTTCGGCACATGCTTTTCTAACCTTCAGACTGAATACGATATAACAACGCAAACTAGGTTTACTGAACTTGCACAATACTTAACATTCAATTCCGGGAATTCTACTACGGAATTTATTGTACTATACAAGGCTAAAACTACTAACTTGCCGAAAGAACTAGCTTTACATACCTTAACCTCGAGTTATCCGTCTGTCGGATGAGGCTCGGTCAATACTCCAGCTATTTATCCCAACTGCATTCACAAATATGTCAATTAATACTAACTATAGCTTTATTCTAAAGAACAACGTCACTTTTGATATAATTATAGCCTAAACTTAGGCTTATCGAAAGACGGTCAAAAACTCGCTATTTTCCAGAAGTCCAGAAGGGAGAAATATTCACTTCACAGCTAGGAACACATAGACACTAGTTTGGAGCAATTCTACTTACCTTAGCTCGGTAGATCGATGATTCGTCGGCCGTATTTCGCGAAACAAAATCCGTAGGAATGCTCCCTGCTGTTAAATACCTCGGTACCTGAGGTTAATTCGAGTTTGGACCGCGTTTGACGGCGTAATCGAAAGGAAATTATCAATACTTTACGTCTTCCTCTGTTCTCTGTCGTGAAGTTTCTGGAAATTATGATATGTTAAAGGAATAAACCAAAGTGGGGCTTATATATAATAGACACTATAAATCGCATTCAGGGAATGCGATTTATAAGTCGCATTCCTGGAATGCGATTTATAAGTCGCATTTTGCCTTGCGACGCGCCGACTTGGCGCTTGTCCAATCTTTGTCTGGGCCATTTTCTAGCATATATGGTTTTCAAATACTCTTAACCAACACGCGAATAGTCCACTATATGCCGGAAATTTACGGTGTGTAACAACTCTGGCTATAACCAAATAGCCATAGCACTGGAGGACCAAGAGAAGACTACTTTCACATGTCCTTATGGGACATATGCTTTTAGGCGGATGCCATTTGGTTTATGCAATGCACCAGCCACATTCCAGAGATGCATGATAGTGATCTTTCATGATATGGTGGAAGATTTCGTCGAGGTACTTATGGATGATTTTTCTTTTTTCAGCAATTCGTTTGCTACTTGTTTGCAGAATCTTGAAAGGGTGCTAGCTCGCTGTGAAGAATCCAACCTTGTACTCAACTGGGAGAAATATCATTTCTTAGTCAAGGAGGGTATCGTCCTTGGCCATAAATTGTCTTGCAAGGGGTTGGAGGTCGATCGTGCTAAGATCAAAGTTATTGAAAAGCTACCACCACCTGTGTCAGTGAAGGGTGTTCGCAGTTTTCTCAGGCATGCAGGGTTTTACAGACGGTTCATTAAGAACTTCTCTCAAATTTCTAGACCAATATGCAGGTTGCAAGAAAAAGAGGTGAAGTTCGAGTTTGATGAAGATTGTGTCAACGAATTGGAGGAGTTAAAGAAGAAATTGATAGAAGCACCTATCCTTATTTCTCCTGACCGGGAACAACCGTTTGAACTGATGTGTGATGCAAGCGATGTGGCTGTGGGAGCTGTATTGGGGCAGCGGAGGAATAGAATTTTTCATTCTATTCATTATTCAAGCAAAACACTGGACGCTGCCCAAGTTAATTATATAGTCACAGAAAAGGAGATGCTAGCATTGGTGTTCGCGTTTGATAAATTCAGGTCCTATTTAGTGGGTTCTAAAGTAGTGGTGTATACCGATCATGCAGCGATTCGGTATCTTTTTAACAAGAAGGATACAAATCCCAGGCTGATCAGATGGATCTTGTTGTTGCAAGAGTTTGACCTTGAGATTAAGGACAGAAAGGGGAGAGAGAATCAAGTGGCAGATCACCTATCGCGATTGGAAAGCCGGTCGCATGTGAAGGAAGGTGACAACATCAAAGAGGAGTTCCCGAATGAGAAGCTCTTGGCAATAAGGGAAACTGAGATCCCTTGGTATGCAGACATTGTGAATTTGCTAGTGAGTGAAGTCTATCCACCGGAGGCTACGACTCAGCAGAGAAAAGAGTTGAGGCATGATTGCCGGTATTTTATTTGGGATGAGCCGTACTTATTTAAGCAGGGACCGGATCAGGTGATGAGGAGATGCATCCCGGAGATCCAGATTGCAGAAGTTTTGAGGAGGTGTCACTCTTCATTGTATGGAGGGCACCACGGAGGCGAGCGGACAACGCACAAGGTGCTACAGTCAGGTTTCTTTTGGCCTACACTGTTTAGAGACTCTACGGCATACGTCAAAATGTGTGATAGATGTCAAAGGACAGGCACAATTGGTAGGAGGCAAGAGATGCCACTGCAGCATATACTAGAAGTGGAGATCTGTAATGTATGGGGTATAGATTTCATGGGCCCGTTCCCACTGTCATTTGGTAATCGTTACATCTTGGTCGCCGTTGATTATGTATCAAAGTGGGTTGAAGCAATAGCTTGCACCAGGAATGACAACAAGGTGGTAACAAAATTTTTGAAAAAGCACATTTTCACCAGGTTTGGGACACCCCGAGCCATTATCAGTGATGGAGGGGCTCATTTCGTAAATGCAAGTTTCAAGAATTTGCTAGCTAAGTATGGGGTGCGCCACAAGGTAGCAACAACATATCATCCCCAAACTAATGGGCAAGTGGAAGTGTCGAACAGAGAAATAAAGCAGATTCTACAGAAGACAGTGAATTCACAACGTAGTGATTGGTTAAGCAAACTCGACGATGCGTTGTGGGCTTATAGAACTGCTTACAAGACACCAATTGGGACTTCTCCGTATAGATTTGTCTATGGAAAGGCGTGTCATCTGCTTGTAGAGCTAGAACACCGAGCTTTCTGGGCCGTGAGGAAATTGAACATGGATTTAGAGCTAGCGAGTAAGAAGAGGCTGATGCAACTCAGCGAACTTGATGAGTTTCATTGGCATGCTTATGAAAGTGCCAAGTGCTACAAAGTCTAAACAAGGAGGTGGCACGATTAGCATATGGTGCATCGGATATTCGAGCCGGGGCAGAAAGTGTTGCTTTTCAATTCAAGATTGAAGTTGTTTCCAGGAAAATTGCGGTCCAAATGGTTAGGGTCGTTTGAGGTAGTAAGAATGACCCCGCACGGGGCAGTGGAGTTGTGGCAAGAAGATCGAAGTGCCACGTTCTTGGTTAATGGGCAGTGTTGTAAGCATTATTGGGGTGAGGACGTTATTCGAGAGAAGTCATCCATCACTCTAGAGGATGATTTAACGTGAATGACGTTGAGCCGAGACGGTAAACCAGGCGCTGCACGGGAGGCAACCCGTGAAATTGTTGTAATAGATGAGTAGAAATATTTGAAAAATAAATAAAAACAAAAAAAAGGAGAATAAGAAAAAAAATAATAGAAAAAAAAATTATTATTACGTTGAAACCTATGAAGTCTAACTAATTTCTTGTTGTGAAAGAATTTTCAGGTGGAACGAAGGGTAAAAATGCAAAGAAGCGCAAAGGAAAAATATCGAGGTGAGGAAAAAAAAATTGGCATTACAGTGAGCCTACGTGTTCGCTCCGTGTCACGGACGAGGTGCTCCGCGTTATCCTCCATGACACGTGGAAGCCTATTCCGGAATTTTTAAAAATTTCAGAACACTAGCGCGATGGCTCCGTGTCACGGAGGGGGTGCTCCGCATTACCCTCCGTGACATGTTAAGGATCTTTTCGCGTCAGGTCACACCGGGTCGCTAGGTAACCCGCGTGAAAAACACTTTTAAAACCCCGATTTTCCCAAATTTTTTCCTTATTTTCCATACCCACCTAGGCATAAGTTTTCTTCAAGTTTTCTTCAATTTCATCGGATTAAAGGTATGTTGTTGAACTTTACCTCATTTTGGCTTGAATTTTCGATTCTTGAGCATGGGTAGTGATTGAAACATTCCTTAAGTGAAACTTAAGCTTGAATTCATTTAAGTTATGATTGATTGATGTTCAAATATCGTTTTGAGTATATGAACTCGATGAATACATGTGTTATTGAATTTTTGCAAAATTGTTAGCTAGGGTTGGAATTTGAATATGAAGAAAACTAAAATTGTCTGAAATGTGAAAAAAAATTGGGTTGTGCATGTTGGGTGATGTGAATTATGTTGTGATTAAAAGTTGAATATGCTAAGTACACAAGGGAATTTCAAAAAAATGAAATTGGTGAATTGCATAGGTTGTTGAGAACAAAAATTTGGCTAGGTGCTATGATGATAAAATGGAATCGATGGCAATATTGTTATTCATTGTACGAAGTCTGAGTAGTACATAACAATTATTCCATCAAATTATATGAAGGCACTAGGAATGTTGAATGTAAAGATTGTGAAATTATGAATGTCTTGCCGAATTGTTTTAATGGCGGCTAAAGACTAAGTGTAGGGTGATTCAATTAAACCCAACCTTAGTCGTAGCTAGGTATGATTTGAATAACATTGGGATTGTATGGTTATATGTGCAGGCACAATGTCGGGCAGACAAGACAAGGGGAAGGGCGCATCCACATCGGGCGCCGGCAGAAAAAGAATAAGGTTTGGAACAACAGTTCCAGTAGCACCAGCAGTTCCGCGAGGCCAACGTCGACAATACGAAACCCGATGGGTGACTGATGAAGGGAAGAAATGGTATGCAAAACACAAAGAAATCAAATACTTCCCGGAAGAGCATAAAGCAAGAGAGCCGCTGGCACAGGAATTCCCACGGATCATACACCGGATTGACACTGTCGGGCTGAACTTCATCTTCGAAGAGCCCAAGGAGTGCAATCTCCACCTGATTCGGGAGTTCTATGCCAATTGGAACCCGACCCTCCGCAGTCACACTGTCAAGATCAGGGGGCAGGTTGTCACCTTTGAGCCCCATCAGCTGAATGTTATATTGGGGGCGCGGGACACAGACGCCCATGTCCTTCGGCAGCTGAACATCACTCCACCTTATGTGGACATCAGACGCACTCTATGTTGAACCCGTTCGACAGCACGATGGAGCAGGCACAAAGAGAGGGGCTACCATCAGACACTGCCTACTCTCAAATGAATAGGGAAGCTAGGATCAGGCTAAAAATTATGTGTTCCTGCCTGATCCCGGGGGTGCACATGACAGATGTCACCGGGGATCGAGTGTGCTTGATGTATGCCCTGATGAAAGGGCTTGAGATAAATGTTGGGGCGGTGATCATCTCCACTATGAAGAGAGCCCGCTTGCATCAAGGGCACAGGTATGGGTTCGGTGGTTTGCTTACCACGTTCCTGAGGGGTCATGATATTGAGGAGGAGGCCCTAGATTACATCTCGGAAATTGACAGGCGTGCCTTGGATGTCACAAAAACCAAGGCACCCGACACAACTCACGGGCTTGTTCTCACACTAGCCGAGCGACATGCTCAGGATGATCAGTATATGGCCCGCATGTACGGGATGCAGATGCTGCAGTTGCGCATTGGAGGGAGGCCAGCAACAGAAGATGAGCTTTGGCATCTTGACTTGGATTACCCCTTCGGTGGAAATGCTCGGGCTCTATGTAGAGTGGGGCCAACATTTGTGGAGCCGGTAGATGATGATGTCCCCACCGATGAGGAGACACGCTGTGAGGACTCAGATGTTGAGTCAGATGAAGACGGCTCTATGCTTTATCGTTTCATGATACAGGTCCCAGCTCTCGGGCTCATCCTCACCCGTAGCTAGTTTAAACTTCGCTCTCAGCGCACTTGGTGAGTCCTCATGTTCCGAGGGCTACATGTTTAGACTCTATATTATTTCCTTCAGTTTCTGGATATTGGATTAGTTGGGGAGTTTTCCTATCAATCCGCCTTTCATGTTTAGAGGCTTATCAGAATAAAAGTTGCTTTCTGCCATATTGTATAAGTCTAGTACTGATTTTCCCTTATGCTATGCTATGACTACGTTCTTTATGTTAAGTCTTCCGCTCATGTGATTGAATTAGATGTATGCTAATGCCATGGGTCGACTTGGGGTCTCTTTGAGCTCCTTGTCCCGTGTCTATAATCCAGGTGTACGTTTGGGTCGTGACACTTCTAGGGTGGGACTCGGTGGCATTTTGATGCAGCGGGGTTAGCTTACGTGTCACGACCCGAGAATACACCCGAATTGTAAATACAGGACAAGGAGCCCCGAGGGACCGCAAGTCAACATGGCATAGGCATGTAACTAAACCATTCACATAAGGCGGAAGAATTAGCTTATTGATGATGAACTTAAAGAAAACCAAGGCATGAAATATAAGAAACAATAATACATGATCCAAGCACAAACAATTGAATACTAAAAATTTGTCTGAAAGCCACTAATCATAAGTGATGGGTTGAAGGGACAAGACCCCAACTAACCCTAACATTTTGAAACAAACGATAGCCAAGATCTGAACATAAAGCCCTTGAATCATGAGGACTCACCACTGAGAACTGAGAGCAGAACTGAGAGCAAGCTTGGGCGATGCTGAACCTAAGATTCAGATATTGTATCATGAAACGATACAACATAGAAAATATGTGGGTCAGTACTTGGAATGTACCAAGTGTGCAAGGTATGTAAAACAATACTTAAAAACATAAGTGATATAGGAGTGGGACATCATGACCATAAAGACTGAAATAATAAATATATCGTAAGGCTCAAGGTTTCCCAAAAGCATTCACAAACTTGTCATAGTCAATACATGAGAGAACAAACATTTCATAAAACATGACTTGAGCCAAAAGAACATAATCATACATGCATTAAAGCAATGAGGAACAGTAGGAGATTTCTATAACCAACATACCCCATATGAGCACACGTGGGGCCCTACCTGTAAGCCTAGTTGGGAGCCCCCATTAGTTTCCATTCTACGGGACATGCGCAATGGTCGGCTGGTTGACCTGAGTGGTCAAGGCCTACGCCAACATCTGAATAGCCGCCCAAAAATCAGCATGGGCAGCTGGCTCTGGTGCTTGGGGATCCTAAATATGTGGGGCTTGTTGATGCCCACAATCATTGCCACCTCCGTGGCCTTCATCATTTTTGTTCCTTCTTCTGTTTATTCTTCTGGGAGCCATAATTTTCTGCAATCGCTAATAGCACAAATTAGAAGGATGGAGACACTGTTCATCGCACGACATCATGAAAAAAGGGAACATTTCCTAAAACGTTTAGTAGCCTCTTCGTCATAAGTGTGGCACGCTTCACACCCATAGAAAGGACTCTACTTAACGCGACTTTCAGACACCCTAGGACACTTTAAACCTATGGATCTGATATCAAGTTTGTCATGACTGGAGAATACACTCAAAATGTAAACATGGGACAATGAGTCCTGAGGGACCCTAAGTCAAGCAATGGCATGAGCATGTAGCTAAACCATTCACATAAGGTGGAAGAATTAGCTTAATGATCATGATGTAGAAGCATACCATCTCCCCCTTTGGAGACGACCTCTACCTTCTGCACGTGAACAAGTTCCTTCAACTTCACTAAGCTAGGATCCTCATATTGTCTAGCTTTTAGATCAGTCACCAAGGACGATTCTGATCTGTTTCAAACTGTAACACTACCATCGGTCGAGTCAACCAAACGAACTCCTACAATTCCTACAAAGAATTTTTGAAGTCCCGAATCTCTGAGTTCTCATTCTTTATGCCTAAGATCATGCCAAATACACAATACACTCGATTCCACCCAAATTCCATCTGAAATCCTCTGGTCACAACCCAAATATGCAATCCAATAATGAAACCCATTCTGTACCGGTTGGAACCATCCAGTTACCCTTATAAGGATGTTTGGCCACAAGTTGACGATGGTCACACCTAGCTTACTCAAACCTCATAAATTCAACCAAAGGTTCAAATCACTCTAAAATCACTAAATCACATATCACCATCCGGAACCAACAAAGCTTTTAGAATCCAAATTCCAGCTTGACAACTAGAAATGTTGACTTTGGTCAACCCCTCAAACTTCAAACCCCTCAAAAAATGAAAAGATCACTTAATCTTCATTAGGACATCTCGGGGACGGTGTCATCCACCTTCGCAAATCACAAATTAACAGAATAAGGATACGAAATGGTTTGACCTAGGAAAACGGATCGACAATCACAAATTGACCATGGGGTTTTTTACACTTCCAGGCTTGGCTAATAACTGTGCTTACTGAACTTTCACATACCCGGCATCTATGGTTGGGATAGGGAGTTACTTTGAATGTACCCATTTTAACCACAATCTCAATCAGGGGGAACATCCATAGGTTTTAGAGTAAGGGAATCATGAGCACGAGTTATTTATGAATTCTAAGTTGGGCATACAAAGAGACATGATTTCACATATAATACGAGGGTCATGACATGAAGCTGAACAAGTAATATTGGGATCGCTGACGGACGGGGTTGCCTATCCTCTTAGGGTCCTGAATGTAAGCATGAGTTGGGCGTAGCATCAAGCGAAACATAAGGGAAACATCTAAATGAGGATGGATTGAGTACCCCCAAAAGTTATTTGTAGAACTCCTTTATGAGAAAACTTAAGACCTGACTTGTCCTTCACTTGCTATTTCCCTACCTTCCATGAAATAAATCTCATATTTAAATGCATAAAGGGATCTTGTACCTTGTACAGTAATTCTTGGAACCAGCTATCATGTTAGGTTTGATAGGAAGGCTTATAACATACATGAGACTACCTCTGAGGCTGACTGCCACTTGCTCTTGCTAACCCGTGTTGCTGAGATGGATGGGCTACAGACCTGACAGCTGGGGCACATGCTCCACCGTCACACGATCTAATGGAAGGGCAATCTCTGAGTTTATGTCTGGGCTTACCGCTCACGAAGCAAGCATCCTTTCCAATCAAAAACCTTCCCAGATGGTTTCTACCACACCATTGGCAAGATGGCCAACTAGACGGGGTTGCTGAAGAGGCGGCTGGAGCACAGCCTCTCTGGCCTTCTCGCTTGGCTGAAGGGCAATCTCTATGTTTATGACCGGGATGATCACAGTAGAAGAAAACATATGAACCTTCCAAACACTTTCCTAGGTGGTTCTTCCTGCAGTGCCCCCAAATTGGGAAAGTAATCTCCTTCACCTTGGGCTTGTATCCCCGAACTTGAGCTAGAGACTTCTGACGAGGTTGAGAGTGACTCCCACTGCTCAACCCTTGCTAGGACTCTCAAGGTTAGCGGTCCTAGGCCTCTTGTTCCTCCTTTCATCCCCCTTACGCTCTCCACCTATATTCAAATCACCAAACTTAGATGGGCTCCTCTTCGTGAGATCTTAAACCTTAGTAGCAGCTGCCTCTCTGGTAGAGTTCACCTGATGCAATAGTCTGCTTGTTAGGCTGGGAGATCATGGCCCGTATCAACACTCTGAGGAAGGCTCTAGGTTCCACATCCATAACTTGCATAAAATCCATTAGAGTTGGTGGGGATGGCCGACTCACATTGTTGACATGAGAAGACATGTTTCTGCACACACGTATAGTACGAGTTAGAGGAATAGAGAAAGTCAAATTCATAACACAAGATAGATTCATAAAGGTAGGGAACATTTCCTAAACGTCTCGTAGCCTCTTCATCATAAGTGTAGCGCCCTTCACATGCATGAAAAAGACTCTACTTAATGGGGCTTTTAGACACCCTAGGAAACTTAAAACCTATGGCTCTGATACCAAGTTTGTCATGACCCGAACGTAGACCCGGATATCAACACGGGACATGGAGCCCCAAGAGTGTTATACCTCGTAGAGTTCACGGCACTTAGATGACCTATTCGCACGTTGGTTAAGCATATTTGAAGGCCATACGTGCTAGGGAAAGGCCCGGGAAAAGATCGAACGAGAATCCCGTCGAACCATCGCGGGAGGAGCCGAGGCAGAGCCCCTCCGCGATGGCAGCGTGTCACGGAGGTGAGGCCTCCGCGATGGCTCCGTGACACGTTGCCCAAGTTCAGGCCCAAGTATATAAAGCCCCCACTTCGGTTTAAAGTCACTTAACACTTGAAAAATTTCCAGAATACGCAGTAAACAGAGGAAAACGAAGGAAAATTAAATATTTTCGTCCGATTATGCTGCCAAACGCTGCCCAAACTCAAATTAATCCTAGATACCAAAGTATTTAGCGGCAAAGAGCATTTCTACGGATTTAGTTTCGTGAAATACGGCCGACGAATCGGCGAGCCACCGAACTAAGGTAAGTAGAATTGCTCTAAATTAATGTCTATGTGTTCCTAGCTGAGAAGTGAATACTTCTCCCTTCTGGGCCGCTGAAAAATAGCGAGTTTTCGACCGTCTTTCGATAAGCCTAAGTTTAGGCTATAAACTATATCGAAAGTAATGTTGCTCTTTACAATAAAGCTGTATTTAGTATTGATTGACATATTTATGAATGCAGTTGGGAGAAAATAGTTGAAGTACCGGCCGAGCCTCGTCCGACGGACGAATAGTCGAAGATAAGGTATGTAAAGTTAGTTTCCTTGGCAAGTTAAGTAATATTGAGACAGTATGGTAATTTGCAGACCAGTAGAATGTTCAGAAGTCGATTATTGTGTTATTATGAATATTGGTGCAATATGAGAAGTTTTGGATTGTAACGTGTACGAGACCTATCCGTATGATATAGATTCGAACGTAAGTGATTAAGATTGCCCAGTATATTCAGTATGTGATGTAATATGCCATGTTAAGATATTGTTGTGTTCAGCTGAAACCCCGCGAAGTAGTACAGTATCCGTAAAGCATTCCAGACATAAAATAGTAACTAAATAAGGTTTAGAAAGCATGTTAGAAATAGGAAATCATGTTAATACAGAAATTCAGTAAACAGCATAGCTTTCAGTAGAAACACCCTCTTGTATAGCCTTTGCTCCAGTACAGTTTGACAGGAGACTATATTCATATTTGTACTTACCTGTCTCAGCATGTATCAGACACTTACAAATTACTATTATTAGCTCAGCATGTGATTTATATGCTACCTTACCCCTGTTAGCCTTAGCTTGTGAGATACACAGACAGCATGACTAGTTGAGACCGTTGTATTGATTGGGGTTGGATTACCTAGCATCTATGACCGCCCAGGGTTAATAGCTGTATCGACTCTTCCGCCAGAGGATGAGGATACGTCGCTCTACGGAGTGGCATGCCGTCCCGCAAGGGGACGAAGATGGGATGCCAGTTTCCCCATATTGTGCCTTGGTCGGCCCTTATACACCCCCGTCGAGCGGGTACGCCCAGGGTGTTGATTTTAGAGTCCTTCGGACTCAGGTACAATTATAGTCAGGGGCTCAGCGAGCCCAAGTGCATACCCAGGGACCGGTAGGATGCTTACAGCCACTATAGGATATGGGATGACAGGGGTAGGGGCATAGATTCTGTGTTGATTGTACCTCCCGGCTTATGGGGGCCGGGTAAGGTTTGTGTGTGCCATGTTATGTTATGTATGTTATGCTATGTTACATTAGACATTAGTAGATTAGTAGTAGAATGATACGTCTCTAGATATGACACCTACTCCTCCCGGTATGATTGAGAACAGGTACGACTTACATCATCAGACAGATAATCTAGTTCTTCCTATTTCAGTTTTGTCAGTTATGTTATTGATTTCAGATATCTCTTTCAGTCATTGCTTTACATACTCAGTACCAGCGGTACTGACGCCCGGTAGGGCGCTGCATTACTTGCCTGCAGGTACTCATAGACGAGCAGGCGATTCTATGTGACTCCCTGTCAGCGGTCGAGTATTCAGCTCCAGTCATCCGGAGGCTGAATTCCAGAGGTGTAGCTCAGTTCCTTTTGTTGTATATTATGGGTAGGTCGGGGCCCTGTCCCGATCAGTTCTATTTCTATTCCTAGAGGCTTGCAGTCTGTATATATTCCCTGCGGTCAGATGAGCCGGTCGTGTGAGGCCGCGCAGTTGTATAGCTGTTAGTATCCCTTCTTTCTATTATGATGGTCTTGTGGGGCCATAGTTTCCAGTAGTGGTGACCTTGCCAGTCACGTAGTTTCTTTTTGTGCTTTATGATTGAGTTGCAGATAACTAGACAGCATGGTGGCCTTGTCGGCCCGCATAGGTTTCCCTGAATTGCTATGTTTCTGGTCAGCTGTTAGTACAGGTACAGAAGGCTATAGGCCAATAGGCCGGGGGCTGTGTTTACAGCTGTTATATAGCCCTTTGTTTCCAGAAATGTGAGTTAGAGCCAGCCAGGCGCCAGATGCGCCCAGGCTTAACAGTCCAGCAGGTCAGATCCTAGTAGGGCACCAGGTGCCAGTCATACCCCCCAAGGCGGGGTGTGACAAACTTGGTATCAGAGCAGGTCGTATCCCAGGGAGTCTGCAAGCCGTGCTAAGTAGAGTCCTGTCCATGGATGTGTTGTGCACCACATACTATGGGTAGGAGGCTGCAAGGCATGATAGGATGGTTGTCCTTTTATTCTGATTCAGTCGTGCTATAGAGTTGTACAGTATAGGGTTGAGTTCCTAAGAGCTTACTATATTCTTTGGTTACAGATAATGTTAGACCAGCAACATCCTACCACAGGTCGGAGCTTAGACATTGCAGCAGGGGAAGGCACCAGCAGGATGCCTCCCCCTCATTTGGAGACAGCTCGATCAGAGGGCCCTACAGAGGCTTCATCCCAGCCTCCTCAGCAGTCTCCATCACGTCAGGAGCCATTTGGGGCGACAGTACCCTCAGCAGTCCCTATACCGACACCTTCCGACCAGGAGGTTAGGAGTGCTGTAGTTTTGTTA
The DNA here is from genome assembly GCA_035772735.1 of Datura wrightii. NCBI lineage: Eukaryota > Viridiplantae > Streptophyta > Magnoliopsida > Solanales > Solanaceae > Datura > Datura wrightii. Next base: position 2,999,796 of record JASDFA010000010.1, on the reverse strand, counting down.
GCACAGATGATGGCTGCTCAGCGTCAGCAAGTGCCATCCATAGTTGCAGAATCGTCAGGAGGGCCCGGTAGTTCGAGGGTCCGAGAGTTCTTAGCCCTGAATCCCCCACAGTTCATAGGCACGGACCGAACAGAGGACCCCCAAGATTTTCTGGATCAGATGCAGAGAATCTTTAGGGTTATGCATGCTACGCCTACTGAATCAGTTGAATTGGCAGCATTCCGATTACGGGATATTGCGGTGTTATGGTATGAAAGCTGGGAGAGGTCCCGAGGGAGAGATGTTTCCCCTCCCACCTGGTCTAGCTTTTCAGGAGCCTTTCTGGATCATTATTTGCCGCGGGAGATCCGACAGGCCCGGGTAGATCAGTTCCTACATCTAGAGCAGGGGGCCATGAGTGTTCGGGAATATTCCTTGCGGTTTGACTCTTTGGCTCGATATGCACCGGCCTTCGTGGATACCATGGCATCCAGAGTGCACCGTTTCATTATGGGGTTGAATCCAGAATATGTCGAGACTTGTATCATGACCACACTGTGAGAGGACATGGATATTTCCCGAATCCAGGCATTTGCCCAGAATATTGAGGGCATCAGACAGCGACATCGGGAGATCAGAAGGGTCAATCAGGAACAGCATTGCCGGGATAGGCCAGCTGAGTTACAGAGAGAGGCCCGGGGAGGACCCAGGCCACGATTGTCAGATAGGCCGCCTAGGCCCCCACCTCTGCCACAGTCACAGGGAGGTAGATTCAGCCGCAGGGGGCAGGCGGAGACTGGTAGAAGTTCACAGACGGCAGACTCACCATTACAGAGCAGGGCGGAGCAGAGTAGGTATACCCTACCACTTTGCCCTATATGCAGTCGACGCCATTCTGGAGCATGCAGGTATGGTTCCACCGCATGCTATATTTGTGGCCAAGAAGGCCATTTGATGAGAGATTGCCCAGCCAGAGGTCGAGAGGACCGGGACAGACAGGATAGGGCATCAACAGGATCACGAGCTACAGCATCCTCGACTGGGCGCAGGCCCTCAGTTTCGGCAGGCAGGGGTCGGGGCAGATCAGGGGCCTCCAGTACAGGTGCGGGTCCAAGCCGCACATATGCCTTACCAGGGAGGCAAGATTCAGAAGCATCGCCTGATGTTGTGACAGGTATGCTAAGTATCTGCTCACACCCTGCTTATGTGCTAATTGATCCAGGGTCTACTTTGTCCTATATTACTCCATTTGTGGCACGGAAGTTTAGTATTGTACCAGAATCATTACAGCAGCCCTTCTTAGTATCTACGCCCGTTGGTGACTCTATCACAGCTAGCCGAATCTACCGCGGGTGTACAGTAGAGATTGTTGACCGTCAGACCACAGTAGATCTGATCGAGTTGGAAATGATAGACTTCGATGCCATAATGGGTATGGATTGGTTAGTACCATGTTTTGCTAATGTTGAATGTTGGACCAAAACGGTCCGATTCCACTTCCCGGGGGAGGCAGTACGAGAGTGGAAGGGCAGCACCGCGACGCCAAAAGGTAGGTTTATTTCCTACATTCAGGCGAGAAAGTTGATATCTAAGGGGTGCATTTACCATCTTGTCAGAGTTCAGGATGTCCAAGCAGAATCTACGACACTCCAGTCTGTCCCAGTGGTAAATGAATTCCCAGATGTATTTCCTGATGAGTTACCTGGTATTCCCCCAGAAAGGGAAATAGGCTTTGCTATTGACTTGCTACCAGGCACTCAGCCAATATCAATACCTCCTTATCGTATGGCTCCTGCAGAACTCAGAGAATTAAAGGAGCAGTTGGAAGACTTATTAGATAAAGGTTTTATCAGGCCAAGTACTTCCCCGTGGGGTGCGCCAGTCTTGTTTGTGAGAAAGAAAGATGGCTCGCTCCGAATGTGCATAGATTATCGGCAGCTAAACAAAGTTACAGTAAAGAACAAGTATCCGCTTCCCAGAATTGATGACTTATTTGATCAGCTACAGGGAGCCAGATACTTTTCTAAGATTGACTTGCGGTCCGGATATCACCAAGTTCGAGTACGTGAGAGGGATATTCCTAAGACAGCATTCAGGACCCAATATGGGCATTTTGAATTTTTGTTTATGTCCTTCGGATTAACGAATGCCCCAGCAGTTTTTATGGACCTGATGAACAGTATTTTCAGACCTTTCCTGTACTTGTTCGTGATAGTATTCATTGATGAAATTCTGGTGTATTCTCGCTCTGAAGCAGATCACCGGACTCATTTACGGACAGTGCTCCAGATCCTCAGGGACCGCCAATTGTATGCTAAATTTTCGAAGTGTGAATTCTGGCTTAACTCAGTGGCCTTTTTAGGGCATATTGTCTCAGACACCGGTATACAGGTAGATAAGCAGAAGATAGAAGCAGTTAAGTCATGGCCTAGGCCTACCACCCCGACTGAAGTTCGTAGCTTTCAGGGGTTGGCAGGATATTATCGGAGGTTCGTTGAGGGATTCTCAACCATTGCAGCACCTTTAACTAAATTGACACAGAAAGCAGCAAAGTTTCAGTGGACGGAGGCATGCGAGCAGAGTTTCCAGGAACTGAAAGACAGATTAACCTCCGCCCCAGTACTAGCACTACCGGAAGGCACAGAAGGGTATTCAGTTTATTGTGACGCGTCAGGTATCGAGTTGGGTTGTTTGTTGATGCAGCATGGTAGAGTAATTGCATATGCTTCCAGACAGCTGAAGAAGCACGAAAAGAATTACCCCACCCATGACCTAGAATTGGCTGCAGTAATTGATGCCTTAAAAATGTGGAGGCATTACCTGTACGGCGTCCATGTTGATATTTATACAGATCATAAGAGCTTACAGTACATTTTCACTCAGAGGGAGTTTAATCTGCGGCAACGCCGCTGGTTGGAGCTGCTGAAAGACTATGATGTGAATATCCTATACCACCCCAGAATAGCTAATGTTGTAGCAGATGCCCTAAGCCGAAAGTCAATGGGGAGTTTGGCATATTTACGGCCTGAGAAACGGAAGTTAGCCAAGGAAATTCATCAGTTAGCTGATCTAGCCGTTTGAGTAATGGAAACAGAAAATAATGGTGCAGTAATTCAGAATTCTGCGGTGTCATCGTTAGTTACAGAGGTAAAAGAACGACAGTATGAGGATCCCGATTTAGTCCAGTTCAGAGATAGAGTTCAGAAGGGTAACCGAGAATGATGTGCTACGTTGTAAGGGCTGCCTCTGTGTCCCGAATGTTTCAGGACTTCGTGGGCAGATCATGCATGAGGTACACTACGGTCGCTATTCCCTTCACCCAGGGGTGACGAAAATGTACCACGACATCAAAGACATCTACTGGTGGCCAGGTATGAAAACTGAGATAGCCGAATTTGTATCTAGATGCGCTAATTGTCAGCAGGTGAAAGCAGAGCACCAGAAATCGGGTGGTTTAACTTAAGAGATAATGATACCTATGTGGAAATGGGAAGTGATAAACATGGATTTTGTAACAGGGTTACCCCGTACTAGACGCATAAATGATTCCATTTGGGTAATAGTTGACAGGCTGACAAAATCAGCTCATTTCTTGCCAGTGAGGGCTACCTTCTCAGTTGAGGATTATGCCGAATTATATATCAGAGAAATAGTTAGATTGCATGGAGTGCCGGTATCTATTATTTCAGATAGGGGAGCACAGTTTACAGCTAGATTCTGGCAGTCGTTACAGAAAGGTTTGGGGACGCAGATTAACTTGAGCACAGCATTCCATCCTCAAACAGACGGGCAGGCTGAACGTACAATTCAGACGCTCGAAGATATGCTACGAGCGTGTGTGTTAGATTTTGGGGGTAGCTGGGATGAACATCTTTCGTTAATCGAATTTGCTTATAATAACAGCTACCATTCAGCTATTCAGATGGCGCCTTTCGAGGCATTGTACGGGCGGAAATGTAGATCGCCGGTGGGCTGGTTTGAAATAGGAGAATCAGCATTATTTGGCCCAGACATTGTTCGGCAGTCCAAAGAAAAGATAAAGCTTATCCGAGAATGTTTACTGACCGCTCAGAGCCGCCAGAAGTCTTACATAGATAGGCGGCGCAGAAATCTAGAATTTTCGGTAAACGACTGGGTATATCTGAAAGTGTCCCCGATGAAAGGGGTAATGAGGTTTGGCAAGAAAGGCAAGCTTAGCCCAAGATTCATTGGGCCATACCAGATTCGGCGAAGAATAGGCCGAGTTGCATACGAGTTGAACTTGCCTCCAGAGTTAGCGTCGGTTCACCCAGTATTCCATGTTTCTATGTTAAGGAAGTTCGTAGGGGACCCTTCTACAGTAGTTCCAGTTCAGGATGTTCAGGTCACAGAGGAGTTAGCCTATGAAGAGGTTCCCGTAGCTATCTTAGACAGACAGATTCGCAGGCTGAGGACTAAAGATGTCGCATCTGTCAAAATATTGTGGCGTAACAGAAATCGGGAGGAAATGACGTGGGAGGCTGAAGAAGATATGAAAATCAGATACCCTCACCTATTTCAAGCCTAGTCAGACGACAGGTATGTCCGTATCATTACTTATACAGTATCTTATGATTGTATGTTTGTAAATGATAAAGAAGAAGTGATATTTAGTTGTCCAGTGAATCTTAGAACATTGTGTGCAGTGCCTGTGTTGGACTTTTCTGCATTTTAGATTTTTGCGATAGTCCATATTACAGGGGAAGCTCTGCCAAAATTTTTCCAGAAAAGTAAAATAAGCAGTCCTCTAGATAACAGTGTACATTCGAGGATGAATGTTCTTAAGGGGGGGAGAATGTTATACCCCGTAGAGTTCCCGGCACTTAGATGACCTATTCGCACGTTGGTTAAACATATTTGAAGGCCATACGTGCTAGGGAAAGGCCCGGGAAAATATCGAACGAGAAACCCGTCGATCCATCGCGGGAGGAGCCGAGGCAGAGCCCCTCCGCGATGGCAGCGTGTCACGGAGGTGAGGCCTCCGCGATGTCTCCGTGACACGTTGCCCAAGTTTAGGCCCAAGTATATAAAGCCCCCACTTCGGTTTAAAGTCACTTAACACTTGAAAAATTTCCAGAATACGCAGTAAACAGAGGAAAACGAAGGAAAATTAAATATTTTCGTCCGATTACGCTGCCAAACGCTGCCCAAACTCAAATTAATCCTAGATACCAAAGTATTTAGCAGCAGAGAGCATTTCTACGGATTTAGTTTCGTGAAATACGGCCGACAAATCGGCGAGCCACCGAACTAAGGTAAGTAGAATTGCTCTAAATTAATGTCTATGTGTTCCTGGCTGAGAAGTGAATACTTCTCCCTTCTGGGCCGCTGAAAAATAGTGAGTTTTCAACCTTCTTTCGATAAGCCTAAGTTTAGGCTATAAACTATATCGAAAGTAACGTTGCTCTTTACAATAAAGCTGTATTTAGTATTGATTGACGTATTTATGAATGCAGTTGGGAGAAAATAGTTGAAGTACCGGCCGAGCCTCGTCCGACGGACGAATAGTCGAAGATAAGGTATGTAAAGTTAGTTTCCTCGGCAAGTTAAGTAATATTGAGACAGTATGGTAATTTGCAGACCAGTAGAATGTTCAGAAGTCGATTATTGTGTTATTATGAATATTGGTGCAATATGAGAAGTTTTGGATTGTAACGTGTACGAGACCTATCCGTATGATATAGATTCGGACGTAAGTGATTAAGATTGCCCAGTATATTCAGTATGTGATGTAATATGCCATGTTAAGATATTGTTGTGTTCAGCTGAAACCCCGCGAAGTAGTACAGTATCCGTAAAGCATTCCAGACATAGAATAGTAACTAAATAATGTTTAGAAAGCATGTTAGAAATAGGAAATCATGTTAATACAGAAATTCAGTAAACAGCATAGCTTTCAGTAGAAACGCCCTCTTGTATAGCCTTTGCTCCAGTACAGTTTGATAGGAGACTATATTCATATTTGTACTTACCTATCTCAGCATGTATCAGACACTTACAGATTACTATTATTAGCTCAGCATGTGATTTATATGCTACCTTACCCCTATTAGCCTTAGCTTGTGAGATACACAGACATCATAAATAGTTGAGACCGTTGTATTGATTGGGGTTGGATTACCTAGTATCTATGACCGCCCAGGGTTAATAGCTATATCGACTCATCTGCCAAAGGACGAGGATACGTCGCTCTACGGAGTGGCATGCCGTCCCATAAGGGGACGAAGATGGGATGCCAGTTTCCCCATATTGTGCCTTGGTCGGCCCTTATACACCCCCGTCGAGCGGGTACGCCCGGGGTGTTGATTTTAGAGTCCTTCGGACTCAGGTACAGTTATAGTCAGGGGCTCAGCGAGCCCAAGTGCATACCCAGGGATCGGCAGGATGCTTACAACCACTATAGGAGATGGGATGACCGGGGTAGGGGCATAGATTCTGTGTTGATTGTACCTCCCGGCTTATGGGGGCCAGGTAAGGTTTGTGTGTGCCATGTTATGTTATGTATGTTATGCTATGTTACATTAGACATGAGTAGATTAGTAGTAGAATGATACGTCTCTAGATATGACACCTACTCCTCCCGGTATGATTGAGAACAGGTACGACTTACATCATCAGACAGATAATCTAGTTCTTCCTATTTCAGTTTCGTCAGTTATGTTATTGATTTCAGATATCTCTTTCAGTCATTGCTTTACATACTCAGTACCAGCGGTACTGATGCCCGGTGGGGCGCTGCATTACTTGCCTGCAGGTACTCATAGACGAGCAGGCGATTCTACGTGACTCCCAGTCAGCGGTCGAGTATTCAGCTCCAGTCATCCGGAGGATGAATTCCAGAGGTGTAGCTCAGTTCCTTTTGTTGTATATTATGGGTAGGTCGGGGCCCTGTCCCGAACAGTTCTATTGCTATTCCTAGAGGCTTGCAGTCTGTATATATTCCCTGTGGTCAGATGAGCCAGTCGTGTGAGGCCGCGTAGTTGTATAGCTGTTAGTATCCCTTCTTTCTATTATGATGGTCGTGTGGGGCCATAGTTGCCAGTAGTGGTGACCTTGCCAGTCACGTAGTTTCTTTTTGTGCTTTATGATTGAGTTGCAGATAACTAGACAGCATGGTGGCATTGTCGGCCCGCATAGGTTTCCCTGAATTGCTATGTTTCTGGTCAGCTGTTAGTACAGGTACAGAAGGCTATAGGCCAATAGGCCGGGGGCTTTGTTTACAGCCGTTATATAGCCCTTTGTTTCCAGAAATGTGAGTTAGAGCCAGCCAGGCGCCAGATGTGCCCAGGCTTAACAGTCCAGCAGGTCAGGTCCGAGTAGGGCACCAGGTGCCAGTCATACCCCCCAAGGCGGGGTGTGACAGAGAGACCCCAAGTCGACCCATGACAATAACATACATCTAACTCAATATCAATAAAGCGGAATACTCAACATAATGACATAGTGGAAGCATAAACATGACATAACATAGAAAACAGAATGTACGTCATACATAACAGTTGTATATTACACATAGTTTGGAAGCCTCTAAAATATCTATTGGGTTGATGGGACAACACCCCCAACTAACACGACAAGTCTAGAAAACTAAGCATGAAAAGATAACTGACATCAAACCAGTCGTCGAAGAATGACGACTCACCAAAGAGCTGGATGCTTATCTTCGAGATGGGCCAATGATGGAGCTAAGGATGAAAATCAAAGGTTGTATCATGAAACAATACAACATAGAGTATGCGGTCAATACGTGGAATGTATTGAGTAGCAAGGTAAGTCAAAAGGACATTTTAAAAAATTACATAAAAGCTCATAAGAGATCATGAGAGTAGGACAACATGCTCATAACATAAATATCATAAGATAACATAAGGCTCAAGGTTTTTAAATCATTCATAATCCATTCATTTCCATAGTCATAAGAGAAACTTTATAAATCATCACTTGAGCCAAAATAACATAAACATAATAATGCATAAAACATGCGGAACAATGGAACGACTCGTCATAACAGACACCATTATGGTAGAGCCTTACATGATGCCCCAACTATCTTACTCAAGTGGGCAGAGTCGTCCCTGGCTTGCCAGGCAAGGGATGTGCATTATGTGGTATCACGAAAGAGGGGATCATTAACATTGTAATGTATCAATATAAACCTACGGTGGCACCAAGTTATGAGACATCGGTGTAGTCCGTTGAACGCCGGGCTACTCGGTGCTAGACACTGCTCCCAAAAACATGCACATTAGGCTCATGTATAAAGATATAACATCATTCATTGAGATTCATGGAAAAATAAACATTAACATTATTGATCCCCATTTAAATACATGATTATCCATGAATCAAGGGCCCTTTAATTGGCCAAACTCATAAATCGATCAATCATGAAATCTATATCATAAATCATAAAACATTCTTGAACATGTGGGCATTTTCCAATACTTTAACATGCTTGAAAATAGTTAATTCACTTGAAAACATCATTATAAACATGGGTAACCTAAAACCATGCTTTTCATCATTAATGATTCATCATACATGAACGTTCATCCTAAACCTTAACTTTCATGAATTTTTCATAAATGGGCATTTTAATTTTAAAATCTTGAAACATGATTTTTAATTGAAAACAATGTAAAACTTGCCCATAATTCATAATTCAATAATAATAACTCATATAGATCATGCCCATGTAGAGAATTCAATATTTCATGCATCGGGTTAAAACCCTATAGAATCAATATAGGAAATTCATGATTTAGAGAGGGATTGGTCATGGGTGTGAAGGGATTCACCCACTCGCAACCCTACATACCTGGGAATGGTCAAATTTCACCACTCCTTGAATGCCCAATGGAAAATTGAAGAAAAACATTAAGAAGAACAAGCTTGATCACCTCTCTAATTTTGTAACTTTGCATGCATGGATATGAATGAGCATGGGGTAGGTTTTACTCTAAATAAACACTGCATTTTGAGCCTTAAACGACGTAGATTAGGACACTAGTACTTAGAAATGATAAAAATGCCCTTAATGAAATTTCTGAAATTTATGCACTGGTGGTGAGAACGGCCATCCTAACAGGTCGTTCTAGGATGCCACGACTCATGGTATCCATCCGTCGTGTCCACTACACAACTTCACCTTCTCAGATTCGATCCCACGACTCGAAAGGACGAGCCATTGTTTCAGATAATGATTCATTAAGTCGTCCATTGTTTCCCCCTGACGACAAACACCAAGCCTTCCCACGAACCACACCACGACTTGTTCCTCCATCCAATGAGTCATGGTTTCCTTCCATTATATCGACTGGAGGTTTTTAATACTCCTTCCCACGACTGCTGACCAAGACTCGTTGCTCCTCAAAACGGGTCGTCCCACGACCCATTACTCCCTCTTAGGCTGAGGAACAGTCCCACCACTACTTCAATCAACTACCCGTGGTAATAAACAATGGGTCATTACTTGACCTGTTACTTCCAACTACCACCTGGCCAAACCTCACCAGTGATGCTTCCCACGGGTCGTTAGTTGAACCAATGATCCATTGGGTGACCCATTCTGTGGAATTTTTCCCAGGTTCTACTAACTTCCATTATTAAATCTCAGGTATAATCTTAGGCACTTCCAGGGTATTACATTTTTTTAGATGTATGAACTTTTATCAAATTATCTTTCTTAAATGATTTTATTTTCTTAAGCTTCAATATATGACTACTCAGATTACTAGTGTTATGATAGACCATGGGTTGGCTTGGGGTTACTTGTGACTCCAAGAACCGTGTCTCGTCCAGTGTATAGACTCGGGTTGTGACACTAGGACACACTAAACCTTCACTCTAATACCAAGTTTTTCATGACACGAACATAGGCCTGGATCTAGACTCAGAACCTAGAACCATAAATGGCTCCAAGTCGACACATGACATGAACATGAAAACTAAAGCTCGATATACATAAAGAAGAAAACCAAATTATCATATAGCGGAAGTAGGACTAATAAAAACATCTATCCTACGGAATATGAAAATGCTAAATCTGAAGATGAATGTACAACTCTATGTCTGAAAAGCCTCTAACATACTGACGAGCTGATGGGACAACAACCCCAACTAGCTCCTGGAAGCCTAAGATAAAAATAATAATAACTCAACTAACTGAAGGTCCTCGAAAGATGAGGGCTCACCAACAATGTTGTCTGAGTCAAACTGTGGAATGTGGCTAGTGGTAAGACTGAGTCTGAACGTCTAATCTTTTATCATGAAATGATACAACATAGAATATGCGGCCATTACATGAAATGTATTGTGTATTAAAGGTAAGTAAAACAGGCTAAGTAAGTATAACTGAAATCATGCATATCTTAAATCATAACATCAGAAGATTTTGAGAGTAAAGGTAGTATGCTGGCATTTGAAAACATGAAAAGACATAACTGAAATAAGCATGTATGGCTTGCCATATCTAAAATCATAGATTAAAGCTCATAAACTGATCCTTGGATCAATTCTACTAAAAACATGATAAAATATCTTATAATATATGCATTACTGAAATCTAGAGGAACAATTGGAAACTCATCTTAACCAACAACCACCATGTATGAGCGCATGATGATCCCACGTCTTGCCTATGTGGACGAGGGCCAACCTAAGCTTTGCCGGGATGAAGGATTAAGTAAGGTGTGATATCATAGTGTGCCATTGGGCCGGGGAAATGCTCTCTTGAGAGGCCCCAAAGAATACCTACGTTGGTGCATAGTTTATAAGACTAGGGAACCTCAGAATCCCTAGCCTACTCGGTGCTAGACACTACTCCCAAAACATATATAATGCACATATAATCATATATCAAAACAAAACTTAAATGTTAACGTATGGGGAGTCTTGACCCATGAATTAAACATAGAGAATTTCATAAACTGGGTTAAAACCCCATTGAATCATACACTTGGATTCATGATCTTGAGAAGGGATTTGGTCATGAGAGTGAAGGGAAACTCTTAATCATGACCCCACATACTTGTGTAAGATGATTCTACACCCTTCCTCTAAAGCCCAAAAGATTTCGAAAGAACTAGGGGAATTCTTAGACTTGATCTTTAGAGGAACTTTCTAAACTTGCATGCATGGGAGAGAATAATTTAGAATAGACTAAACCTTCTTAAAACCTTCCTAAAAGAGATTAAAATGACATAGTTTAGGGCTTAGAAGCTTAGTAATTATGAAAATGCCCTCACTAAATTCGTCGGAAAAATGACTCTGCTAGTCTGCATGTCACGACCCGAACATAGGCCCGGATAAAAACATGGGACAAGGAGCCCCGAGAAACTCCAAGTCGACCCATGCATAAACATACATCTAACTCAATCACATAAAAAGCGGAATACTCAACATAATAACATAGAGGAAGCATAATCGTGACATAACATAGGAAATGAAATGCACTTTATACATGACAGTTGAATACTACATATAGTCTGAAAGCCTCTAACATATTCGATGGGTTGATGGGACAACACTCCAACTATCCCGACAAGTTTGGAAAACTTAACATAAAGGATAACTAATATCAATTGGTCCTCGGGAGATCAAGACTCACCACTGAACTGGATGCTAACTCTAGGAAACGAGCTAATGACGATGATGGGTCAGAAGGTCGGAGCCTGTATCATAAAATGATACAACATAAAGTATGCGGTCAGTATATGAAATGTATCGAGTATGCAAGGTATGTATAACAGACATTTAAAATACATAAAATTTCACAAGAGTAGGAAAACATGCTCATAACATAAATATCATAATGTAACATAAGGCTCAAGGTTTTCAAACCATTCGTAAATCAGTCATAATCACAATAATCAGAGAAAAGCATCATTAAACGTAACTTGAGACAAAATAATATCAATGTAACCATGCATAAATCATGAGGAAAAATAGGAGAAGTCATCATAACCAATACCATCATGGTATGGCCTTACATGATGCCCTAACTCTCTCACTCAAGTGGGCAGAGTCGCCCCTGGCTTGCCATGCGAGGGACGTGCATTATGTGATATTACGAAAATGGGGATCCATTAACATTGTAATGTGTCAATATGAACCTACGGTGGCACGTAGTTATGAGATACCGGCATAGTCCTTTGAACGACGGACTACTCGGTGCTAGACACTGCTCCCAAAAACATGTACATTAGGCTCGTATGTAAATCATAAACATCATTCATGAGATTCATGTCCAAATAACATTAACATCGTTGATCCGAATTTAAATACATGTTTAGCAATGAATTAAGGGCCCATGAATCGGCCAACCTCATAAATCGATCAATCATGAAGTCCATATCATAAATCATGAATCATACTTGAATATGTGGGCATTGTCCAATACTTTAACGTGCTTGAAAATACTCAATTCACTTGAAAACATGATTATAAACATGGGTAACTTGAAAATATGCTTTTCATCAATAATATCTCATCATGCATAAACATTCATCATAAATCATAATTTAGGGCTTAAGAAGATCAAGATCATAGTGGAACCATAAATTGACTTTTCATGAAGATTACATAATTGGGCATAATTTAATTAGAAGTTGAAACTATAAATTAATAGTAATTTTTTTTTATAAAATCTTCCTATAGATCATAAAATATTATTTGATCCATAAAGGGATTTGACCAATAGATAGATCATAGAGAATGTCATAAGAATTGGAATAAACCTCATAGGATCATGAAACTTGAATCTAGGATTAGAATTCATGGAATTGAGAGGTATTTTGAGCATGAGATCCTTTGACTTGTCTTGAAGATCCCAGAGGAATTGAGAAGTTTGAGGTGATGAACCCTATCTCCTTCTTGAGAGAAAATCTAATCTAAGTATGTTTGAAGAGACTAAGGATTTAGGCTATGTTATACCCTTTAATCTGACCTAAAGAAAGACCAAAACGATGTCATTTAGAAATTAGAAGAATAGGAGTTTACCAAAATGCCCCAAAACTATCGAAATAAAACCTGTAATTGGCAGTGATTACGACCAACAGTACGGGTTGTAGGTTGACTATACGACTCGTACTGAGAGTCGTACAATGCCTATTGTAGCTTCACTAAATCGCTCATAATATTTTACTCCGAACTCCGATTGGAGCAAGGTCGGATGCATTGGAAAGAAGATTCAAAGGGATTTAATTTGATATGCTGAATCATCTAAAAACATTTTGTAACATGGGAGATATGATAGGTTGAATTTGTTTTGTCCCTTATATGAACCAATACAAAAAACCCAATCGGTAAGACGGCTCTCAACTCAACTTCATGCTAGAGGTTCCTTATGACCTTAATTTTCATCCAATGCATTTCTTACTCTTTGGAATTAATCTTAACACCTTGTTTCCATAAATTCATTGGGTGTGGGTCTATTCACATACCTACGAGGGTTCCCAACATAGCCCGAATGTCTGAGGTATTATAATATATTAACTCATGACTGAACCACTAATTAACACCATCATATCACGACTCGTACCATGAGTCATACCACCAACCTATGGTTTCCTCAAGTGACTAATGAGTCCAATTTTCCCTAACTCTCTCAATATTTCCATGACTCATACCACGACCCCTAACTCCATCCTGCAAGTCGTACTATTACCCGTACAATCATTCACATGATAACCCCAAAGACTTGCTACGACTTCTGGCCATGAATTGTACCTACATACTACGGCTCATAGTGGGGACTCATGGTTGGGAAACAACTTATCTGATCTGGACTATGGGTCTTCCTACGATCCGTACTACCAACCTACAACTCCTAGGTTGAGTCATACTAAAGTAAATTTTTCTAACTTTCCCTGCTGATCACACTTCAAATCTCAAGTCTAGTGTTAGGAACTTTTAGGGTATTACAATTTCTCCCCCTTGGGAATATATATCCTGGAATGTTGGGTTATTCATACTAAAGAACTGGGAAAAGAACTGTCGTCCCGAATACTGAACATCTGAAGTTGAAAACTGACGGAATGATTGACTCTGGGTTGATACATGTGATTGAACTAAATTAATGAAATATACATATATGCTAATACATGAATGGAACTATTATGCATGATTGACATAAAACTGAATAGAGTTCTAAGGATGAAATTTGTACCTCCAGCTGGAACTGAGCTGGTAGGAAAATATATTGGTATTTAGCCATCATATCTGTTTTGTCTTCGCACATAGCTCTCTCAACAAGCTGATTCACCAACAAAACTTTCACCGAGGCCACATCCTTGTTCCTCAGCGTACGAACCTGATGATCAAGTATCTAAATTAGTACCTCCTCATAGGTAAGGTTGTCCTTCACCCTAATTTCCTCTACCGAAACCGCTAAAGATGGATCTTCGATGCATTTCTTCAACAAGGACATATGAAACACTGGATGCACCGAAGCTAACTCTGCTGGTAGCTCCAAATCATCGATCACCTTGCAAACACATCTCACAACCCTTTATGGACCAACATTGTCACGACCCAAACAGATTCTCGGATCGCGACATGAGACAAGGATCCCCGAGGGACCCTAAGTCGACCCATAGCATAATTATAATCTAACTCAATTAAAAACTGAATAACCATCAATACATTCCTAGCAGATTTCAAACTTGAATATAACATTAGAATATAAATCTGAAGCTGAAAACTGAAATATATAAAGAAAAGATAGATAGTTTGGTCCTCACAAGATGAGGACTCACTAATAAGCAAACGCTAACTCTGTTAAGCTGTCTAAAAGCAAGGCTGAACCTGAGAGTCGGGTCCTGTATCATGAAATGATACAACATAGGAACTATGCGGTCAGTACGAGGAATGTGCTGAGTATGAAAGGAAAGTAAAACCGCTAAAGTAAGTAAAAATCCCTTTAAACACAATACGATAATTAAACATAAACATCAGTAAACTGAGAGTAGGGCTTCCATGCATTCTTTCTGAATTCATGATCTTTTCATAAAATGATAATACATAGCTTTATAACATCAAAGTGATTCTAATGACTCAAATCTGAAATATGACATTTATAGAAAAGCTGAACATTGAGTCAAACCTTTCTTTTAGAACCTGCATGTGTATATGATAACCATGAGTAATGAATATGCGTAACTGAATCATATAGAACAACTGGAGACTCGTCACTTAACCAACATATCATGATAGAGCGCACTTGGTCCCGACTATTACACTCAAGTGGGCAGAGTCGTCCAAGCCTTACTAGGGCTAAGGATGCTACCATGATATCGATATTAATCTAAAGACCCATTTGGGAAAGGGAAAAACCACAAGGGAGGTCCCAAGTCATATAATAGTATCAACCTACGTTGGCACGTAGTTCAGGGGCATAGGGTGATCGACCCTTAGCCCACTCGATGCTAGACTCTTCTTCCAAAAACATGCAATGCTCTACATCATATATAACGAATCTCAACATCGTCCATGGATGAAGCTCAATAATCAAATAATCCCAAATACGAAATCATGCATATGAGAAACTTTAGTTCAAAACATACCACAAGTTGAAAACATACTTGGGAGCCTTTACTCTAAAACCATGTTGTAAGCTTTGCATAGGAAGATTTAACTCAAAACATACCACAAACTAGAATAATAAATTTGGGAGTCTTCACTCCAAAACAATGTGGTAAGCTTAGTTCGCGAACATCATCATCTAAACTTAACATGTGGGCATTGCCCAAAGCTTTATCATACTTAGAAATACTCAATTCTAATCGAAAACATAATTATAAACATGGGTATCTTCAATTCATGTTTTTCATCATATTATCTCATCATTATCACGTATGCTTCACAAGTCTCACTTTTCATGATCATATTATCAATGAGCTTCAACATTCATAAGGCTCCAAACATAATTTAATTGAAATCATTAGAAACTTATCCCATGCTTTAAAATTCGATAATTAAATCATAATAAATTCATACCCATGTAAAGAAATTGATGGTTCATGCATTTGGGTAAAAAACCCATAACTTGATCAGAGGAAATTCTCATATTTAGATATAAATTGGGCATGAGTGTAGAAGTAAACACCCACTCATATCCCTACATACCTGGAAGGGATTGATTCTACCACATCTATGATTTCCAAAGAAGGACTAGAATGAAAACTTTAAAGCTTTCTCTAGATCACCTCCTCAACCTCTCAAGTTTGCATGCATGGAAGGAAATAACATAGAATATGTTTTCCCCTCCTTAAACCCACTAAAAAGAGTCTTAAACGATGTATTATAGACTTTAGGAACTTAGGAATTATGAAAAGGCCTTTACTAAATTCGCAGGAAATTACTGCCAGGTGGTCTTAACGAATGACCTTACAACTCGTGGTCCAGGGCAATGACTCGTTCCCTTGCTCGTCAGGTGCATTGCCTGGCCTTGTCTTTTGGGCTCATAACGATTAACATCATGACTTGTTAGAGGTTACCACGACTTGTGGTCACCAGTCATGAAGTACACTGTTCTTCTTCCTTCTCTTTCCTTCTCCCCACCCCACGACTAACCTAACGACTTGTGGGGTCTGACCACGAGTCATTGCCATGCCTGTCAGGATCCTTTTTGTTCGATCTTTGCAAACTCCTCCCTGGCCTCCCCACGAGTTACATGATGACTCATTGTTTTTCCTCACAAGTCCTCTCATGACTCGTCCTGAGTCTGCAACATCAACTTTACATTTTCCCCATTTCAACTCCTAGGTCCAATCTTTAGGGTTCTAGGGTATAATAATATCTCCCCCTTGGGAACATTCATCCTTGAATGTTGAAAACAAGCAGAAGACAAAAACATGAAATTAATATATTCAAATACTAATCATTTAAATCAGAATTGATGACATGATTACCTCTGATTCAAAATATACAGCTGAGCTGAATTCAAAAATCACATACACACCCATATACATAGAAGCACTTGCATGCATGAACTGAACATGAAACTGAATGGAGTCTTAGAGAAAATCTGATAACCAAAGTCGAAACTAAGTCGTTAGAGAATAAGTGTGGGTATTTATCCATAATATCTACTTCGGCTTCCCACGTAGCTCCTTCAACATGTTGATTTCTACATAATACTCTAATTGAAGTTACTTCTTTTTTCCTCAGCCTCCGAACCTGACAATCAACAATTTCAACTGAAACTTCCTGATCTTGGGCAGAATTATATGCCCAAGTGATACTCAAATGCTTCATTTCGTCTTTGTTATATATCGTTATTTGTGCATTCTCATGTGATTTGTAGTTAAAATGTGAATTTATACAAACCAACATGATTAGTGTTGTTTTGCAGGTAAAATGGAATTTTGGGAAGCTAAGATACATGTTGGTAAAAATCAGGAAAGGACTTGGTAGCAAGGAGTGGAAAAGGTCAAGGAAGAGCAGCAAAAATAAGGGCTCCGCGATGGAGCCATGTCACGCTGCCATCGCGGAGGCATTCTGCCTCAGGTGATTTAATTTTTGCCATTTCTAGTGAAGCCTCGCGTTACCTGCGTGACACGGAGGCAATGCCACGCGATGCAAGCCGTGGCATGTTGAGTACAATTACCTGGGACATCAACTTCCAGTGTAGGTGCGCGATAGCACCGTGGCACATTGGCCAGGCTCCACGATACAGGCCGTGGCACGCCAAGGTGAAAATTCTGAGGAGCCTAATTCTAGAGAGGGTCTGCGATACCCCAGTGGCACGGAGGGAGTGCTCCGCGATACACTCCATGCCACGTTGCTTTGTATTCCTGGAAAAGTTCTCAATAGTATTAATAGCACACTTAGGTTTTATTTTAATTGATGCTGACTTGGTTTAGCAAGAACGTGGGTTACAGGCAGTTGAGGGGACGAAAATTCTAGGGTTTTTCTCTATCTCTTTCTCTTTTATCTCAATTGTTTGTATGATTTATACTCATTTGATGATGTTTAATCCACAAATGAGTGGCTAAATTCACTTCTTGATGAGGTTAAGAACAATTGTAGTGGAATGAAATTGTTGATCATTTTAGTTTTCATCTTTTCTTCAATGGTTGTTCTATCAGTTCTTGTTCTTACTGCATTAATGTTTGGCAAATGTTAATGTATATCTAAAAAATCCAATTTTGATTTTGAAAAGGAAAGAAATTGGAAAGTTGTGAATTGGTAGGATATGATCTCTTCTTAGTTTGGGAAAATTGAGAATTGATTTACATTCAGAATAGAAATATATCTGAAAGTCTTATTAGTTAATTAAGGAATTGGTGTTGTATGGCTAGAACATGAAATTCTTTTATCACTGAAATGTAGATTGAAAGTTCATGATTCTTAAGTTGGATAGGAGACGAAAGTTCCAATCCATAGGCAATAATTCTTCACTAGCAACCGAAGGAAAGATTAACTGAATTGTATCGATAAATTAATTCCATGCATGTTCATTTTAACCTCAGCATACTCATTACTATAGTTCAGACTCACTTTATAATTTTGCTTTAGATTCTTATTAATTAGTAACTCAAACTCTCAAATTCTTATTCATTTGGTTGTTTGCATTCTTAAAGATATAGTTTATTAGCACTTCAGTCAATTAGTACCATAGCTCAGTCCCTGTGGGATCGATACTTGGCTTTACTTAAGCCACTTTACTACTTGTTCGACCATGTGCACTTGCGTGTAGTCACCATAGAAGCCGAACAAGTTTTTGGCTTCGTTGCCGGGGACTGGCAATTGGTAAAAAAATTTTCATAGTGTTCCTTTACAATTTCTATATAAGTGCTGACAACTTGATCTCATCCTGTCTTTTGCAGATATTGAATTCTATTGAACACTGGCAAAAGACAAGGAGTTGGTGGATTCATACATAGAGCCGGAAAGACAATTTCATCGTCAAAGAAGGGAAGCTCTAGAGAAAAAGCTACAGTTTCTCAGACAGACAATCCTTGAGCAACAACAGAATCCACCACTTATGAGGGTAGTGTTAGTGCCCGAGGAAATAGCAGCTAGGCCGGTTCGCGAAGTGGTAATCCCACATGCTAATAATGTTACATCAAGTATTCACAGACCTGAGGTAGGAGGGAAGTTTGAGCTTAAACAAAACATGATGCAATTGTTGCACACCAGCGGCCAATTCACAGGTCACCCTCATGGAGATCCACAACAACATCTCTAAAACATTTTGGACATAAGTGACACTTACATCCCCGCTGGAGTATCATCCAATTACGTAAGGCTTACATTATTCCCATTTTCATTATTGGGGGAAGAAAAAGGGTGGTTGAAAGCTGAACCACCTAATTCTATCACCACTTGGGATGATGTTGCAAGAAAATTTTTGATATGGTTCTTTCCATCCGGGAAAACAGCAAGACTTAGAAATCAGATTCTAAGTTTTAAACCAAGAGAGGGGGAGAATCTATATCAAGCTTGGAAAAGGTTCAAATCATTGCTAAGGGATTGTCCTCACCATCACCAGTCCAATGATGTTCTGGTGCATACATTCATAGAGGGTTTGGAACCCCACACAAAAATTTATCTAGACTCAGCAGCTGGGGGACAAGCATTAGAAAAGACTTATGAGGAGCTGTACACTTTGTTAAATCGTATTTCGCAGGGAAATCCAGAGTGGAATGCCAACTCTTCTAGAGGAGGAACATGGAAAGCGGCAGGAGTTTGTGAAGTGGATGGTTTTACAGCGATCGCTGCACAGATAGCTGCATTGCAAAATTAACTCAACACCCACTTAAGCAATATGAGCTTGAATCAACCTCCAGCCCTAGTTAATGTAGTGCAACAGATTTGGTGTGAAGTATGCGGTAGTAATGAACATTGAGCCTGAGTGTTGTGGTGCAAATCCAGATTTAGTGAACTTTGTTGGGAATGTACAGAGAAATAATCACCAACAGTATGGAAATAATTACAACTCGAATTGGAGGAATCATCTGAATTTCTCTTGGGGTAGTAACATCCATCAAGGGCAGAGTTCGAATTAGGGTGCGCAGAGAAATCAAGGGGGGTAGCAGAACTATCAGTCTCAATACAGAGGCAACAACGCACCTCCTCCACCACCCACTAGCATTGAGGAAATGTTTAAAACAATGTTAGCTAACCAAGCTTAAATGCAGGCTGATTATGTGACTTTGGCAGCAGACATAAAAAACAACCAATTAGCTACAAAGGTGTTGGAGCACCAGTTTGGACAACTAGCTGGAGCTCAAAACACCAGGCCAAGAGAAGGACTACCTAGTGACACTGACCCGAATCCCAAGAAGGTTAATGCAGTGACCACAAAGAGTTGTTTACAACTCAAGGAGGTGGAAACAAAAAGACCACCTCAGCAGCCAGGAGCAGTGGAGAAAGATAGGGAACATGATGATGAGAGGGGGAAGGAGAAGGCAGCTGAAGCAGAAAGACCACCACCCCCGTTCCCTCAAAGATTAAAGAAACACAAGGAGGAAGCTTGTTTCAAAAAGTTCATGGAGGTGCTTAAACAGGTACACATTAGTTTACCTTTGGTTGATGTTTTGCAGGGAGTACCAAAATATGCAAAGTATATCAAGGACATCGTATCTAACAAAAGCAGATTGACAGAGTATGCTACGGTGGCACTTACTGAGGTGTGCACTTCCCGGATACAGAATAGATTGCCAACAAAGCTCAAGGACCCTGGGAGCTTTACAATTCAGATAACAATTGGGCAAAGTATCCGAGCTCGCGGATTATGTGATTTGGGAGCGAGTATTAACTTGATGCCGACATCGGTGTTCAAGAAGTTGGGGCTGGGCAGTCGTAGACCAACTACAGTAATCTTGTAGTTAGTGGATCATTTCTTGGCCAGACTAGATGGCATTGTGGAGGACGTGCTGGTGCAAGTGGGCTCCCTTATCTTCCAAGTAGATTTCATTGTCTTAAATTTTTAGCCAGATGCGGATGTCCCATTTATTTTGGGACGTCCTTTCTTGGCAACCGGGAGAGCTTTGATTGATGTAGCTGCAGGGCAACTAACCATGGGAGCGCATGACAAAGTGGAGGTATTTGATGTATATAAGTCCATGAAGCTTCCGGCCATATATGAGGAGCTTTCAGCAATCAATGTGCTAGAACAAGCAGAAATTCTTCAGATTGTTGATTCTCGAGATCCATTGGAGAGAGCATTGATGAGATTCGATCATTTCGGAGATAGAGATACTTATGAGATGGTGAAAATGTTAAATGAACCAAAATGGTATCTCATGAAGAAAGACTTTCAGCCGTTGATGAGGTCCCTAGAACCATTGCCGAAACCATCTATTGAGGAAGCACCTAAACTGGAGTTGAAAACATTGCCTCCACATTTGAAATATGTCTTTTTGGGGGAAGATGACACGTTGCCAATCATCACCTCCGTAGAATTGACGAAGGAACAAGTAAAGGAAGCATTGGTGGTTCTCAAAAGAAGGAAGAAAGCGATGGGCTGGCAAATGTCAGATATTCAGGGTATCAATCCAGCTTTTTGCACACACAGAATTTTCATGGAGACAGGAGCAAAGCCAACTGCACAGCATCAGCGAAGGTTGAATCCGATGATGAAGGATGTGGTTAGGAAATAAGTAATTAAGTGGCTTGATGCAGGTGTGGTCTATCCTATTTCAGACAACAAATGGGCCAGCCCCGTTCAGTGTGTCCCAAAGAAGGGAGGGATGACTGTGGTCACCAAAAAGCTCAATAAAGCCACAAGGAAAGATCACTATCCTATCCCGTTCATTGATCAGATATTGGACAGATTGGCTGGACAAGAATATTATTGTTTCCTTGATAGGTACTCTAGCTATAACCAAATAGCCATAGCACTGGAGGACTAGGAGAAGACTACTTTCACATGTCCTTATGGGACATATGCTTTTAGGTGGATGCCATTTGGTTTATGCAATGCACCCACCATATTGTAGAGATGCATGATAGCGATCTTTCATGACATGGTGGAAGATTTCGTCGAGGTATTTATGGATGATTTTTCTTTTTTCGGTAATTTGTTTGCTACTTGATTGCAGAATCTTGAAAGGGTGCTAGCTCGCTGTGAAGAATCCAACCTAGTTCTCAACTGGGAGAAATGTCATTTCTTAGTCAAGGAGGGTATCGTCCTTGGCCATAAAGTGTCTTGCAAAGAGTTGGAGGTCGATCGTACTAAGATCAAAGTTATTGAAAAGCTACAACCACCTGTGTCAGTGAAGGGTGTTCGCAGTTTTCTCGGGCATGCAAGGTTCTACAGACGGTTCATTAAGAACTTCTCTCAAATTTCTAGACCAATATGCAGGTTGCTAGAAAAAGTGGTGAAGTTCGAGTTTGATGAAGATTGTGTCAAAGCATTCGAGGAGTTAAAGCAGAAATTGATAGAAGCACCTATCCTTATTTCTCCGGACTGGGAACAACCATTTGAACTGATGTGTGATGCAAGCGATGTGGCTGTGGGAGCTGTATTGGGGCAGTGGAGGAATAGAATTTTTCATTCTATTCCTTATGCAAGCAAAACACTGGACGCTGCCCAAGTTAATTATACAGTCATAGAAAAGGAAATGCTAGCATTGGTGTTCGCATTTGATAAATTCAGGTCCTATTTGGTGGGTTCTAAAGTAGTGGTGTATCACCGATCATGCAGCGATTTGGTATCTGTTTAACAAGAAGGATTCAAAGCCCAGGCTGATCAGATGGATCTTGTTGTTGCAAGAGTTTGACCTAGAGATTAAGGACAAAAAGGGGAGAGAGAATCAAGTGGTAGATCACCTATCGCGATTGGAAAGTCGGTCGCATGTGAAGGAAGGTGACAGCATCAAAGAGGAGTTCCCGGATGAGCAGCTCTTGGCAATAAGGGAAACTGAGATCCCTTGGTATGTAGACATTGTGAATTTGCTAGTGAGTGAAGTCTATCCACCGGAGGCTACGGCTCAGCAGAGAAAAAAGTTGAGGCATGATTGCCGGTATTTTATTTGGGATGAGCCATAGTTGTTTAAGCAGGGACCGGATCAGGTGATGAGGAGATGCATCCCGGAGAGCCAGATTGCAGAAGTTTTGAGGAGTTTTTACTCTTCATTGTATGGAGGGCACCACGGAGGCGAGCGGACAGCGCACAAGGTGCTACAGTCAGGTTTCTTTTGGCCTACACTGTTTAGAGACTCTATGGCATACATCAAAATGTGTGATAGATGTCAAAGGACAAGAACAATTGGTAGGAGGCAAGAGATGCCACTGCAGCATATACTAGAAGTGGAGATCTTTGATGTATGGGGTATAGATTTCATGGGCCCGTTCCAACCGTCATTAGGTAATCGTTACATCTTGGTGGCCGTTGATTATGTATCAAAGTGGGTTGAAGCAACAGCTTGCACCAGGAATGACAACAAGGTGGTAACAAAATTTGTGAAAAAGCACATTTTCACCAGGTTTGGGATACCCCGAGCCATTATCAGTGATGGAGGGGCTCATTTCGTAAATGCAAGTTTCAAGAATTTGCTAGCTAAGTATGGGGTGCGACACAAGGTAGCAACAACATATCATCCCCAAACTAATGGGCAAGTGGAGGTGTCGAACAGAGAAGTAAAGCAGATTCTACAGAAGACAGTGAATTCACAACGTAGTGATTGGTCAAGCAAACTCTACGATGCATTGTGGGCTTATAGAACTGCTTACAAGACATCAATTGGGACTTCTCCGTACAGATTTGTCTATGGAAAGGCCTGTCATCTGCTTGTAGAGCTAGAATACCGAGCTTTCTAGGCTGTGAGGAAATTGAACATGGATTTAGAGCTAGCGGGTAAGAAGAGGCTGATGCAACTCAGCGAACTTGATGAGTTTCATTGGCATGCTTATGAAAGTGTCGAGTGCTACAAAGTCAAAACAAGGAGGTGGCACGATAAGCATATGGTGCATCGGATATTCGAGTCGGGGTAGAAAGTGTTGCTTTTCAATTCAATATTCAAGCTGTTTCCAGGAAAATTGCGGTCCAAATGGTCAGGGTCGTTTTAGGTAGTAAGAATGACCCCGCACGGGGCAGTGGAGTTGTGGCAAGAAGATCGAAGTGCCACGTTCTTAGTTAATGGGCAGCGTTGTATGCATTATTGGGGTGAGGACGTTATTCGAGAGAAGACGTCCATCATTCTAGAGGATGATTTAACGTGAATGACGTCGAGCCGAGACGGTAAACCAAGCGCTGCACGGGAGGCAACCCGTGAAATTGTTGTAATAGATGAGTAGAAATATTTGAAAAAAAAATAATAACAAAAAAAAAGAGAAAAAGAAAAAAAGGAAAAAAAATAATAGAAAAAATATTATTGTTGCATTGAAACCTATGAAGTCTAACCAATTTCTTGTTGTGAAAGAATTTTCAGGTGGAACGAAGGGTAAAAATGCAAAGAAGCGCAAAGGAAAAAAATCGAGGTGAGGAAAATAAAAAGTGGAATTACAGTGAGCCTACGCATTTGTTCCGTGTTACGGAGGAGGTGCTCCGTGTTACCCTCCATGTCACGTTGAAGCCTATTCCGGAATTTTTTAAAATTCCAGAACACTAGCACGATGGCTCCGTGTCATGGAGGGGGTGCTCCGCGTTACCCTCCGTGACATGTTAAGGGTCTTTTCGCGTTGGGTCACACCGGGTCGCAGGGTAACCCGCATGAAAAACACTTTTAAAACCCCGATTTTCCCCCATTTTTTTCCTTATTTTCCATACCCTCTGCGACCAACACCCCAAATTCCCTCCTCCCCCAACGTGACACGGACCTAGTCATAAGTTTTCTTCAATTTCATCGGATTGAAGGTATTTCTTGAACTTTACCTCATTTTGGCTTGAATTTTCGATTCTTGAGCATGGGTAGTGATTGAAACTTGCCTTAAGTGAAAATTAAGCTTGAATTCATTTAAGTTATGATTGATTGATGTTCATAATATCATTTTGAGTATATGAACTCGATGAATACATGTGTTATTGAATTTTCGCGAAATTGTTAGCTAGGGTTGGAATTTGAATATGAAGAAAACTAAAATTGTTTGAAATGTGAAAATAAATTGGGTTGTGCATGTTGGGTGATGTGAATTATATTGTGATTAAAAGTTGAATATGCTAAGTAGACAAGGGAATTTCGAAAAAATGAAATTGGTGAATTGCATAGGTTATTGAGAACAAAAATTTGGCTAGGTGCTATGATGATATAATGGAATTGATGGCGATATTGTTATTCGTTGTACGAAGTCTGAGTAGTATATAGTAATTATTCCATCGAATTATATGAAGGCACTAGGAATGTTGAATGTAAAGATTGTGAAATTATGAATGTCTTGCCAAATTGTTTTAATGGCGGCTAAAGACTAAGTGTGGGGTGATTCAATTAAACCCAACCTTAGTCGTAGCTAGGTATGATTTGAAGAAAATTGGGATTGTATGGTTATATGTGCAGGCACAATGTCGGGCAGACAAGATAATGGAAAGGGTGCATCCACATCGAGTGCTGACAGAAAAAGAATAAGGTTGGGAACAGCAGTTCTAGTAGCACCAGCAGTTCCGCGAGGCCAACGCCGACAATACGGAACCCAATGGGTGACTGATGAAGGGAAGAAATGGTATGCAAAACTCAAAGAAATCAAATACTTTGCGGAAGAGCATATAGCAAGAGAGCCGCTGGCACAGGAATTGCCACGGATCATACACCTGATTGACACTGTCAGGATGAACTTCATCTTCGAAGAGCCAAAGGAGTGTAATATCCATATGATTCGGGAGTTCTATGCCAATTGGAACCCGACTCTCCATAGTCACACTGTCAAGATCAGGGGGCAGGTTGTCACCTTTGAGCCCCATCACCTAAATGCTATATTGGGGGCACAGGACACAGACGCCCATGTCCTTTGGCAGCTAAACATCACTCCACCTTATGTGGACATCAGACGCACTCTATGTGGAGCCCGTTCGACAGCACGGTGGAGCAGGCACAAAGAGAGGGGCTACCATCAGACACTGCCTACTCTCAAATGAACAGGGAAGCCATGATCAGTCTAAAAATTATGTGTTCCTACCTGATCCGAGGGGTGCACATGACATATGTCACCCGGGATCGAGGGTGCTTGGTGTATGCCCTAATGAAAGGGCTTTAGATAAATGTTGGGGCAGTGATCATCTCCACCATGAAGAGAGCCTGCTTGCATCAAGGGCATAGGTACGGGTTCGGTGGTTTTCTTACCACGTTACAGAGGGGCCATGATATCGAGGAGGAGGCCCTGGATTACATCCCAGAAATTGACAGGCGTGCCTTAGATGTAACAAATACCAAGGGACCCGACACAACTCAAGGGCCTGTTCTCACACTAGCCGAGCAACATGCTCGGGATGATCAATATATGGCCTGCATGTACGGGATGCAGATGCAACAGTTGCACATTGGCGGGAGGCCAGCAACAGATGATGAGCTTTGGCATCTTGACTTGGATTACCCCTTCGGCGAAAATGCTCGGGCTCTATGTAGAGTGGGCCAGCATTTGTGGAGCTGGTAGATGATGATGTGCCCACCAATAAGGAGACACGCCGTGAGGACTCAGATGTTGAGTCAGATAAAGATGGCGGGGGCGATTTTGATATGGGAGACGAGGCGACGACACCTGATGAAGAAGTTGAATACTTCGATTGATCAGGGAGTTTCACCACCCACCTATGTGATATGTTGAATTTTGTGAACACTGGGGACAGTGGTCGGTTTAAGTGTGGGGTGGGAGTAGTTAGATGCCAGTTGTTTCATTGTTGTTTTTGTTTATGTGTATTTGTTGTGTTGTTATGCCGGTGAAAAATGTGACCCTGTGACTTTGTGTTATGTGTTCTGTAATAAAGTGGTGTTGTAATGAATGTTAAGTTGTTGTGTGTTGTGTGAGCTTATGTTGAATGGTGGTTGTTGTTCGGTTTGTCTTGTGGGTATATAAAACAACACGCAAGTGCACGTGGTCGAACAAGTAGTAAAGTGGCTTTAGTAAGCCAAGTATCGATCCCACAGGGACTGGGATGAAGTGCAATATGCTCAAGTGTACTATATTTTAATTCTAAAAATGCAGACAACAGTGTAACCAAGAGTTTGATATTTTGTTTTATAATTTTTATGCTAAAGCTAAAACAATTATCTACTTTGAATCTGAACTATGAATGAGAGCATGCTGAGGTTAAACGAACATGTAATGAAATTAATTATCATCATAATTTGGTTAATCTTTTCCTCCAGTTGCTAGCCAAGAACTATTGCCAAGAGATTAAAACTCTCGTATTTAACCTCACTTAAGAATCATGAACCATCCACCTACATTTCTGTGATTAAATGCAATTCATGTTCTAGCCATACAAACCCGGTTCCTAAATTGACTAATACGACTTTCAGGTATATTTCTATCCTGAAAGTAAATCAATTCCCAATTTTCCCAAATCAAGTAAAGATCATATCCTATTAATTCACAACTTTCCAATTTCTTGCTCTCTCGAGTGAAACCGGACTTTTTAGATGTACATTAACGTAGGCCACACATTAATGCAGTAAGAACAAGAATTAATAGAACAATATGGAAGAAAAGATGAAAAACCAAAGAATCAATGATCACATTTCATCACAATTGTTCATAACCTCAGCAAGGAGAGGAATTAGCCACTCATTTGTGGATTAAACATCTTAAAATGAGTGTTAATCATACAAGCAATTGAAGTAAAGAAGAAAGAAAGAGAGAAAAAACCCTGATATTTTCGTCCCTCAACTGCCTGTAACCCAGGTCCTCGCTCCACCAAGTCAGAATAATGAAAAATGAACCTAAGTGTGCTATTTATAGTAGTGGGACTTTTTCCCGGAATAACAAGCAACGTGTCACAGAGTGCATCGCGGAGCACTGCCTCCGTGACACGCCACTGACGCGAAAGCTCTCTGGAAATCACCCAAACTTGGCCTCGGCAGCACCCTGCCGCGTTGGCAGCGCGTTGACACCTCCTTGTCGCGCAGCTAACCTGCCGTGGCACGTTGTCAATGTGCTGGTGGGCTGTTGTGGTCAGCCTGCGTGCCGTGACACGTTGCCGATGCGCAGGTGGGCTGTTTTGTGCCTCCTCTTTACCGACGTTCGCGAGTTAATTCCGTTTCAAAGCCTCTACTTCACCAACTCATGGATTAGTTGCTCAAAAGTCATCAAAACCTACAAAACAAAGGCTAATCATGTTGGTTAGCACTTATTCTCACATTCATATAAAATTACATGAAAATGTATATAATTACTTAGATAAACAAGACTAATTTAAGTCACAAAGCATATCTCGGGCATGCTACTTTTGCCCGTGATCACAACCCCACACTTAAAGCCTTGTTCGTCCTCGAACAACCTTTTACATATCATGCATATGGAGACTCCCACATAACTAATTTAGAAAGATAATTCAAGTTACGGCTATAATGATTACATAAGATACAAGCTAAAAATCGAGCCTGCACAATTTGATCATTGAAATGGAGTACAACTATGTTAAGACTTCTTAACCTCAAGAATCGACTCTCAATCTTAGCAAACTCATGCAAATCAACTTATTAAGAAATCCCACATGAATTATAACCTTCATTCAACATGTGCCCCTCACAGAAAGAGAGTTACCCAGTCACACGCAAAAACAATTTTTTAAATCACAACATGTGTGGGTACATGAATAAAATTACGCTCACTCTCACAAAGAATTCACATGCATCATGTAATGACCCATAAGCTTGCCCTTAGTGTTTTATTCCACTAATTTAAGGATGTATGAGTGTATGATCAAGTAGGACTTTTTAGGTTGTAATGTAACTCAGGTGCGGGTAGGTACTATTATGATCAGTAATGGTGACTATCTTTCCTAAGCGCTTTTAATACATCACGCCTTCATTACAAACTTGCCTTCCCTCACTTCACCTTTTTCTCTTTTCATCTTTCTTTTTCCTCTTTTGCTCCCCCCTTTCTTTAGGCACTTTTAGCTTATTAGTAAGGAATTCTATAAGTAACTTTTCATTTATTTATTTTCTTACTCCCTACTAATACTCACCCATATTCAAACAAGTGCACCCTCGACCTTTCTCAACTCTTACAATTGCTACTTTCCCGTCTTTTTCATTCTTCTCACTCCTTTACTCTTTCGTATTTTTTCTTTAACCGCTTAGGAGTTTTGGTTCAATTTCAAGGCTAATGAAAGAAAAAGGATTAAGCTTATGTTGCAGCTGTCAAAGAATAGGCTCAAGGCTCAATGGGGTTAACTAGGATTAATTTTTCAAGGTAGGTATAATGAGTGATAAAAGTTTGGTTCATTCAAAGAATAGCCTAAATCATCTCCTACAATTCACATCCTTCATTTCATTTTATAAACACACCAGGCAAGTTCTAGACAATCCACAATAGCACAGAATACTCAAAAACCTTACACTCATGGCACATGCTCAAATCAAGACACATTCAGCAGACTCTTAAATCAGCTAATCACAAGAATTCAAAATTAAGCTTCAATCATATTGAGTCAAATTCAAGAGCCTAAGTGTCTCAAACAATGTTATACACTTGTGTGCTTCACACTGAACATACTTGCATCTTACAATCATTTATAGCCTGTAACAAGAACCTCAAGCATCGATTAGCTACGGGTTCACAAACCCACAACCTATCGACTAATTTATCCTCAAGACGGTCGTCATCAATCCATAGTCGGAAACAGTCCCTAGCTATGACTAAAAACCTTATATACAGACAAAGAAAAGAAAAATAAAATTTTTATCTTTCGGTTCAAAGACCCCCCGTTGAAAAAGAACCGAAAAGAAAAACCAACGGGTGATGAAGTCAAGCTTAATTCACAAAAATTTTTCAAATGTTTCAAATTTCTCACAAGCATTACATTCACCAAAAATCGTTAAGCACAACAAAAATTTTTGAAATTTCCCTTGAAATTTCCCTCACCCCACACTTGAATCCTGCTATGTCCTCATAGAATCAAATTAAAATTTAAAAAGGGTGAGAAATACACCCTGAGGCCTTTAGGCCTAGCTAATAGCATGCCTTCCTTCAACTTTGCACAGGTGGGTGTTCGACCTCACACTTTTTCTCTTCCATGCTTGTTAGCTTCCTCCTCCATGGGTACTCAGCCTTCCCCTCCATATATGCTTAACTTTCCACCAAAACAACACAAGATGAAAAATAAATAAAACCAACTTAAATGCAAGAAATTAAAATGGTACCCATGGTACCCTTGGGTTGCCTCCCAAGCAGCGCCTAATTTTAAGTCGCGGCACGACGTACCAAGTTTCACCACTTTTTTCTCCACCTTGAGGATATGAATCTCACCCCTAAGTTCTTCTCTAATTTCCTCTTATGCTCCAGGGGTGGTGGTGAAAAATTGTAAGGACCAAGCAGTAGATGTTGCCTTTTGCATTTATTGGCCCTTAAGTAAGCGAAGTCATTTTATCTCTCCGAGTTAGCAAATTTCAAAATATACGGGGCTTGGTCCTCCTCTAGACATTTCTCTATAAGCTTGGAAGACTCTATTTCTCGGTTGTCAACCAAACTTAATGTCGAAAAATGCTTCGAGTGTGGTCCAATAAACCTCAACGCTGAAACTGCATTGTGCTTGACCTCCTTGTATACACCTTCTCAGCATCGACATCTATCTGTCCATTAATGTTAACTGGGGGATACTCTATCTCTTCTTCCACGAATAGATTTTCCATAAGTGTGAGCCCATCACGGGGACACTCAAGAGATTCTAATTGTTAGGCTTCATCCAAAAATTCACCCTTGTCTTCCTTTTGTAGTTCCTCTTGAATATCGGCTAATACTGTTACCTGCAATGTATCACAAGCTTCAGCCTCAGCAATCATCTCTGTGAATTTAACGCTCATCCTTTCTAGAGCCTCTGCATTCTCTTCTTGCTGAATTCTCAATACTTCCATCGCCTCCATCATTGCTTCTGATTGCTCCAGCAGTTGTTTCAGCATGTCTTCTATTTGAGCTTGGCGTCCCAAGTCCTCATTTTCAGCATGCCTATATTCAGCAAAAACAACAGAAGGATCATAGTAGGGGCTTGGGGGAGGGTAATATACATTCGGACAGCCATCCCAATGGCCATCTTGACCACCACATATACTACACGTGTTACAGTGTTACCAAGAGTGGTGTCCTCCGCAATTCAGACAAGATTCGTCAAAATATGAGTATCCACCATTTAAACCATTTGTATTCCACGATGTCATGTCAATAAGGGTATCCGAAAAAGAAGAAAAATAAAATAAAATAAAAAAGAATTAAAACAAACACTAAGACCAAGTTGTCAGCATTTCAAAAAAATTTAGTAAATTTACACTTAAGAAAATTTCACCAATTGCCAGTCCCCGGCAACGGCGCCAAAAACTTGTTCGGTTTGTCTTGTGGGTATATAAAACGACACGCAAGTGCACGTGGTCAAACAAGTAGTAAAGTGGCTTTAGTAAGCCAAGTATCGATCCACAGGGACTGGGATGAAGTGCAATCTGCTCAAGTGTACTATATTTTAATTCTAAAAATGCAGACAACAGTGTAACCAAGAGTTTGAAATTTTGTTTTATAATTTTTATGCTAAAGCTAAAAAAAATTATCTACTTTGAATCTGAACTATGAATGAGAGCATGCTGAGGTTAAACAAACATGTAATGAAATTAATTATCATCATAATTTGGTTAATCTTTTCCTCCAGTTGCTAGCCAAGGACTATTGCCAAGAGATTAAAACTCTCGTATTTAACCTCACTTAAGAATCATGAACCATCCACCTACATTTCTGTGATTAAATGCAATTCATGTTCTAGCCGTACAAACCCGGTTCCTAAATTGACTAATACGACTTTCAGGTATATTTCTATCCTGAAAGTAAATCAATTCCCAATTTTCCCAAATCAAGTAAAGATCATATCCTATTAATTCACAATTTTCCAATTTCTTGCTCTCTCGAGTGAAACCGGACTTTTTAGATGTACATTAACGTAGGCCACACATTAATGCAGTAAGAACAAGAATTAATAGAACAACATGGAAGAAAAGATGAACAACCAAAGAATCAATGATCACATTTCATCACAATTGTTCATAACCTCAGCAAGGAGAGGAATTAGCCACTCATTTGTGAATTAAACATCTTAAAATGAGTGTTAATCATACAAGCAATTGAAGTAAAGAAGAAAGAAAGAGAGAAAAAACCTGATATTTTCGTCCCTCAACTGCCTGTAACCCACGTCCTTGCTCCACCAAGTCAGAATAATGAAAAATGAACCTAAGTGTGCTATTTATAGTAGTGGGACTTTTTCCCGAAATAACATGCAACGTGTCACGGAGTGCATCGCGGAGCACTGCCTCCGTGACACGCCACTGATGCGAAAGCTCTCTGGAAATCACACGAACTTGGCCTCGGCAGCACCCTGTCGCGTTGGCAGCGTGTCACGCTGCATGGGCAGCGCGTTGACACCTCTTTGTCGCGCAGCAAACCTGCCGTGGCACATTGCCAACGTGCAGGTGGGTTGTTATGTTCAGCCTGCCTGCCGTGGCACGTTGCCGACGCGCAGGTGGGCTGTTTTGTGCCTCCTCTTTGCCGACGTTCGCGAGTTAATTCCGTTTCCCAGTCTCTACTTCACCAACTCATGGATTAGTTGCTCAAAAGTCATCAAAACCTACAAAACAAAGGCTATTCATGTTGGTTAGCACTTATTCTCACATTCATATAAAATTACATGAAAATGTATACAATTACTTAGATAAACAAGACTAATTTAAGTCACAAAGCGTATCTCGGGCATGCTACTTTTGCCCGTGATCAGTTGTGTAAATATTTTTGAAATTATCGAAATTTTAAAATGTTTTTGTTAAATTTCTTTTATTTTGGGTTTCTCGGCCTTTGTTTTCAGTGCTTTTACCGAGAATAGTCCCATTGTACCGAAGTCATAATTAGTGACCGTTCCCTATGATGGATGGATGACGACCGTCTTAAGGGAAATGTAGTCGATAGGAGTAGTTTTTCTTTATTTTCTTTCTTTTGTTTGTTTTCCAAACGTGTCGCTACTTCATGGTTCGGAATTCTCGTTATGTGTTGTACATGATATTAAGTTGCAAAGGTGATTTGTATGAAAGCATGCAAATGCATAAACACATTGAGATACCTGGGCCATAAAGTTCAATTCGGTGTGATCGAGGCTTAATATTGAATTCTTGTAATTAGCTGATTGAAGAGTCTGTGAATATGTCTTAAGTTGAGCATGAGCAATGAGTGTGAGGTGAGGTTCCGATTATTCCATGCTATTGTGAAGTGTCTAGAACTTGCCTGGTGTGTGTATGAAACGAAATGAAGGATGTGTATTGTAGGAAAGGATGTAGGCATTTCTTTGATTAAACCAAAAGTTTTTCCATTATCATACCTACCTTGAATGTACATCCTAGTTAGCCCCATTGAGCCTTTAGCCTATTTTTTTCTTTCTTTGAAGAGGTACAAACCGAGCTTAATCCCTTCTTTTCATTAGCCTTGAATTTGATCCAAAACTCTTAAGCTCTCAAGAAAAACAATTTTCCCACGGTGTAAAGGAGTAAGAATTGTGAAAAGGAAGGAAAAGCGAAGTGGTGAAAGATAAAGAAAAGGTCAAAGGTGCACTTCCTGAAATTAAATAAAATAAAGATGTATAACTAATCTTGGTTATTAAGTCGAGTGTGCTTAAAGAAATGGGAACAAAAACAAAGAAAAATTTCAAGAACGAGAGGATGAAGGAAGAAACTATGCCCATAATGATGGTCGGATGTATTGAAAATCGCTTAAGAAAGCTAGTTGCTATTATTGGTTAACCCAGTATTTACTACTTCCTTAGCTTACATTACAACCCGTTAAGTCGTACGTGATCTTACATCACGCGTCCTTATAATAGTGGAGTAGTACACTAGAGGCAAGCCTATGGTTCATGACATGATGCATGTGAATTATTTGGGAGAGAGAGAGAAATAGTGTTCATATACCCCTACACGTAATGCTTTGGAAATCGTCTGATTGCAAATGGGGAGATTCTCTTGTGTTGTGAGGGCACATGTTTTACGAGAGATTAAATTTCGGGTCGGATGTCTTGATCAGTTGATTTGCACGAGTTTGCCGAGATCAAGAGTCGATTCTTGAGTCTAGGAGGTCTTAATGTGGGGTATGTCATTGTATTGATGAGACCATGCATGTTTTCTCGATGATTTGCTAGATTAAATAATCGGTATAGCCGTAGCTTGAATTGTCGAGCCAAAGTAGCTATGTGTGGGTGTCAATTGCATGAGATGTGAGAGTATTTTTCGAGGACGAACAAGGTTTTAAGTGTGGGGTAAGTGATCTTGGGCAGAATTATATGCCCAAGTGATACTCAAATGCTTCATTTCGTCTTTGTTATCTATCGTTATTTGTGCATTTTTATGTGATTTGTAGTTAACATGTGAATTTATACTAACCAACATGATTAGTGTTGTTTTGTAGGTAAAATGGAATTTTGGGAAGCTAAGATACATGTTGGTAAAAATCGGGAATGGACTTGGAAGCAAGGAGTGGGAAAGGTCAAGGAAGAGCAGCAAAAATAAGGGCTCCGCGATGGAGCCATGTCACGCTGACATCGCGGAGGCATTCTGCCTCGGGTGATTTAATTTTCGCCATTTCCAGTGAAGCCTCGCGTTACCTCCATGACACGGAGGCAATGCCACGCGATGCAAACCGTGGCACGTTGAGTACAATGACCTGGGACATAAATTTCTAGTGTAGGTGCAAGATAGCACCGTGGCACGTTTGCAAGGCTCCACGATGCAGGCTGTAGGACGCCAAGGTGAAAATTCTAAGGAGCCTAATTCCAGAGAGGGTCCGCGATACCCCCATGGAACGGAGGGAGTGCTCCACGATACACTCCGTGCCAAATTTATTGTTATTCCGGGAAAAATTCTCAATAGTATAAATAGCACACTTAGATTTATTTTTAAACATTCTGACTTGGTTGAGCAAGAACATGGGTTACAGGCAGTTGAGGGGATGAAAATTTTTGGGTTCTTCTCTATCTCTGTCTCTATTATCTCAATTTTTTGTATGATTTATACTCATTTGATGATGTTTAATCCACAAATGAGTGGCTAAATTTACTTCTTGCTGAGGTTAAGAGCAATTGTAGTGGAATGTAATTGTTGATCATTTAGTTTTCATCTTTTCTTCAATTGTTGTTCTATCAATTCTTGTTCTTACTGCATTAGTGTTTGGCCAATGTTAATGTATATCTAAAAACTCCAATTTTGATTTTGAGAAGGAACGATATTGGAAAGTTGTGAATTGGTAGGATATGATCTCTTCTTAGATTGGGAAAATTGAGAATTGATTTACGTTCAGAATAGAAATATATCTGAAAGTCTTACTAGTCAATTAAGGAATCAGTTTTGTATGGCTAGAACATGAAATTCTTTTATCACAGAAATGTAGATTGAAGGTTTATGATTCCTATGTTGGATAGGAGACGAAAGTTCCAATCCATTGGCAATAATTCTTGACTAGAAACCGAAGGAAAGATTAACTAATTGTATCGATAAATTAATTCCCTGCATGTTTGTTTTAACCTCAGCATGCTCATTACTATAGTTCAGACTCACTTTATAATTTTGCCTTAGATTCTTATTAATTAATAACTCAAACTCTCAAAATATTATTTATTTTGTTGTCTGCATTCTTAAAGATATAGTTCATTAACACTTAAGTTAATTAGTACCGTAGTTCAGTCCATGTGGGATCGATACTTGGCTTTACTTAAGCCACTTTACTACTTGTTCGACCACGTGCACTTGCGTGTAGTCACCACAGAAGCCGAACACTTCCTCATAGCTAAGGATATCCTTTACTCCAATGTTTTCCGCCGAGATTACCAAGTCTGGGTCTCCCATACACTTCTTCAAAAGCGACACATGAAACACGGAATGCACGGAAGATAACTCTGAGGGTAAGTCTAACTCATACGCTACCTTACCAACTTTTCTCATAACCCTGTAGGGACCAACATAGCGGGGACTGAGTTTCCCTTCCTTCCCAAACTGCATGACTCCCTTCATGGGAGATACCCTACAAAATACCCAATCGTTCACCTCAAACTCCAACTCTCTCCTCCTCACTTCAGCATATTACTTTTGATGACTCTGAGTGGTTTTCAGCCTATCCCTTATCAACTGAACCTTCACTATAGCCTCATGAACCAAATTTGGCCCTATCATTCTGCCTCACCAACCTCAAACCAACCAATGGGCGATCTACACCTCCACCCACAAAAGAGCCTCGAACGGTGCCATTTGTGTACTGGAGTGATAGCTGTTATTATAAGCGAACTCGATCAGGCGCAAGTGATCATCCCAACTACCTTTGAATTCCATCACACATGCTCTAAACATTTCCTCGAGAATCTAGATTATTCATTTTTCTTGGCCATCCATCTGCGGATGGAAGGCTGTACTGAGCTTAACCTGAGTCCCAAGCCCCTTCTGAAAGGACCGCCAAAACTGGGAGGTAAGTTAAGTACCTCAGTCCGAAATAATGGACATGGGAACTAAATGTAGTCGAACCAACTCTCGGATATACAACTTGGCATAATCATCCGCTTAGTCTGTAGTTTTCACCGGCAGGAAATGTGTAGCTTTGGTCAACCTGTCTACCATCACCCAAATAGAATCATAGTGTCGGCGAGTACGAGGTAGGCCTATAATGAAATGAATGTTAATATCTTCCCACTTCAAAGTAGGAATGCTGATATCCTGAAGTACGCCTCCCGACCTTTGATGCTCAAACTTTACTAGTTGACAGTTCGGGCACTTGGCTATGAATTCTGCAATATCCCTCTTCATGCCATTCAACCAATATATTTCTCGCAAGTCATGATACATCTTGGTTGCTCCTAGATGAATAGAATACCTGGTTCCATGTGCCTCATGTAGTATCCGGCTCTTTAAATCATCCACATCTAGAACACAAAAATGATCCTGGTACCGCAGCACACCATCTTCCCCTTGGGAGAAGACTTCCACCTTCTGACTTCGAACGACTTCCTTTAACTTTACCAAAATTGGATCCTCCTCTTGTCTAGCTTTCTTTTAAGTCACCAACGACGATTTTGATCCATTTTTGACAACAACACCTCCATCGGTCGAGTCGACCAACCTATCTCCCAAACTTGTGATTCGATATACATCATTCACCAACTCCTTCTTTCCTTCATCCACATGGGACACACTCTCCATAGAGAGCCTACTAAGTGCGTCTGCTACCACATTAGCCTTACCCGAATGGTAAAGAACACTAATATCGTAGTCCTTGAGCAACTCTAACCACCTCCTTTGCCGTAGATTGAGGTCTTTCTACGTGAACACATATTGTAAGCTCTTGTGGTCCGTAAAGACATCCACATGGACCCCATATAAATAATGTCGCCATATCTTCAAGGTGAATACCACCTCAGCCAATTCAATGTCATAAGTCAGATAATTCTTCTCATGGACTTTCAACTGTCATGAGGCATATGCTATTACTTTCCCATGCTGCATCAACACACACCCAAGTTTGATCCAAGAAGCATTATAGTACACCACAAATCCATCGGTACCCTTGGGTAGTGTCAACACCGGTGCTAAACTGAGTCTATTCTTCAACTTTTGGAAGCTCTTCTCGCAAGCCTCCAGCCATTGAAATTTCATCTTCTTCTAAGTCAACTTGGTCAATGGTGCTGCAATATATGAGAAACCCTCAATGAATATCTGATAGTAACTAGGTCTACATACGGCTTGAACACCCTATCCATCAGGTCCATAAAAGCTGCATGAGAATTTGTTAGTCCAAAAGACATAACTACAAACTAATAATGACCATACCGCATCCTGAAGGCTATCTTCGGGATAACACTCTCCCAAACTCTAAGATGATGATATCTGGACCTGAGGTCTATCTTTGAGAAACACTTGGCACCCTGAAGTTGATCAAACAGATCATTGATCCTAGGTAAAGGATACCTCTTCTTAACAGTGACCTAGTTCAATTGTCGATAGTCAATGCACATCCGAAGCTAACCATCCTTCTTCCGTGCAAATAAAATTGGAGTACCCTATGGAGACTTGCTCGGTCTAATGAAGCCCTTATCTAATAGGTCCTTCAACTATTCTTTCAACTCTTTTAGCTCGGCTGGATCCATTCTATAGGGAGGAATATATATTGGATGCGTGTCAGGAAGAAGGTCAATACCGAAATCAATCTCCCGCTTAGGAGGAACACCTGGAAAATCATTGGGAAAGTCCTCAAGGTACTCACATACTACTGGAACTAACTGGATAGTCGGGATCTCGGACTCAACATCCTTAACCCTAACTAGATGGTACATGTAACCCTTAGAAATCATCATTCTGGCCTTAACGTACGAAATGAATCCACCTACAGGCACAACTAAACTACCTTTCCACTCTAAGATTGGCTCACCCAGAAATTTTAACTCTACTACCCTAGTTCTACAATTAACTGAAGCATAGCATGCAAATAGCCAATCTGTGCCGAGAATAATATCGAAAACATTCATGGCTAACTTTACCAAATCTGCTGAGGTGACCTTTTGAAGCACTGAGACTGGGAAACCCCTATATACCTATCTAGATATAACTAAGCCACCTACTAGAGTAGAAACTGAGAAGGGTTCTGACAAAACTTTGGGACTGACTTCGAAGCTCTGGCCACATAAGGTACCACAAAAGATAAGGTAGCCCCTGGATCTAGAAAAGCATATACATCAATATGGAAAACTCATAAAATACCAGTGACCACATCCGGTAAAACCTCCTGCTCCTGACGGAATGCTACAGCATAGAATTTGTTCTGGCGCTGACCGCCAGCTGTGCTAGTAGATGCCCCCTGATATGCTGAGTGTGTCGGAGGGGCTGCTGAGCTAGAAGCTGGGCCTCGACCCCTAACCACAGCTGGACAATATCTAAGCATGTGTCCAGGCTTCCCACACCCAAAATAAGCACCTAAACCTGCCAAACACTAGCCTGTGTTCCCCCGACCACACTTGTGACAAGCTGAAATGTTGGAATCTGCGGGTCTACTGTTATGACCCCTTGAGCCTGAAGCCCACCCTCTTTGATCATGTCTGGGCCTAGATGGCACACTCAACGCTGAAGATGTTGGGCCTGATGATCTCTGGTGGGTCTACTATCGGTGCCCACCATTGGACCTCTGTTGAGAGAATCTGTGGTCCTCGGTCCTGACCCTCTTGGCCTCCCTCTCCCTCGAGTGTGCTGCCTCCATCTCCTGGGAGTACAACACTATCCGAGGAAAGTCCATATCCTGGTGAAGCATTGTAGTCCTCCAATCCTTGTCCAAATAACCTGCTACCCCATGGACGAACCTACTCATCCGCATCCTCTGATCGGCTACCAACTCTAGGCATATTTCGATAATCGACTGAACTAAAGGGCATACTTTTCTATAGTCATTCTCCCTTGCTTCAAATTCATGAACTTAGCTGCCTTCAGCTCCCTCATATCCCGAGGGAAGAACAGGTCTAGAAATGCAACATGGAACTTTTCCCAAGTGATCGGACCTGCTCCTGCGACCCTTCTATCTTTCTATTGGCGAAACTAGATGTGTGCGACCCCTTTTAACTGATAAGAGTCAACTTGGTGCATGCAACCCCATTCACCCCCATGACATGGGTGATCTTGACAATCTCATCCACGAACTCATGTAGGTCCTCATCCATCTTGGACCTAGGAACTTCGGCGGGTTCATCCGTAAGAAGTCTTTGACTTGAGCCACTGTTGTGTTGACATTTTGCGGAACATGCGCAACGGCTTGCTGATTGACCCGAGTAGTCAAATCCTGCACAAGCATCTGAATAGTGGCCCGAAACTCAACATGGGAAGCTAGCTCCGGGACCTGAGGCTCCTAAACTGGCGAGGCTTGTGGATGCCCATGACCATTGCCATTCTCGTGGCTTTACCTCCTCCATTCCTCCTTCCATTCATTCTTTGAGGATCAATGATTCTGCAGTCGCGAATAGCACGAATTAGGAGGATAAAAAGACTTTTCATCGCACAACATAGATCATGAAAGAAGGGAACATTTCCTAAATGTCTAGTATCCTATTCGTCATAAGTGTGGCTCTCTTCACACCCATGAAAAAGACTCTATTTTACGCTACTTTCAGACACTCTAGGACACTTCAAACCTATGGCTATGATACAAAGTTTGTCATGACCCGAACGGAGGCCGGAATTGCCATATCGGATAAGGAGCCTCGAGGTACCCCAAGTCAACCCATGGCATAAGCATACATCTAACTCAATCAAGAACTGAATAACTATTAATACATTCATAGTAGAAGTCTAACTTGAATGTAACATTAGCATATAAATCCGAAGCTGAATACATACATATGCCTGAATAGCCTCTAAACATGACGAGTTGATGGGACAAGACCCCAACTAACTAAACAAGCCGAAAACTGAAATACATAAAGAAAAGATAGACAGTTTGGTCCTCGAAAGATGAGGACTCACCAATAAGCAGATGCTAACTTTGATAAGCTGTCTAAGAGCAGGGATTGCATAATTAAACATAAACATCAGTAAACTGAGAGTAGGGATTGCATCCATTCTTTCTAAATTCATGATCTTTTCATAACATGAAAATAGATAGCTTTATATCATCAAACTAACTCGAATGACTCAAAGCTGAGATATGACATTTATAGAAAAGCTGAACATTGAGTCAAACCTTACTTTTAGAACCTGCATGAGTATATGATAACCATGAGTAATGAATACGCATAACTGAATCATATAGAATAATAGGAGACTCGTCACTTAACTGACATACCACGATAGAGCTTACGTGGTTCCGACTATTGATCTTGGGCAAATTTATATGCCCAAGTATTACTCAAAGGTGTCATTTTAGCCTTGTTTATCTATCAATGTTTATACATTCTCATGTGATTGATAATAAAATGTGAATTTATACTAACCAACATGATTAGCGTTGTTTTGCAGGTGAAATATAATTTTGGGAAGCTAAAATGCGTGTTGGGAGAGATTGGGGTTGGACTCGGATGTCAACAAGGAAAAAATGCAAAATTTGGCCTGTGGTGGAATAGCAAAGTGTCACGGAGGCAGTGCTCCGCGATACACAACGTGTCACGGAGGCAGTGCTCCGCGATACACAACGTGTCACAGAGGTAGTGCTCCGCGATACACTCTGTGACACGTTGCTTGTTATTCCGGAAAAAATTCCCACCAGTATAAATAGAACACTTAGGTTCATTTTTAATATTCTGACTTGGTGGAGCAAGAACGTGGGTTACAGGCAGTTGAGGGGACGAAATTATCAGGGTTTTTCTCTCTTTCCTTCTCCTTGTATTCAATTGCTTGTATGTTTAACACTCATTTAACGATGTTTAATCCACAAATGAGTGGCTAATTCATCTTCTTGCTGAGGTTATGAACACTTGTAATGAAATGTGATCATTGATTCTTTAGTTTTTCATCTTTTCTTCCAAGGTTGTTCTATTAATTCTTGTTCTTATTACATTAATGTGTGGCCTATGTTAATGTACATCTAAAAAGTCCAGTTTCACTCGAGAGAGCAAGAAATTGGAAAGTTGTGAATTAATAGGATATAATCTTTTCTTAGTTTGGGAAAATTGAGAATTGATTTACTTTCAGAATAGAAATATACCTGAAAGTCGTATTAGTCAATTTTGGAACCGGGTTTGTATGGCTAGAACATGAATTGCATTTAATCACAGAAATGTAGGTGGATGGTTCATGATTCTTAAGTGGGGTTAAATACGAGAGTTTTAATCTCTTGGCAATAGTTCTTGGCTAGCAACCGGAGGAAAAGACTAACCAAATTATGTCGATAATTAATTTCATTACATGTTCGTTTAACCTCAGCATGCTCTCATTCATAGTTCAGACTCACATTAGATAGTTGTTTTAGATTTAGTATAAAAATTGTAAATCAAAATATCAGACTTTTGGTTACGCTGTTGTCTGTATTTTTAGAATTAAAATATAGTACACTTGACCAGATTGCACTTCATCCCAGTCCCTGTGGGATCGATACTTTGCTTACTTAAGCCACTTTACTACTTGTTCGACCACGTGCAATTGCATGTAGCTTTATACCCAAAGCACAACCAACCGAACATGTTTTTGGCGCCATTGCCGGGGACTGGCAATTGGTGAATTTTTCTTAAGTGTAAATTTACTATATTGTTTTTTCTTAGTGCTGACAACTTGGTCTTAGTGTTTGTTTTAATTCTTTTTCATTTTATTTTTTTTCTTTTTCGGATACCCTTATTGACATGACATCGTGAAATACAAATGGTATAATTGGTGGATACTCATATTTTAGCGAATCTTGTCTGAATTGCGGAGGACACCACTCGTGGCAACACTATAACACATGGAATATATGTGGTGGTCAAGATGGCCATTGGGATGGTTGTCCGAATGCATATTCCCCTCCCCCAAGCCCCTACTATGATCCTTCTGTTGTTTTTTCTGAATATAGGCATGCTGAAAATGAGGACTTGGGACGCCAAGCTCAAATAGAAGACATGTTGAAACAACTCCTGGAGCAATCAGAAGCAATGAAGGAGGCGATGGCAGTATTGAGAATTCAGCAAGAAGAGAATGCAGAGGCTCTAGAAAGGATAAGCGTCAAACTCACGGAGATAATTGTTGAGGCTGAAGGTTGTGATAAATTGCAGGTAACAGTTTTAGCCGATATTCAAGAGGATCTACAAGAGGAAGACAAGGGTGAATTTTTGGATGAAGCCGAACAATTAGAATCTCTTGAGTGTCCCTGTGATGGGCTCACACTTATGGAAAATCCATTCATGGAAGAAGAGATAGAGTATCCCCCAGTTGATATTAATGGAGAGATAGATGTCGATGCTGAGAAGGTGTATACAAGTAAGGAGGTCAAGCACAATGCATTTTCAGAGTTGAGATTTATTGGACCACACTCGAAGCATTTTTCGACATTAAGTTTGGTCGAAAACATAGAAATAGAGTCTTCCAAGCTTATAGAGAAATGTCTAGAGGAGGACCAAGCCCCGTATATTTTGAAATTTGCTAACTCAGAGAGACAAAATGACTTCGCTTACTTAAGGGCCAATAAGTTCAAAAGGCAACATCTACTGCTTGGTCCTTACAATTTTTCACCACCACCCCTGGAGCATAAGAGGAAATTAGAGAAGAAATTAGGGGTGATATTCATATCCTCAAGGTGGAGGAAAAAGCGGTGAAACTTGATACGTCGTGCCGTGACGAAAAATTAGGCGCTGCTTGGGAGGCAACCCAAGGGTACCATTTTAATTTCTTGCATTTAAGTTTATTTTATTTATTTTTCATCTTGTGTTGTTTTGGTGGAAAGTTAAGCACAGATGGAGGGGAAGTCTGAGTACCCGTGGAGGAGGAAGCTAACAAGCATGGAAGAGAAAAAGTGTGGGGTCGAACACCCACTTGGGCAAAGTTGAAGAAAGGCATGCTGTTAGCTAGGCCTAAAGGCCTCAGGGAGTATTGCTCACCCTCTTTAAATGTTAAGTTGATGCTATGGGGACATAACATGATTGAAGTGTGGGGTGAGGAAAATTTTAAAATTTTTGTGCTTAATGATTTTTGGTGAATGTAATGCTTGTGAGAAATATTTGAAAAAAAAAGAATTTTTTTTTTGTGAGTCAAGCATGACTTCATCACCCGTTGGTTTTTCTTTTCGGTTCTTTTCCGACAGGGGGTCTTTGAACCGAAGAATAAAAATTTTTCTTCGTCTATATGTAATGTTTTTAGTCATAGTTAGAGACTGTTCCCAACGATGGATGGATGACGACCGTCTTGAGGAAAATTAGTCAGTAGGTTGGTTTTTGAACCCGTAGCGAATTGATGGCTTGATATTCTTGTTATGTGCTATAAATGATTGTAAGATGCAAGTATGTTTACTGTTGAAGCATGCAAGTGGTATACCTATGTTTGAGACACCTAGGCTCTTGAATTTGACTGATATGATTGAAGCTTAATTTTGAATTCTTGTGATTAGCTGAGTTAAGAGTCTGCGGAATGTGTCTTGAATTGAGCATGTGCTGTGAGTGTAAGTTTTTCGAATATTCCGTGCTATTGTGGAATGTCTAGAACTTGTCTGGTGTGTATATAAAACGAAATGAAGGATGTGAATTGTAGGAGATGATTTAGGCATTTCTTTGAATGAACATAAATGTTATCCCTCACTTTACCTACCTTGAATATTTAATCCTAGTTAGCCCCATTGAGCCTTGAGCCTATTCTTTGATAGCTACAACATAAGCTTAATCCTCTTTCTTTCATTAGCCTTGAATTTGATCCAAAACTCCTAAGCGCTTAAGTGAAAAAAATTCCAAAGAATGAGGGAGTGAGAAGAGTGAAAAAGAAGGAAAAGTAGAAGTTGTGAAAGTTAAGAAAAGGAAAAAGGTGCA
Source organism: Datura wrightii (assembly GCA_035772735.1). Classification (NCBI taxonomy): domain Eukaryota; kingdom Viridiplantae; phylum Streptophyta; class Magnoliopsida; order Solanales; family Solanaceae; genus Datura; species Datura wrightii. Next base: position 2,955,251 of record JASDFA010000010.1, on the reverse strand, counting down.
CTTGTGTAAAAATGGTTGATTATTAGTAGGGAGTAAGAAAATAAATGAATGAAAAAAAAATTTGCTTAAGTACTCCTTACTACTAAGATGAGTGTGCTTAAAGAAATGGGAACAAGAAGAGAAAATTCAGGATTGAAAAGAATGAGGGTGATGTAAGGGAAGAGATATCCTTAATGAAGGTTGAAGTTATTAAAAGCGCTTGGGGGAAGATAGTCACTATTACTGGCCAGAATAGTACCTACCCGTCCCTTAGCTTACATTACAACCCATTAAGTCCTACTTGATCTTACGTTCAAACATCCTTAAATTAGTGGAGTAAAACACTAAGGACAAGCTTATGGGTCATTACATGATGCATGTGAATTCTTTGTGAGAGTGAGCATAATTCTATTCATTTACCCATACATGTGATTTAAAAATTTGCGTGTGAAAATGGGTAACTCTCTTGTTGTGAGGGCACATGTTTAATGAAGGATATAATTCATGCTGGATTTGTTGATCAGTTGAGTTGCATGAGTTTGCTAAGATAGAGAGTCAATTCTTGAGGTTAGGAAGTCTTAACATAATTGTATTCCATTTCAATGATTAAATCGTGCATGCTCTATTTTTAGCTTGCTATCTTAAACAGACATTGTAGCTGTAGCTTGAATTGTCTTGCTAAAATTAGCTATGTGTAAGTCTTCATGTGCATGAGATGTAAAAGGTTTGTTCGAGGACGAACAAGACTTTAAGTGTGGGGTAAGTGATCTTGGGCAAATTTATATGCCCACGTGATACTCAAAGGTGTCATTTTAGCCTTGTTTATCTATCAATGTTTATATATTCTCATGTGATTGATAATAAAATGTAAATTTATACTAACCAACATGATTAGCGTTGTTTTGCAAGTGAAATATAATTTTGGGAAGCTAAAATGCGTGTTGGGAGAGATTGGGGTTGGACTCGGATGTCAACAAGGAAAAAATGCAAAATTTGGCCTGTGGTGGAACATCAAAGTGTCACGGAGGCAGTGCTCCGCGATACACACCGTGTCACGGAGGCAGTGCTTCGCGATACACAACGTGTCACAGAGGCAGTGCTCCGCGATACACTCCATGACACGTTGCTTGTTATTCCGGGAAAAATTCCCACCAGTATAAATAGAACACTTAGGTTCATTTTTAATATTCTGACTTGGTGGAGCAAGAACATGGGTTACAGGCAGTTGAGGGGACGAAATTATCAGGGTTTTTCTCTCTTTCCTTCTCCTTGTATTCAATTGCTTGTATGTTTAACACTCATTTAACGATGTTTAATCCACAAATGAGTGGCTAATTCATCTTCTTGCTGAGGTTATGAACACTTGTAATGAAATGTGATCATTGATTCTTTAGTTTTTCATCTTTTCTTCCAAGGTTGTTCTATTAATTCTTGTTCTTATTACATTAATGTGTGGCCTATGTTAATGTACATCTAAAAAGTCCAGTTTCACTCGAGAGAGCAAGAAATTGGAAAGTTGTGAATTAATAGGATATAATCTTTTCTTAGTTTGGGAAAATTGAGAATTGATTTACTTTCAGAATAGAAATATACCTGAAAGTCGTATTAGTCAATTTTGGAACCGGGTTTGTATGGCTAGAACATGAACTGTATTTAATCACAGAAATGTAGGTGGATGGTTCATGATTCTTAAGTGGGGTTAAATACGAGAGTTTTAATCTCTTGGCAATAGTTCTTGGCTAGCAACCGGAGGAAAAGACTAACCAAATTATGTCGATAATTAATTTCATTACATGTTCATTTAACCTCACCATGCTCTCATTCATAGTTCAGACTCACATTAGATAGTTGTTTTAGATTTAGTATAAAAATTATAAATCAAAATATTAGACTTTTGGTTACGTTGTTGTCTGCATTTTTAGAATTAAAATATAGTACACTTGAGCAGATTGCACTTCATTCCAATCCCTGTGGGATCGATACTTGGCTTACTTAAGCCACTTTACTACTTGTTCGACCACGTGCACTTGCGTGTAGCTTTATACCCAAAGCAAAACGAATCGAACAACTATCACACTCAAGTGGCCAGAGTCGTTCAAGCTTTGCTAGGGCTAAGGACGCAATGATAATATTGGTATCAAGCTGAAGACCCATTCGGGCAAGGGAAAACTAACAAGGGAGGTCCCAAGTAATATAACAATATGACCCTACGTTGGCGCGTAGTTCTGGGGCATAGGGTGATCGACCCTTAGCCCGCTCAGTGCTAGACTCTTCTCCCAAAAGCATGTAATGCTTTACATTGTATATAACGAAGCTCAACATCATCTATGGACGAAGCTCAATAATCAAATACATCTCAAATACGAAATCATGCATTTGAGAAGCTTTAGTTAAAAACATACCACAAACTGAAAACATACTTGGGAGCCTTTGCTCCAAAATCATGTCGTGAGCTATGCATAGGAAGATTTAACTCAAGAAATACCACAAGCTAGAATAATAAATTTGGGAGTCTTCTTTCCAAAACAATGCGGTAAGATTAGTACGAGAAAATCATCATTTAAACATGACATGTGGGTATTTCCCTAGCCTTTATCATAATTAGAAATACTCAATTCTCATCGAAAACATAATTATAAACATGGGTATCTTCAAATCATGCTTTTCATCATAATATCTCATCATTATAACATATGCTTCACCAATCTCATTTTTCATGATCATATCATCAATGGGCTTCAACATTCATAAGGCTAGAAACATAATTTAGATGAAATCATTAGAAAATTAGCCCATGCTGCATAGTTCGATCATAAAATCCTAATAAATTATACCCATGTAAAGAAATTTAAAATTCATGCATTTGGGTAAAAACCCCATAACTTGATCATAGAAAGTTCTCATATTTAGATATAAATTGGGCATGGTTGTGGAAAGAAACACCCACTCATAACCCTACATACCTGGAAGGGATTGATTCTACCACTTCTCTGATTGCCCAAGAAAGATTTGAATGAAAACCTTGAAGGCTTTCCCTAGATCATCTCCTCAACCTCTCAAGTTTGCTTGCATGGAAGGAAATAACTTAGAATAGGTTTTTTCCCTACTTAAACCCACTAAAACGAGCCTTAAACGATGTAGTATAGGCTTTAGGAACTTGGGAATTACGAATAGGCCCTTACTAAATTCACAGGAAATTATTGCTAGCTGGTCCTAACGGAAGACCTGGCGACTCGTGGTCCAGGGCGATGACTCGATCCCTCGCTAGTCAGGTGCACCACCTGGCCTTGTCTTCTAGGATCATAAAAATTAACACGACGACTCGTGGTAACCAGTCGTGAAGTACACTGTTCGTCTTCCTTCTCTTTTCCTTCTCCCCACCCCATGGCTGACCTAACAACTCGTGGGTTTTAACCACGAGTGGTTGCCACGCCGTGGGGGCCCTTTTTCTTCCAACATCCAAAACTCCTCCTTGGCCTCCCCACAAGTCACTTGACGACTCGTGGGCTGTCCTCACGACTCGTCGTGAGTCTGCAGCAACAATTCTACGTTTTCCCCATTTCAAATCTCGGGTCCGATCTTTGGGCTTTCAGGGTATAACAAACATACTGGGACTAAGCTTCCCTTCTTTCCGAACCCTCAAAGAATCAAGAAATCTCTACTTGCCTCAAAATGAATCTCAAGCATCAATTTATGAATTTGCCCTTCTGTAACCATTCTAAATGATCAAAATCTGGTCAAATATGTATTCTACATAGAAAAATAAAATTATGGATACCCATATTGTTATACTTCTATCCCGGGCGCAAAAAGTCAACCCCGAGCCCACAAGGGCAAAACTTGAATTTTATTTAAAAGTCATGTTACCCACAATGTAAAGAACTCAAATATAAAATTTCATCCTAAACAGAGCTCAAATAAACTTTGAAATCATCAAAATACGGTCTCTTAACTCTTGACCTAAAATCCTAAATTTTCCTTCAATAAATTCACTGGTACAAATGAAACCATCTGATGAAATTACGGAGAAATACCAAATTAAGTATTAGATATTTACCCCATGTTAAATAGAGAAGAATGCCGCAGATATCACACAATTCTGAACTCCAAAACTCCAAATATACTTAGAATACCAAATAATCACAGTCTGTGAAAAATACACTGCTCAGGTATTTATACAGGGTTGCACCAGCAACTTTAATTTTTACTAAAATGGCCATAACTTCATCAAACGAACTCAAAATGTGACGATTCTTTTTCCTATAGTTCTCAAATAATGATAAGGACCTACTCATTCAATGAAAACTCCATTTGGTGCTTGTTTGCCCATCAAACATAATTTTCGCTCGTTCAAGTATTATTTGATCTTTTGAAATTAAATCGATCTTGACTTATCGAAATTGCACCAAACTTTTTAGATAACTCCTATAATTCATTCTAAAAATTTTGAAAGTCTCGAAATAAATTTTCGATCTCAAAAACTAAAAATGAACCTCTGAGTTGTCACATTTTATTCTTAAAATCATGCTCAACATACAAAACGTTCAAATCCACCCAAAACTCATCCGGAATCCTCCGGTCACAAATCAAATATGCAATTAAATCATAAAACACATTTTGGACCTAGTGGAATCATCAAATCACCGATATAAGTCATTTTGATCGAAAGTTGAACGTGGTCAAACTTAGCTCCTCGGAGCTCATAAATCCAACCAAAGGTTAAAATCACTCCCGAACACCTCGGGATCCATGCGAAGTACACAACTAAGTCATAAATCACCATCCGCAACTAACAGAACTTTTAGAAGCCAAACTCAAGCTCGGTAATCTAAAATGTTGCCTTTGATCAAACCTCTCAAACTCAAAACCTTCCAGAAATCGAGAATCTTATCCAATCTTTATTGAATCATCTTGGAAATTATGCCATCCATCTCCAAAAGTCATAAGTAGCAAAATAAGGATACAGAAAGGTTCAATCTAGGGAAGTGGATCAACAATCACAAAATGACCATGTGGGTTGTTACACTTCCAGGCTTGGCAAAAAACTCTGCTTCCTGAACTTCTACATACCCGGCATCTATGGCAGGGACAGGGAGTTATCCTAAATGTACACATTTTAACCATCATTTCCATCATGGGGGAACATTCATAGGGCTTAGAGTAAGAAAATTATGAGCACGAATCATTCAAGAAATCTAAGTTGGGCGTATACTTGATATAACACGATCTATGAGCTGTTAAGGCAAATCTTAAGGACTGAGTCAATAGAGCTGAGCATGCTGAGAGACATGAGTTTACATACATAACGAGGGACATGACATGAAGCTGAGATTTATGGAATCATGGAAGAAGACTGGAATCACCATCTGAAGTAGTCACTTCTCATTCTATGAATCTGAGTACGAATACATGTAAGGAGTACTTGGAACTTAGACATGGGTATAACATGTTAACATACAACATAAGTAGAGTATCGCATAGACTGAAGTACAGAAGGACACTTGAATAAGCATGGATCGATCTCCTATAGTTACTGATCCTTGACCATCACACTTTAAACTCAGGGCATGACTTGGTCCTTCACCTTATAATCTCCCCTTTAGCTTAAAGGTCATCATTCTAAGGATTGGTCCCCTTCTTAAGGCTAGGCAAAAATCACTATCTCTTGACTTCCCATTTTCCTCTAAGCTATCATTGAAGGCTTCATACTTCTCTAGCTGTACTCCCTCACTCTTTTGGTTCCTTACTTCAAGTTCAAGAATTGTTCTGCCTTAGCTTTTTTTAACTCCTACAGGGAGAAATGTCTCGAGAGTGGCGCTTATACCACTAACAGGCGTTATTCTTTGGAGTGTGAATACACGAGTTAGCAGGATAGAAAGATAGTTCATCGCACGACATAGATCTTGAAAGAAGGGAAATTTCCTAAAACTTTTGGCCACCCCTTTGTCATAAGTGTGGCGCACTTCACACCCATGAAAAAGGCTCTACTTACCGAGGCTTTCAGACTCCCTAGGACACTTCAAAACATAAAGCTCTGATACCAAGTTTGTCACGATCCGAACATAGGCCTGGATCGAGACACGGGACATGGAGCCCCAAGAGACTCCAAGTCGATCCATGACATGAACATATATCTAACTCAATCAAATAAAGCGGAATACTCAACATAATAATATAGTAGAAGCATAAACGTGACATAACATAGGAAATGAAACGCACTTCGTACATGACAGTTGAATACTACATATAGTCTAAAAGCCTCTAACATATCCGATGTGTTGATGGGACAACACCCCAAACTAACCCGACAAGTCTGGAAAACTGAACATAAAGGATAACTAATATCAATTGGTCCTCAGGAGATGAGGACTCACCATTGAAATGGATGCTAACTCTAGGAAACGATCTAATAACGGTGTTGGGTCTGAAGGTCGGAGCCTGTATCATAAAATGATATAGCATAAAGTATGCGGTCAGTACGTGAAATATACCGAGTATGCAAACATGCTCATAACATAAATATTATAATGTAACATAAGGATCAAGGTTCTCAAAACATTCGTAAATCAGTTCTAATCATAATAATAGGAGAAAAGCTTCATTAAACGTAACTTGAGACAAAATAATAAGAATATAACCATGCATAAATCATGAGGAACAATGGGAGGACACATCATAACCGAAACCATCATGGTAGAGCCTTACATGATGCCACAACTATCTCACTCAAGTGGGCAGAGTCGCCCCTGTCTTGCCAGGCGAAGGACGTGCATTATGTGATATCACGAAAAAGGGGATCCATTAACATTGTAATGTATCAATATGAACCTACGGTGGCACCTAGTTATGAGACACTGGCATAGTTCCTTGAACGCCGGGCTACTCAGTGCTACACTCCTCTCCCAAAAACATGCACATTAGGCTCGTTTATAAATGATAAACATCATTCATGAGATTCATGGCCAAATAACATTAACATAATTGATCCCCATTTAAATACATATTTAGCCATGAATCAACCAACTTCATAAATCAATCAATCATGAAGTCCATATCATAAATCATAAATCATACTTGAACATGTGGGCATTGCCCAATACTTTAACATGCTTTAAAATACTCAATTAATCTAAAAACATGATTATAAACATGGGTAACTTCAAAACATGCATTTCATCAATAATATCTCGTCATGCATGAACATTCATCATAAATCATAATTTAGCACTTAAGAAGATCAAGATCATAATGGAACCATAAATTGACATTTTATGAAGCTTACATAATTGGGCATAATTTAATTAGAAGTTGAAACTATAAATTAATAGTATAATTTTTTTCATAAAATCTTCCGATAGATCATAAAACATGATTTGATAGACAAAGAGAATTGACCAATAGATAGATCATAGAGAATTTCAAAAGAATTGGAATAAACCTCATAGGATCATGAAAATTGAATTTAGGATTGGATTTCATGGAATTGAGAGGAATTTTGAGCATGAGAATGAAATAAACTCTCATTCATAGCCTCACATACCTGGTTTGATGATCCCTTGACTTTTCTTGAAAATCCTAGAGGAATTGAGAAGTTGGAGGTGATGAACCCTAGCTCCTTCTTGATAGAAAATCTAATCTAAGTTTATTTGAAGAGAGTAAGGATTTATGCTATGTTAAACCCTTTAATGTGATCTAAAGAAAGACCAAAATGATGTCACTTAGGAGTTAGAAGCATAGGAATTTACCAAAATGCCCCAAAACTATCGAAATAAAACTTGTAACTGGCAGTGACTACAACCAACACAATGGGTCATAGGTTGATTGTACGACTTGTACTGAAAGTTGTACAATGCCTGTTGAAGCTTCACTAAATCGCTCATAACCTTTTACTTTGAACTCCGATTGGCGCAAGGTTAGATGCATTAGAAAGAAGACTCAAAGGGCTTCAATTTGATATGCTGAATCACCCAAAAATAGTTTGCTACATGGGTTCTATGATCAGTTGAAGTTGACCCTTATACGAACAAATACGAAAAACCCAATCGGTAAGAAGGCTCTCAACTCAACTTCATGCTAGAGGTTCCTTATGACCTTAATTTGCATCTAATGCACTTCTTACGCTTTGGAATTAATCATAGCACCTTGTTTCCATAAATTCATCGGGTGTGTGCTATCTACATACCTATAAGAGATCCTAACTTAACTCTGAAGTTCGAGGAATCATAATATATCAACTCATGATTGAACCAACGATTCATACAATCATATTACGACTCATACCATGAGTCGTACCACCAACCTATGGTTTCCTCCAGTGTCTAATGATTCCATTTTTCCCCAACTCTCTGAATATTTCCACGACTTGTACCATGACCTGTAACTCCATCCTACGAGTCGTACTATTACTCATACAATCATTCACATGAACTCCAAAAACTTGCTACGAATTCTAGCCATGGGTTGTACGAACATACTACGGCTCATAGTGGGGACTAGTGGTTGGAAACAACTTATCTGATTTGGACCATGGCTCTTCCTATGACCCGTACTACCAACCTACGACTCGTAGGGTAAGTTGTACTAAAGTAAATTTTTTGAACTTTTCCTGCTGATCACAATTCAAATCTTAAGTCTAGTCGTAGGAACTTTTGGGGTATTACACTTCACGAGGGACATCACGAGTCGTGGCCCTCACTTGTGAAGTCTACTATAAATTCAAACTTCAAATCATCCACCTGACCACGACCTACTTCACGAGTTGTGAAGTGACACCACGACTCGTGGTTGTATCTGTGTTCACCCTTTGACCATGACTCGTGAGGTAAGCCACTACACGAGTCATTGCCCATTGGACGACACGTCATCCCACTCATTGTCATGTCCCTAAAACAACTTCAAATTCCAATCTTTTGTCTGCCTAACGAGAAACATCATGACTCGTGAAGTGGCTTCACGAGTCACTTGATGAGTCATCTTGTGACTTGGTGTAATATTTTTCTGCTTTCTCTTCTTAAACCCTCGAGTCTAATCTTAGGAACTTTCGGGGTATTACAAGCACTTTCGATGCTTAAAACTGAGTAAATAAGGATTGACTTAGGTGTTTTTATATGAATATGAGGAACTTTTACTTAGTTTTCAGGAAAAATAGATATTGGAGTTAACTTGTGCAAAAGATGGAGAAAATAGCAGAAAAGTGGCTAAGTACATAACTCAATACGGGACTTACTGAGAGTCGTTGAAAACTCCAGGCCAAAAGTGTTGAGACAGAGGAATATTACGGCTCATGATACGAGCTGTACGATTCTAGTACGAGTTGTACCATAGCACTCGTAGAACATTTTAGAAGATTTACATAGGCCAAGTCTGTTGGTACGAGTAGCAACAAAAAATCATGAGATCTACCTAAGAACTTTACTAAGAAGCCATGGAATAGTTCAAAAGAAGTTAATATTGACCATTCTCAAGGTATGATAAGGAGTAACGGGTCGTAGATCTAAGGTACAAGTTGTACCAAGTCATTCGTGAAAAAGTTCAGAAGATTGCTAGAATTCTCAGAATCAAACGATGATTGATTGTACGACTTGTAGGTTCATGGTACGAGTCGTACTAGTTGACAACACTTAGCCATATTCAGCAGATGCCAGCCAATGTACGAGTCAAGGTACGACCCGTACAATCTTGTTATGGTATGTAGGTGAAGTTGGCGAAAGTTTTAGTAGTTTCCCCATTTACTTAGGAAAAGGTTCTTAATATTTGTATAAATAATTTCAGGTTACTTTCAGTAGGAAGAAGTGAGTAGCAAATGAAATACATTGAGGAAATTGTTCTTAGGTTTCTATTCAAGTCTTTTCGATTTTCTTGCTTTGATTTTCGTCATTGTTCTTGAATAATTCTTCAAAAATTCTTGAAATAATCAAGTGGATTTTCTTCTAATAATCTTTGTAACTATTAAAATTATGTGCTTGTCTATGAATGATCATAATTATCTTACAATCATGAGAGGATGAAACCTCCACATCTAGGGTTGTGGGAACTATGTTGAATTAAAAAACTAGGGTTGCACAAAGTGATTCTAAACCAATACGAAATGCTTGTATTATATTCTCTTCGTCTTTAATATTTCTTAACGAAATGCAACATTAGGACTTGCCCGAATTCTTTACTTACTTGAACCTAGAGAACTAGAGATTAGGAAAAGAAAATTACAACTAAGCCTTGATCTTTATGGGTCATTGTATGACATGAGCTGCAGTCGCTGGATAGATAACTTGGGATAAATTTGATAACGGTTGAAGTGAAATCGCTCATGAGACATCACCCAGTGATTGAGTATAGTCATCTAATAGGGATGAACAAGTCGGTTGGATGAACCTTAGTTATTAACTTCTACGAATAAGCATTGGGACATATCACAAGTGTAAAACCCAAAGTAGTTAAGAACCCTTAGGGAACACTTACCCTAGTTAATTACATAATCATAATAAACAACAATAAATTCTCAATCTTGTCATATAATTGCTTTTATAAAACCCCCCTTTTTTATAAAACACATTTAAAAGCTTAGATACAAGCGTTATTCAATATCCTAACCATATTCCCCAAGGGATCAACCCCAACCTTTGTTGGGTTCTTTATTGACAATGTTCGCTTCATACTTTATTTGGCATGTGAGTATGACAATTATCAAAAAGTGGCACTGTTGCCTTGGAATACAACTTAGGATCAGAGTAATTGTTGTAATAAACTTTTAGTTGTTATTTTCTCATTTACATTTTCTTTTTGTTTTTCACACCCACAACTTGTGTCTTGGTGAATGCCAAGTAGTCCATTGAGCGAAAACCCCCTGATTCCTCTTGATCTTCAATTGGATAAAACTCTGTGGAGAATGGAGAACCCTGAGCATAAAGAGGCTTGTATTTGTCGCGTTCCAAACATAGACCCGGATTGAGACACTGGACAAGGATCCCCAAGAGACTCCAACTTGACCCATGGCATGAACATAAATCTAACTCAATCAATAAAGCGGACGATCAAACATAATAAATATAGTAGAAGTCTAAACATAACATAACATCATAATACAACATGAGTTTGAAGCTGAATGCAATCTATGTCTGAAAATCCTCTAATTTTGATTAGTTTATAGGACAAGACCCCAACTAACTCTCTAAGTCTGAAACTAAAAATGTAAGGATAACTGGTAAGGAATGGTCCTCGGGAGATGAGGACTCACCACTGAAGCAGGATGCTAACTCCAAAATTGGCTAATGACGGGGCTGAGTTTGAAGATCGAAGCTTGTATCATAAAATGATACAGCATAGAGTATGCGATCAATACGTGGAATGTACCGAGTATGCTAGGTAAGTCAAAAAAACTTAAGTAAAATCAGTAATAATGCATAATGTAAAACATAATAAAGAAAATAATCTGAGAGTAGGGCTTGCATGCTATTTTCTGAAATCATGATCTAAACATAACTGAACATAAAATTCAATCTAATGACCCAGAGCTAAAATCTGATAATCATAGTACAACTGAACATTGAGCCAAACCATCTTAAAACATATATGTTTCATGAATGATAAACATGCATAATTGAAATCATAAGGAACAATGGGAGACTTTTTTATATAACCGACATTACCACAATAGAGCTTACATGGTCCCGACTATCACATTCAAGTGGGCAGAGCCATCCTTATCTTTGCCAGGGCTAAAGGATGCTACAATGATATCGATATCAAGCTAAAGGTCCCTTGGGGAAGGGGAAAGTTCCAAAGGAGGTCGCAAACAATCAGATAATACCTAAGTTGGTGCCTAGTTCTGAGGCATAGGGTTGATTGACCCTTAGCCTACTCAGTGCTAGACACTACTCCCAAAAACATGGATATACTCTCTATCATTTTTCAACGAAGCTGACCATCGTCTATTAACGAAGATGGATAATCATGTACATATAAAATCTGAAATCATACATGAGGAGCCTTGTCCCAAACCATACCACAAGCCGAACATAATTGGGAGTCTTGACTCCACAACCATGTGGTAAGGTAATTCATGAAATCATAAGTCTTACTTGAATGTATGGGCTTGCCCAATACTTAACATGCTTGAAAATACTTGATTCACTTGCAAACATGATCATAGGCATGGGTAACTTGAAAGCATGCTTTTCTCATAAATATCTCATAATACTTGAACATACATCATAGATCTCAACTTTTGTGAACTCTCATGGTTGGGCATCATAATTTGTATAACTTGAAAACATAAATTATAATTGGAAACATTGTAAAACTTGCCCATGAATCATTATTCAATGTTAGAAACATGCTTAGATCATAACCATGGTAGATACTCCAGAAATTAATGCATTGGGTTAAAACCCTATATAATCAACATGTAGATTTTCATGAATTAGAGAGGGATTCGGCATGGGAGTGAACAAATTCGCCCATTCATAACACTACATACCAGAGAGAATTTGATTCTACAACTTTTCTTATTGTACAAGGAATAATTGAGGAAGAACCTTGGGAGATTGAGCTTGATCACCCTTCTAGACTTCTAAACTTTCACGCATGAATTAGGCTATGCTTAGAATGACTTAACCCTTCTTAAAACTCTGTATTCTAACCTTAAAACGACGTAGTTTAGGCCTTAGGACCATAGGAATTATGGAAAAGCCCTTAATTAACTCGCAGGGAAAAACTGACTGCCAATCCTAACGAGGGACTGGATGATTCATCATCCAAGGCCACGTCTCATTGCCATAATTCGTCAAGTGCACTGCGAAAATTTCATTAGGGCTCATCACGGGGGACTTAACGAGTCATTATTGGTTTCCATGACACGTGGTCACCTCCCGTTGCCTTTACTTCCCATTTTCTTATTCCCTCGCCTTACCCTTAACTATGACTGACTCAACAAGACATGGTGCTGACCACAGCTCGTGGTCATATCCGTGGTGATCCAAAATCCAAAAATTAAAACTTAAGTCAATTCCTCAAAATGAGTCACTTAACGACTCTTGGTCATCCTAATGGGTCACAAGATGACTCGTTCTGTGACGTGGTGCAGAAGATCCTATTTTATCCGTTTCAACTCCTGGGTCTAACTATAGGGTTTTTGGGGCATTACAATATTTTCCCCTTAGGAATATTCGTCCTTGAATTTTTGAAAACATATAGAAAAGCAGCGAAACGCAATAATAATATTAAGATACTAATCATAAAAGCTGAAAACCGACGGAATGACTACCTCTGCACTGAACTAAATCACTGAACTGAATTCATGAATCATACATACATACTTTGACATGAAAGAAACTGGGGCACATGAACCGAACATGAAACTGAATAGAGTTTTAAGGAGAAAACTGATACCTCAAACTGAAACTGAGCCAGAAGGGAAATGATGTGGGTATATAGCCATCATATCTTCTTCTGCTTCCTACATAGCTCCCTCAACATGTTGATTCCTGCACAATAACTTGACCGAGGCTACTTCTTTTTTTCTTAGCATTTGAACCTAACAGTCCAGTATCTCCACCGGAACCTCTTCATAGCTAAGGCTGTCATTCATACCGACACTCTCCCCTAGAACAACTAGAGCTGGGTCATCCAAACACTTCTTTAAGAGCGATACATGGAAAATGGGATGAAGGGAAGCTAACTCTGAGGGTAACTCAAACTCATAGGCCACCTTGCCAACACGTCTCATACTCCGATACGGGCCAACATAACGGGGACTAAGTTTCCCTTTCTTTTCGAACCTTATCATTCCCTTCACAGGAGACACCTTCAAAAACACCAAATCATCAACTCCGAACACAAGTTCTCTCCTCCTCACATCTGTATAGGACTTTTGGCGACTTTGAGTTGTTTTCAACCTGTCCCTTATAAGTTGAACTTTCTAAACAGGATCATGGACTGAATCTAGTCATATCATTGCAGCTTCACCGACTTCAAACCAACCAATAGGCGATCTACCTCTTAGCCCATAGAGATCCTCAAATGGAGCCATCTGAATGCTGGAATGATAGTTGTTATTATATGAAAAATCAATGAAAGGTAAATGATCATCCCAACTACCCTTGAAGTCAATTACACACGCTCTCAAAAAGTCCTTGAGAGTCTAAATTGTCCGCTCTGCCGGACCATCCATTTGCGGGTGAAATGTTGTGCTAAGCTTGACCTGAGTACGAATTCCCTTTTGAAACAATCTACAAAACCAAGAGATAAATTCAGTATCTCTATCTGATATGATGTACGAGGGCACTCCATGCAACCGAACTAGCTCTACATTGTACAACATAGCATAATCCTCCACTGAATTAGTAGTTTTGACCGGTAGGAAATGAGCTACTTTGGTCAAACTGTCTATAACAACCCAAATGGAGTCATATTACTGACAAGAGCGAGGAAAACCTATTGAAGTCCATATTGATCTCTTCCCACTTACAAGTTGGAATGCTAATATCTTGAAGCACACCTCCAGGTCTTTGATGCTCAACCTTCAGCTGCTAATAATTCGGACACCTAGCCACAAATTCTGCTATGTCCTTCTTTATGCCATTCCACCAATAAACTTCCCATAGGTCATGGTACATCATGGTGGAATCTCAATATATTGAATATCTAGAACCATGAGCCTCGTTCAACATCTGATCTCTCAAATCACCAACATCTAGAACACACAAATGACCCTGATATTGAAGCGCACCAACTCCCCCTTTGGAGAAGACCTCTAACTTCTGATTCTGAATGGCTTCCTTCAGCCTTACCAAAATAGAGTCCTTGTCTTGTCTAGCTTTTACATTAGTCACTAAGGGTGATTCTAATCCGTTCTGAACAATAACACACCATCGATCGAGTCAAGTAAACAAACTCCCAACCATGCAAGCCGATGCATATCCTTCACCAGCTCCCTCCTCCCCTCATCTACATGGGACACACTCTCCATAGAAAGCCTACTAAGAACGTTTTGTACCACATTAGCCTTACCCAGATGGTAAAGGACACTTATATCATAATCCTTGAGTAGCTCCAACCACCTCCTTTTGCGCAAATTTAGATCTTGCTGAGTAAACACATATTGTAGGCTCTTGTGTTCTGTAAACACATCTACATGGACCCCATACAAGTAGTGTCTCCAAATCTTCAAGGCAAATACTACCGCCGCCAATTCCAGATTATGGGTCGGGTAATTCTTATCATGAACCTTCAGTTGCCTAGAAGCATATTCTATAACCTTACCATGCTACATCAATAAACACCCAAGGCCGATCCTCGAAGCATCACAATATACATAAACCCATCGGTACCCTCGGGTAGGGTCAACATCGGTGCTTAGGTGAGTCGAGTCTTCAACTCTTGGAAACTCTTCTCACAAGTCTTCGACCATTGGATCTTCACTTTCTGTTGGGTCAATTTTTTCAATGGCACTACAATAGATCAAAACCCCTCAACAAACCTCCGATACTACCTAGCTAAATCTAAGAAACTCTTGATATCCGAGGGATTCACCAGTCTAGGCTAATTATTTACCACCTCTATATTTTGAGAGTCTACCTAAACACCCTCACTTTGACACCACATGGCCCAAAAATGCCACTAAATTCAACAAGAACTCGCACTTGCTGAACTTAGCATACAACTGTCGATCCTTCAAGGTATGTAGAACCACCCTTAAATGAGCGACATGCTCTTCTTTGCTCTGAGAGTATAAAAGGATGTCATCTATGAACACAATCACAAACATATCCAAGTATAACTTTAACACCCTGTTCATCAAATCCATAAAAGCTATAGGATCATTCATTAGTCAAAAAGACATAACTACAAACTCAAAATGACCATACCGCGTCCTGAAGGTTGTCTTCGGGATGTCACTCTCCCGAACACTAAGCTGATGGTATATGGATCTGAGGTCTATCTTCAAAAAGCACTTAACAGCCTCAAGTGGTCAAACCAATCATCAATTCTAGGGAGTGGATACCTGTTCTTGATGGTAACTTTGTTCAATTGTCGATAATCAATATACATACGAAGAGAGCCATCTTTCTTTCGAACAAAGTGAACTGGTGCACCCCACGGGGATTTGCTCGGTTTGATGAATCCCTTATCTAAATGATCGTTCAACTTCTCCTTAAACTCTTTTAGCTCGGCTGGGGCCATTTTATAAGGAGGAATAAATATAGGTTGCATATCGGGAAGAAGGTCAATACAAAAATCCATTTCCCTCTTGAAAGGGCTTCCTAGTAGATCATCAGGGAACACTTCTAGATACTCACATACAACTCGAACTGACTGGATAGTCGAGGTCTTGGACGTAGCCTCCTTAACCCTAACTAAATGGTACACACAATCTTTAGACATCATCTTTCTAGGCTTAAGGTAGGAAATGAAATGACCTACAGTCACAACTTAACTACCCTTCCATTCTAGGATTGGCTCACTCAGAAATCTGAACTCTACTGCCCGGGTTCTACAATTGACTGAGGCATAGCATGCAAATAGCGAATCCATACTGAGGATAACATGAAAATATATCATGGTTAACACTACTAGATCTGCTGAGGTGATTTTTTGAAAAACTATGACAAGGCAATTTCTATGCACCCGTCAAGCTATAACTAAATCGCAAACTAGAGTAGACACCGAGAAGGGTTCTAATTGGATTTTGGGACTAACTCCAAAACTACTAGAAGCATAGGGTGTCACAAAACACAAAGTAGCCCCTGGATCTAACAATGCATATACTTCAAGGTGGAAAACTCACAACATACCAGTACTACATCTAGGGAGACCTCCTGCTCCTGGCAGGATGCTAGGGCGTAGAATCTATTTTGGCGATGATCACCACCTTTGCTAGTAGGTGCCCCATATTGAGTTGGGCATGCTAGTGGTGGTCCTAATCTAGAAGATGGGCTTCGGCCCCAGTCACAAGCCTGTCTAGCCGCTGGACAATCCATAGGCATGTTTCCGTGCTTTCTGCACCTGAAGCAAGCACCTATACCATCCAAGCACTGGCTTGTGTGTCTCCAGCTATACTTGTCGCAAACTGGGATACTGGAATTTGTGGGCCTTCTACTCTGGCCTCTAGAGATTGATACTTGTCCTCTCTAGTTGTTCCTATATCTAGATGTCACACTAAGTGCCGATGATGCTGGTGCTGACGATCTCTGGTGGGACTGCTGACAATGCCTACCACCTGGTCTATGCTAAGAGAAGCCATAGTTGTCTGTCTTAGTCCTCTTGGACTCTCTCTCTCTATCTCATATGCACCGCCTCCATCTACTAGGCGTACATTCATGGAAAATCTATATCCTGATGAAGCATCGCAGTCTGGTAATCCTTGTCTCGGTAGTCCGCCACTGCATGAAGAAACATGCTCACTCGAGCTTTCTAATCAACCACCAACTTTGGTGCGTACTTGGACAGATGAGTAAAATCTAGGGCATACTCTTGTACTGTCATATTCCCTCACTTTAGATTCACAAATTCTGCTACTTTCATCTCCCTCATCTCACAAGGGAAGAATCGATCTAGAAAAGAGACATGAAACACATCCCAACTAATAGAGCCTGCTCCGACTGCCCTACAATCCTTCCATTGCTTAAACCAGATATGTGAAACCCCCTTCAACTAATATGAGGCTAAATTGGTGCACTCCTCCCCAGTCACCCCCATGACCTGGGTGATTTTTAGAATCTTGTCGATAAGATCATATATATCCTCCCCCAGTTTTGACCCAATAAACTTCAGAGGGTTCATTCTTAGAAAATCTTTGGCTCGTGCTATCGCCGGATTCCGTTCTGAGGGACATGCGCTACAGCCTGCTGATTGACCTGGACAGTCAAGGCCTGTGCAAACATCTGAATGGCTGCCTTGAATTCAGCATGGGCAACCGTCTCTCGTGCATGGTTCTCATGCGCTGGTGGGGCGTGTTGGTGCCTGTCACCATTGCCATTCTCGTTTCTACTTTTTCTTCCGTTAACACTCCAAGGAGGCATGATTCTGCATAATGTGTATAACATGAGTTAGAAAGATAGAGAGACATTTCACCACACCACATAGATCATGAAAGAAGGGAACATTCCTAAATGTTTCATAGCCTCTTTGTCATAAGTGTGGCACACTTCACACCCATGAAAAAGACTCTGCTTAAGGCAGCTTTCAGACACCCTAGGATACTTTAAAACCTATTGCTCAAATACCAAGTTTGTCACAACCCGAACATAGGCCCAGATTGAGACACAGGACAAGGAGCCGCAAAAGACTCCAAGTCGACCCATGGCATGAACATACATCTAACTCAATCAATAAAAGTGGAAGATCAAATATAATAAACATAGATAAAGTCTAAACATAACATAACATCATAATACAACACGAGTTTGAAGTTGAATGCAGTCTATGTCTAAAAAGCCTCTAATTCTGATGAGTTGATGGGACAAGACCCCAACTAAATCTCTAATTCTGAAACTGAAAATGTAAAGATAATTGGTATGGAATGGTACTTCGGAGATGAGGACTCACCACTGAAGATTGATGCTAACTCCGGAACTAGCTAATGACGGGGCTGGGTCCGAAGATCGGAACCTGTATCATGAAATGATACAACATAGAGCATGCGATCAGTACGTGGAATGTGTCGAGTATGCAAGGTAAGTAAAAAAACAACTTAAGTAAGTAAAATACATAATAATGCATAATGTAAAACATAATCAATATAATAATCTGAGAGTAGGGCTTGCATGCTATTTTCTGAAAACATGATCTTAACATAACTTAACATCATAACAAAATCAAATGACCCAAAGCTAAAATCGGATAATCATAGTACAACTGAACATTGCGTCAAACCTGCTTAATACATATATGTACAATGAATGATAAACATCCATATCTGAAATAATGGGGAATAATAGGAGACTCATCATATAATAAACACTACCACAATAGAACTTACATGGTCCCGACTATCACATTCATGTGGGCAAAGCCGGCCAAAACTTTGCTAGGGCTAACGACGCTACCATGATATTGATATCAAGCTGAAGGCCCCTTGGGGTAGGGGAAATCTCTAAAGGAGGTACCAAATAATCTGATCAAACGTGTTGGTGCGTAGTTCGAAGGAATAGGGTTAACTTACCCTTAACCTACTCGGTGCTAGACACTACTCCAAAAAACATGCATATGCTCTCCATTTTTTCAACAAAAATGACCATCATCTATTAACGAAGCTGAATAATCATGTAAATATAAAATTTGAAATCATACTTGAGGAGCCTTGGCTCAAACCATGCCACAAGTTGAACATAATTGGGAGTCTTGACTCCAAAACCATGTGGTAAGCTAATTGACATGAAATCATAAATCATACTTTAACATATGGGCTTTCCCAATACTTAAACATGATTGAAAATGCTTGATTCACTTGAAAACATGATCATAGATATGGGTAACTTGAAAACATGCTTTTCTTATAAATATCTCATCATACTTGAACATTCATCATGGATCTCAACTTTCGTAAACTTTCATGGATGGGCATCATAATTTATAAAACTTGAAAACATTATTTATAATTGGAAACATTGTTAAACTTGCCCATGAATCATAATTCAATGATAGAAACATGCTTAGACCATACCCGTGGTAGATACTTAGTTCATGCATTGGGTTAAAACCCCATAGAATCAACATGTAGATTTTCATGAATTAGAGAGGGATTGCGCATGGGTGTGAACAAATTCACCCATTAAGAACCCTACATACCTAAGAGAATATGATTCTACAACTTTTCTAATTGCCCAAGGAATAATTAAGGATGAAACTTGAGAGATTTAACTTTATCACCCCTCTAAACTTCTAAACCTGCATGCATAACTTAGGCTAGGATTAGAATGACTTAAACCTTCTTAAAACTCTTCATTCTGACCTTAAAACAATGTAGTTTAGGTCTTAGGATCATAGAAATAATAGAAAAGCCCTGCATAAACTTGCAGGGAAAAACTGACTGCCAGTCCCAATGAGGAACTAGACGAGTCGTCGTCCAAGGCCATGACCCGTGGCCACAAGTCATCAAGTGCACTACCTAAATTTTACTGGGGCCCATCATAGGGGACTTAATGAGTTGTTACTGGTGACCACAACTCGTGGTCACCTCCCGTTGTATTTTACTACCCATTTTCTTCTTCCTTTGCCTCGCCCTTTACCACTACTAACTGGATGAGTTGTGGTGATGACCACGACTCATGGTCATGTCCGTGAAGACCCAAGAACCAATAATTTCAACTTAATTCCAACTCCTTACCTTGAGTCACTTAACGACTGATGTTCATCCTAACTGGTCATGGAATAACTCATTCTGTCACCCAGTGCAGAAAATCCTTTTTTTCAATTTCAACTCCCCGGTCTGATCTTAGGGTTTCCAGATCATTACAGTATTGTTAAAGAAGCTCAATAGGTAGAGTTATCTTGGAAAGCCACACTTCAAGGAGCTGAGGATGCTTGGGAAGAAGTCGTGAATGTTGGCCACCATAAAAGAGGCAATAGAGGCCAGAGATATGCTTCTCAAATCAATGATGAGGATAATCCCAATATTGATGATGTCGAGTCAACTAGAGCCATCATACCACCGTTTTTTCCTGCTGGGGCGAAGTTTTATATCACTGGAACCATGATACGACTTTTGAATAGGAAAGGGGTGTTTAATGGTCATGCAGCTGATGATGCTAATCTGCAGTTGAAGATTTTATCGGGATATTCAAGGCGTACAGGTTACCTGATATAAGCGAAGATGCTATTAGGTTTAGACTCTTCCCATTCTCTTTCTTTTGAGAGGTCACGTTATGGTTATCGGAGTTGTCTAATGACTCTATTATTAATTGGTGGGAGCTTAAGTAGGCTTTCCTAGAAAGGTTATTCCCACCCTCAAGGATGCTACAATTATAGGATGAAACTTATAACTTCAAACAATTGAAGACTGAGGCACTGCATGAGACATGGTTGAGATTTAAGAAGAAGCTAACCAAGTGCTCTAACCATAAAATTTTAGATGACAGTTTGTTGGAAATTTTTTATAGGTCCTTAAATAACAGCACAAAAGTTGTAGCAGATATAATGGCAGGAGGAGCATTTACGAGTCATACATGGGAGCAAGCTAATATTATTTTGGATAGAGTGATAAAGACTAACAGGGCCTGGCATACTAGGGAAGAGAAAGTAGCTGCAGGTACATATGTAGTTGGTATATCTGCAGATCAATGCAAAATTGAGGAGGAGCATGATTAGGAACTGGCTCATATGCTGACATCATTAGACATACACATGAAGCATGGCGCTGGATCTAGAAAGGTAAATATAGTGGGAGCTCAAGGTCAGGAGCCAAGGAAAGAGCATTATGATTTCGAGGAGGAGGAAAACTTCTTGGACAACCAAGTGGCGGGTTTTCGGGCCAATTCCCAAGGGTCTTGATAGGAAACTTGGTGCAAGGTTCTGGATATAAAGGTCAAAACCATTATTGGGGAAACTACAACCGAAATGGTTATAGGGATAGGAGTCAAGGTCGTGTGTGAGAGAGATAAACAAGAAATAATGATGGATATCACAACAATATCATAGGTTTGCATGTTCCTCCTAATGCACGTGAACGTGAGACTTGACCCTCAAGATTGGAGAACGATGGCTGAAATGTTGAAGAATGTAAAGTCAACTGATGATCGGATGACGGAGATCCGGGGGCATATATCGGGTATGAACTAGAAAATTGAATCGCATGCCACAATAAACAAATAGATTGAGCAGCAGCTTGGTCAGATGTCAGGCTCCCTAAACTAAAGGTTGAAGGGAACACTTCCTAGAAACACCGTTGGAAATCCAAAAAATGATAGTCGTTGTCTGGCTATGATGACTAGGGGTCGAAAGAACATAGTCGATTCCCCTCTGCCAGATGTAGTTGAGATGGAAAGACCAAATGAAATTGAGCTTGTGAGAAAGATGAGGTTGCTGAGCATAATCTCACAGGTGAAGCTAAGTTGACAAAGACTCTAGTTGATGTAAAGGAGTCAAAGCTAAAAATGGTAAGAAACAAGGGGTCACACAAATATATAAGACTATCCCTCAATCATCGCCACTGTTCCCTCAAAGGATGAAGAAAAAGGTGGAAGATGGTAAGCACCAAAAATTTCTCTCTATGCTTAAACAATTATCTGTGAACATACCATTGGCCGAGTCATTAGAGCAGATGCCAGGATATGCCAAGTTTATGAAGGACCTTGTGACCAAGAAGAGGTCCTTGAGCTATGAGCTGGCAGGTAACTTGCATAATTGTAGTGCCACAGCTTCACAGGTCCTTGCTCAAATGAAGGAGGATCTAGGTGCCTTCACCATTCCTTGTACGATTGGTGATTTTGGGTTTTCAAAAGAACTTTGTGACATAGGATCAAGCATCAACTTGATGTCATAAGCTGTATCCAAGCAATTGGGCTTGGGAGCCCGCATACCAACATCAATATTGCTATTGATGGCAGACCACACAGTCAAACATCCAGTGGGGATCTTAGTGGATGTCCTTGTTAAGGTGGACAGTTTAATCTACCTAGTGGACTTCGTAATCCTAGATTGTAAGGTTGATTTTGACGTCCACATTATCTTGGGGGGACCATTCCTGGCCACTAGGAAAGCCTTGGTGGATGATTAATCTTGTCAACTAAAATTCAGGCTAAATAAAGTGGAGGTCACTTTTAACATCGGCTAGTCAATGAAGCAGCTCAATGAATTTAGGGTCATCTCAGCAATTAATGACGATCAAGGTTTCTTGATGAATTCGTAGTAGTAAAGATACTTACGTTGTGCCACGATGTTAAATCAGGCACTGCATGGGAGGCAACCTAAGGTAGGTGAATTATCAGTAGCCACATGTATGTCGGTTTCCCTTGTTCTTACACACTATGCTTCGTGGGACAAAGCATATTTTTTAAAGGGGGGGCCTTGTAATTGTAGTTTTTTGGTAGCTTGTTCGTCTGAGGGTTTTTCTTACCGTGATTCTTTTCCCTCGAACAAGCTATCTAGTAGAACTAACATTTTTAGGTTGTTTTTGTTATTCATTTAATTAGAAGTAGCTTAGGATTACTTTACAGTCGATAAATGCAATAGTTTGATGTTTTTGAAAATTAACTCTATTTAAAATTTTTGATGTTACCTGTGTAGTTAATTACAATTGCATGACTTCTGTGGATCTATGGTTAGCACTAACATTATTAGCATGTGTAGTTGTAGCTTAGTCGTGCTTGAACTAGATAGGTAGATTTAATGCAAACTAGTACCATGAGTGAGTGAGGTTTCATACTTAGTTCAACTCTGCGGAGGATCTAGAACTTGCACGGTTGGTCTTTGTGTAGGTTTTAGGATATTTGGTTAGGAAATGACCATAGGCCATTTTTTATTTTAACCACTTTAACTTAAATTACCCTACCAAATAAAAATAAATCCCTTGCTCCTGATTTTGAGCCTATCATTGACCATTTTTCTTTAATTAACTCTTCATCTTTTTCATTGTTTATTATGAACCTGTTTTGGCCCTAGTCCTTCCTTGGAAATTGTGAACCTCAACTCAAGAAAAATGCATAATTTTAGGGTGGCTATACTAGGGTGCGTAGACTGTGAGGAGGTGGAAAAGAAAGAAAAAAATGTTAATGAAGGGTGAGGTGTGGTGTGAAAAGAAAATACAGAAAAAGAGCTGAGAAAGAAAACTGAAAAGAAAAGAAAATAAAAGAGAAAAAAATGGAAAAGATGAGAAAAACATGCCACTCGCAAATATTGCATTTCAAAGAACAAAAGGGAGAAAATTTTGGAAAGGTGAAAAATGGGGTAAAAAGTGAGAAGTGAAGCCGTGAGTATGTAATGCCAAGGAGGGTTTAGTCACTAAATTCCATATCTACCATACCCAGCCTGAAGCCTACATTACAAGCTAAACATGTCTTATAGTGATCCTAGCCTAACTGTCTGAAGAGCCAAAGTAGAGAAAATAAGGGCAAGCCTATGGTATCCGGTGTGCAATATTTCAAACTTCTTTGTGATAGTGAGAGTCTCTTTTGTTTAGTCCCAAGTTTCATAAGTTTATATATATCTGTGAGTGTTGGGGACTTCATATGATTTGGGGGCAAGTATCAATTTGATTCCCTTATCTTTGTTTAATAAACTTGGTTTGGGAGAATCGAGGCCCACTACCATCACTCTGCAGCTTGGCGATAGATGATACATCATTCCAGATGGCATCATTGAGGACGTGCTTATTCGAGTTTGTATGTTTGTGCTTACCCTGACTTCATAATTCTTTATTTTGAAGCAGATACAAAGGTTCCAGTCACATTGGGGCGACCATTTTTAGCTATTGGAGGGGCCGTCATCGATGTAAGAGAAAGAAAGCTCGAGATAAGTGTACATGATGAGGAGGAAGCTTTTAATGTATATAAATCATTTCCAAACCTTCACACTACAAAAGACTTATGCATGACCACGAGGTGGTCCATGATAAGTATGGGGTGGAAAAAGAGGAAGAGGAGAGCCCCAATGTTGATGTAAGGGAAGACAGTGAGGTCAAGTTGATCACATTTGAAAGGCCGCTGAAGCATAAGATGAATGATGGTGAGGTACATCAAAAGGGAAGAAGAAAGGAATTTGAGAAACCACAAAGGAGGAAGAGGAAACACTTGAAGGTGTCTTGAGCTGAGACCTACGACGTGCCACGATGTTAAATCAGATGCTGATTGGGAGGCAACCCAATTTGTAATAGGTCGTTTTTATTCCTTTTTATATAGTGTCACTTTTGTTATTTTTTTGTTTTTTATGTAAAGAATGGGAAGTCTAAGTACCCAAAATAAAAGCTAAGGAGCATATCTTGAGCTTAATTGTGGAATCGTGCATCCTATGAATCAAAGAGACATGTTGCTAGGTAGGCCCTAAAGGGCTTCAGGGAATATTTCACACCCATGCCTTATTTTATTTTATAGATGCTCTGAGGATAGAGCTTGACTTTAAGTGGGGAGTGAGGGTATGTCTTTTCAGAATTTTGAAGTTAAGGGTGGGTATTCCATCAAACAAATTTGAAACGTTTTGAAAATGGCTTGTCTTATCCACCGTTCAATTTTTCTTAAAGCCTCTGTTCTTTTCCAAAGGGGAGACCTCTGAATAGGGTAAATCTTTCATGTTTAGGAGTAGTTTTAATTTTTTTAGAAGAAGAAAAGGATTTTCCCGATGATAGATGATTGATGACCTTCTTTAAGGAAATTAGTTATTAGGAACCCATTTGAATGCTAGGTGCTCAATTTGACCAAAGATGAATGTATTGGTTTTGAAAGTTTGAAACATGTTGTGGAAAAGTGAATGATCTTTTTGAGACACCTATGCTGATTTTCTAGACTATTTTTTGATTTAATTGGATTGATGTTGAATCCATACTAATTTTTGCCTATTTGAGGGTCTATAATAATCTGTATTGAGTTAAACGTGTGCCATGTCTTTTTGAGATAATTTGCATACATTCCATGCCTTCATATTAATGTCTAGAACTTGCCGAGTGTGTATGCTAAACGAAATGTAGAGTCGAATTTAGGAGATGATATAGGAGTTTATTTGATTATCCTACTTTTGTCATATAAATTACTGACCCATTCATGATATCCTTAGTAAGCCATGTTGAGCCTTTATCCTATTCTTTTGGTAGCCATATTAAAAGCTAAATCACATTTTATCCTATTGACCTTTATTTGATCCAAATGACTCCTAAGGAACTTTAAATTGAAAAGGAGAATTTTGTATGAACGGAGCATAAGTGAAGGAAAAAAGGGGGAAGCCAACAGTGTGGAAGTTAGAAGATAAGGTAAAAGGTGAAAAGTGTAAAATAGGAAAGTTGATGTTAGTAGGGAGATGAGAAAAGAGAATGAATAAGTTGAAAATAATACATATTGTAAAGAAATCCCTACTAGTCATCCAAATTGAAAAAATTTCAATCATGGGAAGGCTTATGGAGTAAAGTAAGAAGATCAATGAGTGCGCTAAATTTAAAGAAGTTGTGAAGTATTAAAGATCTTAGGGAGGTTAGTCACTATTGTGGACAAGTAATCGCTACCTGTCCCTTAGCCTACATTACAACCATTTAAGTCCTACATGATTCTATCTTTGACATTCTTATATTGGTGGAGTATTTACACTAAGGGCAAGCTTATGGTTCATCATATGTGGCATGAGAAGTTCTTTGTCAGAGTGAGTGTAAATTTCTTTATTTAGAGGCTCACACATGGGATTCTTTCATATTCTTATGAGAAAAAGGTGGGAAACTCTCTTGTTTTTGACGGCACATGGTTGACAAAGGATAGGTGAAATGTTTGATCGCTTAATTAGGTGTCATAGGTTTATTGCCAATATTCACGGAGGTTGAGTTAGTTCTTGAGGTTAGGTCATCTGAAAAGGTTGTTCTTGAGCTTAATTGAAAAGTTGAGGCATGTTGTGGTAGAAAGATTGTAATGTCAATATGGTCATATTAGTTGTATCCTGAGTAGACCTGTTCAATAGATCTATGTACACATAGGGATAAGGTATAGAGCTTAAGTGGATTGTTCAAAGATGAATAATTGTTTAAGTGTGGGGTGGTGATGTTGGGCAAATTCTTATGGCCATTCACCATACTTTTACCCATCTTTTATCATGTTTGGAGAAGATTATCCTTGTAAAATGCATGATTTAATGTGCATGTGAAATGAGCTAACAAATATCTTTTGTTGATTTTAGTAGGTAACACACGAAAAAATACTCAAAAATGATCCATGGAGTGAAGAAAGAAGAATTCGAGAGAATTTCGCCTGGTGGGATAGCTGGTTTGGCGTGCTAGTGACCAAACATAAGAAAAGATAATGCCCGCGATGGTGTTATGGATTGTGTGGCGTGCAAAAATTTGAACTTCAGAAGAATTTTTGATCAACACCTTGGCAAAATGAGTGGAGCGCCGTGCCAGAGAGGTTCCAGAATTGGGAAAATTTTCTAACACACTAGTTTATTGGCAGAAGTGGCACGCCAGGTCCATGAATTGCAGAATTTTGACTAAAACCTTGGTGAGATGGTTGCGGCGGCACGCAAAAGACCAAACATCAGTGGAAATGCAAGCCAAATTTTGCGAGATGAGTGGTACGCCGTGCCAGGTCCAGTCAGGGATATATTTCTATGGTTAAAAGTTAAATTACTTGAAGGCAAAGGAGTCATTTGTTGCCTAACTTATAAAAACCTTTTCTAGCGAATTTTTTAGGCATCTTTCATTAGATAGATCGATTGTAAGAAGTCATTTTAGGGCAGAGACAAGAAGTTAATTTTCTTCTACGTTTTTCTTCTTCACTTTTATCTTTATTAATTTGAATTATGAACTCTTTGGGTTTTCACTTGAACATGAGTGGCTAATCTCCTGTTCTGGGTTTTAGCCATGGCTGGTGGTTGTAGTCTGAATATTTTATTTATACTAGACTTTCAATTCTTCTTTTTAAGATTGTTTGTTCTTACTTGATTTCATGCACATTCGTTAAATTGATCACCTTACAAATATTATCTACTGGCTCGTTGGTTGAACATGGGAGAGGGAATTAATGAGGGTTAAAACAAAGATAGAATAGGTTTCAATTGTCTTGTTCAATAGATCAAGAGTTGATTTCATTTTGAGGATAGGGATATACCTTGAAACCCTAATCAGTTGAGCCAAGTAGCTTCAATCGTCATCTGATGTTTTTCCTGCAACCATTGGGATATAGGTGTTAGGGTTCATGAGATAGTTTACGGCGGGGAGAATAATTAAGAAGTGAGTTAGTAAAAAACAGTTAGCATTAGAAGTACATTGTGTAGTGTATTTGAATCCTAAAACCCAAACTAAAAGCAAAAGTGCCAAGACCCTAGATTTTAATAATCTTTGAATTACAACCTTTTTCGCAAACGAATTTAGTTTCTTAGTCAAATTTACATTCCAAGTTTAGTAGCATAATCCCAAAACCATTTCCCCATTTTACTTCTGTTTTTCTAAATAGTGAAATAAAGGTTCACACTTAAGAAATTAATCTACAAGTCTTGGTGGGTAAGATATCGGGACTTCACAAACTTATATTATATAACGACCACGTGCATGTGCTTGGCGATATCAAAGCTTCCAAGGGAAAATTATGAAAGTTCTGCAAAAGGAATGTACAAATTTTTCGCCCCAATTGTATTCACACAACACATGATATCATAGTATAGAAATTTGTAAAGAGAATTAGAGTACAATTTTCTTTTTCTTCTTCTTCAATTTCATCGGGTAAAGACCACAATTGTTGCAAATTTTGAAAGATTAATTTGTTATTCAATACGATGATTGTTAAGGAATTTCTCATGGGTATAATTTGTCTTTCTTCATTCATGAGAAGATAAATTATTATCTAGGGGTGTGTGCAAGATGGGTGGTTAAACTTTGTCGGGATTTGATGATTAGTTCTTAAAATTAATTTATAAGCATAAATCTATTCTTTCCTCTAAGTTTCAATTGAAAAATTAATGGCTGTAAATATTGATTTAGCTTGTTTATCTTACTTTTTCTTGAGAAAGAGAAGTGAGATATGGTGAGGAATAAATAGTGCGGATTTAGAGTGTAGATGTGCGGGCTTGAGCAAGAGATAGTCAAAACCCATATCTCCATTCCATTAAAGGGTTGAGTCTAGAGATAGCTTAATCCTTCCTCAAGCTTTGTGGTTGATTTTTTATTGTGACTTTGGGGTTTGACAAAACCCAATACAAAAGAACCCTTGTGGTTAAAAAATAAGAGGGTATATTGTTTTCCATTGCTATCCATGTTAAAAATTGTGTTCAAGGCATTTCCATCAACCAATCTAGTTGACACCTCATCAATAACACATCTCTATTTCCCTCTCATGAATTGCAATAATTCAATTACCCAATTGCATTTTACTATTTGAATTTAATATTATTTCCCTTTCTCCCCCAAATTTTACTTTTTCACTTGTTAAACAATGATGCATACTAGTTTGAATTAATTTATGACTTTTGAATTATCATTCTCAATTCCTTATGAGATTCAACCCCAACATCTATTGGGTATTTTATTTTTTCACAACGATCACTGCCACCTCCTTTAAATGGGAGAGATATATTGTGCGTTATCAATAACTGACATACTCCAAGTGAGCATCATGGATCCCAATGTATAACCCTGATGGGGAGGGTGTCCATACCTTTCCAAAGCTAATAACCATAAAAGCATGATATCACTCATGAGCGTAATAGCGTAAGGGAGACACTATCAACTAGCATGGACCCCTTAGCTAGGGGAAAGGGAAACACTCTTTACTAGACAGGACTCCTTAACCTATAATAGCACGTAGTTCTAGACCTGGATGCACTAAACTCTGTCCTACTCAGTGTTAAATACTTCTCCAAAAACATACATAGTGCTCATAATCATACTTGAAATAATTAGGTTTTGCATAGACTAGTTTAAAATATGTAGATTCATAAACTGCTTGACATACGTGAACTTGCTATGAAAAAAATGCTGAAAATACAACCATGATACAGAAGCTTTATATTCATGAGATTCTTACATACTTGAGAAAAATCATGCTAACTTGAAAATAAAGAATTATGGGAGTTTTTCATAGAAATCATATAATCATAATCATAAAACATTAGTAGAATCATGAGATAGTCAGTTCTATAAGAGATCATAGTGTTTTGCATAAAAAGGGTCTAACCCTAGAAATTCATCGAAATCATAATCGGAGACGTGGGAGAATTGAATTCATGATATTAGAATTGAGATTGGGCGTGAGGTTGGAATAAGTCTCCAATTCATGATCCCATATACCTAATTTTACTGATTTCTTGAATTGACTTGAGACCTAAGAGGATTGGAGAAGAGGAGTCGTAGCTTTCTTGAGAATCCTTGAGAGCTTGATTTTCAATCTATGGGGTTTGGAGAGTAGAATAGGAGTTTAGGATAACTAAAATTCTTCAATATCTCCCTTAGGAAAACCCACAATTGCTTAGTTTAGGAGTTAAGAACTGTCATGACCCGAACATAGGCCCGGATCGAGACACGGGACAAGGACCCCTGAGAGACTCCATGTCGACCTATGGCATGAACATACATCTAACTCAATTAATAAAAGAGGAAGATTTAACATAATAAATATAGCGGAAGTCTAAACATCACATAACATTAAAACTTGAATTCACATCATACATGATAAGTTGATTACTATGTACAGTCTGAAAGCCTCTACATATATGATGGGTTGATGGGATAACACCGCCAACTAACCTGATTATTCTAAAACTAAAGGAAATAGCAACCACGAATACTGAATGTCCTTGGAGGATAAGGACTCACCGATGCTAGTGGGACAGGTCTGAATGGGAAAGCAGGGGTTAAGGATTCTGCTGAGAACGATCCCTCGGACCTGTATCATGAGATGATACAACATAGTGTATGTGGTCAGTATGTGGAATGTACCGAGTATGCAAGGTAAGCAAAACAGACAATTAAAATACATAAAAGTTCATAAGAGTAGGACAACATGATCATAATGTAAATCTCATAATGCAAACATAAGGCTCAAGGTTTTCAAAAGATTCATAAATCATTCATGATCATAATCATAAGAGAATAGCTTTATTAAACATGACTTGAGCCAAAGTATATAATCATAATCATACATAAATCATGAGGAATAATGGGAGTTTCTTATAACCGACATACCCCATATGAGCACACATGGAGCCCGACTTGTAAACCCCTAGTGGGGAGGGCGTTCTTACCTTTCCATGGGTAAAACCATGAAAGAGGTGTGATATCACAAAAATTGGCCCATTAGGGCAAAAGGGACAGTATCATGGAGGTCCCATAGTAGCTACTTTGGCACGTAGTTCTGAGACACGGAGCATGGTTGGACCCTAGGTCTTCTCGGTGTTAAATACTACTCCAAAAACATATATAGTGCTCATAGGATAATATATATGAGATTCATAAGCTAGTTAAAATCATGATAATCATAAGCATGCTTCAAATACGCAAACTAGCCATGAAAGTACGTCCCGTGAGTCAGTCATAATTATAAATCTATAAATCATGAAGTTCATGCATACTTGTAAAACATGTATATACTTGATATCTAATAAATCCATGATAAGTATTTGATAGAGATCATATCATAATTCATAATTCATAATGGGTTAATGAGCATCAAAATAAAAGTGGAATCATAACTTGAATTTTCATGAAATATGTATAATTGGGCATAGTTTGTTGTAAATTTAAATCCAAATAGTTATAAAATCTGCCCATGATTTGTAAAACATGAGTTTATACATGAGAGGAATAACCAATAGATAGATCATAAGGATTTCATAAGAATTGGGATAAAACCCCATAGAATTATCAATAGGATTTCCTGAATTAGAGAGAGATTGGGCATGGTTGTGAACAAATTCACCTATTTATAACCCTACACACCTTAGAGAATCTGATTCTATAACTCCTCTGATTGCCCAAGGAAGAATCGAGAAGAACTTTGAAGAAATTGAGCTTCATCACCTCTCTAAACTTCTACACTTGCATGCATGAATAGGAATAGCTTAGAATGAACTTACCCCTTTTAAGACTCACTATTCATAACTTAAAATGATGTAGTTTAGGCCTTAGGATCATAGGAATTATAGATAAGCCCTTATTAAATTTGCAGAGGAAAACAGACTGCCAGTTCAAACGAGGAAACGGACGAGTCATTACCTCTGACCATGAGTCGTTACTGGAGACCACGACTAGTGGTCGCCACTCATCCTCTACACAGCCAAAAAACCAGCTGGGGTCACCATGGGCAACACCACGACTTGTGGTGCTACCCAATGAGTCATGGTAAGGAACCGTTAAGTGTACTACCCCATACATCCTCTTGCTTCTTGTATCCCTGACCATGGGTGACTTAACGGCTCGTGGGGCTAACACGACCAGTGGTGATACCATGGTCACCCCAACTTGAAAATTTCAAGCAAGTCAACACTCATCACCATGAGTCACTTAATTACTCATGGTCATCCTGACAGGTCACAGGATGACTCGTTCTGTGACATGATGCAGAAAATCCTTTTTTCTCTGTTTCAACTCTCGGGTATGATCTTAGGGCTTATGGGGCCTTACAAAATCTCCCCATAGGGAACATTCTTCCTCAAATGTTGGAAAATGTATAGAAAAGCAGAGAAATGCAATCATCATACTCAAATACTTATCATATAACGTGAAACTGATGGATTGCCTACCTCCGAACTGAACTGCATGGATGAACTGAATTGATGAATCATACATACATTCATAGACATGAAAGAAACTGGGTCAAATGAACTGAACATGAAACTAAATAGAGTTTTAGGGAAATAACTGACACCTCATATTGGAACTGAGCCAGTAAGGAATAAATGTGGGTATCTAGCAATCATATCTACTTTGGCTTCCCATGTAGCACCCTCAACATGTTGATTCCTACATAAAACCTTGACTGAAGGATCTTCCTTGCTTCTTAGCCATCGTACCTGACAATCCAATATCTCTACCGGAACCTCCTCATCACTAAGGCTGTCCTTCGACACTGTCCACAGGAACAACTAGAGCCAGATCCGTCAAACACTTCTTTAAGAGAGATACATGGAAAATTGGATGAACTGAAGCTAATTCTGGGCCAACCACGAGGACTGATTTTCCTTTTATTTCTGAATCTCATCACTCCCTTCATGGGAGACACGTTCAGAAACACGCAATCATCAACTTTGAACTCGAGTTCTCTTCTTCTCACATCCACATAAGACTTTTGGGGACATTAAGCTCTTTTCAACCAATCCTTTATGAGATGAACCTTCTCCATAGCCTCATGGACTGGATCTGGTCCTATCTTCGCAGCTTCACTGACTTCAAACCAACCAATAGGCAATCTACACCTCCGTGCATAGAGAGCCTCAAATGGAGTCATCTGGATAGTAGAATGATAGCTACTGTTATATGTGAACTCAATGATAGGCAAATGATCATCCCAACTACCCTTGAAGGCAATCACACACTCTCAACATGTCCTTGGGAGACTGAATAGTCCGCTTCGCCTGACCATCGGCTTGTAGATGAAATGCTGTATTGAGCTTGACTTAAGTACCAAGGGCACTCCATGAAACCGAACTAGCTCTCGAATGTATAATATGGCCTAATTCTCCACTAAATTAGTAGATTTGATCGATAGAAAATGAGCGTCATTGGTCAACCTATCCACGACCACTCAAATTGGAGTCATACTATCGACGAGTGCAAGGTAACCCTATGACGAAGTCCATATTAATCACTTCCCACTTCCAAGTGGGAATACTGATATTCTGAAGCACACCTCCCGGTCTTTGATGCTCCCCTATCACTTATTGACAATTCGGACACTTTGCCACAAAATCTGCAATATCCTTCTTCATGTCATTCAACCAATAGACTTCCCGTAGGTCACGGTACATCTTGGTGGCACCTGGATGTACGTAATACTTGGAGCCATGAGCCTCGTGAAACGTCCAATTTCTTAAATCATCAACGTCCGGAACACACAAGAGACCCTGATATTGACGCACACCATCTCCCCCTTTGTACAAGACCTCTACCTTCTGATTCTGAACGGCTTCCTTTAACTTTACCAAAATAGGGTCCTCCTCTTTTGTATCTTTTACATCAGTCACCAAGGATGATTTTGATCCGTTTAGAAAAATAACCCCGCCATCGGTTGAGTCAACCAAATGAACTCCCAACCTTTCAAGTCGAGGTACATCTTTCAGCAGCTCCTTCCTCCCCTTATCTATATGGGACACACTCTCCATAGAGAGTCTACCAAGTGCGTCTGCCACTACATTAGCCTTATCTGGATAGTAAAGGACACTCATATCATAATCCTTGAGTAGCTCCAACCAGCTCCTTTGGCGTAAATTTAGTTCCTTCTAATTAAACACATATTGTAGGCTCTCGTGGTCCATAAACACATCTACATGGACCCTGTACAAATAGTGTCTCCAAATCTTTAAGGAAAATACCACTACCGCCAATTCAAGATCATGGGCTGGGTAATTCTTCTCATGAACCTTCAGCTACCTAGAAGCATATGCTATAACTTTACCATGTAGCATCAATACGCATCCAAGGCCAATTCTAGAAGAATCGCAATACACCACAAACCCATCGGTGCACTTAGGTAGGATTAACACCGGCGCCGAGGTGAGTTGGGTCTTTAACTCCTAAAATCTCCTCTCACAAGCATCCGACCATTGGAGTTTCACTTTCTTCTGGGTCAATTTGGTCAATGGAGTTACAATAGATGAAAAGCCCTCAACAAATCTCCGATAATAACCAGCTAGCCTAAGAAACTCCTGATGTCCGAAGGATTCATCGGTCTAAGACAATTCTTTACCATCTTTATCTTTTGCGAGTCTACCTTTATACCCTTACTTGACACCACATGGCCCAAAAATGCCACTGGGTTCAACCAAAACACGCACTTGATGAATTTGGCATATAATTCTAATTCCTTGATAGTTAGTCGCACCACCCTCAAATGAGAAGCATGATCCTCTTTGCTCTAAGAGTATATCAGGATGTCGTCGATAAACAAGATCATGAACATATCCATGTATGGATGGAATGCCCTGTTCATCAAATCCATAAAAGCTATAGGAGCATTCATTAGTCCAAAATACATAACTACAAACTCATAATGACCATACCACGTCTTGAAGGTGTTTTTGGGATGTCACTCTCCCGAACCCTGAGCTGATGGTATCCTGATCTGAGATCTATCTTTGAAAGCACATGGCACCCTAAAGCTGGTAAAACAAATCATCGATTCTGGGGAGTGGGTACCTATTCTTAATGGTGACCTTGTTCAATTGTCGATAATCAATACACATACGAAGAGAACCATCTTTCTTGCGGACAAATAGAATCGGTACACCCCATGGGAATTTGCCTTCTCTGATGAATCCCTCTTCTAATGGTCTTTCAACTGCTCCTTCAACTCCTTTAACTCAGCAGGGGCCATTCTGCAAGAAGGAATAGATATAGGCTGCGTATAGGGAAGAAGGTCAATACCAAAATCAACCTCCCGCTCGAGAGGGATTCCTGGTAGATCATCTGGGAAGACTTCGTGATACTCACATACTATTGGTACAGACTGGGCAGTCCGGGTCTTTGACATAGCATCCTTAACCCTAATTAGATGATACATGCAACCCTTTGAGATCGTCTTTCTGGCCTTAAGGTATGAAATAAAACGGCCTATAGACACAACTGAACTACCCTTCCATTCTAAGACTGGCTCACCCAGAAATTGAAACTCTACCGCACGGGTTCTACAATTAACTGAGGCAATAGCATGCAAATAACCAATCCATGTCGAGGATAATATCAAAATTGGTCATGGCTTACTCTTCTAAATCCACCGTGGTGACTTTATGAAGGACTGTGACTGGGAAGTCTTTATACACCCTTCTAGCTACAACTAAATCACCCACTTGAGTAGAGACTGAGCAGGTTTCTGACAAGAGTTTGGGACTGACTCTGAAACTACTAGTCACATAAGGCATCAAAAAAGACAAGGTAGCCCCTGGATCTAACAAACCATATACATCAAGGTGGAAAACTCGCAACATACCAGTCACTATATCTGGAGAGACCTCCTACTCTTGGTGGGATGCTAAGGGATATAATCTATTTCGGCATTGACCACCACCTATGATAGTAGATACACCCTGCTAGAAGGAGCATGCCACCGGAGCTGCTGAACAAGTGGCTGGGGCACGAGCTCCACCATCCTGATTTGGCGAAAGGCAATCTCTAAGCTTGTGTCTGGGTTTTCCAAACCTGAATATAGCGTCTGAACCAACTAAACATATCCCCGAGTGGTTCTTACCTTAATTTGCATAGGCTGGAAAAGTTCGATCTATTTAAATTCTCCCCTGGCTTCTCGAGCCTGAGGCTCTACCCCTCTGATCATGTCTGGGTTGGGATGGGACACTAGCTGATGATGGTGTAGGGGCAAAAGATCTATGATAGGACTACTGACGCTGTCCATTAGACCTCAGTTGTGAGAATTTGATACTACCAGTCCTGGCCCTCTTGGCCTCCCTCTCCTTCTCACTCAGCTGTACCGCCTCCAACTATTGGGCGTAAAGGACTATCCAAGAAAAGTCAATATCTTAGAGAAGCATCGCGGTATGGCAATCCCTAAAAAGAGAAGTTTGCTATCCCGTGTAGGAACCTGCTCACATGGGCCCTCTGATCTGCCACCAACTCGGCTTCATACCTGGACAAACATGTCAGCTCTAGGGCATACTCCTAAACCGTAATCTTTCCCTGCTTAAGATTTACAAACTCAGCCACTTTTAGCTGTTTCATCTCCCGAGGGAAGAACCGAGCAAGAAAAGTGACATGAATTCATCCCAACTGACAGGGCTTACTCCAACCGCCCTACTATCCTTCCATTATTTGAACCAAATGTGTGCGACCCCCTTTAACTGATATGAGGACAAATTAGCACACTCCTCTCCAATCACCCCATGATGAGGGTGACCTTCGGAATCTCTTCAACGAAATCATGTGAATTCTCATCCACCTTCGATCCAAGAAACTCGAGAGGTTTCATCCTCAGAAAGTCACTAACCCTCGTTGCCGTTGCATTTCCATTCTGCGGGACATGTGCAACTGCCTGCTAGTTAACCTGGGTGGTCAAGGCCTATGCTTTCATCTGAATGGATGCCCTTAATTCAGCGTGGGCAACCAGCTCCGGTGCATGGAGCTCATAGGCTAGTGGGGCCTGTTGGTGCCCATCTCCATTTCCATCCTCGTGGCCATTTCAATTTCAATTTGTCCAGTCATTAACTCTTTGGGGAGGCATGATCTATATTCGCGAGTAACACGAGTTAGAAGGATAGAGAGACATTTCACCACACAACATAGATCATGAAAGAAGGGAACATTTCCGAAACATCTCGTAGCCTCTTCGCCATAAGTGTGGCGCGCTTCACACATATGAAAAAGACTCTACTTAATGCGGTTATCAGACACCCTAGGACACTTCAAAACCTAATGCTCTAATACAAAGTTTCTGACAACCCGAACATAGGCCGGGATTGAGACATGGGATAAGGAGTCCCGAGAGACTCCAAGTCGACCCAAGGCATGAACATACATCTAACTCAATGAATAAAATCGGAAGATTTAACATAATAAATATAGCAGAAGTCTAAATATCACATAACATCAGAAATGGAATTCAGATCATACATGAAAAGTTGATTACTACGTATAGTCTGAAAGCCTCTATATATATGATGGCTTGATAGGACAACATCCCCAACTGACCCGACAACTCTAAAACTAAAGAAGGACATAACAACCACGAATACTAAATGTCCTCGAAGGATGAGGACTCACCAATACTAGCTAGACTGGTCCGAGTGGGAAAGCAGGGGCTAAGGATGCTACTAAAATAGATCCCTCAGAGTTGTATCATGAGACGATACATCATAGAGTACGCGGTCAGTACGTGGAATGTACCGAGTATGCAAAGTAAGCAAAACGGACAGTTAAATACATAAAAGTTCATAAGAGTAGGACATCGTTATAATAATGTAAATCTCATAATGCAAACATAAGGCTCAAGGTTTTCAAAACATTCATAAATCATTTATGATCATATTCATAAGAGAAGAGCTTTATTAAATATGACTTGAGCCAAAGAATATAATCATACTCATGCATAAATCATGTGGAATAGTAGGAGATTCTTATAACTCACATACCCCTTATGAGTATATATGGAGCCCGATCATAAACCCCTAGTCGGGAGGGCATTCGTACCATGCCAAGGGTAGAACCATGAAAGAGGTGTCATATCACTACAAAGGGCCAACTAGGGCAAAGGGGGGTAGTATCATGGAGGTCCCATCGTGGCTATGTTGGCACATAGTTCTAAGACTCAGAGTATGCTTGGACCCCGGGTTTACTCGGTATTAAATACTACTCCAAAAATATATATAGTGCTCATAGGATAATATACATGAGATTCATAGGGTAGTTAAAATCATGATAATTATAAGCATGCTTGAGATACATGAACTAACCATGAAAGTAAGGCTCGTGAGTCGACCATATTTATAAATCCATAAATCATGAAGTTCATGCATACTTGTAAAACATGTAAATATTTGATATCTCATAAATCCATGATAAGTATTTGATAGAGATCATATCATATGTCATAATTCATAATGGGTTAATGAACATCAAATTCAAAGTGTAATCATAACTTGAATTTTCATGAAATATGAATAATTGGGCATAATTTGTATAAAATTTAAAACCAAATAGTTATAAAATCAGCCCATGATTCGTGAAACATGAATTTATAATGAGAGGAATTAATCCATAGATAGATCATAAGGATTTCATAAGAACTGCGATAAAACCCCATAGAATTATCAATAGGATTTCATGAATTAGAGAGAGATTGGGCATGGGTGTGAAGAAATTCACCCATTCATAACCCTACATACCTGAGAGAATCTAATTCAATAACTCCTTTGATTGCCCAAGGAAGAATTGAGAAGAATTTTGAAGAAATTGAGCTTGATCACCTCTCTAAACATCTACACTTGCATGCCTGAATAGGAATAGCTTAGAATGAACTTACACCTCTTAAAACTCACTATTCAAGCTTTAAACGATGTAGTTTAGGCCTTAGGATCATAGGAATTATGGATAAGTCCTTATTACATTCGTAGAGGAAAATAGACTACCAGTCCCAATAAGGGACTGGATGAGTCGTTACCTCAGACCACAAGTCGTTACTAGTGACCATGACTCGTGGTCACCACTCATCCTCTATACTGCCAGAAAACCAAATGGGGTCACCACGGGCAACACCACTACTCATGGTGCCACCCAACAAGTCGTGGTGTGGACTCGTTAAGTGTAACTGCTCCATACATCGTCTTCCTTCAGCCATCCCTGACCACGGGTGACCTAACGGCTCGTGGGGCTAACCACAACTCGTAGTCACACCGTGGTCACCCCAACTTGAAAATTTCCAACAAGACAACACTCCTCACCATGAGACATTTCACGACTCGTGGTCAGCCTGACGGGTCACAATATGACTCATTTTGTGACCTGATGCAGAAAATAATGTTTTCTCCATTTCAACTCCCAGGCCTTACAAAAGCTTGGAATGATACGAAAATACCCATAAAAATTCACTCTTAAAATTAGCTTTTCCAGTTGTTATATGCTCGACCAAATTCAAAATCTTTGATTCTCTTACCACGGGTGCATGTAATGACCCATTATTGCATACCTATTGCATACCATGAGTCATCCTATGAACCATGGTCGATGGACCAATATATAACCTTCTCTAAGCTTCATCCAATCACACCATACTACGACCCATTACATGACATCACAAGTCGTCACCTGACTCATTGGTTCTGGGGAAAACTTGGCACATTCCTAGACTATGTCTCATGACGAGGGTACATGATAGGTTATCATTTGTCACCATGACTCATTACATGAGTTGTTACATTTGGAAACTAAGAATTTACTTTTTCTCACCACGAGTCTAACCATGACTCATGGTACTATGTAACGAGACACACTTTCATTTATTTTGAGGGAAAATTTTCACTTTTCTGCTGGATTCTACTCAATTTTTGGGATCTAATCTTAGGGACATTTGGGGTGTAACATTATCTCTCCCTTGGAAACATTCGTCCTCGAATGGAGAGTAATAAAGCTTAGAAGATAGGGAAAGAACTGCAATAATAACTCTAAAAACTATAGACTAAATATTGATGGAGTGGCTGACTCTGAACTAAGATACATATATTTAACTAAATTCTTAAAACATGCATGCATATAATGACATGAGAAGGACCAAAGGATACGAATCTGACATGAAATTGAATAGAATACCAAAAAAGAAATTAGTACCTCATGATGAAGTTGAACTGGAAGGGAAAAGGTGAAGGTACTTGGCCATCACATCTGCTTTGGCTTACCAAGTGGCTCCCTCTACAAACTAATTCCTTCAAATGTCTTTCACTAAACCCACCTCCTTGTTCCTCCACTTACGAACCTGATGGTCAAGAATCTCAATCGGAACTTATTCATAGTGAGGCTATCCTTCACTCCAATGCTCTCTATAGGTACAACTAGCGCTGATCGCCAATGCACTTTTTCAACAAGGACATACCGAGAGCTGGCTGTGCTGAAGCTAACTCTGCGAGCAACTCAAATGCATAAGCCACATTACCAACATGCCTCAAAATCATGTAAGGACCAACATACCGGGGACTGAGTTTCCCTTTTTTCCCAAATCTCCTCAACCCCTTCATGGGTGACACTTTCAAAAATACTCAATCAACAACACTCGTTTAAGGCCAACTTTAGAATCATCACAGTACACTACAAAGTCTTTTGTGCCCTCTAATGGGGTCAAAATCAGAGCAAAAATGAGTTTAGCCCTTAGCTCTTGAAAGCTCTTCTCACATGCATCGGACCATTGAAATTTGACCTTCTTCTGAGTAAACCTGGTCAAAGGTGAGTCAATGGATGAGAATCTCTCTACAAACCTCATGTAGTAGCCAGCGAAACCAAAAAAGCTTTTAATGTCGGTAGGATTGACAAGTCTAGGCCAGTTCTTCACTGCCTTAATATTTTTAGAGTTCACCTGCGCACCCTCACTGGAAACCACATGCCTAAGAAATGCAACTAACTTCAGCCAAAACTAACACTTTCTAAACTTAGCAAATAACTAATGCTCCTTAAGAGTTCGCAACACAATCCTCATATGTGCAACATGCTCCTCTTCACTTCGAGAGTATACAAGTATATCGTCTATTAAAACAATGACTAACATATCCAAATACTTCTTGAACACCCTATTCATAAAAATTATAAAAGCTACAAGAGAATTCGTTAGTCCAAAATACATACCTATAAATTCATAGTGACCATACTGAGTCTTGAAGGCTGTCTTCAGAATGTCACACTCTAACTCTAAGTGATGATAGCTAGATCTGATGTCTATTTTTAAAAAGAAACTAGCTCATTATAGCTGATTGAACAAGTCATCAATCTTGGGAATGGGGATATTTATTCTTTACTATTACCTTGTTCAACTACCATAGTCGATACACATCTTGATAAAACCATCTTTCTTCCACATGAAAAAGACTGGAGCACCCCTGATTACTAGGCCTGATAAAACCCTTATCTAAGAGATCCTTAAACTACTCTATCAACTCCTTAAGCTCTTCTTGAGAAATTCTAATAGGAGGAATGGATATAGGTTATGTATTAGGGGAAAGGTCTATTGCAAAGTTAATCTCCCACTCGGGGGGGGGGGGGGGGGGGACTCCTGATAGATCATCTGAGAACACCTCTGGATACCCACAAACAACAGAGATTGACTGAAGAGTTGGAGTCTCGGAAATAGAATCCTTAACCTAAACTAGATGATATACATAACCCTTTGAAATTATCATTAAGATAGGAAACAAAGAGACCTATAGGAAATGTGGAACAACCCTTCCATTCTAGGATTAGTTCACCCAGGAATCGGAACTCTACTGTTCGAGTTATATAATTGGCTGAAGCTTAACAAGAGTACAACCAATCCTTGCCAAAAATAACATCAAAGCCAATCATTTCTAGCTTTACCAGATCAGTTGCGGTGCCTTTGTAGAGAATTGTAACTGGGTAATTTTTGTATACCCTTTATGCTAAAACTGACTCACCAACAGGAGTAGAGACTAAGAAGGGTTTTGATAAGATTTTGAGACTGACACAAAACTAGTAGCAACAACAGTGTCATGAAGGACAATGTGGCCC
Organism: Datura wrightii; assembly: GCA_035772735.1. NCBI lineage: Eukaryota > Viridiplantae > Streptophyta > Magnoliopsida > Solanales > Solanaceae > Datura > Datura wrightii. The sequence continues at coordinate 2,913,277 of JASDFA010000010.1, read as the reverse complement.
CTGGATCAAGGTGAAAAACTCGTAACATACCCATGATCACATCTGGTGAGTTGTGATAACCTGCAAAGTGTATTCTTTGTAACAAAAGAGCATAAAACGATCATTGTATCAAAATAAATATTCCAACGGATGTCAGGGTCGAATCCCACAGAGACTAACAAATGATATGCACAAGTGTTGTTTGGAAAATTGAATTTAGTTCGCAACACTCAAACATAACAAAGAAATAAACATTTTGGGGGAGACTTTATGCTAAAAAATAGTATAAATTCCAACTTGGCGCATTAAGATAGCAAAATAATCAAAGTTGTCGACAATAATGAGAAGGACTAGAGGTGTGGTGTAGATGATGTGCTAATTAAATAAGGTCATGCTAGATCATCTCAATAGTTCAAATTGCATAAATAACTTTGGGCAGGTGGGAATTCGATGTTTTTCAACCTCATAAATGCCTCTTGCTAGACTTCTTTCAAACCACTAGACACAATTAAATCAACCCAATCTAGTTTTTATTAATAGGTTCACTACTCTCTAGCTATTAGCTATTAATTAGGAGTGAGATTGTGGGTCTGACTATGTCTAGCTCAATTCCACAACATTGTACCCATGTCCACCATTAAATTCTCTCCCAATACTGAATTCTTCTCTTTCAAGCAAAAACCATGTAAGAAAAGTAGACCCAGATCTGCAACTATGGATCTCCAATTATCAATTGGAGAGAATTGAACATATTTACCTTAATTAAACAATATTGAGAGGAATCTAGCAATACACAATGTAATTAAGCATTCATCACCACACACCTCTAGTTATCTAGCTTCTCATGGCTAAGAAATTAAAAAGCATATTCAATGATAAACTCATTGATTTCAATAATAAGAGTAGCTAAATCAAATTCAGCAATAAGTCTTCAACAATGGTAGTACCTTGCTATAGAGGAAGAAGAAGAAAAAGAAAAACAATCCTTTACAATTTCCACCAATAGATTTCTCCTCTCCTCTCCATAGAGAGAATGTTCTCTAAAAGCCAAAAGTTAAGATCTGATAGGTACCGAGTACTTCTCTCTAAAATGTATCCAAACGTAGGGCACCCCAAAACTCTCTTTTTTAATATTGGACACATTTTCCCCTATTTAGGCATTTTGGTAATTGCAAGAGTACCGGCAGTCCGCCGGATATATTTTGCAAATTGCCGGCTATAATTGGATGCTCCTACAGTGAATTCTAGCGTCCTTCAGCGATTCACCGGTCTCCAATCGTGCTCCGCCAATTTCTTTCTTTGTGATCCAGCACTCTTAGGCATCGTAGCCGATTTCACTAGCGAGTCACCGGTTAATCTCCGCGACTACTGATTGGTTTTGTTACCCTAGATAGTGGTCTTCAGTGTCTAGCTGGCGTTTCACCGATCTTCTCCGGTGAAGCGCCAATTTTCACCTAATTCCCTTCTTTTCCCTCTCTTTCTTGCTCTTTTCCACAAATCAAATATCTACACACAAAAAGGTAAAAGGGGAATAAAATCCATCTGAATAACTTGAAAACAAAGCTAAAGCTCATGCTTAAGAGCCTAAGGAGTTGGTAAATTAACAACTCACCAAACCCCAAAACTTGAACCATTGGTTATCCTCAAGTGATGCAGTTATTATCAGATGAAGAACATACCACTCCACACAAGTTTATGCATCAATGACCACTTGACTCAGGACAACCCAAAAATGTTCACCAAGTCACCGCAAATGAGAAACCAATTCCACTAAAACAAGAAAGATGGAAACATTTCAAGATGGCACAACCATTCAGAAACATGATTCACCAGAGCTTGTATTTTTGAAAATAAGGGCATAACTTATCCATGAAGTACACATAGCATCTCAATTCATGATCATTTCACATTTAAAGCTTTCCTTAGAGCATGCATTTCTCATGTCCTATGCATACATTTACCCTCAATGCAAGTGTGTCCTCAAAAGGGATGATGCCACTCACAGAAGAGAAAGTACCTATTCTTTATCAAGAAATCAATGCATTCACCCAAGGGATCATCAAAAGAGAAGATTGCACACAACTCGACCCATTGGCTTGCCCTTCGTGTAATTTGCCACTAATGTAGAGCAACTGCACTTAAAATCACTTAGAACTTGTGTATTATTATGTAGACTAGGGCTAAGGGCAGGATAAATATTGAGCTTTAGTGGCTAATGCCTTCCTAATTCCTTTAGAAACTTGCCACATCCCATCATCTTTCTCAGATCACTCCCCTTCATATTTCCTTGTAAATCATCTTCATCTTTTTGTTGTAACACAAGCCACCCTTATAACATCTATCAATTTCACACTTAGCCTTCTCTATGCAAGATATAGCACCTATCAACAGTTTTTCCTCTTTTTGATGATTCAATGTCACTCAACTCATTGGTTCACTCATCTCATCATAATTTTTGGTGCTACCTCAATTTTTAGGGTACTCATTCTTTTCCCCCACTCTCGCATACCCCCAAACTTAGGTGTTTGCCACATATCACATTCATTTTCTTATCTCTCCCTATTTCTTGGGCTTGAAACCCCCATTTTTCATTTTTTTATTACTAGTAATTAGGAAGGATGGGTGCCAAAGAGAGGGATTAAAGAAAATGGTCATCAGGCTTGTAATGTGGTTTCCACGATCGGGTTCAAGGATCAAACGTTGGCTATCAAAGATTAATGGTCAAGGAGGTCATCTTGGTTGAAGTGAATTACAAAAGAGTTCCTAAAAACATGCTCTAACTATAGTTATATCTAGGAATTTTCCTTGAGTCACACTTGGGGCAAGTTCTAGACAAGAAGTTATGCATGAGATTCACAAAGATCTTTACCACATAAGGCATCACACAAAAAGAGTCCACAAAATCATTATCCACACAAGATCTTGATTTAAGACATTAGAACATGCAAATTCATAAGTCAAATGAGGAAACTACAACTATGAAAATGAGCGCTACGTTCTTATTTCAAACACCCATTCATCTTTTCTCATTTTCATTCCCCATTTAGATATTCCATTTAAAAAATTTCTCTCGTGGTACCTCTCAAAACAACTCCACACAAGACTAAAAAACGACATGACATTTTCCCTTAAGAAAGTCACCTCTCAATCTATCATTGGAAAGTGTCAACCCGACTCGACAACAAAAAGAAAGGAAAATGATAAATGCTCCTTGGGAAAGAATTGTGGTACGAAGAAAACCCTTGGAGTTCGATTACTATTCTACTATTTACATAGATAAGAACACAAAGGTCTTGGGTAATAAAAACATAAAGAATTCAAAACAAGGACCCAATTTTCACCATTAGCACGTTAACTTCCAAGAACTCAACCATGTCATTCATTTTTATCAACATCACAATCCCAACAAGGGCAATCATCAACAGGACTTAAATCAAGCACGACAAAGGTTCACAATTCCTCATCAAATAATAGAAATAAACAAAACAAAAGCTCGACAAGGGCTATATCAAATCAGCTCAAAATAAAAAAACAAGTGACCCCCAACAAACACTCATCCCACCCCCAACTTAGAGAATACATTGTCTCGAATGTATGCACGCAAATAAAGAGGGCAAGAGACTTCCTGAGCGGGTCACTCTTTATCATCAGCAGCAGCAATTTCCCCTGCTCCTGTGGCACCATCAAAACCAGCCTCTCCTAGATCTTCGGTGTCATCCTCCAAGCCCCCAAACAGATCATTAATGGGGCCTCGAACTATGAAAGGAGTAGCCATTGCATTATCAAGAGCGCTCACATCAGGCACTTCCATAGCTGTCCGGCTTTTCCACTCCCTCACCTCAGTTTGGAGAGAGGTGATAGCCCCCTCTACAACATCTACCTATTTGCACAACATTTTAAGTCTCTCATTCATTGAATTCAACTCCCGTTTGACTATTTAAGAAATGAGTGTAGGGAGACTCCTAGCCAACTTTTGGAGTTGGCTCATGAGAGTTGGTCATTTCCACGAGTTTGTGGAGACCACTCGGCTGGGAGGATGTTGAGGGGGATGCTCCCCTAAGAGGTGTGTCACTGGAGCTTTGGCCCGTAGCTTCTTGGTGAGACACATTGAAATATGGAGCATGTGGTGACTACTCCAACCCATGGGATAGTGATCCCTCTTCTAACCCAAAAGCTTGCATTCGCTTCCTCTTGACTGCAGGTGCCTCAACATCACTTTTTCTGTATAAGGTGATCATTCATGAGGCAGGGACAGGGGTCTCACAAGGGAAAATGGCACTCTCGCTTGTAAACATGGCTAAGAAATGAGAATCACATATGGAATAGAGGTGCTAGCCTATCTTGCCTTTTGCTTCATTTGCTGGGCCATAATCTCCCCAAGGATAATAGGAACTCCGGACATGATGTAGGCTATGAGAATTGCTATCTCCAAGCTAACCCGTTGTTTATTTTTATGAGAACAATGCGTCCACAGATGAAATCCAACCATAACATGGCCTCAAACTTAAGATCGTGGCGGGAAATTTTGCCACCCATGGAGTCCCGTAGAGGAGTGTCAACTGTGAAGATGGGGGCTATCCAAGTGAATGGTTTTTCATGTACGTAATACTGGCCACTCTGAGCCAATATTGATTTCATCTTCCTAAAATAGATAATTGATTGCTTTTAGAGTTATATCCACCTCGACCCCACGTACCATGACTGATGGTAGGCAGGGGACTTCAACAATTTTCCCTCTATGTTTCATAGTGTCTTGTCTAGCTTGGTAGGAAGCATAGAACTCCGACACCAAGCTAGGGTAGTAGTCTGAGAGAAGATTGGTGAAAGCGTGCCACTGCCTGTCAATGAGTTGAACAGTGATATTAGTAGGTCACCGCGTAGTCCCGCCAAATCAAATCTCTTTTCCATTGTTATTGACCGGCCCTTGCATATGGTGTAGTTCCCTTTTATGTTGAGCACACAGAATATGATGGCCTCCCTAGAGTTGACATGTGTTGCGGAGGCCTTGGCCTTTCCTTTTCATTTGGTGGTTGAGGAGGCTGGGGCCTTGCCTTTTCTGGTGTTTCCAGATGAAGACATTCTTTTGCAAGCATGATGTTAGTGGCAGCCACAACGCGTTGAAATGAAATAACTAACATTATTATAAAATTGAAATGAGAAGAAAAGATGCAAAATTATCTTTCAAAGAATTAGCAGCATCGACGAGCTGTAGGATGGTATCCATGGACCGTCGCTGACCCGCCAGTGAAAAATAGTAAACTAGGAAACAGGACTTCCACCGACGATAAAGTGGTAAGTCGTCGGTCCTAATTCGTTAACCACCTATGTAACTCGGGATCAAATTGGTGGCCTGAAGCCACCATTGGATCGAACCAGAGTTCAATCGGTGTTTTGATGTACTCGACTGGTGAATAGTCGATAGTCGTCGTCCCCAAAGAATTCCCATGAGTTTAAATGGCACCATTCAACACATACATACTCACATCATTCAAAACATCAATTCTACACATGAAAAAAAAACTAAAATGACAATTTACCCTTAATAATAGCATCACCTAATCTATCATAGGGCAAAGCATGACATTTTAGTCCATTTGGGTTACTCAGAATTCACCCCATTTAAGTCTACATAATAATCACAAAATCCACATACACATTTCAGCAATAAACTTCTCTCATCCCACAAACTTTATATAACATCACATACATAATCAATCATAGAACTAAAGAATGGTGGTAAAAGGGAGGGAAATGTATGTTAGCACTACATGGATATACCACAAAAGTACCATTAAAGATAGAATAAGAGAATCCAAGAAACATAACCATTTGTGGGAGAATGTTTAGCAGAAACTCACTGTGGAAGCTTGGAAATGCTCACAATGGAAATTCTTGAACTTGTTTAGTAGAGAGGAAGAATATGAGTATAGTGAGAAATGGTGGAGAGAGTGAGGGATTTTATAGGTGAGCAGGTGGGAATGGGGTTGGTTGAGGAGGAGGTCGAAGATTAATGGTGAGTTAATTTTGTGGAAAGTGGAAGAGAGGGAGTTATGGGAATATGGAAAGGTGGGATATTGGGAAGGTGAAAATTAGTGTGGAAAAGTGGTAACAGAGAAATAAAGGGAAACCTAAGGGAATGTTATGTTCTTACTAAGGCAGCTCAAACAGATATTGGGGTCAAGTGAGTCCATATTTGATTGAGATTCTGAATTGGAACACGTATCCTTTCTAGTGTTACACCGACAATCGACGTCTTGATCAGGCGATTCGCCACCTTACCTTTTCGTTATTGAATTCATGCTCAGTTAGCTATTTTCCAATCGGCGACTCACCAACGGGTCGCCACTCGGATCGGCGTTATGGCGGTGGGTCGCTGATTTGGCACCCATTGCTCGTGTATTCCTAGTTGCACCAGCGATTAAATAACGGTTCACGCTTTTAAATCGGCGGTCCACCAGTTCATCCAATAGTCTAACATTTATGCTCCCAGGTTTCTATTTACCTCTGTTAGGGCGCAGCGGTTCGCGCATCTAAATAAGGGATTCGCCGGTCCAGTGCGTTGCCTTCCTTGTTTTTGTTATATCTCTCCTTGCTTCTCGTTTCTGCAACCCTACAAAATTAGAAACAACAATGACATAAAAACAATCAAAATAAAACACATGGGTTGCCTCCCAAGGAGTGCTTAGTCAATGTCATGGGACAACTTATTTCTAATTTATCAATCTTTCTTAGAAGGATCCTCCTTTGGCCCAGCCTCTTTCATCTCCACTCCGTTCTCCTCATTCTCCTCATGCAACACTCCGATCACTTTGCATTCTTCTAGAGTTTCAACTGAAGGACACACCTTAAAAGTGACCTCTTCACTTCCAACTCAGAACTTGAGCTCACCCAGTTCCGCATCTACTAACGCTCGACTTGTGGCAAGCAATGATCTTCCCAGAATGATTGGCACTTATAAGTTCATTTCACAATCAAGCACTAAAAAAATAACTGGTAGAAGGAATTTATCCACCCTCACCAATAAATCCTCTAGCACACCCACGGGTTTCTTTATGGAGTGGTCAGCCATTAATAGACTCATTAATGTGGGTTTGGTGTTCCCAAGCCCTAATTTCTTGAAAATGATAACAGACATTAGATTTATACTTGCGCCAAGATCGCAAAGGGCTTTCTTAAACACACATAACCCGATAGTGTAAGGAATCGTAAAGGCTCCTGGATCTTCTCACTTTGGGGCAAGATTGCACACCATCATCGCACTACAGTGATGCGTTGTCTCACCAGTGCCAACATCTACCAACTTCTTGTTTTTCAACAGCTCCTTCATGAATTTGGCATATCCAGGCATTTGAAGTAGGGCATCCACCAATGGTATATTAATGAATAATTTGTTACACATATCGATGAATTTTGTTGAAGTGACCATCCTTATTTTTCTTAGCTAACATTTGTGGATAAGGGGGTGGAGATCTTAGTTCATGTTTTTAATCATTTGAGGCCTTCATGCCTGCCTCTTGTTCATCAACATGTGAGGGAACTTCATCACCCTTTCCTTCACTTTCATCTTCACTCTTTTCACCACTACTTGGTGCTTTTTGGCACCTCATTAGATTCATTTTCATCATTTGATTTAGGAGAAACAACCTCCTTAGGCTTCAATATCGCATCTCAAACTAGTTTACCACTCCTTGTAACAATAGCCATGCATTGGCTATCTTTCTTCGGGTTTGGCATTATATCACTTGGGAATGTTCCCTTCATTCAGGGGTTCATTTGTGCGGACAAGTGATTTATTTGAGCTTCTAAATGCGTAGTGGAGGCTGAATGAGAGCTCACCATATGGGAAAGGTTAGACACCTCCCCTTTTAATTCCTTGACCCTGTTGTCGGTTGATTCCACTTTCTTAAGGACCCTTTCTAAAATCTCTTCAATTTTTGAGCTACCTGCATCGCTCACACCTTGCTGATTTTGGCCATTATCAGCGTTAGGAGGGGGAACATATGGGTTTGAACTTCAGTGATAACGGTCTCCCTCTCGATTTTTCTCTCTATTGCCCCCTATTTCATTTCTATCAGGCAATGCTTATGCATCACGGTTTCTCCAACCTTGATTCTCTCCCCTTGGGCACCAAAGAACTTGATTAGTCCCTTGAAACCTGGGTCAAGAACCCCCCATCTGATTTCCCATATAGTGACATTCCTCATCATACCTCGGTGGCGATGATTCTCCTTCAAAGTGCAATGGACCTTGCATACCTACAACATTCACAACCTTGGTCCCTGCCCCCATCATATGTTTGGTCATTAGTTCCAGCTGCGTCATCATTTTAGTGAGATTTCCATCTCGCTCTTCGTCTCTTTTCCGCAACTCAGCTGCCAATGCACTAGAGCCAATGTCATGTGTCGATACAGTAGTCTCTCTCGTATTCCATACCCGATTTGTCTTTGTCATTCTGTCCAAGAGGGACTTAGCTAATCCATATGTCTAACACATGATTGATCCTACAGCTAAATTATTGTCCATAGACTTGTTAATGGAGTCTACGGCTCAGTAAAAACTTTGAGGGAACACTCAATCCAGGAAACCATGGTTGGGACAAAGGGAAACCTTCTACTTGAACCTTAAGCATGCTTCATGCTACAGTTCTCCTGGCTCTTTTCTAAAGTCTGTGATATCATCCTTAGCTATAACATTTTAGATGGAGGGAAGACATGATCCAAGAATTCTTTAGTCAATTCTTGCCATTATGTAATGCAGCAAGGAGAGAGTTTCCCTTAACACATGGTTGCCTCTCCCGTTAGGGGAAAAATGGAAAAAGCCTCAACTTGATAGACTCTTGACTTATATTAATTATGTTGAAAGGCTGGCAGATCTCTAAGAAATTCGTCAAATGGCGATTTGCATCCTCACATGGTTTTCCCTCAAATAGTCCTTTCATCTATAGAAAATGTAGCATTGTACTTATGACATGGAACATGACATTCCCTACTGTAGGAAGTAGGCAAATAGCTCCTGCATCTTCGGGCATCACCGGATTATCTTTGTCATGCTCCATATTACCCTCAACTGAGCTATCCCCTGCTTGTAAGTGAGGGCTTATATGACTTTACCCTAGCAAGCACAATACAATTAATTCAACACCTATGATGCAAGACTAATTCAAATTAACAACAAACACAGGTGTATTAACTTTTACTCCCATGCAATGATGCCATTTTTTATAACATCCAAAATATACTCTTCATTACAAAAGAGATTAAACAGTCATTGTATCAGAACAAATATCCCAACAAATATCAGGGTCGAATCCCACAAAAACTAACAAATGATATGCACAAGTGTTATTTGGAATATTGAATTTAGCTCGCACCACTCGAAAATAATAAAGAAATAAACATTTTGGGGGAGACTTGATGCTAGAAAAAGAGTATGAATTCTTACTCGGTTGATTCAGAAAGAAAAATAACCATAGTTGTTGATAATAATGAGAAGGACTAGAGTTGTGGTAGATGATGTGCTAATCAAAAAAGGTCATGCTAGATCATCTCATTATTTAAAATTGTGTAAATAACTTTGGGAGGTAGGAATTCGATGTTTTTCAAGCTCATAAATACCTCTTGTGTAATACCCCGAAAGTACCTAAGATTAGACCAGGGATTTAAAAATTAATGTTGGCAGAATCTGCGAAAAATTCCACAAAACGGGTCACCTAATGGATCATTGGTTCAACCAATGAACTGTGGGAAGCATCCGTGGTGAGGTCTGGCTTGGTGGTGTTTGAAAGTAATGGGTCAAGTAATGACGCATTGTTTGTTACCACAGGTCGTTGTTTGAAGTAGTGGTGGGATTGGTCCTCAGTCGAAAGGCGAGTAAAGGGTCGTGGGATGACCCGTTATGAGGAGCAATGGGTCCTGGTGAGCAGTCATGAGAAGGAGTATTAAAAACCTCCAGTTGATGTAACGAAAGGAAATCACGACTCATTGGAAGGAGGAACAAGTCGTGGTGTGGTTCGTAGAAAGGATTGGTGCTGCTCGTCAGGGGGGAAACAACAAATGAATTAATGAATTATTGTCTGAAGCAACGGCTCGTCCTGTCGAGTCATGGAATTGAATCTGAGAAGATGATGTTGGGCAGTGGACCCAACAGATAGATACCACGAGTCAGGGTATCCAAGAATGACCCGTTAGTACAGTCGTTGTCACCACCAACATAGAAATTTTAGAAATTTCATCAAGGGCATTTTTGTCATTTCTAAGTCCTAGGGTCCTAAATTACATCATTTAAGGCTCGAAATGCAGTGTTAATTGAGGGTAAAACCTACCCTAGGCTCATTCATATCCATGCAAGCAAAGTTAGAAAATGAAAGAGGTTATCAAGCTTGTTCTTCTTCAAGTCTTTCTTCAATTTTCCATTTGGCTTTCAAGGAGTGGTGAAATTTGATCTTTCCCAGGTATGTAAGGTTATGAGTGGGTGAATCCTTTAACACCCATGCCTAATCCCTCTCAAAATCTTGAATTTCCTATATAGATTCTATGGGGTTTTAACCCGATGAATGAAATATTGAATTTTGTATAAGGGCATGATCTAAATGAATTATTATTATTGAGTTATGAATTATGGGCAAGTTTTACATTGTTTTCAATTAAAAATCATGTTTCAAGATTTTAAAAATTAAAATACCAATCTATGAAAAGTTTATGAACTTTAAGGTTTATGATGAATGTTCATGTATGATGAATCATTAATGATGAAAAGCATGTTTTAAGGTTACCCATATTTATAATCATGTTTCCAAGTGAAATATGTATTTTCATGCATGTTAAAGTATTGGGCAATGCCCACATGTTCAAGAATGTTTTCCGATTTATGATATGGATTTCATGATTGATCGATTTATGATGTTGGCCAACTAAAGAGCCCTTGATTCATAGCTAATCATTTATTTTAAATGGGAATCAATGATGTTAATGTTTATTTGCTCATGAATCTCAATGAATGATGTTATTGATTTATACATGAGCCTAATGTGCATGTTTTTGGGAGCAGTGTCTAGCACCGAGTAGCCTAGCGTTCAAAAGACTACGCTAGTGTCTCATAACTATATGCCACCGTAGGTTTATTGATACATTACAATGTTAATGATCCCCTCTTTCATGATGTCACATAATGCATGTCCCTTTCCTGGAAAGCCATGGACGACTCTGCCCACTTGAGTGAGGTAGTTAGGGCATAATGTAAGGCTCTACCATAATGGTGTCTGTTATGATGAGTCCTCCTATTGTTTCACATGTTTTATGCATTATTATGTTTATGCTATTTTGGCTCAACGGATGGTATATATAGTTTCTCTTATAACTATGGAAATGAATGGATTACGAATGATTTGAAAACCTTGAGCCTTATCTTATCTTACAATATTTATGTTATGAGCATGTTGTCATACTCGTATGATCTCTTATGAGCTTTTATGTATTTTTTTTTCAAAATATCCGGTTTACTTACCTTGCATACTCGATACATTCCATGTACTGACCGCATACTCTATGTCGTATCGTTTTATGATATAGGCTCCAATTTTTAGCTTCAGCTATGTCATTAGCCCATCTTGAAGATTAGCATCCAGCTCTTTGGTGAGTCCTCATTCTTCGAGGACCGGTTTGATGTCAGTTATCTTTTCATGCTCAGTTTTCTACACTTGTCAGGTTAGTGGGAGTGTTGTCCCATCAACCCATCAGATATGTTAGAGGCTTTCAGACTATGTGTAGTATTCAGCTGTTATGTATGAAGTATGTTCCATTTCCAATGTTATGTCATTTTTATGCTTATGCTATGTCGTTATGTTGACTATTCCACTTTACTGATATTGAGTTAGATGTATGTTCATGCCATGGGTCAACTTGGGGTCTCTCGAGGCTCCTTGTCCCGTGTTAAGATCCGGGCCTACGTTTGGGTCGTGAAAAATTTGGTATTAGAGCCATAGGTTTGAAGTGTCCTAGGGTATCCGAAAGCCACGTTTGGTAGAGTCTTTTTCATGGGTGTGAAGCGCGCCACACTTATGATGATGAGGTTAAGAGACATTTAGGAAATGTTCCCTTCTTTCATGACTCTATCTTGTGCCATGAGTTCATCTTTCTCTATTCCCCTAACTCGAGCAATACACGTGTGCAGAAACATGTCTTCTCAGGCCAGCCCCACCAACTCCAATGGATTCCATGCAAGTTACAGATGTAGAACTTGGAGCCATCCTCAGAGTGTTCATATGGGCCATGATCACCCAGCCTACCTAGTAGACTATCGCATCAATGAACCCTTTCGGAGAGGCAGCAACTACTAAGGTTTAAGACTCACGACTAGGAGCACGTCTAAGTTTGGTGATTCGAATATTGGTGGAGAGTGTAAGGGGAAAGAAAGGAGGAACAAGAGGCTCAAAACCGAAAACCTTGAGAGTTCCAAGAAAGGATCGAGCAGTGGGAGTCGCTCTCAACCCCGTCAGAAGTCTCTAGCTCAAGTTTAGGGATACAAACCTAGGGTGAGGGAGATTACTTACCTAGTGTGTGGGTACTAAAGGAAGAACCACCTAGGAAAGTGTTTGGCAGCTTTAGATATTTGCTTCTATTATGTCCAGCCTAGTCATAAACACAGAGATTTCCCTTCAACCAAGCGAGACGGCCAGAGAGGTCGGGCCTCAGCCGCCCCTTCAGTAACCCTGTCCTGTTGGCCATAATGCCAAAGGTGTGGTACAAACCACCGGGGAAGGTGTTTGATCGGCAAGGATGCTTGCTTCGGGTGCGGTAAGCCCAGACACAGGCTCAGAGATTGCCCTTCCATTAGATCGGGTGACGGTGGAGCCCATGCCCCAGCTATCAGGTCTGCAACCCACACATCTCAGCAACATGGGTTACCAAGAGCAAGTGGCAGTCAACCTCAGAGGTAGTCTCAGGTATGTTATAAGCCTTCCTATCGAACATACCATGATTGTTGGTTCCGAGAAATGTTGTACAAGGTACAAGATCCCTTTTTGCGTTTAAATATGAGATTTATTTCATGGAAGTTAGGGAAATAGAAAGTGAAGGCCAAGTTAGGTCTTAAGTTTTCTAGTAAAGGAGTTTTATAAATAACTTTTAGGGGTAACCTATCCATCCTCATTCAGATGTTTCCCTTATGTTTCACTCGATGATACGCCTAACACATGCTTACGTTCATAACCCTAAGATGATAGGCAACCCCGTCTATCAGCGATCCCAATATTACCCATTCAGCTTCATTTCATGACCCTCGTATTGTATGTAAACTCATGTCTCTTAGTATGCCCAGCTCTATGAGCTCAATCCCTAAGATTTGTCCAATCGGCTCATAAGATCGTGCTATATCAGGTATATGCCCAGCTTAGATTTCTTAAATGATCCGTGCTCATGATTCCCTTACTCTAAACCCGATGGATGTTCCCCCTAATAGAGATGGTGATCAAAATGGGTACATTTAAGGTAACTCCCTATCCCCGCCATAGATGTTGGGTATGTAAAAGTTCTGGAAACACAGTTATTAGCCAAGCCTGGAAGTGTAACAACCCCCATGGTAAATTTGTGATTTTTGATACGTTTCCTAGGTCGAACCTTTTCGTACCCTTATTCTGTTAAGTCATGATTTGCTGGGATAGATGACACCGTCCCCAAGATGACCTAATGAAGATTGAGTGAGCTTTTCAATTTTTGAGGGGTTTGAAGTTTGAGGGGTTGACCAAAGTCAACATTTTTGGTTGTCGAGCTCAAATTTTGATTATGAAAGATTTTTTTGTTCCAGATGGTGATCTATGATTTAGTTGGGTATTTTTCATGGATTACGATGTGATTCGAGAGGTATTTGAACCTTTAGTTGAATTTATGAGCTTTAAGGATTTCAGATGAATTTCGAGTGGATTCGAGTATATGGTATATTTGGCATGATCTTAAGCATAAAGAATGAGAACTCAGGGGTTTAGGACTTCAAAGTTCTTGGCAGGAATTGTAGGAGTTCATTTGGTTGACTCGATCAATGGCGGTGTTACAGTTCGGAAAGGATCAGAATCGTCCTTGGTGACTGATATAAAATCTAAACTATATGAGGATTCTAGCTTGGTGAAGCTGAAAGAAGTTCTTTAGGAGCAGAAGGTAGAGGTCGTCTCCAAAGGGGGAGATGGTAGGCTTCGATATCAAGGTAGTTGGTGTGTTCTGGGTGTTGATAATTCGAGAGCTAGTTCGGTGGCATAGGGTGCCCGTTTCCATCATTTCAGACAGGGGTACCCAATTTACCTCATAGTTTTGGAGATCCTCTAAAAAATTACTAGGTACTCAAATTAAGCTCAGAACAACATTTGAACCGCAAACAGATGGTAAAGTGGAGCGGACAATTCAGACTCTCGAGGACATGTTGAGAGCATGCATGGTTGACTTCAAGGGTAGTTGGGATGATCATTGTCCTCTTATAGAGTTTGGATACAATAACAACTATTATTCCAGTATATAGATGGCTCAGTTTAAGGCTCTCTATGGGCGGGGATGTAGATCGCCTATTGGTTGGTTCAAAGTTGGTAAAGTTGTGATGATAGGACCAGATTCAGTCCATAAGTCTATAGAGAAGGTTTAACTTATATGGGACAGGTTGAAAATAGCTTTGAGTCGCCAAAAGTCCTATGCTGATTTGAGGAGGAGAGAATTGGAGTTCGAAGTGGACGATTGGGTATTTCTGAAGGTGTCTCCCATGAAGGGAGTGATGAGGTTTGGAAAAAAAGGAAAACTCAGCCCTCGTTATGTTGTCCTCTACCGGATAGTGAGACGCGTTGGCAAGGTGGCATATGAATTGGAGTTGCACCCAGAATTAGCTTCTTTGCATCCTGTATTCCAGGTATCGCTCTTACAGAAGTGTTTGGCTGATCTAGCTCTTGTTGTATCGGTGGACAGTGTTGGTGTGAGAGACAGCCTTAGTTATGAGGAGGTTTCGGTGGAAATACTGGATCGTCAATTTTGAAGGCTAAGGAACAAGGAAGTAGCTTCAGTATAGGTTTTATGGAGGAATCAATAGGTTGAAGGTTCTACATGGGAAGCGAAGCGGACATGATGGCTAGATACCTAAATTTGTTCTCTATTGGCTCAGTTCCAGCTTGAGGTATCAGTTTTTGCCCTAGAAGTCTAATAAGTTTATATGTTCAGTTCATGTGCCCAAGTTTCTTTTATGTATATGTATGTGTGTATGATTCATGAATTCAGTTCAGCCATGTTGTTTGAATCGGAGATAGTCATTCTATCAGTTCCAGTTTAAATGATCAGTATTTGAGTGTAATGATTGCAAAGTTTGAAAATTAGAGAGGTGATCAAGCTTGTTCTTCTTATGTTTTTCTTCAATTTTCCATTGGGCTTTCAAGGAGTGGTGAGATTTTATGTTTCCCAGATATGTAGGGTAATGAGTGGGTGACACCTTTCACACCCATGCCCAATCCCTCTCTAAATCATGAATTTCCTATATTGATTTTATGGGGTTTTAAGCTGATGCATGAAATATTGAATTCTCTACATGGGCATGATCTAAATGAGTTATTATTATTGAATTACGAATTATGGGCAAGTTTATAATTGTTTTAAATTAAAAATCATGTTTCATGATTTTAAAAATTAAAATGCCCACTTATGAAAAGTTCATGAAAGTTAAGGTTTATGATGAATGTTCATGTATGGTGAATCATTATTGATGAAAAGCATGTTTTTAGGTTATCCGTGTTTATAATCATGTTTTCAAGTGAATTAAGTATTTTCAAGCTTGTGAAAGTATTGGGCAATGCCCACATGTTTAAGAATGTTTTACAATTTATTATATGGATTCATGATTGATCGATTAATGATGTTGGGCGACTAAAGGGACCTTAATTCAAGGTTAATTATGTATTTAAATAGGGATCGATGTTAATGTTTATTTTTCCATGAATCTCAATGAATGATGTTATTGATCTATACATAAGCCTAATGTGCATGTTTTTTGGACAGTGTCTAGCACCGAGTAGCCCGACCGTCAAAGGACTACGCTAGTGTCTCACAATTACGTGCCACCATTTATATTGATACATTACAATGTTAATGATCCCCTCTTTTGTGATATCACATAATGCACGTCCCTTGCCTGTGAAGCCTAGGATGACTCTGCCCTCTTGAGTGAGATAGTTGGGGCATCATGCAAGGCTCTACCATGATGGTTTTGGTTATGATGAGTCCTCCCATTGTTTTGCATGTTTTATGTATTACTATGGAAATTAATGGATTACGAATGATTTGAAAGCCTTGAGCCTTAAGTTATCTTATGTTATTTATGTTATGAGCATGTTGTCCTACTCTTATGATCTCTTATGAGCTTTTATGTATTTTTTTTAAAATGTCTGTTTTACTTACCTTGCATACTCTATACATTCCACATACTACCCGCATACTCTATGTTGTATAATTTCATGATACAGGCTCCGATTTTCAGCCTCAGCTCCGTCATTAGGCGATCTCGAAGATTAGCATCCAACTCTTTGTGAGTCCTCCTTCTCCGAGGACCATTTTGATGTTAGTTATCTTTTCACGCTTAGTTTTCTAGACTTTTTGGGTTAATTGGGGTTGTTGTCCCATCAACCCATCAGATATGTTAGAGGCTTTCAGTCTATATGTAGTATGCAGCTATGATGTATAAAGTACGTTCCATTTTCAATGTTATGTCGTGTTTATGCTTCCACTACTTTGTTATGTTGAGTATTCTGCTTTATTGATATTGAGTTAGATATATGTTCATGCCATCGGTTGACTTGTGGTCTCTTGGGGATCCTTGTCCCGTTGTTACGATCTGGGTCCATGTTTCGGTCGTGACATCTTGCAAGAGTTCTTTCAAACCACTAGACACAATTAAATCAACCCAATCAAGTTTGGATTAATAGTTGCACTATCCTCTAGCTGCTAGCTATTAATTATTAGTGAGAATGTCAGTCTGACTATGTCTAGCTCAATTCCACAACATCACATCCATGTCACAATGCTCAATTCTTCTCTTTAAAGAAAAGATCACGTACGAAAAGTAGATCCACATCTGCAACTATGGATCTTCAATAATAAATTGGAGAGAACTTAACAGATTTACACTAATTAAACTATATTGAGATGAGTCTAGCAATACCCAATCTAATTAAGCATCCATTACCACACACCTCTAGTTAATGATCTAGCTATTCATGGTTAAGAAATTCAAAAGCATATTTAATTATAAACTCATTGAGTTCAATAATAAGTGTAGTGAAATCTAATCAACAATAAGTCTTCAACAATGGTAGTACCTTGCTATAGAGGAATAAGAATAAAAGGAAAAACAATACTTTACAATTTCCACCAATAGAATTCCCCTCTCCTCTTCTACAAAGAGAATGTTCTCTAAAAGCTAAAAGTTCAAATCTGATAGGTACCAAGTACTTCACTCTAGAATGTATCTAAAAGTAGGGTACCCCAAAACTATCGTTTTCAGTATTGGACAAATTTTCCCCTATTCAGGCGTTATGGTACGTGCGAGAGTACCGATGGTTTGCCAGTTACATTCCCAAACCACTAGCTATAATTAGATGATCCTTCAGTGAAATCTAGTGTCCTTCGATGACTTGCCGATCTCCAACTATGCTCCACCGATTTTTTTCTCTATGATCCAGCACTCTTAGGCGTCGCTAGGCGATTTAATTGGCGAATCGCCAGTTGATGTCCACGACCGCCGATTGCATTAGTTCCCCAAGGCAGTGTTCTTCGGCGTTTGGCTGGCGTTTCCCTGGTCTTCTCCAGTGAAGTGTCAGTTTTCACCTGATTCTATTCTTTTCACTCCCTTTCTTGTTCTTTGCTACAAATTAGATATCTGCACAGAAGAAGGCAAAAAGGGCATAAAATCCATCTAAATGACTTGAAAACTAAGTTAAAGCTCATGCTTAAGAGCCTAATGAGTTGGTAAATTACCAGCTCATCATGTTGTATGATGGAAGTGCGTAAAATGGTTCTAGAACTATTCACCACCAACACTTGATGATGCACTTTACTGTGATGGGCGAGCTGCTGGAGCTGTTGAAGAGCTGGCGGGGGCACGACCTCTACCATCACCATGTCTAGCTAAAGGACAATCTCTGAGTCTGTGACTAGGCTTACCACACCCAAACAAGCATCTGAACCAATTAAGCACTCCCCAGGTCTTGTAGGCTGGGAATTTGTGTCCTTCGGCCATGTTCACCTTAGTTAGAACCTAGTGCTCTAACACTCTAATCACCCCTAGTCTTGAAGGGACCTCTGATGGGACTGTGAGTGATTTCCACCTCCTGTCCTCTACTAAGAGAACTCAATGTTTCCTTTCCTAGCCCTTTTGATCTCCTTCAACTTCTCCTTCAACTTCTCCTTCAACCTCCTCCTCAATCAATTGGGCATGAGCCATTAGTCAAGAGATATACATGTCACTGATAAAAATATCGTCCCTACACTCCTTGACCACAAAAATGTGATACTCCTAATCCAAACTTTCTCATTCGAGCCCTCAGCTCAACAACCATCTTGAGATCACATTTGGATAATTGGGTGAACGTCAAGGAATACTCTTGCACCATCATATAATTATGCTTAAGGTTGATGAACTCTGCAACCTTCGCTTCCCTCATCTTCTGGGGAAAGAATCTATCTAGGACTATTGCAACAAACTCATCCCAATCAACAGGAGCTGTAGCTACCCTTCAAACATTCTTATACTGCCTGAACAATATATGAGCTACCCCTTTAACCGACAAGAGGCCAAGTAAACACTTTCTTCTTAAGTAATCCCCATAATATGAGTAATCTTCTATATCTCATTAATGATATTTTGTGGATCCTCATCCACCATAGAACCATGAAACTCTAGCGGGTTCATCCTAGTGAACTCTCGCACTACTGCAGCTCTCCAATTTGGGTTCACAAGTGCAACTGCTTTTTGGTCGACCCGAGCCATCTTGACCTGTGCCAATATTTGGAAGGCAACCCTAAACTCCACATAAGTCACTTTCTTATTTGAATGGTCTTGCAATGACCTGAGTATGGACCTTGGGTCGAGTCACGGGCCTAGAACAATGAAGGCTCCAAACTAACCCTGGGCATATACGTAGCGTGAATAAGAGCATCACTAAAGTGGAAATAAAGCATGAACATAACATAACATAATATGATGTCTGCATAACGTAAGTACGTAAGTGTAGACATAAGCCAACAACACAAAACCATCTATATATAGCTGTTTGAAAATCCTCTAATATATGATGAGCTAATGGGAAAATACCCCCCCTCCTAGATCGCTATGTCTGAAACTAAAAGAAACAAAAGAGACATGAGTTAAAACTGTCCTCCTCAGATCATGAGTACTCACAAAAACAAGGATCGTACTGGACTAAAATGGGAGCGAGATAAAGTTGAAACTAAGACTGATCACTCAATCCTTATAATGAGAAAATATAGCATAGAGTATATGGTCAATACTTTTAATGTACTGAGTATGTACAGAAAGTAAAACATGCTAGTAAAACAATAGTCTTAAATAATGAATATAAAACAAGATAGAATTGTGAGAGTAAGGACAACATGTTAAAAACCATATTCCTGAAGTAATCATAATCATGAGATATTCATAATAAGCTGAACATAATGACCCCAGGTTTAGAAATATAAATTATATAATGTACCACACTTGAAATTATATGTGAAAACTCATAAACTGATCAATGGATCAAATATAAGATAAAACATAATATCATAAGTCATGAACATGAGTAACTTAATACATGAGGAACAATGGGAGGCTTCATCATAATTGACACCATCATGATAGTGCTTACATGATACCCCAGCTATCTCGCTCCAGTGGGCATAGCTCCCAAGCTTTCCAAGACAAGGAATGATTAAGGCATGAAATCACTCAAGAATCACCGTAGGGTTTGAACATGACTATATCCCTATGGTGGCACGTAGCTGTGAGACTCGGGGTTTGCTTGAACCCCTAGGCTACTCGGTGCTAGTCAATACTTCTAAAAAACATACACATGTCTCATAATCAATATCGTGAAAACATACTTGATCTTGAATTGACTAGTTTGAAATCATGAAATCATAATAAAACTTGACATACGTGAACTAGATATGGAAATAGTGCCACAATTGTCCTTAATACATAAACATGACTTTACATGGGCTTGCTCAAATCATGAAATCATACATACTTAAATAAGGCTTCATAATTTGAAATCATGAAATTATAAATTTAAGAATTCATAAATATTCATGCATACTTTGATAATTTATCATAACTTGAAATGATGAGCTCATATGCTTGAAATTCAAAAGTCATAAACATTTGGGTAAAATCACCATGAACATGACTTCATGAATTCATGAGGATTTTGAGGTTCAAATCTGCCGTAATAACCTTAATTCATCGATTGGATCATGAGAGAATTGAACTCATAGAGAGATCATGGGGAATTTCATTAAATTGGGTCTAAACCTAGAATTTCAGCATAACATGCTTGGAGATTTGAAATGATGAGATAGGGATGAAATTGGGCATGAGGATGGAAGTATTTCCCCCCATTAATAACCCTACATACCTGGTCTTGAAGAATCATCAACTTGATTTGAGACCCAAAGGGAATTGAGGGGAAGATTGATAAAGAACTCTGACTTCTCTTTAAAGGATTTAATCATTACTTAGGTGTGTTAGGAGTAGAATAAGGATTTAGGATGATTGAAACCCTTAAAAAACCCTTTAGGAGGCTTAAAATGACTAATTTTAGGAGTTAGTAACTTAGGAATTATGAAAACACCCTTTAAGAACATGATTGAAAAAATGACTCTGCTAGACCCAACGATGCATTTGATGATCCGTCAGGTCTCCTCACGGGTCGTTGCCTAACTCATTGCAACTGGGACCAAAAATTCCATTCTCTAATCTTTCCTTGACACCTCCACTTAACAATTCATCAAAACACTTAACAGATCACTTCACCACTCGTTAAGACTCTCTGAATCCCAAGATTACACCCACTTATCCCACTTAACGAGTCACCTAATGGATCATAGGGTGATTTAAAAACTCGTCCCACAATCCATGAAGTACTTTTGAATCAACATCTTTTTGCAACACTACATAATAAATAGGTCTCTTGATGACCTGTCAGGTCACTTGACGAGTCAGCGACTCATTTTGTTACTTAGTGCATATTTTCCTGCTTTCTTCATTTTAGTCCTCGTGTCTGATCTTATGCTTTTTTGGTGTGTTACTAATGATGGGCATATTTTCATGCCTATTTTTCATATTTTTACCCACATTTGATCATGTTTTGAGTTTATAATCCTTAATTTATGCTTAAATTCATGTGTGCGTGTGTTTTCTGCGCTAACAAATGATTTGAGTTTATTTGAGAAGAAAACTAAGAAAAACGGGTTCAAAATTATGCAAGGGATAGAGATTTGAGGAGTTGGCGAGTCTGGTGTTATAGCTAGTGCCCGCACCAAGTCCCGAACTTTAGAGAAAAAATAATCTCAGGCTGGCACTATGGCTGGCACCCCGCATCAGGTCCCACACTTCAGAGAAAAAATTCTCAAGTTGGTGCTATGGCTAGGGTGGCATTCCAGGCCATATCTGGAGCAAAAATTGCTTCAAATTTTACTAAGTTTGTGGCGAGAGAGAGGGAGAGGGGCACTTGAACCATTCTGGGGCTAAAAATGCTAATTTTTAAGCCAAATCTTGAAGGGCAGAAGCATCACTTGAAGACTTATCTATAAATATAACCCTTAGGTCATTTGTTACATAGTTTTTGACTTCTTGGAGTAGTTTTAGAATTCTTTAAACCAATATTTACTCATTTTTATTTTGTAGTTTAGTCATGAAAGCTTGTAAGCAGTTTGGAAGGAAGACAAGGTTCTACAACTATGTTTTCTCTTCTTTACTTCGTATTTTCGCATGATGATTGCTAGGTATTCGTTTTTTTGCTTGTCTATAACTAGATAAACTCATATTCTAGGGTGTAGGCCATGGTGAATAGTAGATTCTTTGATAGAATAAAAAAACTTGGTTTAGATTCTTCTTTTATGGTTGCTTGTATTTGTTTTGTATTAATTTATTATTTATGAGATTGATCACCTTGTAATTAATTTGTTGGCTTTCGATAGAACTTGAGAAACGGGATCAAAAAGGTTAAAAATAAATACAAAATGAGAATTCAAAGATCCTTGAACCCATTGGTGAGCGGATACAAGGTTGTTGTTGAGGATGGTGATATACCCTTCAACCCTGTTTAGTTGAAATACAAGTAAGAATAATCATTTCATTGTTCTCCTGTGACCGTAGGGATATATGCGTTAGGGTACATGAAATAGTTCTTGGATGCTAGGGATAGTGGCATGGAATGGGATAGTAACTTACAACTAACAACTGTAGGAAGAATCATGCTAGTTTAATTACATATGGGAAACTCAACTTGAAACCTACCAAGTGCCATTGCCGTAGTCTGTCATCATTATTGAAATACAATCAAGCTTGTATTCATTTTAGTTAATTTTTATGTTGGAAATTTTAGTAGTTTAATTTTCCATATCAATATTCATTTTACTTGTATCTTAGATTAGTGAAATTAAAGTGAAAACCTTATAACAATTAAATTGACAAGTCCCTGTAGGTATGATATCTAGATTTAACAATCCTATATTACTTCATGATCTCGTGCGCTTGGGCGACATCTAGATTTTGGTGTCGTTGCTGGGGACATGAATATGTTTAATCATTTGTAGGTTAGGATTTTGTTCCACTATTCTATATATATTATGTTGATTTTTATTTCTCATTTTTTTTTATTTTACCACTTTTTTTAACATGACATCATAGTATATAAATTGGCCGAAAATTCATATCTAGGTAATTCTTATTAGAATTGTGGAAGACCCCACTTGCAGAAATAATGACATTCGTGCAGGGTGTGTGATGGTCTGGATGGCCATTGAAGTAGTTGCTCACATTTTTATACCTCTTCCCTAAACCCCTAGTACGATCCTCTTGTTGTTTTTGATGCTTACAGGAATAATGAAGAGGAGAAATATCATGCTCAAACAAGCAATATGGAAAAAATGATCATAGAGCCTATGGAAGTAATTAGGAAGCAACATACTGATAGGGAGGAGCCTTAAAAAGGTTGAGTTCCACGCTCACAAAGATGATGGCTAATACTACAAATTGTAACAATTTTCAAGTCGTGGTCTTAGCTAACACTCAAGAGGAACCTCAAGTGGAAGGGAGAATAATGCTTGGACAAGAGATGCATCAATCGACTCTAGAATCCATGACTTGCAAGGTCTTTTGAATGAAAAAGTAGTGGTGTCTGAGGCCCAAAAATAGAGTGTTGGGGATACTAGCCAATGTATGGAACAAGAAGAATAATCCTGATGAGTTGGAAATTTACCAACTCATTAGGCTCCTAATCATGAGTTTTTGCCAAGTTTTTAACTCATTTATGTAGATTTTATTCCCTTTCTCTTGAATTCGTTGTAGGTACCTCGTGTGAGTAAAGAAAGAATGAAGTCGAGCAAAACACATGGAATTTGAGAAGAAATTTTATGACTTAGCTTATGAGGGAGAGGAGCCAAAGATAAGGGAAGATTTAAGCTCAAAAAGTGGTGCAAGGACATGCTTTGAATCAGCTAAATGCAGATCTGGAAGGGCAAAACGCCAAAGATACTACCTAGACCGGCTAAACAACTGGCCCTTCACGGAATGCATCGGCTAAAACAAACTTAACCGCTGGTTCCCCCCCGCCAGACCACTATTTTCAACCATCTAATGTTTGGTACTCCCCTGATTACAACCGGCAAAACGCTGATTCCTCGGCTGAAAGACCGTTTAATTATGGGTAAAAGGGGTCCAAAAAGGTCATAAAAGCATCTAGAAGCTCCAAGGACATTTGGGGAAAGTTGTACACAAGAAAGTATAGATATATAACTTCCATTGTACACCAAATAAAAGGGGAGAACCATTCAACCAACAATTCATTCATCTAATTTTCATCTTCTTCATAGAATTTTTAGGAGATTCTTTTCTCCATAGTTTGGTAGAGTTAGGTAGTACTTTTATTCTTCTTTTTCTTTAACCCATATTGGGGGAATTCCACCATTGTTGTAAGAGCTTGTGAAGCAAATTTTTGAAGCTAATGCAATGAATATGAGGGGAATCGTCTTGGTATCATCTCTCTATCTTTAAATGTGCTTTACTAATTTGCTAATTAGAAGTATATTCATGGTGGGTTTGTTAATTTGATTGGGTTTTGATAAATTTCTCTTGGATTCTTATTGAATTGTAGGTGGGTGTTGCTAGATTCATCTTCCTATTGTTCAATTAAGTGTGAATCTATTAGATTCTCTTCAATCTATTAATGAAGATCCATTGATTATGATATGGGTCTACCTATACTTGATTGATTTTTGCTCGGGAGATAATGATTAAGGATTGGACGGGAATCTAGTAGTGGGTATGGATAGGAGATTGTAAAATTAAGCTAGAAATAGCTGAAATTACTTCCTCCTTCCTAATTGGCAGCTAATAACTAGGAATAGTGAAGTTGCTAATCCAAATCAATTAAGGTTGAGTTAAATCGTAGGTAGAGTCTGAGAAAACTCTAGCTAGGGGTAGTCAATAAGCTGGGAAGCTAACGCTACCTACTTCCCGAGATTATTTATGCTTGAGCCTAAGGCATTGAAGAAATTCCCGATTTAATTGTGATCTCACCCATAGAATTTCCCTAACCTCTCACTTGTTATTACTTCAATTGGAATTCCCCCCAGTTAGTTTTAGTTTAGAATTAGTTAGTTAATTTTCCCTTTTTATTTCTCCCCCAATTTTACTTTTCAAATGTTGATCAGTTATGCGCTCTAGTTTGAATTAGTTTATAACTTTTGATTTATTGACTAAATTCTCTATGGGATTCGACCTCGATATCCATCGTGAATTTTTTCTTTGAGCAGCGAACGTTTACGCTCTTTCGTAAATGAGGAGTGTATTTTGGATGTTATCAAATCCCAACCATTAGACCATTCTCTGTTGGTAGATGTCGATGTTGAGGAGGTGGATAAAAGTGTGGATGTCAAGCATAATGCAATATTTGAGTTAGGGCATATTGGTCCTCATTCTAAACACTTTCGACATTGTATTTGGTTGGAAACCTAGAAATAGAGCCTCCAAAGCCTATGGAGAGATGTTAAATGAGGAACAATGCCCCTATATTATAAAATTTATTATGCCAAAGACATACAATGACATCCCTCACTTAAGGACAAGAAGGGAAAGAGGCAATATCATTTACTTGGTTCCTTCATGTTTACACCACCGCCACTTGAGCATAATAGAAAATTGGAATAGAAACTAGGGATGAAATTTATATGCTTAAAGTAGAAGGAAAAGTGGTGAAACTTTATAGCATTGTGTCATGACATTAAATCAGGCACTTATTGGGAGGCAACCCAACTTGTAATAAAGTAGTTTTTATTATTTTTATATATAGTGTCACTTTTGTGTTTTATATTTTGTGTGTAGAGCAGGGGAAGTCTGAGTACCTGAAATCAAAGCTAAAGAGCATGGTCTTGAGCTTAACTATGGGGTCGTGTGACCCGTGAATCCAAAAGAGACATGCTGCTGGCTAGGCCCTAAATGGCCTCAGGGAGTAACTTCTCACTGTCACCTAATCCTTTATTTTAATTGCTCTGAGGATAGAGCAAGGATTTAAGTGCGGGTTGAGGGTGTATGTCTTCCTGAATTGTGTTGGTATTCGTCACGGGCGAGTATGTTATTTGAGCATTATTTGAAAATTTTGAGAAATAGCATATCTCACCCACCCTTCAATTTTTCTTATGGCCTAGGTTCTTTTCCAAAGTGGAGCCCTTTGAACTGGGTAAACATTTTTTGTTTTCAATGTGTCGTTGTAGTCATAGAGTAATGGAGTTGCCCTACGATAGATTTATGATGACCATCTTAAGGGAAGTTTCATCGCATTCTTTATTTTATCGGACTGAGTCGTAGGTCATCCACTTTTATGCTTGTTGAAATTCTGCTTAGCTGCTATGTTAGAGTAAATAAAGTGTCATCTTGATTGCATGAGTGAGAATCCATGAGAGACCCACATATATATTTAACTTAAATCAACATATTCTTTGGGCTCAATTATGAATTTAACTTGTCATTCAATATGATAGTGCGAATGTGTAGCTATATAAACCGATTAGATTCTTGTTGCCATGAGAGGTGAGCTGAATTGCTTTGTATGCATATATTTTAACATTTAGAACCTGCCTTAGTGTATGTAGGATAACTAGTTGGTAGGGAGTTGAGAGATGATCAAGGCATTTCTTTGAAAATCCATGTTTTCCCACATTTGTTTTACCTTCCTTGTAATTCTCCCTAATTACTCCCTTTTAGCCTAAAAGCCTTATTCTTTCTTAGCCTCAATAATAGTTAAATACATCTCTTTGTGAGACCTCAGACTTATTGATCCAAAGTAGACTTATGCACTTTAAGGGTTTAATGTTAAGGTCCACCGAAGTATAATGTTAAGGTAAAAAGAAAAGTTTGGTTAAGAAAAGAAAAGTGAGAAGAAGAGGTGCCCATAAAAATAGTGTTGTCTACTTGCTACTAGGGAATTTAAAAAGAGATCTTTAGATGCAAAATCCTTAGTTATTCTATGATTAGAAAACTAGCAGCCAAATAGTGAAAAGATTGAGGCATGAGAAAAAAAAGCAAAGGTGAGTAGAGGAAAGGTAAGCAAGCAAGGAACAAGGTGCTGGAAGGGAAAAGTGAAATATGTCTTAAAAATGCTTAGGGTGGTAGTCACTATAATATGAAGTATCAATCCTACCTGTCCCTTAGCTGACATTACAACCAAGAAAAGTCCTTGCGATCATAATCTCCTGAAGCAAATAATATGTCTTAAAGTACATGAAGGGCAAGCCTATGGTATGTTGCATATATACATTACATCATTTGTGAGTGTGAGTGTGCATTATTTATTGTGTTCCATGTCTTATATTGATGAATTTGAAAGAGGAACATCACTAAAAGTGAGGGGCACAAGAGGTCTAATTTAGTGTACTACTTGTTGTGTTACATCCTGTAAGTATCTAGCATTGAGACGGCCTATTTGCATGTTGGTTGAGAGTTTTAGGGTGTCATACGTACAAGGAAAGGGCCCGGGGAATGGCCGAACGAGTGCCGAGTTGGGATTTTGCGAGAGGAGGCTGAACCAAGCTGCCCAGAAGGGCAAAGTGGCACGGAGGTGCTCCTTAGCGTTAGCCAATGTGGGATGGAGCAGAATAAGTGTGTTGTGCAACGTGCCAAGCTACCTTGTATGCTGCTTCAAGTATATATAGGCCTCACCCTTAAATTTCATGTTATTTTTCATATATAACACAACCAACAGAGAATAGAGACGAAGAAGACATAACATTTTCATCCGATTACGCTGCTAAATGCCATCCAAATCCAAATTAACTTCGGGTATCGAAGTATAAGGTTGTAGGGAGCATTTCTACGGAGTTAGTTTCGTGAAATTTGCCTGGCGAATCGTCGTCCCACCGAGCCAAAGTTGTTGGAATTTCTCCAAACTAGTGTCAATATGATCCCAGGCTTAAAGTAAGCATTTCTCCCTTCTAGACTTTCGAGAAATAACGAGGTTTTGACTGTGTTCCGTAAAGTTGGGAATATAGTTAATATTTATATATAAAGTTCTCCTTTTGCCAAATTTACTGACAAAACTAGTCCTTTCTTTCCATTAACATGATTTCAGTTGGGAAGAGCTATTGAATACTAATTGGAACCTATCAGTTAATCAGAAACCGGTAATCGAGGTATGTTAAGGCATTTTCTTTCGGCAAGTTAGTTTCTTCAGCATAGTAATCCAGTTTGAATCCTAGTAAAGCATGTCAGGAGTATGTTATCATGTTTAGTTGTTGTTGTCAGTTGAGACTCGTAAATTGTATTGTTTTGGGCTTGATTATACCTGTATAGCTTTCGTGACCACCCCAGGGTTAATAGTTGTGTCACCGCCAACCACGGGCGAGGATACGTCGCTCTAACAAGCGGCATGCCGTCCGCAAGGGACGAATATGGGGATCCAGATTCTCATATTGCCGTGGTTGTCCTTATACACACCCCCGCCGAGCATTTACGCCCGGGGTGTAGATATAAGGAGTCCTCCGAACTCAGGCACAACTATAGTTAGGGGCCGAGCGGGCCAAGTTGCAGACCTTGTGGATCAGCAGGATGCTTATTGTTGGTAGTTGACTCAGTATGACCTTGATAGGGGTATATGGATTAAGGTGTACTCACTAGGGCTAATGGGGGCCCAGGTGGGTTGTTCTGTGCTGATTGTACCTTTCGGCTTATGGGGGCCAGGTAAGGTTTATGTTGTTTTAGTTATAGATATTTAGACAGTAGGATGCCTCGTTTGACAGGTATGACCCCTACCCTCCTTATCATAGTTATGTTCAGTCCTGATTTCACTACTTCAATCAGCTTCAGCCCGTTTTCCTTACATCAGTTATTGTCAGTTCAATTTTCTTACTTTCAGTTATTTAAAGTTACTACTTTACATACTCAGTACCTATGGTACTGACGCCCTCTTTTAGGGTGCTTCATTACTTGCCTGCAGGTACACATAGAAGAGAAGCAGGTCCCTCGTAGTTCTAGCCAGCCGCAAAGAGCCATCAGCTCCTTTCTTCCGTAGCTTGTGTGATAGAGGTTTACTTCTTTTTGTCTGTACAGTATGGGTAGGAAGGGGCCCTGTCCCGACCATCTTATTACTCCTAGACGCTTGCAGATTGCATTACTTCCCTGTGGTTAGATGATATCGGCTGTGTGGGGCCCATATATGTTCTAGACTATGTGTGTTGGCTGTGTGAGGCCCTATTTAGCTGTTCATTGATGACCTTGTCGGTCATAGCTCAGTTTAGCATCTAATTTTACTTTCCAGTTATAACTAGATATCATGGTGGCCTTGTCGGCCCGCATAGGACTCCCTATGTTCGTTCGTCTCTGGTTAGTTGTTCATTTTCACAGGTGGCTACATGCCTTGTCGACTGTAACGAATGTCGGCTCAATCCGAAGGAAATTACGCGGAAGCTTTGCAGAAATATTATGAAGCTATGCGACTAGAAATTGATCCCTATGATCGAAGTTATATACTCTACTAATAGATGTACCTGAGATGCATTTCCTCTAGCTCCCGAGAAAGACATTATATGAACTGGATTAAAAGGGTCAGTCATCCTAATGTTCAGATTCATTTCTTGTTGCAAATTTCACTTGTTGCATACCATATTTCAATGGATTGCCGGGGGTTGTGCTTATAGCCGCTATATAGCCCGTTGTTTTCTTGATTCTAGAGTTAGAGTCAGCCCTGCACCAAAGGAGCTTAGGCTCAGTCAGCCCAGCAGTTTAGGTCCTAGTAGGACACCAGGTTCCAGTCATGCCTCACAAGTTGGGGCGTGACAAACTTGGTATAAGAACAGGTCGTATCCTAGGGAGTCTGCAAGCTGTGCCAAGTAGAGTCTTGTCCATGAATGTGTTGTGCACAACACACTATAGGCAGGAGGCTGCAAGGCATAATAGGATGGTTACTCTTTCTTTTTATTCAGTCATGCTATAGAGCGATACAGTATAGGGTTGAGTCACTAAGCTCATTATACTCTTTTGTTTACAGATGAATGTCGGACCAGCGACACCCTATGACAGGCAGGAGGTTAGATGTAGCAGTAGGAGAGGCCACCAGTAGCGTGCCTCAGCCTCAGTCAGAATCGGCCCGATCTGAGGATGATAAGGAGGTATTATCTCAACCTCCCCATCAGTCTCCACCACGTCAGGAGCCGCTTGGGACGACTGGTGTGACGGCACCGCCTCCGGCAGTTTCTATACCTGTACCATCCGACCATGAGGTTAGGAGCACGGTGGTTATGCTAGCACAGATGATTGCTGCTCAATGCCAGCCAGTGCCACCTATAGTTGTAGAATCCGTAGGAGGTCCTGGTAGCTTGAGGGTCTGAGAAATCCTAGAACTAAGTCCCCCGCAATTCATAGGGACAGATCGTACCGAGGACCCTCAAGACTTCTTAGACCAGATGCAGAGGATTTTCAGGGTGATGCTTGCTACACTTACAGAGTTGGTTGAGTTGACAGTATTCCGGCTCTGGGACATCGCCGTACTGTGGTATGAGAGTTGGGACAGGTCCCGAGGGAGAGATGTTTCCCCTCCGACCTGGTCCAGCTTCTTAGAGGCTTTCTTGGATCATTACCTACCATAGGAGATTTGATAAGCCCGGGTTGATCAGTTCCTAAACTTGGAGCAGGGGTCGATGAGTGTTCGGGAATATGCCATGCGGTTTAATTACTTGGCTCGATATGCGCCAGCCTTTGTGGACACATTGCCAGCCAGGGTACACCACTTTATTATGGGGCTAGACCTAGAATATGTTGAGACCTGCATCACAGCTACACTATGGGAGGATATGGATATTGCCTGTGTACAGGCTTTTGCTCAGAATATTGAGGGTATCAAATAGAGGAAATGGGAGATGAGGAGGACAAGTCAGGAGCAGCGCCGCAGGGACAGACCAGAGGAATTACAGGAGGAGTCCCGGGGAGGACCTAGGCCACGGTTATTAGATAGGCCACCTAGACCCCCGCCTCCACCGTAGCGGCAATGGAGCAGGTCTAGTCGTCGAGGGCAGTCAGAGCTCGAAGAAGGTTCGCGAGCTGTAGGTTCGCAGCCACCAAGGGGAGTGGTGCAGAGTGGGTTTACAATACCACTTTGCCCTATTTGCAGTCAACGCCACTCTGGAGCATGCATGTACGGTTCCACCGCATGCTACATTTGTGGACATGAGGGTCATCAGATGAGGAATTGTCCAGCTAGGGGTCAGGGTGACCCGGATCGACAGGATAGGTCCTCAGTAGGATCACGAGCTCCAGCATCCCAAGCAGGGTGTAGGCCCTCAGTTTCAGCAGGCTGAGGCCAAGGAAGATCAGGGGCCTCCAGTTTAGGTGCCAGCTTAGACCGTACTTATGCACTACTGGGGTGGCAGGAGTCAGAGTCGTCACCAGATGTTGTGACAGGTATGCTGAACATTTTATCTCATCCTGCTTATGTGTTGATAGATCCAGGATCCACCTTGTCCTATGTTACACCTTTAGTGGCTTGGAAGTTTAGTATTATGCCAGAATTGCTTCGGCGACCTTTCTCAGTGTCTACACCCGTTGGTGACTCTATTTTAGCCAGAAAGGTCTGTTGGAGGTGTACAGTGGATGTTGCCAGTCATCAGACTACGGCAGAACTGATAGAACTAGAAATGGTTGATTTTAATGCTATTATGGGTATGGATTGGCTAGCTCCATGCTATGCCAATGTCGAATGTTGGACCAAGATTGTCCGATTCCACTTTCCAGGGGAGACAGTACTAGAGTGGAAAGGTAGTACAGCCACGCCAAGAGGTAGGTTTATTTCCTATCTTCGGGCGAGAAAATTGATAGCAAAAGGGTGCATTTATCATATTGTCAGAGTTCAGGATGTTCGGGCAGCGCCTCCGACCCTTCAGTCTATTCCAGTGGTTGATGAATTTCTTAACGTGTTTCTAGATGAGCTTCCTAGTATTCCCCCAAAAAGGGAAATTGATTTTGCAATCGATCTATTGCCAGGCACTAAACCTATATCTATTCCTCCATATTGGATGGCTCCTTCTAAACTAAGAGAACTAAAGGGACAATTGAAGGATTTGCTAGACAAGGGCTTTATCAGGTCGAGTACCTCACCATGGGGTGTGCCAGTTCTGTTCGTGAGGAAGAAGGACGACTCTCTCCATATGTGTATAGATTATCATCAGCTGAATAAAGTTACTATCAAGAATAAGTACCCGCTTCCCATAATAGATGATTTGTTTGATCAGCTATAGGGAGTGGGTATTTTTCAAAGATCGACTTAAGATCAGGATATCATCAGGTCCGGGTTCGTGAAAGAGATAATCCAAAGGCTACCTTCAGGACTAGATATGGCAACTTTAAATTTCTAGTCACGTCCTTCGGACTGACAAATGCACCAACAGTGTTCATGGACCTGATGAACAACGTTTTCATACCATGCCTGTACATGTTCATGATAGTATTTATCGATGATATTTTGAGGTATTCTCGTTTGAGGCAGATCACCGGGATCATCTACGGAAAGTGCTCCAAATTCTCAGATATTGCCAGCTATATGCAAAATTTTCTAAATGTGAATTTTGGCTGAATTTAGTAGCGTTCTTAGGATATATTGTGCCAGATGCTGGTATACAGGTAGATACGCAGAAGATAGAGGTAGTGAAAACATGGCGTAGACCCACCACTCCGACCGAAGTACATAGTTTCCTAGGGTTAGCCAGGTTTTATAGAAGGTTCGTGCAAGGATTTTCCACCTTAGAATCACCTTTAACAAAACTGACGCAAAAAGTAGTGAAATTCCATTGGACTGAGGCATGTGAGTAGAGCTTTCCGAAACTGAAAGATAGATTGACATCGGCACTAGTGCTAGCTTTGCTAGAAGGCACAGAGGGTTATGCAGTCTATTGTGATGCTTCAGTGTTGGGTTAGGAAGTTTTTTGATGCAACATGGTAAGGTGATTGCCCATGCTTCCAGGCAGCTGAGGAAGCATGAGAAGAAATATCCTATCCATGACCTGGAGTTGGTCGTAGTGATTCATGCCTTAAAAATATGGAGACACTACCTCTATGGCGTCTAGGTAGATAGTTTCACTGATCCCAAAACATTGCAGTATATTTTCACCCAGAAAGAGTTGAATTTGCGGCAGCGTCGCTGGTTGGAGCTGTTAAAGGATGATGATGTGAATATTTTATATCACCCAGGAAGGGCCAATGTTGTAGCGGATTCCCTTAGCCACCAATCCATGGGAAGCCTGGCATATTTACAACCCGAGCAGCGAGAATTAGCCCGAGAATTGCATCAGCTAGCCAGTTTAGCCATTCGTATATTAATATTAGGAGACAATGGAGCGGTAATCCAGAATACCGCAGTGTCATCATTGGTTGTGGAATTGAATGAACGATAGTATGAAGATCCTAGCCTGGTTCAGCTTAGAAATAGGGTCCAGCGAGGGGAAGTGATGGATTTCCAGGTAACTGAGGATGGAGTTTTAAGATATAGGGAACGCCTTAGCGTTCCATACGTGGCAGGTCTTCGCCAGCAAATTATGGGCGAAGTACACTATGCTCGTTACTCTCTCCATCCAGGTTTAACAAAAATGTACCATGACGTTAAAGAGATTTACTAGTGAGGGGAATGAAAAAGGGGATAGCAGAATTCATAGCTCAATGTCCCAAATGCGAACAGGTGAAAGCTGAACATCAAAAACCAGGAGGACAAATATAGGATATAGCCGTGCCTTTATTGAAATGGGAGGAAGTTAATATGGATTTTCTAGTAGGGTTACCTCGTACCAAGAGTAAATATGATTCTATCTAGGTAATTTTTGACAGATTGACATAATCAGCTCACTTTCTGCCAGTAAGGGCTACCTTTTCAGCCGAAGATTATGCTAAGCCATATATAGAGAAATAGTCTGATTGCATGGTGTTCCTCTGTCAATTATCTCTTACAGAGGGGCGCAATTTATAGCCAAGTTTTGGCAATCTTTTCAGAGGGGCCTGGGGACATAGGTTAACCTAAGCACAACCTTCCATCCTCAGACAGGTGGGCAGGCAGAACGTACCATCCAGACGATCAAGGATATGTTACGGGCGTGCGTGTTAGATTTTTGAGGCATCTAGGATGAACATCTACCACTAATTGAATTTGCCTATAATAACAGTTATCATTCAGCAATTCAGATGGCTCCTTATGATACGTTGTATGGGCGAAAGTGCAGGTCTCCAGCTGGTTGGTTTGAGGTAGGGGAATCGACATTGATTGGGCTAGATATTATTCATCTGTCAGAAGAGAAAGTAAAGCTTATTAGGGAACGTCTGCTAACTGCTCAGAGCTGCCAGAAATCTTATGCCCATGTGTGGCGAAGAGCCCTAGAGTTTAATGTGGGTGACTGGGTATTTCTGAAGGTTTCACCGATGAAGGGTGTTATGAGAATTTGTAAGAAAGGAAAACTCAGCCCGGGGTTTATTGGGCCTTATCAGATTCGACGAAGGATAGGCCAGGTGGCTTATGAATTGGATTTACCTCCAAAATTAGAATTGGTTCACCCAGTTTTTCACGTATTAATGCTGAGAAAGTGTATAGGAGATCCCTCCCGAATTGTCCCAGTCAAAGACGTACAAATCACCGATGAGTTAGCCTATGAAGAAGCTCCAATAGCCAAATTAGATTGGCAGATTCGTAGACTAAGAACTAAAGATGTTGCTTCTGTTAAAGTGTTATGGCGGAATAAGAACCGCGAGGAGATGAACTGGGAAGCAGAAGATGATATGAAAACTAGATATCCTCAGTTATTTCAGACTTAGTCATATTGAGCAGCCAGAGGTATGTTGTTATTGTTGTTTCATAAGTTGCATTATATACATGTATATGTGGAGTAGTTGACTTCAGTCTATTGTGAAATGAATGCCATAGGGTTTTTGGAAAGTCCATATTACAGGGGAGACCCTGCCGAAATTGTTCCAGAACAAGTAATTTCAAGGTTAAGGTTCTTGCAAGTAGAAGGTAACATTCGAGGACGAATGCTCATAAGGGGTGGAGGATGTTACACCCCCTAAGTTTCTAGTGTTTAGACGACCTATTCACATGTTGGTTGAGGGTTTTAGAGTGTCATACGTACGAGGAAAGGGCTCGGGGAAAGGCCGAACGAGTGCTAAGTCGGGATTTCATGAGAGGAGGCCGAACCAAGCTGCCCAGAGGGGCAAAGTGGCACGGAGCGGCTCCTCCGCATTAGCCAACGTGGCACGGAGTAGAATCAGCGCGTTGGGCAACGTGCCACATTGCATTGTATGCTGCTTCAAGTATATATATAGACCTCACCCTTAGATTTTATGTTATATTTCATATATAACACGACCAACAGAGAATAGTGATGAAGGAGATATATAATTTTCATCCGATTACGATGCTAAATGCCATCAAAATCCAAATTAACTTCGGGTATCAAAGTAGAAGGCTGCAGGGAGCATTTCTACAAAGTTAGTTTCGTGAAATTCGCCCGGCGAATCATCGTCGTGCAGAGCCAAAGTTGTTGGAATCGCTCCAAACTAGTGTCAATACAATCCTATGCTTAAAGTAAGCATTTCTCCCTTCTAGACTTTTGATAAATAACAAGGTTTCGATCGTGTTTCGTAAAGTTAGGAATATAGTTAATATTTATATACAAAGTTTTCCTTTTTGCCGAATTCAGTGACAAAAGTAGTCCTGTCTTTCCAGTAAAACGATTTCAGTTGGTAAGAGCTATTGAATACTATTTGGAACCTATCAGTTAATCAGAAACCGACAGTCGAGGTATGTTAAGGCATTTTCTTTCGGCAAGTTAGTTTCTTCAGCATAGTAATCCAGTATGAATCCTAGTAAAGCTTGTCAGGGGTATGTTATCATGTTTAGTTGTTGTTGTCAATTGAGCTTCGTAAATTGTATTGTTTTGGGCTGGATTATACCTGTATAGCTTTTGTGACCACCCTAGGGTTAATAGCTGTGTCGCCGCCCGCCAGGGGCGAGGATATGTCTCTCTTCGGAGCGACATGCTGTCCACAAGGGATGAAGATGGGGATCCAGATCTTCATATTGTCGTGGTTGGCCTTATACACACCACGACCGAGCATTTACGCTCGGGGTGTAGATATCAGGAGTCCTCCGGACTAAGGCACAACTATAGTCAGGGGCTGAGTGGGCCCAGTTGCAGACCCAGGGGATCGGCAGGACGCTTATAGTTGGTAGTTGACTCAGTATAACCTAGATAGGGGAATATAGATTGAGGTGTACTCACTAGGACTAATGGGGGCCCAGGTGGGTTGTTCTGTGCTGATTGTACCTTCCTACTTATGGGGCCAGGTAAGGTCTATGTTGCTTTAGTTACTGATTTTAGATAGTAGGATGCCTCCTTTTACATGTATGACCCATACCCTCCTGATCACAGTTACGTTTAGTCTTGATTTCACTACTTCAGTTAGCTTCAGTTCGTTTTCCTTACTTCAGTTATTGTCAATTCTATTTTCTTACGTTCAGTTATTTAAAGTTACTTCTTTACATACTCAGTACCTGTGGTACTGACGCCCTCTTTTGGGCACTGCATTACTTGCCTGCAGGTACATATAGACGGGGAGCAAGTCCCTCGTAGTTCCAGCCAGCCGCACAGAGCCATCAACTCCTTTCTTCCGGAGCTTGTGTGATAGAGGTTTACTTCTTTTTGTCTGTACAATATAGGTAGGATGGGGCCCTATCACGACCATCTTATTACTCCTAGAGGCTTGCAGATTGCATTACTTCCTTGTGGTTAGATGATATCGGTCGGGTAGGGCCCGTATGTGTTTTAGACTATGTGTGTTGGACGTGTGGGGCCCTATTTAGCTGTTGATTGATGACCTTGTCAGTCATAGCTCAGTTTAGCATCTGATTTTACTTTCCAGTTATAACTAGATATCATGGTGGCCTTGTTGGCCCGCATAGGACTTCCTATGTTCGTTCGTCTCTAGTTAGCTATTTATTTTCCCAGGTGGCTATAGGCCTTATCGGCCAGGGGTTGTGTTTACATCCGCTATATAGCCCGTTGTTTTCTTTATTTTAGAGTTATAGTCATCCCTGCACCAGAGGTTCTTAGGCTCAGTCAGCCTAGCAGTTAAGGTCCTAGTAGGACACTAGGTGCCAGTCATGCCTCCCAAGGTGGGGCGTGACATGTTGTATGTGTAACATTTAATCCTGTTGGCCCTTTGTGTAAAAAGATGAGTTATTTATAGAGGTAGTATGTTGTTGATTGTGAAATCTTTCAATGTGCTTTGTTGAGAATTGTTGTGTGATAATAAACCACTTTATGTTTGCTCCATGCTAGTTGGTTGAGTATGAGTTGATATAGGTGTCAAGTGTGATGGTTAAACATGATTTGAGGTATGTTTTAAGGATTGTTCGAGGATGAACAAGGGTTTAAGATTGGGGTGGTGATGTTGGGCATATTTCCATGCCCATTTTCCATGTTTTTACCCATATTTGGTTACGTTTTGAGTTCATAATCCTTAATTTATGCTTAAATTCACATGTATGTGTGTATTTTATGGGTTAACAAATGGTTTGAGTTGATTTGAGCAGGAAACTAACCAAAAAGGGCTCAAAATGATGCAAGGAATGAAGATTTGAGGATTTGAAGGGTTTGGTACTATGGATGGCACCCCACACCAAGTCCCAAACTTCAGGAAAAAAAAATCTCGGGTTGGTGCTATGGCTGGCACCCTACACCATGTCCCATACTTCAGAGAAAAAATTCTCAGGCTAGTGGTATGGCTGGGGTGGTTACCAGGCCTTATCTAGAGCTGAATATTGCTAAAAATTTTACAAAGTCATTGGCAACATAGAGAGGGAAGCACACCAGACCCATTTCGTGCAGAAAATGCTAATTTTTAAGCCATGTCGTGAAGGGTAGAAGTATCATTTGGTGGCTCATCTATAAATATAAGCCTTAGGTCATTTGTTACATAGTTTTTGACTTCTTAGAGTAGCATTAGACTTTTTTGAAGTAGTCTTTACTCATTTTTGTTTTGTAGTTCATTAATGAAAAATTGTAAGCAGTTTGGAAGAAAGACAAGGTTCTACAACTAGGTTTTCTCTTCTTTTATTCTTATTTTCGCATGATGATGACTAAGTATGTCACGACCCGAATGTAGACCGGGATCGTAACACGGGACAAAGAGCCTTGAGAGACTCCAAGTTGACCCACGGCATGATCATACATCTAACTCAATGTCATAAAGAGAAATACTTAGCATATGATATAGCGGAAACATAAACATAACATAACATGGAAAGTGGAACGTACTATATCCATAACAACTGAATATTACATTTCGTCTGAAAACCTCTAACATGTCTGATGGGTTGATGGGACAACACCCCCAACTAAGCCAACAAATCTAGAAAACTGAACTTGAAAAGATAACTGATATCAAATTGGTCCTCATAGAATGAGGACTCACCAAGAGCTGGAGGCAAATCTCCGAGATAAACTAATGACGGTGCTGGGTCTAAAATTATACAACAGAGCCTATATCATAAAAAGATACAACAGAGAGTATGCGGTCAGTATGTGGAATGTACCAAGTATGCAAGGTAAGTAAAATGGACATTTAAAAGTACATAAAAGCTCATAAGAGATCATAAGAGTGGAATAACATGGTCATAAAATAAATATAATAAGATAACATAAGGCTCAAGGTTTTCAACTTATTCGTAATCCATTCATTTCCATAGTTATAAGAGAAAATTTATAAATCATTACTTCAGCCAAAATGCATAAACATAATAATGCATAAAACAAGCAGAATAATGGGAGGACTTGTCATAACCGACACCATCATGGTAGAGCCTTACATGATGCCCCAACTATCTCGCTCAAGTGGGCAGAGCCATCCCTGGCTTGCCAGGCAAGAGGCATGCATAATATGAAAGCACGAAAGAGGAGATCATTAACATTGTAATACATCAATATAAACCTATGGTGGCACGTAGTTATGAGACACCGACGCAGTCCTTTGAACGCTGGGCTACTCGATGCTAGACACTGCTCCCAAAAACATGCACGTTAGGCTCATGTATAAATCAATAACATCATTCGTTGAGATTCATGACCAATTAAACATTAACATCGTTGATCCCCATTTAAATACATGATTAGCCATGAATCAAGGGCCCTTTAGTCATCTAACATTATAAATTGATCAATCATGAAATCCATATCATAAATCGTAAAACATTCTTGAACATGTGGGCATTTCCCAATACTTTAACATGCTTGAAAATAGTTAATTCACTTGAAAACATGATTATAAAGGTGGGTAGATTGAAAGCATGCTTTTCATTATTAATGATATTTATACACCGGAAGCCCAAAGATCAGACCCGGGAGTTGAAATAGAGAAAAAATAAAATTTGGCATCAGGTATCATAATGGGTCATGAGGTGACCCGTGAGAGAAGCCAACAAGTCGTGATATGACTCGTGGTGAGGCCCAGGTGTTGAATTTGAAATTTGGAAATGTGATCCCCACGAATGTGACCACGAGTCGTAGTTAGGCCCCACGACTCTTTGGTCAGTCATGGAGAATGGTTAATGAGTAGACAGAAAGAAGGAGGGAGTGTGCCTAACGGGAGGCACCCATGAGTCATGGTCAGACACCACAATTCGTGGTGTTATTCGTGGCCAGATGGATGAAAATTATTTGAGGTTGAGGCAGTGTGCATTATGGGTGGTGACCACGAGTCGCGGTCACCCATAACGGATCGTTAAGTCACTCGTGACAAGCCTACTAGACCTGATGAGTAGTGAACATGACGGACAACTCCACAAGTGTGGCCCATGATGACGAGTCATTAGGTCCCTCGTGGGGACCAACTGGCAGTTATTTTCTGAAAATTAGTAAGGGTTTTTTTCATAATTCCTAAGATCCTAAGGCCTAAATTATGTCGTTTTGAGTTAGGAATTATGAGTTTTAAAGGGGTTAAGATCATTTTAGGCTATTTTCATATTCATGCATTCAAGAGTGATAGTCTAGAGAGGTGATCAAGGTAAACCCTTCAATGTTTTCTTTAATTTCCTCTTGGGCATTCACGAGAGTTTAAGAATCAGCCTCAATTAGGTATGTAGGGTTATTAATGGGTGAATCCTTTCATACCCATGCTCAATCCCTATCTGAATCATGAGTTTCCTATGTCTAATCTATGGTTTTAACCCAATGTATGAATAATTTTAAATTCTATACATGGGTATGATTTAAATATGTTTCTATTATTGAATTATGAAGCATGGGCAAGTTTTTCCTTGTTTTCAATTAAAAATCATGTTTCAAGTCTTATGAATTAACAAACCCATTGATGAGAAGTTTGTGAAAGTTGAGATTTGTTATGAATGTATGAGTATGATGAGATAGTATGATGAAAAATAAGTTTTCAAGCTACCCATGTTTATAATCATTTTTTCGATCTGAATTGAGTATTTTCAAGAGTGAGAAAGTATTGGGAAATGCCCACATGTTTAAGTATGGTTTATGATTTCTCGAATTAAGCTTACCACATGGTTTTGGAGCGAAAACTCCCAATTATCTTTCTACTTGTGGTATGGTTTTATTTAAAATTTCTCATATGCATGATTTCATATTTGAGATGTATTTGGATATCGATCTTCGTTAGTTAATGATGGTAAGCTTCGTTGAAAAATGATGGAGAGCATATGCATGTTTTTTATAGTAGTGTCCAGCACCGAGTAGGCTAAGGGTCGATCAACCTATGCCTCACGCGCTAACATAGGTTTATACTTATATATATATTTTATTTCGGGACCTTCCTTATGAGCAATCTTTGGCCCTATTGGACTATGAGCTTGATATCGATATCATGGTATTGTCCCTAGCTCTGTCAAGGCTTTAGACGGCTTTACCCACTTGGGTGTGATAGTTGGGACCACGTAAGCTCTATCGTGGTATGTCGGTTAAAAGACGAGTCTCCTATTGTTCCTCATGATTTTAGTTAGGCATGTTCATCATTTATGAGATTTATATATCCATACATGTGCTAAATTAGGTTCGACTCAATGTTTAGTTTTTATTTATGACTATCAAATTTAATATTTGAGTCAATCGATTCAGTAATGATGTTATTTTATGTTATGATGAGATCATGATTTTAGAAAAAATGCATGCAAGCCCTAGTATCCGATCCTTATTGTTTATAATTTACATTATGCATGTCTTTAAATGATTTTACTTACTTTAGTGGTTTTACTTACCTTGCATACCCGGTAAATTCCACCTACTGACCGCATACTCTATGTTGTATTATTTCATGATACAGGACCTGGCTCTCAGGCTCAGCCCTGTTCATAGTCAATATTCATAGTTAGCATCTAATGTTGTGCATGAGTCCTCATCTTTCGAGGACTAGACTTATTTAGATTTCCTCTATGTATTTTTCAGTTTCAGCTTTATTGAGTTAGTTGGGGGCTTATCCCATCAACTCGTCATGTTAAGAGGCTTTTCAGACAAAGGATGTATTTAGCTTCAGATTGTGTATTTTGATGTTATGTTTAATTTAGACTTTGGCTATGATTATTTTGTTGATTCTTCAGTTTTATCAGTTTAGTTAGATGTATGTTCATTCCATAGGTCGTCTTGTAGTCTCTCGAGGCTCCTTGTTTTGTTTTGTAATCCGAGCCTCCGTTCAGGTAGTGACAAACTTTGTATTAGAGTCTTAGGTTTGAAGTATCCTAGGGTGTATAAAATTTTCGTTAAGTAGAGTTTTTTTCATGGGTGTGAAGCGCGCCACACTTATGGCGAAGAGGCTACGAGACATTTAGGAAATGTTCCCTTCTTTCATGATCTATGTCGTGTGATGAAAAGTCTCCTTATCCTTCTAATTCATGCTATTCGCAATTGCAGAATCATGGCTCCCCAAAGAGTAAATGGTAAAAGGAATGGGAATGGAGAAGGCCACGCGGATTGCAATGGAAACGGGCACTAGCAGGCCCCACTAGTTCAGGAGAACAAGGCACCGGAGCTAGTTGCCCATGCTGTGTTTCGGAAAGCTATTCAGATGCTTGCGCAAGCCTTGACCACTCAAGTCAACAAGCAAGCGGTTGCGCATATCCTTCAAAATGGTAATGTAGTGGTCTCTCGAGTTAGACATTTCTTTAATATGAACCCCCCCAGAGTTCCTCGGGTCAAAAGTAGATGAAGACCCGCACGAGTTCATTGATGAGATTGTGAAGATCACCCAGGTCATGGGTGTGAATGGAGTTGAGTGCATGGAGTTGGCCTCGTACCAGTTGAAAGGGGTCGCGCACATCTAGTTTTGCCAATGGAAGGATAGTAGAGCCGATGGAGAAGGCCCTATCACTTAGAAAGAGCTCCATGTTGCATTCTTAGATGGGTTCTTCCCTCGAGAGATGTGGAACTTGAAGGCAGCTGAGTTTGTAAATCTGAAGAAAGGGAGGATGATGGTGCAGGAGTATTCTCTTGAGTTCACTAGCCTATCAAACTAGCCCCAGAGTTAGTGGTTGATCAGAGATGCAGGTGAGCAGATTTGTTCATGGTATGGTGATCTATTTGGACAACAATTGTAGGACCGCGATGCTCCACCAGGACATGGACATCCCTTGGATATTTTTGTACGCCCAGTAGATGGAAGCGCAACATAAGAGGAAGAGGGAGGCCAAGAGGGACAGGACTAATAGTCAAAGATTCTCATAGCTGAGGTCACGTGGTGGGAACCAATAGCAGACCAATCAGAGATCTTTAGCCCCAGCATCTTCAGCGTTGAGTGTGCCATCCAGTCCTAGGCATGATAAGAGGGGGCGGGCATCAAGCTCGAGGGGTCAGAGCAGCAGACCCACAGATTCTAGTATTCCAGCTTGTTGTAGATGTGGTTGAGGGCACACGGGCCAGTTCTTAGCAAGTTCAAGTTCTTGTTTCAGGTGTGGAAGCCCCGACACATACGCAAAGTTTGCCCAATAGCAAGATAGGATCATGATGGGGGCTGAGGCCCAACTTCTAGTTCAGCAGCCCCACCCATACGCTTAGCTCATTAGGGGCATCTACCAGCACAGGTGGCAGTCAGCGCCAACACAGATTCAAAGCCTTAGCATCTCGCCCGGAGCAGGAGGTCTCCCCGAATTTGGTCACTCGTATGTTGCGAGTTTTCCATCTTGATGTATATGCTTTGTTGGATCTAGGGGCTACCTTGTCTTTTGTAACACCTTATGTGGCCAGTATCTTTAAAGTCAGTATTGAAGTCTTGTCAGAACCCTTCTCAGTCTCTACTCCAGTTGGTGATTCAATGATAGCTTGACGGGTGTATAGAGGTTGCATGGTCTCAGTCCTCTAGAAAGTCACCTCAGCAGATTTGATAGAGTTAGCCATGATCGATTTCGATATTATCCTCAGCATAGATTGGCTATTTTCATGTTGTGCCTCAGTTAATTGTAGAACCTATGCAGTAGAGTTTAGATTTTTGGGTGAACCAGTTTTAGAGTGGAAGGGTAGTTCAGCTGTGCATGTAGGTTGTTTCATTTCCTACCTTAAGGCCAGAAAGATGATTTCAAAGGGTTGTGTGTACCATCTAGTTAGGGTTAAGGATGCAACATCTGAGACCCCAACTATCCAGTTAATTCCAGGAGTATGTGAGTATCCATAAGTCTTTCCTGATGATCTACCAAGAATTCCTCCCAAGCGGGAGATTGATTTTGGTAGTTGACCTTCTTCCTAACAGGCAGCCTATATCTATTCCTCCCTACAGAATGGCCCCAACCGAGCTAAAGAAGTTGAAAGAATAGTTGAAGGACCTGTTAGATAAGGGTTTCATTAGACCGAGCAAGTCCCCATAGGGTGTACCAGTTCTCTTTGTCTGAAAGAAAGATGGTTCTCTTCGAATATATATTGATTACCAACAATTGAACAAAGTCACCGTCAAGAACAGGTATCCTCTGCCCAGGATTGATGATCTATTTGACCAACTTCAAAGTTCTAAGTTTTTTTCGAAGATAGATCTAAGATCCAGGAACCATCGGCTTAGAGTTCGAGAGGGCGACTTCCTGAAAACAACCTTCAAGACACGGTATGGTCATTATGAGTTCATAGTTATGTCTTTCTGACTAAACAATGCTCCTACAACTTTTATGGACTTGATGAACAAGGTGTTCAAGCCACCTGGATATATTTGTGATTGTGTTTATTGATGACATCCTGATATACCCACGGAGCGAGGAGGGGCATGCTGCTCATTAGAGGATAGTGCTTCAGATTTTCAAGGATTGCCAATTGTATGCCAAATTTAGCAAGTGCGAGTTTTCATTGAACTCAATAGCGTTTTTGGGCCATGTGGTATCAAGAGAAGGCATAAAGGTGGACTCCAAGAAAATAGAAGCGGTGAAGAATTGGTCTAGATCGGTGAATACTTCAAATATTTTGAGCTTTTTGGGTTTACCTGTCTATTATCGGAGATTTTTTGAGTGTTTCTCATCGATTGCTGCACCGTTGACCAAATTGACCCAGAAGAAGGTGAGGTTCCAAT
The DNA here is from genome assembly GCA_035772735.1 of Datura wrightii. Taxonomy (NCBI): domain Eukaryota; kingdom Viridiplantae; phylum Streptophyta; class Magnoliopsida; order Solanales; family Solanaceae; genus Datura; species Datura wrightii. Next base: position 2,868,991 of record JASDFA010000010.1, on the reverse strand, counting down.
GGTCGGAGGCATGTGAGTAAAGCTTCCAAGAGTTGAAGACCCGACTTACTTCAGCATTGGTGTTGACTCTACCGGAGGGTACCCATGGGTTCGTGGTGTATTGTGATGCCTCAAGGATCATACTTGGGTGTGTATTGATGCAGCATGGTAAAGTTATAGCATTTGCCTCCAGATAGCTAAAGGCTCATGAGAAGAATTACCCGACCCCTGATCTTGAATTGGCTGCGGTGGTATTCTTCCTGAATATATGGTGACATTACTTGTACGGGGTCTATATGGATGTGTTTGTGGACCATAAGAGTTTACAATATGTGTTTAACTAGAAGGATCTCAATATTCGGCAAAGGAGCTGGTTAGAGCTACTCAAGGACTATGATATGAGTGTCATTTACTATCTGGGCAAGGCTAATATAGTAGCAGACGCACTTAGTACACTCTCTACGGAGAGTGTGTCCCATGTGTATGAGGGGAAAAAGGAGCTGGTGAAGGACGTGCATCGACTTGCCAAGTTGGGAGTTAGGTTGGTTAACTCGACTGATGGTGGTGTTATAGTATAGAATAGATCAAAATCGTCTTGGTGATGGATGTAAAAGCTAGAAAAAATGAAGACCCTATATTGGTAAGGTTAAAAGAAACGGTTCAAAATCAGAAGGTAGAGGTCTTCTCCAAAGGGGGAGATGATGTGCTTTGGTACCAGGGTCGCCTATGTGTTCCGGATGTTGATGATTTAAGGAGCTGGATGTTACACGAGGCTCATGGATCCAGGTATTCTATCCAACTAGGTGCCACCAAGATGTACCGTGACTTACAGGAAGTCTATTGGTGGAATGGCAATGTTAAGGACATCGCAGAATTCGTAGCTAAGTGCCCGAACTATTAGCAAGTGAAGGATGACCACCAGAGACTAGGAGGTGTGCTTCAGGATATCAGTAATTCTACCTGGAAATGAGAAGATATCAATATGGACTTTATCATAGGGTTGCCTCGTACTCGCCGGTGATATGACTCCATTTGGGTTGTGATAGACAGGTTAACCAAGGCCGCTCATTTTCTACTGGTCAAAACCACAGATTTGGATGAGGATTATGCCAATCTACATATCTGGGAGCTAGTTTGATTGCATGGAGTGACCTAATCCATCATTTAAGACAGAGGAACTCAATTTACCTTTCAGTTTTAGAGGTTATTTCAAAAAGGACTTGGTACTCAGGTTAAGCTCAGTATAACATTTCACCCACAAACGGATGGTCAAGCGGAGCAGACAATCCAGACTCTTGAAGACATGTTGAGAGCATGCGTGATTGACTTCAATGATAGCTGGGATGAGCATTCGCCTCTTATCGAGTTTGCATAAAATAACAACTATCACTCCAGAGTTCAGATGGCAACGTTTGAGGCTCTCTATGGGCGGATATGTAGATTTCCCATTGGTTGGTTTGAGGTTGGTGAAGCGGCGATGATAGGACCAGATTTGTTTCATGAGGCTAGGGAGAAGGTTCAGTTGATAAGGGACAGGTTGAAAACTGCTCAGAGTCACCAAACGTCCGATGTTAGATGGAGAGAATTAGAAATCGAGGTGGATGATTAGGTGTTTCTGAAGGTATCTCTCATGAAGGGAGTGATGCAATTTGGAAAGAAAGGAAAACTCAGCCTTAGTTATGTTGGCCCATACCGGATTGCAAAATGGATTGGAAAGGTGGCATATGAATTGGAGTTACCCTTAGAATTAGCTTCTATGCATCTTGTATTCGATGTGTCGCTCTTGAAGAAGTGTTAGGGTGATCCAACTCTAGTTGTCCCGGTGGACAGTGTTGGTGTGAAAGAAAACCTTAGTTAAGAGGAGATTCCGGTAGAAATTTTAAATTGCCAGGTTCAAAGGCTAAGGAGCAAGGAAGCAGCTTCAGTCAATGTTTTATGGAGGAATCTGCATGTTGAGAGAGCTACGTGGGAAGCTTAAGAAGATATGATGGCTAGATACCCAGTTTGAGGTATCAGTTCCAGCTTGAGGTATCATTTTTGACCCAAAACCCCATTTAGTTTTCATGTTCATTTCATGTGTCCAACTTTATTTTATGTATATGGATGTATGTATGATTCGGGAATTTAGTTCAGCTATGTTGTTTAAATTGGAGATAGTCATTCAATCAGTTTCCAGCTTAAATGATTAGTATTTGAATATAGTAATTGATTTCTATGCTTTTTTGTGTGTTTTTCAACATTCGAGGATGAATTTTCCCAAGGGGGAGATATTGCTATACACTAGAAGCCCAAAGATTAGACCCGGGAGTTGAAATGGAGAAAAATTAAAAGTTGGCATCAGGAATCAGAACGGGTCGTGAGGTGACCCATGAGAGCAGCCCACGAGTCGTGATGTGACTTGCAATAAGGCCCAGGTGTTGACATTGAAATTTGGAAATGGGATCTCATGGACGTGACAATGATTCGTGGTCAGGACCAATGACTCGTTAGATTAGTCGTGGAGAGTGGTGAATGAGGAAAGAGAAACGAGGCAGTGTACCTCGCAGGAGGCACCAAGAAGTCATGGTCAGTCACCATGATTCGTGGCCAGCTGGATAAAAATTATTTGAGGTTGAGGCAATGTGCATGACTGGTGGTGACCACGAGTCGTGGTCACTCGTAACGGATCGCCAAGTCACCCATGACTAGCCCAGGAGACTTAATAAGCAGTACACTTGATGGACGACTCCACGAGTCGTGGCCCATGATAACGAGTTGTTACGTCCCTCGTGGGGACCATCTGGCAATTATTTTATGTGAAATTAGTAAGAGTCTTTTCGGAATTCCTAAGATCCTAAGGCCTAAACTACGTCCTTTTGAGTTACAAATGCTGACTTTTAAAGGGGTTAAGTTCATTTTAGGACATTTTCATATTCATGCATGCAAGAGTGATAGGCTAGAGAGGTGATCAAGGTAAACCCTTCAAGGTTTTCTTCAATTTCTTCGTGGGCATTTAAGGGAGTGTAAGAATAGGCTTTAATTAGGTATGTAGGGTTATGAATGGGTGAGTCCTTTCACACCCATGCGCAATCCCTCTCTGAATCATGAGTTTTCTATGTCTAATCTATGGGGTTTTAACCCAACGCATGAATTTTCCTAAATTCTATACATGGGTACGATTTAAATATGTTTCTACTATTGAATTCTGAAGCATGGGAAAGTTTTACCATGTTTTCAATTAAAAAACATGTTTCAAGTCTTATGAATTGACAAGCCCATTGATGAGAAGTTTGTGAAAGATGAGAATTTTTATGAATATATGAGTATGATGAGATAGTATGATGAAAAGCATGTTTTCAAGTTACCCATGTTTATGATCATATTTTTGATGTGAATTGAGTATTTGCAAGCATGAGAAAGTATTGGGCAATGCCCACAAGTTTATGTATGATTATGATTTCTAGAATTAAGCTTACCACATGGATTTGGAGGAAGACTCCCAATTATCTTTCAGCTTTTGGTAACGGGGAGAGCCGTGGTGGACGTGGAGCTTGGAGACCAAAAATTTTAGGTGGGGAGTGAGGAGGTCACTTCAAGTGTGTCCAGCAGCTGCAACGCCTCCCGAATACAAAGTGGTTGGAGTATTTCAAAATGACAATGACGACAAAGGATTAGAGATGAAGGAGACATAGTCGGATTATGGTTTGTCGGAGAAAAGTTGCTGAAAAAAATGAGTCTACGTCATGGAACGACGTTAACTAAGGTTCTTATTAGAGGCAACCCAAGTGTTTAGTGAATTATTTGATGTTTTTGTTTGTGTAGGAGCTATGAAATGAGGAACACAAGGAGAGAAAATCATGAAGGAAGGAACGACGGCTCGCCGGTCCAGAAATGCGAACCGTCGATGAAGGTTAGCACAAAGCAGAAGGCTGAGGTTTGGATCGAACAACCGGTGGGCCCATCAGTGAATCGCCAAATCGAATCCATGGGCCACCGGTGGATAGCCGATAGAATAGGAAACCCGAAGCTCAGCCACAGAAGGCGGGTAACCAGTAGTCACCGATGCAATTCGCCAACCGCCGCTGGATCTCTGGTAAGAAATAGATCACTGGGCAAAATAATAGGCAAAATAAATCACAGTGGTGAACTGCTGGTGTAATTCGGCAAACCGCCGATGACACGTCGCTCGAGGTGCGAAGTTATTACAAAATGGAATTTAAGAAGTTGGCCCACAAAATCTTGAAATGCTTGACCAGCCACCCTATTCTGCAAATATTCCCATATTTCCCCTTTTCCCAACACTTTTTCATTCTATTTTTGTCTTTCCATTACCCAATATTTTCAATTCCCCATATTCATCCATGTTCAACCTTTCCACTTTCCCACCTTTCCACCTTCCCACATCCAACCAACACACCCACATTAAACTCTCCATCTTCCCCTCAACCTATCAGACTTCCATCCTTCACCTATAAAACCCCCTGCATATTTTACTAACACACTCACTTCACTCATACTCTCTGCACTAAATCTATCTCAAGGTGCCATTGCAAGGTTTAGTTAAGACCTTTTTAAATGTCATGTGTGTATAAGAAATCTCCCAATTTGGTAACAATTTTCTAGCCCTTGTCTTAATTTTATTATTGGAGCTTAACTCTTTAGAAGTAATATTTTGTTTCCCTTAATTATTATATTCTTGAATGATACATGCTTGTTGAAAGAAATGGGGATGTGCTTTTGTATGGGAAATTATGAAAAGGGTGAAGTGTGAGTAACCTATTTGCATAAAGCACGATGTTTTTCCTGATGATAAACTAGGTGACGCCATTCTTAAGGGCTAAAGATGATGAATATGTGTTTGAATGGAGTAGTGCTCCTTTTATTATGTTTGATGTGAGTGTGTAATGGGTTCCTATGAGTAGTGACCAAAAATTTAGGGACGACAAGGTCCGGTGATTCGCTAGCCAGATCCAGTGAATTGCCGATGGAGCGCGGGTTAACTTTGAACATTGGCTCTAGCCACTGAGTGGATACCTCGTTATATCGGCGGTTCATGAACCTACACCGTTGATTCTCCACTTAATTTGCCGAAACCTCCTCACTTGCCATGTTTTCTATGAGGCATCGGTGGCCAATCGCTGGTCTACAACATGCCTTCTGCGAAGCGCCGGTCCTCCGCCGGTGCTATTGGGTCTTTACATGATTGTTTGGTTTCCCCCTATTTCTCAGTCCTACCTTAGTCTAGTTTCTTTACTTTTAATTCCTACTTCAAATTCTTGTCACTAACATAACGCTTGTAGAAAAACAAGCCATGTCTTCCACAAGAAACACAGGAAAAGGAAAGGCCCATACTTCTTCTTCTAGCAAAGGCAAGGGCAAGGAAAAGGCTGCCCCACCTCAGTCCAACACAAAGGAGGTAATAATCTTATGTGTCCCTAATATGCAAGAGAACTATGTCATATGCCAAGGCTTTTCAATCAATGTGGAGAAGCGGTTCGACTTGGCAGGGCTAAAAGGTGATTTTCCTAACATCATCGCACAATTCACAGATAGGTAGTGGCATGCATTTTCCAACCCTCTTCAACCATACTACCCCAGCTTGGTAGTTGAATTCTACGCCTCATATCACGCCCAAAAGGAGAGTATGCAGCATAGGGGAAAAGTGGATGATTTCCCATGCTTACCATAAGTGATCATCCGGGGAGTGGAGGTTGATATAACCCCGCGACCATAAACCACATGTTCTGGGAGGACGAAGTTGATTTTGCTATAGAGTACATGGCAAGGGTGGCTGATATGAAGGATCAGTTCTCATGGGTAGTCCGTATCATAGCTGCTGGTAATCCTCTTTGGGCCTCTTTGGGTGATGAAATCTCTTGCCATGACTTGAAGTTCGAGGCCAAACTGTGGCTCGATTTTGTTTGTGCTATGATCATCCCCTCTAAATATGAGCAGAGGGTCAGCCTTGAAACTTCCATCCTTATTCCTTGCATAATGACAGGAGACCCCATTAACTTCATGGAAATTGTCGCTAAAACAATGAAGGAAAAGGCCCTGCAGTCTAGTACCTCAATGCCCAACGTTGTCTTAATTTTCAATCTTAGCACAGCAGCTGGGTTGCCTCTATTCCCAGATGAAACTCCTTCCACTGATTTAGCTGTGATAGATATTGAGCAAAAGAGAGATGTTGAGGCACCGGCAGTGAAAAGAAAGCGACTGCAGGCCTTTTAGAGTGCAAGAAGAATCTCTCTCGCACGGCTCATCCAAACACCAATCGTCCCAAAGTCAAATGCCTAGCCTGAAATTTTGGGCCAAGCATCAGGTGACATGCCTCAGCGAGGAGCTTCTCCCTCTCTACAATCATCTCAGCCAAGTGGTTTCAATCAACTTGTGGAGATGACAAACTCGCACGAAATCCAACTTCAACGCACTCATTGCTAAAACAATCAAAAAGGAGCTCAAGTCACTATATGAGAATGTCGTCACTCTATGCAAAAGGGTGGATGCAGTAGAAGGGGCAGTCACTTCCCTCCAAACCGAGGTGCATGAGTGGAAGAGTTGGACATCGGTAGAAATGCCCAACATGAGCACCTTGAATGTTGCAATGGTTGCTCCTTCCTCAATTTGGAGGCCAATTGATGATCTGTTTGAACTGCTGGAAGATGATTTTGCTGGTCTAGGTAAGGCCAATGGTGGTGATGGTGGTGAGGAAGATGGTGACGATGAAGAGGAGTAACCCAGTCAGGGAATTCCTTGTTCCTTTCCCTTTTGCATATTTATATTAGGGACAATGTATTCTTTTAAGTGAGGAGGGATGAGCGCAATTGATTAGGGGGCCAGGGATGAATATTTCTTTTGATATTCAGATATTCTGTTTGAGTCTGAGTAAGTCCATCCTTTGTCGAGCTGTTAGATTTTATTTTAATGATTGATGATTGCCCTTGTTGGGTGTGTCCTTTTTTTAAATGAATGGGTAAAGTTTTTTGTTTATGATGAATGATTAGTAACTAAATGGGGTATTTTCTTTTAATTGCAAAATATTGAAAATATTGAATGAAATGACCCCAAATTCTTGTTTCTTTATCGCCATTATAAATAGTAGTGTAGAAATTAAAACTCTGAAGATTTTATTTTGACCATGGTTCTTTCCCAAGGAGCATTCCCTTTAATTTTTTGTTAGTTTTGTTGTCGAACTGGGTTGGTTTTTCCTGATGATGAATTGAGTGACGACATTCTTAAGGAAAAATGCCATGTTACTTTGAGTCTTTTGTGTAGTTGTTTTGAGAGGCATCACCCGAATTTTTTTTTGTTGTTGAAATTGAATTATAAAAACAAGGGCATGACAATTAAGATAAGGAGCAAATGTTGACACCGTAGCATAGCATTCTTTGTCATACATTATAAATTTACATTTTGACTTATGATGTTTGCTTGCTTTGATGTCCTAGTTTGGTGTTTTGTGTTGAGAATGAATTTTGTGGACCCTTTAAGGGTGATTCCTTATGCGGTGAGGACATTTTTGATGAATTTCATGCACAACATCTTGTCTAGAACTTGCCCCAAATTTAATTCAAGGCGAAATTATAGATGTAGTTGTGCCAAGAACATGAATCTAGGGTTTCCTTTGTCTAGTCACTTCACCCATATGCCCTCCATGAGCATCGATCCTTGTTAGCCAATGTTGAGCCTTAAACCCTTTCCTTGGCAACCACATTACAAGCCTTAAGACCATTCTTAATACCTCTTTTTAGCCCCCATTCTCCGCAGATGCTAGTGACAAGATAAGTGATGAAATGAGGCTTAAGGCCTAAGAATGAGGGAGTGAGAAAGTTTTGGGGTATGCAAAATAAAGGGGGAAGATAAGAATTATAGTGTGAAGGGAACACCGCCTTCTATCAAAGTGCACCAAGGATAAATCAAAAAGAAAAAGATAATTTATGTGAATTAGCGTTCCCTCTTGATCTAATAAGGCTAGTTATGAAAGTAAAAAAAAGGGTTATAAGGGGGAGTGCAAAATATATGAAAGTCATTAACAATGAAAGAAGGGAAATAAGGTTAAGTGAGTGGAATTGATGTAAGGTATGTCACAAAAAGCTTTAGGGAGGATCTGGTCACTATAGCCAAATGTTCATCCTACCCTCACCCCGAGCCTACATCATAACCCACAAGTCCTAAATGATTCTAGGTGCAGCTACTCTACATTAGTGGCGAATTACATGAAGGGTAAGCCTATTGGTCAAGTGTATGAATTAAGATATCTTTTGGGAGAGTGAGTGCGAGTGTCTCTTCCAATTAATCCCTTGTGTGCACTCAAATGATCACATGACCAAATGAATATGGATCATTATTTTTGTGAGTGGCATCATTCCTTTTTGGGGATGCAAGAGCATTCAAAGTTAAGGTTGACATAGGGCAAGGAGTGTAAACTCTAAGGCAAGCTTTGAATTTTCAGTAATTATAACTTGAGATGCTATCTGTGCTACTTGGTTGAGCAATGCCCTTGTTTTGATAAATGATTTCTTTCATAAGCTTTGCTTGACAGAAAGTGGCTTCCTGTTTGAATCATCTACATTGTTTTGGTCTTTTGGGGTATTTTCTTCTCTTTTTCAGTGAGCGTGGTGAGTATTTTTAGGTTCTCATAGTCCAGGTGATCGGCGAGGTCTAATTGTGAAGAGAGGTGGCATATTCCTCAATATTGAGTATTGTATTACTTGAGGATAAGCAATGATTTACGTTTTGGGGTTTGATGAGCTAGTAATTTACCTACTCATTAGGTTCTAAAACTTGAGTTTTTGTTTCGTTCTTGAGCTTATTATTTGGATTTTATGTCCTTTTTGCTTTTGTTGTGTGCAGATGGCTAAAAGTAAAGAAAAGAGAATAAATAGAGCAAAAAGAAGGGAGTGAGAGTGAATCGACGATTCACAAATGTAAACCGGCAAAACGCCTGGCAAGGGCCGAATATCACTGCATCAGAGCATTAATTCCACCAGCGGTTCATGACTTGCCAGTAGTGAGTCGCCGGTCCATTCGCTGAATGATACTCAAAATTTCTGTAAAATGGCTTGAAGACCCGTCGGTTCATGGATTCGCATTGGTGAAACATCGGGTGAACCGCCAGTGTTCACTAGAATTTAGTGAAGATGCAAAAGGGACACCCGACAACACAGATTGTAACCAGCAAACCGCCAGTGCTTCCACCGATGCCAAAACGTGCTCATAAGGGTATAATCATCCAACACTGGAAAAGAGATGAAAAGTGCCCTACTTTTCAGGGTATAAATAGGAATAAAGTACTTTTTACTCAGGTATGCAGAGGGAGAGATAGAAATAGAGATTTTGAAGAGATGACAAAAGCTTACACCACATCATTGTTTCCCTTTTTAGCTGAAGAAAATTCTCTTAATTGGGAGAGGGAGATTCTAAATGAAAATTGTAGAAAGTACTATGTTCTATTTCCTTTTGTACTACTAAGTTTCAGCTATTGTTGAAGATTATTTTGTGAAGTTGATTTATCTACTCTTACTATTAAATTCAATTATACTATTGATGAATGTGGTTTTGAATTTCTTAACTATGAGTAGCTAAAATCACTAACTAGAGGTGTGTGGTGATGAATACTTAATTGGATTGGGTATTGCTAGAGTCATCTTCATGGTGTTCAATTATGTGTAAATCTATTAGATTCTCTTCAATCTATTAATGAAGATCCATTAATTATGACATGGTTCTATTTATTCTTGCATTATTATTGCTTGACAGAGAATAATTAAGTATTGGAAGAGAATCTAGTAGTGGGCAGGGATAAGAGATTGTATCACCTTGAGTGTCTGTATCACCACCCTCAAATGAGTGGCATGCTCCTTCTCACTCCGAGAGTATATCAGGATGTCATCAATAAACACAATCATGAACATATCTAGGTATGGCTCGAACACCCTATTCATCAAGTCCATAAAAGCTGCAGGGGCATTTGTTTGTCCAAAAGACAAAACTACAAACTCATAATGACTATACCGCATCTTGAAGGCTGTCTTTGGGATGTCATTCTCCCGAAATCTGAGCGGATGGTACCCAGATCTAAGATCTATCTTTGAAAAACACTTGGCACCCTGGAGCTGGTTAAACAAATCATCAATCTTGGGTAGAGGATACCTGTTCTTGATGGTGACTATGTTCAATTGTCGATAATCAATGCACATCTAAAGGGAAACATCCTTCTTTTAGACAAATAGAACTGGTGCACCCCATGGAGACTTGCTGGGTCTAATGAAACCCTTATCCAATAGATCCTTCAACTGCTCCTTAAAATCTTCTAGCTCAGCTGGAGCCATTATGTAGGGAGGAATAGATATAGGTTGCGTGTGGTTAACAAGGTCAATACAAAATCAATTTTCCACTTGGGAGGAACACCCGATAAATCATCAGGCAATACTTAAGGATACTGACACACTACCGAAACTAACTGGACGGTCAGAGTCTCGGACTCAACATCCTTAACCCTAACTAGATGATACACACAACCCTTGGAAATCATCTTCCTGGCCTTAAGATAGGAAATAAAATGACCTACAGGAACGATTGAACTACCCTTCTTCTCTAAGACTGACTCACCCGGAAAGCGGAACTCCACCGTACGGGTTCTACAATTAATAGAAGCATAACACGCATACAACTAATACATGCTAAGAATATCAAAGAAATCAATCATGGCTAACTCTACAAGGTCTACGTAGGTGACCTTATGCAATACTATAATCGGGCAACTTCTATACACCCTCCAAGCTACAACTGAATCACCAATCGTAGTAGAGACAGAGAATGGTTCAGATAGAATTTCAGGACTCCAAAGCTAATAGCAGTATAGTGTGTAAAAATAGACAAGGTAGCCCCTGGATCTAACAAATTATAAGCATCAAGGTGAAACACTTATAACATACCAGTAACCACATCCGGTGCAGTCTCCTGCTCCTGATGCGAGGCGAGGGCATAGAATCTGTTTTGGTGCTATCAGCCACCCACACAGGTAGATGCCCCCTATGGAGCTAAATGTGTTGGAGCTGTTGCTGACCTGGTAGTTTTTGCATGGCCTATATCATCATCCTATCTAGCAAATGGACACGCTCAGTGCATGTTGCCAGATCTGCCGCACCTATAACAAATATCTGAGCTGAGCAAGAACTCTCTGGCATGACTCTTGCCGTACTTTCCGAAGGCTGGAAAGGTGTGCTCTACCAAAGTGCCCCCTCTTGTCCCTGGAACCTGAAGCCCTGCTTCTCTGATCACCCTTGGGTTTGGATGGAACACTAGCGATAATGGTGTTTGAGCTAGTGAGCTCTGCTAAAACATAGGGTGGTGATCGCCGCTGGATCTTTGTTGAGTAAACCCATCGCTATCTATCCGGGCCCTTTTGGACTCTATCTCCCTCACATGTGCCATCTCCATCTGCTAGACATACAAGACTATCCGAGGGAAATCCATATCCTTGAGGAGGATAGTGTTCCTACAATCTTTGTCAAAATAGCCCGCAACGCCATGAACGAACTTGCTCACACGCGCCCTCTGATCAACCACTAACTCTAGGGAATACTTTGATAAGCGAGTGAATTAGAGTGCATACTCTTGTACCATCCTTCTCCCCTGATTAAGATTGACGAACTCGACTGCCTTCAACTCCCTCATCTCACGAGGGAAGAACCGATCTAGGAACGCAACATGGAACTCCTCCCAAGTGACAGAGCCTGCTCCGGTGGCCCTACTATCTCTCCATTGGCGAAACCAAATGTGTGTGACCCCTTTCAATTGTTAAAAGGAAAGCTCCACACATTCCACCCCATTCACCCCCATGACTTGGGTGATCTTCACAATCTCATCGATGAACTCATACGGGTCCTAATCTAATTTTGACCCAAGGACCTCTGAAGGGTTCATTCTCAAGAAGTCTTTGACTCGAGCTACCGTTGCATTTCTATTTTGTGGGACATGTGCAACTGCCTGCTGATTGACCTGTGCAGTGAGGCATTCACGAGCATCTGAATAGCTGCCCTATATTCAGGATGGGAAACCGGCTCCGGTGCATGGTGCTCCCGGACTGGTGGGGCTTGCTGATGCCCGTCCCCGTTGCCATCCTTGTGGCCATTTCCATTTCCATTCCTTCTACAATTTACTCTACGTGGAGCCATGATTCTACAATTATGAATAGAACGAGTTAGAAGGATAGGGAGACATTTGATGTGCTGTGGATTTACAGCACTTTCGACGCTCAAAACTAAGAAAATAGCATGGACTTAGGTGTATTTATATGGATATAGGGATCTTTTCCTTTGGTTACAAGATAAATTGGTGTTGGAGCTAAAAGATGTACAAGATAGCCTGAAGTGTGCAAAATAGGCTCAAATTGTGGTCTACAGTATGAGCCGTAGAAAGGTCCTACCAGTCATATTTATGGCTTTGAAAAGTTGCAGCAGGATAAATGTTGAAGAGATGCAATATATGAGTCTCAGTACGAGTAGTACCAAGCTAGTACGAGTCGTGATGATAAAGTCGTGAAAAGATTCAAAAGAGTTTCATAAGAGGCTGACTCCTTCTACAAAAAGGAAATAAAAATCGTGGAATGAAGGTACCAGTCGTACCATGGCGGTCTTGATGAACTTTAGAAATATTTCAAAGTCTCAGAGTCAAGCCAGGGGAACTTAGTACGGATCGTAAGATGGAGGTACGAGTTGTACTAAGATCCAAAACTTAGCCAAAATCCATCCAGTCATGCCATATACTACAGGATGCTACGGACCTTAGGATCTACCTACGGATCATAGGTTGACTCATGACACAAGCAGAACCAAATATGGAAATTCACCCTGTTATCCTAGGAAAAGGATTCTTGTGTCTATATAAATACATTTTATGTATTATTTTTTAGTAGATATCACTAGAGGAGATTTTGATCAGAGTCAATTTTACGAGAGACAATATTGGAGATAACATTAGACAATTGAGAGAAAGAGAGAATTGAGTTGATTTGACTTGTGATCTACCTTTTCTTGAATTCTTCTTGTTCTTGCTATTTGTTCTTCAAGATTTTGCTGATTAATTAAAGAAAGTGTTTTTCTCATTCATACTTGTAAGTATTGATTTATGTTTTCAATCTGAATGCAATTCACAACCTTACAACTATGAGAGGCTAAAACCTCCATAGCTAGGGTTATGGGAACCATGGTGGATTAACAAGTTAGGGTTGCACAAAGTGATCCTAAAACAAATACAAACACTTATATTGTAATCTCGTCATGCTTTAACATTTCTTAATGGTGCACAATGTTAGGATATGCCCGAATTCTTTACTTGCTTAGGTCTATGAGGTAGAGATTAGGAAAAGAGAATTACAATGGAGCCTAGATTTTGATGATTTTTGTATTAACTTGAGCTGTGGTCAGAGGATCGTTAAATCTGGAACTTAGTGATATCGAATAGTGTGAAACCACTCATGTTACTTGGTCGAGTAATTGAGTATAGTCATTTAATAGGTACTGGTCGTTTGTTTGAATGAACCTAAGTTATAAGTACGATAAGTAAGTATTGGTGATGATCAAAAGTATATACCCAAAGCAATTATGAACCCATGGGGAACACAAACCCTAGTTATCCTTTAATATTGATTCAAAACCGAATTTTTGATAATTGCTTCTTTTATTGATTTTCCTTAGAACCCCCTAATTTTGAAGTAACTACCTCACAAGTTCACTTATCGGCTGTAATCTAGCTTTTCCATATTCCCTGTGGGATCGACCCCAACCTGTAGTTAGGTTCTTTATTGAAAACATCCGCTTCATACTTCAGTAAGAGGTGTGGTTTGAGCGTTATCAAAAAGTGGCGCCATTGCCGGGGAATACAGTTAAGACTAGGTTATTTTCTTGTATTTGACTTTTTTGTAGTATTTCATCAATTAAGTTATTTTTGTGTTTTTGATACTCACAAGTTGTTCTTCGGTGAATGCCAAGCACTCAGAGTAGCGAAGATCCCATTGTTCCTCTAAATCCGAAAATTGAAAGAGCAATGCACAAAATGGAGAACCACGAGCAAAGAGAAGCCCGCATAGCTGAAGAAGCTATGGAAGACGAGCTAGCTTGGCAAGCTGCACTACAACATGCGGAAGATGACAGAGAAGAGGTAGTAAATGCTGGTCGACATGGGAGGGTCAACAGATCTCATAGATTTACCCCTCAGTTCTTCGATGATGAGGACCCAGATATTGATAAAGTTGGGTCGACTGGAGCAATTGTGCCCCCACCATTGCCCCCTGGGGCCAAATTCGACATTACAAGCACCATGATTCAATTAATAAACATGAAAGGGGTGTTCAGTGGTCACGAAGCAGATGACGCCAACCTGCACTTAATGAACTTCGTAGGAATATGCAAGGCGTACAGGTTTCCCGGAGCAAGCCACGATGCCATACGACTTAGACTGTTCCCTTTTTCTCTACTAGGGGAAGCCACTTTATGGTTATCAGAGTTGCCCAATGCCTCTATAACCAACTAGAGGGAGCTCAAATAGGCCTTTTTGGAGAGATTCTTTCCTCCATCAAGGATGTCGTAGGAAAAGGATGAGATCTATAATTTTTTACAAATTAAGACCAAGGCATTTCATGAAACTTGGTTGAGATTAAAAAAGAAGATGACAAAGTTCCCTAACCAAAAAATCCCAGATGACAGTTTGTTGGAATTTTTTTACAAGTCCCTAAATAATAGCACCAAAGCTATAGCAGACACGGTGCTGGAAGGAGCATTGATGAGTAACACCTAGGAGAAAGCTACCACTATTCTTGATAGGGTGACTAAGTCAAACAGGGTCTGGCATACGATCGAGGCTGATGCAGTGGCAGACACATATGCTGTTGGTTTGACTGCAGACCAACGAAGAAAAGAAGAAGAATGCGACCAGGAGTTGGCTCATATGCGCACATTGTTGGACTTGCTGACAAAGCATATTATCGGAGCTGGAGACAAACAGGTAAATGTAGAGGGAACTCAAAAGGGAGCAAGGAGATAATCACTCTGATTTTGATGAAGAGGTAAGCTTCCTGGATAGCCAAGTGGTAGGTTTTCGACCCAACACCCAAGCGTTTGGACAAGAAAATTGGCACAAAAGTTCTGGATGTCAAGGTCGGAACTAGTATAGAGACAACTACAACAAAAACGAGTTCAGAGACAGGAGCTGAGGTCATGAGCGCGAAGGAGATTTAAGACGAAATGATGGATACCGCAATGACCAGGCTGGAGTCTATGTGCCTCCCAACACACATGAAGGAGAGGCTGCGCAATCAAAGTTAGAGAGCATGATGGCTGAAATGTTGAAGAAGGTGAGGTCGTCCACTGATGATTAGCTAAAGGAGATTCGAAGTGACTTATCAAGTATGGGTCAGAAAGTGGAATCTCATGCTACCGCCATCAAGCGGATCGAACATCAACTTGGGAAAATTTCAGCATCAATGAACCCTAGACAAAACGGTAGACTACCTAGAAACACTATCCAAAATCCAAAGAACAATGCACATGGAAAGGCAGTGATGACTAGGAGTGGTAAAACCACAATTGATCCCCCGTTTGTAGTTGAAGTTGAGCGGATGAAAGAGACCATAATTGAGGAAGATTATACGAGTGTTATAATAGAGAATGGTGAATTGCAATAGGCCCCGAGAGGTGAGAAGAAACCTGACATGGATCAAGGAGCAAACCAAGTGCATAAAGCTATCCCACAACCACTGCCACCATTCCCTCAAAGGATGAAGAAAAAGGAGGAGAATGATAAGTTTAAGAAATTCCTCTCAATGCTTAAGAAACTATTTGTGAACATACCATTGGTTGAAGCATTAGAGTAGATGCCAAGATATGCAATGTTTAAGAAGGACCTGGTGAGTAAGAAGAGATCTGTGAGCTATGAGCCTATTGACAATGTACATCACTGTAGTGCCATAGCTACAAGGGTCTGAGCTCAGAAAAAGGAAGACCCAGGTGCCTTCACTATACCATGTATGATTAGCAATATAGAGTTTGCAATGTCACTCTATGATCTGGGAGCTAGCATTAATTTGATTCCTTTGGCAGTATTTAAGAAATTGGGATTTGGGGCCCGCAAACCGACCAATATGCGGCTACTGGTGGCCAACATAATGGTTAAAAAGCCAGTGGTCATCCTAGTCGATGTGCTTGTCAAGGTAGACAAATTTATATTCCCAGCAAAACTCTGTGATTTTGGATTGCGAGGTTGATTATTCGGTCCTCATCATTTTGGGGCGACCATTCCTTGAAACCGGGAGGGCACTAGTAGATGTGGAAGCTGGTCTGCTGAAGTTTAGATTAAACCAAGAAGAGGTTACTTTCAACATCTGCAGGACAATGAAGCAACCCATGGAGTTTAGTGTAATTAAGCACTAGAGGATGAGTATGAACCAGTTGACAAATTCTGAGTAGTCAAGACATTTGCGTCGTGTCGCGATGTTAAATCAGGCACTTCTTGGGAGGCAACCGAAGTCGTAGTTTGGTGAAGTCTGAGTAACTAGGCTACCTATGTTGTGCCGCGATGTTAAATCAAGTGCTTGTTGGGCAGCAACCCAAGTTATTGAACTAATGCTTAGTGTGTAGGGAAATTAAAAGCAGGAGGCTGAAACATCAGCTACTACGGCTCTCAATACGACTCGTGATGGGATTCTATGAGCCATAGATGTAGTTGTGGTGAGGATCAGAGAAAAAATGACTCCAAGCTCCGACCTATGATTCATCCTACGGATCTTACCTCAGTTTTGCAATTCATAGGATCTATTCATAGGTCTCCAGGTAAGTTTCCTTCAACAGGGTCAGTTACGAGTCAAAGGAACCAGTCGTAGGTACTTCCTATGACTCGTGGTATGAGTCGTGAAGGGTCAAAAATATCAAAAATACCTCACTCGGCCCAGATTCTTTTAAAATTTTCCCTTACCTATTTAAAACCCACAAAAAGGACCGATCCTTCTCCCACGCTAATAACACTCAAACATACGACTTGAACCAACCTCCCCACACCCGTAACTTATAATCACCAAATAATGGAGCAAGTTTTTGCTCAAATCAAGTTCTGCCAAACCCTATACATTGATTTCCTATTGAAGGAGCATCTATCAAGTAAGTATATTGAATTGAACATTGTTAAACACTCATATACCGAAAGTAATGGTTGCAAAAGCCATGTGAGTCAGTCACTATGCTCAAAAAATAATTTTAAAAAGAAAAGACAATGATGAGGGTGTTATCAAATGGTTTTTCGATTAGAGATATGCTAATATTTTGATGAACTTATGTGTTGAAACACTCATAAAAAGATACGGGTAGTAGGTGAGAAAGGGGAGGATTGAGCATGGGTTAAACTAAGTTAATGATGTGCCTAGACCTGGGGGACATTTGCGTACCTAAAAATGTGAAAAGAAAACCCTTGAAAATTTATAAAAAAAATAGACTAAGGTTTGGAAGTGGTATGAGGCACAGTACGGATCGTAGGTTGCTATTACGAGTCGTATTGAGCACTAATCTTGGGCAGAATTATATGCCCAAGTGATGCTCAAATGCTCTATTTCGTCTTGTTTATCTATCATTATTTGTACATTCTCATGTGATTTGTAGTTAAAATGTGAATTTATACAAACCAACATGATTAGTGTTGTTTTGCATGTAAAATGTAATTTTAGGAAGCTAAGTTGCATGTTGGTGAAAATCGGGAATGGACTCGGAAGCGAGCATTGGAAAAGGTCAAGGACAAGTAGCAAATAAAGGGGCTCCGTGATGGAGTCGTGTCACGCTGCCATCGCGGAGGCAGTCTGCCTTGGGTGGGTTACTTGGACAAATTCCAGTGAAGGTCCGCGTCGGGGCCGTGGCACGTTGGCCAAGCCTCGAGTTGCATGCCGTGGCACGTTGGCCATATTTACCTGGAACATGAAATTCCAGTGAGGGTCCGCGTCTGCACTGTGTCACGGAGGCAGTGCTCCGCGATGCACTCCGTGACTCATTGCTTGTTATTCCGGGAAAAATTTCCACTAGTACAAATAGCACACTTAGGTTTATTTTTAATTATTCTGACTTAGTTGAGCAAGAATGTGGGTTACAGGCAGTTGAGGAGACGAAATTCTTAGGGTTCTTCTCTAACTCTTTCTCCTTTATTTCAATTGTTTGTATGATTTATACTCATTTGTTGATGTTTAATCGACAAATGAGTGGCTAAATTCACTTTTTGCTGAGGTTAAGAACATTTGTAGTGGAATGTAATTTTTGATCATTTTAGTTTTTCATCTTTTCTTTCATGGTTGTTCTATCAATTCTTGTTCTTACTGCATTAATGTCTGGCCAATGTTAATGTACATCTAAAAAATCCAATTTTATCTTGAAAGAGAAAGAAATTTGAAAGTTGTGAATTGGTAGGATATGATCTCTTCTTAGTTTGGGAAAATTGAGAATTAATTTACCTTCAGAATAGAAATATATCTGAAAGTCGTATTAGTCAGTTAAAGAATCGGTTTCATATGGCTAGAACATGAATTTCTTTTTATAACAGAAATGTAGGTGGAAGGTTCATGATTCTTAAGTTGGGTAGAATACTGAAGTTTCTCTCCATAGGCAATAAGTCTTGACTAGCAACCGAAGGAAAGATTAACCGAATTGTATCGATAAATTACTTCCCTGCATGTTCGTATTAGCCTCAGCTTGCTCATTACTATAGTTCAGACTCACTTTATAATTTTGTTTTAGATTAGTATAAATTAGGAAACAAACTCTTCAAAATCTTCTTTAAACTATTGTCTGCATTTTTAGAGTTAGAGTTCATTAACACTTAATTCGATTATTACCTTGGTTCAGTCCCTATGGGATCGATACTTGGCTTACTTAAGCCATTTTACTACTTGTTTGACCACGTGCACTTGCGTGTAGTTGTGAAATACACCGAACAAGTTTTTGGCAATGCTAGTACTGGGGCAGAGGTCAATCTGTCTTTCAACTCTTAAAAACTCTGCTCACATGCCTCCGTCCACTAAAATTTCGCTGCTTTCTGTGTCAGCTTTGTCAGAGGTGCTGCTATAATGGAGAATCCTTCAACAAATCTCCGGTAATACCCTGCTAAACCCAGGAAACTACGGACCTCGGTCGGAGTGGTAGGTCTGGGCCATGTCTTGACCACCTCTATTTTCTGTGCGTCCACCTGTATACGAGCATCCGACACGATATGCCCCAAAAAGGCGACTGAGTTCAGCCAGAACTCACACTTGGAAAACTTGACGTACAACTGACGGTCTCTAACGATCTGGAGTACTGTTCGTAAATGGTTCTAGTGATCTATCTCTGAACGAGAATATACCAGAATATCATCGATAAATACTATCACAAACAGATCCAAATACGGTCTGAATATGCTATTCATCAGGTCCATAAACACTGCGGGAGCATTTGTCAGCCCAAAAGACATGACTAGAAATTCAAAGTGACCATATTTGGTCCTGAAAGCAGTCTTTGGAATGTCCCTCTCACGAACTCAGACCTGGTGGTATCCGGACCTCAAATCTATCTTAGAGAAACATCTGGGCCCCTGCAACTGGTCAAACAAATCATCTATTCTAGGAAGCGGATACTTATTCTTTACTGTAACTTTATTCAGTTGTCGCTAATCTATACACATGCCGGGCGAGCCATCTTTCTTTCTCACAAATAGAACTGGCGCACCCCACGGTGAAGTACTCGACCTGATTAAACCCTTATCTATCAAGTCTTTCAACTGCTACTTTAACTCTCTGAGTTCTGCAGGAGCCATATGATATGGAGGAATTGATATGGGTTGGGTGCCTGGTAGCAAGTCGATTGAAAAATCTATTTCCCTTTTTGGGGAAATACCAGGTAACTCATCTGGGAATACATCGGGAAATTCGTTCACCACCTGAACAGACTGGAGTGTCGGAGACTCTACCCGAACATCCTGAACCCTGACTAGGTTGTAAATACATCCCTTAGATATCAATTTCCTCGCCTGAAGGTAGGAAATAAACCTACTTTTTGGCGTAGTTGTGCTGCCTTTCCACTCTCGCACTGCTTCCCCTGGAAAGTGGAATCGGACCGTCTTGGTCCAACATTCTACATTGGCATAGCACGGCACTAACCAATCCATACCCATAATGGCATCGAAATCAATCATTTCTAGCTCTACCAAATCTACGGTAGTCTGACGATCAACAACCTCTACTGTACACCCTCGAGAAATTCTGCTAGCTATAATAGAGTCACCAACGGGTGTGGATACTGAAAAGGGCTGTTGTAATAACTCCGGTGCGACATTAAACTTTCGAGCCACAAATGGGGTAATATAGGATAAAGTGGACCCTGGATCAATCAGTACATAAGCAGGGCATGAACAGATAGTCATCATACCTGTTACCACATCTGGAGATGCCTTTGAGTCTTGTCTCCCTGTTAGTGCATAGGTATGGCTTGAGCCCGTACCTGAACTGGAGGCTCCTGATCAACCTCGGCCTCTACCTGCTGAACCTGAGGGCTTATGCCCTGTTGAGGCTGCTGGAGCTTGTGGCCCTGTGGATCCCCTGTCCTGATTATGTCTGCTCTCTTGCCCCCTGGCCGGACAATCTCTCATCCGGTGCCCCTCCTTCCCGCAAATATAACATCCTGAGGAGCCGTATCTACAAGCTCCGGCGTGAGGTCGACTGCAATTAGGGCAGGGTGAGGGTGTGAATCTGCTCTGCTCTCCCTTCCTCGGCTGCGGGGAATCTACTGTTCGAGAACTGCCACCAGACTCTGAATGCCCTCGACGAACAAATCTACCTCGCTGCTGCTGTGGTGGAGGTGGGGGTCTAGGGGGTTTGTTTGACAACCGGGGCCTAGGTCCTCTCTGAACCTCCCTCTGCATATCATCTGATCTGTCTCTGCGGCGCTATTCCTGATTTTTCTGTCTACTGTCCTATTGCCGCTGTCTAAGGCTCTCAATGGTCTGGGCAAAGGCTTGTACACGGGCAATATCCATATCTTCTCGTAACGTAGCCGTCATGCATGCTTCAATGTATTCTGGGTTCGGACCCATAATAAACCTGTGAACTCTGGATGACATAGTGTCTACAAAGGCTAGAGCATAGCGGGCTAAGGAGTCAAACTGTAAAGCGTATTCTCGTACGCTCCTCGCCCCCTGTTCCAAATACAAAAATTGATCCATCCGGGCCTGTCGGGTCTCCCGTGGCAAGTAACGGTCCAAGAAGGCCTTCGAGAAGCTGGACCAGGTCAGAGGGGCAACATCTCTCCCTCGAGACCTTTCCCAACTCTCGTACCATAATACAGCTATGTCCTGCAATCGAAACACCGCCAGCTCAACTGATTTTGTAGGGGTCACATGAGTAACCCGAAAAATTCTCTACATCTTGTCTAGAAAATCCTGGGGGGCCTCTGCCCGATCTGACCCTGTGAACTATGGGGGTCCCAATGCCAAGAATTCTCTAACCCTGGAACTACTTGGCCCACCTAGAGATTCTGCTGCTGCAGGTGGTACTGGCTGACGCTGAGTAGCTAGCATCTGGGTTAACATAACAACCACACTACGTAGCTCCTGATCAAATGAAGTGGGTGCAGGAGCTGTGGGAGGCGGTGCTGCCTCAAATGGTGCCTGACGAGGCGGAGACTATTGGGAGGGTCGAGATGACACCTCTATATCACCCTCAGACCGGGCTGAGTATGACTGTAAGTTAGGCATCCTGTTGGTTCCCTCGCCTGCCGTTGTATCTAATCTCCTGCCTGTAGCAGGGTGCCACTGATCTGCCATAGTATCTGTAGACAAAGAGGGTGGTAAGTTTCAAAAGAACCAACCCTATACTGTACTGTGCTATGGCACCACTGAGTATGAAAGAAGGGTAACCATCCTATTATGCCTCGCACCCTCCTGCCTATAGTATGTGGTGCACAACACATCCATAGACAAGACTCTACTTAGCACAGCTTGCAGACTCCCTGGGACACGAACTGCTCTGATACCACGTTTGAAACACCCCACCTTGGGGGGTGTGCTGGGCACCTGGTGCCTTCTAGACTCTGGCTCTATTTCAAGAAACGAACCGACTATATAGTGGCTGTAAATATAGCCCCCGGCTGATTAGGCCTATAGCCACCTGCAATGCACAACAGCTAACCAGAACGATGACACTATAATCCGAAGCAATTGCTATTCACATTTGTGACTGACAAGGTCACTAACTATAACCAGAAGAAGGCGCCACACGGCCAACATCAACAACTAAACACATATATACATGCACGGCCCCACACAACCGGTTCCACCACCACAGGGAAACATCAGACTGCAAGCCTCTAGGAAGTAATAATAGAATGGTCGGGACAGGGCCCCGACCTATCCAAACTGTAGTCAAAAAGGAAATAGGAACAACCTCTGACTGTCTAGCTCCGGATGATAGGAGCTGATAACTCTGCTGACTGGATCACGAGGGATCGACTCCTCGTCTATGTGTACCTAAAGGCAAGCAATGTAGCGCCCCCACGGGCGTCAGTACCACAGGTACTGAGCATGTAAAGCAAACTGAAATATACAACTGAAATGGGTAACAACAATAACATGAAATATAAGCAGGAAGTAGCTGAGTCTATCTGGATGAGGATAACTGGGGAGAGTTTACCTATTCTGTAACTAAACTGGGCGTATATGACGATGTGTCGTCCTACTGTCTATCAGTATCTAATACCACATATAGATATACATATAAATACACACAATACCTGACTGACTCCCATAAGTCGGAAGGTGCCAACCAACAGAACAATCTATTTACCCCTACCTGGGTCTAAACCAACCAAAAATAAGTCACTCCACTCATTTGATAACTGTGAACTCCTCCTACCGGCCCTCTTGGGTACGTAGCTCAGGCCTTGGCCTCTGACAATGAACTGTGTCTGAGTTCGAAGACTCCTACCTCTGGGCGCAAGCGCTCAACGGGGTTATCTGCTGCTGTATCTGTGACTGAAACTGCCCCTGGGTCCAAACACACAATAGGGTAATTTTATAAAAATCTGTATCTGAAACTGCCCCGGCCACCAGCTCACACAGAGTAGTCTGCCCTGTAAACAAGGTAATCTGGCTCTGCGCAGAGTAAACTGAACTGCCCCTGCAAGCAGGGTAATCTGGACCATATTATTATGGTGGTCAGCTATCATCGTCCTCTAGGAGGACGGCATCGCCTGGCTGGGGCCGGTATCTGAATCTGGTATCGACGCAACTATAACCCAGGGGCGGCGGGGATGCTAAAGGATGCCCACATGCCATAACAAGTCTCAACATGCAAAACACATACACAACAAGCATGCTCAAATGAAAAATACTAATCATATTCTCTTCTTTTATTTCAAGGTCAGTCCGCATTAAACAACTGATGCTATATTTTGTCTTACACTGTTCTTGATTGCTGGGCTAACTACTACCTGGGCTCAATCTATTTATCTGATTATTGTTATCCGTGATCTGAAGCTATATCAATTTCTAGAGCCATATCTGTTTCTGGAGCTATATCTGTATCTGGAGCTATATCGGTGTTTGGAGCTATTTCTATATCTGATTGCTGATCTTATTATATCTAGATATAACTCAATAACATAGAACATGCCATCTATAACTGGATATAGCTTAATAAGATAAAATGTGCCATCTATTATCGGATACGGTCTCAACAAATGTAATACATACTATCTGTAATCTTGCTAATTCATTATACTTCTTTTACAACTTCCATTCTGGGTATTTCGTAAGAACATGCTGAGCTACTAGTGGATACCATATTACTATCTGAAACCATCTGACTATCCGTTATTCTAATTATCGCATGATACGTAATGATATACCTGCATGCTTGCTGGAAATTGTACTAAAATCATTCCTGTATGCTGGGTATCTGTTAATAGCCTTTATTCTATTTATTTTCTAGATTGTACTTCCTAGCTTGCCGAAAGAATAGCTTTAAATACCTGGTTTCTGAGTATATGACTGGCCGATGTGATTTTCGTCGATGCTTCTGCTGTTTCTCCCAACTACATTCATATACATGTCAATTAGAAATAAATACATTAATATTCGGAAGAAATTATCACTTTTGATATATATTTATCCCAAACTTCGACTTATCGAAAAACAGTCGAAAACTCATTATTTCTCGATAGTCCAGAAGGGATAAATGCTCACTGCAAGGCTAGGAACACATTGGTACTAATTTAAACAAATTCTATTTACTTTACCTCAGTAGCACGACGTTTCGCCGGCCAAATTTCACGAAACCAACTCCGTAGGATTGCTCTCTACATCTTTATACCTCGGTATCTATGCCGAAACGCAGTTTAGACCGTGTTTCATAGCGTAATCGGCAAGAATTATATGTAAATAGTCGTGGGTTTCCTTTTCCCTATCTATATTCCCTTGTTTTCTGGAAATTATTGATATAAATGAAAAAAAAAACTGACTTTTCCCCCTCTTTTTATTTTTTTTTCCTTCTAAATCCCTTAACAACATGCCACTAGGGTATTTATTCATTTAAAATTTACGGGGTGTAACTGTTATACCCCGTAAGATTTTTGACGCCTAGATGGCCTATTCGCACGGTGATTAAGCATATTTGTAAGCCATACATTCTAAAGGAAGGCCCGAAAAAGGATCGTACGGATAGCCTGTCGAACCATCGCGGAAGGAGCCGAGGCAGAGCCCCTCCGCGATGGCAACGTGTCACGGACGTGGAGCCTCCGCGTTGGCTCCGTGACACATTGGCCCTGTCCACGCTCAAGTATATAAAGCTCCACTTTGGTTTGATTTCATTTAACTCATTAAAAATTTCTAGAGAACGTAGGAAAAAAGAGAGGGACGAAGGAGGTTAACCTATAATCGTTCGATTACGCTGCCAAACGTAGTCCAAACCCTAATTAACCTCAGATACCGAAGTATTTAGCAGCAGAGAGCATTCCTACGGATTTAGTTTTGCGAAATACGGCCGACGAATCGTTGAGCTACCGGATTAAGGTAAGTGGAATTGCTCCAAACTAGTGTCTATGGGTTCCTAGCTGTGAAGTGAATACTTCTCCCTTCTGGACTTCTGGAAAATAGCGAGTTTTCGACCGTCTTTCGATAAGCCTAAGTTTAGGCTATAGTTATATCGAAAGTGATGTTGTCGTTCAGAATAAAGCTGTATTTAGTACTGATTGATATATATATGAATGCAGTTGAGAGGAATAGCTGAAATAATGATCAAGCTACGCCAGTTAGTCGGGAAATCAGAAGCGAAGGTATGTAAAGCTAGTTTCCTCGGCAAGTTAGTAGTCTCGGTATAGTAAAGTAGTTTAAAGGCCAGTAGAATGTTCAGAAGTTGTGTGTTATGTTTATTACAAATGTTGGTACGATATTGGAAGCATCATGTTGTGTATAGCGTGGAACTTGCTAGCACGATATAATTGTAATACGAGTGTTAGGAACTGTACCACATGCAAGTATGTGATTTAGTAAAGAATGCTAGGATATTATCGTACTCAGCTGAAACCTAGTAAAGCAATGTAAATACCCGTAAGGTATCTCAGAAGTAGAATGATAGGTTAAAATGAAATTTAGAAAGCATGTTAGAAATAGTAAGTCATGTTACTATAGAAACTCAGTTATACAGCATGGTTTCCAGCAGAAAAACTACATCTTGTTGAACATTAGACTCAGTACAGTATGGCAGAAGATTATATTTATATATATACTATTATCAGTCCCAGCATGTATTAAATATGTACATATCACTATCACTAGTTCAGCATACAGTATGTACAAATACTTTATTATCATTAGCTTCAGCATGTGGTATATGCAGATAGTATTACTAGTTGAGACCACTGTATTGTCTTGGGGTTGGATTACCTAGCATCAATGACTGCCCCAGGGTTAATAGCTGTATCGACTCGTCCGCCAAGGGATGAGGATATGTCGCTCTACGGAGTGGCATGCCGTCCCACAGGGGACGAAGATGGGATGCCAGTTTTCCCCATATTGTGCCTTGGTCGGCCCTTATACACCCCCGTCAAGCGGATACGCCCGGGGTGTTGATTCAGGAGTCCTCCGGACTTAGGTATAGTTATAGTCAGGGGCTCAGCGAGCCCAAGTGCATACCCAGGGGACCGGCAGGATGCCTATAGTTATTATAGGAGATGGGGCGACCGGGGTAGGGGTATAGATTGCGTGATGGTTGTACCCCCCGGTTTTTGGGGGCCGGGTAAGGTTTGTGTGTGCTATGTTATGTGATGTTATGTTATTCCATGTTACACTAGATACGAGTAGATCGACAGTAGAATGATACATCTCTAGGTATGACTCCTACTCCTTCTAGTATAGTTAAAGAGTGGGCATAGCTTTACATTTTCAGTCAGTTAGTCTATTTCTTCCTGTTTCAGTTCCATCAGTTGTGTTGTTGTTTTCAGATATTTCTTTCAGTTATTGCTTTACATACTTAGTACCAGTGGTACTGACGCCCCTTGGGGGCACTGTATTACTTGCCTACAGGTACTCATAGACGAGGGGCCGATACCTCGTGATTCTAGCCAGCTCACAGAGTCATCAACTCCAGTCATCCGGAGCTAGATAGCTAGAGGTTTATCCCTTTTCTTTTGTTGTACAACATAGGTAGGCCGGGGCCTTTTCCCAACCATCTTATCAGTATTCTTAGAGGCTTGCAGTCTGTATATATTTCCCTGTGGTGAGATCAGCCGGTCGTGCGAGGCCGTGCAGTTTTATAGCTGTTAGTACTTCTGTTTCTTTTATGTTGGTCGTGTGGGGCCATAGCTTGACAGTAGTGGTGACCTTTCCGGTCATGTAGCTTTCCAATATTTCATTATTGAGTTATAGATAACTAGATAGCATGGTGGCCTTGTCGACCCGCATAAGCTCCCCTATATTGATATGTTTCTGGTTAGCTGTTAGTGCAGGTACAAGTGGCTATAGGCCTAGTCGGCCGGAGGCTGTATTTATAGCCTTTATATAGCCCGTTGTTTCCCTGAATCTGAGTTAGAGCCAGCCAGGCACCAGATGTGCTCAGGCTTAGTAGTCTAGCAGTTCAGGTCCTAGTAGGGCACCAGGTGCCAGTCATACCCCCCAAGGGGGGGCGTTACAAACTTGGTATCAGAGCAGGTCGTATCCCAGGGAGTCTGCAAGCCGTGCTAAGTAGAGTACTGCCTATGGATGTATTGTTCACCACATACTATGGGTAGGGGGCTGCAAGGCATGATAGAATGGTTGTCTTTTATTCTTATTCAGTCGTGCTGTAGAGCGGTACAATATAGGGTTGGGTCCCTAAAGCTTACTGTATTATTTGGTTATAGACAATGTCAGACCAATGACATCCTATCACAGGCCGGAGCTTAGATATTGCAGCAGGAGAAGGCACCAGCAGGATGCCTCACCCTCGTTTAGAAACAGCCCGATAAGAGGGCACTACAGAGGCATCGTCCCAGCCTTCTCAGCAAGCTCCACCACGTCATGAGCCACTTGGGGCGACACTACCTCCAGCAGTCCCCATATCGATACCTTCGGACCAGGAGGTTAGGAGTGCGGTAGTTATGTTAGCATAGATGATGGCTTCTCAGCGTCAGCCGATGCCGTCTATAGTTGCGGAGTTGTCAGGAGGGCCCGGTAGTTCAAGGGTCCGAGAGTTCTTGGCTTTGAATCCCCCGCAGTTTACAGGTACGGACCGGACAGAGGACCCTCAGGATTTTCTGGATCAAATGCAGAGAATTTTCACGGTTATGCATGCCACGCATATAGAATCGGTTGAGTTGGCAGCATTCCGGTTACGGGACATCGCCGGATTGTGGTATGAAAGCTGGGAAAGGTCCCGAGGGAGAGATGTTTCCCCTCCGACCTGGTCCAGCTTCTCAGGATCTTTTCTGGATCACTATTTGCCGCGGGAGATTCGACAGGCCCGGGTAGACCAGTTCCTACATCTAAAGCAGGGGGCCATGAGTGTTCGGGAATATGCCTTGCGGTTTGATTCTTTGGCCCGGTACGCACCGGCCTTTGTTGATACCATGGCATCCAGAGTACACTGCTTTATCGTGGGGTTGAATCCAGAATATGTTGAGACTTGTATTACGGCCACACTGCGAGAGGACATGGATATTGCCTGAGTTCAGGTATTTGCCCAGAATATTGAGGGCATCAGGCAGCGACATTGGGAAATCATGAGGGCCAATCAGGAACAGCGCCGCCGGGACAGGCCAGTTGAGTTACAGAGGGAGGCTCGGGAGGACCTAGGACACGATTGATAGATAGGCCGCCCAGGCCCCCGCCTTCACCACAGCTGCAGAGGGGTAGATTTAGCCGCAGGGGGCAGTCAGAGACCGGCAGAGGCTCGCAGATGGATGATTCACCATTACAGAGGAGGGCGAAGCAGAGTAGGTATACCATACCACTTTTCCCTATACGCAGCCGGCGCCATCCTGGAGCATGATGGTATGGCTCCACCGGATGTTATATTTGTGGCCAAGAAGGCCATTTGATGAAAGATTGCCCAGCCAGAGGTCAAGAGGATCCGGATAGACAGGTCAGGGCATCCGCAGGGTCACGAGCTACAGCATCCTCGGCAGGGCGCAGGCCCTCAGTTTCAGCTGGCAGGGGTCGGGGCAGATCAGAGGCCTCTAGTGCAGGTGCGGGTCCAAGCTGCACATATGCTTTACTAGGGAGGTAAGATTCAGAAGCGTCACCTGATGTTGTGACAGGTATGCTAACTATCTGCTCACACCCTGTTTATGTATTGATTAATCCAGGGTCTACTTTGTCCTACATTACTCCATTTGTGGCACGAAAGTTCAATATTGCACCAGAATTATTGCAGCAGCCCTTTTTAGTATCCACGCCCGTCGGTGACTCCATTGTAGCTAGCAGAATTTACCGAGGGTGTACAGTAGAGGTTGCTGACCGTCAGACCGCAGTAGATCCGGTCGAGTTAGAAATGATAGATTTCGATGCCATAATGTGTATGGATTGGCTAGTGCCATGCTTTGCCAATGTTGAATGTTGGACCAAGACGGTCCGATTCTACTTTCCAGGAGAAGCAGTGCGGGAGTGGAAGGGCAGCACCGCTACGCCAAAAGGTAGGTTTATTTCCTACCTTCAGGCGAGGAAATTGATATCTAAGGGATGTATTTACCATCTGGTCAGAGTTCAGGATGTCCGAGCAGAATCTCCGATGCTCCAGTCCGTACCAGTGGTGAACGAGTTCCCTGATGTGTTTCCCAATGAGTTACCTGGTATTCCCCCAGAAAGGGAAATAGATTTTGCTATTGACTTGTTACCAGGAACTCTGCTGATATCAATTCCTCCCTATCGTATGGCTCATGCAGATCTTAGAGAATTGAAGGAGCAGCTGAAAGACTTGTTGGATAAAGGTTTTATTAGGCTAAGTACTTCACCATGGGGTGCGCCAGTTCTGTTTTTAAGAAAGAAAGATGGCTCACTCTGTATGTGCATAGATTATCGGCAATTAAACAAAGTTATAGTGAAGAACAAGTACCCGCTTCTCAGAATTGATGACTTATTTGATCAGTTGCAGGGAGCCAAATACTTTTCTAAGATTGACTTGCGGTCCAAATATCACCAGGTTCGAGTATGTGAAAGAGATATTCCTAAGACAGTGTTCAGGACCCGATATGGACATTTGGAATTTCGAGTCATGTCCTTCGGGTTAACGAATGCCCCAGAAATCATCATGGTCCTGATGAACAGTATTTTCAAGCCCTTCCTGGACTTGTTCGTAATAGTATTTATTGATGAAAATCTGGTGTATTCTCGCTCTGAAGCAGATCAACGGACTCATTTGCGAACAGTGCTCCAGATCCTCAAGGACCGCCAGTTATATGCTAAATTTTCTAAGTGTGAATTCTGGCTTAATTCAGTAGCCTTTTTAGGGCATATCGTGTTGAATGCTGGTATACAAGTTGACAAGCAGAAAATAGAAGCAGTTAAATCATGGCCTAGGCCTACCACTCCGACTGAAGTCCATAGCTTTCTGGGATTAGCGGGATATTATAGGAGGTTTGTTGAAGGGTTCTCGACTATTGCGGCACCTCTGACTAAACTGACACAGAAAGAAGCAAAGTTTCAGTGGATAGAGGCATGCGAGCAGAGCTTCCAGGAATTGAAAGACAGATTAACCTTCGCCCCAGTGTTAGCATTTCCGGAAGGTACAGAAGATTATTCGGTGTATTGCGATGCATCAGGCGTCGTGTTAGGTTGTGTGTTGATGTAGCATGGTAAAGTGATTGCATATGCTTCCAGACAGTTGAGGAAACACGAAAAAAATTACCCTACCCATGACCTGGAATTAGCCGAGGTGATCCACACCTTGAAGATGTGGAGGCATTATCTGTATGGCGTCCATGTTGATATTTTCACAGATCACAAGATCCTACAGTACATCTTCACTCAGAGGGAGTTGAATCTGCGGCAACGCCGCTGGTTGGAGCTGTTAAAGGATTATGATGTGAATATTCTATACCACCCAGGAAAAGCCAATGTTGTAGCAGATGCTTTCAATCGTAAGTCCATGGGGAGTTTGGCACATTTGCAGCCCGAGCAGCGGGAATTGGTCAGGGAGATACATCAGTTAGCTAGCCTAGACGTTCGTGTAGCAGAAACAGAGGACGGCAGTGCAGTAATATAGAACACCACCGTGTCATCATTAGTTGTGGAAGTGAAAGAACGGCAATACGAGGATCCTGACCTGATACAGCTCAAAGACAGAATCCAGTAGGGTAAAGCGCCAGATTTCCAGGTAACTGAGGGAGAAGTGCTATTATGTAAAGGTTGCCTATGTGTCCTAGATATTTCAGGGCTCCGCCAGCAGATTAAGAACGAGGTACATTACGCCCGTTATTCTCTTCTCCCCAGTGCGACAAAAATGTACCATGATATCAAGGAAAACTACTGGTGGCCAGGTATGAAAAGAGAAATTGCTGAACTTGTAGCCCAGTGTCCTAACTGCCAACAGGTGAAAGCAGAACATCAGAAACCAGGCTGTTTGACTCAGGATATAGTTGTACCTCTCTGGAAATGGGAAGCAGTGAATATGGATTTTGTAGCAGGATTACCCCGTACTAAACACAGACATGACTCTATATGGGTAATAGTTGAAAGATTGACAAAATCAACTCATTTCCTGCCGGTGAGAACTACCCTCTCGACGAAAGATTATGCGGAGTTGTATATCCGAGAAATAGTCAGTTTACATGGAGTACCAGTATCCATTATTTCAGACAGAGGAGCACAGTTTACAGCTAGATTTTGGCAATCATTTCAGAGAGGCCTAGGAAGGCAGATTAATCTGAGCACAACATTCCACCCTCAGACAGATGGACAGGCTGACCGCACTATTCAGACGCTCGAAGATATGTTGCGAGTGTGTGTGCTAGATTTCGGTGGTAGCTGGGATGAGCATTTGCCGTTAATTGAATTTGCTTATAATAACAGCTATCACTCAGCCATCC
This sequence comes from Datura wrightii, assembly GCA_035772735.1. Classification (NCBI taxonomy): domain Eukaryota; kingdom Viridiplantae; phylum Streptophyta; class Magnoliopsida; order Solanales; family Solanaceae; genus Datura; species Datura wrightii. The sequence continues at coordinate 2,837,477 of JASDFA010000010.1, read as the reverse complement.
AGATGGCGCCTTTCGAGGCATTATATGGGAGAAAATGCCGATCGCCGATTGGTTGGTTTGAAATAGGAGAATCAGCATTGGTTGGCCCAGACATTGTTCAACAGTCAGAGGAAAAGGTAAAGCTTATCCGAGAACGCTTACTGACTGCACAGAGCCACCAGAAATCATATGCAGATGTGTGGCGCAAAGACTTATAATTTGATGTAAATGACTAGGTATTTCTGAAAGTATCTCCGATGAAAGGGGTAATGAGATTCGGCAAGAAAGGTAAGCTCAGCCCGAGGTTTGTTGGGCCTTATCAGATTCGTCGAAGGATAGGTCGAGTAGCATATGAGTTGAACTTGCCTCCAGAATTAGAATCCGTTAATTCGGTCTTCCATGTATCTATGCTGAGGAAATGCATAGGGGACCCATCCAGAGTAGTCCCAGTCCAGGATATTTAGGTTACAGAAGAGCTGGCCTATGAAGACGTTCCAGTAGCTATCCTAGACAGACAGATTCGCAGATTGAGGACTAAAGATATTGCGTCTGTCAACGTATTGTGGCGTAACTGGAACCGAGAGGAGATGACTTGGGAGGCGGAGGAAGATATGAAGACCAGATATCCTCACTTATTCCAGGCCTAGTCAGGTGACAGGTATGTCCGTATTATTACTTATGCAATACCTTATAGTTGTACATGAATAGATGAAAAAGATTGATGCTTAGCTATCCAGTGAATCCTAAAGTATTGTGTGCAGTACCTGTATTGGACTTTTCTGTGTTTCAGGTTCTTGGTATAGTCCATATTACAAGGGAGACTCTACCAAAATTTTTCTAAATAAGTAAATTGAGAGGTCCTCTAGATAGTAGTTTCCATTCGAGGACGAATGTTCTTAAGGGGGGGAGAATGTTATACCCCCTAAGATTTCCGACACCTAGATGGCCTATTCACAAGGTGATTAAGCATATTTGTAAGCCATACATGCTAGAGGAAGGCCCGAAAAAGGATCGAACGGATAGCTTGTCGAACCATCGCGGAAGGAGCCGAGGCAGAGCCCCTCCGCGATGGCACCGTGTCACGGAGGTGGAGCCTCCGCGTTGGCTCCGTGACACGTTGTCCCTGTCCAGGCTCAAGTATATAAAGCCCCACTTGGGTTTGATTTCATTTAACTCATTAAAAATTTCCAGAGAACGTAGGAAAACAGAGAGGGACGAAGGAGGTTAACCTATAATCGTTCGATTATGCTGCCAAACGTAGTCCAAACCCAAATTAACCTCAGATACCGAAGTATTTAGCAACAGAGAGCATTCCTACGGATTTGGTTTCGCGAAATACGGCCGACGAATCATCGAACTACCGAACTAAGGTAAGTGGAATTGCTCCAAACTAGTGTCTATGTGTTCCTAGTTGTGAAGTGAATACTTATCCCTTCTGGACTTCTGGAAAATAGCGAGTTTTCGACCGTCTTTCGATAAGCCTAAGTTTAGGCTATAGTTATATCGAAAGTGATGTCGTCCTTCAGAATAAAGTTGTATTTAGTACTGATTGATATATATATGAATGCAGTTGGTAGGAATAGCTGAAATATTGACCAAGCTATGCCAGTTAGTTGGGAAATCAGAAGCGAAGGTATGTAAAGCTAGTTTCCTCGGCAAGTTAGTAATCCCGGTATAGTAAAGTAGTTTAAAGGCCAGTAGAATGTTCAGAAGTCGTGTGTTATGTTTATTACGAATGTTGGTACGATATTGGAAGCATCATGTTATGTATAGCGTGAAACTTGCTAGCACAATATAATTCTAATACGAGTGTTAGGAACTGTACCATATGCCAGTATGTGATTTAGTAAAGAAAGCTAGGATATTATCGTACTCAGCTGAAACCTAGTAAAGCAATGTAAATACCCGTAAGGTATCTCAGAAGTAGAATGATAGGTTAAAATAAAATTTAGAAAGCATGTTAGAAATAGTAAGTCATGTTACTATAGAAACTCAGTTATACAACATGGTTTCCAGCAGAAAAACTACATCTTGTTCAACATTAGACTCAGTACAGTATGGAAGAAGATTATATTTATATATATACTATTATCAGTCCCAGCATGTATTAAATATGTACATATCACTATCACTAGTTCAGCATACAGTATGTATAAATACTTTATTATCATTAGCTTCAGCATGTGGTATATGCATATAGTATTACTAGTTGAGACCACTGTATTGTCTTGGGGTTGGATTACCTAGCATCCATGACCGCCCCAGGGTTAATAGCTGTATCGACTCGTCCGCCAGAGGACGAGGATACGTCGCTCTACGGAGTGGCATGCGGTCCCACAGGAGACAAAGATGGGATGCCAGTTTTCCCCATATTGTGCCTTGGTCGGCCCTTATACACCCCCGTCAAGCGGATACGCCCGGGGTGTTGATTCAGGAGTCCTCTGGACTCAGGTACAGTTATAGTCAGGGGCTCAGCGAGCCCAAGTGCATACCCAGGGGACCGGCAGGATGCCTATAGTTATTATTGGAGATGGGACGATCGGGGTAGGGGTATAGATTGCGTGATGGTTGTACCCCTGGCTTATGGGGGCCGGGTAAGGTTTGTGTGTGCTATGTTATGTGATGTTATGTTATGCCATGTTACACTAGATATGAGTAGATCGACAGCAGAATGATACATCTCTAGGTATGACTCCTACTCCTTCCAGTATAGTTAAAGAGTAGGCATAGCTTTACATTTTCAGTCAGTTAGTCTATTCCTTCCTATTTCAGTTCCATTAGTTGTGTTGTTGTTTTCAGATATTTCTTTCAGTTATTGCTTTATATACTCAGTACCAGTGGTACTGACGCCCCTTGGGGGCACTGCATTACTTGCCTGCAGGTACTCATAGACGAGGGGCCGATACCTCGTGATTCCAGCCAGCTCACAGAGTCATCAGCTCCAATCATTCGGAGCTAGATAGCTAGAGGTTTATCCCTTTTCTTTTGTTGTACAACATGGGTAGGTCGGGGCCCTGTCCCGACCATCTTATCAGTATTCTTAGAGGCTTGCAGTCTGTATATATTTCCCTGTGGTCAGATGAGCCGGTCGTGCAAGGCCGTGCAGTTGTATAGCTGTTAGTACTTCTGTTTCTTTTATGTTGGCCGTGTGGGGCCATAGCTTGACAGTAGTGGTGACCTCGCCGGTCACGTAGCTTTCCAATATTTCATTGTTGAGTTACAGATAACTAGACAGCATGTTGGCCTTGTCGGCCCGCATAGGCTCCCCTATATTGATATGTTTCTGGTTAGCTGTTAGTACAGGTACAGGTGGCTATAGGCCTAGTCGGCCGGAGGCTGTATTTACAGCCGTTATATAGCCCGTTGTTTCCCTGAATCTGAGTTAGAGCCAGCCAGGCACCAGATGTGCTCAGGCTCAGTAGTCTAGCAGTTCAGGTCCTAGTAGGGCACCAGGTGCCAGTCATACCCCCCAAGGCGGGGCGTGACAGTAACATGACCGTTCCCTATGATGGATGGATGAAGACCGTCTTAAGGGAAATGTAGTCGATAGGAGTAGTTTTTTTCTTTCTTTTATTTTTCTTTCTTTTGGTTGTTCCCCAAACGTGTCGCTACTTTATGGTTCAAAATTCTTGTTGCGTGTTGTACATGATATTAAAGATGCAAAGATGATTCGTATGAAAGCATGAAAATGTGAAACATGTTGAGATACCTAGGCCATAGAGTTCGATTTGGTGTGATTGAGGCTTAATATTGAATTCTTGTAATTAGCTGATTGAAGAATCTGTGAATAAGTCTTGAGTTGAGCATGTGCAATGAGTACGAGGTGAGGTTTCGATTCTTCCATGCTATTGTGAAATTTCTAGAACTTGCCTGGTGTGTGTACGAAAAGAAATGCAGGATGTGTAGTGTAGGAAAGGATGTAGGCATTTCTTTGATTATACCGAATGTTTTTTTTCTTATCATACCTACCTTGAATGTACATCCTAGTTAGCCCCATTGAGCCTTTAGCCTATTTTTTTCTTTCACTGAAGAGGTAGAAATTGAGCTTAATCCCTTCTTTTCATTAGCCGTGAATTTGACCCAAAACTCTTAAGCGCTCAAGGAAAAAATAATTTTCTCACAGTGTGAAGGAGTGAAAAGTGTGAAAAAGAAAGGAAAAGCAGAAGTGATGAAAGCGAAGATAAGGTCAAGGGTGCACTTGCCGAATATAAATAAAATGAAGATGTATAACTAATCTTTGTTAGTAAGTCGAGTGTGCTTAAATAAATGGAAACAAAAATAAAGAAAGACTTCAAGAAGGGGAGGATGAAGGAAGAAACAATGCCCATAATGATGGTGGGACGTATTGAAAAGTGCTAAAGGAGGCTAGTTGCTATTATTGGTTAGCCCAGTATTTACTAGTTCCTTAGCTTACATTACAACCCGTCAGGTCCTACGTGATCTTACATCACGCTTACTTCTATTAGTGGAGTAATACACTAGAGGCAAGCCTATGGTTTATGACATGATGCATGTGAATTCTTTGGGAGAGAGAGAAATCGTGTTTATATACCCCTACATGTAGTGCTTTGGCAATCATATGATTTGAAAAGGGGTAATTCTCTTGTGTTGTGAGGGCACATGCTTGACGAAAGATTGTATTTCGTGTCGGATGTCTTGATCTGCTGATTTGCATGAGTTTGCCGAGATCGCGAGTCGATTCTTGATTCTAGGAGGTCTTAATGTGGTGAATATCAGTGTGTTTATGATACTATGCATGTTTTCTTGATGATTTTTTATAGTAAATAATCGGTATAACTGTAGCTTGAACTGTCGAGCCAAAGTAGCTATACGTGGGTGTCAATTGACTGAGATATGAGATTACTGTTCGAGGACGAACAAGGTTTTAAGTGTGGGGTAAGTGATCTTAGGCCGAATTATATGCCCAAGTGATGGTCAAATGCTCTATTTCATCTTGTTTATCTACCGTTATTTGTACATTTTCATGTGATTGGTAGTTAAAATGTGAATTTATACTAACCAACATGATTAGTGTTGTTTTGCAAGAAAAAATGTAATTTTAGGAAGCTAAGTAGCGTGTTGGTGAAAATCGGGAATGGACTCGGAAGTGAGCATAGGAAAAGGTCAAGGACAAGCAGCAAATAAAGGGGCTCCACGATGTAGTCGTGTCACGCTGCCATCGCGGTGGCAGTCTGCCTCGGGTGGGTTACTTGGACAAATTCCAGTGAAGGTCTGCGTCGGGGCCGTGGCACGTTGGCCAAGCCCCACATTGCATGCCATGGCACGTTGGCCATATTTACCTGGAACATGAAATTCTAGTGAGGGTCCACGTTTGCACCGTGTCACGGAGGCAGTGCTCCCCGATGCACTCCGTGACACGTTGCTTGTTATTTCGTGAAAAATTTCCACTAGTATAAATAGCACACTTAGGTTTATTTTTAATTATTTTGACTTGGTTGAGTAAGAATGTGGGTTACAGGCAGTTGAGGAGACGAAATTCTTAGAGTTCTTCTCTAACTCTTTCTCCTTTATTTCAATTGTTTGTATGATTTATACTCACTTGATGATGTTTAATCTACAAATGAGTGGCTAAATTCACTTCTTGCTGAGGTTAAGAACATTTGTAGTGGAATGTAATTTTTGATCATTTTGGTTTTTCATCTTTTCTTCCACGGTTGTTCTATCAATTCTTGTTCTTACTGCATTAATGTCTGGCCAATGTTAATGTATATCTAAAAAATCCAATTTTATCTTGAAAGAGAAAGAAATTGGAAAATTGTGAATTGGTTGGGTATGATCTCTTCCTAGTTTGGGAAAAATTGAGAATTGATTTACCTTTAGAATAGAAATATATCTGAAAGTCGTACTAGTCAATTAAAGAATCGGTTTCGTATGGCTAGAAAATGAATTTCTTTTTATAACAAAAATTGTAGGTGGAAGGTGCATGATTCTTAAGTTGGTAAGAATACGAAAGTTTCTCTCCATAGACAATAATTCTTGACTAGCAACCGAAGGAAAGATTAACCGAATTGTATCAATAAATTACTTCCCTGCATGTTCGTTTTAGCCTCAGCTTGCTCATTACTATAGTTCAGACTCACTTTATAATTTTGTTTTAGATTAGTATAAATTAGGAAACAAACTCTTCAAAATCTTCTTTAAACTGTTGTCTGCATTTTTAGAGTTAGAGTTCATTAACACTTAATTCGTTTATTACCTTGGTTCAGTCCCTGTGGGATCGATACTTCGCTTACTTAAGCCATTTTACTACTTGTTTGACCACGTGCACTTGCGTGTAGTTGTGAAATACACCGAACAAGCACTCGTACCACCAAATTGAACAAGGTTGCATAAAAAGCCTTTCCTATGACTCGTGGTATCGACTTACGGGTTGTACCATGAGTCATGGAAAAATCCAAAGAAATACTTATGCAAGGAATTCATCAGACGACTCAAGGTACGGATTGTACCTTTTTGGTATGAGTCGTACCTTCGAGTCATACTAAAAAGTTGCTTTAATTCTGGGACTTCTAACGAGTCGTACCTTCATGCTACGACCCATAGTTATGACCCTTGATGAGAATCTAAAATCTCCTCTCTAATTCTTCTTTTTCAAAAAAAGAATGCTAACTTATCTATCTATAGGTACAATGAAATACAAACATAAAACAGATAAATCAACAACCCAAAGGACATTAATTGGTGAAACAACTGAGTCGGAATCTGAAAAGGCAGGAGACTCACCTAGTGGTTCAGTCGAAGAGTATCAAGTTGACACCTCCGATACTGATAGAACCAGAACCACTAGGGAAAAAGCAAAGGCCCAAGCCAAAGCAACCACTGCCACATCCGCTCGAGCTCTCTATTATGAGGAGGGAGTTAGAGAGGAACAAGATAAGTTGGGAAACGACTCCAATACTGAAGAAGGGTCAGGGGAGACCCAAAATGGAGAAGAGAGCGGCAGTGAAGAATTAGAGGAGGAGGCTCCTAATGTTGCACAAGAATAGACCCCACTTAGGGAAAGCCGTACAATTCGGTATAGAGTGGGGAAGATAAAAAAATCTATGAGCAAGGCACATCTCTCATTGCCAAGAATAAATCAAGGAGGAGCATCAAATAAGAACCGCGGATCCTCACAAACTCAATTAATGAAGTTGAGGAGATGAAGCGGATTTTTAGCTTCTCCGGTTTTGAGTGGATGGCCAAGACTCTAGCACGGTATACACAAGAAATAGTCTGGGAGTTCTATGCCAACTCTATGGCCACCATGGAGGTAAAGGCAAAGGAAGGGCAGAAGATAAAAGACCAGCCTCGTCTAGAGAGTGTTATGGTCTGAGGTCAAGAGGTTGATATATCTGAGTGGACCATCACTCGAATATTGTACGAACAAAAAATCATTCCTACAAGGATGATACTAGAGTACGATTACACGGTGGAGGCAATGAAGCAGATTAGATAGATGATTGTGCAGGAGCGACAGAGGCAGCTGCAATGGATAGTAGAGGTGATTGCTGAGAACAAGGAAGAAGCTGAGTGGGTTATAGCTGGAAAGAAGGGGACAAAGAACTCACTAAATTTCATAAAAAAAGCATGTTGGACGTTAGTACGCCATCGGTTAGCACCTACGGTCAACGACAACACATTGAGTGCTTATAGAGTAGCTTTGGTGGCATGCTTCATGTCTCGTTACCCCATCAATATCCCGAGGATCATAGTAGATGAGATACGAGACCAGACAGTGGGAGTGAGCACTACTATCCCATTCCCGAGTCTTGTATTTAGGTTATGTATGGAGGCAGAAGTTCCACAGGGTGACGAGTGTTTGATTGGAGGCCAAAGGATTGCATACATAGGCCTTATCTGGGATTAGATTAACCTAGTAAGTAGATCCAGGATTCCCACAGCAATTCCAGTAGGCCAACCAGTAGGGGACGCAAAGGTGAATGTCCCCATTACACAGGAGCAGAGCGAGACACCAGCTACAGACGCCGATCATTGAAAGCCAGCTCCTAGCACCTCATCTGCACCACTTCCCAGCCTGCAGACTCAGACACCAGCAGGGTATATTTTGCTACCACAACACTTCCTCCAGAAGCTGGCCAAATAGTTGACCATGGCTGAGTGAAAGATTTAGCCCATGATGGACAATATAAAACCATCGGTCAAGTCAAAGACAAAGGCAACAACTCAGGCTCTACATGCTCGCCTCGATAGCTTTGAGAACCGATTCAATGTGAGGATGGCAGAGTAGATAGATACCAGCACTCTCCATGTAGAATTGGGGGTTCTTCGGAGCCAAGTAGTTGAGTTGTCATCACAACAACCAACATTTATAACATCCCCCACTCTTCCAGACCTAGATGCCGAGACTGACGAGGAGATTGATTTGGCGGCATATTGGGAGCTGACTACAGCTGTTGAGAAGGGTAAGAAAAGAGTTACTAAAGATGTTAGAGAGGATAGTCTGAAAAAGAGGAGGAAGAAAGAGAGGAAAGAGCGCAAGAGGGCCAGAGCAGAGAGCATGCAGACTCATGACACTCATATGTTTGAGCTGCATGAGAGAGCTAGAGGAGCAGGTAGCTCCACCATAGCTCAGCTAGAGCTTGCCAGTGGTCGTGACCCTTCGGGTGAGCCACATTCAGCCCTGATAGTTACAGAGGCCGTCAAAGTGGCCACAATTACTAAAGGTGGACCACTCCCCCTATTGACACACCAGTGAGCGTGCCGGCCACCGCTAGCACCACTATTACAGAGGAGGTACCACCTCCGCAAGATGACAAGAGCATCTAGTGTGCCACAGGTATGTTCTCTTCCCTATGTTCTTATAATTTCATGCTTCGGGGACAAAGATTACTTTTCAAAAAAGGGAGGAGGTGTATTTGTGATTTTTAGGATTTTTGATTCTTCTGAGGGTTTTTCTTGTCGAGTATCTTTTCCCACAAGCATGCTATCTACTAGAACCGACATGTGTAGGATTTTTATTTTTTTAGCTTGTGATTTTTGATTAATTAGATATTAACTTAGGAGTACTCAGCCAATAAAAATGCACTAGTTTTGGTTTTTGAAAAAAATTGACCCTGTTTAATCTTTTTTTATGCATTACTTATGTATTTGTGACAACATGCATGATAGCTGTTGATCTTCTGATGTCATTTAGTTTATTAATTTGAGTAGTCTTGTTAAGTCATGTATAAACAAGACAAGTGGCTTAAAATAGGTCACGTACCATGTGTGAGTGAGGTATAGTATTCAGTTTGGTATTGTGTTGAAGATTTAGAACTTTCCTGGTTGGTCTTTGCATAGGCTATGGATGGTTGGTTAGGATATGATCATAGGACATTTTTGTTTAGCTCAATTTTAGCCTATATTACCCTACAAAAGTTGCATGAATCTGTTGATCCCAAGGTTAAGCCTTTAGTAGACCATGTTTCTTTGATTTACCGATTAACCATACTCATTTATTTACAATGAACCTGTTTTGGCCCTAGTCCTTCCTTGGATATTATGAACCTCACATTAGAAAAATGCTTAAGTTGAGGGTGGCTAGTGTAGGGGTGCATAAATGGTGGGAATGGAAGAAAGCAAAAGAAAAGAGAAAAGAAATGGTGAAAAATGAGGGGTGGTGTGGTGAAATGAAAAGATATGAAAAATATTGAGAATCTTGAAACAGAAATTTCAAAAGAAAATAAAAGTGCTAAAAAAGTTTAAAATACACAACACCCATGCAAGTGTGTATAAAAAGGGGTGAGAAGGGAAGAAAAGCGAATGCAAAAAAAAAATAAAGGGTGAAAAAGGTGAATGGTGTAGCCAATGTATGTAGTGCAAAGGAAGGGATAGTCACTTATAAAATCTTCCATCTTTATCATGTCCATTCCTAAGCCTACATTACAAGCCATACCAAGTCCTATTGTTATCCTAGCTCGACCATCTGATCAACCAAAGTAGAGAAAATAAGGGCAAGCCTATGGTATCTGACACTTAATAGTTGTAACTTTTTTGTGAGAGTGAGCGCCTTACTTGTTTAGTTCCATGCTATGCTTGACATTTCATATTTGAGTGGGGACTTCATTTGTGTGAGGGTACATGGATTATTTTTTCTTTTACTATTGGTCTGTGTGAAAACATTAGTGATGACATGATCGCATATTGGTAGCTAGATAACATGTCTTGATCCCTGTTTATGTTGTTTTGAGGTTGCTTGTAATGCATTAGCTGATGTTATTCCATGAGAAAGGGTCAATAGATTTCGTATAGAAAGTGCAAGTTTTGTTGGAGTATTGGATGTAGTATCGTAAGTCTATTTTCTAGTCAAGAGTCGTGTTTAGTTTTTCTTTTCTTTTCCTGAGGACATGCAAAAGTCTTAAGTTGAGGGTGTTGATGTGTTGTGGATTTACAACAGTTTCAGCACTCAAAACTAAGAAAATAACATAGACTTAAGTATATTTATGTGGATATAAGGCACTTTTCATTTGGTTATTGCATAAATTAGTTTTGTAGCTAAAAGATGTAAAAGATAGCCTGAAGTGTGCAAAATAGGTTCAAATTGCAGTCCACAGTATGAGCCGTAGGAACGTCCTAGATACGTACTTGTGGCCGTGAAAAGTTGCAGAAGGCTAATGTTAAAGAGATGCAATATACGAGTCTCAGTATGAGTTGTACCAAGCTTCAACGAGTCGTGGTGATGAAGTCGTGAAAAGATTCAGAAGATTTGCATAAGAGGCTAACTCCCACTACAGAAAGGAAGTAAACTGTTGAATGAAGATACAAGTCGTACCATGGCGGTCGTGATAAACTTCAAAAATATTTCAAAGTCTCAGAGTCAAGCCACGGGAACTTAGTACGGATCGTAAGAAGGAGATACGAGTCATACCAGGATCCAACACTTAGCCAAAATCCAGCGAGTCATGCAATGAACGACAGGATGCACGGACCGTAGGATTAGCTACAGATCATAGGTTGACTCGTGACTCAGGCGGAACTAGATAATGAAATTCATCCTGTTAACTAGGAAAAAGATTCTTGTGTATGTATAAATACATTTGATGTCTTATTTTTAAGTAGATATGATTAGAGGAGATTGTGATCAGAGTAGATTTTACGAGAGACATTATTGGAGATAAAATTAGACAATTGAGATAAAGAGAGAAATGAGTTGATTTGACTTGTGATCAATCGTTTCTTGAATTCTTCTTGTTTCTGCTATTTGTTCTTCAGGTTTTTGCTGATAAATTAAAGGAAGTGTTTTTATCATTCATACTTGTACGTATTGATTTATGTTTTCAATCATGAATGCAATTCACAACCTTACAACTATGAGAGGCTAAACCTTCATAGCTAGGGTTGTGGGAACCATGAAGGATTAAAAAGCTAGGGTTGAAGAAAGTGATCCTAAAACCAATACAAACACTTATATTGTATTCTCTTCATGCTTAAATGTGTCTTAAAGGTGCGCAACATTACGAAATGCTCAAATTCTTTACTTTCTTAGGTCTAAGAGGTAGATATTAGGAAAAGAGAATTACAACAGAGCCTTGATCTTGATGATCATTGTATTAACTTGAGTTGTGGTCGCAAGATAGTTCAATAAGAACTTAGTGATAACGGATAGTTTGAAACCGCTCATGAGACTTGGTCGAGTAATTGAGTATAGTCATTCATAGGGACTGGTCGGACGTTTGAATGAACCTAAATTATTAGTTCGATAAGTAAGTATTGGTGATGATCACGAGTGTATACCCAAAGTAGTTATTAACCCATGGGGAACACAAACCCTAGTTATCCTTTAACATTGATTCAAAACCGGATTTTTGGTAATTGTTTTTATTATGATTTTCGTTAGAACCCCCCAATTTTGTAGTAACTAAATCACAAGTTCACTTACCGGCTGTAATCTAGCTCTTCCATGTTCCCTATGGGATTGACCCCAACCTCTAGTTGGGTTTTTTATTGACAACGTCCGCTTCATACATCAGTAAGAGATGTTGTTTGAGCGTTATTAACATTTCATCGCACGACATAGATCATGAAATAAGGGAACATTTTCTAACCATTTTGTAGCCTCTTCGTCATAACTGTGGCACGATTCACATCCACAAAAAAGACTCTAATCAAAGCGGCTTTTAGACACCCTAGGACACTTCAAACCTCTTGCTCTGATACCATGCTTATCACAACCCAAACGTAGACCTGGATCGTAACACGGGACAAGGAGCCCCGAGAGACTCCAGATCGATCCATGGCATGAAGATACATCTAACTCAATGTCAATAAAGCAGAATAATTAGCATACGACATAACATAAAAATAAACATAACATAACATGGAAAGCGGAACGTACTACATCCATAATAGCTAAATACTACATTTAGTCTGAAAGCCTCTAACATGTCTGATGGGTCTATGAGACAACACCCCCCACTAACGTGACAAATCTAGAAAACTAAACATGAAAAGATAACTTATATCAAACTGGTCCTCAAAGAATGAGGACTCACCAAGAGCTGGATGGAAATCTCCGAGACAAAATAATGATGGTGCTGGGTCTGAAGATCGGAGCCTGTATCATAAAACAATACAACATAGAGTATGCAGTCAGTACATGGAATGTACCAAGTATGCAAGGTAAGTAAAATGGACATTGAAAAGTATATAAAAGCTCATAAGAGATCATAAGAGTGGGAGAACATGCTCGTAACATAAATATCATAAGATGACATGAGGTTCAAGGTTTTAAAATCACTCATAATCCATTCATTTCCATAGTCATAAGAGAAACTTTATAAATCATCACCTGAGCCAAAATACATATACCTAATAATGCATAAAACATGTAGAACAATGGGAGGACTCATCATAACCAACACCATCATTGTATAGCCTTACATGATGCCTCAACTGTCTCGCTCAAGTGGGCAGAGTCGTCCTTGGCTTGCCAGGCAAGAGATGCGCATTATGTGATGTCACGAAAGAGGGGATCATTAACATTGTAATGTATCAATATAAACCTATCGTGGCACGTAGTTATGAGACACCAGCATAGTCCTTTGAGCGCCGGACTACTCGATGCTAGAAACTGCTCCCAAAAACATGAACATTCGGCTCATGTATAAATCAATAACATCATTTTTTGAGATTCATGGCCAATTAAACATTAACATCATTGATCCCAATTTAAATACATGATTAGCCATGATTCAAGGGCCCTTTAGTCAACCAACATCATAAATCGATCAATCATTAAATCCATATCATAAATCATAAAACATTCTTCAACATGTCGGCATTGCCCAATACCTTAACATGCTTGAAAATACTTACTTCACTTGAAAACATGATTATAAACATGGGTAACTTGAAAACATGCTTTTCATCATTAATGATTCATCATATATGAACATTCATCACAAACCTCAACCTTCATGAAATTTTCATAAATGGGCATTTTAGTTTTTAAAAGCTTGAAACATGATTTTTAATTGAAAACAATGTAAAACTTGCCTATAATTAGTAATTCAATAATAATAACTCATTTAGATCATGCCCATGTAAAGAATTCGATATTTCATGCATCGAGTTAAAACCCCATAGAATCAATATAGAAAATTCATGATTTAGAGAGGGATCGGGCATCGGTATGAAAGGATTCACCCACTCATAACCCTACATACTTGGGAAAGACCAAATTTCGCCACTCATTGAAAGCCCAATGGAAACTTGAAGAAGAACAAGCTTGATCACCTCTCTAATTTTCTAACTTTGCGTACATGGATATGAATGAGCATAGAATAGGTTTTACCCTCATAAAACCCCATATTTCGAGCCTCAAATAATGTAGTTTAGGACCCCAAGTCTTAGGAATGATGAAAATGCCCATAATGAATTCACTATAATTCTACACTGCTTGAGACCATAGGCGATCCAACAAGTCGTGCCTTGATACCACGACTCGTGGTATCCGCCCGTTGGATCCACTATCCATTTTCAACTCGTCAGATTCGATCCATAACTAGACAGGACGAGTCGTTGTATAATACAACGGTTTGTTACATCATCAATTGTTTCTCCCTTGACGACCTGCACTAAGCATTCCCACGAGCCACACCAGGACTCGTTCCTCCTTCCAGTGAGTCATGGTTTCCTTCCGTTACATCGATTGGAGGTTCTAATACTCCTTCCCATGACAGCTCACCATGACCCATGGATCCTCAATGGGTAATCCCACAACCCATTATTCCCCTTTAGGCTGAGGACCAGTCCCACCACAACTTCAAACAACGACACGTGGTAATGAACAACGTGCCGTTACTTGACCCGTTACTTCCAACTGCCACCCAGCTAGACCTCACCATGGATGCTTCCCACGGGTTATTGGTTGAACCAACAATCCGTTAGGTGACTCATTCTGTAGAATTTTTCCCAGATTCTACCACTTTCCATTTTAAAATCCCGAGTCTAGTCTTAGGCACTTCCAGGTTATTACAAAGTGTTTATTTTTCTGCTTTTCTATGAGTGGCTAAACTCATATTTTTAGGATTGTGGCCATGGTGAATGGTTGATTGTTTGATAGACTAAGCGTAGTTTTGATTCTTCTTTTATGGTCGTTTGTATTTATTTGTGTTAATTTTGTGTTAATTTATTATTTTTGTGATTAATCACCTTGTAAGTAATCTATTGCTTTCGATTTAACTTGGGAAATGGAATCGAAATAGTTAAAAATATATACAGAATGGTAATACATAGACCCTTGAACCCATGGGTGAGATGATAGAAGTTGTTGTTGAGAATAGGGATATACCCTTCAACCCTATTTAGTTGAAATACAAATAGGAATAATCATCGTTTCAAAATTGTTCTCCTGCAACCATAGAGATATAGGTGTTAGGGTTCATGAAATAGTTTTGGGATGCTAGGGACAGTGGCATGAAATGGATAGTAACTTGCAACTAATAACCATAGGAGGAATCATGCTAGTTTAATTATGTTTGGAACTCAACCTGAAATCAACCAAGTGTCATTGCCCTTGTTTGTTATCATTATCGAAATACAATCAATCTTGCATTCGTTTTAGTTAATTTTTACATTTGAAGTTTTAGTAGATTAATTTTCCAAACCAATCTTTATTTTACTTGTTTCGTAGATTAGTGAAATTAATGTGACAACCTTATAACGATTAAATTGACAAGTCCCTGTAGGTACAATATCTGGACTTACAAATCCTATATTACTTGAAGACCACGTGCGCTTGCATGTGCTTGGGCAACATCAGCTACATTATCTACCCCTTGGGAAAATTCGCCCTTGAATGTAAATTAAACATACTAGAGGGCTAGGGAAATAACTACAATCCAAAAACTGAACAACCATAGCAGAAAACTAAAGGAGTGACTGACCCTGAACATAGATACATGATTGAATTGAATTCATGTAACATACATGCATGATATGACGTGAAAGGAACTGATATACATGAACTTGACATGAAACTTAATAGGGTACTAAGGAGGAAACTGGTACCTCATGCTGGAACTGAGCTAGAAGGGTAATGATGCGGGTATCTAGCCATCATATATGCCTCGACTTCCCACATAGCTCCCTCAACAAGTTGATTTCTCCATAAAACATTCATGGAAGCTACCACTTTGTTCCTCAACTTGTGAACCTGACGATCAAAAATATCAAACGAAACCTTCTCATAGGCAAAGCTATCCTTCACCCCAATGATTTTTACTGAAACAACTAAAGTTTGATAGTCGATGCACTTTTTCATCAGAGATATATGGAAAACTGGGTGCATTGAAGCTAGCTCTTCTAGTAGCTCTAACTCATATGCCACCTTGCTAACTCAGCTGAGAATCCTATAAGGACCAACTTATTAGGGACTAAGCTTCCCTTTCTTACCGAATCTAATAACTCCTTTCATGGGAGACACTTTTAGGAACACCTTATCATCAACCTCAAACTCAAGCTCTCTCCTAATCCGCATATGATTTCAGTCGACTTTGAACTGTGTTAAGCCTCTCCTAGATAAAATAAAATTTTTTCATAGTATCATGAACTAAATATGGCCCTATTAACATAGCCTCACCTACCACGATCCATCTAATAGGTGATCTACACCTCTGTCCGTAAAGAGCCTACAATGGAGCCATCTGAATACTAGAGTGATAACTATTGTTATAGGCAGACTCGATGAGTGGCAAGTGATAATCCCAACTACCTTTGAAATAAATCAAACACACTCTCAATATATCTTCTATAGTTTTAATGGTCCACTCGGCCTGACCATCTGTCTGCCGGTGAAAAACTGTGCAAGCTTCACTTGAGTACCAAGGCCCCACTGAAACGACCTCCGAAATTAAGAGTTGATCTAAATACCCCTATATTGTATGATGGAAAAAGGAACTCCATGCATCCTAACAAACTCGCAAATGTAGATTCTAGCATAATCCTCATCAGAATCTATTGTTTTCACCGATAAGAAGAATGTTGATTTGGTCAACCTGTCTACAATAACCCATATAGAGTCATATTGTCGGCGCGTATGACGTAACCCTATAATGAAGTCCATATTGATTTCTTGCCACATACAAGTAGGAAGGCTGATGTCTTGAAGCATACCTCCAGGTCTCTAATGCTTGACCTTCACCTGCTGGCAATACAAACACTTAGCCACAAATTCTACTATGTCCTTATTCATTCCATTAGACAAATAGACTTCCTGTTGATCACGATACATCTTGGTGGCACCTGTATGGATAGTGTATCGATAGGTATGAGCCTCACTCAACATTCTCTCTCTCAAGTCAACCTCAGCCGGAACACACAAACATCCAGGATATCGGAATCCACTATCTCCCCCGTGGAAGAAAACCTCTACTTTCTGATTCCAGATAGCTTCCTTTAACTTCCTCATCATTCCTTTCTTTAACTTCCATAACCAATAAGATTTTGACTCATTCTAAACATTAACACTACCATCCGTTGAATTTGTAAGGCGAACTCCTAATGAGCAAGCCTACGGACATCCTTCACCAACTCTTTTCTCCCATTTTCGATATGGGACACACTCTCCATGGATAGCCTACTAAGAAAATCTGACATTATATTGGCCATTCCCGAATGATAAAGGACACTAATGAAATAGTCCTTGAGAAGCTCTAGTCATCTCCTTTGTCGCAAATTCGGGTTCTTCTGATTAAACACATACTGAAGGCTCATGCGGTACATGAACATATCCACACACACCCCATATAAATAATGCCTCAAAATTTTGAGGGCAAACACCACCGCTGCCAACTCTATGTCATGCATCATGTAATTTGTAATGCCCCGGAAGCTCAAAATCAATATCTTGGATATAAATCAAAAAATCTTGAAAAATGCAGAAAAGTTGCAGAACGGCCAACCTAACGGGTCGTTAAGGGATCCAATGACTCGTCACGTCAACCGTGAGAAGGATGCCAAGGATATGTTTCAATGTTCCTAACAGATGACCCCATGACTCATTAAGTCGTTCGTTGCCAAGCCGGAGTTTATAAATTTGAGGAAATTATAGTGTACTCGACGGGAGGCCACCACGAGTCGTCATTAGTAGTAACGACTCATCAAGTTCTTTATTTCCAGTCCCTTCTAACATTTTTACCAGTGTACCTAACGGAAGACACGACAAATCGTGCCCAGTCATGACGACACGTCATGTGCCCATCAGGAGTCAGTAGAAATTCTCCAGTGAACTTGACGGGAGGACCCAATGACTCATTGGACAAGTAACGAGTCATTAAGTCACCCGTTAGGGACACCTAACAGTTTTCCCACACGAATCTCTAAGGACTATTTAGTAATTTCTTACTCTCCCAAGCATTAAACCACGTTGTTTAAGCACAAGTTTCAGACGTTTTAGTGGGGAGAAACGGCCCATTCCTCATTCCCCACTCTTAGTTCTCAAGAAAAGATTGAAGTATCCTCTCAAAAACTCTCAAGCAAAGTCTAGGGTTCCTCACCAACTTCAGCCATTCAAGCTTCTTCATTTGGAGAAATTTAGTTAGGTATGTGGGGTTTTAGCAAGGGGATTGTTCTTCCCTTGTGCCCCAAGATCCTCCTCAATTATTTATGTCAGTTTGAAGCCCTGAGTTCTTCGAGTATGAAAATGTTTCATGGTTATTTCATTGATTTCACTTAGAAAGATTTCATGTATATTGTTGATATGATCCCCATAAATTCCTAAAATTATCAGTGTTTATACATAAGTAATCTAAGCCCTAACTTTGGAGTTATGAATTTTGCTTGATAAATTTCCTCTAGAGAATGAATAATGATATGGGCTGAAATTTCTAGAATTTCCTTTATATTTATATATGTGGAGTAGATATTCCATTAATAAGAATGACGTTAGCCCTGTTGAATGAAATGCCTAGAATCCTTGAAATTTCTTTATATTATGAAATTCCCATATTTTTGGGATAAGTTGAGTTCTCTATTAGCTTCTAGTAGTTCAGACCAGTTAGAAGGTAGAGTCTCCTCAAAATCTTTCAAAAAAATGTCAACTGATCAGTTTGACTCTAGTTTATTTTCAAGGTGTCAGTGGTGCCTCCCAGTTTTTCAAACTTTGATTCACATTATAGTTATTTGGTACATTAGACGGTCATGACATTTAGTTATAGCTCTGAGCAGCCCCGGACCCCAGTTTTAGTTATTAGTTTGTTCTTTAGAAGGTTAAGACGCTTTCAGCTAAGCAGCTCTAACCAGTCTTAAAACTCAGTTTCTAAATTCATTCCTATAAGATGCTCATGAAACTATCTGACAATATCCCTAGGTTAGTATTGTCTTGGACACCAGTATCGAGCTATCCGCTTGTCATTAGTAGCAGTAATAGGGTTATTCTAGTGGGAGTAGGACTTACCACCGAAAGGGACGGGGTTCCAGCGCACCCAGGATCCAGAACTACGTTGCCATTGTAGGTTTTATTTACATGGCCTAACGCCCCCCTTTTTTACAGTGATTTTCACTGTCCATTCCTTTATACCCTAGAAAGGTATATTGGGTCCTATTAGGGGTTGTATACATTGTACTCCACGTCTAGCTCATGTGGTTAAATGTTGGTGATAGACTTTCCCACTAGTCAGTCCAGTCCAGTATCAGATTAAGCAGCTCAGTTCAGTACAGTATCCCAGATTTAGTGTTCCAGACTTAGGGCATGTCCTTGACCATCAGACAGGGTCGTCTTGACCATTTAAGATTATATTAGTAGCACAGTTCAGTTTACTTAATGCTCATGGTGTGTCATTTTCAGTTGAGACTTTGCATTCATTACGTTTGTCCAACTTACTCAGTACATTCAAAGTACTGACACATGCTTTTCATGTTGTGCCATTTTATTACACAGTTGGACGTTCTCAGGTCCAGCACGGATAGTTACTTTAGTTTCAGAGCATTCCACTTCAGCATATCCTAGTGTGAGTCCTCATCATTCGAGGGCCTTTTTTATTTATTTCATTTAGTTATGGTTTTGTTTAGACTTAGAGTTAGCTGGACTCCTCAGGAGTTGGCTTTCAGACCAGACTTGTCTTTCAGAATTGTATTTCAGATATATTATTTCATCCCTAATTTTCAGTCTTTACATTTTTCATAAACTTATAAAACTATTATTTATAAGTTTCGTTGTGCATGTTTACTTAGAATGTTAGTGTATGATAGACCAGGGGTTGACTTGGGGTCACTTGTGGCTTCAAGTACCATGTTATGTCCAGGGTGTAGGCTCGGGGCATGACAAACTTGGTATTAGAGCACTAGGTTTTGAGTATCCTCGACAAGTCTTAAAGCTGCATCGACTAGAGTCTTTTTCATGGGTGTGAAGCGCGCCACACTTATGATGAGGAGGCTATGAGATGTTATTAGGAAAAAATTCCCCTTTTGTTCATGTTCTTTATCATGCATTAAGGTCAAATTCCAAAGACGTCTTTCTAAAGAGTGTCCTTTTTCCTTTCAGTGAACCATGCCTCCTCGACGTGGAAATGGATGAAGAGCCAAATATGCCAACAGACCCGCTCCACCAACTCTGAAAGTTCCTCAGGACGACTCTTTGTCTACCGCCAAATTCAGGGGAGTCATTCAGTTGCTTTCTCAAACCGTCACCAATCAAGTGAACCAGCAGGTTGTTCCAGTAGCCACAAGTGGGTCTATAGTTGCTGCCCGAGTGCGGGATTTCACCTGGACGAACCCTCCAGACTTTCACAAAACAAAGGTGGGAGAGGACCCACAAGGTTTTTTAGATGAGATCAGAAAGATAACCCGGATCATGGGTGTCAGCTCCTTCGGGAGTGCTGACCTAGCTGGCTACCAGCTTAAAGGGGTAGCCCAGGTTTGGTACGAGCAGTGGAAGGAGGGGCAGTCAGCAGAAGCAGGACCGGTTAACTGGGAGGAGTTTCATACAGCTTTTCTAGATAGGTTCTTTCCCCCGGAGTTGATGGAGGCTATGATAGCAGAGTTTATGAACCTACGGCAGGGCAACCGGACAGTGGAGGAGTATGTTCTGGAGTTTACTAGACTATCAAAGTATGCTCAAGAGATGGTGGCCGAGCCAAGGGCTCCCATGCTGAAGTTCGTTAATAGAGAGTCTAATCTGGTGCTCAAGGAGTGCAGGACCGTGATGTTGATCAAAGATATGGATTTGTCCAGCCTAATTGTTTTGCTCAACAGATTGAGGCCAAGAAGCTAAAAGATATGGAGCATAAGAACAAGCGGGCAAGAATTGGTCATACAGATTTTTGCCACTAGAGGTATGGCAATGGTAGCTGCCCAAAATAGCAACAGTAGAAGGCCCCAGCACCTAGCTCAGCCAGCGCACCAACCTTTCGGTCCCGCCAGGATCGGAGGGGTGGGTCATCTGGCACTCAGTCTCAGGCCCAGTGTTCAGGAAATACGTATCCAGTGTGCTCTAAGTGTGGCAGAAACCATCCTGGAGAGTGTTTACTGGGTAGAGAGGGTTGTTTCAGTTGTGGACATCTCCAACATCGACTTAGAGAGTGCCCGTCAGCAGGGCGAGGAAGGTCACAATCCACTACCTCAGCAGCTCAGCAGGCCAACCAATCAGGTACAGATGACGGTCAATGCCAGAATTGTTTTTATGCTCTCTCTTCTCGTCAGGATCAGGAAAGTTCACCTAACATAGTTAATAGCATGTTACGTCTCTTTAACCTAGACGTGTATTCCCTCTTAGATCCAGGAGCTACTCATTCGTTTGTAACTCCATATGTAGCAATCCAGTTCATCACCTGACCAGATGTCCTACCATAATCCTTTTCAATCTCCACCCCAGTTGGCGAGTAAGTTAGAGCCAGCCGGGTGTATAAAAACAGCCCAGTCTATGTCTTGAGTAAAATCATTCCACCAAATCTTGTAGAGTTATACATGGTCGACTTCGACTTTATTCCCGGCATGGATTGGTTACCCTCCTGCTATGCCTCAGTTGACTGCAGGACTAGGGTTGTCAAGTTTCAATTTCCAGATGAGCTCGTGTTAGAATGGTCGGGCAGCAGTTTAGCACTTAAGGGTAGGTTTATTTCCTACCTTAAGGCCCAGAAACGCATTTCCAAAAGGTGTCTATATCATCTAGTTTAGGTCAAGGATTCCAAATTTGAGACCCCAACCATTCAGTCAGTTCCAGTTGTCAGCGAATTCCCAGATCTATTTCCTGAAGATCTTCCCGAAGTTTTCCCTGATCGGAAAATAGACTTCGGGATAGATCTCCTTCCAAATACTCAGCCTATCTCCAATCCTCCTTACAGAATGGCTCCAGATGAGCTTAAGGAGTTGAAGGAGTAGCTAAAAGAACTTCTTGATAAGGGTTTCATCAAACCTAGCATCTCTCCCTGGGGTGCTCCAGTGCTATTCGTGCGAAAGAAAGATTGTACCCTCAGAATGTGCATAGATTACCGTCAACTGAATAAAGTAACAGTCAAGAATAGATATCCCCTACCTAGAATTGATGACTTGCTTGACCAGCTTTAGGGAGCCAGTTGTTTATCCAAGATTAATCTCTTGTTAGGATACCATCAGTTAAGTGTTAGAGAAAGTGACATACCGAAAACAGCATTCAGAACTCAGTATGGTCACTATGAGTTTGTGGTGATGTCCTTTGGGTTGACCAACGCCCTAGCAGCCTTCATGGACCTAATGAATAGTGTTTTCAAGCCGTATCTAGATATGTTTGTCATCGTATTTATCGACGACATTCTGGTGTACTCCATAAATAAGGAAGAGCATGCCAATCACCAACAGTTAGCATTACAAACCCTCAGACATCGCCAGTTATTCGCCATGTTTAGTAAGTGTGAATTTTGGTTGAAGTTTGTGACCTTCTTGGGTCATGTCGTCTCATGTGAAGGAATACAAGTAGATCCCCATAAGATAGTAGCAGTGAAGTATTGGCCCAAACCTACCTCTCCTACTGAAATCAGGAGTTTCTGGGCTTAGCAGGTGTTAACGACGGTTTGTGGAAGTTTTCTCCTTCATAGCATCTCGTCTGACCAAGATAACCTAGAAGAAGGTAAAATTCCAATGGTCGGATGAGTGTGAGATGAGTTTTCAGGAGTTAAAGACTCGACTCAATACCGCTCCAGTTTTGACCTTTCTAGAAGGAACATATTGGTTGGTTGTATATTTTGATGCCTCTAGAGTTGGACTTGGTTGCGTTTTGATGCAGAGGGTCAAAGTGGTAGCCTATGCCTCCAGACAGCTCAAAGTTCACGAGAACAATTATCCAACTCACAACTTGGAGTTGGCAGTAGTGGTATTCACATTAAAAATATGGAGAAACTACTTGTATGGAGCTCACATGGATGTGTTCACAGATCACAAGAGTCTTCAGTACGTGTTTAGCCAGAAGGACCTGAACCTCCGACAGAGAAGGTGGTTGGAGCTTCTGAAAGATTATGAAATTAGTGTGTTGTATCACCTGGGCAAGGCCAATGTGGTAGCTGACGCCCTAAGTAGACGATCTATGGGAAGTGTAGCTCACTTTGAGGGAGGAAAAAGAGAGTTAACAAAGGATGTTCACAGATTAGCCCGGTTAGGGGTGCAACTGGTAGACTCAGCCGAAGGTGGAGCAGTAGTACAAAGCGGGTCAAGTTCATCTTTGGTAGTTGAAGTTAAGTCCAGAAAAGATGAAGATCCAGTTCTACTTAACTCAAGGAAGCGGTTCTTAGAAAAGAAGTTGAGGCTTTCTCCCAAGGGGGAGATGGAGTGCTCCGCTACAAGGGATGGTTGTGTGTGCCAGATATCGGTGAGTTGAGAAAGAAGATTTTGGATAAGGCACACATCTCAAGGTATTCCATTAACCTTGGTGCTACTAAAATGTACTGAGACTTGAGGGACATTTACTGGTGGAACGGCATGAAAAGAGACATTGCCAAATTCGTAGCTAAGTGCCCGAACTGCCAGCAAGTAAAGGTGGAACATCAAAGGCCAGGGGGCATGACTCAAGATATCAGTATACCCACGTGGCAATGGGAAGAGGTAAATATGGACTTTATTACGGGTCTACCTTGGACTCGTCGGCAACATGACTCTATCTGGTTGGTAGTAGACCGGATGACTAAGTCAGCACATTTCCTCCAAGTCAAAACCGCAGATTCAGTTGGGGATTATGATGAACTTTATATCCGGGAGCTGGGTAGACTTCATGGGGTTCCATTAGCTATTATTTCAGATAGGGGTACCCAGTTCACCTCTCATTTCTAGATGTCTTTTTAGAAAGGACTTGGCACTCAAGTCTAGCTCAGCACAACTTGCCACCCGCAGATAGATGGGAAAGCTGAGTGGACTATTCGACTCTAGAGGATATGCTAAGAGTGTGTGCGATCGATGTTAAGGGTAATTGGTATGACCATCTGCCTCTTATGGAATTTGCGTACAACAACAACTAACATTCCACCGTTCAGATGGCCTCGTTTGAGGAATTGTATGGTAGGAGGTGTAGATCTCCTACAGGATGGTTTGAAGTCGGTGAAGCTACTTTGATAGGACCAGACTCGGTTCATGAGGCGATGCAAAAAGTTCAGCTCATCCAAGAAAGATTGAAAATAGCGTAGAGCCGTTAGAAATCCTCTGCCGATGTGCATAGAAGAGAGCTAGAGTTCTCAGTTGATGACTGGATATAACTGAAAATTTCGCCCATGAAAGGGGTGATGAGGTTTGGGAAGAATGGGAAACTTAGTCCTAGGTATGTGGGACCCTAAAGAATTTTGAGGCGTATCGACAAGGCAACCTATGAGCTAGAGTTACCTTTAGAACTAGTAGTTGTACATCCATTTTTCCATGTATCACTTTTGAAAAAGTGTACCGGAGATCCAACCTCTGTGGTGCCATTGGATAGTGTGGAAGTCAAGGATAGCCTCACCTACGAGGAGGTACCATTCCAGATCCTTGACCGTTAGATTCGAAGATTGAGGAATAAGGAAATATCTTCAGTCAAGGTTCTATGGAGGAATTAGCAAGTTGAAGGAGCTACGTGGGAGGCCGAAGCAGATATGAGGGTCACATACCCACACTTGTTCTCTACCCACTCTATTGCAGTTTGATATGTGAATTATGTTTTAAGACCAGAACTAGTTGTTGAATTCTGTTCATGTATCTAAATTTTCTTTCTGACTTTGGTTGTGTTATGAAAAACAAAATTTAGTTCAGTTATATTCTTTGAAATGGAGATAGTCATTTCGGTCGTTTTGAAGTTGAATGAGCAGTATTTGAATTCTTTGATTGTTATTTTCTGGTTTCTATGAGTTTTCTAACATTCGAGGATTAATGTTTCCAAGGGGGAGATATTTTAATGCCTTGGAAGCTCAAAATCAATATCTGGGACATAAATCAGAAAATCTAGAAAACTGTAGAAAAGTTGTACAACGGCCAACCTGACGGGTCGTTAAAGGACCCAACGACTCGTCAGGTCAACCGTGAGAAGGATGCCAAGGATATGTTTCAGTGTTCCTAATGGATGACCCCATGAGTCGTGATCTGTCCCTACAACTCGTTAAGTCATTTGTTGCCAAGTCGGAATTTAGAAATTTGAGGAAATTATAGTGTACTCGATGGGAGGCCACCACGAGTCGTCATCACCAGTAACGACTCGTCAAGTCCTTCATTTCCAGTCCCTTCTAACATTCTTACAAGTGTACCTAATGGAAGACACGACAAATCATGCCCAGTTATGACAACACGTCATGTGGTCGTCAGCAGTCAGTAGAAATTCTCCAGTGAACTTGATGGCAGGACCCAACGACTCATTGGACCAGTAACGAGTCGGTAAGTCACCCGTTAGGGACACCTGGCAGTTTTTTCCAGTGAATCTCTAGGGACTATTTAGTAATTTCTTACTCTCCCAAGCATTAAACCACGTTGTTTAAGCACCAGTTTCGGACATTTTAGTGGGGAGAAATGGTCCATTCCTCATTCCTCACTCTCAGTTCTCAAGAAAAGATCGAAGTCTCCTCTCAAAACACTCAAGCGAAGTCTAGGGTTCCTCACCAACTTCAGCCATTCAAGCTTCTTCGTCTGGAGAAATTTAGTTAGGTATGTAGGGTTTTAGCAAGGGGATTGTTCTTCCCTTGTGCCCCTAAGATCCTCCTCAATTATTTATGTCAGTTTGAAGCCCTGAGTTCTTCGAGTATGAAAAGGTTTCATGGTTATTTTCGTTGATTTCACTTAGAAAGATGTTCATGTATATTTTTGATATGATCCCCATAAATTCCTATCAAATTGTCAGTGTTTATACATAAGTAATATAAGCCCTAACTTTTAAGTTATGAATTTTTCTTATTAAATTTCCTCTAGAGAATGAAGAATGCTATGTGCTGAATTTTCTAGAATTTCCTATATGTTTATATATGTGGAGCAGATATTCCATTTATGAGAATGACGTTAGCCCTATTGAACGAAATTCCTAGAATCCTTGAAATTTCTCTATATTATGAAATTCCCATATTGTTGGGATAAGTTGAGTTTTCTATTAGCGTTTAGTAGTTCAGACCAGTTAGAAGGTAGAGTCTCTTTAAAATCATTCAGAAAAATGTCAACTAATCACTTTGACTCCAGTTTATTTTCGAGGTGTCAGTGGTGCCTCCCAGTTTTTCAGAATCAGATTCAGATTACAGTTACTTGGTCCATTAGGCGGTCATGACATTCAATAATAGCTCTGACCAGCACCGAACCCTAATTCATTTATCAGTTTGTTCTTTAGATGATTACGACGCTTTCAACTAAGCAGCTCTGACTAGTCTTAGAACTTAGTTTCTAAATCCGGTCCTATAAGATACTCAAGGAACTCTCTGACAGTATCCGTGGGTCAATATAGTCTTGGACCCCCGTATTGAGCTATCCGTTTGACAATAGTACTCGTAATAGGGTTATTCCAGTGTTATTAGGACTTAGCACCGAAATGGTCGGGGTTCCAGCGCATCGAGGTGCCAGAACTACATTGCCACCGTAGGTTTTATTTACTTGGCCTAACAACCCCCTTTTTGAAAGTGATTTTCACAGTCCATGCCTTTATACCCTGGCAAGGTATATTGGGTCCTATCGGTGGGGTGTATACATCAGACTCCATATCTAGCTCACGTAGTTAAATGTCGGTTATAGACTCTCCTGCTAGTCAGTCAAGTCCAGTATCAGATTAAGAAGGTCAGTTTAGTACAATATCCCAAATTCAGTGTTCCAGACTTAAGGTAGGTCTTTGACCATCAGATAGGGTCATCTTGACCATTTCAGATCATATCAGTAGCACATTTCAGTTTACTTGTTGTTCATGGCGTGTGATTTTTAGTTCAGACATTGCGTTCAATATGTTTCTCCCACTTACTTAGTACATTCAAAGTACTGACGCATGCTTTTTATGCTGTATCATTTTATGATACAGCTGCAGGTTATAAGGTCCAGCACAGATAGTTACTTCAGTTTCAGAGCATTCCACTTCAGCAGATCAGAGTGTGAATCCTCATCATTCGAGGGCCTTGTTTATTTATTTCATTTAGTTATGGTTTTGTTTTGACTTAGAGTTAGCTGGGGACCTATCCCAGTAACTCCTCAGTAGTTGGCTTTCAGACCAGACTTGTCTTTCACTAGTGTATTTCAGATATATTATTTCTTCCCTAATTTTCAGTCTTTACGTTTTTCCTAAACTGATAAAGCTCTTATTTATAAGTTCTGTTGTGCATGTTTACTCAGAATGTTAGTGTATGATGGACCAGGGGTTGATTAGGGTCACTCGTGGCTTCAAGTACCGTGTTACGTCAAGAGGTGTAGGTTGGGGGCGTGACATTATTCTTCTCGTGAGTCTTAAGCTTTCTAGAGGCATATGTAATGGCCTTACAATGTTGCATTAAATAAAACCAAGAACAACACTAGAAGCATCAGAATACACAATGAAGCCATCTCTACCCTACGGTAGGTCAACACTAGGGTTGAAGTGACTTGAGTCTTTAACTCTTGAAAGTCATCTCAATAGCTTCAGACTATTGAAACTTGACCTTCTTCTAGGTCAACTTAGTCAACAGTGCTGCAATGGACAAAAATCCCTCTACAAACCTCTTGTAGTAGCCAGCTAAATGCAAATAGCTCCTAATATCCATTGGGCTAACATGTATAGGCCACTTCTTCACCGCTTCGATCTTTTGAGAGTCCACCTGTACACCCTTACCAAAGAGCACATGACCCATGAATGTTACTGAGTTCAACAAAACCTCACACTTGCAGTATTTGGCAAACAACTAAAGATCATTGTGAGTCTACCACACAATCCTCAAATGAGCGACATGATCCTCCTCACGAAAAGAGTATATGAGGATATCATCTACGAAGATAATAAGGATCATATCCAAATACCACTTGAACACACCGTTCATCAGATTCATTAAAGCTGCAGGAGCATTAATTAGTGAAAAAGACATAACTACAAACTCATAGTGA
This sequence comes from Datura wrightii, assembly GCA_035772735.1. Classification (NCBI taxonomy): domain Eukaryota; kingdom Viridiplantae; phylum Streptophyta; class Magnoliopsida; order Solanales; family Solanaceae; genus Datura; species Datura wrightii. The sequence goes on along the minus strand of JASDFA010000010.1, from coordinate 2,809,544 downwards.
CCATATCGAGTTCTAAAAGTTATCTTCAGAATGTCACTCTCCCAAACTCTGAGCTGATGATAATAGAATCTGAGGTCTATCTTGAAGAAGCACAAAGCACCATGAAGCTGGTCAAACAGGTCTTCAATCCTTGGGAGGGGATACTTATTCTTTGTTGGGATCCTGTTCAACTTTTGATAGTCAATACACATCCTCAGAGAGCTATCCATCTTTTGTACAAAAATAACTAGAGCACCCCTGCGCACTTACTACGCCTGATGAAATCCTTATCTAAGAGATCTTTCAACTACTCTTTAAACTCTTTTAACTCGAAAGGAGCCATTTTGTTAGGAGGAATGGATATAGACTGCAGATCAGGGACAAGACCAATAGCAAAGTCAATCTCTCTCTCGGAAGGGTCTCCTAGTAGATCATCTGAGAACACCTTGTGATAATCATATACAACAGGGATTGACTGAAGAGTCGAGGTCTCGAATGTAGAATTCTTGACCCAAACAAGATGGTATACACAACCCTTGAATATGATCTTTTTTGCCTTAATATAGGAAACAAAGAAACCTACAAGCATAGTTGAACTACCCTTCCGCTCTAGGACTGGTTCACCCAAAAATTGAAACTCTACCACACGGGTTCTATGATTAACCAAGGCATAACAATCGTGCAACCAATCCATATTGAGGATAACATATCATACAACAAATCCATATTGAGGATAACATTCAAATTGGTCATATCTAACTCCACTATGTCGGCTGAGGTGACTTTCTAAAGAATCATGAGAGGTCAATTTCCTTACACCCTTCAAGCTAAACTGACTCATCGATAGGAGTAGAGACGGAAAAGGATTTTGATAATATTTTGAGACAGCCATAAAAACTAACGGCAACATATGGAATTATGAAGGATAATATGGCCCCTAGATCTAGCCATGCATAAATATCAAGATGGAAAACTCTTAACATACCAGTGACCACATGGGGTGAGCACTCCTACTCTTGACAGAACGAATGTGTGTAGAACCTGTTCTGGCACTATCCATTTGCTACACTTGAAGAGGCGCCCTGTTGAGATGGATTGATGGGACAATATTCCCAATATAATTTGATTCTTCAGTTTGATTGATTGAGTTAGATGAATGTTCATGCCATGGGTCAACTTAGGGTCTCTCAGGGCTTCTTGTCCCATTTCTCGACCCGGGCCTTCGTTTGGATCGTGACATATGACTAAGGTGTTGAATGGATTACAAATGATTTTAAAACCTTGAGCCTTATGTTATTATATGATATTTATGCTATGAGCACGTTGTCCCATTCTTATGTTCTCTTATGAGTTTATACATATTTTTAAATGTCTGTTTTACTTACCTTGCATATTCAGTACATTCCACGTACTGACCGCATACTCTATGCTGTATCATTTCATTATACAAGCCTCGATCTTTAGACCCAGCATTGTCAATAGTTCAAATCGGAGTTTAGCATCTAGCTCTTGGGTGAGTCCTCATACTTCTAGGACCAGTTTGATTTCAGTTATCTTTTGATGTTCAGTTCTATACTTGTCGGGTTAGTTGGGGATGTTGTCCTATCAACCCATTAGAAATGTTAGAGGCTTTCAGGCTATATGCAGTATTCAATTGTTATGTATGTAGTCTGTTTCGCTTATCCTGTTATGTTATGTTTATGTTTTCACTATGTTGATATGCTACGTATTCTGCTTATTTGATATTGAGTTAGATTTATGTTCATTCCATGGGTCGACTTGGAGTCTCTCGGGACTCCTTGTCCCGTGTTATGATCCGGGTCTATGTTCGGGTTGTGACAAACTTTCTATTAGAGCGGTAGGTTTGGAGTTTCCTAGGGTGTTTGAAAGCCACGTTAAGTAGAGTCTTTTTCATGGGGTGAAGCGCGCCACACTTATAAAGAAGAGGCTACGAAACATTTAGGAAATGTTCCCTTTTTTCAAGATATATGTCATGCGATGAAATGTCTCTCTATCCTTCTAATTCATGCTCTTCGCGATTGCAGAATCATGGCTCCCTATATAGTAAATGGTAGGAGGAATGGGAACGGAGACAGCCATGAGGATGGCAACGGGAATAGGCACCAGCAGGCCCCACCAATTCAGGAGCACCATGCACCGGAGCCGTTTGCGCATGCCGAGTTTCGGGCAGCTATTCAAATGCTAGCGCTGGCCTTGATCGCTCAGGTCAATTAGAAGGCAGTTGTGCATGTTCCTCAAAATGGCAATACGGCGGTGGCTCGAGTCAGAGACTTCTTGAGAATGAACCCTCCAGAGTTTCTCGGGTCAAAAGTAGATAAGGACCCTCATGAATTCATCGATGAGATTCTAAAGATCACCCAGGACATAGGGTGACAAATGGGGAGTGCATTAATTTAGCCTCTTATCAGCTAAAAGGGGTGGCGCATATTTGGTTTAAATAGTGGAGAGATAGTAGGGCGGTGGGAGTTGGCCCTATACATTGGGAAGAGTTTCATGTAGCCATTTTGGATCGGTTCTTCCCTCGTGAGATGAGGGAACTGAAGGCGGAAGAGTTTGTGAATATGAAGCAGGGTGACATGCGGGTTCAGGAGTATGCTCTGGAGTTCACCCACTTATCCAAGTATGCACCAAAGTTAGTGGCACACCAGAGAGCTCGGGTGAGCCGATTTGTGCGTGGAGTGGCGGACTACCTAGATAAGGACTGTAGGATCGCCATGCTGCATCGAGACATATATTTTCCCCACATACTGTTGCATGTCCAGCAGATGGAGATAGTGTATCGGAGGCAGAAAGAGGCAAAGAGGGATAGGATAGAAAATTATGGGATTTCTCAGCCTAGATCACGAGGGAATCGGAGAAGTGGGGCTTCAGATTCGAAGGGACAAGGTAGCCTGCAGGTAGATCGCACTTTCCCAACTTGTGCAAGGTGTGGCCATAATCACCCAGGGAGGTTCCTAGTTGGATCAAATGCCTGTTTCTAGTATGGAAAACCTAGACATAGACTCAGGGATTGCCCTTAGGCTAGATCAGGGGGCGGTGGATCTTGTATACGAGCTTCTAGTCTAGTCGATCCTGCAGCACATCCCTCCCAGCAGGACGCCTCGACTTCTTCAGCTGGCAGTCAGCGCCAGAAGAATTTCTATGACCTTGTGACCCATCAGGAGCAGGAGATTTCAGTAAATATGGTTATTGGTACATTACGAGTGTTTCACCTAGATGCTTATGCTAACATAGATCTGGGGGCCACTTTGTCTTTTGTGACACCTTATATTGCTTGTAGCTTTGGAGTCATTCCTGAAATATTTTCAGAACTGTTCTCAGTCTCTACTCCCGTTTGTGATTCAGCTTTAGCTAGGCGAGTGAATAGAAGTTGTCTGATCATAATATTGCATAAAGTCACCTCTGCAGACCTTGTAGAGTTATCCATGACTGACTTTGATATTATTCTCGGCATATATTGGTTGTATGCGTGTTATGCTTCTATTAATTGTAGAACCCGAGCAATAGAGTTTAAATTTCCGAGTGAACCAGTCTTAAAGTGGAAGGGTAGTTCAATTCTGCCTGTAGGTCGTTTCGTTTCCTATATTAAGGCTAGAAAGATGATTTCTAAAGGTTGTATATACCATCTAGTTAGGGTTAATGATGTTGAGTTTGAGACCCCGACTATTCAATCAGTTCCAGTAGTATATGAGTATCCGAAAGTCTTCCCAGATGATTTACCGGGAATACCTCCCGAGCAGGAGATTAATTTCGACATCGACCTTCTCCCCAACGGGCAACCTATATCTATTCCTCCATACAGAATGGGTCCAGTAGAGCTAAAGGAGTTGAAAGGCCAGTTAAAGGTCCTGTTAGACAAGGGTTTCATTAGACCGAGCAAGTCCCCATGGGGTGCACCAGTTCTCTGTGTCCGAAAGAATGATGGCTCTCTTAGTATGTGCATTGATTATCAGTAGTTGAATAAGGTCACCATCAAGAACATGTATCCTCTACCCAGAATTGATGATTAATTTGACCAGCTTCAGGGTGCCAAGTGTTTCTCGAAGATACATCTCAGATCTGGATACCATCAGCTCAGGGTTCAAGAGAGCGATATCCTAAAAACAGCCTTTAGGACGCGGTACTGTCATTATGAGTTTGTAGTTATGTCTTTTTGGCTAACGAATGCTCCTACAACTTTTATGTACTTGATGAATAGGGCATTTAATCCATATTTGGATATGTTCTTGGTCGTGTTTATTGATGACATCCTGATATACTCTCGGACGGAGGAGCAACATGCTGCTCATTTGAGGATAATGCTTTAGATTCTAAAGGGTTGCCAATTATATACCATATTCAGTAAGTGCGAGTTTTGGTTGAACTTTGTAGCATTTTTGTGCCATGTGGTATCATGTGAGGGCATAAAGATGGACTCTCAAAAAATAGAAGCGGCGGAATTGGCCTAGACCAGTAAATCCTTTAGATATTTGGAGCTTCTTGGGTTTAGCTGGCTATATCGGATATTTGTTTAAGGTTTATCATCAATTACAACACCTTTGACCAAATTGACCCTAAAGAAGGTGAAATTCCAATGGTTGGAGGCTTGAAAGAAGACCTTCCAAGAGTTGAAGACCCGACTTACTTCGGCACCGGTGTTAACTCTACCATAGGGTACCGATGGGTTCGTGGTGTATTGTGATGCTCCAAGGATCATACTTGGGTGTGTATTGATGCAGCACGGGTAGGTTATAGTATATGCCTCCAGATAGCTAAAGGTGCATGAGAAGAATTATCTAACCCATGATCTTGAATTGGCTGTGGTGGTGTTCGTCTTGAAGATATGGCGACATTATTTGTATGGGGTCCATATGGATGTGTTCGCGGACAATAAGAGATTTCAATATGTTTTTACCTAGAAGGACCTCAATCTTCGACAAAGAAGGTGGTTGGAGCTACTCAAGGATTATGGTATGAGTGAGATTTACCATTCGGGTAAGGCGGATGTAGTAGCATACGCACTTAGTAGAATCTCTATGGTGAGTGTGTTCCATCTGGATGAAGGGAAGAAGGAGCTGGTGAAGGATGTGCATTGACTCACAAGGTTGGGAATTAGGTTGGTTGACTCGACCAATGGTGGTGTTGTTGTTCAGAATGGATCAGAATCATCCTTGGTGACAGATATAAAATTTAGACAAGTTTAGGACTCAATTTTGGTAAAGTTTAAGGAAGCTGTTAAGAATCAGAAGGTAGAGGTCTTCTCCAAAGGGGGAGATGGTGTGCTTTGGTACCAGGGTCTTCAATGTGGTCCAAATATTGATGATTTGAGGAGTCAGATGTTGCATACGCTCATGGATCCAGGTATTCTATCCATCTATGTGCCACCAAGATGTACCATGAATTATGAGAAGTCTATTGGTGGAATGGCATGAAGAAGGACATCGCAGAGTTTGTAGCTAAGTGTCCAAACTGTCTGCAAGTTAAGGTTGAGCTCTAGAGACTGGGAGGTGTGCTTCAGGATATCAGTATTCCTACTTGGAAGTGGGAAGAAATCAATATGGACTTCATCATAGGTATGCCTCGTACTCATCGACAATATGACTCCATTTGGGTTGTGGTATATTGGTTGACCAAGTCTGCCCATTTTCTACTGATTAAAACCACGAATTCGGTGGAAGATTTTGCCAAATTATATATTCGGGAGCCAGTTCGATTACATGGAGTGCCCTTGTCCATCATCAAAGACAGAGGTACTCAACTTACCTCTCATTTTTGGAGGTCATTCCAAAAGGGACTATGTACTCAGGTTAAGTTCAGCAAAACATTTCACCCGCAAATGAATGGTCAGGTGGAGCGAAAAGTTTAGACTCTAGAAGAGATGTTTAGAGCATGTGTGATTGACTTCAAGGATAGTTGGGCTGATCATTTACCTCTAATCGTGTTTGCATACAACAACAACTACCATTACAGTATTCAGATGGCTCCGTTTGAGGATATCTATGGGCAGAGATGTAGATAGCCCATTGGTTGGTTTGAAGTTGGTGAAGCTACGATGATAGGACCAGATTAGGTCCATGAGGCTATGGCGAAGGTGCAGCTCATACGGGATAGGTTAAAAATAAAAGTCGCCAAATGTCCTATGCCGATATGAGAAGGAGTGAATTAGAATTTGAGGTGGTTGATTGGGTGTTTCTGAAGGTATCTCCCATAGAGGGAGTGATGCGGTTTGTAAAGAAAGGAAAACACAACCCTCATTATGTTGGCCCCTACCGAATTATAAACCGGGTTGGCAAGGTTGCGTATGAATTGGAGGTGCCGTCATAATTAGCTTCTATGCATCCTGTTTTACATGTATGGCTCTTAAAGAAGTGTTTGGGTAATCCAGCTCTAGTTTTCCCAGTGGACAGTTTCGGAGTGAAAGACAACCTCAGTTATGAGGAGGTTCCAGTGGAAATATTGGATTATCAGGTTCGCAGGCTAAAAAACAAGGAAGTAGTTTCAGTAAAAGTTTTATGGAGGAATCAACACGTTGAAGGAGCTATATGGGAAGCCAAAGCGGATATGATGGCTAGATACCCACATTTATTCTCTATTGGCTCAGCTCCAGCTTGAGGTATCAGTTTTTGCACTGAAACCCTATTTAATTTTCATGTTCTGTCATGAGTCATAATTTCTTTTATATATATAGATGTATTTATGATTCATGAATTCAGTTCATCTATGTAGTTTGAATCAGAGATAGTCATTCCGTCAGTTTTCATTTTAAATGATCAATATTTGATTGTAATGATTGCATTCTCTTTTTTATGTATGTTTCCCACATTCAAAGATGAATGTTCCCAAGGGGGAGATATTGTAATACCTCAGAAGTGCCTAAGATTAGACACGGGATCTACAAATGGTAGTCGGCATAATCTGGGGAAAATCCCACAGGATGGGTCACCTAACGGGTCGTTGGTCCAACCAACGGTCCGTGGTGAGTACCCTTGGTGAGTTATGACTTGGTGGGAATTGGAAATAATGACTGAAGTAATGACTCGTTGTTTGTTACAATGAGTCGTGTGGAGTCGTGGTGGGAACTGGTCCTCAGCTTAAGTGGAGTAACAGTTTTTGGGAAGACCAGTTGTGAGGAGCCACAGATCCTGGTCACCAGTCATGGGAAGGAATATTAAAAATCTTCAGTTAATGAAATAGAAGGAAACCACGACTCGCTGGAAAAAGGAACGAGTTGTGGTATGGCTCTTAGGAAGACCTGGTACGGGTTGTCAAAAGGGAAACAATAGATGACTTAATGATTCATTGTCTGAAGGGACAACTCGTCCTATCGAGTCATAGGATAGAATCAGAGAATATGACACTTGGCAGTGGAGACGACAAATGAATAACATGCATGGTGGTATCCACTAACGACCCGTTAGTCTAATCGTGGTTACCACCAGTGCAGAAATTACAGGAATTTCAATAAGGACATTTTCATCATTCCTACACTCAAAGGTCCTAAACTATGTAATTTAAGTTATTTTCTCAGTGTATTAAGACAGGTTAAGTCCTTCAAACCTATTCGAAACCCATGCATGCAAGAGTGATAGTCTAGAGAGGTGATCAAGGCAAATCCTTCAAGGCTCTTTTCAATTTCTTCTTGGGCATTCAAGGGAGTGTAAGAATCAGCCATAAACAGGTATGTAAGTTTATGAATGAGTTTTTTCATTCACACCCATGCCAAATTTCTCCTAATTCATGAAGTTTTATTATAAATATTATGTGTTTTATCTTAAATCTTGGGAAATTCTAATGATCTATCCATGGATTATTACTACTCACGATTTACGTCATATTTTTTGAATCATGATCAGATTGTATAATTAATTCGATTATAAATTTATTAATTTCAATTTCTAATAAATTATGCCTAAATATGCATGTTCTATGATGAATTGAGTTATGATCTTTACTTCTATTGTTAATATTCATAAACCCATCTTGATTTATGAGTCATAATATGGATTTATTCAAATACCCATTATGAATTTATGATTTAAAAAGTATATACATGATTTACAAGTATGAATGAACCTCCTAATTTACTAATTATGTTTTAAGCCGACTCACGGGCCTTACCCTCATGGCTAGTTCACGTACCTATCAGCATGCTTATGATTATCATGATTTAACTAGCCCACGAATATCATTCATATTATACTATGAGCACAATATATGTTTTGGAAGTAGTATTTAACACTGAGTAGGTTTGGGGCCCAAGTTTTGCTCCGAATCTCAGAACAACGTGCCACCGTAGGACATGATGGGACCTCCCTTAAGACTGTTCTCTTTTCCAAAATGGGCCTTTAATGTGTGATATCAAGCCCTTCATGTTTCTACCCTTGGTAAGGTACGAACACCTCCCCACTAGGGATTTATAGGTCGGGATCCATGTGCGCACATATGGGGTATGTCTGTTATAAGAATCTCCCATCGTTCCGCATGTTTGATGCATTATTATGTTTATGTTAATTTGTCTCAAGTGATGATTTATAAAGTTTCTCTTATGACTAAGGTATTGAATGGATTATGAAATATTTTAAAGCCTTGAGCCTTATGTTATCGTATGATATTTATGATATGAGCATGTTGTCCCATTCTTATGATATCCTATGAGTTTTTACGTATTTGTAACTGTCCGTTTTACTTACCTTGCATACTCGGCACATTCGACGTACTGACTGCATACTCTATGTTGTATCATTTCATGATACAGGCCCCGATCTTCAGACACAACACAGTCAGTAGTTCATCTCGGAGTTTAGCATCCTGTTCTTGGGTGAGTGTAATAACCCGGGAACCCAAGGATCAGACCCGGGAATCAAAAAGGGGAAAATGCAGAATTTGTGTTGCAGCCATAGAACTAGTTCTTGGATGACTCGTGAGGGCAGACCACGAGTTGTCAGGTGACTCGTGGGGAGGCTAGGGGATAGTTGGGATGTTTGGAGGAAAAGGCTTCACACAGGCATGGCAACGACTCGTGGTCAACCACACGAGTCTTTAGGTCAACCGTGGGGTAAGGGAGAAGAAATATAGAAGAAGTCAGAACAGTACACTTAGACGATTGGTGACCACGAGTCGTGGTCACCCTGATGAGCCGTTACATGATCCTTTACGATCCCAAGAGTTTAGACAAGGATGTGTACTCAACAGGCAACATGACGATGCGTTCCCCCAATGACAAGTCATTAGGTCGTCTGTTAGGACCACCTGAAAGTTATTTTCTGCGAATTCATAAAGGGTCTTTCCGTAATTTCTAAATTCCTAAGACCTATAATACGTCGTTTAATGCTCTTTTTATAGGGTTTGAAGAGGGGAAAACCTATCCTAAGCTAAATCATTCCATGCATGTAAACTTGAGAGTTTGAAAAGAGGATTTAGAGCAAGTTTTGAAGGTTTCCCTTTGAATCTCATCTTGGGCAATTAGAGAAGTGGTAAAATCATCCCTCCAAGGTATGTAGGGTTATGAGTGGGTGTTTCCTTCCTCACCCATGCCCAAATCTCTAGCTAAGCATGAGAAATTCATATGTCAAGTTATGGGGTTTTTATCCAATTGCATAATTCATCAATTTTTATACATGGGTACAATTAGATTATGTTTCTATTGATGAGTTGGGAAGCTTGGGCGGGTTCTAAATTGTTTACAATCAAAATTGTGCTTTCTAAATTATGAAATTAAATGCCCATGGATAAGAAGTTAATGAAAGAAGAGAATGATGATGAATATATGATGATGATGAGATTTGATAATGAAAAGCATGTCTCTAAAGGTACCCATGATTATGATATTGTTTTTTAAAATGAATTGAGTAGATCCAAATATGATAAAGCTTTGGGCAATGCCCACATGTTGATTTAAAATAATGATTTTTCCGAAATAAATTTACCACATTGTTCGGGGCGAAGTCTCCCAAATTCATATTGTTAGCTTGTGGTATGTTGAGTTAAATACTCCTATGTATAGCTTACCTCATGATCTGGAGTAGATGCTCCCACTTATATTAGAGCTTGTGGTGTGCTTCGAATTAAAGTTTCTCATATGCATAAGTTCATAATTGAGATGTATGTCATTATTGAGCTTTGTCGAAGGACAATGTTGAGCTTCATTTTTATATGATTTCGAGTCTATGCCTGATTTCATTATCAAGCTTTGTCAAAGGACAATGTTGAGCTTCATTTTCATATGATGTCTAGTCTATGCATGGTTTCATTATTGAGCTTTGTCAAAGGACAATGTTGAGCTTCATTTTCATATGATGTCGAGTCTATGTATGGTTTCATTATTAAGCTTTGTCAAAGTACAATGCTGAGCTTCATTTTCATATAATGTGTAGTCTATGCATGATTTCATTATTGAGCTTTTTCAAATGACAATGTTAAGCTTCATTTTCATAAGATGTTGATTCTATGCATGGTTTCATTATTGAGCCTTGTCAAAGGACAATGTTGAGCTTCGTTTTATACGATGTTGAATTATGAATGATTTCATTTTGAGCTTCATCAATAGACGATGTTGAGATTTGTTATATAAAATGTAGAGCATTGCATATTTTAGGACAAGAGTCTAGCACTGAGCAGGCTAAGGGTCGATCACCCTATGCCCCAAAACTATGCGCCAACGTAGGTTGACATTATTATATATTATTGGGACCTCTATATTGAGCTATCCCCGGCCCAAATGGTCATGTGGTTGATATTGATATCATGGTAGTGTACTTGGCCCTGGAAAGGTTCAGGATGGCTCTTCCCACTTGAGTGTAATATTTGGGACCACGTAAGCTCTATTATGGTATGTCAGTTAAGTGACGAGTCTCCCTTTGTCTATACTATTTAGATTTGCATATTCATTACTCATGGTGATTACTTTTCACATGCATGTTCTAAAAGCAAGGTTTGACTCAATATTCCATTTTATCATAAATGTTATGTTTCATCTTTGAGTCGTTCGAGTGAGTCATGATGTTATAAAGCTATGCATGGTTATGTCATGATAAGATTTCAATTTCAGAAGGAATGCATGTATCCTTTCTTCTCAGACTAGAAAGCTTATGATATGTTATGAAATATTTTTTAAATGATTTATTTTTACTTAAGCGGTTCTACTTACCTTGGATACTCGGTACATTCCACGTACTGACCACATGCTTTCTATGTTGGATCGTTTCATGAAATAGGACATGGCTCGCAACTTTAGCCCCACTCTTAGACAACTTTCTGGAGATAGTATCTACTCGAATTGGTGAGTCCTCATCCTTGGAGGACTACACTATTCATTTTCCTTTATGTATTTTCAATTTCAGCATTGTTGAGTTAGTTGGGGTCTTGTCCCATCAACTCTTCAAGACTAGAGGTCTTTTAGACTTATGTATGTGTTAGCTTGGGGTGTTATTCTGATGTGATGTTGAATTAGACTTCCGCTGAGATTATATTCATTCTTTCTTCAGTTTATCAAATGAGTTAGATGTATGCTTATGCCATGGGTCAACTTGTGGTCTCTCGGGGTCCCTTGTCCCTTGTATACGATCCGGGCCCCCATTCGGGTCAGGACAAACCTTGTATCAGAGACATAGGTTTGAAGTGTCCTATGATGTCTTAAAGCCATGTTAAGTAGAGTCTTTTTCATGGGTGTGAAGCGCGCCACACTTATGACGAAGAGGCTACAAGGCGTTTAGAAAATGTTTCCTTCTTTCATGATCTATGTCATGCGATGAAATGTCTTTCTATCCTTCTAATTCGTGCTAATCATGATTGCAAAATCATGACTCCCCGAAGAATGAATGGAAGGAGGAATAGAGGTGGTGAGGGCCACGAGAATGGAAATGGTTATGGGCATCAGCCAACTCCACCAATTCAGGAACATTAGGCATCGGAGCCAGTCACTCATGCTGAGTTCTGGCTACTATTCAGATACTTGCGCAGTCCTTGACCGCTCAGGACAATCCGCAGGCCATTGTGTATGTTCCGCAAAATGGCAATACAACGGTGGCTCAAGTAAGAGACTTTTTTAGGATGAACCCGCCGTAGTTCTTGGAGTCCAAGGTAGACGATGACCCGCATGATTTCATTGATGACATTTTCAAGATCACCCAAGTCATGGGGGTGAGTAGTGTTGAGTGCGCAGAGTTTGCCTCCTACCAGTTGAAGGGGGTTTCGCATATCTAGTTTCTCCATTTGAAGGATGTAGGGTCACAGGAGAAGTTCGGATCGCGTGGGAGGATTTTTAGGTAGTATTCCTAGATTGGTTCTTCCCTCGGGAGATTAGGGAGAAGAAGGCAGCTGAGTTTGTAATCTTGAAGCAAAGAAGGATGACTATGCAAGAGTATTCCCTTGAGTTCACTCGCCTATCGTAATATGCCTCGGAGTTAGTGGCTGACCAGAGGGCACGGGTGAGCATGTTTGTTCGTGGTATAGCAGGGTACTTGGACAAAGACTGCAGGACAACTATGCTATACCAAGATATGGACTTTCCTCGAATTGTGTTGTATTCCCAGCAGATGGAAGTGGCACATTCGAGAGAGAGGGAGGCCAAGAGGGACACAATAGAGGACCACAAATTCTCTCAACAAATGTCTGGTGGTGTGCACCAACAGCAGACCCACCAATGATCATCAGCCACAACATCATCAGTAGTGAGTGTGCCATCTAGGCCCAGACATGATCAGAGAGGGTGAGGGTCAGGTTCGAGGGGTCATAGTAATAAACCCCCAGATTCCAGCATCCCAGCTTATTGTAGATGTGGTCGATGGCACACAGGCCTGTGTTGGGCAGATTCAGGAGCTTGTTTATGTTGTGGGCAGCCCAAACATATGCTCAAAGATTGTCCAGCTGTGAGACAGGATCAGGTTGGGGGTCGAGGCCCAACTTCTAGTTCAGCAGCCCCTCCCGCACGCTCAACACATCAAGGGGCATCTACTAGCACAGTTGGTGGTCAGCGCCAGAACAAATTCTATGCTTTAGCTCCCTGTCAGGAGTAGGAGGTCTCCCCGAATGTGGTTACTGGTATGTTGTGAGTTTTTCATATTGATGTTTACGTTTTTCTAGATTCGGGGGCTACCTTGCCTTTTGTGACACTGTATCTGGCCAGTAGATTCGGAGTCAGTACCGATGTCTTGTTAGAACCCTACTAAAATTTCCACTCTAGTAGGTGACTTAGTTATAGCTAGACGGGTGTATAGAGATTACCCAGTCTAAGTTCTTCATAAGGTCACCTCAGCAGACTTGATATATTGTAATACCCCAGAGGTGCCTAAGAATAAGACCCGAGAGTTAAATCTGAAATCTGCTGAAACTAGGGAAAATTATGCGGAATGAGAGGTTCCACGGATCGTGGGATCAACCTATGACCCATAGGAGTGACTCATGAGAGGTGTCTAGTTGTGGGTCAATGGAGACAATGACTGCTATCGTCGTATGTTACAACGAGTCGCCGTATGGAACCGTGGTGAGAGTTGGACTTGAGGTTCATGGATGCCATGATCCCCCCAACAACCTATCGTGAGGTACCGCAGATCATGGTGAGCAGCCGTTGTTAGCTTAGTGAGGCTGTCAGTGTATGTGACAGAGTGGGACCACGACTCGTGGGCTCTTGTAATAAGTCCTGGTAAGGCTCGTCATTGGAGAAAGTGCTTAGGTTGATGAAGGAAACAACGGGTGATTGGACAACATGTTGTAAGATTGAACAACACGTTGTTTATGTCGTCTTATGAGTCGAGGTCCAGCCTAGACAGTGCAAAGCACGAGTAGACACCACGAGTCGTGGTATCCTCCAACGACCCTTAGGATCGTCCGTTGTTTGGTCCAATGACCAATTTTTCTACAAAATCAGTAAGGGTATTTTCATCATCCCTTCTTCCAAAGTCCCTATACTACGTCGTTTAAGAATCGTTCTGATGGGTTTTGAGAGGGGAAAAGCCTATTCTAAGCCATTGTGTGCATGCATGCAAGTTTAAAGTGTTGAAGAGGTGATTCAAGGAAAAATTTCAAGGTTTCCATTGAGATATTATCTTGGGCAACCATAAAGTGTTAGAATCCACCTTTTCCAAGTATATAAGGTTCTGAGTGGGTGTCTCCTTCCATATCAATGCCCAATTTTTATCAAATCATGAAAATAACCTATGATTAAGTATGGGGTTTTAACCCAAATTGCATAATTCTTCAATCTCTATACATGGGTATGATTAGATTATATTTATATTGATGAATTGTGAAGCTTGGGTAGATTTTAAATTGTTTTCAATCCAAATTATGTTTTTCTAAAGTATGAAATTAAATGCCCATGGATGAGAAGTTCATGAAATAAAAGAATGATGATGAATGTATGACGATGAAAAGAATGTTTCTAAAGCTACCCATGATTATGATATTATTTTCAGAATGAATTGAGTAGATCCAAGTATGATAAAGCTTTGGGAAATGCCGACATGTTGATTTAAAATGATGATTTTTCCGAAATAAGCTTACCCCGTTGTTTGGAGCGAAGTCTCCAATATTTCATATTACAAGCTTGTGATATGTTGAGTTAAATACTCCTAGTATAGCTTACCTCATGATTTGGAGTAGATTCTCCCACTTATATTAGAGCTTTTGGAATGTTTCAAATTATAGCATCTCATACTCATAAGTTCATAATTGAGATGTATGTCATTATTGAGCTTTGTCAAAGGATAATGTTGAGCTTCATTTTAATATGATGTCGAGTCTATGCATGATTTCATTATTGAGCTTTTTCAAAGAACAATGTTGAGCTTCGTATCATACGATGTTTAGTATGTTTGATTTCATTTTGAAGTTCATCAATAGACGATGTTGAGCTTTGTTATATATGATGTAGAGCTTTTCATGTTTTTGGGAAAAGATTCTAGCACCGAGCGGTATAAGGGTCGATCACCCTATGCCCCAAAACTACGCGCCAACGTAGGACGACACTATTATATTATTGGGACCTCCCTTGTGAGCTATCCCCAGCCCTATTGGCCCTTGAGCTTTATATCGATATCATGGTATCATCCATAGCCCTGGCAAGGTTATGAACGGCTCTACCCACTTATGTGTGTTTGTTGGGACCACGTAAGCTCTATCGTGGTATGTCGGTTAAGTACAGGTAATGCCGTACAGGTAATGCCTATATCAACATGGACGCCGTACAGGTAATGCCTCCACATCTTTAAGGCGTGGATTACTGCGGCCAATTCCAGGTCATGGGTAGGGTAATTCTTTTCGTGTTTCCTCAACTGTATGGAAGCATACACAATTACTCTACCATGCTGCATCAACACACAACCTAACCCGACACCTGACGCATCGCAATAGACTGAATAACCTTCTGTGCCTTCCGGCAATGCTAACACTGGAGCGGAGGTTAATCTGTCTTTCAGTTCCTGGAAGCTCTGCTCGCATGCCTCTGTCCATTGAAACTTTGCTGCTTTTTGTGTCAATTTGGTTAGAGGTGCCGCAATGGTCGAGAACCCTTCAACGAACCTTCTGTAATATCCTGCCAACCCCAGGAAGCTACGAACTTCAGTCGGAGTAGTAGGCCTAGGCCATGACTTAACTGCTTCTATTTTCTGCTTGTCTACCTGTATACCAGCATCTGAGACGATTTGCCCTAAAAAGGCCACTGAGTTAAGCCAAAATTCACACTTAGAAAATTTAGCATACAGCTGACGGTCCCTGAGAATCTGGAGCACTGTCCGCAAATGAGTCCAGTGATCTGCTTCAGAGCGTGAATACACCAGAATGTCATCAATATCACGAACAAGTCCAGTAAAGGTCTGAAAATACTATTCATCAGGTCCATAAAGACTGCTGGGGCATTCGTTAACCCGAAGGACATAACTAGAAATTCAAAATGTCCGTATCGGGTCCTAAACGCTGTCTTAGGAATATCTCTCTCACGTACTCGGACCTGGTGATATCCAGACCGCAAGTCAATCTTAGAAAAATATCTGGCTCCCTGCAACTGATCAAATAAGTCATCAATTCTGGGGAGCGGGTACTTGCTCTTTATTGTAACTTTGTTTAATTGCCGATAATCTATGCACATTCGGAGTGAGCCATCTTTCTTCCTCACAAATAAAACTGGCGCACCCCACGGTGAAGTACTCGGCATGATGAAACCTTTATCCAATAAATCTTTCAACTGCTCTTTTAATTCTCTGAATTCTGCAGTAGCCATACGATAGGGAGGTATTGATATTGGCTGAGTGCCTGGTAACAAGTCGATAGCAAAGTCTATTTCCCTTTCAGGGGGTATACCAGGTAACTCATCAGGAAACACATCATGGAATTCATTCACCACTGGAACAGACTGGAGTGTCGGAGATTCTGCTTGGACATCCTAAACTCTGACCAGATGGTAAATACATCCCTTAGATATTAACTTTCTCGCCTGAAGGTTGGAAATAAACCTACCTTTTGGCGTAACGGTGCTTCCCTTCCACTCCCGTACTGCTTCTCCTGGGAAGTGGAATCGGACCGTTTTGGTCCAACATTCTACGTTGGCAAAGCACGGTACTAACCAATCCATACCCATTATGGCATCGAAGTCTATCATTTCTAACTCGACCAGATCTACTGTGGTCGGACGGTCAGCAACCTCTACTGTACACCGCGGTAGATTCGGCTAGCTGTGATAGAGTCACCAATGGGCGTGGATACTTAGAAGGGCTGCTGCAATGACTCTGGTGCAATACTAAACTTTCGTGCCACAAATGGAGTAATGTAGGACAAAGTAGACCCTGGATCAATCAACACATAGGCAGGGTGTGAGCAGATGGTTAACATACCTGTCACAACATCCGGCGACGCTTCTAAATCTTGCCTCCCTGGTAAAGCATATGTGCGGCTTGGACCCGCACCTGTACTGGAGGCCCCTGATCTGCCCCGACCCCTGCCTGCTGAAACTGAGGGCCTGCGCCCAGTCGAGGATGCTGCGGCTCGTAATCCTGCTGATGCCCTATCCTCTCTATCCCGGTCCTCTTGACCTCTGGCTGGGCAATCTTTCATCAAATGGCCTTCTTGGCCACAAATATAACATGCGATGGAGCCATATCTGCATGCTCCAGGATGGCGTCGACTGCATATAGGGCAAAGTGGTAGGGTATACCTACTCTGCTCCGCCCTCCTCTGTAATGGTGAATCTGCTATCTGCGGGCCTCTACCAGTCTCTGACTGCCCCCTGCGACTGAATCTACCCCCCTACGACTGCGGCGGAGGTGGGGGCCTGGGCGGCCTATCTAACAATCGTGGCCTGGGTCCTCCCCGGGCCTCCCTCTGTAACTCAACTGGCCTGTCCCGGCGACGCTGTTCCTGACTGACCCTTCTGATCTCCCGTTGTCGCTGTCTGATGCCCTCAATATTCTGGGCAAATGCCTGAACTCGAGCAATGTCCATGTCCTCTCACAGTATGGCTGTAATACAAGTCTCAACATATTCTAGATTCAACCCCATGATGAAGCGATGTACTCTGGATGCCATGGTATCAACAAAGGCCGGTGCATACCGGGCTAAGGAATCAAACCGCAAGGAATATTCCCGGACACTCATGGCCCCCTGCTCCAGATGTAGGAACTGGTCTACCCAGGCCTATCGAATCTCCGCGGCAAATAGTGATCTAGAAAGGCTCCTGAAAAGCTGGACCAGGTGGGAGGGAAAACATCTCTCCCTCGGGACCTTTCCCAGCTTTCATACCATAGCACAGCGATATCCCGTAACCGGAATGCTGCCAATTCAACTGATTCGGTGGGCGTGGCATGCATAACCCTGAAGATTCTCTGCATTTGATCCAGAAAATCCTGAGGGTCCTCTGTCCGGTCCGTACCTGTAACCTGTGGGGGATTCAAAGCTAAGAACTCTCAGACCCTCGAACTACCGGGCCCTCCTGATGACTCCGCAACTATAGACGGCATTGGCTGACGCTGAGCAGCCATCATCTGTGCTAACATAACTACAGCACTCCTAACCTCTTGGTCGGAAGGTGTCGGTATAGGGACTGCTGAAGGTAATGTCGCTCCAAGTGGCTCCCGACATGGTGGAGACTACTGAGGAGGCTGGGATGATGCCTCTGTAGTGCCCTCTGATCGGCCTATTTCTAAACGAGGGGGAGGCATCCTGCTGGTGCCTTCCCCTGCTGCAATATCTAAGCTCCGACCTGTGATAGGATGTTGTTGGTCTGACATTATCTATAACCAAAGAATATGGTAAGCTTTTAGGGACTCAAACCTATACTGTACCGTTCTACAGCACGACTGAATAAGAATAAAAGACAACCATCCTATCATGCCTTGCAGCCTCCTACCCATAGTATGTGGTGCACAACACATCCATGGACAGGACTCTACTTAGCACGGCTTGCAGACTCCCTGGGATACGACCTGCTCTAATACCAAGTTTGTCACACCCCGCCTTGGGGGGTATGACTGGCACCTGGTGCCCTACTGGGACCTGAACTGCTGGACTGCTAAGCCTGGGCACATCTGGTGCCTGGCTGGCTCTAACTCACATTTCTGGAAACAAAGGGCTATATAACGGCTGTAAACACAGCCCCCGGCCCATTGGCCTATAGCCCGCCTGTACCTGTACTGACAGCTGACCAGAAATATGTTAATATAGGGAATCCTATGCGGGCCGACAAGGCCACCATGCTGTCTAGTTATCTACAACTCAATCATGAAGTACTAAAAAGCTACGTGACCGGCAAGGTCACCACTACTAGCAAACTATGGCCCCACACGGCCATCATAAAAGAACGAAAGAGTACTAACAGCTATATAACTGCACGGCCTCACACGACCGGCTCATCTGACCACAGGGAATTATATACAGACTGCAAGCCTCTAGGAATAGCAATAGAAATGATCGGGACAGGGCCCCGACCTACCCGTACTGTACAACAAAAGAAACTGAAATACACCTCTGGAGTTCAGTCTCCGGATGACAGGAGCTGAATACTCGACCGCTGACAAGAATCACGTAGTATCGCCTGCTCGTCTATGAGTACCTGCAGGCAAGTAATGCAGCGCCCCACCGGGCGTCAGTACCGCTGGTACTGAGTATGTAAAGCAATAACTAAAAGAAATATTTGAAACAATAATATAACTGATGAAACTGAACTAGAAGGAATAGATTAACTGTCTGATAATGTAAGTCATACCTTCTCTTAATCATACTGGAAGGAGTAGGAGTCATACCTGAGGATTTATCATTCTACTGTCGATCTACTCGTATCTACTGTAACACAGTATAACATATCATAACATACATAGCATACACAAACCCTACCCGGCCCCCATAAGCCGGGAGGTACAACCAGCACAGAATCTATACCCCTACCCCAGTCATCCCATCTCCTATAACCCTGTAAGCATCCAGCCGGTCCTCTGGGTATGCACTTGGGCTCGCTGAGCCCCTGACTATAACTGCATCTGAGTCCGGAGGACTCCTGAATCAACACCCGGGCGTATCCGCTCGACGGGGGTGTATAAAAGCCGACCAAGGCAAAATATGGGGAAAACTGGCATCCCATCTTCGTCCCCTGGGGGACGGCATGCCACTCCGTAGAGCGACGTATCCTCGTCCTCTGGCGGACGAGTCGATACAGCTATTAACCCTGGGGCGGTCATGGATGCTAGGTAGTCCAACCCCAAACAATACAACGGTCTCAACTACCAATACTGTCTGCATATCTCACATGCTGAGGCTAATAGGGGTAAAGTATCGTATATATTACATGCTGAGCTAGTGATAGTAATCTGTACGTATTTAATACATGCTGAGGCTGGTAATAACGTATGTATAAATTTAGTCTCCTGCCAGACTATACTGGGGCAGATGCTATACGAAATATAGTATTTCTGCTACAACCTATGTTGTATACTGAGTTTCTGTATTAACGTGATTTACTATCCTTAACATGCGTTCTAAACTTTATTTTAGCCTGCCATTCTATTTCTGAGGTGCTTTACGGATATCGCATCACTTTACGAGGTTTTAACTGAATAAAATAATATCTTAATATTTCGTATTACATCACATACTGAACATGCTGGATAGTTTCTAACACTTTTGTTAGGATCTATGTCATACTAGTAAGTTTTATGCAAGTTACAACTTGATGCTTCTAGTACCGTATCAACATTCACAATAAACGTAACACTTGACTTCTGAACATTCTACTGGCCTATAAATTACTATACTGTACTGATATTACTTAACTTGCTGAGGGAACTAGCTTTACATACCTTATCCTTGAACTATTCGTCCGTCGGACGAGACTCGGCCGGTACTTCAACTATTTTCTCCCAACTGCATTATAAATATGTCAATTAATACTAAATACAGCTTTATTGTAAAGAGCAACATCACTTTCGATATAGTTTATAGCCTAAACTTAGGCTTATCGAAAGACGGTCGAAAACACGCTATTTTTCAGAGGTCCAGAAGGGAGAAATATTCACTTCATAATTAGGAACACATAGACACTAATTCAGAGCAATTCCACTTACCTTAGCTCGGTGGCTCGACGATTCGTCGGCCGTATTTTACGAAACTGAATCCGTAAGAATGCTCTCTGCTGCTAAATACCTCAGTGTCTGGAGTTAATTTGAATTTGGGCAACGTTTAGCAGCGTAATCGGATGAAAATTATATAATTTCTTCGTTCTTACCTTCTCTCTGTCGCTCACCCTCTGTTTTCTAGAAATAATTATATGTTTAAATGATTTAAAACCAAAGTGGCCTTTATATACTTGGGCCTGGACAAGGCCAACGTGTCACGGAGCCAATGCGGAGGCCTCTCCTCCGTGACACGCTGCCATCGCGGAGGGGCTCTGCCTCGGCTCCTTCCGCGATGGTTCGACAGGATTCTCGTCCGATCTTTTTCCCGGGCCTTTCTCCAGCATGTATGTCCTTCAAATATGCTTAACCATCGTGCGAATAGGTCGCCTAGGTGCCGGGAATTCTACGGGGTATAACACTTTTCAGACCTATGTATATGTTAGCCTCGGATGTTATTCTAATATGTTGATTGAATTAGACTTCCGCTGAGATTATATTGATGATTTCTATAGTTTATTGAATGAATTAGTTGTATGCTTATGCCATGGGTTGACATGGGGTGTCTCTTTTATAACTCGGGAATCAAAGAATTGGACCTGCAAGTGAATCAGGAGAAAACTAGAAAAAATGTTGCAGCAATTGCAGAACGGTTCACTTAACGATTCGTGAAGAGGCCAAACGAGTCGTCAAGTTACTCGTGGGGAAGGCCTGGGATGATGGAGGATTGGAGGACCTGACGGACGATGTAACGGCTCGTGGTCAATTACCATGATTCGTCATGTCAGTCAAGGGGTGTTCCTAGAGAAAGATAGTGAAGCTTATCCAGTGTTCCTGACGGGTTGTACCTAACGAGTCGTCGTCAGTTCTAACAACCCATTAAGAGGACCGTCACCAAGCCAGTTGAATTTTTATGAATGATGAGGCAGTGTACTTGACGGGTGAACCAACGGATCGTGTGCCCTAGTAACAAGTTGTCAGGTCGTCCGTTAGGACCCCCTGACAGTTATTTTCAATGATTTTAGTAAGGGCTTTTCGATAATCCCTATGCTCTAAGGGCCTATACTACATCGTTTTAAGCTCGTAATAGAGGGTTTTAAGCTAAGAAAGACCCATCAAGGCTATTTTCTTCATGCATGCAAGGGTGAGAGCTTGAAGGGAAGAAAGTGAAGAGAAATTCAAGGTTTTCAAGGGAAACCTCAGTTGGGTAATTAAGAGGAGTTAAGATTCTTCAGTCCCAGGTATGTAAGGCTATGAGTGTGTGCTTTCTTCCACACCCATGCCCTTTACCTATCAATTTGTGATGATTAAGTATTGGTCTTCAATTAATTGCATGATTCTTACATTTCTACTCATGGGTATGATTAAATTGAGTTGATATTGGTGATTTACTGAGCTTGGACGGATTCTATCTTAATTTCTTTTACAAAAATTGTTTTTCTAAAATTGAATCTAAAACGTCCATGCGTGGGTAGTTCATAATAGAAGGTGATAGAGATGGAGTAGGTGATGAAAAGCATGTTTCCAATCTTACCCATGATTTTGATGATGTTTTTAAAGAAGATTAAATAGACCAAGAAGATTAAATAGACCAATGTATGATGAAGCTTTGGGTAGTGCCCAATGTTGAGTATGAATGATGATTTTTTGTGAATTGACTTTATTACTTCATTTTGGAGGAAAATTCCCCAAATTACAATGTTTCCAAATGAATTGTCTGAGTTCAAGCATGATAAGGTTTTGGGCAAGGCCCTTATATTGATGATAAAGAAGTTATAATTCAAAGTAGGCTTACCACATGATATTTTGAGTAAAGTCTCCCATTATTCTTTGAGCTTGTGGAATGTATTGTCGTAATGCTTCTCATATGCATCAAATTCGTAATCAAGATGTATGTTGGCATTAAGCTTCATTTCACATGATGTTGAGTCTAAGTATGATTTCATTCTGAGCTTTGTCGAGATGACATTGTTGAACTTCATATTATATGATGTTTAGTGTATGCATGATTTCATAATGAGCTTTGTCAATGGACAATGTTGAGCTTCATTTCATACGATGTTGAGTTTATGCATGATTTCACGTTGAGCTTCGTCACTAGATGATGTTGAGCTTCGTATTTATAAGAAGTAGAGCATTGCATGTTTTTGGGAGAAGAGTCTAGCACCGAGCGGGATAAGAGTCGACTACCCTATGCGCTAGAACTACACACCGACATAGGTGATTCTATTATATTATTGGGACCTCCCTTGTGAGCTATCGCCGGCCCGATTGGCCTGTTAAGGTTATGGACGACTCTTCCCGCTTGAGTGTAAAAGTCGGGATGACATAAGCTCTATAGTGGTATGTCGGTTAAGTATTGAGTCTCCCACTATCTATATCATTCGAGTTTGCATACGCATTACTCATGATGATTATCTTATGCATGCATGTTTGAAAACCAAGGTTTGACTCATTATTCAGCTTTTTATATAAATTTTATGATTTAGCTTTGAGTCACTCGATTTAGTCATGATGCTCTAAAACCATGCATGACCATTTATTAAATAAGAATGATTTCATAATTAATGCTTGTGATCATTTCCAATCCTTATAGGCTATCATATATGTATGACTTTTTTTAAAAAGGCTATTATTGCTCAAGCGGTTTTACTTACCTTACATACTCGGTACATTCCACGTACTGACGGCATACCTTCTATGATGCATCGTTTCATGATGCATGATACGGTTCTCAGGTTCAACCCCGTTCGTAGCCGCCTATTAGAGTTAGAATTTGCTTTCTTGGTGAGTCCTCATCCTCCGAGGACTAGACTATTAGTTATTTTGAGTGTATTTTCAGGTTT
Organism: Datura wrightii; assembly: GCA_035772735.1. NCBI lineage: Eukaryota > Viridiplantae > Streptophyta > Magnoliopsida > Solanales > Solanaceae > Datura > Datura wrightii. The sequence goes on along the minus strand of JASDFA010000010.1, from coordinate 2,786,131 downwards.
AGTATTTTTGAGCTAGTTAGGGGTGTTGTCCCATTAGCTTGTCCAGATTAGAGTCTTATCATACATAGAAGTGTATTCAGCTTCAGATGTTTATTCCATTGTTATGCAAAGTTATACTTCTGCTATGCTATATTTATCTTTCCTTCATGTTTACTGAATGAGATAGTGAATGCTTATGCCATAGGTTTGAAGTGGTCTAGGGAGTATGAAAGCCGCGTTAAGTAGAGTTTTCTTCATGGGTGTGAAGCCCACCACACTTATAACGAGTAGGCTACGAAACGTTCTAGGAAATTTTCCCATCTTTCATGATCTATATCGTGCGATGAAGAGTCTTTCTACCCCTCTAATTCATGCTAGTAGCGATTGCAAAATCATAGCTCCTTGAAGGATTAATGGAAGGAGAATTAGAGATGGTGAAGGCCACAAGGATGGCATGGGTCATGGGCATCAGTAGGTCCCACCAGTTCATGAGCCTCAGGCACCAAAGCCAACCACCCACGCTGAGTTCTAGGACGCTACCCAGATGCTTGCGCAGGCTTTGACCGCTCAGGTCAATCAGTAGGCCGTTGCGCATGTTCCACAAAATGGCAATGCAGCAGCGGCTCCAGTCTGGGACTTCTTGAGGATGAACCCGCCTGAGTACTTGGGATCCAAGGTAGGTGAGGACCCACATGACATCATTGATGAGATCGTAAAGATCACCCAAGTTATGGGGGTAAGCAGTGGTGAGTGTGCAGAGTTGGCCTCCTACCAGTTGAAGGGGGTTGCGCATATCTAGTTCTGTCAATGGAAGGATAGCAGGGTCGTCGGAGCACTGGTCACTTGGGAGGAGTTTTAGGTTGCATTCCTTGATCCGTTCTTCCCTCAGGAGATGAGTGAGCTAAAGGTAGCTGAGTTCGTAAATCTGAAGCAATGGAGGATAACGGTACTAGAGTATTCCCTTGAGTTCACTCGCCTATCGAAGTATGCTCCTGAGTTAGTGGATGATCAGAGGGTGCGAGTGAGCAGGTTTGTGCATGGGGTAGCGTGTTACTTTGATAAGGAATGCAGGATTCCTATGCTCCATCAGGATATGGACTTCCCTCGGATGGTGTTCTACGCTTAGTAGACGGATGCGGCACATTCGAGAGAGAGAGAGAGAGGCCAAGAGGGCCAGGACTGAGGACCACAGATTTTCCCAACAGAGGTTCGGCAGTGGGCTCCGTCAGCAGAAATACCAGAGATCATCCGCCCCAGCTTCATCAGCCTTGAGTGTGCCATCTCGGCCTAGGAATGATTAGAGAGGGAGAGCGTCAGGCTCGAGGGGTCAGAGCAGCAGGCCCGCAGATTCAGGTGTTCCAGCTTGTCGCAGGTGTGGCCAAGCGCATACAGGCCAGTGCTTGGCAGTTTTGGGTGTGTGTTTTGTGTGCGGGTAACCTGGACACATGTTTAGGTATTGTCTAGTGGCGAGACAGGATCAGGTTGGGGGTAGTAGCCTAGCTTCTAGTTCAGCAGCCCCATCCCCTCACTCAGTACATTAGGGAGCACCAACCAGTGTAGCTGCAGGTAAGCGCCAAAACAGATTGTATGCCCTAGCATCCCGTCAGGAGTAGGAGGTCTCCGCGAACGTGGTTAATGGTATGTTACGAGTCTTCCATGTTGATGTTTATGCATTGTGAGATCCAAGGGCCACCTTGTCCTTTGTGACACCTCATGTATCTAGTAGCTTCAGAGTCAGTACCGATGTCTTGTGAAAATCCTTCTCGGTTTCTACTCTTGTAGGTGACTCAGTTATAGCTAGACAGGTGTATAGAGATTGCCCAGTCTTGGTTCTCCATAAGGTAACCTCAACAGATTTGATAGAGTTAGCCATGATCGATTTCTATGTTATTCTCGGCATGGATTGGTTGTATGGTTGTTATGTTTCCATTAATTGCATGACCCGGTCAATAGAGTTCAAATTCTTGGGTGAGCTAGTCTTAGAATGGAAAGGTAGTTCAGTTGTGCCTATAGGTCATTTCATTTCCTACCTCAAGGCCAGGAAGATGATTTCTAAGGGTGGCATGTATCATCTTATTAGGGTTAAGGAGGTGGAGTCCGAAACCCCGACTATCCAGTCAGTTCCAGTAGTATGTGAGTATCCAGAGGTCTTTCTTTATGATTTGTCAGGTATCCCTCCCTCGCGGAAGATTGATTTCGGTATTGACCTCATTCTCGATACGCAGCCTATATCTATTCCACCCTACCAGATGGCTCCAGCTAAGCTAAAAGATTTGAAGGATCAGTTAAAGGCTTTGCTAGATAAGGGTTTCATGAGACCAAGCCAGTCCCCCTGGGGTGTACCGATTTTATTTGTTCGGAAGAAAGATGGTTCCCTTCATATGTGCATTGATTATCAACAGTTGAACAAAGTCACTGTCAAGAAGAAGTATCCCTTACCTAGGACCTATGATTTGTTCGATTAGCTTAAGGGTGCGAAGTGTTTCTCGAAGATAGATCTCAGGTCTTGGTATCATTAGGTAAGAGTTCGGGAGAGTGATATCCCAAAGATGGCATTAAGAACATGGTATGGTCATTACGAGTTTGTAGGTATGTATTTTGTACTAACGAATGCTCCTGCAACTTTTATGGACATGATGAAAAGGGTGTTCAAGCCATATTTGGATATGTTCATGATCGTGTTCATTGATGACATCTTGGTATACTCTCGAAGCGAGGAGGAGAATGTCGCTCACTTGAGAGTAGTGCTCCAGACCCTCAAGCACCACCAATAGTATGCAAAGTTGAGAAAGTGTGAGTTTTGGTTGGACTTCATGGCGTTATTGGGTCATGTGGTGTCTAGTGAGGGCATAATAGTAGACTCGCAAAAAATTGAGGTGGTGAAGAATTGGCCCAGAATGGTGAATCCTTCAGATATTCGGAGCTTCTTGAGCTTACTATTGGAGGTTTGTGGAGGGTTTCTCAACCATTGCAGCGCCTTTGGCTAAGTTGACTTAGAAGAAGGTGAAGTTTAAGTGGTCGGAGGCTTGTGAGAAAAGCTTCCAAGAGTTGAAGGCTAGACTTACCTCAGCACCAGTATTGACCCTAGCCGAGGGTGATGATGGCTTCGTGGTGTATTGTGATTCTTCCCGAGTTGGACTTGGGTGTGTGTTGATACATCATGGGAGGGTGATAGCTTATGCCTCTTGACAGCTGAAAGTGCATGAAAAGAATTATCCGACCAACGATCTTGAATTGGCCGCTGTGGTGTTTGCATTGAAGATATGGCGACACTACTTGTATGGGGTCCACGTAGCGGACCAAAAGAGTTTGCAATATGTGTTCACACAGAAAGATCTAAATCTTTTGCAAATGAGGTGGTTGGAGTTACTTAAGGATGATAACATGAGTGTCATTAACAACATGGGAAAAGCTAATGTGGTTGCGGATGTGTTTAGTAGACTCTCAATGGAGAGTGTGTCCCATGTGGATGGGGGAAGAAGGAATTAGTGAAAGATGTTCACCGGCTTGCGAGGCTGGGAGTTAGATTGCTCGATTTGACTAATGGCGGTGTTGTTGTGCATAACAGGTCTGAATCATGCTTAGTAGTTTATGTTAAATCCAGACAAGATGAGGATCCAGTATTGAGGAAACTAAAGGGGGCAGTGCGAAGTCAGAATGTAGAGGTTTTCTCCCAAGAGGGAGATGGTGTTCTACGACACCAGGTTTGACTATGTGCTCCGGACATTGATAATTTGAGAGTTTGGATATTGCATGAGGCACATGGTACCAGATAATATATTCACCGAGGATATATGAAAATGTATCGGGATTTGCGAGAAATAAATTGGTGGGATGGTATGAAAAGAGATATTATAGAGTTTGTAGCCAAATGTCCAAACTGTCAGCAAGTAAAAGTCGAGCATCAAATAGTTGGGGGTGTACTTCAGGATATTGCCGTTCCAACTTGGAAGTTGGAAGAATTCAATATGGACTTCATTACAGGTCTATCTCGTACTCGCCGGCAATACGACTCCATTTGGGTTGTGGTGGACATGTTGACCAAGATGCACACTTTCTACCGATCAAGACCATAGATTCAGCAGACGATTATGCTAAATTGTATATTCGGTAGTTGGTTCGACTTCATGGAGTGCCATTGTCTGTTATTTCGGATCGAGGTACTCAGTTTACTTCTCAATTCTGGCGTTCGTTTCAAAAAGGGCTCAGGACTCAGGTTAAGCTAAGTACCACTTTTCACCCTCAGACGGACGGCCAGGAGGAACGAATCATTAAGACTCTTGAGGATATGTTGAGGGCATGTGTTATGGATTTCAAAGGTAGTTGTGATGATCATTTTTGCTTGATCGAGTTTGCTTATAATAATAGTTACCACTCTAGCATCCAGATGGCACCGTTCGAGGCTCTCTAGGGGTGAAGGTGCAGATCTCCCATTGGATGGTTAGAGGTTGGTTAGGTAGCTGTGGTAGGACAATATTCGGTTCATGAGTCGATGGTGAAAGTTCAGTTGATAAGGGATCGGTTGAAAATCGCTCAGAGTCGTTAGAAATCGTATGCTGATGTGAGAAGAAAAGAATTGGAGTTTGTTGTTGACGACTAGGTGTTTCTAAAGGTATCTCCCATGAAGGGAGTCATGCGGTTCGGAAAGAAAAGTAAACTCAGTCCCCCACAATGTTGGTCCGTACTGGGTTGTGAGAAGAGTTGGTAAGGCGGCGTATGCGTTGGACTTGCCTTAAGAATTGGCTCAAGTTCATCCCTTGTTCCATGTATCGCTGTTGAAAAAGTGTTTGGCTGATCCATCCTCAGTGGTTCCGATAGATAGCGTTGGTATGAAAAACATCCTTAGTTATGAATAAATTCTGGTTGATATTTTGAATCGACAAGTTCAAAGGCTGAGGAACAAAGAGGTAGCTTCAGTTAAGGTTTTATGGAGGAATCAGTATGTTGAAGGAGCTACTTAGGAGGCCGACGCAGACATGATGGCTAGATACCCATATTTGTTCCCTACCGACTCAGTTTCAGTTTGAGGTATCAAATTTTTGCCCTAAACCTCTATTCGGTTTTTCATGTTCTATTCATGCGAATAAGTTTGTTTTATGATATGATATATGTATGTGATGTCTGAACTATGACCAGCTATGTGGTACTCTTTGGAGGTAGTCGTTCCGTCAGTTTTTCGCTTGAATATCAATGATTAGCATCTATATAAAGTGATTGTTTATTTATGAGTTTTCTTTTTGTTTAGAACATTTGAGGACGAATGTTCCCAAGAGGGAGATATTGTTATAACTAGGGAATTCAAGAATCGTACCCAGAAGTGAATTAGGCGAAAATTAGAAAAAATGTTGCATCAGTTGCAGAACGAGTCACTTAAAGGCTTGTGAAGAGGCCAAATGAGTCGTCCAGTACTCGTGGGGAAGGCCTGGGATGATGGAGCACTCGAGGTCCTCACGGGCGATGTAACGACTCGTGGTCAGTCACCACGAGTCGTCATGTCAGTCGTGGGGTGTTCCTAAAGAAAAATAGTGAAGCTTATCTAGTGTACCTGACGGGTGGTACCTAACGAGTCGTCTTCAGTCCTAAAGACCCCATTAGGAGGGACGTCACCAAGACAGTTGAATTTTCATGAATGATGAGGCAGTGTACTTGACGGGTGAACCATCGGATCGTGTGCCCAAGTAACGAGTCGTTAGGTCATCCGTTAGGACCCCCTGACAGTTATTTTCAGCAATTTCAGTAAGCGCTTTTCCGTAATTCCTATGTTTTAAAGGCCCTTACTACATCGTTTTAAGCTCGTAATAGAGGGTTTTAAGCTAAGAAAGACCCATTTAGACCATTTTCTTCATGCATGCAAGGTTGAGAGCTTGAAGGGAAGAAAGTGAGGAGAAATTCAAGGTTTTCACGAGAAATCTCAGCTGGGTAATTAAGACGAGTTAAGATTCTTCAATCCCAGGTATGTAAGGCTATGAGTGGGTGCTTTCTTCCACACCCATGCCCATTTCCTATCAATTTGTGATGATCAAGTATTGGTCTTCAATTAATTGCATGATTCTTATATTTCTACTCATGGGTATAATTAAATTGAGTTGATATTGGTGATTTACTGAGCTTGGACGGATTCTATCATAATTTCTTTTACAAAAATTGTTTTTCTAAAATTGAATCTAAAATGTCCATGTGTGGTAATTTATAATAGAAGGTGATGATGATGGAGTAGGTGATTAAAAGCATTTTTCCAATCTTACCCATAATTTTGATGATGTTTTCAAAGAAGATTAAATAGACCAATGTATGATGAAGCTTTAGGTAGTGCTCAATGTTGAGTATGAATGATGATTTTCGTGAATTGACTTTATTACTTTGTTTTGGAGTGAAATCCCCCAAATTATAATGTTTCCAAATGAATTGTATGAGTTCAAGCATGATAAAGTTTTGGGAAAGGCCTTTATATTGATGATGAAGAAGTTATAATTCTATGTAGGCTTATCACATGATATTTGGAGTAAACTTTCCCATATTCTTTGAGCTTGTGGTATGTATAGTATTAAAGCTTCTCATATGCATGAAATTCATAATCAAGATGTATGTTCGCATTAAGCTTCATTTCACATGATTTTGAGTCTAAGCATCATTTCATTCTGAGCTTTGTCGAGACGACATTATTGAGCTTCATATTTATATGATGTTTAGTGTATGCATGATTTCATAATGAGCTTTGTCAATAGACAATGTTGAACTTCATTTCACACGATGTTGAGTTTATGCATGATTTCATGTTGAGCTTCGTCTCTAGACGATATTGAGCTTCGTATATATACGATGTAGAGCATTGCATGTTTTTTGGAGAAGAGTCTAGAACCGAGTGGGCTAAGAGTCGACTACCCTATGCCCCAGAATTACGCACCAACATAGGTTTATTATATTATATTATATTATTGGACCTCCCTTGTGAGATATCCCCGGCCCGATTATCCCTTGAGCTTGATATCAATATTATGGTGTTGTCCATATCCCTAGAAAGGTTATGGACGACTCTACCCACTTGAGTGTAATAGTCGGACATGTAAGCTCTATCGTGGTATGTCGGTTAAGTGACGAGGCTCCCACTGTCTATATCATTCGAGTTTTTATACCCATTACTCATGTTGATTATCTTATGCATGCATGTTTTAAAAGAAAGGTTTGACTCATTGTTCATCTTTTGATATAAATGTTATGATTTTGCTTTGAGTCATTCGATTTAGTCATGATGTTCTAAAACCATGCATGACCATGTAATAAATAAGAATGATTTCATAATGAATGCTTGTGATTGTTTCCTATCCTTAAAGGCTATCATATATGTATGACTTGTTTTAAAAAGGCTATTATTGCTCAAGAGGTTTTACTTACCTTACATACTCGGTATATTCCACGTACTGACCGCATACCTTCTATGTTGCATTTTTTCATGATACAAGATCCAGTTCTCAAGTTCAGCCCCGTTCGTAGCCGCCTATCAGAGTTAGCATTTTCTTGCTCGGTGACTCCTCATCCTCCGAGGACTAGACTATCAGTTATTTTGAGCGTATTTTTAGTTTCAGTATTTCTGAGCTAGTTAGGGGTGTTGTCCCATCAGCTTGTCCAGATTAGAGGCTTATCAAACTTATACTTGTATTCAACTTCAGATGTTTGTTCCGTTGTTATGCTAAGTTATACTTCCGCTAAGTTATATTTATGTTTCCTTCATGTTAATTGAATGAGATATGAATGCTTATGCCATGGGTTAACTTGGTGTCTCTTGGGGTCCCTTGTCCTGTGTCTACGATCCGGGTGTACTCTTGGGTCGTTACAGTCTCGGGGTCCCTTGTCCCGTGTCTACGATCCGACCCTCCGTATAGGTCGTGACTTAGAGTTAGCCATGACCAATTTTGATGTTATTCTCGGCATGGATTGGCTATTTTCATGCTATGCTTCAGTTAACTGTAGAACTCGGTCACTAGAGTTCAAATTTCCGGGTGACCCAGTCTTAGAATAGAATGGTAGTTCCGTTGTGTCTGTAGATCGATTCATTTCCTACCTTAAGTCCAGAAAGTTGATTTCTAAGGGTTGCATGTACCATATAGTTTGGGTTAAGGATGTCGAGTCTGAAATCCCGACTATATAGTCAGTTCCAGTAGTATGTGAGTATCCAAAGGTCTTTCCTGATGATGTGCTAGGTGTCCCTCTCGAGTGGGAGATTAATTTCAATATAGATCTTCTTCCCGACACGCAACCTATATCTATTCCGCCCTACACAATGGCTCTAACAGAGCTAAAAGAGTTGAAGTTTTAGTTGAAGGACCTGTTAGATAAAGGCTTTATTAGGTCGAGTAAGTCTCCATGGGGTGCACCAGTGTTATTTGTCAGAAAGAAGGATGGTTCCCTTCACATGTGTATTGATTATCGGTAGTTGAACAAAGTTACCATCAAGAATAGGTATCCCTTACCCAGGATTGATGATTTGTTCGACCAGCTTCAGGGTGCCAATTGTTTCTCCAAGATTGATCTCAGGTTCGAGTATCACCAGCTCAGGGTTCGGGAGAGTGACATCCCCAAAACTGCTTTCTGGACCTGATATGGTCACTACAAATTTGTTGTTATGTATTTGCACTAGCCAATGTCCCTACAACTTTTGTGGATCAGATGAACAGGGTGTTCAAGGCGAATTTGGATATGTTCATGATTGTGTTCGTTGATGACATCCTTATATACTCATGGAGCGAGGAGGAGCATGCCGCTCACTTTAGAGTAGTGCTTTAGACCCTCAACTATCACCAGTTGTATGCAAAGTTCAGCAAGTGTGAATTTTGGTTGGACTCCGTGACATTTTTGGGCCATAAGGTATCGCGTGAGGGCATAAAGGTGGATTCTCGGAGAATCGAGGCGGTGAAGAATTGGGCCAGACCGGTGAACTCATCAGGTATCTGGAGCTTTTTGGGCTTAGCGGGTTACTATGGGAGATTTGTTTAGGGCTTTTCATCTAGTGCAGCACCTTTGACCAAGTTAACTCTGAAGAATATAAATTCCCAATGGTCAGAGGCTTGTGAGAAAAGCTTCCAAGAGTTGAAGACTCGACTTACTTCAGCACCAGTATTAAACCTATTCGAGGGTACTGATGGTTTTGTGGTGTATTGTCATGCTTCGAGAATCGTACTTGGGTGTGTATTGATGCAACATGGAAAAGTGATAGCATATGCCTCAAGATAATTGAAAGTTCATGGGAAGAATTATCCGACCCATGATATTGTGTTGGCCGCAGTGGTGTTCGCATTGAAGATATGGCGACATTACTTGTATGGGGTCCACGTGGATGTATTCACGCATCACAAGAGTTTGCAATAAGCGTTCACACAAAAAAATCTCAATCTTCGGCAAAGGAGGTGGTTGGAGCTGCTAAAGGACTACGACACGAGTGTCCTTTACCACCTGGGTAACGCCAATGTGGTGGCGGACGCACCTAGTAGGCTCTCTATGGAGAGTGTGTCCCACGTGGATGGGGGAAAGGAGTTGGTGAAAGATGTCCATCGACTTGTGAGGTTGAGAGCTAGATTGGTCGACTCGAATGATGGCGGCGTTGTTGTGCAAAATGGATCAGAATCTTGCTTGGTGACGGATGTAAAAGCCAGACAAGATGAAGATCTGATTTTGGTAAAACTGAAGGAAGTCGTTGGATGTCAAAAGGTGGAGGTCTTCTCCCAAGGGGGATATGGGGTGCTGAGGTACAAGGGCCGTCTATGTGTTCCAGGTATTGATAATTTGAGGGACCAGATATTGCATGAGGTACATGGTTCTCGGTATTCTATCCATCCGGGTTCCACCAAGATGTATCATGATTTTCGGGAAAAATATTGGTGGAACGGCATAAAGAAGGATATTGTAGAATTTGTGGCAAAGTGTCCGAACCGTCAGTAAGTGAAAGTCGAGCATCAAAGGCCGGGAGGTGTAGTTAAGGATATTAGCACTCCCACTTTGAAGTGGGAGGAGATTAATATGGATTTCATTACAGGCCTACCTCGTACTTGCCGTAATCATGATTCCATTTGGGTGGTGGTCGACAGGTTAATCAAAGCGGCACATTTCCTACTAGTGAAAACCACAGATTCAGTGGATGACTATGCCAAATTGTATATTCGGGAGTTGGTCCGACTTCATGGTGTGCCCTTGTCTATTATTTTAGATCATGGTACTCAGTTTACCTCCAAGTTCTAGCATTCTTTTTCAGATGGGACTTGGGACTCAAGTTAAGCTTAGCATGGCATTTAATCCATAAATGGACGGCCAGGCATAACGAGAAATCTAGACCCTCGGGGACAGTTGAGGGCATGTGTGATGGCCTTGCCCGAATAATAAAGGACACTCATGTCATAGTCCTTGTGAAGCTCTAACCACCTCTTTTGTCACAAATTCAAGTTCTTTTGAGTGAACATATATTGAAGGCTCTTGTGTTCTATGAGCACATCCACATGCATCCCATATAAGTAGTGTCTCAAAATTTTCAATGCAAACAACATTGCTGCCAGCTTTAGGTCATGTGTCGGATAATTCTTCTCGTGAGTCTTAAGATTTCTAGAGGCATGCTTAATGACATTAACATGATGCATCAACATATAACCAAGACTAACCCTAGAGACATCACAATACACAATGAATCCATCTGTGCCCTCTAGTAGTGTTAATACTGGAGCTGAAGTGAGTTGAGTCTTTAACTCCTAAAAATTCTTCTAACAAGCACCCGACAACTGAAATTTTACCTTGTTCTAGGTCAACTTGGTCAATAGTGCTGCAATGGATGAAAATCCCTTAACAAACCTCCTGTAGTAGCCAACTAATACAAAGAAGCAACTGATATCCGAACGACTAACTGGTCTAGGCCAATTCTTTACAACCTCTATATTTTGAGAGTCCACCTACACACCGTCACTTGAAACCACATGGCCCAAAAATGCTATTGAGTTCAACCGAAACTCAAACTAGCTAAATTTAGCAAGCAGTTGATGATCCTTGAGAGTCTATAGTGCAATCCACAAATGAGCGACATGCTCCTCCTCGCTTCGAGGGTATATGAGAATATTGTCTAAGAAGACAATCATGAATATACCCAAATATGACTTGAACACCCTTTTCATCACGTCCATAAAAGCTACAAGAGCATTTGTTAGTGTATAAGACATAATTACAAAGTCATAGTCACCATAGTGGGTCCTCAAGCCTGTCTTCAGGAGGTCACTCTCTCCGACTCTGAGCTGATGATAGCCGGATCAGAGGTCTATCTTTTAGAAGCACTTAGTACCATGAAGTTGTTCAAACAAGTCCTCAATCCTGCGGAGGGAATACTTGTTCTTGATTGTAACCTTGTTCAACTGTCGATAACGAATGCACATTCTAATGGAACCATCCTTCTTCTAAATAAGGAGAGCTGGTGCACCCAAGGGGATTTACTAGGCCTATTGAAACCCTTATCTGGGAGATCCTTCAACTGCTCTTTTAGCTCCTTTAGCTCGATTGGAATTATTCTGTAAGGAGGAATGGATATAATTTCCATATTCGAGAGAAGGTCGATACCAAAGTCGATCTCCTGCTCGGGAGGGACTTTTGGTAGATCATCTTAAAACTCCTCCAGATACTCACATACTATAGGAACTGACTTAAGAGTTGGGGTATCTAATGTCGCATCCTTAACCTTAACTAGATGGTACATACAACCTTTAGAAATCATCTTCCTACCTTGAGATAAGAAACAAAGTGACCTACAGGCACAACTAAACTACCTTTCCATACTAGGACTGACTCACCTGAGGCATAACATGCATGCAACCAATCCATACTGAAGATAATATTAAAATCAGTGATGTCTCATTCTACTAGGTCTGCTGAGGTGACTTTCTGAAGGACTATGATGGGGCAATTTTTGTATACCCGTCAAGCTATAACTAAGTCACCGACTGGAGTGGAGACTAAGAAGGGTTATGATAGGATTTCGGGACTGAATCTAAAACTAATAGCAACATAAGGATTCAAAAAGATAAGGTAAACCCTGGATCCATTAATGCATACACATCAAGATAGAATACTTGTAACATGCCAGTGACCACCACCTGCACTAGTGGATGCACCATGTTGGGCTGAGCGTGCTAATGGAGCTGCTAATTTGGTGGCTGGGTCACAACCTCTACTATGGCCGTGTCTGACTGAATAATAGTCTCTAAGAAGATATGGGGGCATCCCACACCCAAAACACGTAACTGAACCAGCTACGAACTCTCTGATGTGCCTCCTACCACACCTGCACCAAGCTTGAAGGTTGGGCTCTCCTGACATGCTCCCCTGACCACTAGAGCCTGATGCTCTACTCCTCTAATCATGCCTAGGACTAGACGAAACTCTTCCCGATGATGGAACTAGGGCTGATGACCTTTGTTGGACTACTGACGATGTCCTCCACTAAACCTCTATTGGAATTGTCCATAACTCCCTATCCTGGCCCTCTTGGCCTCTCTCTCCTTCTCCTTCATCTGATCCGCCTCTATCTACTAGGTGTATATGACCAATCGTGATAAGTCTAGATCACTGTTCAACTTAGCAATCCTGCACTCCTCAACCAGTAAGTCTGATACTCTTTACACAAACCTGCTAATATGTGCCCTCTGATTCACCACCATCTCCACCGCATACTTGGAAAGTCGGGTAAACTCCAAGGCATACTCTTGGATAGTCCTATGGTACTGCTTCAAGTTGACAAACTCTTCCGCCTTAGCCTTCCTCAACTCTTTAGGAAAGAACCTATCCAAGAAAGCAGTCACGAACTCACAAAACTCACACGAATTGCTTCCACCGCTCTACCATCCTTCAACTGGCAGTACCGTATGTATGCAACTCCCTTCAGCTGATAGGAGGCTAAGTGTGCACTCTCCTCCCTGGGTCACCCCCATAATCTAAGTGATCTTCTGCACCTCCCCAATAAATTCATGCGGGTCCTCATCCACCTTTGACCCTAAAAACTCAACTGGAGTCATCTTGAGAAAGTCTCGAACCCTAGCCGATGTTGCATTCCTATTTTGATGAACATGAGCCACTACCTGCTGATTGACCTGAGCGATCATAGCCTGTGCCAACATCTGAAATGGTACGTTAAACTCGGCATGAGTGACCTTCTCCATCAAAGGATCTATTAGTGTTAGTGGGGGTGCTGATGCTCGTCTCCATTGCCATTGTCATGGCTATTTCCATTGCCATTCCTTCTTCCATTCACTCCGCGTGGAAGCATACTTCTACAAACACATATAGCATAAGTTAGAAGGAATAGAGAGATACTTCATCGTACGACATAGATTATCAAACAAGAAAAATTTCCTAAAACATCTTGTAGACTCCTTCTCATAAGCTGATGGGACAACACCCCCAACACGCTCGCTAAAAGTCTCAAATTGAAATAGCATAATCAAACACTAAACTGAATGTACTAGGAAGAGGACGACTCACCAACAATGGAAAATGAGTTGTACTTTGGGGGGAAATCTAGACTAACGGCGGAACTGAGCCTGATCACTTGGACATGTATAATGAAATGATGTAGCATTGAGTATGCGGTCAATACATGGTATGTACTAAGTATGTAAGGTAAGTACAACATGTTGGGTAAATATTAACTAATTTCATGGATATAGATATAAATTAGTATATCATTAGAGAAAGGATTGCATGATAAATTCTGAATCAGAAACATATATAGTCATAACCTGCGTATCATAACTGAACAGAATGAACCAAAGCGAAAAAAGGAAATCATATGACCTGTCATAGCTGAAATCATAAGTAAAAGCTCATAAAATGAACTTTGGGTCAAACCTTCTTTAAAACATAATATCATAAGTCATGAACATGTAACTGAAATCATGAGAAACAATGGGAGAGCCTACGTGATCCCCAACTATCACACTCAAGTGGACAGAGCCATCCAAACCATGCTTAGGCTAAGGATGATACCATGATATTAGTATCAAGCTGAGGCCATTCTAGGCGGGGAAACACTCAAGAGACGTCCAAATGTAAAACATATAAACCAAATTTGGTGCGTAGTTTTGAGACCCAGGATTTACCTAAAGCCTTGGCCTATTTGGTGCTAGACACTACTCCAAAAAACACGCATAGTGCTCTTATCATTTTTTAGTAAAGCTAAAATCATAATTACATGCATATTCTGAAATATAAACATGGGAAGTCCTGGCTCCAAACATACCATAAGATAAATTAGGAGTATTAACTCCAAAATATATTGTGAGCTGATCTTATAAAACTGAGTTGAATCATGAAAACATAGTTAACTTGTGTGGGCTTGCCCAAATCTTAAGATCATGCACTCTTGAAATAGATTTCATAAGTCAAAATCATAGATTCATACATGGATAATTTATAAACATTCATTCATGCTAGTTATCTCATCATACATGAAATCATGACTCATAAACTTGAAAATTCATAAAACCTGCATAATAGGGCATAATTTTTAATAACTTGAAATCATGAATTTATAATCAAATTGTGTATAAATCTTCCCATAAATCTTAAAACATACTTTGGAAGATGATGGGAATCGACCTATAGACATATCATAGAGAATTTCATGAAATTGGGTGAAAACCCTATAAGATTATATACTTGAATTAGAACTTGAATTCATGGACTTAGGGAGAAATTTAGGCATGAAAGTGAAAGGAAACTCTCATTCATAGTCCTACATACTGGGGAAACTGATTCTCAACTCGTCCTTGAAAGCTCAAGAGAATTTGGGATGACTTGAAAGAAATTCTAGATTGGTCTTCCAAGAGAATTTAAGGCTTTGCATGCATGGGAAAGCCTAATAACTTAATATAGGCTAAAACCTCTTGAAACAGTCCTTTCAGGACTTAAAACGATATAGTTTAGATTTTACGAACTTAGGATTTACAAAATTACCCTTAATGATTTCGCAGGAAAAATGGAACTGCTAGATGCCACGAGCTATACCACAGGTCGTACCATGAAACAACAATTCGTGGTTTCCTCCTGTTGCTAGCTCCTTATTAATTCCCTATTCTTTGATCTTCAAAAGATGGCTAGACAGGACAAGTCGTTACTCGTCACAACAACACATTGCTTACTCTTGTTGTCACCACTGACATCTTGCATATTTTACTGAATCCTCCGAATGAACCAAATAACTAATCATGCCTTGTGAAAATGGGTTGTTGGACTCATCTGTTGCTACTTCTTCTAACTCCTCTTGTCCTTCCCGCGAGCACCAACCATGACTCATTGTTTCCTACAATGAGTCATACCATGACTCGTACCATCCAACCCTTACATCCCAAATACAAAAAATGGCTCCAGACCATGACTCGTTAATCAAAAAATGGGTCATACATTGACTCATTGGTCCAGGACCTGATAACTAGAAATCTACCACAACATAAACCAACGACCCGTTTCTTCTTCACACGACTCGTACAATGAGTCATTTTGAGAAATTTTTCAAACTCTTTCTACTGATGATATTTCAAATCCCACATCAAGTCTTAGAGATTTTTGGGGTGTCACACAACAGCCCCACACTTGCGGTATGGTCACTACTGCGCCGGAAAGCACTTAGCAGCCATACACTAGTCTCATATAAGGTGTACAAGGCGCAAGTGTTCTGGAAAGAACTCAAAATACATACACTCACATGTACGATTGTAACATAGGCCCAACAATCACAAAGCTGGCTAACATAACCACTCTGGTCGGCTATGCCTTAGGCTTGACTCCTATGCTGGAAGGAACTTGAGAACTATGAGTACCGCTGAGCCGTTAGAAGCAATCATATCATCAACAATCACATCATATTCACATTAAAATAATATAGCCACACATCTTGTTTAAGTATAGTAATCTAATCCACGTATCATTACAATAGAATTCATAATTACGATTTTTACACCTTATCGTTTCTCAAAGTGTTACTAAGCGATCCACGGATCATAGACTAACAACTCTATCCCCCAAACTACACATACAATATAAGGGACATAAAAAAGAACACAAAACACAAACAATGCAAACCTCAAGCAAATCCTTCTAATGTCCTATCAACGTACAACAACAGATTAAATTAACGACTAATTTCACCACCTCAATATGTGAGGGAAATTCTTGTCGGCTAGAATCCCCCAGACATAATTTATAAATAAATCCAAATAGAATCTACAATACAAAAAACTAACCGAACATGAAAAGTGTGTAATTGGAACGAAAATCATGTCGAAATAGAGAGAAAGGAAGCCTAAACATACCTTGAGTCCAATGAACTTAAGCTAACCCAAATCTTGACTTATCCACACTATGAAAACACTACCTAAAATAATCCCATGCTACTGCCAAAATATAGCTAATGCAGCTTAACAAGGAAATAAGACAAATGGAGCTTATTCGATAACATTTCTATGAATTCAATGATAGAAATTCAAAAATGAAAACCTACCGATGCTACAAACCCATAACTAAACCAAGAAACTAAGAATTAATAAGGAGAAGAGATTACCATATAGATCAACATGAGGAAACAACTAAACCCACTGGAAATGCCACCAAAACACGAGCAATATGAAGATTTTAGCTTCCAGACATCAAGTATTATGGCGGAATATGATTTCTATCTTTAAGATTAATAAGAACAAAAATGAGGAGTATAGAGAGGGTCTTTTTCATGGAAGATTTCTCAAAATGATGTTATCATGTCAAAAACCAACCAAACCAATATAAATAGACAGCAATTACCTTAGCCAACTAGTGCCACGCTGTTCAAAACAAAGTAGGAGGGGCGTGGCATGCTGCTCAACACAGACTGTCTCCAGCCACTTTTGCCTGCTCACTCGACGACTTATTCATGCATTCATCCCCTGGCCTTCCCTTAACGTACAACATTTAGCCATAAACTAGGTTCATATGTCTGAAACCTATCAACAAGGCCTCTCTAAATGCATGGGGTGTTACAATGGTGCATCAAGGGGTAAGGTAAAATGGGCTACACTCATGTTAGAAGTTAACAACATCATTGCATTGGCAACCTAGTTTGCTTCTTTTTATAACCAAATGATTACATAATTCATTATATTGAACTTAGCTCAACCTCAGTATAGGTAAATGCATTCAACCAACTCCAAGTTGGTGTAAAATTTGTGGTGGCAACGGTCATTCAGTAGACTTCTTTGGAATGAATTCAGATTCGATTAATTTTTGGGGTGATACATAGAGAGAAAATCATAACTTCAAAAATACCTACAAACATAATTGGCATAATCATCCCATCTTCTAATGAGGTAGAAACTAAGGGCAGGGTCAAAATTTTCAGCAGCAACAACACCGAAATAAAGATAATGCTCAATCAAGTGATATTGAGGAGATATTGCAAATGATTTTGGATGATCAGGCATAACTAGCTACAGAGATAAAGAATCAACAATTAGCCACCAAAAATTTAGAGAATCAAATAGGCCAGATAGTTGAAGCCTGGAATACAGGGCCATAAATGGGTTTGCCAAGTGACATTGTGTAACACCTCAAGCTTCAAAATGTTTTTTTTGAGGGAAGAAGAGTTGAATAGCAGGTCTGGCGCAGAGGGTGAGGGAGGAGCCTATGGCCCATCAGCCTAGTGATGGCCCATCGTTATGGCGTTGTGGCTCCGAACGTATCAATGATGGACATCAGGAAGGCAATGGACAATTATGTGTGGCATCGAGGTTTGACAGTGAGGATAACAACCAGTCAGACTAGCGATGGACCATCGCATGTTCAGTTGCATGAAGTCTCTGTGTTCCAAGTGTGACGATTGACTTGACGGACCTTAAGGGAATGAAGGACCATCACCTCGATCTTCATATAGGCTTTTCAGGAGTCCTTTTCTATTTAGGAGTGATGTCAAGGGTGACAGAACATCGGGTCAGTGACGGCCCATCAGTAGCACCGTTGGGATGCCTAGTTGTCGAAATTCAGCCAATTTTTGGAGGCTAATTTGGAACCTCCTAAGATTATAAATCAAAAGTTATGTTGTTTTAGGAATACTTAGGTGTGTAATTAAGGTTTTTACTTAGTTTATTCCTCATTCCTCTCAAGCACCAAGGTTGGGAAAGATCAAGGCTACGAATTCTTCATCAAGCTTCTTTCAAATCCTCTTTAGATCCTGAAATTTGGTTTCATGTTCATCAAACCCAGGTATGTAGAATTATGAATGGGGTAAAATCTTCCACCCTCATGCCCAATTTCATCCCAACACTATGATTAAAGTATCTAAGCTTGTCAAGTGGAATTCTAGGGTTATTACCCAATTATCATGAAATCATCCATGTTTTCTCGATGGGTATGATACCTTTATATTTTGATTCATGTTTCATGACTATTAGAGGATATTTAAAACTCACTTGAATTATTAATTCATAATTTCAAGTTTCTTAAGATTATTCCCTATTATGCATTATTTATGTAATTAAGCTTATGAGTCCATAATTTCAAGTATGATGAATTAAATTATATTTTTTGATCATAATGCATGATTTATCAATAACCCTTCACGAATTTATGAATTTTAGAGTATGGCAATTTCCTAAAGTATGCATGGATCTTATGAATATCAAGTTTATGATGATGGCCAACTCACGGGTCTATTTTATGGCTAGTTCATGTATCTCAAGCATGTTGATGAATCTCATGATTTCACTTGCCCATGTACTTCAACTATGTTTCATGATTATGAAATGAGAACCATGTATATTTTGGGAGTAGTATTTAATACCGACTAGATTAGGGTTCCAACGCACCAAGGTCTCAAAATTACGTGCCAATGTAGCCATGATGAGTTCCTCTATGAGAGTGTCTCCCATTCCCATATGGGCCACCCATGAGTGATATCACACCTTTTTCATGGTTCTACCATTGGGAAGGTATGAACATCCTGTCGAATTGTAATTTACAAGTCAGGCTATATGTATGCTCATGTGGGGTATGTCGATTTTAAGAATCTTCCATTATTCCTTATGTTTTCGGTTACTCACATTCATGACTTATGATAATATGTTTTATGCCATACTTGACCCATTGATCAGTTTATGAGCTTTCACTTACGATTTCAAGAATGACAAATTATACGATTTCTATTTCTAAACCTTGGATCATTATGTTCAGATTACGACAAATAGCTTATGAATATGTATACTTCAGATTTATGGCTTTTAGCATGATGTCCTCACTCTCATGATCTTTCTAGATTTATACTCATGATTTCAGATTATTATTTTACTAGCATGTTTTACATTCTCTATATACTTAGTACACTAAAAGTACTGACCGCATACTCTATCATATATTATCTTATGATATAGGTTCAGGTGATCCCTTTCAGTCTATTCATTAGCTCGCTCCTGTTCAGACAAACCAGTTTTCCCTAGTCTTCGTGAGTCCTCATTTTCCCAGGATGTCTATTAGTTTGTTTTGTTATGCATTGTTTTAGTTTATGACTTGAGTTTGCTGGGGGTATTTCCCAGCAACTCATCAAATAGTAGAGGCTTTCACATATAAAATTAGTATATTCAGCATTGTGGCTCAGCGTTGTCATATTGTTACTCTTTTTCATGCCTTATATTACATAGAATTCCTCTTATGCATGATTATTTTTAATTTCCACTTCCTTATGCTCTTATTTTATGTTTGTACCATGGGTTAGCTTGGAGTCATTCATCGGTCTAGGTCCCGTGTCTCGGTCTGCGGTCTCTACTCATGTCATGGCAATCATGGTATCAAAGAGAAGTTTTAGATGTGTCCTAGGGTGTCTGAAAACCACGTTAAGTAGAAGCTTTTCCATAGGTATGAAGTATACCACACTTATGGGGAAGAGGCTACGGGATGTTTGAGGAAATTTCCCTTATTCATGATTTTCTTCGTGTCATAAAATACCTCTCTCTATTCCTCTAACAATTTCCATATGCATTTCCATAAATATGCCCCAAGGCCAAGTTAATGATACAACAAATGGCAATGGAAATGTCCATGGAAATGGCAATGGAGATGGGAATCAGCCAGCCCCAACAGATCCCTTGCCCGAACAGGTTACTCATGCTGAGTTCCGGGCTACTTTTCAGATTTTGGCTTTTGCATCAACAGCCAGTTTAACCAGAAAATAGTGGCCCATGTCCACCAGAATGGGAATGCACAGCGGCAAAAGTGCAAGACTTTCTCAGGATTAACCCACCTGAGTTTCTTCGATCAAAGGATGATAAGGACCCACATGAGTTTATAGAGGAGGTTCAAAAGATCACCAAAATTATGGAGGTCACGGGAGAGGAGAGCACAAAATTAGCCTCCTATAAGAAGAAGGGGGTTGCTCATATATGATTTTGAAAGTAAAAGGAGAGTAGAGGAGTAGCTGCGGTCCCCATTAGTTGGGATGAGTTTGTTATCACTTTCTTGGTCAGATTATTTCCTCGGGAGTTGAGAGAGGCAAAGGCAGCTGAGTTCGTCAACCTAAAGAAGAAAAACATGATTTTCCATGAGTATGGCTAGGAGTTTACTCGGTTATCCATGCATACCCTGGAGAAGGTGGTCGACCCCTAGGCTAGTATGAGCAAGTTTGTGAATGGGGTGGTAGATTCTCTGGTCAAGGAGTGCAGGAATGTCATGTTGATCAATGATTATAGATCTCTCTCGATTGATCAGATATGCCTAGAAGAAAGAGGTAGAGTAGATGATCAAGAAAGAAAGAGAGGCCATGAGGACTAGGAAAGGGAGCTATGGACAGTTCTATCAGAGATTCGGTGGTGGACATCACCCTCAGACCCAGCAAAGATCATCAGCTCTAGCTTCATCATCAGCTACTGTTCCATCCAGTTGGCAGCAGAGTGCACTTTTACACCCTGTGCAAGGTGTGGTAAGAAGCACCCCGGGTGATGCTTGGTTAGCTCAGATGCTTGTTTTGGGTGTGGCATACCTGAACACAAACTCGGGGATTACCCTTTAGCTAGATAGGCGATAGTGGGGTACACACCCTAGCCACCAATTTAGCAGCTCCAACAACTTATTTATATCAGTAGAACGCCTCTACTAGTGTAGTGAACAATGCTAGAATAGGTTCTATGCACTATCATCTCATCAGTAGTAGGAGTGCTCACCCGATGTGGTTACTTCTATGTTACGAATATTCTATCTTGTTGTCTATGTGTTGTTAGACACAGGGACTACATTGTCCTTCATGACTCATTATATTTCTATTAGTTTTGGAGTCAGTACCAAAATCATGTCAAAACCCTTCTCAGTCTCCACTCCTATCGATGAGTTAGTATTAGCTCAACAGGTATACAGAAATTACCCTTTCATGATTCTTCGAAAAGTCACCTCAGCCGACTTAGTGTAGTTAGATATGACAGATTGGGATGTTATATTCAATATGGATTCCTTACATGCTTGTTATGTCTTAGTCAAATGTAGAACCCATATGGTAGAATTTCGGTTTCTCAGTGAAGCAGTCCTAGAGAGGAAGGAAAGTTTAGTTGTTCCTGTAGGTTACTTTGTTTCCTATATCAAGGCCGGAAAAATGATCTCTAAGAGATATGAGTACCATCTGGTTTAGCATGCTACGTATGTGACCCCAACTCTTCAGTTAGTTCCTGTAGTATGTATGTATCCAAAGGTGTTTCCAGATGATCTACCAAGAGTCATTCTCGAGGGGAAGATTGATTTTGGTAGTGATCTTCTCTATGATATACAACTCATATCCATTCCTCCTTACAGAATGGCTCCAACCAATTTAAAGGAGTTGAAAGAGCAATTAAAGGATCTCCTAGATAAGGGTTTCATAAGGTCTAGTAAGTCCCCATAAGGTGTTCCAATTCTCTTTTTTCAGAAGATAGATGGTTCCCTTAGGATTTTCATTGATTATCGACAGTTTAATAAGGTCACAATCAAGAATAAGTATCCCCTCCCAAGGGTTGATGACCTATTTGACCAGCTTCAAGGTGCTAAGTGCTTTTCGATGATAGACCTCAAATTCGGCTATCACCAGCCTAGAGTTAGGGAGAGTGACATTCCTATGAAAACCTTCAGGACCTGGTATCGTTACTATGAGTTCATAGTTATGTATTTCTGAATAATAAATGCAGCTATAGCTTTTATGGACCTAATGAATAGGGTGTTAAAGTAGTATTTAGATATGTTCGTGATTTTTTTCATAGATGATATACTCATATACTCTCAGATCGGGAAGGACCATGCCGCTCATATAAGAATTGTGTTGCAAACTCTGAACGATCTCCAGTTGTTTGCTAAATGCAGCAACTATGAGCTTTGGCTAAACTCAGTAACATTCTTGGGTCAAGTGGTTTCCAGTGAGGGTGTACGGATGGACTCTCAAAAGATAGAAGTGGTAAAACATTGGCCTAGACATGTTAGTCAGATAGATATTAGGAGTTTATGGGATTTAGCTGGCTCCTACCGGAGGTTCGTTGAGGGATTTTCATCTATTGCAGCACTATTAACTAAGTTGACCTATAAGAAGGTAAAATTTAAGTAGTCAGTTTCTTGTGAGAAGAAGTATCAGGAGTTAAGGTCTCGACTCACTTTAGCTCCAATACTGACACTATCAGAGGGCATAGATGGTTTTGTTGTGTATTGTAATGCCTCTAGGGTTGGTCTTTGTTGCGTGGTGATTCAGCATGGTAAGTTCATTGTGTATGCCTCAACACAACCTAAGATTCATGAGAAGAATTATCCAACGCATGACATAGAATTGGCAGCTATGGTGTTCATATGCATGTGTTCACGGATCACAAGACCGTCCAATACGTGTTTACTCAAAAGAACATGAATTTGCAGCAAACAAGATGGCTAGAGCTTCTGAAGGACTACGATGTGAGTGTCTTTTATCATCCGAGCAAGGCCAATGTAGTGGCAGATGCTCTTAGTAGACTGTTCATGGAGAGTGTGTCTCATGTCGAGAATGGAAGAAAGGAGTTGGTAAAAGATGTCCATAGGATTGCTCATTTAGGGGTTCGCCTTATAGATTCGATGGATGGTGGTGTTATTATTCAGAATGGGTCGGAATCTTCATTGGTGACATAAGTCAAAGCTAGGAAAGATGAGGATCCTATCCTAGTGAAGTTGAGGAAGTAGTCAGAACATAGAAAGTAGAGTTTTTCTCTTAAGGGGGAGATGGTATACTCTGATATCAGGGCCGATTATGTGTTACGGCTGTAGATAACTTGAGGGAGTGGATGTTGAGTGAGGCTCATGGCTCTCGGTACTCTATCCATTCAGGAAAAGACTCTACTCAATGCGGCTTTTAGACAACCTAGAGCACTCTAAACCTATGCTTTGATACCAGATTTATCACGACCCGAGCTTGGAACCCAGACTGAGACACGAGAAGTATAACTACAAATGGCTCCATGTAGACCCATGGCATGAACATACTAACGCTGGATTCATCTTGAGAAAGTCTCAAACCCTAGCGCTGCTGCATTCCTATTTTGAGGAACATGAGCCACTTCCTGCTTATTGACCTGAGAGGTCATAGCTGTGCCAACATCTGAAATGCCACTTTAAACTCGTCATGTGTGCCCTCCTTGGGCAAAAGATATGCTAGTGCTAGTGGGGCTGGTTGATGCCCATCTCCATTGCTATTTTCATGGCTATTTTCATTTCCATTCCTTATTTCATTCACTCGGCGTGGAAGCATATTGCTGCAAACACATATAGCATGAGTTAGAAGGAATAGAGAGATACTTCATCGTTGACATAGATCATCAATGAAGAAATATTTCCTAAAATGTCTTGTAGCGCCCTTCCTATAAGTGTGGCGCGCTTAACACCCATGGAAAAGACTCTACTCAACATCGATTTCTGGCACCCTAGGACGCTCTAAACCTTTGCTCTAATACCAAGTTTGTCATGACCCGAGCTTGGAACCCAGACCGAGACATGGGAACTATAACCACCAATGGCTCCATGTGGACCCATGGAGTGAACATACCAACTATAGTGCATCCATCAAAATGGAAACTGATAAATTAAACATGAATAAGAGGATGTCTGAATCACATAACGATCATAAACGGATTCAACACTCGATAAAGCTGAAAGTCCACATAATGTCTAATAAGCCTCTAAACTATCTGCTGAGCTGATGGAACAACACCCCCAACACGCTCGCTAAAAGTCTAAAATTGAAATAGCATAATCAAACACTAAAATGAATGTCCTCAAAACAGGATGACTCACCAACAATGGAAAATAAGCTAGACTCTGGGGGAAATCTAGACTAACGACGAAACTGAATCTGATCGTTCGAACCTGTATCATGAAATGATACAACATTGACTATGTGGTCAATACTTGGAATATACTGAGTATATCAGGTAAGTAAAACATACTGAGTAATATTAACTAAAGTCATGCATATAAATATAAATTAGTATATCATCTCAGAAAGGACTGCAAGATAAAATTTGAATCTGAAAACATATATAGTCATAACCTACATATCATAACTTAACAAAATGAAGCAAATCTAAAAGAGAAATCATATGACTTGTCACAGTGCAAATCACAAGTAAAAGCTCATAAACTGATCTTTAGGTCAAACATGTAAAAAATAATATCATAAGTCATGAACATAAATAACTGAAATCATGAGAAACAATGGGTGTCACGACTCGAATGTAGGCGTAGATCGGGAAACGGGACAAGGAGACCCTAGGGACTCCAAGTCGACCCATGGCATGAACATACATCTCACTCAATCAATATCAAGCAGAAGACTTAGCATAATAACATAGAAGAAGTCTTATCATAACATATCATTGGAACCGGAATTCACTTCATACCCGACAAGCTGATTACTACGTACAATTTGAAAGTCTCTAAAATATCTGATGGGTTGATCGGACAACACCCCTAACTAACTCGGCAAGTCTAAAAATTAAAAAAATACAAGATAACTGATAATGACTGGTCCCTGGGAAATGAGGGCTCACCAATGAAGCTGAATGCTAACTCTAGAAACTGGCAAATGACAGGGCTAAGTATGACGATCGGAGCCTGTATCATGAAATGATACAACATAGAGTATGCAGTTAGTACGTGGAATATACCGAGTATGAAAGGTAAGTAAAAACGCTTTAAGAAGTAAAATCATTTAAAATATGCATAATATAAAACATAATCAAGATAAGAATCTGAGAGTAGGGCTTGCATGCTATTTTCAAAAATCATGATCTGAACATAACTACACATCATAACTGAATCGAATGACCCCAAAGCTGAAATCTAATAATCATAAGTAAAAACATACATTGGGTCAAACCTACTTTAAAACATATATATATATATATGATGAATAATAAACGCGCATAATGGAAATCATGAGGAACTATGGGCGAGTCGTCATATAACCGACATTATCACGATAAAGCTTACGTGGTCCCGACTATCACACTCTAGTGGGCAGAGCCGTCCAAAGCCTTGCAAAGGTTGAGGACGCTACCATGATATCGACATCAAGTTGAAGGCCCCATGGGATAGGGGAAAGCTCACAAAGGCGGTCCAAAATAATCTGATCATAGGGGTGGCGCATAGTTTTGAGGCATAGGCTTGATTGACCCTTAGCCTATTAGGTGCTAGACACTACTCTCCAAGACATGCATATGCTCTCCATCGTTTTCCTACGAAGCTAACCATCGTCTAGTGATGAAGTTGAGTAATCATGTACATATAAAATCTCAAATCATACATAAGGAGCCTTGGCTCAAACCATACCACAAGCTAAATATAATTAGGAGTCTTGACTCCAAAACCATGTGGTAAGCTAATTAACTTGAAATCATACATCATACTTGAAAATATGGTCTTGCCCAATACTTTAACATGCTTGAAAATTCTTGATTCACTTGAAAATATTATCATAGACATGGGTAACTTGAAAAGATGCTTTTCATCATAAATATAACATCATAAATATCTCATCATAAATCTCAACTTTCATAAAGTTCTCATGGATGGGCATTATAATTTATAAAACTTAAAACATGATTTATAATAGAAAACATTGTAAAACTTTCCAATGAATCATAATTTAGGAAAATTCATGCATTGGGTTAAAACTCCATAGGATCAACATATGGATTTTCATGAATTAGAGAGGGATTAGGCATGGGTGTGAATAAATTGACCCATTCATAGCCGTACATACCTGCAAAGAACTGGTTTAACCACTCCTTTTATTGCCCAATGAAGAATTGAAGAAAAACTTGAAGGAAATTGAGCTTGATCACCTCTCTAGACCTTTACTCTTGCATGCATGAATAAGAATATCCTTGAATGAACTTACCCCTATTCAAATTCACTATTCATATCTTAAAATGAAATAATTTAGTCCTTAGGATCGTAGGAGTTACGAAAAAACCCTTTCTAAACTTGTAGAAAATAATTGACTGCCAATCACCACGAGGGATTGGATGAGTCGTTACCAAGGACCACGACTCATGGTCTCCAGTCATCTTGTGTGCTGTCCAAAAGTCATCTGGGGCCCACCATGGGGGACCCTACGAGTGGTTACCGTAGACCACGACTCGTGGTCTTCACTGCCCAAAAGTCCTCTTCCTTTACCCCATCCTTGGCCATGACTGGCTCAATGAGTCATGGGGATGACCACGACTTATGGTCATGTCCATTGTGTGACCCAAATCCTAATTTTTTCCAACATATATCTAGCACCTCACCGAGAGTCACTTCACGACTAGTGTTCCAACCCACAGGTCACAGGACGACTCATTCTATGACCTAGTGCAAAACATTATGTTTTTTCCATTTCAGCTCTTGGGTTTGATCTTAGGGTTTGCGGGTTAGTACAATATCTCCCCCTTGGGAACATTCGTCCTCGCATATTGAAAAACATACAGGAAAGCACAGAATGCAACCATCTTATTCAAATACTGATCATATAAGCTAAAAACTAACGAAATAAATAACTCCGATTTAAACTACATGATTGAACTGAATTCATAAACCGTACATACATCCATTTACATGAAAGAAACTGTGGCAATGAACTAAACATGGAACTGAATAGTGTTTCTGGGCAAAAACTAATACCTCAAGCTGGAACTTAGCCAGTACGAAATAAATGTGGGTATCTAACAATTATATCTTCTTCGGCTTCCTAAGTAGCTCCTCCAACATGTTGATTTCTCCACAAAACCTTGACTGAAGCTACTTCCTTGTTCCTTAGCCTTCGAACCTGAAGATCCAGTATTTCCACTGACACCTCTTCATAACTAAGGATGCCTTTCACACCGATACTAACTATCGGAACATCTATAGCTGGATCATCAAACACTTCTTTAAGAGCGATACATGGAAAAATAAATGGGTTGAAACTAATTTTGAGGGCAACTCCAATTCATATGCTACCTTGCCAACCCATTTCACAATACTGTATGGTCCAATATAATGGGGACTGAGTTTCCCTTTCTTCCAAACCTCATCACTCCCTTCATGGGAGACACCTTTAGAAACACCTAATCGTCAACTTCTAACTCAAGTTCTCTCCTTCTCACATCCGCATAGGACATTTGATGAATTTGAGCTATTTTCAACCTGTCCCTTATGAGCTGAACTTTCTCCATGGCCTCATGGACTGAATCTAGTCCTATCACCACAGCTTTATCGATTTCAAACCAAAAAATAGGTGATCTACATCTCCTCCCATAAAGAGCCTCAAATAGAGCAATTTGAATGCTGGAATAGTAGTTGTTGTTGTATGTGAACTCAATAAGAGGCAAATGATCATCCCAACTACCCTTGAAGTCAATCACACACGCTCTCAACATAT
The DNA here is from genome assembly GCA_035772735.1 of Datura wrightii. Lineage (NCBI taxonomy): Eukaryota > Viridiplantae > Streptophyta > Magnoliopsida > Solanales > Solanaceae > Datura > Datura wrightii. The sequence continues at coordinate 2,758,248 of JASDFA010000010.1, read as the reverse complement.
TCTCAAGAGTCTGTATAGTTGTTCGCGCTCTGCTGCTCGGTATATATTATACACCGACACGCAAGTGTACGTGGTCAAACAAGTAATAAAGTGGCTAAGTAGCCAAGTATCGATCCAAGGAGGCTGCTCTAGATATGCAAAACTGCCTAGTTTACTATATCTCTATTCTATTTCTAACTATGTTAACAACAATCCAATCAAGATTTGAGTAAGTTTTGTTTCTAAACTAATTATCTACTAAAATTAATAACTACTATTTACGTTGAGTTTAGTCAATGGATATGCACATGCCAAGGTTAAGAACGAGTAATGAACTTGATAATCATGATAATTTGGTCATCTTCTTCTTTATATTGCTAGCCAAGAATGTTTGCCTAGAAATTAAAACTTCCGTATTTAATTTCACTTTAGGTTCATAAACCATTCGTCTACATTTCTGTGATCAAATGCAATTTATGACCTAACACTACAATTCCGGTTCCTAAATTGACTAATACGGCTTTCAAGTATATTTCTATCAAGAAAGCACATCAAAACCCAATTTTCCCAAATCAAGTTAAGAACAATACCCTATTAATTCACAACTTTCCAATTTCATGCTCTCTCGAGTGAAATTGGACTTTTTAGATATACATTAATGGTGGCCAATCAAGAATGTAATAAGCACAAGAATTAATAGAACAACATGCAAGAAGAAGAAGAAACCATATCAATTATTACCAAGAATCATTACACAAGTTCAAAACCTCAGCAAGAAAGGAATTAGCCACTCATTCTTGGATTAATCATCCTAGAATGAGTGTAAATCATGCATACAATTGAAGGAAAAGAAGAAGGGAAGAGAACAAAACTCTTATCTTTTCTATTCTTCAACTGCCACAAAACCACGTTCCTCTCTCCACTTCTGAACTCCGCTAAAAAAACTAAAACTAAAAGAAGACTGCTTTAAAAATAACCTAAGTGTGCTATTTATACTAGTGGGAAATTTTTCCCGGAATAACAAGCAACGTGTCACGGAGGCCAACGCGGAGCACTGCCTCCGTGACACGGCGTGGATGCGGACCCTCTCTGGAAATTTCAAGGTCCGGATAATTGGCTTCAACGTGGCACGGAGGCCATCACGGAGCCCTGTCTCCGTGCCACGGAGCTGTCGCGATGCCTCACTGGAATCTGCCAATTAATTTCCTCTCCAGGCAGTGTGCTACCGCGATGGCAGTGTGGCACGACGCCATCGCGGAGCCAGTGTAAAATGTGCCATCCGAGGTCTTTTCCACGCTCGCATCCAAGTCCAACTCCAACATAAGTCCAACACGCATTTTTGTTCCTAAAAATCACATTATCCTGCAAAACAAATGTTAATCATGTTGGTTAGTATAAATTCGCATTTTATTGCCAAATACATGATATTATATACACATTGCACAACAAACAAGGTAAAAATGGTACGTTTCAGTATCACTTGGGCATATAAATCTGCCCAAGATCACTTACCCCACACTTAAATCCTTGTTCGTCCTCGAACAACACATACACAAATCATGCACATCACATCTCAACCTTTGTCACTATAGTGCAACCATTTACGTTACGGTCATACCGATTATTCGATTTTTTTTTGCAAATCATCAAGAAAACATGCTTGGTCGTACAAGACAATGACCTTAATACATCGAGGCTTCCTAAACTTTTAAGAATTGATTCTTGATATCGGCAAACTCATGCAAATCAACTAATCAAGAAATCCGACACGAAAATCAATCTTTCATCAAGCATGTACCCTCACAACTCGAGAGAAACTTCCCCTTTTCTGTTCGTGCAGCACACAAACAGGCAAGTAGGAGCATATAAAAATTAATTTCACTCTCTCTCCTAAAAGAATTCACATGCATCATGTCATGACCCATAAGCTTGCCCTTAGTGTATTACTCCACTAATATAAAGAAATGCAATGTAGGATCAAATAGGACTTTTAATGGGTTGTAACTGGGCTATGGATCTAGTATATATATTGGATTAGCCAATAATAGTCGCTAGCATCCTTAAGCGCCTTTTCAACTCATTCCCATCGACTCATGGACATTGTTCCTTTCTTTTCTCTTTTTCTCCCATTCATGCTGGTTTACTTTCATACAGCCCATTTCATCAGGCACACTTGACACAAAACAGAGGGTTTTCATGTACCCTCACTTTCATTTAATTACAACTAGTGCCTCTTCAACATCATCTTTTCTTTCCTCACTTTGCTTTTCTTTTCTTTTCACTCTTTTCACTCTTTAACACTTCGGGAAACATTCTCTGTTCTTTGTAAGCGCTTAAGAGCTTCTTATAGACTTTTAAGGCTAATGAAAAGAAGGAATAAAGCTTAGTTCATACAATTCTGGACAAAGGAAAGAAATCGGCTAAAGGCTCAACTGGCTGACTAGGGTATACAACATATAAAAAGGTAGAATTTGACAAGAAAAAACGGAAACTAACGGTTAAAACAAAGAAATGCCTACATCCTTTCCAACACTACACCTCCTTCATTTCGTTTTGTATACACGCCAGGCAAGTTCTAGACAATTCACAATGACATGGAATAGCAAAACCTCACTTCACACTTCATGCACATGCTCGAATCAAGATACATTCACAGACTCTTTAATCAGTCAATTACATGAATTCAAGATTAAGCCTCAATCATAATGAACCAAATTCTATAGCCTAGGTAACTCAACATATTTACAAAATTGCATGCTTTCCAATGAATCATTTTCACATTTTGAACATCAATTACAACACGCAACGGAATTTTCGCAACCATAAGCAACTACAGTTTATTGATGCAATCCACCAAAGAAATTAAAAACAAAACATCTACTCCTATCGACCACATTTCCCTTAAGACGATCGTCATCCATCCATCATAGGGAACGGTCACTAACTATGACATCGGTTCAATGGGACTATTCTCGGTAAAAGAACCGAAAACAAACTCCGAGAAACCCAAAAATAAAACTTCAAAATTTTTGCAACACATCGATCATTTCGATAGAAAATATTTACAAAATATTTTGATAAGTGCAAAATCTTTTCGCAAAAATTTTGAAAAAATATCGATCATATCGATAGAGAAAGAAAAAAAAAAAATATTTACAAAATTTACAAAATATTTACAAAGGCAACCCTAACTTTTTAAAACACACATCATTAGCCACAAACAAATATATACACATCATTCACAAATCAGTTCACAACAACAGGGAAAGCACAGACATACATAAACGTCAAGGAAAAATATACAGCAGATTTAGAGCCTATGACCCAGCACCTAACTACTCCCCACCCCACACTTAAATCGAACACTGTCCCCAGTGTTCACAACAATACAAAGAACAAAATTTTGGGTGGTGGAACTCCCTGCTCAGTCGAAATATTCGACTTCCTCATCCGGTGCTGCGGCCTCGTCGCCCATATCTGAATCAGCTCCATCACCGTCATCGGACTCCACATCAGAGTCCTCACGACGTGTCTCCTCATCAGTAGGGACGTCGTCATCAGTCGGCTCCACAAAGGCTGGCCCCACCTTGCATAAAGCTCTGGCGTTCTCGCTAAAGGGGTAGTCCAGCTCCAGCTGCCATAATTCATCCTCGGTGGCTGGTCTCCCACCTATCCATAGTTGCAGCATCTGCATACCGAACATACGGGCCATATACTGGTCGTCACGAGCATGTCGCTCACCCAGAGTCAGCACCGGTCCGTGTGTAGTGTCGGGGGCCTTGGTCTTTGTCACATCAAGGGCCCTCCGCTCCAACTGCGGAATGTAATCCAAGGCTTCTTCCTCAACGTCGAGGCCTCGGAGGAAGGTGGTGATGAGTCCGCCAAACCCGTATCTGTGGCCCTGGTGTAGTCTGGCTCTCTTCATGGCAGATATTATAACCGCCCCCACATTAATCTCAAGCCCTTTCATAAGGGCATACACCAGGCAGACACGATCCCGGGTCACGTCTGTCATATGAACTCCCGGGATCAAACACGAACACAAAATTTTTAGCCATATTCTGGCCTCCCTGTTCATCTGCGAATAAGGCAGAGTCTGGTGGTAACCCCTCTCTTTATGTCTACTCCATCGGGCTGTGGATCGATCCCCACACAATGTACGTCTGATGTCGGCGTACGGTGGGGTGATGTTGAGCTGGCGGAGAACGTGGGCGTCTGTGTCCCGTGCTCCAACGATGGCATTCAGCTGCTGGGGTTCCAGAGTGACAATCTGCCCTCTGATTTTAATAGTGTGGCTTCTGATGGCCGGGTTCCAGTTGGCGTAGAATTCCCGGACCAAGTGAAGGTTGCACTCCTTGGGCTCCTGAAAAATAAAGCTGAGCCCAGCTGCCTCAATTCTCTGTACGATGCGAGGGAACTCCTGTGCAAGTGGTTCCCTTGCAATATGTTCCTCCGGGAAGTACTTGTTCTCCTTATGCTTTGCGTACCACTTCTTCCCTTCATCGGTAACCCATCGTGTTCCGTATCGGCGGTGTTGACCGCGTGGAACAGCAGGTGCAGCTGGGACAGCAGTGCCCAGTCTCATTCTCTTTCTGCCGGTGCCTGAGGTTGAAGCACCCTTGCCTTTATCTTGTCGGCTAGCCATTGTACCTGTCAATTTACACAAACAAGCACAACGTTAAGCTAAAAACTTGTTAGTTTTGGCTAAGGTCGGGTTAAACAAAATTTACCCCACACTTAGTCTTTAACCATATTTACAACATGTTAGCAAGGATAGATCTATTTACACCCCAAACACAATCACTATAAACGTATTGCTTAGTGCGTTCACAAAAATTCGACAGCATACCGGCTAGCGAACTACTCAGACTTCATACAGCTAACCCAATCCTACCATCGACATTCACCCATGGCACTTAGCAACAATAACAACAACCAAATAGAAACAACAATACAAACATTTTATATACACTAATCTAATCAATTCAACCAATTCACATATTACGCAATGTCCCACTAAAAAACGAGAATTAGTCGTCTTTCACCAATTATACAATGTTTACCACGACTTATCTCAACTAATAAACACACCCCGACATCAATTTCGTCAAACTATCAAGTTACCCAAGTTAAAATTCGACAACCCCAAGCCCTAGAACTCAATTCGACAATCAACAATGAATTATTCAATCAATCGATAAGTTCACCCGTCAACTACAACAATCCGAACACAATCAATCGCAAAATAATTCAAGTCATGTTTAATTTCTACCTAGGGTGATATATCTCACCTCACATGCTCAAAATTGACAAAAATCGCCAAAAGTTTGAGATAGACGAGAAAACATACCTTGGAATTGAAGAATCGATAAAGACTTGACGTTTTCCTTGCCTCTTAACGTGGCACGGAGCTTGGGGGTAGGAGAATGGGTGTTTGGTCGCGGAGGGAAGAGGGAATGGGGAAAATAGGGGCGAAATCGGGGGTTTTTATTAAGAAAACACGCGGGTCACCCGGAAACCCGGTGTGACCCGGCACTGGGATAAGGGCAACGTGTCACGGAGGTTAACGCGGAGGCCCTCCTCCGTGACACGGAGCCAACGCGTTGGCTTACTGGAATTTTTAAAAAAATTCCAGATTTGCCTTCAACGTGTCACGGAGGCCAACGTGGAGCATTGCCTCCGTGACACGGCGCCAACGCGCCAGTGCTCTGTTTCACTATCAAATTTTATTTTTCATACCTCGCCTCGTTTTCTCGATTCCACGTATTTTTCCTCCGGTATACCTGAAAATCACCTCACTAAACAAAAATTGGTTAAATTCATAGATTTCCCTACAAAAAATTAAAAATTACTAATTAAAATGCAAATCTAAACCTAGTCAAGAAAAAAAAGAAAAGATAATAAAATAGAAGAAAAACTTTGCACTAAGAAAAAAAAAAGAAAGAGAGAGAAAAAAAATAAAATATTTTCCACGGGTTGCCTCCCGTGCAGCGCCTGGTTTAACGTCGCGGCTCGACAACCTTTACGCTCAATTTTCTACTAGGGAGATGGACGATTTGACCCGATCATGGTCATCTCCCCAGGAGTTCTCAACCTTGTCTGGTGGCCTACCTAGTAACTCTCGGGAATCACTCAATCCATTTGCATTCCTATGATCAATCACGTTGATCACCGAGAGTTCCTTATAGACAGTTGGAAGCTTAGGTGCCTTGTACACGTCGAACACCTCAACCTTGTCGTGTGCTCGCATCGTGAGTTGACCCGCAGCTACATCGATCAATGCCTTTCCGATTGCCAAAAATGGTCGTCCCAAAATAAATGGGACTTCTGCATCTGGCTCAAAATCCAGAACAATGAAATCTACCGGAAAAATGAGGGAACCTACCTGCACTAGCACATCCTCCACAATGCCATCCGGCTTAGCTAAAGACCTATCTGCTAGCTGCAAGATCACTGTTGTAGGTCTAGGACTCCCTAGCCCTAACTTTCTGAATACCGAAGATGGCATCAGATTTATAATTGCCCCCAAATCGCATAACCCACGAGCTCGGATACTTTGCCCAATCGTCAGCTGGATAGTAAAACTTCCAGGATCCTTCAGTTTAGTGGGCAACCTGTTCTGAATACGGGATGTGCATTCCTCCGTTAAAGCCACCGTGGCATACTCGGTCAAGCGACTTTTGTTGGCCACGATGTCTTTGATATACTTTGCATATTTTGGCACACCCTGCAAGACATCAACAAGAGGTAAGTTAACATGTACCTGTTTAAGTACCTCCATGAATTTCTGGAAACACGCCTCCTCCTTGTGTTTCTTAAGTCGTTGAGGGAACGGGGCCGGAGGCCTTGTTGGTTCAGCTTCTTTGGTCTTCCCCGTATCTGAGGTTTGTTCTCCCTCAACATCTGCTGCTCCTGACTTCTGAGGCGGTATTTCCGGTTCCACCTCCTTTAATTGTAAACCACTCCTCATGGTCACTGCATTTACCTGCTTAGGATTGGGATCCGTGTCGCTAGGTAGTCCTCCCCTTGGTCTAGTATTTTGGGCACTAGCAAATTGCCCAAACTGATATTCAAGAGCCTTGGTTGCCAATTGATTGTTCTTTACTTCAGCTGCCAATTTGACATAGTCAGCCTGCAATTGTGCCTTGTTGGCAATCAGGGTCTTGAACATTTCCTCAATAGTCGGTGATGGTGGTGGAGGAGGGGCATTATGATTTCTGAACTGATTCTGATAGCCTTGTTGCCCTCCTTGGTTTCTGTGCATACCCATCCCTGAACCTTGGCCTTGTTGATTGTTGCTACCCCACGAAAAATTCGGATGATTCCTCCAATTCGAGTTGTAGCCACCACCAAACTGCTGTTGATTCCTCTGTGCATTGCCCACAAAGTTGACAGAATTAGGATTTGCACCACAGCATTCAGCTGAATGCTCACTACTACCACACACTTCACACCACATCTGTTGGACTGCATTAACTGAGGCTGAAGGCTGGTTCAAATTCATAGTGCTGAAGTGAGTGTTTAACTGATTTTGCAAAGTAGCTATCTGTGTAGCGATAGCTGTGAATCCATCCACTTCGAACACTCCCGCTGCTTTCCTTGCTCCACCCCTTGAAGAATCTGCATTCCATTCCGGATTGCCTTGTGAGATTCGGTTGAGCAAAGTGTACAGCTCCTCATAAGTCTTCTCCAGCGCTTGCCCTCCAGCTGCTGAGTCTAACAAAATTTTAGTGTGGGGTTCCAAACCCTCAATAAAAGTGTGGACCAACACCTCGTTTGACTGATGATGATGGGGACAGTCCCGCAACATGGACTTGAATCTTTCCCAGGCTTGATAAAGATTTTCTCCTTCCCTCTGTTTAAAACTTACAATCTGACTTCTAAGTTTAGCTGTTTTACCTGAAGGGAAAAATCTGATCAAAAACTTCCTTGCAAGATCATCCCACGTTGATATAGAGTTGGGTGGTTCAGCTTTTAACCACCTCTTGGCTTCACCAAGTAAGGAAAATGGAAATAAGGTGAGCCGAACATAATCAGGTGACACTCCAGCGGGTATGTACGTGTCACTTATCTCCAAAAAGTTCTGGAGATGTTGTTGCGGATCTTCGTGAGGGAGACCGGTAAACTGCCCGCTCGTGTGCAAAAGTTGCACCATATTTTGCTTTAACTCAAATCTCCCCCCAGGCTCTGGTTTGCGGATGCTGGAATGTACATTATTAGCGTGTGGGATTGCCACCTCGCAAACCGGCCTGGCTGCTACTTCCTCGGGCACTAACACTGCCCGCACAACTGGTGGATTGGGTTGCTCCATCATAGACTGTTTGAGCAACTGCAGCTTCTTCCGAAGAGCTTCTCTACGTTGACTATGCAATTCACGTTCTGGCTCTAAGTAAGATTCCACCAGCTCCTTGTCCCTTGCCAGTGTTCACAGAAATAAAAATCTGCAAAATACAGGCTAAGACCAAGTTGTTAACACTTAAGAAGATAAAAATACAAATACAGTAAATTTACACTAAACAAAATTTTACAAATCGCCTAGCCTCCCCGGCAACGGCGCCAAAAACTTGTTCGCGCTCTGCTGCTCGGTATATATTATACACCGACACGCAAGTGTACGTGGTCAAACAAGTAATAAAGTGGCTAAGTAGCCAAGTATCGATCCAAGGAGGCTGCTCTAGATATGCAAAACTGCCTAGTTTACTATATCTCTATTCTATTTCTAACTATGTTAACAACAATCCAATCAAGATTTGAGTAAGTTTTGTTTCTAAACTAATTATCTACTAAAATTAATAACTACTATTTACGTTGAGTTTAGTCAATGGATATGCACATGCCAAGGTTAAGAACGAGTAATGAACTTGATAATCATGATAATTTGGTCATCTTCTTCTTTATATTGCTAGCCAAGAACGTTTGCCTAGAAATTAAAACTTCCGTATTTAATTTCACTTTAGCTTCATAAACCATTCGTCTACATTTCTGTGATCAAATGCAATTTATGACCTAACACTACAATTCCGGTTCCTAAATTGACTAATACGGCTTTCAAGTATATTTCTATCAAAAAAGCACATCAAAACCCAATTTTCCCAAATCAAGTTAAGAACAATACCCTATTAATTCACAACTTTCCAATTTCATGCTCTCTCGAGTGAAATTGGACTTTTTAGATATACATTAATGGTGGCCAATCAAGAATGTAATAAGCACAAGAATTAATAGAACAACATGCAAGAAGAAGAAGAAACCATTTCAATTATTACCAAGAATCATTACACAAGTTCAAAACCTCAGCAAGAAAGGAATTAGCCACTCATTCTTGGATTAATCATCCTAGAATGAGTGTAAATCATGCATACAATTGAAGGAAAAGAAGAAGGGAAGAGAAGAAAACTCTTATCTTTTCTATTCTTCAACTGCCACAAAACTACGTTCCTCTCTCTACTTCTGAACTCCGCTAAAAAAAACTAAAACTAAAAGAAGACTGCTTTAAAAATAACCTAAGTGTGCTATTTATACTAGTGGGAAATTTTTCCCGGAATAACAAGCAACGTGTCACGGAGGCCAACGCGGAGCACTGCCTCCGTGACACGGCCTGGACGCGGACCCTCTCTGGAAATTTCAGGGTCCGAATAATTGGCTTCAACGTGGCACGGAGGCCATCGCGGAGCCCTGTCTCCGTGCCACGGAGCTGTCGTGATGCCTCACTGGAATCTGCCAATTAATTTCCTCTCCAGGCAGTGTGCTACCGCGATGGCAGCGTGGCACGGCGCCATCGCGGAGCCAGTGTAAAATGTGCCATCCGAGGTCTTTTCCACGCTCGCATCCAAGTCCAACTCCAACATAAGTCCAACACGCATTTTTGCTCCTAAAAATCACATTATCCTGCAAAACAAATGCTAATCATGTTGGTTAGTATAAATTCGCATTTTATTGCCAAATACATGATATTATATACACATTGCACAACAAACAAGGTAAAAATGGTACGTTTGAGTATCACTTGGGCATATAAATCTGCCCAAGATCAATAGTCTTCTCCGCTTGACCATCGGTTTGCGAATGAAATATTGCAGTAAGCTTGACCTGAGTACTAAGTCCCTTTTGAAACTATCTCCAAAACTGATAGGTAAACTAAGTACCTCTATCTGATATGATGGACAAAGGCACTCCATGCAAATGAACTAGCTGTCGGATGTATATTTTGGATAATCCTCCCCTGAATCAGTGATTTTAACTAGTAGAAAATGAGTTGTTTTAGTAAATCTGTCTACAACAACCCAAACGGAATCATACTACCGACGAGTGCAAGGCAACCCTATAATAAAGTCCATACTGATTTCTTTCGACTTGCAAGTAGGTATATTGATGTCCTAAAGCACACCTACTGTCCTCTGATGCTTAACCCCTTCACTTGTTGAGAATTCTTACATCAAACTATAGATTTTGCGATGTCCTTCTTCATTCCATTCCACCAATAGATTTTCCGTAAGTCATGGTACATCTTTGTGGCACCTTGATGTATCGAATATCTGGAACCGTGAGCCTCATGCAACATCCGATTTCTCAAATCGCCAATGTCCAGGACATACAAGCGACCCTGATATCGAAGAACACCATCTCCCCCTTGGGAGAAGACCTCTACTTTCTTATTTTGAACGGTCTCATTTAACTTCACCAAAATAGGGTCCTCATCTTGTCTAGCTATACCATCAGCCACTAAGGATGATTCTAACCCGTTCTAAAATATAACACCACTATCAGTCGAGTCAACCAAATGAACTCCCAACCGTACAAGTCGATGCACATCCTTCACCAGCTCCTTTTTCCCTCATCTACATGGGACACACTCTCCATAGAGAGTCTACTATGTGCATCTTCCACCGCATTGGCCTTACCGGGATGGTAAAGGACACTCATCTCATAATCCTTGAGTAGCTCCAACCACCTCCTTTGGTGCAAATTTAGGTCCTTCTAATTAAACACATATTGTAGGCTCTTGTGGTCTATAAACACATCTACATAGACCCCATACACATAGTGTCTCCAAATCTTCAACGCAAATACCACCGCCACCAATTCAAGATCATGGGTCAGGTAATTCTTTTCATGAAATTTCAGCTGTCTGGAAGCGTATGCTATCACTTTACCATGTTGCATCAATACACAACCAAGGCTGATTCTAGAAGCATCGAAATACACTAAAAACCCATCGGTACCCTAAGGTAGGGTTAACACTGGTGCTGAGGCGAGTCGGGTAGTCAACTCCTAAAAGCTCCTCTCACAAGACTCTGACCATTAAAACTTCACCTTCTTTTAGGTCAATTTGGTTAATGACACTGCAATAGACTAAACCCCTCAAAATATCTCCGATAGTATCCAGCTAAACCTAAGAAACTCCTGATGTCTGAAGGATTCACCAATTTAGGCCAATTCTTCACCGCTTTTATTTTATGAGAGTCTGTCTTTATGCCCTCACTTGACACCACATGGCCCAAAAAGGCCACTTAATTCAACCAGAACTCACACTTTCTAAATTTAGCATATAATTGGCGATCCTTGAGAGTCTGTAGTACCACCCTCAAATGAGCGACATGCTCCTCCTTGCTCCGAGAGTATATCAGGATGTCATCAATAAACACGATCACGAACATATCCAAATATGGCTTGAACGCCCTATTCATCAAGTCCATGAAAGTTGCAGGAGGATTCGCCAGTACAAAAGACATAAGTAGAAACTCATAATGACCATGCCGCGTCCTAAAGGCTATCTTTGAGATATCACCCTCCCAAACCCTGAGCTCATGGTATTCGGACCTAAGATCTATCTTTGAGAAGCACATGGCACCCTAAATCTACTCAAACAAATTATCGACCTTGGGAAGAGAATGCCTATTCTTGATGGTGACCTTGTTCTGTTGTCGATAATCAATATACATACGAAGAGAACCATCCTTCTTTTGGACAAATAGAATGGGTGCACCCTATGGGGATTTGATCTATCTGATGAATCCCTTATCTAAAAGGTCTTTCAACTACTCCTTTGTCTCCTCTAACTCGGCTGGAGCCATTCTGTAAGGAAGAATAGATATAGGCTGCATATCGGGAAGAAGGTCAATACCAAAATCAATCTCCCGCTCGGGAGGGATTCCCAGTAGATCATCTAAGAAGACTTTTAGATACTCACATACTACTGGGACTAACTGGATAGTCGAGGTCTCGAATGTAGAATCCTTAACCCTAACTAAATGGTACACGCAACCCTTCGAGATCATCATTCTGGCTTTAAGATAGGAAATGGAATGACCTACAGGCACAACTGGACTACCCTTCCATTCTATGACTAGCTCACCTAGAAATCTAAACTCTACTGTCCGAATTCTACAATTAACTGAGGCATAACATGAAAATAGCCAATCCATGCTGAGGATAACATCAAAATCGATCATGACTAACTCGACTGAATCTACTGATTATTATCGCCCAAATGCACGCAAGTGCACGTGGTTGTACAAGTAATGTAGTGTATTTTTCAAGCCGGATGTTGAACCCACATGGACTATGACTTAGCGATTTTTTTTCTATTTTAGTATTCACAATTCTTCTATGCAAGTGTGTGAGTAACACAATGAATTAAGAGTTTTACTAATATAAATACAGAAAGTAGCAATTAATGAAGCTAAGAACGTTGATTAAAACAACAAGCAAGAATATTCTAAGGTTAAGGCATGGGACATAATCATGTATAACTTATATTTTTCTTCAGCTATGTTCTCTATCGGGTTGATGGTTAGGTAAAATTAAAGTTTGACTATGGCCTTTCGAACCTCTAGCCAATTGCCTAATTATGAACCTTGCAACTACACATATTAACTTGTGATGCAATAGCTAATTAGGTCTAGAAGAATTTGTTTCCTTTGTTAACTAAATGTGGCATTACAGGTATATTTCTATCATGCATGCGAATCCTACCTTCAATTTAAAGAAAAGATAAGAGCACATTCCCATATTCCTTGTTCTACCCTAATAATTTTCCTTTTAGAGTCAAATTAAGGTTATGAATTTATCATAATATTGGCCAAACACTAAAATACAATAAACATGAATAGACGAATAACCACTCAAGATAGAAGAACATGAAGCTGAAAATAAAATAAAGTCATATAATCATAAAAATAGCCTTAACCTCAGAGTGAGGTGAATTAGCCACTCATTCGTTAATTAAACATCTCCAAACAAGTTTCTAACATAGGAACAATTTAAACTTAGAAGAAAATAGAAGAGAAAGAAACCTAGAATTTGTTCAGCTCAAGTTCCGTTTCCCATGTTCTTGCTAATATTTCAGATCCTCATAAATTAAAATCTCGGTGTTCTATTTATACAGGTGTAAAATTACACAATGAAAAACTAGCTTTATGGCACAGAGCTCATCGTGGAGAAATCACTCCATGACATGGAGCTATCGTGGAAGCTCACTAGAATTACTAAAATGTCTAGAAATCCAAGCTCCGTGACACGGAGCTCATTGCATCATTTTGCCTACGTGACAGGACCAAACGCGGACGTGCATTTGAATTTTGACGTCTGCTAAATAGAACAAGCGTCGTGTCATGGTGTCACGACCTGAACGGAGCTCTGGATGGCAACATGGTATAAGGAGCTCCGAGAGACCCCAACCCGACCTATGGCATAAACACACATCTAACTCAATCAATAAAATAGAATAATCTACAAGATAATCATAGCGAAACTCTAAAACAAGCACAACATCAGAATACATAATCCGATGCTGAATACGTCTTTTGTCAGAAAAGCCTCTAAACATGATGAGTTGATGGGACAAGACCCTAACTAACTCAACAAGCTGAAACTGAAAATACATGAAGAAAATCTGAACGGTCTAGCCCTTGAGAGATGAGGACTCACCAACAATGAATGATGCTATCTCAAAAGACTAAGTATGAGCGGGGCTAAACCTGAGAGTCAAGTCCTGTATCATGAGATAATACAGCATAGAGTATGCAGTCAGTACGTGGAATGTTCCGAGTATGCAAGGTAAGTCAAACCGCTTAAGTAAAATCATTTAAAGACATGCATAATGTAAAACATAGACATTAACAATTTGAGAGTAGGGCTTGCATGCATTCTTTCTGAAATCATGATCTCATTATAACATAATCGTAACATAATATCTATATCGATTGACTCAAAGCTGAAATCTGACATTCATTAGTAAAACTGAACATTGAATCAGACCTCCTTTAGAACATAAATTAATGTATAAATCTCAACAGAGATGAACATGCATAACTGAAATCATGAGGAACAAAGGGAGACTCTCTTTTAACTAACATACCACGATAGAGCTTACGTGGTCCCAACTATCACACTTAAGTGGGTAGAGCCGTCTAAAGCCTTTCCAGGGCTGGGGACGATACCATGATATCGATATCAAGCTCATGGGACAATAGGGCCATGGATAGCTCAACAAGGGAGGTCCCAAAGTAACATATTAGTATAAACCTACATTGGCTCATAGTTCTGAGGCATAGGGTGATCGACCCTTAGCCTACTCGGTGCTAGATACTACTCCCAAAAACATGCATATGCTCTACATCGTTATTAAATGAAACTCAACATCATCAATTTACGAAGCTCATGATCAAATACATCTCAAATATGAAGTCATGCATATGAGAAGCTTCAACTCAAACCATACCACAAGCTGAAAGATAATTGGGAGTGTTCACTCCAAAACAATGTGGTAAGCTTAATTCGAGAAATCATAAATCATACTTTGAACATGTGGGCATTTCCCAAAGCTTTATCATACTTGAAAATACCCGATTCATATCGAAAACACGAATATAAACATGGGTATGTTGAAAGCATGCTTTTCATGATAATATCTAATCAAAAATCTCATCTTTCATGAACTTTCGTCAATGGGATTTTGAATTCATAAGACTAGAAACATGATTTTTAATTGAAATAATGTCCATGCTTCATAATTCAATGGTAGAAACATATTTAAATCATACCCATGTAAAGAATTAGAAACATCATGCATTGGGTTAAAACCCCATAGATTAGACATAGAACATTCATGATTTAGAGAGGCATTGGCCATAGGTGTGAAAGGAATCACCCATTCATAGCCCTACATACCTGTTGGTAGCTGATTCTTACACTTCTTTGATAGCCCAAGAAGAAACTGAAGAGGAATTGAAGAACACTAAGCTTTATCACCGTCTCTTAACTTCTACCTTGCATGCATGAATGAACAAGGCCAAAAATGAACTTAACCCCTTTTAAAGTCATCATTCATAACTCAGAACGACGAAGTTAAGGCCTTAGGATCTTAGGAATAACGAAATAACCCTTACTAAATTAACAAAATTTAACTGCCAGATGGTCCCAATGGGGAACCTAATGACTCGTTGCCCTGGTCCATGACTTGTGGAGTCGTCCATCAAGTACACTACTTATTTGATCATCTGGGCTAACCACAGGCAACATCACGATTCGTTACTGGTGACTATGGCTCATGGTAACCACCCGTTACTTACACTGCCTCCATGCCAATTAATTCTTCAACTAGCTTACCACGACCCTCCCCACGAATCGTGGGAACTGAACACAATTCGTAGGCTCCTTCTATCAAGACTATTGCCCCCTCTTCCTTCTCTTTTCTTGCTCACCCACCCCACGATTGACCTAACGAGTCGTGGGGGAAGACCAAGACTCATGGTCACATCCGCGGGATCCCATTACTCAAATATTCAAACTCATCAGTTGGGCGTCCCCATGAGTCACCTCACGACTCATGGGATGCTCTCACTAGTTACATCACAACCCATCCTGATGCCTGGTGCTAGATTTTAACTTTTCTCCGTGTCGACTCCTGGGTCTGATCTTTAGGCATTCGGGGTATAACAACATCTCCCCCTTGGGAAGATTCATCCTCGAATGTTGGAAACACACAAAAAAGCAAAGAGATGCAATTATCATATTCAAACACTAACCATTTAAGCTGAAAATTAATGAAATGGCAATCTTCGATTCACACTACATAGTGGAACTGAATTCATGAATCATACATACATCCACATACATAAAGGAATCTTGGGAACACAAACTGAACATGAAAACTAAATAAAGTTTTAGGTCAAAACTAATACCTCAAACTGGAACTGAGCCGGTAGAGAACAAATGTGGGTATCTAGCCATCATATTTGCTTCGGCATTGCACGTACCTCCTTCAACATGTTGATTCCTCCATAACACTTTAACTGAAGCTACTTATTTGTTGCTCAGCGTTCGAACCTGACTATCCAGTATTTCTACTGAAACCTCCTCATGATTGAGGTTGTCCTTCACACCAACACTGTCCACCAAGAAGACTAAAGCCAGATCACCCAAACATTTCTTCAAAAGCGATACATGGAATACAGGATGTATAAAAGCTAATTCTGAAGGAAACTCCAATTCATAAGCCACCTTGCCAACACGTCTCACAATCCGTCATGAGCCAACATAGCAGGGACTAAGCTTCCCCTTCTTACCGAACCTCATCAGTCCCGTCATGGGAGACACCTCAGAAATACCTAATCATCGACTTCAAATTCGAATTCTTCCTTCTCACGTTGGTATAGGACTTTTGGCAACTCTGAGCAGTTTTCAACCTATCCCTTATCGACTTAACCATCTCCATAGCCTCATGAACCGATTTTGGTCCTATCATTTCCGCTTTGCCAACCAAAAACCATCTAATGGGCGATCTACATCTCCGCCTATAAAGAGCCTCAAACGGCGCCATCTGAATACTAGAGTGATAGTTGTTATTGTAGGCAAACTCGATTAGAGGAAAGTGCTCATCCTAGCTACCTCTGAAGTCAATCACGCATGCTCTCAACATGTTTTCGAGGGTCTAAATTTTCTTCTCTGCTTTTCCATCCGTTTGCAGGTGAAATGTTGTGCTGAGCTTAACCTGAGTACCAAGTCCCTTTTGAAATTACTTCAAAAACTAAGAGGTAAATTGGGTACCTCTATTTGATATGATGGACAAGGGAACTCCATGCAATCAAACTAGCTCCTAGATATCTAGTTTGGCATAATCCTCTGCCAAATCTGTAGTTTTGACCGATAGAAAATGAGCGGCTTTGGTCAACCTGTCTACCACTACCCAAATGGAGTCATATTGTCAACAAGTACAAGGAAACCCTCTGATGAAGTTCATATTTATATCTTCCCACTTCCAAGTAGGAAAACTGATATCCTGAAACACACCTCTCGGTCTTTGATGCTCAACCTTTACGTGTTGATTGTTTGCTCACTTAGCCACAAATTCTGCGATGTCCTTCTTCATGCCGTTCCACCAATAGATTTACCGTAAGTTAAGGTACATCATGGTGGCACCTGGATGGATAGAATATCTAGTTCCATGAGCCTCATGCAACATCCGGCTCCTCTAATCATCAATATCCAAAACACATAAATGACCTTGGTATCGAAGAAACCCATCACTCCCTTTGGATAGGACCTCTACCTTCTGATTCTGAATGGCTTCCTTTAACTTTACTAAAATTGGGTCCTCATCATGCCTAGCTTTTACATCAGTCACCAAGGATGATTCTGGTCCGTTCTAAACCACAACACCACCATCAGTCGAGTCAACCAACCTAACTCCCAACCTTGCAAGTCGATGAACCTCTTTCACTAGATCCTTCTTCCCCTCATCCACATAGGACACACTATCCATAGAGAGTCTACTAAGTGTGTATGTCATTACATTGGCTTTACCCGGATGGTAAAACACACTCATATCGTAGTCCTTGAGTAGTTCTAACCACCTCCTTTGCGGAATATTAAGATCCTTCTACTTAAATACATATTGCAAACTCTTATGATCTATAAACACATCCACATAGACCCCGTACAAGTAATGTCTCCAAATCTTCAAGGTGAATACCATCGCAGCCAACTCAAGATCATAGGTCGGGTAATCCTTCTCGTGGAATATTAGCTGTCTAGAGGCGTACACTATAACCTTCCCGTGCTGCATCAATACACACCCAAGTCCAATCCTTGAGGAATCAAAATACACCATTAACCCATCAGTACGCTCCGATAGAGTTAACACTGTTGCTGAAGTAAGTCGGGTCTTCAACTCTTGGAAGCTTTTCTCACAAGCCTCCTACTATTGGAAATTCACCTTGTTCTGGGTCCATTTGGACAAAAGTGCTACAATCGAGGAGAAACCTTCAAAAAATCTTTGATAATACCCGGCTAAACCCAAGAAGCTCCAAATATCTTAAGGATTCACCGGTCTAGGCAAATTCTTCACAACTTCTATTTTCTTAGAATCAACCTTTATACACTCACATGATACCACATGGCCCAAAAATGCTATGGAATTCAACCAAAACTCACACTTGCTAAATTTGGCATATAATTAGCAGTCCTTGAGAGTCTGCAGAACTATTCTCAAATGAGCGGCATGTTCCTCCTTGCTCCGAGAGTATATTAGGATGTCATCAATAAAACAATCATGAACATATCCAAGTATGGCTTGAACACCCTGTTCATAAAGTCCATAATATCTATAGGAGCATTCGTTAGTCCAAAAGACATAACTACAAAGTAGTAATGATCATACCGCATCCTGAAGGTAGTCTTCGGGATGTCACTTTCACGAACTCTGAGCTGATGATACCCGGATCTGAGATCCATCTTTGACAAAAGACTTGGCACCCTAATGATTGTCAAATAAATCATCAATCCTTGGTATAGGATACATGTTCTTGATGCTGACCTTGTTCAATTGCCGATAATCAATACACATGCGAAGAGAACCATCTTTCTTTCGGACAAAGAGAACGAGTGCACCCTATTTTAACTTTTCTCCATCTATACTCTCAAGTCTCGTCCTTGGGTTACCAGGGTATAAGACACGAAGTCCATAGTGCCAACTATGCTCCATGACATGGACCCATCGCGGTCCTTGACTGTTTTGTGCTTTCAAAAGTTAATAATTTTCTTTTTCGACCAAAGCACTATGTCACGTTTTTAAATGCGATCAATCCCAGAAGTGACACAGGAGTGAACTATCACATAAATTTTTAAGCTCTCAGAAATTTCCATACTTCAACTCTGAGTGTCATCTACTCACCAAGCTGAAATTATTGTCTTTTCCACCTACAAATAGTCACATCGCATTTATTAGTCCACAAGGATAATTAATTCAAAACATGCATGAATACATCAGTATTATCCTTAACTAGGCTCCAATATGGTTGAAAATATGGCATTTGGTCGTATTAATACGCCCAAGATCACCACCCCACACTTATAACCTTGTTCGTCCTTGGACAATTCTTTAATATCCTTGGCATGATATAAATATTACCATCATCAATGGACCCAGATAACTCACACCGAGTTGTGCTAAACACTTTAATCATGGAATACAATTTATTCAATCAAGCACGTTCTTCACTCACCAGACTCATAAGTAGAATCACATAGGCCTTAATGAATAAATTTTCAACCAAAAATCCGGCCAACATGTTTAAATCATCGTAGCAAGGTCATTAGCTTCACCAAGGGTTAATCATTATGTGGCCTCACTTGTATGCAATGTCCCTACTTTCATGAGATCACTATGATCACAATTACGCATATTCTATAAATGATTCACTCATGCTGCAAAGATTATTTCAACAAAATCTAATACACCATGAGTTTTCCTATAGTGTACTACTCAACCGAGCATAACATCACTTTTAGGATCACAAGGGATTTTCTGGGATGTAGTGTCGACTGATGGGTAGGATTATTTGGGTCGTAATGACTCTTTTCCATATGAACTTTAAGACAATTATACATTTTGCTTTTCAGCGCCTTACTTCTTTCGCCCTTCACTCCACCTCTTTCAAAATAGTTTTTCCTTTCACTTACTTATTCTTATCCAAGATGTAAGGAGTGTGTACCCCTGGCTTAGATTAGTCAATACACTATATATATATATATCCATGTGTATAAGTATAGACATCATATTTTTTTCTTGTATATACATAGCTTATGACCAACAAATTGAGTACACACACCAATTCTCCCTCCTTACTATTCACCAATTCCTTTGATCGTCTCCTTTGAAATAATTTCTCAAAATGTGCAATAGGATATATTTGGATCAAAGTAACATTGAGACCATTCGAACAAACAGGATAAGGCTACTTAGTGAGGCTATTCAAATAAAATTAGGCTTGAATGCTCAAACGGGACTCACTAGGGATAACATCAAGGTGAGGGAAAATGAGTGAGATGGGTCAACTAGCTTAGTTCACAAAGAAGATCCTTAATCATATCCACTAAGTTTAATGCCACTTTCAGCTTTTCGTACACACAAATAAAATTCTAGATGTTAGTTATCAACAAATATAACCAGTTCTCACCACACATGGCATAGAAGTTCAAACTTGGTTAGCTTAGATCCCTTGTGGATAGCTTTTCGTACACATAAGAAAAATTCTAGATGTTAGTTAGCAAGAAATATAATGAGTTCTCACCACACATGGAACAGAGGTTCAAACTTGGTTAGCTCAAATCCCTTTTACAATTTCGTCCACATTGACTGCCAAGCACAATTAAGCCTACAATTTACAGTTTAGAGTTAAACACCACGGCCTATGTGATCCTACCATTTTCTCCTCACTATTTGCTTGTTCGAATGTATATTTCATGAAGTCTAACATCTAACCAAGTGGAGTACTCTAGCCCATTAGTGATGGTTTTATATCCTAAACGTGACTAATTTACCTTAAGATGGTCTTCATCCATCCATCACAGGGAACAGTCTCTACCTATGACTAAAAAAAATCCTACTTGCTCAAATGGGACTATTCTCATGAAAATCACCAAAAACAAAAGACGAGAAACCCAAAAAAAGAAAAATAATTATAAGCACAGTATAGGAACAAAAACATATAAGCTTACTAGTTATTACAAACATAAGTACCAAGTCTTGTTCTTAGCTACAAATTACATGCCATAGTTTTCAAAGAATCACATAAATAGACAAACACAAAATAACTACCCTACACTTAAAATGAGCATTATCCCTAGTGCTTGTAACATATCAATGTAAAAATAGAGTTTGGATGGTGAAGACTCCCTAATCAAACAACTTTTTCAATCTCCTCATCTTGTGCAAAGGCCTCCTTATTGCGGTTAGAGTCATCCACCTCATCATCATCTGACTCAATGTTTAAGTCTTCCCGGTGCTTCTCCTCATCGGTAGGTACATCATCATCCACCATTCTACAAACGTTGTCCCAATCCTACACATGGCTCTGGCATGCTCATTCATGGGGTAGTCCCTATCCACCTGCCACAACTCCTCCTCTATTGCGGGTCATGCACCAATTCTCAGCTACAACATTTGCAGTCTAAACATCCTTATTGCGTAGCTATCATCTCGAGCGTGTCACTCGGCTAATGTGAGAACTAGCCCTTATGTAGTGTCTGGCACCTTGGTCTTTTTCATGTCTAAAGCACGACATTCTACCCTTGGCCTGTAGTCTAGAACCTCCTCCTCAATGTCCTGGCTTCTGAGGTAGGTGGTTACAAGACCACCAAATCCGCACATGTGCCCCTGGTGCAGCCTCAACTTTTTCATGGATGATTTGATCACGGCCCTAACATTTATCTCCACATCTCTCATTAAGGCTTATACCAGGCAAACCCTGTCCCTGGTGACATTAGTCATATGTTCCCCTGGAATGAGGCAGTTGCAAACAATCTTTAGCCCGATGCGTGCCTCCCTATTTATCTGTGCATAGGGCAATGTTTGGTGGTACCCTTTTTCTTTGTGGTGAATCCACCTTGCTGTTGATCACTGCCGCATAATGTGTGCTAAATTTCATCATATGGCGGTGTGATATTAAGCTAGCATAGTGGGTGTAGATCTGTGTTAGGTGTCCCCAAGATTGCATTTATGTGATGTGCTTCAAATGGGATGACCTAATCCCGAATCTTGACTGTGTGGCTGTGGAGAGTGGGGTACCAATTCACGTATAATTATCGAACCATGTGTAAATTGCAGTCCCTGGGCTCATTGAAAATGAAGTCTATGCCCAGGGTATGTATCCTTTGCGTTATGTGGGGGAACTCCTGTGCCAAACTCTACAGGTCAATCTGCTCCTCCGGGAAGTATTTCGACTCCTTATGGTTGGCATATCATTCTTTTCCTTCATCAACCTCCCATTTGGTACCGAATCGCCTTTTCTAGCCCCTAGGAACTAGTGGGGCTACTGGCACACCTGTGCCCAGTCTGATCCTTTTTCGTCTTGTGCCGGAGGAAAAGACACCTTTTCCTTTTTCTTGTCTAGCAGACATTGCTCCTGTTCATCCAAAACACAGAGACCAAATTAGTTAGTATGTAACATGGCTAGCCAATACTATGTCAGGCTTGGGTGTTTACCCCACACTTAGTTGCTAGCATGGGTTCACTAGTCATAGTTATTCGAGTACTCAGACTTCCCCTTCTCTACACTAAAATTACTAGTTTTTTCCACAATGAGGCATAATCAGCACTTTTACAAGATTAAGCAAACACAAAAATATACAGCATTGTCACTTAAGGCACTTTGCACTGAGATATTGAACTTGGCAATTATCTTGTACCACTCAGACTACGTACACTCAAATAACTCAGACCCACGACACTAGCATTTACATGAAGTTAATATCGCTTTACTCAGTCTTCAAGCAATTGGGAACTTGTAATCAAGAACACTTACAATTTAAGCATGCCCACATTTACAGAGAACAGAATTGTTCACAATGGAGCGTAGGCATAGTGTAGTATGTAATATCCTCTAGCATGCCCGTACAAACTACATGTACCCAATAATGTACAATTCCATTGTTACAGCCTAACAATGCTATCCTAACTCAACGTGCGCAGCCAAACATTCACGCTCACCTCATTACTACACCATGGTTCCATCCTGACTCACCCAATTTCGACTATACTTAATTTAAACCATCTTTCAAAACTGATTATAGAACAAAGGCATAAATTTCCCTATTTCATTTTACACTCCCCCTTTTTCATCTTCCCTCAACCCTTCAAATAACACATTCTTACTGAGTATGAAAAATGCAAGAAACCCTGTTATTATCAAGTGCAAGAATCAAATATCATCATGTAATTGCACGATTACCCAAAAACACTTGTTTCCACCAAGTTCACATGAATTAGGTTTTTTCTCTACATAGCCATATGTTCAAGCCAAGAATTTACATGACAAAATAGGGAAAAAAATGAAGAACATACATGTGAAGCTTTGTTCTTAAGAAGGGGGTGGAATCTTGAAGCCCTAGTCCATGTCACGCTAGAGACGAAAGGGGGATCGGGTTGTTGTCGCATTAGGAGTAGTGAAATAGGGCTGAAAATGAAGAATAAAAATAAAAAGAGGGGGATTTGGGGCAGGTCACCCCGTCAATTTAATGAAACCCATCGCGAAATACATCAGCGTGTCACGGAGCCTATCGCGGAGAATAAGTTCCATGACATGGAGCTATAGCGAAGGTGCACTGGTTTGTTTGTGCCACTATTTTAATAAGGCTCCATGGCACGGAGATCTTGCTTTGTGACATGAAGCTATGATGTACCCTTACTATTTCCAGGGGTTTCCTTTTCACTTACGTTGCACCTCTGGTCTATTTTTATCCCCGATTCTTTTTCTTTTTGCCTCCTCTCATCCTGTGCCACATCCAAAGTCATCAATAAGTTAGAAAATAGTGGGTTGCCTCCCACCCAGCACCGTAGTTTAAGTTGTGGCACGACTTCTTTTTTTTTCTTTTTAAGAAAATAAATCATAACTAATACATTACACTCAGGGGTTGCCTCCCGTGTAGCGCCTGATTTACCATAGTAGCACGACCTAGCTCACATTCACTCATCAGATAAGGTGATAGACGTCTTCTATCGATTAACCCTCTTACCCTAGTAATTCTTACACCTTTGAACATTCACCAAAAAATATGCACTTTTATCTTCTTGCCACAATTCAACCGCCTCGTACGGGGTCATCCTAGAAACCTCAAGTGTTCTAGATGACTTAGACCTCATCTTCCCTAGAAATAACTTCAACCAGGAGTTGAATAGTAACACCATCTTCCCCGACTCGAAGATTCAAGGAACTATGTGCTTGCAATGCCACCTCTTGGTCTTCTCTTTATACAGCTTAGCACTCTCATAGGCGTGCCACCGAAACTCTTCCAACTCATGCAATTGCAACAACCGCGTTTTCCCAACTAACTGGGGATCCATGCTCAGCTTTCTCACAGCCCAATAAGCCTGATGTTCAAGCTCCACACGCAAGTGATAGGCTTTCCCATAAACCAACAGATAAGGTGAAGTCCCAATTGGCATCTCATAGGAAGTCCTATACGCCCACAAAACATCATCTAATTTGCTTGCCTAATCTTTTTATTGAGCATTCACAATTTTCTATAGAATTCTCTTGACATCCCTATTCGATACTTCAACCTACTCGCTATCTAAGGGGGGTATGATGTAGAATCTATATACCGAACTCCATATTTGGCCAATAGGTTTCAGAACAAGTTGTTAACAAAGTGCGAACCTCCATCGCTAATAATAGCTCGTGGGGTTCCAAACCTAGCAAAAATTTTCTTCTTTACAAATTTGGCCACTAACTTGGAATCATTAGTGGGAAAAGCTACGGCCTCAACCCATTTGGAGACATAGCCCACCGCTACTAAAATGTATTGATTGCCGAATAACGATTGAAATGGCCCCATGAAATCTATCCCCCACCCATCTAATACCTCGACTTCCAATATGTTGTGCAAAGGAATCTCATGTTTTCTTCTGATGGTGCCCATTCTTTGGCATTGACCACATGCCTTGACATAGGCTGCTGCATCCTTGAATAAAGTCGGCCAAAAGAAACCTAACTGGAGCACCTTATGAGCAGTTCGCTCTCCTCCATAATGCCCGACATACGGCGCGGAATGACAACTTCTCTACACCTATCTCACTTGGCTCTCGGGAATGCACCGTCTCATCACTTCATCTGGATACTACTTGAATAGATATGGTTCATCCCACATGTAGAACCGAGACTCATATCTTAAGCCTCTTCCGTTGTTTAGCGGTTGCCTCGTGTGGGTACACTCCACTTACTATAAAGTTCAATATATCTAAATGTACCAAGTGAGTTCCACCGCACAAAGTGCCAATAGTTTCTCATCAGGGAACTCTTCTTGGATGCGCCCAACATCACCCACATGTGACCTATCCTCTAGCTGCGACAAATTTTCTGCTACCTGATTTTCGCTACCTTTCCTGTCTCAAATTTCCAAGTCAAACTCCTATAGTAATAAGATCCATCGAATCAACCTGGGCTCAGCTTCCTTCTTGTTGAATAAGTATCGGATGGCCGCATAATCCATGTGCACCACCACTTTTGTCCCAACCAGATAGGACCTGAATTTATCAAACGCATACACCAGTGACAACATCTCCTTCTCTACGACAGTACAATTAGCCTGAGAAACATCCAACATTTTTCTTGCATAATATATGGAGTGAAAAATCTTTTCTCTCCTCTACCCCAGTACAACACCTACAAGCACATCACTAGCATCACACATCAGCTCAAATAGGCGTTCCCAGTCAGGAGCAATGAGAATGGGATCTTCCACCAGCTTCTTCTTCAGTTCCTCCAAAGCACTGACACATTCTGCCCCGAACTCAAACTTTACATCTTTTTCCAGTAGTCGGCACATTAGTCTAGAGATCTTTGAGAAATCCCGAATGAACCGTCTATAAAACCTAGCATGTCCCAAGAAACTGCAGACACCCCTGACAGACAATGGTGGTGGAAACTTCTCAATAACCCCTACCTTGGCATGGTCAACTTACAAGATGCTTTGTGACACTTTGTGGCCAAGGACTATGCCATCCTTTATTAAAAAGTGGCACTTTTCCCAATTCAGTACCAGGTTTGTATCTTGACATCTAGCCAAGACCCTGTCCAGATTCTGCAAACATACGACAAGTGAGTTACAAAAAATAGAGAATTTATCCATAAATACCTATTCTTCCACCATTTCATGAAATATATCTAGCATGCATCATTGAAAGGTGGCTGGTGCATTGCATAGCCCAAATGGCATACGTTTGAAGAGGTATGTACCATATAGATAGGTATATTTGGTCTTCTCCCGATATTATGAGGCTATGGCTATTTGATTATAGCCAGAATAACCATCCAGAAAGTAATAATACTCTTGGACTGCAAGTCTATCCAGCATCTGGTCAATGAATGGAATGGGATAGTGGTCTTTTTTGGTGGCCTCATTTAATTTTCGGTAGTCCATGCAAATCCTCTAGCCTTTGACCGTGTGAGTAGGAATCAACTCATTCTTCTCAGTGGGGATAACTATCATGCCTTCCTTCTTTGGGACACATTAAACCAAGCTAACCCAGTCACTGTCAGAGATTAGATAGACCACTCCTGCATCTAACCCCTTGATTACCTCTATCTGCACATCTTTCATCACCGGGTTCAAACTCCTTTGATGTTGCACAATTGGTTTGTATCCTTCCTCCATTAATATCTTGTGCATGTAGAAGGCTTGACTGATTCCACAGATGTCTGACATTTTCCATCCTATGGCTTTCTTCTTTTTTTTCAGGACCACCGATGCTTCTTTAACCTGTGAATCTGTTAGTCTAGAAGAAAGAATGACTGGCACTGTATCAGCTTCTCCCAAGAATACATACTAGAGGTGTGGAGGCAATGCGTTCAGCTCTAGATTGGGGGCCTCCTCAATAGATGGCTTGGGTGGAGGCTCCAAAGATCTCTGTAGGGATTTGAGCTCCTTTTTTCAAAATAACATTTTTGCCTCATCCAAAGCTTGCAACATTTCATAAGTTGCAACATCCCCGCGAAATTGAACTTGTCCCAGCAAAGCTCTTTCCAAATGATCATTTCAGCTAATAAGCTAAAGTGTGGACTCCTAGTCAATAACAACAATGCTGACAGCTCCTTATAAATAGTAGGTAGCTTCATGTCCTTAAAAAAGTCAAACACTTAAACCTTGTCATAGGCTCTCATAGTTAACTGCCCTGCAGCTACGTCTATTAAAGCTGGTCCGATTGCCAAAAAGGGACGTCCCAAAATAAAGGGGACTTCTGAATATGGCTAAAAATCAAGAATTATGAAATCCACCGAGAAAATAAGGGAGCCCACTTGCACTAGAACGTCTTCAATAATAACATCTAGTCTCGCCAATGAGTGATCATCTAGTTGCAAAATCACCATGGTAGATCTTAGACTACCCAAACCCGACTTCTTGAAAAATGATATGGGCAGCAAATTAATTCTCGCCCCAAGATCACATAAACCACAGGCTCTAATGGACTGCCCAATGGTGATCTGGATAGTAAAACTCCCCAGATCCTTTAGCTTTGTAGGCAGTCTGTTCTGTATCCGTGATGTACACTCCTCATGCAACTATGGCATACTCTATCAGTCTTCTCTTGTTCTCCACAATATCCTTTATGTATTTTGCATACTTTGGAATACCCTGCAAGACATCCACCAGTGGAAGATTAATGTGTACCTTCTTTAATACTTCCATAAATTTTTGGAAGCATGCTTCTTCTTTGTGCTTCCTTAGTTTCTGCGGGAACAGGGGTGGTGGTGGGAACTTCACAACTCCTATTTACTTTCCACTCCCCACTTCTCTATCATTGTCCTCGGCTTCCTCCTCTATGATTATAACTTTTTGTGCTAGCTTTTCTAGCACCAACTCCTTCAGTTGTTTACCACTCCTGGTGGTGACAACATTTACATGCTTAGGGTTGGTGAGGACAATCTCTCAACATAGTCTTGAACCTCTCCCAAGCTTGGTACAGGTTCTCACCATCTCTCTATTTGATACTTAGAATCTGACTTCTAAGCCTTGTTGTCTTTCCGAAAGGAAAGAACCTGATCAAGAATATCCTTGCCAAATCATCTCGTGTGGTTATAGAGTTAGGTGGTTCAGCTTTCACCTCCTCTTTGCTTCTCCCAGTAAGGAAAATTGGAACAATGTAAGCCTCACATAGTCTGATGATACCATTGTTGGTATGTATGTATCATTGATCTCTAGAAAATTTTGTAGGTGCTGCTACGGGTCTTTATAGGGGAGACTTGGGAATTGTCCGCTAGTATGCAACAGCTACACCGTATTCTATTTCAGCTCAAATTTACCTCCTAGCTGTGGCCTGCGGATGCTTGAGGTAATGATGTTCGCATGTAGGATTTCCACGTCACGTACTGGTCTTGCTTCCATTACTTCGGGCAACAACTC
This sequence comes from Datura wrightii, assembly GCA_035772735.1. Taxonomy (NCBI): domain Eukaryota; kingdom Viridiplantae; phylum Streptophyta; class Magnoliopsida; order Solanales; family Solanaceae; genus Datura; species Datura wrightii. Next base: position 2,729,868 of record JASDFA010000010.1, on the reverse strand, counting down.
TACCTACCCAACTGGTGGATGCTGTTGTTGTTCAAGAATTTCTCTCTGTAAAAACTGCAACTATCTTTCAAGAGCTTCTCTCCTTTGCAAATGAAACTGTCTTTTAGGCTCGAAAAATGGGTCGACCAATTCTTTATTTCTTGCCAGCTTTCAGAAATTGCCCTGTACCTGGAAGTTAGTAGCTAAGATCAAGTTGTCTAAACCTGCACAAAAACTTGCAAAACTAAAACTCAAAAATTTTACTAAATTTGCCAGTCCCCGGCACCGGTGCCAAAAACTTTGTTATTACCCAAACGCAAGCAAGTAATATAAGAACAAGTAATATAGTAGCTTTTTCAATCTGAATGTTGAACTCACAACGACTACGACTTAGTGATTTTTTTCAATTTTAGTATTAAAAGTTCATCTATGCAAGTGTGTAAGTAACACAATGAATTAAGAGTTTTATAAATATAAATATAGAAAGTAGCAATTAATGAAGCTAAGAACGTTGATTAAAATAATAAGCAAGAATATTCTAATGTTAAGGCATGGGACACAATCATGTATATCTTATATTTTTCTTCAGCTACGTTCTCTATCAAGTTGATGGTTAGGGCAAATTAAAGTCTGACTATGGTCTTTAGAACCTCTAGCCAATTGCCTAACTATAAACCTTGCAACTACACATATTAACTTGTGATTCAATAGCTCATGTTAGGTCTAGAAGAATTTGTGCCCTTTGTTAACAAACTGCGGTGTTTCAGGTATATTTTTATAATGCAGGCGAATCCTACCTTCAATTTACAGCAAAGATAAGAACACATTCCCCTATTCCTCGTTCTATCCTAATAATTTTCCATTAAGAGTCAAATTAAGGTTATGAATTTATCTAAATGTTGAACAAACACTAAAATACAATAAACAGGAATAGACGAACAACCATTCATGATAGAAGAACATGAAGCTAAAATAAAATAAAGTCATATAATCATACAAATAGCCTTAACCTTAGAATGAGGTGAATTAGCCACTCATTCGTCGATTAAAAATCCCCAAACAATTTTCTAACATAGGAACAATTGAAATTTAGATGAAAAGAGAAGAGAAAGAACTGTAGAATTTTCCTCCGCTCAACTGCCATTTCTGACGTTCTTGCTAATATTTCAGATCCTCATAAATTAAAATCTAAGTGTTCTATTTATACAGGTGAAAAATTACACAGTGACAAACTAGCTCCATGAAATGGAGCTCATCGCAGAGAAATCACTCTATGACACGGAGCTATCACGGAAGATCATTGGAATCACTGAAAGGTCTGGAAATACAAGCTCCGTGTCACGGAGCTCATCGCGCCATTTTGCCTCCATGACATGGACCAAACACACACGTGCAATGGAATTTTGATGTCCGCTAAATGGAACAAGCACCGTGCCATGGAGTGTATCGCGCCAACTGTGCTCTGTGCCACAGACTCATCACGGTCCTTGACTATTTCGTGATTTCAAAAGTTAATAATTTTCTTCTTCGACCAAAGCACTATGGCACATTTTTAAACACAATCAATCCCCAAAGTGACATGGGAGTGAACTCTCACATCAATTTTTAAGCTCTCTGAAATTTCCATACTTCAACTCCGAGTCTCATCCTCTCACAAAGCTTAAATTATTGTCTTCTCCACCTGCAAATAGTCACATCGTATTTATTACTCCACATGCATAATTAATTCAAAACATGCATGAATACAATCCTCAACTAGGCTCCAGAATGGTTGACAATATGGTGTTTGGTCGTATAAATATGCCCAAGATCATTGAGGTGACTTTTTGAAGGACTATGACCGGGAAACTTCAATACACCTATCTGGCTACAACTTAATCACCGATTGGAGTAGAGACTTAGAAGGGTTCTAACAAGATTTTGGGACTAACTCAAAAATTACCAGCCACATAGGGCATCACAAAAGACAAGGTTGCCCCTGGATCTAATAAAGCATATACATCAAGGTGGAAAACTCGTAACTTACCAATGACCACATCCGGGGAGACCTCCTGCTCCTGGTAGGATGCTAATGGTTAGAATCTGTTTTGGCGCTAACCACCACCTGTGCTAGTAGATGCCCCATTTTGGGTTGAGTGAGCTGGTGGAGCTGCTGAGCTGGGAGCTAGGCCTCAGCCCCTATAATGGCCTTATCTAGGTATTGGGAAATCTCTAAGCATATGTTCAATTTTCCCGCACCTAAAGCAAGCACCTGTACAAGCCAAACACTAACCCATGTGTCTCCGGCCATACCTATTGCAAATTGGAGTCGAAATTTCCATACTTCAACTCCGAGTCTCATCCGCTCAGCAAGCTGAAATTATTGACTTTTCCACCTATAAATAGTCACATCGTATTTATTAGTCCACGGGCATAATTAATTCAAAACATGCATGAATACATCAGTATTATCCTCAACTAGGCTCCAGAATGGTTGAAAATATGGAATTTGGTCATAAAAATATGCCCAAGATCATTGAGGTGACTTTTTGAAGGACTGTGACCGGGCAACTTGTATACACCCATCTGGATACAACTTAATCACCTACTGGAGTAGGGACTGAGAAGGGTTCTTACAAGATTTTGGGATTAACTCCAAAATTACAAGCCACATAAGGCATCACAAAAGACAAGGTAGCCCATGGATCTAATAAAGCATATACATCAAGGTGGAAAACTCGTAACTTACCAATGACCACATCCGGGGAGACCTCCTGCTCCTGCCAGGATGCTAAGGGTTATAATCTGTTTTGGCGCTAACCACCACCTGTGATAGTAGATGCCCCATGTTGGGTTGAGTGAGTTGGGGGAGCTGCTGAACTGGGAGCTGGGCCTCAGGCCCTATAATGGCCCTATCTAGGTACTGGGAAATCTCTGAGCATATGTCCGGTTTTCCCGCACCCGAAGCAAGCACCTGTACCAGCCAAACACTAACCCATGTGTCTTCGGCCATACCTGTGGCAAACTAGAATACTGGAATCTGCGGGCCCACTGCTTAGACCCCTAGAGCCTGATGCTCGTCCCCTTTGGTCGTGCCTAGGTCTGTATGGCACACTCATAGCTGAAGATCTCTGATGGGACAATTGTCGATGCCCACCACCTGGCCTCAGCTGATAGAACCTATAGGTGTTTGTCCTGTCCCTCTTGGCCTCTCCCTCCCAAAGATGCATCGCCTCCATCTGCTCGGCGTACAAGACTATCCGAGGAAAATCCATATCATGATGGAGCATGGAGGTTCTGCAATCCTTTTCTAGATAGTCCGCCACCCCATGAACAAACCTGCTCACTCGAGCCCTTAAATCAACTACTAACTCTAGGGCTTACTAGGACAAACGAATGAACTCTAGGGCATATTTCCTACACTGTCATCCTTCCCTTTTTCAGATTCACGAACTCGGCCACCTTCAACTCCCTCATCTTTCGGGGTAAGAATCGATTTTGAAAAGCAATGTGAAACTTATCCCAACTAATAGGGCCTGCTCCAGCTTCCCTACTATCTTTCCATTGTCTAAACCAAATGTGTGCCACCCCTTTCAGCTGATATGAGGCCAAATCTACACATTCTTCTCCATTCACCCACATGACCTGGGTGATCTTAAAAATCACGTCAATAAACTCATATGGATCCTCATCCACCCTTGACCCAAGAAACTCTAGTGGGTTCATCCTTTGAAAATCTCTGACTCATGCTGCCGCCATATTTTTGTACTGCAGGACATGCACCTGTGCCTGTTGGTTGACCGGGCGGTCAAGGCCTGCGCTAGCATTTGAATGGTTGCTCTGAATTTGGCGTGGGCAACTGGTTCTAGTTGCATGGTGATTATGGGCTGGTGGAGCTTGTTTGTGCCCATCCCCATTGCCATCCTCTTGGCCATTTCACTTTCTATTTCTTCTGCCATTGACTCTGCGGGGAGACATGCTTCTTCAATTGTGAAAATCTTGAGTTAGAAGGTTAGAGAGACATTTCACTACACGACATAATTCATGAAAGAAGGGAACATTTCCTAAACATCTCGTTGCCTCTTCGTCATAAGTGTGGGGCGGTTCACACCCATCAAAAAAGACTCAACTTAACACGTCTTTCAGACACCCTAGGACACTTCAAAACATATATCTCTAATACCATGTTTGTCATGACACAAACATAGGCCCAGATCGAGACACAGGACAAGAAGCCCCGAGAGACTCCAAGTCAACCCATGGAATGAACACACATCTAACTCAATCAATATCAAGGGGAAGCCTTAACATAATAACATAGTGAAATTCTAATCATAACATAACATTAGAAGAGGAATTCACTTCATACATGACAAGGTAATTACTACATATAGTCTGAAAGCCTCTAACATATCTAATGGGTTTATGGGACAACACCCACAATAGCACGGAATATTCGAAAAACTTACACTCACAGCACATGCTCAATTCAAGACACATTCCGCAGACTCTTAACTCAGCTAATCACAAGAATTTAAAATTAAGCTTCAATCATATCAAGTCAAATTCAAGAGCCTAGGTGTCTCAAACATAGGTATACCACTTGCATGCTTCAACACTAAACATACTTGCATCTTACAATCATTTATAGCACGTAACAAGAATATCAAGCCATCAATTAGCTACGGGTTCAAAAACCAACCTACTGACTAATTTTCCTCAAGACGGTCGTCATCCATCCATCGTCGGACACGGTCTCTAACTATGACTAAAAACATTATATACAGACAAAGAAAAATTTTTATTCTTTGGTTCAAAGACCCCCCATCGGTAAAGAACCGAAAAGAAAAACCAACGGGTGATGAAGTCATGCTTGACTCATCAAAAAACAAAAAAAATTATTTTTTTTTCAAATATTTCTCACAAGCATTACATTCACCAAAAATCGTTAAGCACAAAAATTTTAAAATTTTCCTCACCCCACACTTGAATAATGCTATGTCCCCATAGCATCAACTTAACATTTAAAGAGGGTGAGAAATACTCCTTGAGGCCTTTAGGCTTAGCTAACAACATGCCTTTCTTCAACTTTGCACAAGTGGGTGTTCGACCCCACACTTTTTCTCTTCCATGCTTGTTAGCTTCCTCCTCCATGGGTACTCAGACTTCCCCTCCATATGTGCTTAACTTTCCACCAAAACAACACAAGATGAAAAATAAATAAAATAAACTTAAATGCAAGAAATTAAAATGGTACCCATGGTACCCTTGGGTTGCCTCCCAAGCAGCGCCTAATTTTTCGTCGCGGCACAACATATCAAGTTTCACCGCTTTTTCCTCCACCTTGAGGATATGAATCTCACCCCTAATTTCTTCTCTAATTTCCTCTTATGCTCCAGGGGTGGTGGTGAAAAATTGTAAGGACCAAGCAGTAGATGTTGCCTTTTGAACTTATTGGCCCTTAAGTAAGCGAAGTCATTTTGTCTCTCCGAGTTAGCAAATTTCAAAATATACGGGGCTTGGTCCTCCTCTAGACATTTCTCTATAAGCTTGGAAGACTCTATTTCTATGTTTTCAACCAAACTTAATGTCGAAAAATGCTTCGAGTGTGGTCCAATAAACCTCAACTCTGAAAATGCATTGTGCTTGACCTCCTTACTAGTAAACACCTTCTCAGCATTGACATCTATCTCTCTATTAATGTCAACTGGGGGATACTCTATCTCTTCTTCCGTGAATGAATTTTCCATAAGTGTGAGCCCATCACGGGGACACTCAAGAGATTCTAATTGTTGGGCTTTATCCAAAAATTCACCCTTGTCTTCCTCTTGTAGTTCCTCTTGTAGTTCCTCTTGAATATCGGCTAAAACTGTTACCTGCAATTTATCACAAGCTTCAGCCTTAGCAATCATCTCCATGATTTTGACGCTCATCCTTTCTAGAGCCTCTGCATTCTCTTTTTGTTGAATTCTCAATACTGCCATCGCCTCCTCCATTGCTTCTGATTGCTCCAGGAGTTGTTTCAGCATGTCTTCTATTTGAGCTTGGCGTCCCAAGTCCTCATTTTCAACATGCCTATATTCAGCAAAAACAACAGAAGGATCATAGTAGGGGCTTGGGGGAGGGGAATATGCATTCGGACAGCCATCCCAATGGACATCTTGACCACCACATATATTGCACGTGTTACAGAGTTGCCACGAGTGGTGTTCTCCGCAATTCAGACAAGATTCGCCAAAATATGAGTATCCACCATTTAAACCTTTTGTATTCCATGATGTCATGTCAATAAGGGTATCCGAAAAAAAGAAAAATCAAATAAAATTAAAAAATAAAAAAAAAAGAATTAAAACAAACACTAAGACCAAGTTGTCAGCACTTAGAAAAGAAATATAGTAAATTTACACTTAAGAAAAGTTCACCAATTGCCAGTCCCCGGCAACGGTGCCAAAAACTTGTTCGGTCTTTTTTGTTGGGTATAAAACTCACACGCAAGTGCACGTGGTAGAACAAGTAGTAAAGTGGCTTAAGTAAGCCAAGTATCGATCCCACAGGGACTGGGATGAAGTGCAATCTGCTCAAGTGTACTATATTTTAATTCTAAAAATGCAGACAACAGTGTAACCAAGAGTTTGATATTTTGATTTATAAGTTTTATGCTAAATCTAAAACAACTATCTAATGTGAGTCTGAACTATGAATGAGAGCATGCTGAGGTTAAACGAACATGTAATGAAATTAATTATCGATGTAATTTGGTTAGACTTTTCCTCCGGTTGCTAGTCAAGAACTATTGCCAAGGAATTAAAACTCTCGTATTTAACCCCACTTAAGAATCATGAACCATCCACCTACATTTCTGTGATTAAATGCAATTCATGTTCTAGCCATTCAAACCTGGTTCCTAAATTGGCTAATACGACTTTCAGGTATATTTCTATCCTGAAAGTAAATCAATTCTCAATTTTCCCAAACTATTAAAGGATCATATCCTATTAATTCACAACTTTCCAATTTCTTTCTCTCTCGAGTGAAACCGGACTTTTTAGATATACATTAACGTAGGCCACACATTAATGCAATAAGAACAAGAATTAATAGAACAACCATGGAAGAAAAGATGAAAAACCAAAGAATCAATGATCACATTTCATTACAAGTGTTCTTAACCTTAGCAAGAAGATGAATTAGCCACTCATTTGTGGATTAAACATCGTTAAATGAGTGTTAAAGATACAAGCAATTGAATACAAGGAGAAGGAAAGAGAGAAAAACCCTGATAATTTCGTCCCCTCAACTGCCTGTAACCCACGTTCTTGCTCCACCAAGTCAGAATATTGAAAAATGAACCTAAGTGTTCTATTTATACTAGTGGGAATTTTTCCCGGAATAATAAGCAACGTGTCACGGAGTGTATCGCGGAGCACTGCCTCCATGAAACGTTGTGTATCAAGGAGCACTGCCTCCGTGACACGGTGTGTATAGCAGAGCACTGCCTCCGTGACACGTTGTTGTTCCACCACAGGCCAAATTTTGCATTTTTTCCTTGTTGACATTCGAGTCCAACCCCAATCTCTCCCAACATGCATTTTAGCTTCCCAAAATTATATTTCACCTGCAAAACAACGCTAATCATGTTGGTTAGTGTAAATTCACATTTTATTATCAATCACACGAGAATATATAAACATTGATAGATAAACAAGGCAAAAATGACACCTTTGAGTATCACTTGGGCATATAAATTTGCCCAAGATCATTATCATTGACAGGGATTGTCTTTTTGCATGTTATGCCTCCATCAATTATAGAACCCAAGCAGTGGAGTTCAAATTTCTGGGTGAGCTAGTCCTTGAGTTGAGGGTTAGTTCAGTTGTGCCTGTAGGTTGTTTCATTTCCTACCTTAAGGCTAGGAAGATGATTTCTAACGGTTGTGTGTATCATCTAGTTAGGGTTAAGGATGCTACGTTTGAGACCCTGACTATCCAGTGTAGTATGTGAATATCTAGAATTCTTCCTAGATGATCTGTCGGGAATCCCTCCCGAGTGGGAGATTGAATTTTGTATTTACCTTATTCCCGATACGCAGCTGATATCTATTCCTCCTTATAGAATGGCTCCAGCCGAGCTAAAAGAGTTGAAGGAGCATTTGAAAGATCTTTTAGATAAGGAGTTAATCAAATCTAGCAAATCCCTTTGGGGTGTACCTGTTCTCTTTGTCAGAAAAAAAGATGGCTCTCTTTGAATGTGTATTAACTACAGGCAATTGAACAAGGTCATCTTCAAGAATAGATATCCTCTATCTAGGATTGATTATTTTTTTGACCATCTTAGGTTCCAAGTGCATTTTGAAGATAGTTCTCAGATCTAAATACCATCAACTTAGGGATCGAGAGAGTGATATCCCAAAAACAGCCTTCCGAACGTGGTATGGTCATTATGAGTTTGTAGTTATTTCTTTTGGACTAACAAATGCTCCTACAACTTTTATGTACTTGATCAATAGGGTGTTAAAGCTATACTTGGATATTTTTGTGATAGTGTTTATTGATGACATCCTGATATACTCTCGGAGGGAGGAGGAGCATGTCGCTCATTTGAGGGTGGAGCTATAGACTCTCAACGATCGTAAATTATAAGCAAAATTTGGAAAGTGTGAGTTTTGGTTAAACTCAGTGGAATTTTTGGGCCATGTTGTGTCAAGTGAGGGTATAAAGGTGGACTCTCAAAAGATTGAAGCGGTAAAGAATTGGCCTAGACCGGTGAATACTTCGGACATCAGGAGTTTCTTGAGTTTAGCTGGGTACCATCAGAGATTTATTGAGGGTTTTTCATCAATTGTAGTGCCATTGACCAAATTGGCTCAAAAGAAAGTGAAGTTCCAATGGTCGGATGCTTGTGAGAGGAGCTTCTAGGAGTTGAAGACTCGACTTACGTCAGCAACGGTGTTAACTCTCCCCGAGGGTACTGATGGGTTTGTGGTTTATTAAGATGCTTCTAGAATCGTCCTTGGTTGTGTATTGATACAACATGGTAAAGTGATAGCATACGCTTCCAAACAGCTAAAAGTTCATGAAAAGAATTACTCGACCCATGATCTTGAATTGGCGGCGGTGGTATTTGCATTGAAGATTTGGAGACACTATTTGTATGTGGTCCATGAAAATTCTTTTATGGACAACAAAAGCCTACAATATGTGTTTACACAGAAGGATCTAAATCTATGCCAAAGGAGATGGTTGGATCTACTCAAGGATTATAATACGAGTTTCCTTTACCATTTTTGAATGTAGTAGCAGACACACTTAGTAGACTCTCTATGGAGATCGTGTCCCAGGTGGATGAGCGAAGGAGGGAGCTGGTGAAGGATGTGCATTGGCTTGCAAGGTTGGGAGTTTATTTGGTTGACTTGACTGATGGCGGTGTTATAGTTCAAAACGGGTCAGAATGATCCTTGGTGACTGATGTAAAAGCTAGACAAATGAGGACCCTATTTTGGTAAAGTTAAAGGAAGCCATTCAGAATAACAAGGTAGAGGTATTCTCCAAGGGGGGAGATGGTGTGCTTCGATATTAGGGTCCCTTGTGTATCCCGGACATTGCATGAGGCTCACGATTCCAGATGTTCAATACATCCATGTTCCCCCAAGATGTACCATGACCTACGGAAAGTCTATTGGTGGAATGATATGAAGAAGGGCATCACAAAATTTGTAGCTAAGTGTCCAAATTTTCAACAAGTGATGGTCGAGCACCAGAGACTGGAAGGTGTCTTTAGTATATGAGTATTCCTACTTGGAAGTGGGAAGAAATCAATTTGGACTTCATCACAGGGTTTACTTGCATTCATCGGCAGTATGACTCCATTAGGGTGGTTGTGTACAGGTTGACCAAAGCCGCTCATTTTCTACTAGTCAAGACCACTGATTCAGCGGAGTATTATGCAAAAATATACATCAGAGAGCTAGTTTAGTTGCATGGAGTTCCCTTTTCTATCATACCAGAAAGAGGTAATTAGTTTACCTCTCAATTTTGGAGATTATTTCAAAAAGGACTTGGTACTCAGGTTAAGCTTAGTACAACATTTCACCCACTAACGGATGGTCAAGCAGAGAGGATAATTCAGACACTCGAGGACATGTTGAGAGCATGTGTGATTGACTTTAAGAGTAGTTGGGATGATCATTTACCTCTTGTTGAGTTCACATACAATAACAACTACCATTCCAGCATTTAGATGGCTCCGTTTGAGACTCTCTATGGGTGGAGATATAGATTGCCTATTGGTTGGTTTAAATTCGATGAAGCTGCAATGATAGGACCAAATTAAGTCTGTGAGGCCATGAAGAAGGTTCATCTCATACGAGACAGGTTGAAGATAGCTCAAAGTCACCAAAAGCCCTATGTCGTTGTGTTGAGGAGGGATCATGAGTTCGAAGTTGATGATTGAGTGTTTCTGAAGGTGTTTCCTATGAAGGGAGTGATGAGGTTTTGAAAGAAAGAAAAACTCAGTCCCCGTTATGTTAGCCCATACCGAATTGTGAAACGGGTTGGCAAGGGAGCATATTAATTGGAGTGGCCTCAGAATCAACTTCAGTCCATCCAGCTTTCCATGTATAACTCTTAAGGAAGTGTTTGGGTGATCCATATCTAGTTGTTTTGGAAGAGAGTGTGGGTGTGAAAGACAGTCTTAGCTATGAGGAGATTCCCGTGGAGATATTTGATAGTCAAGTTTGGAACCTAAGGAAAAAGGAAGTAGCTTCAGTCAAGGATTTATGGAGGAATCATCATGTTGAGGGAGCTACGTGGGAAGCCGAAGCATATATGATTGCTACATACCCACATCTATTCCCTTCTGGTTCAGTGTCAACTTGAGGTATCTGTTTTTGCCTTAATACTCTATTTAGTTTCATGTTCACTTCATGTGCTCCAATTTCTTTCAAGTCAAAGTATGCATATATGATTCATGAATTTAGTTCAATCATGTAGTCCAATTCGGAGTCAGTCATTCCGTCAGTTTTCAGCATGTATGTTCAGTGATTGAGTATGTTTTTGCATTTCTCTGCTTTCTGTATGTTTTCCCACATTAGAAGGAAGAACGGGTCGTCAGAAGTGCCTATGGCGGGAGGTTGCAGATTTGGACGAGGGAATAATGGGTCTCAAAATGACCCATTGGTGGTTGTAACAAGTCGTTAGATGGGAGTTATGGTGAGGCTGGTCTTGATCATGGAAGAAGTGACGGGTCTTGGGATGACTCATTGATTGTAAAAAATGGGTTGTTAATGTAATACCCCAAAAATGCCTAAGACTAGACCCGTGATTTAAAAATGGAAGTTGGCAGAAATCAGGAAAATCATCATAGAACAGGTCATGTACCAACGATCCGTAGAAAGTGTCCGTGGTGAGGTGCAGCACGGTCGAAGTTGGGGGTAACGGGTCAAGGAATGACTCATAGCTTGATGTCACGAGTCGTTATTTGTGATCGTGGTGAGATTGATCCTTAGTCTAGGAGGAGGTAACAGGTTGTAGGATGACTCATGGTAAAGAGCAGTGGATCGTGGTGAGCAACCGTGGGAAAGAGTAGGAAAATCTCCAGTCGAGGTGATGGATGGAAATCACGACTCATTGGAAGGAGGCACGAGTCGTGGTTTGGCTCGTTGGAAGGCCCATGTGCAGTTCATCAGGGGGAAACAACAGAGGATACAACGGACCATCGTCTGATGTAACGACTGGTCTTTTGAGTCATGGTGTTCGAATCTGAGAAGTTAAGTTTGGGCAGTGGATGTAACAGACGGAAACCACGAGTCGTGGTATCTTATTACGACCCGTAGGATCACCCGTGGTCTCTGGCAGTGTAGATTTTTTTGGGAATTCATTAAGGGTATTTTCTTCATTCCTATGTCTTAGGGTCCTAAACTACGTAAGGCTCGAAATGCAGTGTTTTAGGTGGGGAAAATCTATCCTAAGCTCCTTCACACCCATACATGCATATTGAAGGGGTTTTGGAGGTTATCAAGTTAGAATACTTCAAGCTTTCTTTTTATATTTCATTAGGTTTTCAAGGAGTGGTAAAATCTGATCTTCCACATGTATGTAGTGTTATGAATGGGTGAATCCGTTCATACCCATGCCCAATCACTCTTTAAATCATAGAAATTCCTATGTTGATTCTATGGGTTTTTTAACCCAATGCATGAAATTCCTAATTCTCTACATGGGCATGATCTAAATGAGTTTTTAGTATTGAATAATAACTCATGGGCAAGTTTTACGTTGTTTTTCCATCAAAACCATGTTTCGAGTTTTTTTTAAACTTAAATGCCCATTTCGGAGAAATTCATGAAAGTTGAGATTTATGATGAATGTTCATGTACGATAAGGTATTAATGATGGAAAGTATGTTTCAATTTACCCATGTTTATAATCATGTTTTCAAGTGAATTGAGTTTTTCCAAGTATGCTAAAGTATTGGGCAATGCCCACATGTTCAAGTACGATTTAGGATTTATGATATGGATTTCATAATTGATCGATTTATGAGGTTGGCCAATTCATGGGCCCTTAATTCATGGCTAAACATGTATGTAAAAAGGGATCAACGATTTTAATGTTTATTTGGCCATGAATCTCATGAATGATGTTTACGATTTATATACCAGCCTAATGTGCATGTTTTTGGGAGAAGTGTCTAGCACCAAGTAGTCCGGCATTCAAAGGACTATGCCGGTGTCTCATAACTATGTGCCACCGTAGGTTCATGTTGATACATTACAATGTTAGTGGATCCCCTCTCTCGTGATATCACACACTGCACGTCCCTTACTTGGCAAGCCTGGGATGACTCTGTCCACTTGAGTGAGATAGTTGCGCCAACAAGTAAGGCTCTACCATGATGGTGTCGGTTATGACGAGTCCTCCAATTGTTTTGCATGTTTTTATGCATTGTTATGTTTATGTTACTTCAGCTCAAGTTTGATTTATAAAGTTTTCTCTTATGACTATGATGATGAATGAATTACAAATGTTTTGAAAACCTTGAGCCTTATGTTATATTGTGATATTCATGTTATGAGCATGTTGTCCTACTCTTATGAACTTTTATGTATTTTAAATGTCTGTTTTACTTATCTTACATATTCGGTACATTCCACGTACTGACCGCATACTCTATGTTGTATCATTTTATGATATAGGATTCGATCTTCAAACCTAGCACCGTCATTAGCTTGTTCTCGGAGTTAGCATCTACCTCATTGGTGAGTCCTACTCTCTCGAGGACCAGTTGATATCAGTTATCCTTTATGTTCAGTTTTCCAGACTTGTCGAGTTAGTTGGGGTGTTGTCCCATCAACCCATCAGATATGTTAGAGGCTTTTAGACTATGTATAGTATTTAACTGTCATATATGAAGTGTGTTTCGCTTTCCATGTTATGTCATCATTATGCGTCTGTTATGTTATCATGTTGAGTATTCTGCTTTATTGGATTGAGGTAGATGTATGTTTATGCCATAGGTCGACTTGATGTCTCTTGGGCTCCTTGTACCGTGTTACGATCCGGGTCTATGTTCATGTTCTGACAATCTCTGTATCAGAATAGGTTTGAGGTGTCCTAGGGTGTTTGAAAGCCGCATTTGGTAGAGTCTTTTTCATAGGTGTGAAGTGCGCCACACTTATGACGAAGAGGCTATGAGACATTTAGGAAATGTTCACTTCTTTCATGATCTATGTCATGCAATAAAATGCCTCTCTATCCTTCTATTTCGTGCTATATGCGATTGCAGAATCATGGCTCCCCACATAGTAAATGGTAGGAGGAATGGGAATGGAAATAGCCACGAGGATGGCAATAAAGACCGGCACCAATAAGCCCCACCAGTCTAGGAGCACCATGCACCGGAGCCAGTTGCCTATGCTGAATTCTGGGCAGCTATTTAGATGCTAGCGCATGCCTTGACCACTCAGGCCAACCAGCAACCAGTGGTGCTCATTCCACAAAATGAAAATGCGGCAACAGCTCGAGTCAGAGATTTCTTCAGGATGAACCCGCCAGAGTTTCTTGGTTCCAAGGTGGACGAGGATCCATATGAATTTATTGACAAGATTGTGAAGATCACCTAGGTCATGGGCGTGAAAGGAGTAGAGTGTGTTGGGTTGGACTCATATCTGTTGAAAAGGGTCGCACACATATTGTTTCTATTAGGAGGAGTTTCATTTTGCTTTCCTAGATTGATCCTTCCCTTGTAAGATGAGGGAGTTGAAGGCAGCCGAGTTCGTTAATCTTAAGCAGGGGGAAATAATGGTACATGCGTATTCCCTTGAGTTCACTCGCTTATCAAAGTACGCCCCAGAGTTAGTGGTTGACAGAGGGCGTAAGTGAGCAGGTTTGTTCATGGGGTGGCGAACTATTTGGACAAAGATTGCAGGACCGTATGGTACACCAGGATATGTATTTTCCCCGGATAATCTTGTACACCCATCTGATAGAGACAGCGCATATGAGGGAGTGAAAGGCTAAAAGGGTCTAGACAGACAGCTATGGGTTCATTCAGTAGAGATTTGGCGGTGTTCACCACCCTCAAATTCAGCAGAGGGTGTGAGGTGCATCAGGGTCGAAGTTGGCGGTAATGGGTTAAGGAATGACCCATGGCTTGATGTCACGAGTTGTTGTTTGTGGTCATGTTGAGATTGATCCTTAGTCTAGGAGAAGGTAACAGGTCATAGGATTACTCGTGGTGTGCAGCAATGGATCGTTGTGAGCAACTGTGGGAAAGAGTAGGAAAATCTCCAGTCGAGGTGACAGATGGAAACCACGACTCATTGGAAGGAGGCACGAGTTGTGGTGTGGATCGTGGGAAGGACCAGGTGCAGGTCGTCATGGGGAAACAACGGAGGATACAACAGACCGTCGTCTGATGTAACGACTCATCCTGTCAAGTCAGGGTGTTCAAATTTGAGTAGTCATTTTTGGGCAGTGGATGCAATAGACGGATACCATGAGTTGTGGTATCCATGTACAACCCGAAGGATCGCCCGTGGTCACTGGTAGTGTAGAATTTTCAGGAAATTCATTAAGGATATTTTCATCAATCTTAAGTCCTTGGGTCCTAAACTATGTCGTTTAAGACTCAAAATGTAGTGTTTTATGAGGGCAAAATCTATCCTAAGCTCATTCACACCCATGCATGCATATTCAAGGGGTTTAGGAGGTGATCAAGTTAGAATTCTTCAATCTTTCTTTCAATCATTCATTGGGCTTTCAAGGAGTTGTAATATATGATCTTCCCCGGGTGTATAGGGTTATGAATGGGTGAATCCGTTCACACCCATGTCCAATCTCTCTTTAAATCATAGAAATTTCTATGTTGATTCTATGGGCTTTTTAACCCAATGCATGAAATTTCTAATTCTCTACACGAGAATGATCTAAATGAGTTTTTATTATTGAATAATGAATTATGGGCAAGTTTTACATTGTTTTTCCATTAAAACCATGTGTCAAGTTTTTTTAAACTCAAATGCCCATTTATGAGAAATTTATGAAAGTTGAGATTTATGATGAATGTTCATGTATGATAAGATATTAATGATGAAAAATATGTTTTCAAGTTACGCATGTTTATAATCATGTGTTCAAGTGAATTGAGTATTTTCAAGCATGCTAAAGTGTGATATCCCGAAATGCCTAAGATTAGACCCGGGATCAAAATTTGAAGTTGGCTAAAAAGATGGGAAAGTGTCACAAAACGGGTGACTTAACAACTCGTGGATTGAAACCATGGGTCTTTGTATGCAGTCATAGTTATGGGAGACCTGGTGGCAGTGTATACAATGGGTAGAGTAACGATTCTTTAGTTGAAACAATGAGTCATTGTTGGTGATCATGGGTGAGTGGTGGACTTAAGCATGAGGGATGTAACGAGTCTTTCAACGACTCGTTGTGAGCTATGATGATCCATTGTCACGAATCATTGTCTAGATGGTCAGATTTTCAGTGCATCTAATGGATGGTTACCATGACACGTTAGAAGCAACCACGAGTCGTGGTGAGGTTCATGGTAAGGAAGTTCAGGTTTGTCATCGATTTTAAACGATCCATCGTTTGAAGTAACGACTCATCATATCGAGTCGTGGGAAGAATTTGAAAGTGTAAGGAAAGCAGTGGACCCAACGACTAGATACCATGGGTCGTGGTTTCAAGCAACGACTCATGGGATCAGTCGTTGATTCAACCAGTTCAGTTTTTCAGGAAAATTTCATTAAGGGTAATTTCAAACTTTCTATACTCTAAGGCCATAAACTAAGTCGTTTTTTGTATTTTCCAGGGCATGATAAGAAAGGTTAACTCCCTCTTGCATAAGCAATTCCCGTGCATGCAAATTAAGAGAATTTGAGAGAGATCAAGCATAGCTTCAAGCTCTTCCCGATCAATTCTCCATTGGGCAATCAAGGAAACTTAGAATCTGATATTACGCAGGTATGTAGGGTTACGAATGGATGTTTTCATTCACACCCATGCCCGTTCTCTATCAATTTATGAAAATATACCATAAATCTAATGGGGTTTTGAATTCGATTTTTGTGAAAATCTAATGTTTTTCTAATGGGCTATTATGAATATTGATTTACATCATATTCCATGGATTTTGATCAGCCTTTATGTTACACCCCATAAATTCTCAACATGTAGATGGCCTATTCACATGTTGGTTAAGAGTTTCTAAATGCCATACATGCTAGGAAAAGGCCCGGGGGAAAGACCGGATAAGATATCCGTCGAACCATCACGGAAGAAGCTGGGGCAGAACCCCTCCGCGATGGAAACGTGCCACGGAGGGAGGGCCTCCGCGTTGGATCCGTTTCACGGAGGCCCTGTCTAGGCCCAAGTATATAAGCCTCCAACTTTGGTTTTAATGATATAATTCATAAAAATTTCCAGAGAAGCCGAGAGAAAACAGGGAGAACGAAGGTTCCTTAGTAATATTCGTCCGATTACGCCGTCAAACACAATCCAATCTCAAATTAACTCCAGATACCGAGGTATTAAGAAGTAAGGAGCATTCCTACGGATTTATTTTCGTGAAATTCGGTTGGCGAATCGTCGTGCTACCGAATTAAGGTAAGTGGAATTGCTCCAAATTAGTGTCAATATACTCCTATCCCTATGGTGAGCATTTCTCCCTTCTAGACTTTCGAGAAATAGCAAGTTTTCGACCGTTTTTCGATAAGCCAAAGTATGGGCTATATATTTATTGAAAGTGATATTTTCTTCCAGAATATTAGCGTATTTAGTTCTAATTGACATATATATGAATACAGTTGGGATAAATAGCAGAAGTACTGACCAAGCTACACCAGTTAGTCGGGAAATCCAAAGCGAAGGTATGTAAAGCTAGTTTCCTCGGCAAGTTAGTAGTCTCGATATAGTAAAATAGTGCAAAGGACAGTAGAATGTTTCAGAAGTTGTGTGTTATGTTTAGTATGAATATTTGTATGATATTGGAAGCATCATGTTATGTATAGCGTGAAACTTGCTAGCATGATATAAATTCTAATACAAAGTGATAGGAACTGTACAGCATGCCCAGTATGTGATTTAGTAAAGTACATTAGGAGATTATCGTGTTCAGTTGAAACTTAGTAAAGCAATATAAGTCTCTGTAGGGTATTTCATAAATAGTATGGTAGCCTAAAATGAAGTTTAGAAAGCATGTTAGAAATAGTAAATCATGTTACTATGAAACTCAGTTATACAGCATGATTCCTAGCAGAAAAACTATATCTTGTTCAACATTAGACTCAGCACAGTATGAAAGAAGATTATATATATATATACCATTATCAGTATCAGCATGTATTAAATACATACATATCACTATCACTAGTTCAGCACATAGTATCTACAGATACATTATTATCACTAGCTTCATCATGTGGTATACACAGTTAGTATTACTAGTTGAGACCACTGTATTTTCTTGGGGTTGGATTACCTAGCATTCGTGATCTCCCCAGGGTTAATAGCTGTATCAACTCATCCGCCAGAGGGCGAGGATTCGTCACTCTATGGAGTGGCATGCCATCCCATAGGGGATGAAGATGGGATGTCGGTTTTCCCCATATTGTGCCTTGGTCGGCCTTTATACAGCCCCGTCGAGCGGGTACACCTGGGGTGTTGATTCAGGAGTCCTCCGAACTCAGGTACAGTTATAGTCAGGGGCTCAGCGAGCCCAAGTGCATACCCAGGGGATCGGTAGGATGCTTATAGTTATTATAGGAGATGGGATGACCGGGGTAAGGGTATAGATTGCGTGTTGATTGTACCTCCCGGCTTATGGGGGACGGGTAAGGTTTGTGTGTGCTATGCTATGTTATGTTATGTTATGTTATGTTATGCCATGCTATGCTAGATATGAGTAAATCGACAGTAGAGTGATACATTTCCAGGTATGACTCCTACTCCTTCCAGCATAGTTGAGAGTAGGCTTAGCTTTACATTTTCAGTCAGTTTAGTCTATTTCTTTCTATTTCAGTTCCATCAGTTGTATTGTTGTTTTCAAATATTTTTCAGTTCTTGCTTTACATACTCAGTACCAGCGGTACTGACGCCAGTTGGGGGCACTACATTACTTGCCTGCAGATACTCATAGACTAGGAGCCGATACCTCGTGATTCCAGCCAGCTCAGAGAGTCATCATCTCCAATCATCCGAAGCTAAATAGCTAGAGGTGTATCCCTTCTCTTTTGTTGTACATTATGGGTAAGTCGGGCCCTGTCCCGACCATCTTATTAGTATTCTTAGAGTCTTGCAGTCTGTATAAATTTTCCTGTGGTTAGTTGTGCCGGTCGTGTGGGGCCGTGCGTATGTTTAGTCATTTATGTTGGCCATGTGAGGCCTTATCCGGTCAGTAGTGGTGTCCTTTCCGGTCACGTAGCTGTTCAGCATTTGTTATATTCATTTAGAGTTAACTAGACAGCATGGTGGCCTTGTCGGCCAGCATAGGTTCCCCTATATGAATGTGATTCTGGTTAGCTGATGTTATAGTACAGGTGGCTATAGGCCTAGTCGGCCAGAGGATGTATTTACAGCCGCTATATAGCCCGCTGTTTCCATGAATCCAGAGTTAGAGACAGCTAGGCACCAGAAGTGCTTAGGCTCAACAGTCTAGCAGTTCAGGTCCCAATAGGGCACCAAGTGCCAGTCATAGCCCCCAAGGCAGGGCGTGGCATTTTATAACTATTTTTGATTATAAATTTATTGATTTTGATATCTACTCAATTAAGCCTAATTATGCATGATTTATGATTAATCGATTCATGATCTACACTTCAATTGTTGATATTCACAAACCCAGCATGATCTATGATTTGAAAAATAAATTTATTCAAATACCCAACATGTTTTGATGATTTACAAGTTATATGCATGATCTGCAAGTATGCATGGGCCTTATGATTTATGAACTATTGATGATGAAAAGCATGTTTTCAAGTTACCCATGTTTATAAGCAAGTTTTCAAATGAATTAAGCATTGTAAAGCATGGTAAAGTATTGGGAAATTCCCACATACTGAAGAATGATTTACGATTTATGAAATGGATCTCATGATTTATCGATTTATGACGTTGGCTGACAAAAGAGCCTTTGATTCATAGCTAATCATGTTTTAATGGGGATCAATGAATGATGAATCTTTATTTTAGCCATGAATCTTAATGAATGATGATATTGATTTACATATGAGCCTATTATGCATATTTTTGGGAGTCGTGTCTAGCACCGAGCAATTCGACATTCAAACGACTACGTCTCATAACCACGTGCCACCGTGGTTTTATAATGATACATCACAACGATAATGATCCCCTCTTTTCGTAATATCACATAATGCACGTCCCTCGCCTGGCAAGCTAGGGGCGACTCTGCCCTCTTGAGTGAGATAGTTGGGGCATCATGAAAGGCTCTACCATGATGGTGTCAGTTACGACGAATCCTCCCATTGTTCCACATGTTTTATGCATTGTTATATTTATGTTATTAGCTCAAGTATGACTTGATAAACTTTCTCTTATGGTTATGAAAATAAATGGTTTAGGAATGATTTGAGAACCTTTAGCCTTACATTATTTTAAATGTCCGTTTTACGTACCTTGCATACTCGGTAAATTCCACGTACTGACCGCATACTTTCTATGATGTATCTTTTCATGATACAGGACTTGGCTCTCAGGGTCATCCTCATCCTTAGTCCATCCCAGGGTTCGGTTTTAGCACTATTGTTGAGTCCTCATGTTCCGAGGGCTATTTGACTAGACATTCATGTTATTCTATGTTTTAGTGTTTGGCCGGGTTAGTTAGGGGTGTTATCCCACCAACTCATCTTATATAGTAGAGGCTTTTTGACAGTATGTAGTACTCATCTTATGTATATATCCAGTGTTTCCGAATGTTATGTTATGTTATGTTTACGTTTCTGCTATGTCTTATGTTCAGTCTTCTGCTTAAAGTGAATGAAGTTTGATGTATGCTTATGCAATGGGTCGACTTGGTACCTCTCGGTGTTCCTTGTACTGTGTTATGATCTGGGTCTATGTTAGGCTCGTGAAAATCTTTATATCAGAGCAATAGCTTTGAAGTGTCCTAGGGTGTGTGAAAGCCGCATTGAGTAGAGTCTTTTTCATTGGTGTTATGCGCATCACACTTATGATGAAGAGGCTATGAGACTTTTAGGAAATGTCTCCTTCTTTCATGATCTATGTAATGCGATGAAAAGTCTTTCTATCCTCCTAATTCGTGCTATTCGCGATTGTAGAATCATGGCTCCCAAAAGAATGAATGGAGAAAGAAATGGAAGCGGTGAAGGCCATGAAGATAGTAATGGTCATGGGCATCAGCAGGCCCCCACCTGTTCAAGAGCCCCAGGCACCAGAGCCAGTTACCCGTGCAGAGTTTCGGGCAGCTATTCAAATGTTGGAGCAGGCCTTGACCGCTCAGGTCAACCAGCAGGCTGTTGCGCATATCCCACAGAATTGCAATGCGACAGTAGCCCGGATTAGAGATTCCTTAATGATGAACCCTTCGGAGTTCCTTGGGTCAATAGTGGATGAGGACCCGCATGAGTTTATTGACGAGAATGTGAAGATAACCCAGGTTATGGGGGTGAATGGGGTTGAATGTGCAGAATTGGCCTCCTATCAGCTAAAAGGGGTCGCACATATCTATTTCAAGCAATGGAGGGACACTAGGGCTAGCGGAGCAGGCCCAATAACTTGGAACCAGTTCCATACGACGTTCCTAGATCGATTATTCCTTCACGATATGAGGGAGTTAAAGGAAGAAAAATTTGTGAATTATAAGCAGGGGAAAATAATGGTATAGGAGTATGCTCTCGCGTTCACTCGCTTGTTAAAATATGCCTTCGAGTTAGTGGTTGACCAGAGAGGCACGGGTGAGTCGATTCGTTCATAGTGTGGTGGGTTGTTTAGACAAGGATTGCACGACAGCCATGCTTCATCAGGATATGGACTTTCCTCGTATAGTGTTGTATGCCCAGCAGATGGAGGTGGCTCATGGGAGAGAGAGGAAGGCAAAGAGGGCTTGGACTAATAGCCATGGGTTTACACATCAAGGATCCGGCAGTGGTCACCACTCACAATTTCAGTAAATATCACTAGCACCTGGACCCAAGGTTGATCAGAAGAGCAGCGCTTCAAAATTGATGGACTAGATGGGCACAAAGGTGGAGCATAACTCCCCAGCCTACGGAATGTGTCGAAAGAGTCATATCGGGGTGTGTTTGCTCAACTTAGATATTTACTATGGGTGTGGTAGGTTCATCCGTATGAACCGAGCGTGTCCATTTGCTAGACAGGATGGTGATAGAGGCCGTGTGCAAACCACCAGGATCGCAGCAGCTCAGCACGTTCAGCTCCGCAGGGAGCATCTTCTAGTGGGGGTGGCGGACAGCGCCACAATAGATTCTATGCCTTCCCCTCACGTCAAGAGCAGGAGACTTCACCAGATATGGTCACTGGTATGTTACGAGTTTTCCATATTTATTTTTATGCTTTGCTAGATCCGCGGGCTACTTTGTATTTTGTGACTCCTTACATTGCTACTAGTTTTGGTGTTAGTCCTGAGAATCTGTCAGAACCATTTTCAGTTTCTACTCCTGTTGGTGATTTGGTTGTAGCTAGGCGGGTGTATGGAGGATGCCCGATCACTATATTGCATAGAGTCACATCCTTAGACCTTGTAGAGTTAGCCATGGCTGACTTTGTCATTATTCTTGGGATGGATTGTTTGTATGTGTGTTATGCTTCTGTTAATTGTAAAACCCATGTAGTGGTATTCCATTTCCCCGGCAAATCTGTCTTAGAGTGGATGGGTAGTTCGGTTGTACCAGCAGGTCAATTTATTTGATATATTAAGGCCCGAAAGATGATATCCAAGGTTTGCATGTTAATCTAGTTAGGGTTAAGGATGTTGAGTCTGAGACCCCAACTATCCAGTTAGTTGTGGTGGTGCGTGAGTATCAAAAGGTTTTTTCAATGATTTTCCAGGTGCTCCTCCTAAGAGGAAAATCGATTTTGATATTGATCTATTACCCAATACACAACCTATCTCCAATCCTCCTTATAGAATGGCTCCATCCGAGCTAAAGGAGTTGAAGGATCAGTTGAAGGACTTTTTAGATAAGGGATTCATTAGACCGAGCAAGTCTCCACTTGGTGCACCAATCTTATTAGTTTGAAAGAAGGATGGTTTGCTTCGGATGTGCCTTGATTATCGGTAATTGAAAAAAGTAACCATTAAGAACAGGTATCCTATCGCCAGGATCGATGATTTCTTTGACCAGCTTAAGGGTGCAAGGTGTTTCTCACAGATAGATCTCAGGTCTGGGTATCATCAGCTCAGCGTTCGGGAGTGTGATATCCCGAAGACAGACTTCAGGGCGTAGTATGGTCATTATGAGTTAATAGTTATGTCTTTTGGACTAACAAATGCTCTTGCAACTTTTATGGACCTGATGAATCTCATGTATATTTTTCCCTACTATTGTATGAGCACTATATATGTTTTGGGAGGAGTATTTAACACCGATTAGATTTGGGGTCCAAGCATACCCCGAGACTTAGAACTACACGCCAATGTAGCCATGTTAGGACCTCCCTTGAGATTGTTCCCTTATGCCCGTATGGGCCTTTCATGAGTGATATCATTCCTCTTTTCATGGTTATATCCTTGGCAAGGTACGAACACCTTCCCGAATAGGGATTTACAGGTCCGGCTCCATGTGTGCTCATGTAGGGTATGTAAGTTATAAGAATCTCTCATTGTTCCTTCTACTTTTTTTATAAACATGATTATGATACTTTAGCTCAAGTTATACTTTTGCAAGGTTTCTCTTATGATTACGATTATGACTACTTTGTGAATGGTTTTGAAAACCTTGAGCCCTCCTATTTATGTTATGATTATCATTGCATGTTTTGAATTTTCCTACTCTTATGAACTCTTACATGTTTTAAATTGTCTATTTTACTCAACCCACATCCTTGGTACATTCTATGTACTGACTGCATATTCTATGATGTATCATCTCATAATACAGGTCTGAGAGATCAGGTTCGGCCTCGCTCTTAGTCACACTCGCTTCTGTCCAGTCAGCCTACTCTCTTTGGCGAGTCCTCATCTATCGAGGACATGCAGTTAGACCTGTTATTACATTTAACTTTATGTTTTAAAACTTAGAGAGCTAGTTGGGGTGTTGTCCCATTAGCTCATCAGATACTAGAGGCTTTTTCAGACATTATGTGGTTGTGTTCAGTTCTTGTGTCGGATGTTAAATACTCTATTCTTCAAAGTTTCTATTCCGATTTTCGCTTATCTTATGATTTGGATGATTCCTGTTTTAGTTATGTTCTTTAGCCAATATATTCATGCCATGGTCAACTTGGACCCTCTCAAGGTTCTTTGACCTGTATCTTGATCCGGGGTCCTAGCTCGGGTCGTGACACAGTGTGATGGACTGTTAACCCCACCGTTGGGCCTAAACAAATACTGAACAAAAAGAAGTGAAAGTGACGGCCCTTCGATGGACGATCAAGCATGCGTTCATCAGGATACAGATTTGATGATTCACTGGATAAGGAGTGACGGCTCAACTGATGGACTGTCACCTTACCGACGGGACATCAACTCGGGCATCACCTGAGAAGTGGGACTATGATTTTTAATACAATTTTGAATTATTCTTGACTATAAATAGCAGCTGCTAGGTTTATTTTTATCATTATACTTTTGAGAGATAAAAGAGTGACTTGTAAGTTACTTTTGAGAGAAAAAACGATCAATTATGTACGTTACTTTTGACATATTCTTGAATAAATATTTTTGGGATATTTGAATCATAATCAAGGTTTCATCTTTTCTTTGTAAGTTAATGTTCTATGATGTATACTACTTCTTTTATGAGTTAAATGATCATGTGTGGCTAAGTTCCATTGCAAGGGTTGTGTGATTCATGGAAGAATGACATAATAACGGTGATTGATGCATGAATGAGTTTAATGCAATTGTGTGTTACATTAATTATTTCGCTTTGAATGACATCTAATGGTTGCAAACATTAGAACAAACCCTAGGTTTGACATGCTTGTGTAAGATGTATAAATCTGGATGAAAAGAACTGGTGATTAGGATTCAAGGTGTTAACCCTTGATTGATGATTAATGTTGTAATAAGATTAATCAACCTAGGTTAATTATTGTAATTCATGGATGATCACCCTTAGGTTGATAAGATGAGAGTGATACCTTTCTTAATAGGCTGAGAAACATTCGGATAGGAGAGTTGAGTTAATAACCTGCATAGATAATAAACGAGTCCACTACAGTCATTCACCAAAATTTCTTTGTAAAAACATGATGACCATAACCCTAGTTTACTTTCTTCTTGAAATCAACAATAATAAATAATAGTTGGTATTCTTTGCATTTGATTTATAGTGAACTGAAACATAAATCCCAAGCCCCCAATTTTACGAAAATATTTCACTAAAAGAAAATACTCACATAAGACTTAGTTTTTACCATATTTCCTGTGGGATTCGACCCCAACCTTGTTGGGTTTTATATTTTACATCGACCGTGTTATACTTCTTATCATAGAGATGTACTTTGGGCGTATCAAATTCTGGCGTCACCACCGGGGAGTATAGTTATAGATTAACTCAAATGTGCTTATTTGACTCTTTGTCTTATTTACTAATTTTACTTTTATTTTTTGTTTCTGTCTATACAGGGTAAAAGGTAGTGCATGCCAAATATCTGAAGTCGGGGCGATCCGTTAACTCCTTATAGTTCCGCATTAGAGAGAACTTTGAGGAGAGCTGTGAATGCACAAGAGCGTGAAGAAACAAGGTTATAGTAGCTTGCTAATTCTCAAGTCAAGGGAAATAGTCAACATGCTGCTAACAATGAGGATGATGTTGTTACGAATTAGTTGAATGAGCAAAATGTTGAGGATACAGCCCTTGGG
Source organism: Datura wrightii (assembly GCA_035772735.1). Classification (NCBI taxonomy): domain Eukaryota; kingdom Viridiplantae; phylum Streptophyta; class Magnoliopsida; order Solanales; family Solanaceae; genus Datura; species Datura wrightii. The sequence goes on along the minus strand of JASDFA010000010.1, from coordinate 2,704,368 downwards.
AATCATCGCTAGCCACAAAGAGCTAGGGGACAGAGTAGGCACACAATTCCATTTGATTATGATGGGGAAGACGATATAAACATGGATGTAATTGTAATACCCCAAAAGCCCAAAGATCAGACCTGGGAGTTTAAATGGAGAAAACTAGAAATCAGGCACCAGGTCATATAACGAGTCATTCTATGACCCGTGGGATTGACCATGAATCGTGAAGAGAATTTTGGTGAAGTGTAGGAATTGAGTTGAGATGTTGGGTTTTGAAGTTCCCACAAACCTGACCACGAGTCGTGGTCAGTCCCTACGACTCCTTGAGCCAGTCGTAGACAAGGGTTAAGGGAAGTTGAAGAAAAGCTAGGCAGTGTACCCTACAAGTTGTCATCACTAGTCGTGGTCAGACACCACGATCCGTGGGATGAGTCGTGGTCAACCGGTGGTTATTGATTTGAGGTTTTGGGCAATTAAGGTGACGAGTGGTGACCACAAGTCTTGGTCACTAGTAACGGCTTGTAGGGGTCCCCGTGCTAATTTCCAGTTAAATTTTGAACAGTGAACTCAACAACTTAGACCACGAGTCGTGGTCCTTTGTAATGATTCGTCCAGTCCCTCGTGGGGACTGGCAGGTACTTATTTTTTGTGATGTTAGTAAGGGCTTTTCCGTAATTCCTATGATCCTAGGGCCTAAAATATGTCGTTTAAGATATGAATGATGAGTTTTAAGAGGGGTAAGTTCATTTTAGGACATTCTTACTCATGCATGTAATGTTAGAGAGCTAGAGAGGTGATCCAGCTAATCGACCAAGTTTTTCCATCCAATTCTTCCTTGGACAATCATAGAAATTATAGAGTCAAATCCCTTCAAGTATGTAGGGTTATGAATGGGTGAATTCATTCACACCCATGCCCAATCCCACTCTAATTCATGAAAATCTATGAGTTGATTCTATGGGGTTTTAACCCAATGCATGAATTCTCTAAGTCAATGTCATGAGTATGATCTAAGTATGTTTTAATTGATGAATTATGATTCATGGGCAGGTTTTATCATGTTTTTAAATACTAAACATGTTGACTACTTTTCCAAATTATGATGCTCATTCATCAAAACTTATGAAAAGATGAGATATATGAATTATGTTCATGCATGATGTATTTTTGATGAGAAAAGCATGTTTTCAATCTACCCATGTTATGTTCATGTTTTCAAAGTGAATCGAGTTAAATTCAAGCATGGTAAAGTATTGAAGAAGTCCATATGTTCAAGTATGACTTATGATTCATGTTAAATTAGCTTACCAAGGCTCCTCATGTATGATTCAGATTTATATGTATTCATGATTATTCATCTTCGTCGATAGGCGATGGTCAGCTTCGTTGAAAAATAATGCAGAGCATATGCATGTTTTTGGGAGTAGTGTCTAGCACCAAGTAGGCTAAGGGTCAGTCAACTCTACACCTCAGAACTACGCGCCATCATAGGTATGATCAGATTATATTACGACCTCCTATGTGAGCTATCGCCTGCCCCAAGAGGCCTTTATCTTGATATCGATATCATGATACTGCCCTTAGCCCTAGAAGGCTTTGGACGGCTCTACCCACTTGAGTGTTATAGACCACATAAGCTCTACTGTGGTATGTCGGTTATATGACGAGTCTCCCATTTTTCCTCATGATTTTAGTAATGTATGTTTATCAATTATGATGTATATATCTATGTATGTTCTAAAGAAGGTTTGGCCCAAATGTTCAGTTTTACTTATGACTATCAAATTTCAGCTTTTGGTCATTTGATTCAGTTATGATGTTATGTTATGTTGAGATCATGATTTCAGAAAATAGCATGCAAACCTTACTCTCAAATTCTTATCTTGTTTATGTTTTTATATCATGCATGTTTTAAATGATTTTACTTAATTAAGCGATTTTAATTATCTTGCATACTCGTACATTCCACGTACTGACTGCATACTCTATGATGTATCGTTTCCTGATACAGACTCTGATCTTCAGACTCATCCCTATCACCAGCCAGCTTTCAGAGTAGCATCAGTCCCTATTGGTGAGTCCTAATCCATAGAGGGCCCCTCTTAATTGTGATTGAGTATTTTCAGTTTTAAGCTTGAGAGAGTTAGTTGGGTCCTGTCCCATCAACTCATCAGACTTAGAGGCTTTTAAGATAATAGAAAGTAACCAACTTCAGATCCGTGTGTATTTCCGATGTTATGCTTATCTTAGACTTCCGCTAAGTTTATCATGTTGATCTTTTGCTTTATTTGATTGAGTTAGATGTATGTTCATGCCATGGGTTGACTTGGGGTCTCTCGAGGCTCCTTGTCCCGTGTCTCGATCAGGGCCTATGTTTGGGTCATGACAAACTTGGTATTAGAGCAATAGACTTGAAGTGTCCTAGGCTGTCTAAAAGATGCATTAAGTAGAGTCCTTTTCATGGGTGTGAAGTGCGCCACAGTTATGATGTAGAGGCTACGAGACGTTTAGGAAATGTCCCCTTCCTTCACAATCTATCTTGTGCTATTCGCGATTGTAGATCATGGCTCCCCACAGAGTTAATAGTAGAAAGAATGAGAATGCAAATGGCCACGAGGATGGCAACAAAGATGGGCCGTGACTAGCCCTACCTGTCCAGGAGCACCATGCACTGGAGCCGGTTGCCCATGCTGAATTTCGGGCGACCATTCAGATGCTAAGGCAGGCCTTGACACCCCAGGTCAACCAGAAGGCAGTGGCACATGTCCCACAAAATGGGAATGCGGTGGCAGCTCGAGTCAGAGATTTCTTGAGAATGAACCCACTAGAGTTTCTTGTGTCCAAAGTTGACAAGAATCCACACGTGTTTATCGATAAGATTGTGAAGATCACCCAGGTAATAGGGGTGAATGGAATAGAGTGTGCTGAGTTGGCCTTGCTGAGTTGGCCATGTATCTGTTGAAGGGGGTCGCAAACATTTGGTTTAGACAATGGAAAGATAGTAGGGTAGCCGGAGCAGGCCCTATCAATTGGGAGGAGTTCCATGTTGCATTTCTAGATCGGTTTCTCCCTTGCGAGATAAGGGAGTTGAAAGTAGCTGAGTTCGTGAATCTTAAGTAGGTGAAGAGGACGGTGAAGGAGAATCCCCTTGAGTTCACTCGCCTGTAAAAGTATGCCCCAGAGTTAGTGGTCGATCAGAGGGCGCGAATCATGAAGAGACTCGTGGTGAAGTGCATGACTTGAGTTGAGATTTTGGGTTCTAAAGTTCCCACTGATCTAACAATGGGTCGTGGTCAGTCCCCACGACTGATTGAGTCAGTCGTGGGAAAGGGTTAAGGGAAGTTGAAGAAAATCTCGACAGTATACCCTACAGTTGGTCATCACGAGTCGTGGTCAGACACCACGATTCGTGGGATGAGTCATGGTTAGCTAGTTGTTAATGATTTGAGATTTTGGGCAGTCAAAGTGAAGAGTGGTGATCACAAGTCGTGGTCACCAGTAACAACTAGTAGGGTTCCCTGTGGAAATTCCCAGATGAATTTTGTACAATGCACTCAATGACTTAGACCACGAGTCATGGTCCTTGGTAACGAATCATCCAGTCCCTCGTGGGGACTAGAAGGCAGTTGTTTTTTGTGAAGATAGAAAGGGCTTTTCCATAATTCTGATGATCCTAGGGCCTAAACTATGACATTTTAAGCTACGAATGATGAATGTTATGAGGGGTAAGTTCATTTTACTTCATTCTTACTCATGCATGCAAAGTGATGGAGCTAGAGAGGTGATCAAGCTAATCCACCAAGGTTTTCCATCCAATTCTTCCTTGGGCAATCAGAGAAGTTATACAATCAAATCCATTCAGGTTTGTAGGGTTATGAACGGGTAAATGTGTTCACACCCATGCCCTATCCCTCTCTTATTCATGAAAATTTATGAGTTGATCATATGTGGTTTTAACCCAATGCATGAATTCTCTAAGTCAATGTCATTGGTATGATCTAAGTATGTTTTAATTGATGAATTGCAATTCATGGGCGGGTTTTATCATGTTTTTAACTACTAATCATGTTTACTAGTTTTTCAAATTATGATTCCCATTCGTGAAAGCTTATGAGTAGATGAGATTTATGAAGTATGTTCATGCATGATGAATTTTTTATGAGAAAAGCATGTTTTCAATCTACCCATGTTATGTTCATGTTTTCAAAGTGAATCAAGTTAAATTCAAGCATGTTAAAGTATTAGGCAAGCCCATATGTTCAAGTATGATTTACGGTCCATGTCAAATTAGCTTACCAAATGGTTTTGGAGTCTAGACTCCCAATTTTACTCAGCTTGTGGTTTGGTTTGAGCCAAGTCTCTTCATGTACGATTCAGATTTATATGTATTCATGATTATTCAGTTTTTGTAAATAGACGATGGTCAACTCCGTTTAAAAATGATGGAGCGCATGTGCATGTTTGTGGGAGTAGTGTCTAACACCGAATAGGCTAAGGGTCAGTCAACCCTGCACCTCAAAACTACGCGTCAATGTAGGTATGATAAGATTATGTTGGGACCTCCTATTTTAGCTATCCCTTTCCCCAAGGGGCCTTCAGCTTGATATCGATATCATGGTATCTTCCTAAGCCCTGGCAACTCTTTGAACGGCGCTACCCACTTGACTATGATAATTGGGACCACGTAAGCTCTACCATGGTATGTCGGTTATATGACAAGTCTCCCATTGTTCCTCTTGATTTCAATAATGCATGTTAATCGATATATATGTTCTAAAGTAGGCTTGGCCTAAATTTTTGGTTTTAGTTATGACTATCAGATTTTAGCTTTGGGCCAATCAATTCAGTTATGATGTTATGTTATGTTGTGATCATGATTTCAGAAAATACCATGCTAACCCTACTCTCTAATTCTTATCTTGTTTGTGTTTTTACATCATGTATGTTTTAAATGATTTTACTTAATTAAGCAGTTTTACTTACCTTGCAGACTCGGTACATTCCACGTACTAACCGCATATTCTATGTTGTATCATTTCATGATACAGGCTCCGATCTTCAAACTCAGCTCTGTCACTAGCCAGCTTTTGGAGTAGCATCAATCCCTGTTGTTGAGTCCTCATCCATCGAGGGCCCCTCTTTATTTCAGTTATGATTGAGTATTTTCAATTTTCATCCTTAGAGAGTTAGTTGGGGTCTTTTCCTATCAGGTCATCAGACTTAAAGGATTTTCAGATAATAGAATGTAATCAGCTTCAGATCCATGGGTATTTCTAATGTTATGCTTATTTCTGACCTCTGATAAGTTTATCATGTTGATCTTCCGCTTTATTTGATTAAGTTAGATATATGTTCACGCCATGGGTCGACTTGGAGTCTCACGAGGCTCCTTGTCCCGTGTCTCGATTCGGGCCTATGTCTGGGTCGTGACAGTAATTTGTTCTACTAGAGCCATAGTCCCTCCACCATTCGCACCAGGAGATAAGTTCAACATCACAAGCACTATGATCCAATTATTGAACTTGAAGGGATTGTTCCGAGGAGTAGATGGTGATGACCCAAACTTGCATCTGACAAACATCATTGATATTCTTCAATTATTGCTTCAACTCCTTTGGCTCGATAGGAGCTATTCTTTAAAAAGGAATGCATATGGGCTGCGTATCAGGGAGAAAAATGAATATGTGTTGTGAGTTAATAGCACTTATGACACTTAAAACTGAGAATATAGCATGGACTTAGGTATGTTTATATGGATATGAGGTGCTTTTACTTTGTTTTCAGGAAAAATAGGTGTTGGAGTAAAAATGTGCAAAGGATGCATAAAAGTGCAGAAAATCAGCCAAGTAATAATCTTAATATGAGTGGTACCTTGATTGTACGAGTCGTATTGAACTCATGGAAAAACTCAAAAGGCTAAAACAAGGCGAAGGAAAAGTAAAACTCTCAGTGCGAGCCGTACCAAGGTGGTACGAGCCGTAACTGGAATCATGAAAATCTTTAAAGAAAATTTGCACAAGCAAGTCTCTTGGTACAGCTGGAACCCAGGGATCATAACATCTACTTATGACACGTACCATGAGCCGTGGGGAGCTTCAGTGATTCTTTAAGACTTGGCAGAACTCTAGATGCAACAAGAAAGTATGAGTCGTAGGAGGAAGGTACGAGGCGTACCACAATACTCGTTAAAAACTTCAGAGAATGTCAAAATTCTCAATGACAAGGCACATATGGATTTTATGACTCGTAGGACTATGGTATGAGTCAAACCAACTACCAACACTTAGTCAAATCTACAGCAGCCAAGGAATGTACGATAGGAAGGTACAACCCATACAATCCTGTTATGGGTCGTATAGTCAGTTGTAAGTCAAGCCTGCACAAGATATGGAAATTTCCCTATTAGCTTAGGAAAATATTTCTGATGTCTGTATAAATACCTTTTATGTTTTATTTTAGTAGAAAAACATAGAGAGAAAGTAGTAGACATGTGATTACATTGAAAGAAGTTTTATTTTTGATTTTTTATCAAGTTTTTGAGAGCAATTCTTAGGATCAACACTTGATTTTATCAATTGTTCTTGATATTGTTCGTCGACATTCGAAGAAGATTTTGTTCCAATTATCGTTGTAAGTATTTAATTATTTGTTTGTCTATGAATGTTCATTACAATCTTACAATCATGAGAGGCTAAAACCTCTACGACTAGGGTTGTGGGAACCATGATGGATTAATGAAATAGGGTTAAACAAAGTGATTCAAAATCAATGTTACACACTTGTATTGTATTCTCTTCCTCTTTAAACGTCTTTAATGGTGCGCAATGTTTGGACTTGCCCAAATTCTTTACTTTCTTGACCCTAGAGAAATAGAGATTAGGAAAAGGAATTACAACAAAGTCTTGATTTTTATGATCACTGTATGACTTAAGCTGCAGTCGCAAGAAAGTTAATTTGGAGCATATTGATAATGGTTAGAAAGAAATCGCTCATAAGACCTAACCCAGTTGAGTATAGTCATCCAATAGGTATGAACCAGTCATTTGGACGAACCCTAATTATCAAATATACAAGTAAACATTGGGATTGATCAGGTGTGTATATCGGAAGTAGTTATGAACCTATGGGGAACACTTACCCTAGTTATTTGCAAATCTTGATAAAAACCACAATTACGATCTTGTTTTACTATTGTTTTTCATTAAACCCCTGCCCACCCACCCCTCAATTTGTAGATAACTTACCAATTAGTTTAAGTATTTTCATTAGTCTAGATCTTACCTTATTCCCTGTGGGTTTGACCCCAAAATCTTTGTTAGGTTTTTTATTAACAATGTTTGCTTCGTACTTCACTAGGAAGTTTGAGTTTGAGCTTCATCAAAAAGTGGCGTTATTGTCGGGGAATACGGTTAAGATTAGATTAACTTCTTGTATTTAACATTTTGGTGTTATTTCCCCATTTACGTTTTCTTTGTATTTCTTCTGTGATTCATTTAGGATAACACCAAGGGAGCTACCTCTGCAGACACCCAGGTGGAAGACAAGTGGCTGCTAGTGCCCATTTGAGAGATGATGAATGTTGACACACTAGCAGCCGTCTTGATGAACTATGATGGAGAGGGAGTACCAGGTTACGCGGATATAGTAAATTCCCTAAAAAGAATAGGGTCATAAAACTTTAGAAAAAAGAAGTTAGACCTTGATTTGAAGAGCCGTGTGACTCTGCCAGCAAAGCCATCAGTGGAGGAACCACTAGTCTTGAACTAAAGGCATTACCTCCCCACCTCAAATATGCATTCTTGGGTGAAGCCAACATGTTGCCAGTGATTATTTGCAGTTGAGTTGACAGATTAGAAAGTATAAGGTTTGGCCACAGTATTAAAAAGCATAAAAAGGCAATTGGCTGGACCATAGCTGACATCATCGGGATCCCTTTAGACATATGCACTCCCAAAATCCAGCTCAAACGAAATTGCACACCAGGTAGAGAGAATCAATGACGCCTGAACCCAACAATGAAAGAAGTGGTAAAAAAGGAGATTATCAAGTGTTTAGATGCTGGTGTAGTCTACCCCATTTTGAATAGCAAGTGGGTAAGTCTGGTATAGTGTGTACCAAAGAAAGGTGGGATCACAGTGGTACCCAATGAGAAGAATGAGCTGATACCAACAAGACCAGTCACAGAATGACGTGTGTGCATGGATTACAAAAAGATCAACCACTGGACCCAGAAAGACCACTTTTCGATGCCATTCATGGATCAGATGCTTGACTGGTTGGCAGGTAAAGGATGGTTCTTTTTACTTGATGGTTATTTAGGGTAGAATTAGATAACTATAGCTCTGGAAGATCAAGAGAAGACCATCTTTACTTGCCCTTTCTTTCAGGAGAATGCCTTTTGGATTGTCCAATACGCTAGCCACATTCCAACATTGCATGATGTTAATATTCTCGGATATGGTGGAGGACACCATCGAGGTATTCATGGACGACTTCTCTATTGTGGGTGACTCATTCAAATCTTGCCTCATGCATTTGAGAAAAGTGTTGAACAGATGCGAAGACACTAATCTGGTCCTAAATTTGGAAAAATGCCATTTCATGGTCAAGGAAGTAATAGTGCTAGGTCAAAAAATCTCTTGAAAAGGGATTGAGGTGGACAAGGCAAAAACAGATGTTATACCAAGATTTCCACCACCTATATTCATAAAAGGGGTCAGAAGCTTTTTAGGGCATGCAGGATTCTATAGGAGGTTCATCAAGGAATTTCAAAGATTGCACAACCATTGTGCAAATTGCTTGAGAAAGAGGTGAAGTTCGTATTTGATGAGTCATGTCTGAAGGCCTATGAGTGCTTGAAATAGAAACTCACCACTGCAATCCTTTTGATAAAATAGTTACCGTCATTGATAATAATGACTACAGTTACAAAGAAATGGATATTGAAGAAGATTTAGAAATAGTAAGAGAAAGATTAAGTACATCAAAAAGAATAAATTATGATACACCATCATCATCTAGAAATAGTACCTCAAAAAGGATAGGTTAGTTAACCAAGTAAGAGAATATGTTCCAAAATTAGCAGAAAATCTAAAACCATTACAAAGAAAATTAAAAAAGGATGTAGAATATTATTTTGATGAAAAGGATAAAAACTACATAAAAAGAATAAAAGAAATGTGTAAAAAACGAAAATTTATGTATTCTAAATATCCTTGTAGATTTTTTATTTGAATTTTTAAATTATTATTTAACCTTCTTTCTTCCCAATATATTTTATTTCTAAGTCTAATTCTTTTAACATATTCTAACATAATTTTCTAATTTCTTCTATAGTCATTTCCGTCCAGTCTTGGTTAACTAGTTTCATAGTTTCTTCTAGTTCTGTTACTTCTTCTAATATCCGAAACAATATTTTTATCATGCAAAAGATAAGTAATTTATATCTGTGATTCGTTCCTGATAGGTCTGAATTTATTTTATGAATTTTTCTAAACATAATATTCCTTTTAATCTCCTTAGGCATTATTTGAAATTATCTAATTCTTACATCGTTATTCTGAATTATCCTTTTGGGTCATTACTATGCGTTTTCAGTTATGATTAGTTACCCTAACAATGACTTCAACTCTGTGTACTCCCCTAAAACGGTTAATATGAAAGAATGACAAAAATCTATATATTAATGAAAATAGTAGTAGAAGGCTATTACAACAGATATTACACACCTAAATAAACAGAAAAGAACTATTTGCATTATATAAATGTTTACTTGCATTTGAACCATATATTGTTTATAACAAATTTATTGTTAGAACAGATAATACACAAGTAAAATGGTGGATAACTAAAAAAGTACAAGATTCTGTAACAACAAAGGAAATAAGAAGATTGGTATTAAATATATTAAATTTTTCATTTACATCTTTTTATTTTGTATATCAATTCTTAATCTTATCTTGCTGAAATGTAATTCTCTTTCTAATCTATCTATTTCTCTAATTATAGATCCTTTATATCTAATTGTATCTTCACTTAATCTGTCTGAAAAGTAAATAATACCTGGATCTGGTGGATTAAGTAGTGCTTGATTATTAGCTAATAGAAAATTTATGTATTCTAAATATCCTTGTAGATTTTTTATTTGAATTTTTAAATTATTATTTAACCTTCTTTCTTCCCAATATATTTTATTTCTAAGTCTAATTCTTTTAACATATTCTAACATAATTTTCTAATTTCTTCTATAGTCATTTCCGTCCAGTCTTGGTTAACTAGTTTCATAGTTTCTTCTAGTTCTATTACTTCTTCTAATATCTGAAACAATATTTTTATCATGCAAAAGATAAGTAATTTATATCTGTGATTAAGTTTCCCTTTACTGCACTTATTACGCTTTTTTCTATTGGGTGAACTATTCTGTCATCTGCTAAATATAATTCAATTGGTGTATCTATTCCTTCCCTAAAACATGCTTTTATAAGTATCTCTGTTGCTCCTAGGTGTACGTATTTTATTGGATTTTTCGCTTTTATTTCTTGGATTTCTTTATTTATTATCTGAGGTAATGTGTGAGGCTAGTGGGATCACTCTCGGTACTGTCTTGGGCCAATGGAGAGCAAAGTTTTTTCATCCTATCTTTTTTTCTAGTAAAACACTCAACACGGCCCAAAAGAACAACACTGTCATGGAACAGGAGCTTCTAGTAGTGGACTTTGCATTCAAGAAGTTTTGAGCATACTTTCTTTGAACTAAGGTGATCGTCCATACAGACCATGCTTCTTTGAGATACTTGATGTCTAAAAAGGATGCTAAATCCAGGTTGGTAAGATGGGTATTGTTACTTCAAGAATTCGAGTTTGAGGTGAAAGACCAGGAAGGAACTGAAAATTAGGTAGCTGATCACCTATCTAGACTAGAGTTCGAGGCTAGAGCAACAGAGGAGATTGATATCGATGATGCTTTCCCAGACGAGAAGGTACTAGCTACATCTCAGGAATTGATTCCCTGGTACATTGACTTTTGCAAATTATTTGGTCAGCGAGATGATCGTGACAGATATGACTTCCCAACAAATAAAGAAGTTCTTATTTGATGCTCGAAGATGCTATTGGGATGAACCGTACTTATTTCGGATTTGTGCAGATGGGATAATTTGGAGGTGTGTGCCAGAGGTAGAAATGTTGACCATTCTGGAGGCTTATCACTCATCCCTAGTTTGGGGTTCATCATAGTGGTAACTGAACTGCACACAAAATGCGGGTATTACTGGCCCTCTATTAACCAAGATGCCTATGATTTTGCCAAGGCATGTGATCAGTGTCAAAGACAGGGTTGCAATACTCGGAAGCATGAGTTACCATTGACCCCTATCCTAGAAGTTGAGTTATTTGATGTATAAGGTATCGGCTTCATGGGCCCATTTGTTAGATCATATGGGCTGAAATACATCTTGGTGGCGGTGGATTACAGTCATGACTCGAATATAGACCCGGATCGAATCATGGGACAAAGAACCCTAAGAGGCTCCAAGTTGACCCATGGCATGAACAAGATAACTAGAATCAACATAAATAAATGCGGAGATCTACCACTTTAAATAGTGAGAGTCTGAAATCCAATAACATTTGAATGATGGAAACCATAATACTGATCCGAAGCTGAATACATGCTATGTCTGATAAGCCTCGATAACTTGAAGAGTAGATGGGATAGGACCCCAACTAACTCACTAATAAACTAAAATTTAAATTATTGATAACAAGCTTATAAGAAGTTCCTCCAAGGATGACGACTCACCAATATGTTGGGAAATGCTAACTTTGAGAATCTGGCTAGCGGGGGGACTGAACCTAAATGTCAGAGCCTGTATAATGAAATGATACAGCATAGAGTATGTAATTAGTACTTGGAATGTCTGAGTATACAAGGTAAATAAAACCACAAAGTATGTAACACTGAAATCATGCATATCATAGAACATAATCAAGATAAACTTCTAAGAGTAAGGCTTGTATGCTATTTTCTGAAAACATGATTCAAACAAGACTGAGTATCATAACTGATTCAAATGAACCAAGCTGAAACTGATATTCACAAGTAAAACTGAATATTGGGTCGAACCTGTTAAAAACATAATATCATAATTGATGAACATGCATAACTGAAAATCATAAGGATCAATGGGAGACTCTTTATATAACTGACATTACCACGATAGAGCTTACATGGTCCCAACTATTATACTCAAGTGGGTAGAGTTGTTCAAAGCCTTGCCAGGGCTAAGGGCGCTACCATGATATCAATATCAAGTTGAAGTCCCTTTGAGGGTAGGGAAAGCTCACAAGGGAGGTCCCAAATAATTTGAACATACCTACATCGGCTTGTAGGCACAGGGTTGACTTAACCCTTAGTCAACTAGGTGCTAGACACTACTCCCAAAAACATGCATATCCTCTCCATCATTTTTCAACGAAGCTGAACCATCTTCTTGTGATGAAGCTGAATAATAATAACACATGCATAATCTAAAAACATATCATGTGGAGCCTTGGCTCAAATCATACCACAAGCTGAAAAGTGGGAGTCTAGACTCCAAAACCATGTGGTAAGCTAGTAACATGAAATTAAAGTAAATCCTGAAGCATACTTGATCATATGGGCTTGCCCAAACTTATACATGCTTTGAAATAGATATGATAGACAAATTCATGGATATAAACATAGGTAATTCGAAATCATACATTCATTATAAACATTTCATCATGCTTGGAACATAGATCATAATCTCAACTCTTCATGAACTTAATAATTTGACATCATAATTGTAAGACTTTGAAATAATAAATTTGTAATTGAAAACATTACAAAAAATGCCCATGAATCATAAATCAACAGCGGAAACATGAATAGAATTTATCTCCGATATATTCCTAGAGAATTTCACATGTTGGGTTTAAACCCCATAGATTTCATCAACTTAGAATCACATGAATTTAGGAGAGGATTTGGGCATGGGAGTGAATGTATACTCCCATTCATAACCCTAGATACCTAGGTACTTTGAATTTCACAACCTCCATTGAGAAACCAAGTGAATTAAGGAAGAACCTAAAGAATCCTCTAGTTTGATCTTCTATAGATTCCTTGATCTTGCATACATGGAATGGGAAGGTTTAGAATAGGCTAAGTAACCTTAAAACCCTTCTAACTGAGCTTAAAACGACGTAATTTAGGACTTAGGATCTTAGGAATTATGGAAAATCGCTTAATAAATTCGAAGGAAAATGACATGGCCAGTCCCAATGAAGAACTGGACGAGTCGTCACCCATAACGACGACTCATTACCTACTTCCATTGCCAACACTGGAAAACTTACACTACTAGAAACCATGACTCATGGTGACCCAGTCCTTGGGAAAACTACCAAACATTCAACATCTATGCTAGCTCCTGACCACGACCAACTCCATGACTCATTACCCTAACCAAGAGTTGTTACTTCTCTCGTTGTCACCCTCTGACCAAAAATCTTAGCCAACTCTCCCTCCACTTCACGAGTCACTTAAAGTCACGTGAATCTCCTTATGGGTCATAGGACAACTCGTCCTGTGACCTGGTGCATAATTTCATGTTTCCTCTATTTGAACCGTCGAGTCTGATCTCAAGGCTTTTAGGGTATTGCATTATCTCTACCTTGGGAACATTTATCCTCGAATGTGAATGAACATATTGAAAAGCTGGGGAATAGACCTGACATCTTAAATACTGAACATCTAAAGATGAAAACTGACGGAGTGACTGGCTCCAAACTGGAACGCATGACTGAACTAAATTCATAATCAGACATAAATACATGAACATGAAAGAATCTGCGGCAAATGAACTAAACATGAAACTAAATAGATTACTAAGAAGGAAAATGATACTTCAAGCTGAAACTGGACCTGAAGGGAATAGATGCAGTATTTAGCCATCATATTTGCTTCAGCTTCACATGTAGCTCCCTCAACATGTTGATTCCTCCACAAACCTTCGCTGAAGCTACATCCTTTCTTCTTAGCTTTTGAACCTAATGATCAAGTATTTCAACCAGAACCACTTCGTAGCTAAGGATATCCTTCACACCTACGCTCTCCACCGGGACAACTAAAGCTGGCTCACCCATGCACTTCTTTAAAAGTGACATATGGAAAACTGGATGTATTGAATCTAATAGCTGTCCTACCAATGTAGCTTCACCAAATTCAAACCAACCAATAGGCAATCTACAGTCCGCCCATAAAAATCCTCAAATAAAGCCATCTGAATGTTGAAATGCTAACTATTGTTATATGCAAATTAAAAGAGAGGTAAATGATCATCCCAACTACCCTTGAAATCGATAACACATGCTCTCAACTTATCTTCAAGATTATAAATGGTCCATTCAGCCTGACCATCTGTTTGCGGGTGAAAAGCTATACTAAGCTTGACTTGAGTACCAAGCCGCTTCTGAAACGATCTCCAAAACTGGGAGGTAAACTGAGTACCTCTATCTAATATGATGGACAAGGGAATTGCATGCAACTAAACTAGCTCCCGAATATACAACTTAGCGTAAAACTCTGCTGAATTGATAGTTTTTATCAGTAGAAAATGAGTTGCTTTAGTCAACCTATCTACAACCACCCAAATGGAGTCGTACTATCGATGTGTATGGGGAAAGCCTATAATGATGTCCATATTAATCTCCTCCCACTTCCAAGTAGGGATAGAAATGACTTGAAGCACACCTCCGGGTTCTTGATGCTCAACCTTCACCTGTTGACACTTCGGACACCTTGCCACAAATTCTGCTATGTCCTTCTTCATGCCATTCCACAAATAGACTTCTTATAGGTCACGGTAAATCTTGGTGGCACCTGGATGTATAGAATATGTTGAACCATGAGCCTCATGAAACATCCACTCCCTTAAGTCATCAACACCCGGGACACACAAACGACCCTGATATTGTAGTACACCATCTCCCCCTTAGGAGAAGACCTCCACCTTCTGATTCTGAATAGCTTCCTTCAACTTTACAAAAATAGGATCCTCTTCTTGCCTAGCCTTGACTTTGGTCACCAAGGAAGATTCTGATCCATTTTGAACAATGACACCACCATCTCTCGAGTCAACAAGGAAAACTCCTATTCATGCAGGCCGATGTACATCCTTCACTAACTCTTTTCTCTTCTTCTCTACATGGGACACACTCTCCATAGTAAGCCTACTAAGAGCGTCTGCCACCACAATGGACTTGCCCAAATGATAAAGGACACTCATATTGTAATCCTTAAGTTCCAAACACCTTCTTTGATATAGATTTTGATCCTTCTAGGTAAACACGTACTACAAGCTTTTATGGTCCATAAATACATCCACATGGACCCTGTATAGATAGTGCCTGCAAATCTCAAGGCAAATACTACTGTCACCAACTCAAGGTCATGAGTCGGATAGTTCTTTTCATGGACTTTCAGCTGCCTGGAAGCATAGCTATAACCTTACTGTGCTTTATTAATACACAACCAAGACCGATCCTTGAGGTGTCACATAATACCACAAACCCATTGGTACCCCCACATAGAGTAAACACCGGTGCTGAGGTGAGTCGAGTCTTCAACTCTTGGATGCTCTTCTCACAGACCTCCAACAATTGAAACTTCACTTTCTTCAGGGTCAACTTAGTCAACGGTGATGCAATCGATGAAAATCCTTCCACAAAACTCTTGCAGTAACCAGCTAAGCCCAAGAAACTCCTGATATCCGAAGGAATAACTGGTCTAGGCCAATTCTTCACATCTTATATCTTTTGAAAGTACAAATGTACACCCTCACTTGACCCCACATGACCCAAAAATGCTTCCAAGTTTAACAAAAACTCATAGTTTTTGAATTTAGTATACAACTGGTGATCTTTAAGAGTATGTACCACCACCCTCATACCACCACCCTCAGATGAGCGGCATGCTCCTCCTCGCTCCGAGAGTACATGAGAATGCCATCTATGAGCACAATCACGAACATGTCCAAGTACAACTTGAACACCCTGTTCATCAAATCCATAAAAGCTACAGGAACATTCGTTAGTCCAAAATACATAATTACAAACTCATAGTGACCATACCAAGTTCTGAAGGCTGTCTTCGGGGATGTCATTCTCTCTAACTCTAAGCTGATGATATATGGATCTGAGGTTTACCTTTGAAAAATATTTGGGACACTAAAGTTAGTCAAACAGGTCAAAAATTCTGGGGAAGGGATATCTATTGTTGACTGTGACCTTATTCAACTGCCGGTAGTCAATGCACATCCAAAGGGAACCATCCTTCTTTCAGAAAAAGAGAACTGGCGCACCCCACGGGGATTTTCTAGGTCTGATGAAACCATTGTCTAAGAGGTCTTTCAACTGCTCCTTCAACTCCTTTAGCTCAGTTGGAGCCATTCTATAAGGAGAAATAGATATAGGTTGCATATTGAGAAGAAGGTCAATACCAAAATCGATCTCCCACTTGGGAGGAATTCCTACTAAATCATTTGGAAACACTTCTGGATATTCACACACTATAGGAACAAACTAGATAGTCGGGGTTTCGTATGTAGTATCCTTAACCCCAACTAGATGGTACACGCAACCTTTAGAGATCATCTTTCTAGCCTTAAGATAGGAAATGAAACGACCAACTGGCACAGCTGAATTACCCTTCTACTCTAGGTCTAGCTCGCCCGGGAATCGGAACTTTACCGCACGGGATTTATAATTTACTGAGGCATAATAGGCATGTAGCCAACCATTCCAAAAATAACGTCAAAACTTATCATGGCTAGTTCTACTAAATCTGCTGAGGTGACTTTCTGAAGGACAGAGACGGGGAAATTTCTATATACCCATCGAGCTATAACGGAATCACCAACTGGAGTAGAGACTGAAAATGGTTCCGATAGGATTTCGGGACTGACTTTGCACCTACTAGCAACATAAGGCATCACAAAAGATAATGTAGCCCCTGGATCTAACAAAGCGTATACATCAAGGTGGAATACTCGTAACATACCAATGACTACATCTGAAGAGGCCTCCTACACCTGACGAGATGCGAGGGCGTAGAATCTATTCTGACACTGACCACCAGCTGCACTAGTGGAGTCACCCTACTGAGCTGAGTGTGCTGGTAGGGCTATTGAACTAGTGGTTGGGTCTCGGCCTCTACCATAGTTTGTCTAGCTACTGGATAACCTCTGAGCATGTGTCCGGGCTTCCCACACCCGAAACAAGCACCTGTACCTACTAGGCACTGACCAGTGTGCCTTCTACCACATAAGTCACAACCCAAAATATTGGGCTCTCCAGATCTACTCTCCTGACCTCAAGAGCCAGACAGTTGTCCCCTCTGGTCACGCTAGGACCTGGAGGGCCAACTTTCTTCTGATGCCACTAGGGTTGATGATCTCCAGGTGGACTGCTGATGATGCCCACCACCAGGCCTCTGCTGGGAGAACCCAAAACTATCGTTCCTGGCCCTCTTGGCCTCTCTTTCCCACTTCCTCACCTATACGACATCTATCTATAGGGCATACAGAACAAACCCCGAGAAGTCCATATCCTTATGGAGCATAGCGGTCCTTCAATCCTTGACTAAATGGTCTGCTTTCCCATGTACAATTCTGCTCACTCAAACCCTCTAATCAGCCACCATCTCTGGTGCATATTTAGATAGGTGGGTGAACTCTAAAGCATACTTCTTAACTGTCATGTTGTTCTACCTCAGGTTCACAAATTCAGCTGCATTGATCTCCCTCATCTCTCAGGGAAAGAACTATTCCAAGATGAGGTATGGATCTCATCCCAGCCAATCAAACGCGCTCCAACTACTCTACCATCCTTCCACTGTCTGAACCAAATATAGGCAACCCCTTTGAACTAATAAGAGGCTAGGTTTGTGCACTCCTCCCCTGTCACCTCCATGATCTGGGTAATCCTATAAACCTCATAAATAAACTTATAGGGATCCTCATCTACCTTCGATCTGAGAAACTCTGGAGGGTTCATCCTAAGATAGTCCCTGACTCTTGTCACTGTTGCATTCCATTCTGGTGAACATGTGCTACCACCTGCTGTATGACCTGGGTGGTCAATGCTTGTGCTAACATTTGGATGGCTGCCCTAAACTTTACATGGGCAACCTTCTCCGGCACATGACCCTCGGAGACTAGTGGGGCCTGCTGGGGCCCATCCCCATTGCCATTCTCATACCCATTTTTATTCTTATTTCTTCCTCAGTTAACTTAGGGAGGAGGCATGATTGTGCAAACGCTTATAGCACAAGTTAGAAGGATAGAGAGATAATTCATCGCACGACATAGATCATGAAAGAAGGGACATTTCCCGAAATGTTTTGTATCCTTTTGGTCATAACTGTGGTGCGCTTCACACCCATGAAAAAGACTCTACATAACATTGCTTTCAGACACCCTAGGATAGCCTAAACCTTATGTTTTATACCATGTGTGTCACGACCTAAACATAGGCCTGGAATGAGAAAAGGGATAAAGAACCCCGAGAGACTCCAAGTTGACCCATAGCATGAACATAATAAATAGAACCAATATAAATAAATGTGGAGATCTAACACTATAAATAGAAGATGTTTGAAATCCAATAACATCTAAAAAATGTAAAGCGTAATACTGATCCAAAGCTTAATACATGCTATGTCTGATAAGCCTCTATAACCTGACGAGTTGATGGGATAGGACCTCAACTAACTCACTAATAAACTAAAAATGAAAGTACTGATAAAAAGATGATAAGAAGGTCCTCGAAGGATGAGGACTCACCAATAGGTTGAGAAATGCTAACTCTAAGAATCTAGCTAGCGGCGGGACAGAACCTGAACTTTGAGCTTGTATCATCAAATGATACAACATAGAGTATGCGGTCAGTACTTTGAATGTACTAAGTATGCAAGGTAAATAAAACCACCAAGTAAGTAAAATCTTAAATCAAGCATATTATAAAACATAATCAAGATAAGATTCTGAGAGTAAGGCTTGCATGTCATTTTCTGAAAACATGATTTAAACATGACTGAGTATCATAACTGATTTGAATGACCCAAAGATGAAACTGATATTCATAAGCAAAATTTAACATTGGGTCCAACCTACTAAAAACATAATATCATTATTGATGTGCATGCATAACTTAAAATCATGAGGAACAATGGGAGAATCATCATATAACCCGCATTACCACGATAGAGCTTACGTTGTCCCGACTATTGCACTCAAGGGAGGTCCCATATAATCTGAACATACCTACGTTGGCTCTTAGTTTTGAGGCACAGGGTTGACTAAACCCTTATCCTACTCGGTGCTAGACACTACTCCCAAAAACATTCAAATGCTCTTCATAATTTTTCAACGAAGCTGAATCATAATCATACTTGCATAATCTGAAAACATATCATAAGGAGCCCTGCCTCAAACCATACCACAAGTTGAAAAATGGGAGTCTAGACTTCAAAATGATGCGCAAAGCTAGTAACATGAAATTGAAGTAAATCGTGAAGCTGTTACACCCCGAAAGCCCAAAGATCACACTCAGGAGTTGAAACGGAGAAAAAACTCAAAACTGGCATCAGGTATCAGAACGGGTCATGAGGTGACCCGTGAGAGCAGCCCATGAGTCATGATGTGACTCATGGGGAGGCCAGGTGATGAGCTTGAATTTGGGAAGTTGACTCCCCACGGAAATGGCCACGAGTCGTGGTCCATCCCCACAACACATTTGGTCCATCATGGGGTGTGGTTGTTGAGAAAAGGGAAGAAAGAGGCAGTGCACCTAACGGGAGGCACCCACGAGGCGTGGTCAGTCACCAGGACAGTTGGATTAAAATTATTTGAGGTTGAGGCAGTGTGCATGACGGGTGGTGACTATGATAGAAACGGATCATTAAGTCATCTGAGTCAAGCCTAGGAGACCTGATGAATAATGCACTTTATGGATGATGAGTCGTGGCCCATGATTATGAGTCGTTAGGTCCCTCGTGGGGACAACCTGACAGTTATTTTCTGTGATTTTAGTAAGTGTTTTTTCGTATTTCCTAAGATACTAAGGGCCTAAATGATAACATCCCAAATATATTCTTAAATCAAAGAATATACATGGTCGTTGTATCAAAACAAGTAACCAAATGAGTGTTGGGGTCGAATCTCACGAGGACTAGGGAGTGATGAATTCAAGCATCAATTGAGAAGTTGATATTAGCTTGCACCATATATATTTAACAAAAAAACAAGGAAATGGGAGGAATAAACTTTGTAGAGAATTACAAAAATTTATTTAGTGAACTCAAAATAAAAGGATCAGCTAAGTTGAGACAATATTATGAAACACTGGAGGTGCGGTGTAGAGGAAATACTAATTAGATTGGGATGGGCTAGGCCATATTCATAAGTTGAATAAGTGTAAATAATCTCGAGAAATAGGTAGCCTCAGCTTCCCAGCCTATTGAATACCCCTAGGTAGAGTTTTCTCAAACTCTAGCTATATTTTAGCACACCCGAATTGATTTTGATCAGCAACTTCACTATTCCTAGCTATTAGTTGCTAATTAGGAAGGAGGAAGTAATTTCAGCTATTACTAGCTTAACTTTAGAACCTCTTATCCATACCCACTACTAGATTCCTTCCAATATTTATTATTCTCTCCCGAGAAATAATCACGCAAGTATAGATAGACTCATATCATCATCAATGGATCTACTTTAATAGACTGAAATGAATCCAATAGGTTTACACTTAATTGAACATCATGAAGTTATCTCTAGCAATACCCAATCCAATTAAGTATTCATCATCACACACCTCTACTTAATGATTTTAGCTACTCATAGTTAAGATATTCAAAAAGACAATCATTAATAGCATCAGTGAATTTAATAAGAGTAGATAAATCAAAAACACAATTATCCTTCACTACAGCTGAAACTTAATAATATCCAAGAAGAAAATAGAGCAGAGTATCTTCTACAAATTTCAATCAAAATCCCTTTCTCAGCTAAGAGATAGTCTTCAGCTAAAAGAGGAATTAATGATTTGATGTGTTCTTGGCTTTTTTCTCCAACTCTCTATCTTCTTCCTCTCTCTTCTCTTCTTTCTGCAGTGTACTTCTCTTTCTATTTATATCCTGAAAAGTAGGGTACTTTTCCTTCCTTTTTCAGCAATGGACAATTACACCATTAATGGCATTGTTCTGGAATAGCCAAAGGTACAGGCAGTTCGCCGATGAAATTCGCGAACCTTCGGATACTTGCTCTTCTTCTTCAGTCATTTCCAATGAACTTCGGCGGTTCACCCGGCGTTCGGCTGATGCCAATTCGTGAACCGTCGGGCCTTAAATGCCAATTCCAGAAGTTTTTGAGTATCCTTCGGGTGATTGAACTAGCGTCTCACCACAGATGACTCGTTAACCACCAATGGCATTCCTCCTATGAGGCAGTGACCTTCAACTTTTAATCGGCGTTTCACCAGTTAACAACTGCGTTTCGCCGCTTATCCTCATTTCCTCCTTTTTTTACCCTATTTTGGCTCTTTTCTTCAAACTTAGTCATCTGCACACAACAAAAGAAAAAAGGGCCTAAAATCCAAATAATCAACTCGAGAACTAGACAAATACTCAAGTTTTAGAGTCTAATGAGTTGGTAAATTACGAACTCATCAAACCCCCAAACTTGAATCGATGCTTGTCCTCAAGTAATGTAATACTTCAACTATTGAGGAAGAGGTCATATTTCTCCACAATTAGACTTCCCCGACCACCTGGGCTATGAAAACACAAAAATACTCATCAGCTCACCAAAAAGAGATGGAAATACCCCAAAAGACCAAAACAATGAAGGTGTTTCAATATGGAAACAAATTTTTATCAAATAAAGCTTTTTGAAAGGAATCATCAACTGCATAAGGGCAGTTCTCAAACAAGTAACACACATAGCATCTTAAGTTGTAATCACTGAAAATTTGAAGCTTGCCTTAGAGTTTAAAATCCTTGTTCTATGTCCATATGAACTTTAAATACTCTTGCATCCCTAAAAGGAGTAATGCCACTCGCCAAATATAAGGATCCCTATTCTCTTGGATGTTTGATCATTTGAATGCATACTAGGGATTAATTAGAAGAGACACTCACACTCACTCTCCCAAAAGATATCTTCATGCATACATTTGACCCATAGGCTTTCCATTCATATAATTCACCACTAATGTAGAGTAGTTGCACCTAGAATCATTTAGGACTTGCGGGCTGTGATGTACGCTTAAGATTAGGGTAGGATAAACATTTGGCTATAATGACTAGATCCTCCCTAATGCTTTTCGTGCCATGACTTACAACAATTTTGCTCACTCAACCTTCTTTTCCTTTCTTTTCTTGTTGATGCCTTTCATTTCTTTAATACTCCCCCTTATAACCCCTATATAGCTTCCACCACTCGCCTTATTACCTCAAGAGGGAACACCAATTCACAAAAATAGTCTTTATCTTTTTGGATTCATCTTTTTGTGCACTTTGACTAAAGGTGATGTTCCCTTTACACTATGATTCTTGTCTTCCCCCTTTATTTTGGACATATTTTTTCATATGGACATAGAACAAGGAGTTTAAACTCCTTGTTCTATGTCCATATAAAAATGTGCCCCAAACTTAGGTTCTTGCTGCATTTTTCACATTATTTTTCTCATCCCTTCTTCTTAGGAATTGAGCCTTGCTTCAGCACTTATTTTGTCATTAGCATTTAAGGAAAATGGGGCCAAAAGAGGTATTAATAATGGTCTTAAGGCTTGTAATATGGTTGCCAAGGAAAGGTTTTAAGGCTTAAAATTGGATAACAAGGATTAACGATCATAGAGGGCGTATGGTTGAAGTGGCTAGACAACTGAGGGCCTAAAATTATTTCCTTGGTGCCACAACATCTAGGATTTTGCCTTGAATCACATTTAGGGCAAGTTCTAGACAAGATGTAATGCAGAAGATTAACAAAAATATCCTCGCCACACAAAGCATCACCCATAAAGAGTATACAAGAGTCATTTTTCAAAACAAAACATCACATTAGGACATCAAGCAAGCAAACATCATAAGTCAAGTAGGGAATTTACAAGGTACGACCAGGATTACATTGCTACGATGTCAATAGTTACTCATTATCTTCATCTTCATGCCCTTGTTATCACATTCTCATTTCAACGCAAGAAAATTTTTTGCTGGTGCCTCTTAAAACAACTTCAAAAAATACTCAAAGTGACATGGAATTTCCCTTAAGAATGTCGCCACTCAATTTGTAATACACTGAAATTGCATAACAATACACTGAAATTGGGAAAAGTAGCATAGAACAGGCCCTGGCCCTGTACCGACTCATGGTATCAAACCACGGGTCATTTTATGTAATCATGGTGAGGGAAGTCTGGGTGGCAGTGGAGATGACGGATGACACAATGACTCGTTGCTAGAAACAATGAGCCATTATTAGCAGTCGTAGGATCAGATTGGGCTCTGTAGTTGGGGATACCACGGGTATTCCAATGACTCGTGGTGAGAAGTGAAGACCCGTGGTCATCGATCATCCTGTGGTTTCCAGGATTTCCAGTACATGTGACGGATTAAGACCACGACTCGTTGGAAGCAACCACAAGTCGTGGTGAGGCTCGTGGTAAGGAGGTTTAGTTGTTGTGAAGGGTCAAACAATCGTCGACTTGATGACCCATTGTTTGTAAGGACGATTCGTTCTATCCGTCCATTGTCTAGTTCCGGAGGCAAGTCTCAGCAGTGCAAACGATAGACCATACAATGGGTCATCGTTCCTTCCAACGACCCATTAGACCGATCTGTTCAGTTTTCAGGGCGATTTCATTAAGGGAATTCTTGAATTTTCCACATTATGAGACCCTAAACTACATCTTTTTAGCTTATGCAAGGTGGATTTTTAGGGGGATAATTTATTCTAAGTCCCCATTCATGCATGCAAGAACACAGAGAAGTAATCTAAGGTGATTCAAGGATCTTCTCTTCAAATTCTTTCAATTTCCTTCTTGGGCTTTCAAGGGAAGCTAAGAATCAGTTGCTCCAGGTATGTAAAGCTATAAATGGGTGATTTATTACACACCCATGCCCATCCTCTTTGGTTTTTACAAAAATTTTATTCAAAACTCATGGGGTTTTGAAGATGATTTTTATAAAAGTCTAATGATTTGATAATGGGCTTTGTGATTTTATAATCTCATCATAATCTAAGGGTTTTTATCTGTTTTTATTATTTAAACCATTTATAATATTATCGATTTTTGACATCTATAAAATTAAGCCTAATAATGCATGACCCATGATGAATAGATTTATGATCTTCTCTTCATATGATGATATTCACAAACCCAGTATGATTTACAATTTGAATTATGGATTTATCATATTACCCATCATGATTTTATGAATTTGAAGCTATATGCATGATTTACAAGTATGTATAAACCTTATGAATCATGAATTATGTTTTGGCCGACTCACGAGCCTTATTTCATGGCTAGTTCATGTATGTACAAGTATGTTTATGATTATCATGATCTAACTAGCCCATGAATTTATGCTTGTTATACTATGAGCACTATATATGTTTTAGGTGTAGTATCGAACACCGAGTAGGTTCGAGGCTCAGGTTAAGCCCCGGACTCATGAACTACGTTCCACCGTAGGTATGTTGGGACCCCTTTCATAACTATCCCCCTCCAAAATGGTCCTTTATTCACGGTGATATCACACTTTCACGGTCCTACCCTTGGCAAGGTACGAACACCCTCTCGACTAGGGTTACAAGTCGAGCTTCATATGTGCTCATATGGGGTATGTTGGTCAATAGAATCTCCCATTATTCCTCATTATTTATGCATGTTTATGATTATGTATATTGGCTTATGTCATGTTAATAAAGATTTTCTCTTATGATTATGAGTACGATTTTATTAGAAATGTTTTGAAAAGCTTGAGCTTTATGTTATGTTATGATGTTTATGACATGAGCATGATGTCCTACTCTTATGATCATTTATAAGTCTTATATGTTTTCAATGTCCGTTTTACTTACCTTGCATACTTAGTACATTCCATGTACTGACCGTACACTTTCTATGCTGTATCATTTCACGATACAGGACTCGGCTCTCAGGCTCACCCTCCTAGTAGCTCCTCAGAGTTTGTTATCAACTTATTTGGTGAGTCCTCATGTTCTGAGGGCCATATGTTCAGTCTCTATGCTTTTCTTTTGGTTTAAGAATTGATTGGGTTAGTTGGGGAGTTGTCCCATCAACCTGTCTTTCGTGATTAGAGGTTTTTCAGGATACAAGTTGCATTCAACCGTCATGTATGGATTATGTATTTTCCTTTCTCCATATTTATGACATGTTTACACTTCTTACATTAAGTCTGTCACTTATGTGATTGAAATAGATATACGCTCATGCCATGGGTCGACTTGGGGTCTCTCGGGGCCCCTTGTCCCGTGACTACGATCTGGGTGTACATTCGGGTCATGAAAAAATTGGTATCAAAGCCATAGGTTTTGAAGTGTCCTAGGAAGTCTAAAAGTCGCATTAAGTAGAGTCTTTTTCATGGGTGTGAAGCACGCCACACTTATGACAAAGAGGCTATTAGAAGTTTAGGAAATGTTCCCTTCTTTCATGATCTATGTCGTGCGATGAAAAGTCCTCTACCCTTCTAATTCATGATATTCTCGTTTGCAGTATCATGCCTCCATGCCGAGTGAACACTAGAAGAAATGGTAACGACAATGATCATGAGGGTGCCAATGGTGAGGAGCATCAGCCAACCCCACCCGTTCACGAGGAGCACACACCAAACCCAGCTGCCTATGCTGAGTTTAGGGTAGCGATTTATATGTTGGCACAAGCCATGGAGGCCCGGGTTCAAAATAAGACAGTGGCGCATTATCCTAAGAATGGGAATACGGTGGCAGCTAGGGTGAGCGATTTGTTGAGAATGAACCCTTCTGAATTCACAGGGTCGAAGATAGACGAGATCCACATGACTTCATCGAGGAAATTCTGAAGATCACCCAGGTTATGGGGGTGAACGATGGAGAGTGTGTCGACTTGATCTTTATTAGCTGAAGGGAGTGTCTCATATATGGTTCAAGTAGTGGAGAAATGCCAAGGCAGTGGGTGCAGGCCCAATAGGTTGGGAGGTGTTCGATGCAGCATTTAAGGATCGATTCTTCCCTTGGGAGATGGTGGAGCTCAAGGCGGTTGAATTTGTTAATTTGAAGCAGGGTAACATGACCGTTCAGGATTATGCATTAGAGTTCACTCGATTATCTATGTATGCTCCAGAGTTGGTGGCGGACCAGAGGGCTCGATTGAGTCATTTTGTGCATGGGGTGGCCGATTATTTGGATAAGGATTGTACGATCTCCATGCTACATCAGGATATCGACTTTCCCCACATTGTGTTGCATAGATGGAGTCGGTCTACCAAAGGTAGAGGGAGTTCAAGAGGGCCAGGACCAATAGTTATGGAACTTCTCAAGTCAAGTCAAGAGGTGGGCAGTGTCAGCAGTCTAAATATAGGTCTATTGCTCCAGCTCCATCATCGGCCAGCATGCTATCTAGGTTCAGAGGAGATCAGAGGGTCAGGGCTTCAGGCTCGAGGGATCTGGGTAGCATGCAAGTGGAGCGCACTTTTGTAGCTTGTGCAAAGTGTGGCAAGAATCATCCCAGAAGGTGCTTAGTTTGCTCAGATGCATGTTTCGAGTGTGGCAAACCTTGGCATAGACTTAAGGATTGCCCCTCAGCCAGATCGGGGGTTCGAGGAGTCCGTGTGATAGCAGACAGTTCTACCGCTCTAACAGCATGTCCCCCTCAGTAGGGTGCCTCTACTAGTTCAGTAGGAAGTCAGCGCCAAGGCATGTTTTATGCTTTAGTGCCCCTCCAGGAGTAGGAGGCTTCGCCAGATGTGGTTGCAGGTATGTTACAAGTCTTCCTTATTGATGAATATGCCTTGTTATATCCAAGAGCTACTTTGTCTTTTTGGACTCCCTATATCGCTAGTGTTTTTGAAGTTAGTCTTGAAATCCTGTCAAAACCGTTCTTAGTCTCTACTCCAGTCGGTGATTCAATGGTAGCTAGGCGGGTGTATAGAGGTTGCCCCATTACAGTATTGCATAAGGTTATCTCCGCAGACTTAGTAGAGTTAGCTATGATTTTCTTTGACCATATTCTGGGCATGGATTGGTTGTTTGCATATTATTCTTCGATTAATTGTAGGACCCGTGTGGTGGAATTCCGACTTCTGAGTGAGTCAGTATTAGAGTGGAAGGGTAATTCAGTTGTACCAGCCGGTCGATTTATTTCATATCTTAAGGCCAGGAAAATGATTTCTAAGGGCTGCATGTATCACCTAGTTAGGGTTAAAGATGTTGAGTCCGAGACCCCGACTATCCAGTCAGTTCCAGTACTGTGTGAGTATCTGGAGGTTTTTGCCGATGACTTGCCAGGAGTGCCTCCTGAGAGGGAAATTGATTTCGGCATTGATCTCTTACCCGATACGCAACCTATCTTTATTCCTTCCTACAGGATGGCTCTAGCCATGCTAAATGATTTGAAGGATCAGTTGAATGACTTATTAGATAAAAGCTTTATCAGATCGAGCAAGTCTCCATGGGGTGCGCCGGTGTTATTTGTCCGAAAGAAGGATGGTTCCCTTCGCATGTGTATTGATTATCGACAGTTGAACAAGGTCACTGGCAAGAACAGGTACCCTTTGCACAGGATTGCTGATTTTTTTTAATAGCTCCAAGGTGCTAGATGTTTCTTAAGGATAGATCTTAGGTTCGGGTATCTTCAGCTCAGGGTTCGGGAGTGTGATATCCTGAAGACAGCCTTCAGGATACGGTATGGCCATTATGAGTTTGTAGTTATGTCTTTTCGATTAACAAACGCCCCTGCAGCATTTATGGACATGATGAATAGGGTGTTCAAGCAATATCTAGACATGTTCGTGATCGTGTTCATCGATGATAATCTTATATACTCTTGGAGCGAGGAGGATCATGCCACTCATTTGAGAATAGTGTTGCAGACTCTCAAGGATCGCCAATTTTATGCAAAGTTCATCAAGTGTGAATTTTGGTTGGACTCCGTTGCATTCTTAGGCCATGTGGTATCGAGTGAGGGCATAAAGGTAGATTCTCAGAAGATTGAAGCGGTAAAGAATTGGCCCAGACCGGTGAATCCTTTAGAAATTTGGAGTTTCTTGGGCCTAGCATGCTACTATGAGAGGTTAGAGGGATTTTCATCAATTACAGCAACACTGACCAGGTTGACTCAGAAAAAGGTAAAATTCCAATGGTCGGAGGCTTGTGAGAAAAGTTTCCAAGACTTGAAGACTTGACTAACTTCGGCACCAGTGTTGACCCTACTCGAGGTTATCGATGGTTTTGTAGTATATTGTGATGCTTCGAGAATTGAAATTGGGTGTGTGTTGATTCAGCATGGGAAAGTGATAGCATATGCCTTAAGACAGTTGAAAATTCATGAGAAGAATTACCCAACCTATGATCTTGAGTTGGCCGGGGTGGTGTTTGCATTGAAGATATGGCGGCATTACTTGTATGGGTCCACGTGGATGTATTTACAAACCACAAGATCTTTCAATATGTGTTTACACAGAAAGATATCAATCTTCAACAAAGGAGGTTGTTGGAGCTACTTAAGGACTACGATATGAGTGTTTTTTACCACCTGGGTAAGGCTAATGTGGTAGCGGGACACACTTAGTAGGCTCTCTATGGAGAGTGTATCTCATGTGGATTAGGGGAAAAAGGATTTGGTGAAAGATGTCCATCGACTTGCGAGGTTGGGAGTTAGATTGGTTGACTCGACCGATGGCGGCGTTGTTGTATAAAATATATCAGAATCGTCCTTGGTGACAGATGTGAAAGCCAAACAAGATGAGGATCCGATTTGGGAAAACTAAAGGAAGCCGTGGGAAGTCAGAAGGTGGAGGTATTCTCCCAAGGGGGAGATGGGGTGGTACAATACTAGGGTCATCTATGTGTTCTAGATGTTGAAAATTTTAGGGATAAGATATTGCATGAGGCACATGGATCCCAGTATATTTTAATCATACCTATGCTCTAAGGTTCCAAACTACATTGTTTTAAGTTATTTTCTGAATGTATTAAGATAGGTTAAGCCCTTCTAGCCTATTCATTGTCATGCATGCAAATGTTAGAAAACATTTAGAGGTAATCAATCTAGTCTTCAAGGTTTCTTCATCAATTTCCTTTGGGCTTTCAAGGAGTGGTGAGAATTGATTTTTCCCAGGTATGTAGGATTATGAATGGGTGATTCCCTTCTCATCCATGCTCAATTCCACTCTAAATCATAAGAATTCTATGCTTAATCTACGGGCTTTTAACCCAAATGCATGAATCTCCTATTTCTATACATGGGTATGATTTAATTATGATTCTACCAATGAATTATGACGCATTGGAAATCTTAATAATGTTTTCAATTAAAAATAATGTTTCGAGTTTTATAAATTAAAAGCCCATTGATGAGATGTTCATGGAAGATGAGATTTCTGATAAATATATGATAATGATGAGATATTATGATGAAAAACATGTTTTAAAGCTACCCATGTCTACAATTATGTTTTTGATGTGAATTGAGTATTTCTAAGTATGATAAAGCTTTTGGCAATGCCCACATGTTTAAGTATGAAGTATGATTTCCCGAACTAAGCTTACCAAATGGTTAGCAGAGAAGACTCCGAATTATAATTTTAGCTTGTGGTATATTTTGAGATGTATTGATTTTTGAGCTTCTTCAATAGACAATATTGAGCTTCATTATTAAATGATATAGAGCATATGCATGTTTTTGGGAGTAATGTCTATCACCGAGTAGGCTAAGGGTCAATCACCCTACGCCTCAAAACTACACGCCAATGTAGGTTTACACTACTATATATTACTTTGGGGCCTCCCTTGCGAGTTGTCCCCAACCCTATTTGCCCACGAGCTTGATATCGATATCATGGTATCGTCCCTAGTCCTGGCAAGGCTTTGGACGGATCTACCAACTTAAGTGTGATAGTTGGGACCACATAAGCACTATCGTGGTATTTCGGTTACAAGACGAGTTTCCTATTGCTTCTCATGACTTTAGATATACATATTCATTACTCATGAGATTTATATATATTTTGACTCAATGTCCAGCTTTACTTATAAATGTCAGAATTTAGCTTTGAGTCAATCCATTCAGTTATTTTGTTATGAAGTTATGTTATGTTTCATGATTTCCAAAAGAATGCATGCAAGACCTACTCTCAGCTTTCTAATGTTTATGTTTTACTTAATGCATTGTCTTTAAATGATTTTACTTACTTTAGCAGTTTTACTTACCCTGCATACTCGGTATATTCCGTGTACTGACTGCATACTCTATTTTTTATTGTTTCATTATACAAGACCCTGCTCTTAGGTTTAGCCTTGCTCGTAGTCAGCTTATTATAGTTAGCATTCATATTATTGGTTAGTCCTCATCTCTTGAAGACTAGACTATTCAGATTTCTTATATGTATTTGAGTTTTAGCTTTATTGAGTTAGTTGGGGTCTTGTCCCATCAACTGGTCATGTTTAGAGGCTTTTCAAACATATGTATGTATTCAGCTTTGGATTTCATATTTATGATGTTATGGTTGATTTAGACTTCTGCTATGATTTAATTGTTACCTAATCAGTTTCCTTGTTTGAGTTAGATGTATTCTTATATCATGGGTCGACTTGGAATCTCTCAGGGCCCCTTTTCCCATGTTACGATCTGGGTCTATGTTCAGGTTGTGATAAACTTGGTATTAGAGAAATAGATTTGAAGTGTCCTACGGTGTGTGAAAGTCGCATTAAGTAGAGTTTTTTCATGGGTGTGAACCACGCCACACTTATGACGAAGAGGTTACAAGTCGTTTAGGAAATGTTCCCTTATTTTATGCTCTATGTCATGCGATGAAAAGTCTTTCTGTCCTTCTAATTCATGCTATTCACGATTGTAGAATCATGGCTCTTTCGAAAAATGAATGGTAGGAGAAATGGGAATGGTGAAGGCCACGAGGATGGCAACAGTAATGGGCACTAGCAAGCTCCACTAATTTAGGAGCACCAAGCACCGGAGCAAGTTGCTCACGTTGAGTTCTGGGCCGCTATTCAAATCATTGCTAGGCCTTGACCGCTCAGGTCAATCAGTAGGCCATTGAGCGTGTTCCACAAAATGGCAATGTAGTGGCAGCTCGAGTCAAACACTTCTTGAGGATGAACCCTCAAAAATTCCCTGTGTCCAAGGTAGATGAGGACCCATATGAGTTCAAAGAATAGATTGTCAAGATCACCCCAGTCATGGGGATGAAAGGGGTTGAGTGCGTGGAGTTGGCCTCTTACCAGTTGAAGGGGGTCGCGCATATCTAGTTTCACCAATGGACGATAGTAGGGTCACCAGAGCGGGCCTTGTCACTTTGGAAGAGTTCCATGTGGCATTCTTAGATTGGTTCTTCCCTCGTGAGATGAGGGAGCTGAAGGCAACTGAGTTCATAAATATGAAGCAAGGGAGAATGACAGTGCAAGAGTATACCTTTGAGTTCACTCGCCTATCGAAATACGCCCTGTAGTTAGTAGCTGATCAGAGGGCGCGACTGAGCAGGTTCATGCATGGAGTAGCTGGTTATTTGGACAAGGATTATAGGATGGACTAGTATGCTCCATTAGTACATAGACTTCCCTCGGATGGTTTTGTACGCCCAACAGATGGAGGCGACGCATTCGAGAGAGAGGGAGGCCAAGAGGGCCAAGATTTATGACCACAGATTCTCTCAGCCGAGGTCAAGTAGTGGTCATCGACAGCAGATCTACCAGAGATCATCAGCCCTAGCATCTTCGACATTGAGTGTGCCATCCAGGCCTAGACATGATCAGGGAGGGCGAGCATCAGGCTCGAGGGGTCAGAGCAGCAGACACGCAGATTCTAGCATCGCAGCTTGTCGCAAATATGGTTAGAGGCACACGGACCAGTGCTTGGCAGGTTCAGGTTCTTGTTTCGAGTGTGGGAAGGCCGGACACATTCTTACAGATTGCCCAACAGTGAGACAGGATTAGGTTGGGGGTCAAGTCCTAGCTTTTAGTTCAGCATCCCCTCCCGCACACTCAACACATCAGGGGCATCTACCAGTGCAGGTGGTAGTCAATGCCAAAATAGATTTTATGCCTTAGCATCCCGCTAGGAGCAGGAAATCTCCCCAGATGTGGTCACTGGTATTTTATGAGTTATCCATATTGATGTTTATGCTTTGTTAGATCTGGGGGCTACCTTTTCTTTTGTGACACCTTATGTGGCCAGTAGCTTCGGAGTCAGTCCCGAAGTCTTGTTAGAGGTTGCCCAGTCTCAGTCCTTTAGAAGTCACCTCATCAGATTTGATAAAGTTAGCCATGACCGATTTTGATGTTATTATGGTCATGGATTGGCTATTTAAATGTTATGCTTCAGTTAATTGTAGAACTCGGGCAGTAGTATTTAGATTTTCGAGTGAACCAGTTTTAGAATGGAAGGGTAGTTCACTTGTGCCTATAGGTCATTTCATTTCCTACCTTAAGGCCAGAAGATGATATCTAAAGGTTGTGTGTACCATCTAGTTAGGGTTAAGGATGTTGAGTCCAATACCCCGACTATCCAGTCAGTTTCAGTAGTACATGAGTATCCCGAGGTCTTTCTAGATGATTTACCAGGAATCCCTCCTAAGCGGGAGATCAATTTTGTCGTTGACCTTCTTCCCAACACGCATCCTATATCTATTCCTCCCTACATAATTGCTGCAGCCTGAGCTAAAAGAGTTGAAAGAGCAGTCGAAGGACTTGTTAGATAAGGGTTTCATTAGACCAAGCAAGTCCCCATGGAGTGCACCAGCTCTCTTTGTCCGAAAGAAAGATGGATCTCTTCGCATGTGTGTTGATTATCGGCAATTGAACAAAGTCACCGTCAAGAATAGGTATCCTCTACCCAGGGTTGATGATTTATTTGTCCAGCTTCAGGGTGCCAAGTGTTTCTCAAAGATAGATCTCAGATCCGGGTACCATTAGCTCAGAGTTCGGGAGAGTGACATCCGAAGACTGCCTTCAGGATACTGTATAGTCATTATGAGTTTCTAGTTATGTCTTTTAGACTAATGAATGCTCTTGAAAGTTTTATGGACTTGATGAACAGGATGTTAAAGCCATACCTGGACATGTTCGTGATTGTGTTTATTGATGACATCTTGATATACTCTCGGAGCGAGGAGGAGCATGCCGCTCATTTGAGAGTAGTGCTTCAGACTATAAGGGATCATCAGTTATATGCCCAATTAAGCAGATGCGATTTTTTGTTAAAATCTGTAGCATTTTTGGGCCATGTATTATCAAGTGAGGGTATAAAGGTGAATTCTCAAAAAATCGAGGTGGTGAAGAATTGGCCTAGGCCGGTGAACCCTTCTGATATTCAGAGTTTCTTGGGTATAGCCGGCTATTATCGAAGATTTTTTGAGGGAAATTCATCTGCTGTAGCACCTTTGACAAAGTTGACTCAGAAGAAGGTGAAATTCCAATTGTTGGAGGTTTGTGAAAAGAGCTTCCAAGAGTTGAAAACTCGGCTTACTCAGCACTGGTGTTGATGCTACCCGCGGGTACTGATAGATTCATGGTGTATTCCAATGCTTAAAGGGTTGGACTTGGGTATGTATTGATGCAGCAGGGGAAAGTCATAGCCTATGCCTCTAGATAGTTGAAAGTTCATGAGAAGAATTACCTGACCCATGATCTTGAATTGACCGCAGTAGTATTCGCCTTGAAGATATGGAGACATTATTTGTATGGGGTCCACGTAGATCTATTTATGGACCACAAGAGCTTACAATATGTGTTCACGCGGAAAGATCTCAATCTTAGGCAAAGAAGGTGGTTAGAGCTACTCAAGGACTACGATATGAGTGTCCTTCACCATCCGGGTAAGGCTAATGTGGTAGCAGATGCATTTAGTAGACTCTCTATGGAGAGTGTGTTCTATGTGGATGAGTGGAAGAAGGAGCTGGTGAAAGATGTACATCAACTCATAAGGTTGGGAGTTAGGATGGTCGACTCGATCGATGGCGGTGTTGTTGTGCAGAACATATCAGAATCGTCCTTGGTGACTGATGTGAAATCTAGACAAGATGAGGACCCGATTTTGGTAAAGTTAAAGGAAGTCTTTAAAAATCAAAAGGTGGAGGTCTTCTCCCAAGGGAGAGATGGTGTGCTTCAGTACCAGGGTCGCCTATGTGTTCCGGATGTTGATGATTTGAGGAGTCGGATATTGCATGAGGCTCATGGATCCAGGTATTATATCCATTTGGGTGCCACCAAGATGTACCGTGACTTATGGGAAATCTATTGGTGGAATGGAATGAAGAGGGATATTGTAGAATTTATAGCCAAGTGTCTGAACTGTCAACAAGTAAAGGTCGATCATCAGAGACAAGGAGGCGTACTTTAGAATATCATCATTCCTACTTTGAAGTGGGAAGAAATTAATATGGATTTCATCACAGGTATGCCTCATACTCGTTGAAAATATGATTCCATTTGGGTTGTGGTAGACAGGTTCACCAAGGCTGCATATTTTCTACTAGTTAAAACCATATATTCGGCTGAGGATTATGCCAAACTATATATCAGGAGTTATTCTGATTGCATGGAGTGCCCTTATCCATCATTTCAGATTAAGGTACTCAATTTACCTCTAAATTTTGGAGGACTTTTCAAAAGGACTTGGTACACAAGTTAAGCTCAATACAGCATTTCACCCACAAACGGATGGCCAGCAAAGCGGATAATCCAGACTCTCGAGGACATGTTGAGGGCATGCATAATTGACTTCAAGGGCAGTTGGGGTGATCAGCTGCCCTTGATCGAGTTTGCCTACAATAAAAGCTATCATTCTAGTATTTAGATGGCGTCATCGGAGGCTCTCTATGGGAGAAGATATAGATCGCCCATCAGATGTTTTGAGGTTGGTGAGGCTGCAATGATAGGGACATATTCGGTTCATAAGGCTATGGAGAATGTTCAATTGATAAGGGATAGGCTTAAAACCGCCCAGAGTTGCCAAAAGTCCTATGTCTATGTGAGAAGGATAGAATTAGAGTTCTAGGTGGATGACTAGGTCTTTCTAAAGGTATCTCCCATGAAGGGAGTTATGCGGTTTGGAAAGAAAGGGAAACTTAGTCCCCGCTATGGTGTCCCCTACTGGATTGTGAGAAGAGTTGGCAAAGTGGCATATGAATTGGAGTTGCTCTCAGAGTTGTCTTCCGTGCATCCTGTGTTTCATGTATCTCTCTTGAAGAAGTGTTTGGTGATCCAACCCTAGTTGTCACGGTTGACATTGTTGGTGTAAAAGACATCCTTAGTTATGAGGAGGTTCCGGTGGAAATATTGGATCGTCAGGTTCAAAGGCTACAAAATAAGGAAGTAGCTTCTGTTAAAGTGTTATGGCAGAATTATCATGTTGAAGGAGCTATGTTGGAAGCCGAAGCGGATATGATGGCTAGATACCCACAGTTATTCTCTACCGGCTCAGTTCCAACTTGAGGTATCAATTTTTCCCTAAAACTCTCTTTAGTTTTCATGTTCAGTTCATGTTATCAAGTTTATTTTATGTATATGGATGTGTATGTGAATCATGAAATCAATCCAGCTATATCATTTGAATCGGAGATAGTCATTCCGTCAATTTTCGATTTAAATGATCAGTGTTTGAGTGTAATGATTGAATGTCTCTGTTTTTTGTATGTTTCCTGCATTCGAGGATGAATATTCCCAAGGGGAGATATTGTAATACCCTGGAAGTGCCTAAGATTAGGCCCGGGATTTAAATTTTGAAAGTTGTTGAAACTGATCTTGAGCATAATTACGTGCCCAAGTGCTATTTTATAATTTAATTAAGTCATGTTTGTCACTTAAAGTAATGATATTCTCATGTGATTTTTAATAATTATGTGCTTAAACTAACAAATGTGATTAGCCTTTATTTTGTAGGTGCAATATGCCAAGGTTGAGTCTAAAAATAATGTTCAAGGCATAAGGGATGAGCATGAAAATAATTGGTGGAAGATCATATGAAGATAGTGCAAGAAAAGGACTGTTGTGCTTCACGTTGAGGGCCATGCCACGCAATTCTAGGTCGCGCGAGGAGGGGCATTCCATTACACCTACGTGTTGGCGTCGTGCCACACCAGGCCTTGCTGCGCACCAACTTTCGTGTCACGCAGGCATCGTGACCAATGATTTTAGGAGCTAAGGTTTTAGTTTATACTAAGTGGGAATTGGCATAATTTGGCCGGCCATGAAACTGCTCCATGGCACGCTGCCCATCGCGCAGCTCAAGCAGTGTGACACGGACCTGTCGCAGATGGCTACTGGATTTCTCGGCAATCGCAAGTCCTTGGCGTAGGTTGTGCGCGATGCCCGGTGTGGCACGGCCCTCACCGTGCGCGATGGCCTGCGTGGCACGAAAGTTGGCGCTCAGCGAGGCCTGGCGTGCCACGCACAATAAGATGAACATACAAAATCAACACAAAGGAAAAATAAAATTGTACCTGTGGTACCCTTGGATGAGGAAGCTAAGGAGCATGAAAGAGGAAAAGTGTGGGGTCAATAACCCACTTGTACAAAAATAAAGAAAGACATGTTGTTAGCTAGGACTAGAGGCCTCAGGGAGTATTTGTCATCCTATTTGTATGTTAATTTGATGCTCTGGGGACATAGCATATTTTATGTGTGGGTGTGGGAAATACCAAAATTTTGTGCTTAATAATTTTGGGTGGAATTAGTGCTTTGTAAGGTATTGTTGGATGAAAATTTGAGTTGAGCATGATTCAGAAACTAGGAAAAATGTTGTAGGACGAATGACCCAATGGATCGTTGGTCCAACAAATGACCTATTGGAAGCAGTCGTGGGAGCTGTTGGTCTGGTGTTAGTGAGTAACAACGGATGAAGTAACCACCCATTGTCCAATATGAGTCGTTGCTATGAGTTGTGGTGAGGACTGGGCTTCAACATTAGAGGATATAACGGGTCATCCCACGACCCGTCGTGAGAGGTAAGTCATGGTCATGAGTCGTTATATGAGGATAGGTATATTTTCCAGTGGACCTAATGGAAGGCAACCACGAATCGTTTGATGAAATAACGAGCCGTGGTGAGTCTCGTTGGAAGGACCAGTCCAGGATCTGAAAGGGGGAAAACATCAGATGATGTGACGACCCGTTGAATGGAAGGACGACTCGTCCTTTCTAGTCGTGGGTCGAATCTGAGATCAAGAATTTTGGGCAGTGTAGACAACGGATGGATACGACGAGTCATGGTATTCTCCAACGATCCGTTAGTCTAGTTGTTGGTTCGCTCATTGCAGATTTTCAGGGTTTTTCATTAAGGGTATTTTCGTTATTCCTACGCTCTAAGGTCCTAAACTACATTGTTTTAATTTATTTTCTGAGTATATTAAGATAGGTTAAGCCCTTCTAACCTATTCATTCTCATGCATTCAAAAGTTAGAAAAAATTTAGAGGTGATCAAGCTAGTCTTCAAGGTTTCTTCATCAATTTTCTTTGGGCTTTCAAGTAGTGGTGAGAATTGATTTTCCCCAGGTATGTAAGGTTATGAATGGGTGATTCCGTTCTCACCCACGCCCAATTCCACTCTAAATCATAAGAATTATGTCCTTAATCTATGGGGTTTTAACCCAAATGCATGAATCTCCTATTTCTATACATGGGTATGATTTAATTATGATTCTGCTAATGAATTATGAAGCATAGGAAATTTTCATAATGTTTTCAATAAAAATCATGTTTTGAGTTTTATAAATTAAAAGCCCATTGATGAGATGTTCATGAATGATGAGATTTGTGATGAATATATGATGATGATGTGATGTTATGATGAAAAGCGTGTTTTAAAATACCCATGTCTACAATTATGTTTTTGATGTGAATTTAGTATTTCTAAGTATGATAATGCTTTGGGCAATGCCCACATGTTTAAGTATGAAGTATGATTTTTCAAACTTAGCTTACCGCATGGTTTTGGTGAGAAGACTCCCAATTATAATTTCCACTTGTGGTATGTGTTGAGTTAAAGCTTCTCATATTCATGATTTCGTTTTTGAGATTTATTGATTTTTGAGCTTCGTCAATAGACGATGTAGAGCATATGCATATTTTTGGGAGTAATCTCTAGCACCGAGTGTGCTAAGGGAAGATCACCCTATGCCTTAGAACTACGTGCCAACGTAGGTTTACACTACTATATATTACTTTGGGACCTCCCTTGTGAGCTATCCTCGGCCTTATTGGCCCACGAGCTTGATATCAATATCATGGTATCGTCCCTAGCCCTAGGAAGTCTTTGGACGGCTCTACCCACTTGAGTGTGATAGTTGGGACCACGTAAGCTTTATCATGGTATGTCGGTTACAAGACGAGTCTCCTATTAATGCTCATGATTTCAGATATGCATATTTATTACTCATGATATATATATATATATATATATATATATAAATATATATATGCATGTCCTAAAGTAGGTTTGACTCAATGTCCAGTTTTACTTAAAAGTGTCAAAATTTAGCTTTGTGTCAATCCATTTAGTTATGATGTTAAGAGATCATGATTTCAGAAAGAATCTATACAAGACATACTCTCAGCTTACTAATGTTTATGTTTTACTTAATACATTATATTTAAATGATTTTACTTTAGTGGTTTTACTTACCCTGCATACTCAGTATATTCCACGTACTGAATGCATACTCTGTGTTGTATCATTTCATGATACAAGACCTGGCTCTCAGGTTCATCCCCACTCATAGTCAGCTTATCAGAGTTAGCATTCATATTGTGGGTGAGTCCTCATCTCCCAAGGACTAAACTATTCAGATTTCTTATACGTATTTCAGTTTCAGCTTTGTTGGGTTAGTTGGGTTCTTTTTCCATCAACTCGTCATGTTTAGATACTTTTAATGCATATGTACGTATTCAGTTTCTTATTTCGT
Organism: Datura wrightii; assembly: GCA_035772735.1. NCBI lineage: Eukaryota > Viridiplantae > Streptophyta > Magnoliopsida > Solanales > Solanaceae > Datura > Datura wrightii. Next base: position 2,665,164 of record JASDFA010000010.1, on the reverse strand, counting down.
ATTCTGATGTTATGGTTGATTTAGACTTCCGCTATGATTATTATTGACTAATCAATTTCCTTGTTTGAGTTAGATGTATGCTTATGCCATGGGTCAACTTGGGGTCTCTCGGGGCTCCTTGTCTAGTGTTATGATCCGGGTCTACATTCTATTCGTGACACCCTCCCAAGTAGGGATTTACAGGTTGGGCTCTATGTGTGTTCAAATAGGGTATGTCGGTTATAAGAATCTCCCATTGTTTCACATGTTTTATGCACTATTATGTTTATTTTAATTTGGCTTAAATGATGGTTTGTAAAGTTTCTCTTATGACTATGGTGTTGAATGGATTACGAATGATTTTAAAACCTTGAGCCTTATGTTATCATATTATATTCATGTTATGAGCATGTTGTCCCACTCTTCTGATCTCTTATGAGTTTTTATATATTTTTAAATGTCCGTTTCACTTACCTTGCATACTCGGTACATTCCACGTATTGACCACATACTCTATGTTGTATCATTTCATGATACATGACCCGGCTCTCAGGCTCAACTTCTTCCATAGATAGTCTTCAGAGTTAGCACCTTCGTTGTTGGTGAATCCTCATCTCCGAAGAACTAGACTTATTCAGATTTCCTTTATGTACTTTCAATTTCCACTTATTTGAGTTAGTTGGGGTCTTGTCCCATCAACTTGTCATGCTTGGAGGCTTTTCTGACAATGGATATATTCAGCTTCAGAGTGTGTATTATGATGTTATGTTTAATCTAGACTTTCGCTATGATTGTCTTGTTGATTCTTCTATTTGTTTGATCGAGTTAGATGTATGCCTATTCCATGGGTCGACTCTTGGGGCTCCTTGTCTCGTGATGCATCTGGGCCTCCATTCGGGTCATGAAAAACGTGGTATCAAAGCAATAGTTTTGAAGTGTCCTAGGGTGTCTGAAAGGCTCCTAAGGTAGAGTGTTTTTCATGTGTGTGAAGCGTGCCATACCTATGATAAAGAGGCTACGAAATATTTAGGAAATGTTCCCTTCTTTCATGATCTATGTTGTGCGATGAAAAGTCTCTCTATCCTTCTAATTCACACTATTCGCGATTGCAGAATCCTGGCTCCCCGAAGAGTGAATTTGTAGGAGAAATGGGAACAGAGACGGCCAAGAGGATGGCAACGAGAATGGGAACCAAGAGGCCTCACAAGTTTAGGAGCACCATGCATGGGAGCAAGTTTTCCATGCTGAGTTTCGGGCAGCTATTCAGATGCTTGTGCGGCCCTTGATCGGTCGGCTTAATCATCAGGCCGTTGTGCATGTTCCGCAAAATGGAAATGCAGCGGTAGCTCGAGTCAAAGTTCCTCGGGTCAAAAGTAGATGAGGACCCGCATGAATTCATCAATGAGATTTTCAAGATCACCTAGGACATGGGGGTGACAAATGGGGAGTGCGTTGATTTGGCCTCTTATCAGCTGAAAGGGATGGTGCATATTTGGTTTAAACAATGGAGAGATAGTAGGGCAATGGGAGCAGGCCCTATAGGTTTGGAAGAGTTTCATGCAACCTTTTTGGATCGGTTCTTCCCTCGTGAGATGAGGAAACTGAAGGCGGCCTATTTTGTAGATCTGAAGCAGGGTGATATGTCGGTTCAGGGGTACACTCTTGAGTTCACCTTCTTAACCAAGTATGCACCAGAGTTAGTGGCAGACCAGAGGGCTCGGGTGAGCCGATTTGTGCATGGAGTGGCGGACTACCTAGATAAGGACTGTAGGATTGCCATGCTGCATCGATATATAGTTTTTCCCCACATAGTGTTGCATGCCCATCAGATAGAGGCAGTATATCGAAGGAAAAAAGAGGCCAAGAGGGACAGGACAAACAATTTAGGGATTTCTCAGCCTAGATCAGGGGGTGAACAGCTCCAGCAGTCTCATCATAGGTCTTTTGCTCGAGCACCATCATCGGCTAGTACACCATCTGGATCACGAGGGGATCAGAGAAGCAGGGATTCAGATTCGAGGGGCCAAGGGAGCATGACGATAGAGCGCACTTTCCCCACTTGTGCAAGGTGCGGCAAGAATCACCCAAAAAGGTTCCTCGTTGGCTCATAGGCTTGTTTCAGGTGTGGAAAACTCGGACACAAACTCGCGAATTGCCCTTTGGCTAGATCATGGGGCGGCAGGGCCAATATGCCAGCCGCTAGTTCAGCCACTCCAGCAGCACGTCTCTCCAAGCACAGCGCCTTGACTAGTTCAGCTGGCGGTCAGCACCAGAATTGGTTCTATACCCTTACAACTCGTTTGGAGAAGGAGACTTCACTGGATGTGGTTACTAGTATGTTACCAGTGTTTCACCTTGATGCGTTTGCTGTTTTAGATCCAGGAGCTACCTTGTCTTTTGTGACACCTTATATTTCTAGTAGCTTTGGAGTCATTCTCGAAATTTTTTCGGAACCATTGTCAGTCTCTACTCCCGTTGGTGATCCAGTAATAGCTAGGCGAGTGTATAAAAGTTGTCTGATCACAATATTACATAAAGTCACCTCCGCAGACCTTGTAGCGGTATCCATGGCTGACTTTGATATTATCCTCGCCTTGGATTGGTTGTACGGTTACGTATCTACTAATTGTAGAACCCGAGCAATAGAGTTCAGATTTCTAGGTGAACCAGTCTTGGAATGGAAGGGTAGTTAATTTGTGCCTGTAAGTCATTTCATTTCCTACCTTAAGGCCAGAAAGATGATTTATAAGGGTTGTGTACCATCTAGTTAGGGTTAAGGATGCAAAATCTGAGACCCCGACTATCTAGTCTGTCCCAGTAGTATGTGAGTATTCTAAGGTCATTCCAGATGTTTTACCGAGAATCTCTCCCGAGCGGGAGATTGATTTTGGTATTGATCTTCTTCCCGACACGTAGCCTTATCTATTCCTCCCTATAAAATGGCGAGAAAAAAGAGTTGAAAAAACAGTTGAAGGACTTGTTAGATAAGGGTTTAATTAGACCAAGGAAGTCCCCATGGGGTGCGCCAGTTCTCTTTGTCTGAAAGAAAGATGGTTCTCTTCATATGTGTATTGATTATCAACAATTGAACAAAGACACCGTCAAAAACAGGTATCCTTTACCTAGGATTGATGATTTATTCGACCATCTTCAAGGTGCTAAGTGTTTCTCAAAGATAGATCTCAGATCTGGGTATCATCAGCTTAGAGTTCGGGAGGGTCACATCCCAAAAATAGCCTTTAGGAAGCAGTATGGTCATTATGAGTTTGTAGTTATGTCATTTGCACTAAACAATGATCCTAAAGCTTTTATGGACTTGATGAACAGGGTGTTCAATCCATACTGGGATATGTTCGTGATTGTATTTATTGATGACATCCTGATATACTCTCGGAGAAAGGAGGAGCATGCCGCTCATTTGAGAGTGGTGTTAAAGACTCTCATGGATCGCCAATTATATGCCAAATTTAGCAAGTGTGAGTTTTGGTTGAACTCTGTACATTTTTAGGACATGTGGTATCAAGTGAGGGCAAAAAGGTGGATTCTCAGAAAATAGAAGCGGTAAAGAATTGGCGTAGATCTGTGAATGCCTCAGATATTCAGAGCTTCTTGGGTATAGCCGGCCATTATTGGAGATTTGTTGAGGTTTTCTCATCTATTGCAGCACCTTTGACCAAGTTGACCCAAAAGAAGGTTAAATTCCAATGGTCGGAGGCTTGTGAGATGAGCTTCCAAGAGTTGAAGAACCGACTTACTTCAGCATCGGTGTTAACTCTACTGGAGGGCACCAATGGACTCGTGGTGTATTGTGATGCTTCAAGGATAAGACATTGGTGTGTATTGATGCAGAATGGGAAAGTTATATCATATGCCTCCAGATAGCAGAAAGTTCATGAGAAGAATTACTCGACTCGTGATCTTGAATTGGCCGCGGTGGTATTCGCATTGAAGATACGGAGACACTATTTGTATGGGGTCCACGTGTATGTTTTTACGGACCATAAGAGTTTATAATATGTGTTCACATAGAAGGATCTCAACCTCCGGCAAAGGAGGTGGTTGGAGCTACTCAAGGACTATGATATGAGAGTTCTTTACCCTTATAGCCAATTAACCTATGGCGACCTTATAAGTTTTATAAATGTCACATGACTTGAATTACGTACAGATATGAAGCTTAAAAATCAACTTAAAAAGGATAATAAAATATCAAAAAAAGAAATAGGAAGCTTTTGTCAAGATTTTGGATACATCAAGTTGTCTACCCCTTCAAAAGAGGCATCCAAGAAAATTAAAAGAAGACACAAGCACTATAAAAATAAATCTGAAAAACCCCATCATTACAGAAAAAGATATAGAAGGAACAAACGAGAAGCCAACAAAGGTGGTTTTCTAGGAAATAATGATAAGTATTGGAATTGTGGAAAATTTGGCCATAGGGATAAGGATTGTAAGGTCCCTAATAAAAAGAAGGATTACATCAATATGTTAGAACTTGAGCCAGAAATAAAAGATAGATTATATTCTATCCTTGATGAATATGATAATAATTCTTCCCCTGAAGAAAGTTTCAGTGATGAAGACCAGCTTAATATAGCATATAGTTCTGACAATAGTAACTCAACTGATCATTGTGGATGTACGGGAGCAATCTGCACCTGTGATAGCCACTCAGTAAATGTCATTACCAACAATAACAAGGAAATCTTCTTTGATATGATTGATCATATTGAAGATAAAGATCTTAAAAGAAAATATTTAATAGAATTAAAAAATATAGTTCTTAACCAACAACATGACAAAGAAACAGTTGAGCCTTTTAATATGAAAAATGTACTAAATAAATTTAAAGAAAAAAGGTCTAGTACAACATTACAAGATCTTCAAACCGAATTATTACATATTAAAAATGAAGTCAAAGAAGTTAAGCAAAGACTTAACAAGCTAGAAACAGATGCCCTTGCTAATAAACTATTAAATGAACTAGAACCAATGCAAGAATCAGAGTTGTATAAATCCGAACCATGAGAAACATCTAAAGTAGATAAAGGTGAAGAAGAAGATGAGTCTCTAGGGAGCTCTCTAGAAGGTAAATCAGGGGTAAAAACTATTGCAATAGTTAAAGCCCAGAGTTGGCATATACCTATCATATTGGTTATAAATAAAAATTATACTATTCACAAAAATGCATTATTAGAAACAGGTGCAGACCAAAACTGCATTATTGAAGGAATAATCCCTACTAAGTACCTTGAGAAAAAGTCAACGCGGTTATTCTCCGCGACAGGTGAAAGACTCAAAATAAATTATAAGCTCCATAAGGCACACATATGCAAGAATGGAATCTGATTTATTAATGATTTTGTAATAACTAAAGATATAAATGAAGAAATAATGTTAGGCACCCCTTTTATAACCCAAATAAAACCCTATGTCGCTGATTTAGACGGCATCCACACCACTGCTCTAGGAACAAATATCATTTTTCCCTACCTAAATAATATGTCAAAAGAAGAGAGCGAATTTATAAAAGAAAAAACTATCTTTACGATAAATCTGTTTTCCCAACAGATAAACTATTTAAAGGACGAGATAAAATTTAAACGGATTGAATCCGCTTTAAAAAATCCGAAGGTAGAAGCCAAAATTAAAAGCCTACAAGAATTCATAGAACGAGTAATTTGTTCAGAATTTCCTAATGCCTTTTGGGATAGGAAACGCCATATTATTGAGTTACCATATATTGAGGGATTCAACGAGAAGAATATCCCCACTAGGGAAAGACCTATTCAAATGAATCAGGAGTTAATGGAATATTGTAAAAAAAAAATCAATGATTTACTTGATAAAAAGATTATTAGACCCTCCAAATCACCATGGAGTTGTTCAGCATTCTATGTCAATAATAGTGCGGAAAAAGAAAGAGGGGCCCCAAGGCTAGTCATTAATTATATGCGCCTTAACAAAGTTTTAAAATGGATTAGGTATCCAATACCCAATAAAAGAGATCTTCATAAAAGAACTTATAAATCTAACATTTATAGTAAGTTCGATATGAAATCCGTATTTTGGTAAATACGGGTAGCAGAAAAAGATAAATATAAAACAGCTTTTAATGTACCTTTCGGACAATATGAATGGAATGTAATGCCATTCGGATTAAAAAATGCACCGTCTGAATTTCAGAATATAATGAACAATATATTTAATCCACATAGTCATATTTCTATAGTCTACATAGTTGATGTTTTAATATGCTCAGAAGATATTGATCAACACTTCAAACATATCTAGACCTTTTTAAAAGTTGTTAAGCAAAACGGATTAGTAGTAAGCGCTAAAAAAATTAAGTTATTCCAGACTGCTATTAGATTCCTTGGTCATGACTTATATCAAGGAACCTATAAACCCATTTGTAGAGCCATAGAGTTCTCATCCAAATTTCCAAATGAATTAATTGATAAAACTCAGCTTCAGAGATTCTTAGGAAGTCTCAATTATGTTGCAGATTTTATTCCAAATATTAGACAGGTTTGTAAGCCTCTTTATCAGCGTCTTAAGAAGGATCCAGTCCCATGGGGATTAGAACAAATAGAGACAGTCTGAAAAATAAAATCAATAGTTCAAAAACTCCCATGCCTAGGAACACCACATCCAGGGGCATTCATGATAGTAGAAACTGACGCCTCAGACATAGGATATGGAGACATCCTTAAACAAAAAATCTCCCTAGAAAACCTCGAACAATTAGTAAGATTCACATTAGGAATCTGGAATAATACTCAGAAAAATTACAGCACCATTAAAAAGGAAATTCTGGCTATAGTGCTATGTATCACAAAATTTCAAGACGACCTAATAAATAAAGAATTTTTACTAAGAGTAGACTGCAAAGCAGCCAAAGATGTTTTACAAAAAGATGTAAAAAATCTGGTTTCTAAACAAATATTTGCCAGATGGCAGGCTTTGTTATCCAACTTTGATTTTCAAATTGAGTTCATACAAGGAGAAAATAATTCTCTCCCAGATTTTTTGACTAGGGAATTTCTACAGGGAACTAAATGAGACCCAGAACACCAGGTATAAGGCCCTTGACGCCTCCATTTAAGCCTTTCAAACTAGAAGAAATAATGAAAAGACCCTTCAAAAAGGAGGAAAAACCAAAACCAAAAAATAAATATTCAGTTTTGGCAGAATTCCCATCTATGCCAAAAGCTACTATTCCATCCCCATTAAAGGAACCCATAACCAGTCAGACCAGATTACAACCATTAAAGTCAATTTTTAAAGGAGACTCCTCATCAGGAGACAAAACTATCTCTATCCAAACCAAGGACAGCTATGAAATGAAGCCACCAGAGACATACTCTCAGGCAGTTCTGCCAGCAACTCCGGAAAAGAAAATGGAGAAAAATATTCCAAATAAACAGCAGTTTGAGCTAACAATTTTACAGGTACTGCCGATCATGGCCCTCAATAAAAAATATGAAGGTTTTGGAGTACCCGAGTTACTAAAACCCTGCTACACAAATTGGAATTATGTGGACACAGATGATCCCCTTAAAACCCGAAGGTATTATGAGTTCATTTTAACAGACATTAATTCAGTAAAAATTGAGCATAAATTAAAATGTTCGGATAATCCTGACAGTATTCAATACTCGAAGTTCATAATTAAAAGAATTTTAAGTCCGTTTGAATGGTTTGTAGATCATCTGCATACACCCATTCCCCTATCAAGAACCCATAGACCCCAGACATACAACTGATATGATTATAAGACAGCCTGGTATAACTTTATGTATCTAAGGCCCAACACTCACTCTTGGTTTGTCAAGTATTCAGAAGAAATGAAAAGCGTGATCATTCCCAGATGGTTTTACGAATGGTGGAACCAATTCGGAGGAAATAAACAGGTATTGTCAAAACATTTTCAAACACAGTTTGAAAAATATCAAGTAGAGCAGATGCGACATCCCTTGTTACTGTCTCCATGGACCCTTTCATGTGTGATATCACGCCCTTCATGTTCTACCCTTGTCAAGGTATGAGCACCCTCCCGATTAAGGATTTATAGGTCAGGCCCATGTGTGTTCATATGGGGTATGTCGGTTATAAGAATGTCCCATTGTTCTGCATGTTTTATGCACTATTATGTTTATGTTAATTTGTATCAAGTGATGATTTGTAAAGTTTCTCTTACAACTATGATGTTGAATGGATTATGAATGATTTTAAAACCTTGAGCCTTATGTTATCATATGATATTCATGTTATGAACATGTTGTCCCACACTTATGATCTCTTATGAGTTTCTATCTATTTTTAAATGTCCGTTTTACTTAACTTGCATACTCAGTACATTCCATATACTGATCGCATACTCTATGTTGTATCGTTTGATGATACATGACCCATCTCATAGGCTCAGCCCCGTTCATAGATAGTCTTCAGAGTTAGCACCTTCGTTGTTGGTGAGTCCTCATCTCCCGAGGACTAGACTTATTCAGATTTTCTTTATGTACTTTTAGTTTCTGCTTATTTGAGTTAGTTAGGGTCTTGTCCCATCAACTTGTCATACTTAGAGGCTTTTCAGACATATGGATCTATTTAGATTCAGATTGTGTATTCTGATGTTATGATTAATCTAGACTTCCGCTATGATTATCTTGTTGATTCTTCTATTTGTTTGATCGATTTAGATGTATGCTTATGTCATGGGTCGACTTGGAGTCTCTTAGAGCTCCTTGTGCCGTGTTGCGATCCAGGACTCCATTCGGGTCATGATAGAAGCATAATTGACCATATGGGCTTGTCCAAACTTATACATGCTTTGAAATAGATTCAATATTCAAATTCATGAATGTAAACATAGGTAACTCGAAATCATACTTCCATCATAAACATTTCATCATACTTGGAACATAGATCATAATCTCAACTCTTCATAAACTTTTATAATTGGGAATCATAATTATAAGACTTTGAAATCATAAATTTGTGATAGAAAACATTACAAAATATGCCTATGAATCTTAAAACAACATTAGAGACATGAATAGATTTTACCCATAATATTTCAAAAGTTGGGTTAAAACCCCATAGATTCATCAACTTAGAATCACATGAATTTCGGAGAGGATTTGGGCATGGGAGTGAAGGTATACTCCAATTTATAACCCAACATACCTAGGTACATTGAATTTGACAACCTCTCCTGAGAAACCAAGTGAATTGAGGAGGAACCTAAAAAATCCTCTAGTTTGATCTTCAATGGACTCTGTCATGACCAGAACGGAGGCCTGGATTGTAACATGGGACTGTTATACCCCGTAAGATTTCCGACACCTAGATGGCCTATTCGCACGGTGGTTAGGCATATTTGGAAGCCATACGTGCTAGAGAAAGGCCCAAAAAAAGATCGGACGAAGTAACCTGTCAAACCATCGCGGAAGGAGCCGGGGCAGAGCCCCTCCGCGATGGCAACGTGTCACGGAGGTGGGGCCTCCGCGTTGGCTCTGTGACACGTTGGCCCTGTCCAGGCTTAGGTATATAAAGCCCCACTTTGGTTAAATTTCATTTAAACTCATTATCATTTCCATAAAACGCAGGAGAACAGGGAGAGATGAAGAGGGTAAATATATTATCATTCGATTACGCTGCCAAACATAGTCCAAACCCAAATTAACCTCAGATACCGAGGTATTTAGCAGCAGAGAGCATTCCTACAAATTTAGTTTCGCGAAATTCGGCCGATAAATCGTCGAGCTACCGGACTAAGGTAAGTGGAATTTCTCCAAACTAGTGTCTATGTGTTCCTAGTTGTGAAGTGAATACTCCTCCCTTCTGGACTTTTGGAAAATAGCGAATTTTCGACTGTCTTTCAATAAGCCTAAGTTTAGGCTATAATTGTATCGAAAGTGATGTCGTCCATCAGAATAAAGTTGTATTTAGTACTAATTAATATGTATATGAATGCAGTTGGGAGGAATCACTGAAATACTGACCAAGCTACGCCAGTTAGTCGGGAAATCAGTAGTGAAGGTATGTAAAGCTAGTTTCCTCAGCAAGTTAGTAGTCTCAGTGTAGTAAAGTAGTTTAAAGACCAGTAGAATGTTCGGAAGTCGTGTGTTATATTTATTACGAATGTTGGTACGATATTGGAAGCATCATGTTATGTATAGGATGAAACTTTCTAGAACGATATAAATTCTAATACGAGTGTTAGGAACTGTACAACATGCCCAGTAAGTGATTTAGTAAAGAATGTTAGGATATTATCGTACTCAGTTGAAACCTAGTAAAGCAATGTAAATACCTGTAAGGTATCTCAGAAGTAGAATGATAGGTTAAAATGAAGTTTAGAAAGCATGTTAACAATAGTAAATCATGTTACTATAGAAACTCAGTTATACAGCATGGTTTCCAGCAGAAAAACTATATCTTGTTCAACATTAGACTCAGTACTGTACGGCAGAAGATTATATTTATACATATATATACTATTATCAGTCTCAGCATGTATTAAATACGTGCATATCACTACCACTAGTTCAGCATACAGTATGTACAAATACTTTATTATTATTAGCTTCAGTAAGTGGTATATATAGATAGTATTACTAGTTGAGAGCATTGTATTGTCTTGGGGTTGGATTACCTAGCATCCATGATCGCCCCAGGGTTAATAACAGTATCGACTCATCCGCCAGAGGACGAGGATACGTCGCTCTATGGAGTGGCATGCCGTCCCACAGGGGATGAAGATGGGATGCCAGTTTTCCCCATATTGTGCCTTGGTCGGCCCTTATACACCCCCGTCGAGCGGATACGCCTGGGGTGTTGATTCAAGAGTCCTCCGGACTCAGGTGCAGTTATAGTCAGGGGCTCAGCGAGCCCAAGTGCATACCCAGGGGACTGGCAGGATGCTTATAGTTATTATAGGAGATGGGACGACCGGGGTAGGGGTATAGATTGCGTGTTGGTTGTACCTCCCGGCTTATGGGGGTCGGGTAAGGTTTGTGTGTGCCATGTTATGTTATGTTATGTTATGCCATGTTACACGAGCTACGAGTAGATCGACAGTAGAACGATACATCTCTAGGTATGACTCCTACTCCTTTCAGTATAGTTCTTTTTCAGTTCCATCAGTTGTGTTGTTGTTTTCAGATATTTCTTTCAGTTATTATTTTACATACTCAGTACCAGCGGTACTGACGCCTATTGGGGGCGCTGCATTACTTGCCTGCAGGTACTCATAGACGAGGGGCTGATACCTCGTGATTCCAGCCAGCTCACAGGGTCATCAGCTCCAGTCATCCAGAGCTAGATAGCTAGAGGTTTATCCCTTTTCTTTTGTTGTACAGCATGGGTAGGCCGGGGCCCTGTCCCGACCATCTTATCAGTATTCTTAGAGGCTTGCAGTCCGTATATATTTCCCTGTGGTCAGATGAGCCGGTCGTGTGAGGCCGTGCAGTTGTATAGCTGTTAGTACTTCTGTTTCTTTTATGTTGGTCGTGTGGGGCCATAGCTTGATAGTAGTGGTGACCTTGCCGGTCACCTAGCTTTCCAATATTTCATTGCTGAGTTACAGATAACTAGACAGCATGGTGGCCTTGTCGGCCCACATAGGCTCCCCTATATTGATCTGTTTCTTGTTAGCTGTTAGTATAGGTACAGGTGGCTATAGGCCTAGTCGGCCGGAGGCTGTATTTACAGCCGTTATATAGCCCGTTGTTTCCCTGGATCTGAGTTAGAGCCAGCCAGGCACCAGATGTGCTCAGGCTCAGTAGTCTAGCAGTTCAGGTCCTAGTAGGGCACCAGGTGCCAGTCATACCCCCAGAGCGGGGTGTGACAGGGACAAAGAACCCAAGCCGACCCCTGGCATAACCATACATCTAAGCTCAATCCCGAAACTGAATAATCAATAAAATAGTCATAGCGGAAGTCTAATTTGAACATAACATCATAATACGAAATCCGAAGCTGAATACATGCATATGTCTGAAAAGCCTCTAAACATGAAGAGCTGATGGGACAAGACCCCAACTAACCCAACAAAACTGAAACTGAAATACATAAAGGAAAGCTGAATAGTCTAGTACTCGGGGAAATGAGGACTCTCCCACAATAAGAATGATAACTCTAATAAGCTGACTATGAGCGGGGCTGAACCGAAGAGTCGGGTACTGTATCATGAAATGATACAACATAGAATATGGAGGTCAGTACGTGAAATGTACCGAGTATGCAAGGTAAGTAAAACCTGTTAACTAAATAAATTCATTTACAGACAATGTATAATATAACATAAACATTAAGAGTCTGAGAGTAGGAATTGCATGCATTCTTTCTAAAATCATGATCTGTTCATAAAATAACATAAAATAACTTCATAACATCATAACTAAATCGATTGACTTAAAGCTGGAATCTGACATTTATAAGTAAGGTTAAACATTGAGTCAAACCTTCTTTAGAACATTCATTTACATAAATCCCATGGGTAATGAAACATGCATATTTGAAATCATGAAGAACAATGGGAGACTAGTCTTTTAACTGACATACCACGATAGAGCTTACGTGGTCCGAACTTCACACTCAAGTGGGTAGAGCCATCCAAAACCTTGTCAGGGATAGGGAATATACTATGATATCGAAGCTGATGGCCCATTCAGACAGGGTAAGCTCAATAAGGAGGTCCTAAAGTCATAATGTTTAAACCTACGTTGGCGTGTAGCTCTAAGGCACAGGGTGATCGACCCTTAGCCTGCTCGGTGCTAGACACTGCTCCCAAAACATGCATATGCTCTACATCTTTTTATAACGAAGTTAAACATTGTCTATTGACGAAGCTCAGTGATCAAATACATCTCAAATATGAAATCATTCATATGAGAAGCTTTAGCTCAAGACATACCACAAGCTAAAAACATAATTGGAAGTCTTCGCTCCAAAGCTATATGGTAAGTTATACATAGAAAACATTAACTCAAACATACCACAAGATGAAAATATAATTGGGAGTCTTCGGTCCAAAATAATGTGGTAAGATTAATTTGGAAAAATAATCATTCAAACTTAACATGTAGGCATAGCCAAAAGCTTTATTATACATAGAAATACTCAATTCTCATCTAAATCATAATTGCAAACATGGGTAACTTGAAATCATGCTTTTCATCATAATATCTCATGGTCATCATCATATATTCTTTACAAATCTCATCTTTCATGAACATCTCATCCATGGGCTTTTATTCATTAGACTAGAATCATGATTTTAAATTGAAAAGGTTATAAATTTTGCCCATGCTTCATAATTCAATAGTAGAATCATAATCATATCATACCCATGTATAGAAATAGAAGATTCTTTCATTTAGGTTAAAACCCCATAGATTATAAATAGAATTTCATACTTTAGAGAGGGATTGGGCATGGGTGTGAAATGAATCACCCATTCACAACCCTACATACCTGTTGGTAGAAAATTCCTACACTTCTTTAGATGTCCAATAGGAAATTGAAAAGAAACTGATGAATATGAAGGTTGATCACCCTCTCAAATCTTTTACCTTGTATGCATGAATGAATGAGGCCTAAAATGAACTTAACCCCTTTAGAAGTCACTATTCATAACCCAAAATATCATAGTTTCGGCCCTAGAAACTTAGGAATTATGGAAAAGCCCTTACTGAATTCGCAGAAAATAACTGCCAGGTGGCCCTAACGGAGGACCTAACGACTCGTTGTTGAGGGGCAACCTCACGACTGGTTGATAGTGACCACGAGTCTGTGATTTACACTGCCTTCCTATAAATATTTCTGACAACGACCTACCCCACGAATCGTGGGGATTGATCACGACTTGTGGGTACCTTCCGTCAAGTTCACTGCCCCTTTCCCTTTTCTTTTCTTAATCCCTCTCCCCACTACTGACCCAAAAAATCGTAGGGCCTTGCCATAAGCCGCGGTGATGCCCGTCTTCTCAAGACTTAAATTTCATCCCTTGGCCTTCCCCACGAGTCACATCACAACTCGTGGGTTGATCTCATGAGTCTCCTCATGACTCGTTCTGAGTCTGCTGCAAAATTTTCACTTTATCTCCACTTCAACTCCCGGGTCTGATCTTTGGGCTTCTGAGGTATAACAATATCTCCCCCTTGGGAACATTCGTCCTTGAATGTTGGAAAACACACAGAAAAGCATAGAAGAGTCAATTATCATATTCAAATAATAATGATTTAAACCGAAAAATGACGGAAGTGACTACCTACAATTCAACTACACAGCTGAACTGAATTCACGAATCATACATACAATCGCATACATAAAAGAAACTTGCACACATGAACTGAATATGAAATTAAATAGAGTCTAAGTGCAAAACTGATACCTCAAGCTAAAACTGAGCCAATAGAGAATAAATGTGGGTATCTAGCCATCATATCCACTTCGGCTTCTCATGTAGCTCCTTCAACATGTTGATTCATCCATAACACTTTAACTGAAGAGACTTCCTTGTTCCTTAGCCTTCCAACCTATCGATCCAATATTCCCACCGGAACCTCCTCATAGCTAAGGCTATCTTTTACTCAATCACTGTCCACTGGGACAACTAAAGCTAGATCACCCAAACACTTCTTCAAAGGCAATACGTGAAACACAGGATGCAAAGAAGATAACTCCTATGGCAACTCCAATTCATATACCACATTGTCAACTCTTCTCACAATCCGATAAGGGCCAACATAACGAGGGATAAGTTTCCCTTTCTTTCCAAACCGCATCACTCCCTTCAGGGGAGACACCCTGAGAAATACCCAATCGTCGAATTCAAATTCTAACTCTCTTCTTCTCACATCCGCATAAGACTTTTGGCGACTCAGGGCAATTTTCAACCTGTCTCTTATCAACTAAACCTTCTCCATTTTTTCATGAATCAAATATGACCCTATCATTTCCACCTCACCAACCTCAAACCATTCAATGGGCGATCTACATCTCCGCCCGTAGAGAGCCTCAAACGACACCATCTAAATAATAGAGTGATAGTTGTTATTGTAGGCAAACTCGATAAGTGGCAAATGCTCATCCTAGCTACCTCTGAATTCAATTATGCAGGCTCTCAACATGTCCTCCAGGGTATATATTTTCTTCTCCACATGACCATCCGTTTGTGGGTGAAATGTTGTGTTGTGCTTAATTTGTATACCCAATCCTTTTTTAAAACGACTTCCAAAACAAAGAGGTAAATTGAGTGCTTCAATCTGAAATGATGGATAAGGGAATTCCATGCAATCGGACCAACTCCTGAATATATAGTTTGGCATAATCCTGTGCCGAATTCGTTGTTTTAATCGGTAGAAAATGTGCAGCCTTGGTCAAGCTGTTTAAGGCAACCCAAATGGAATCATATTGTCGATGCGTACGAGGCAGACCTATGATGAAATCCATATTAATTTCTTCTTATTTCCAAGTGGGAATGCTGATATCTTAGAGTATGCCTCCCGGACTCTGATGCTCAACCTTTACTTGCTAGCAGTTCGGACACTTGGGTACAAGTTCCGCAATATCCTTCTTCATGCCATTCCACCAATATATTTCTCGTAGGTCACGGTATATCTTGGTGGCACCAGGATGGATAGAATACTTGGATCCATAAGCTTCATGAAATATTCGGCTACTCAAATCGCCCACGCGCAGAACACATATGCGATCCTCGTGGCCTTCACCATTCCTATTACTCCTACCATTCACTCATCGAGGAGCCATGATTCTGCAGTCGTGAATAGCACGAATTAGAGGGATAGAAAGACCTTTCATCGCACAACATAGATCATGAAAGAAGGGAAGATTTCCTAAACGTTTAGTAGCCTTTTCATCATAAGTGTGGCGCTCTTCACACTGATGAAAAAGACTCTACTTAACGCGGCGTTCAAACACCCTAGGAAACATCAAACCTAGCTCTGATACCATATTTGTCACAACCCAAACAGAGGCTCAGATCGTAACATGGGACAAGGAGTCCCGAGAGACCCTAAGTCGACCCATGGCATAAGCATATAACTAAGCTCAATCCCGAAACTGAATAATCAATAAAATACTCATAGTGGAAGCCTAATTTGAACATAACATTAGAATATGAAATCTGAAGCTGAACACATACATATGTCTGAAAAGCCTGTAAATGTGATGAGTTGATGGGCAAGACCCCAACTTACTCAACAAAAATAAAATTTAAATACATAAAGGAAAGCTGAATAGTCTAGTCCTAGGGGAAATAAGGACTCACCCACAATAATAATGCTAACTTTGATAAGCTGACTACGAGTGGGGCTGAACCTGAGAGCCGGGTCCTGTATCATGAAACGATACAGCATAGAGTACGCAGTTAGTACGTGGAATGTACCGAGTATGCAAGGTAAGTAAAACTTCCTAAGTAAATTAAATCATTTACAAATAATGTATAATATAACATAAACATTAAGATTCAGAGAGTAGGACTTGCATGCATTCTTTCTAAAATCATGATCTCTTCATAACATAACATAACATAACTTCATAATATCATAACTGAATCGTTTGACTCAAAGCTGGAATAGGACATATATAAGTAAAGTTGAACATTGAGTCAAACCTGCTTTAGAACATGAATTTACATATATCTCATGGGTAATGAAACATGCATATCTGAAATCATGAGGGACAATGGGAGACTCGTCTTTTAACCGACATACCACGATAAAGCTTATGTGGTCCCAACTATCACACTCAAGTGGGCAGAGCCGTCCAAAACCTTTCCAGGGCTAGGGACGATACCATGAAGTCGATATAAAGCCGATGGCCCATTCGGATAGGGGAAGCTCATGAAGGAGGTCCCAAAGTCATAACATATAAACATATATTGGCACGTAGTTCCAAGGCACAAGGTGACCGACCCTTAGCCTGCTCGGTGCTAAACACTACTCCCAGAACATGCATATGCTCTATATCATTTTATAATGAAGCTCAACATAATCCATTGATGAATCTCAATGATCAAATACATCACAAATATGAAATCATGCATATGAGAAGTTTTTGCTCAAGACATACCACAAGCTGAAAACATAATTGGGAGTCTTCGATCCATAACCATGTGGTAAGCTAAACATAGAAAACTTTAACTCAAGCATACCACAAGATGAAAATATAATTGGTATTCTTCTCTCTAAAACAATATGGTAAGCTTAATTTGAGAAAATCATCATTCATACTTAACATGTGGGCATAGCCCAAAGCTTTATTATAAATAGAAATAGTCGATTCTCATCGAAATCATAATTGCAAACATGGGTAGCTTCAAATCATGCTGTTCAACATAATATCTCATCATCATCATATATTTTAACAAATCTCATCTTTCATGAACATCTCATCCATGGAATTTTAATTCATTAGACTAGAATCATGATTTTAAATTGAAAACATTATAAAATTTGCCCATGCTTCATAATTCAATAGTAGAATCATAATCAAATCATACCCATGTATAGAGATAGAAGATTCATGCATTTGGGTTAAAACCCCATAGATTAGACATAGAATTTCAAACTTAAGAGAGGGATTGGGCATGGGTGTGAAAGGAATCACCCACTCACAACCCTACATACCTGTTGGTAGCAAATTCCAACACTTCTTTAGATGTCCAATAGGAAATTGAAAAGAAACTGATGAATGTGAAGGTTGATCACCCTCTCAAGTCTTCTACCTTGTATGCATGAATGAATGAGGCCTAAAATTAACTTAACCCCTTTAGAAGTCACTATTCATACCCCAAATCATCGTAGTTTAGTACCTAGGAACTTTGAAATTACAGAAAAGCCCTTACTAAAGTTGCATAAAATAACTACCAGGTGGCCCTAATGGAGGACCTAACGACTCGTTGCTGAGGGGCACGACTCGTGGAGTCTTTCGTGAGGTACACTACTCAATTGGTCTTCTAGGCTCTTAAAGGGAAACCTCACGACTCATCACTGGTGACCAAGACTCGTGGTTAACATCTGTTATGTACACTGCCTTCCTAAAAAAAATTTCTCCAATTGCTGACCATGACCTACCCCACGAATCATGGGGACTGACCACGGCTCGTGGGGTCCCATCTGTTAAGTGCATTTCCCCTTTCCCTTTTCTTTTCTTAATCCCCCTTCCCACGACTGACCTAATGACTCGTGGAGCCTGGCCACATGTCATGGTCATGCCCGTCAGGGTCTCCTCTTCTCAAGACTTAAATTTCATCCCCTGGCCTTCCCCACGAGTCACATCATGATTCATAGGTTGATCTTATGAGTCTCCTCATGACTATTCTGAGTCATCCATAACATTTTCACTTTTTCTCGTCTTCAACTCCTGGTTCTGATCTTTAGGCTCCCGAGGTATAACAGACTCCTTGATCTTGCATGCACGAAATGGGAATGTTCAGAATAGGCTAAGTGACCTTAAAACCCCTCTAACTGAGCTTAAAATGATGTATTTTACGGTTAGGAGCTTAGAAATTACAAAAAAAATGCTTAATAAATTCACAGGAAAATCATATTACCAGTTCCATTGAGGGACTAGATGAGTCATTACCTATGATGACAACTCATTACCTGCTCTCATCACCAACACTGGAAAACTTACACTGCCAGTCACCATGAGGGACACAACGACTTGTGGTGTACCTAATGACTCGTGGTGATCCAGTCGTTTGGAACACTACCATAAATTCAACATCCATGCCAACTCCTAACCATGACTGACTCCACGAGTCGTTACCTATCTTTTGGTCACCCACTGACCAAAAATCTTAGCCAACTCTCCCTCTACTTCACGAGTCACTAAACGACTCGTGAAGTCTCCTCATGGGACACTACATGACTCGTCCAGTGACCTGGTGCATAATTTCCTGTATCCTCCATTTGAACCCTCGGTCCTAATATTAGGGCTTCCATGAAATTACAATTATGTTTCCAAATGGGTGAAGGATATTGCACTACCTATCAATGAAGGAAAAAGTGTCACAGAATTTCTACGCAAGCACATATTCACTAGATTTGGTACTCCTAGAGCAATCATCAGTGATGGTGAATCATACTTTTGTAACTGACTCTTTAGAACCCTGTTGGAGAAATATGGCATCAAACATAAGGTGGCAACACCTTACCATCCTCAGTCAAGTGGGCAGGTGGATGTTTCAAATAGGGAGATAAAGACTATTTCGGCTAAAACAGTGAATACTAACCGGACAGATTGGTCTAGGAAGCTTAATGATGCATAGTGGGCCTATCAAAGAGCTTATAAGACCCCCATTGGTTTAGCTCCATATCAGCTGTTCTATGGCATGTCATGTCATTTTCCAGTTGAGTTAGAGCATAAGGCACTATGGGCTCTGAAAAAGATGAACTTAAATTGGATTGAAGCAGCCAACTTGAGACTTGACCAGCTCAATGAGTTAGATGAATTCTGAATTTGAGCTTATGAGAGTGCGACTATTCATAAAGAAAGAATGAAGATCTATCATGATTAAAAGATTGCAAAGAAGGAGCTCAACACTGGTGATTTGGTTCTACTGTTCAACTCAAGGCTCCGTATTCAAAAAATTGAAATCTAGGTGGACGGGACCATAGAGAGGGGTCAATGTGTCCCCATACGGTGTAGTGGAACATGAGAAAAAAGATGGAAAAAGATTCAAGTTGAACGGGCAAAGGATAAAGCTATATATAGGAGACACGTAGGAAATAAGAAGAATTGAGGTGGTGTACCTTGATGATGCCTGAAGAATCATGAAAGTTACATCAGGCCGCGACTTTAAACCAGGCGCTGCATGGGAGTCACCCTATGGAAGGTGAATTCTGAGTAGCCACAGGTATGTCCCCTTTCTGCTACTTTACATTCCTTGCTTCAGATTTGAAGCATGCTTTTTTAAAAGGGGAGGGGGTGTACTTGTATTTTTGGGATTTTTTGGACTCGTCCGAGGATTTTTCTTGTTGTGTTTATTCTCTCTCGGATATGCTATCTAGTAGAATCGGCATGTTTAGGATTTTATTTTATTTTTTTGTATTCTTGTTTGATTAGAAAGTAGCTTAGGATTACTCAGCCAATAAGTTACACTAGTTTTGAAATTTTGAAAAATTGACCCTATTTAAAAAAAACATGATGGTTAGCGATGTACTTGTTGATTGCAAAGCATGATTTCTATGGATCTATTTGTGTCATTTTGTGCATTATCATGACTAGTTCTAGTAAGCCATGTATAAATCAGATAGGTAGAATGGATTAAAAACATGTACCATGAGTGAGTGAGGTCTATACATAGTTCAATACAGCATAGAGATCTGCGTAGAGGATCTACAACTTGCCTGGTTGGTCTTTACATAGGTTTTAAGATGATTGGTTAGGAAAGGATCATAGGTTGTTTTTGTTTAGCCCATTTTTAGTTTAAATTACCCTACCAGAATAATATGATTCCCTTGATCCCGATTTTCAGCCTTAAATGAACTATTTTTCTTTGATTAACCAATTAATCGTAAATTTTTTTTTATAATGAACCTATTTTGGCCTTGGTCTCTCCTTGGACATTATGAACCTTAACATAGGCAAAATGCCTAAGTTCAGGGTGGCTAGAGTAGGGGTGCATAGATTTTGGGGAGGTGAAAAAGGAAGAGAAAAGAAAAGGGTTAAAAATTAGGTGTGGTGTGACAAAACAAAAGAAAAAGAAAAAGGAAAAGTGAAAAGAAGATACAAAAAGAGAAAAATGAATGAGAAGTTGAAAACACACCATACCCATACAATTGTAGAAAATAATTGGTGAAAAGGGAACAAAGCATTGGAAAAAGTAAAAGGGTGAAAAAGGTGAAAAATGGAGCCACATGTATGTAGTTCCAAGGAAGGTTTAGTCACTAAAAAGATTTCATGCCTACCATGCCTAGCCTGAAAACCTACATTACAAGCCGAATCAAGCCTTATAGTGATCCTAGCCTGACCATCTGAAGAGTCGAAGTAGAGAAAATAAGGGCAAGCCTATTGTATCCGACATGCAGCATTTGAAACTTCTTTGCGACGGTGAGAGTCTTACTTGTTTAGTCCCATGTTTTATAGTTTTCTGAAATATGTGAGTGGGGAACTTCATTTGCTGTGAAGGCACGTGGGTTTTGTTTGATTCTTCCAGTTATCTGTGTGAAAAGTATTGATGATGACTTGACTACCTGCTAATAGCTAGATGACATATCTTGATCCCTATTTATCATGGTTTGTGGTTCCTTGATGTGCACATGCTCATTTGGATTATGGGAAAAAGGGTCAAAAGCTATTTGTATTTATGGTGCAAATTTTGATTGATTGTTGGCTGTAGTATCCTAGGTTTATTTTCTAGTTAAGCTTCATTTTTTAGTTTTTTATTTTCTTTTCTTAAGGACATACAAAAGTGTTAAATTGAGGGTGATGATGTGTTGTGAGTTTACATCATTTTCGACGCTTAAAAATGAGAAAATAGCACGGACTTAGGTATGTTTAGGTGTATATGAGGTACTTTTACTTTTCTTTCAGGAAATATAGGTGTTGGAGAAAAATAGTGCAAAAGAGGCATAAAAGTGCAGAAAATCAGCCAAGTACCAATCTCAGTACGAGTTGTACCTTGATTGTATGAGTCATACTGAGACTCATGGAAAAACTCAAAAGGCTGAAATAAGGTGAAGGCAAAGTACGACTCTCAGACGAGCCATGCCAAGATGGTACGAGCCATAACTATAATCATGAAAATCTTCAGAGACAATTTTCACAAGGCAGTCTCTTGGTACAGGTGAAACCCATGGATCGTAACATCTACTTACAACCCATACCATGAGCCGTGGGGAGCTTCAGTGATTCTAAAAGAATTGGAAAAACTCCAGATGCAACAACCAAGTATGATTCGTAGGGAGGTAGGTACGAGGAGTACCATAACACTCATTGAAAACTTCAGAGGATGTAAAAATTCTTACGGTCAAGCCACAGATGGATTGCACGACTCATAGGACTATGGTACGAGTCGTAGAAAATGCCAACACTTAGTCAAATCTACAGTAGCCGAAGGATGTACTAGAGGTAGGTATGAGCTATAAAATCCTGTTACGGGTTGTATGATCAGTCGTAATTCAAGCCGGTGCAAGATATGGAAATTTCCATGTTAGCTTAGGAAAAGGCTTCTCATGTATGTATAAATACCTTTTATGTTTTATTTTAGTATAACAACATAGAGAGAAGGTAGTAGGCATGTGATTACATTGAAAGAAGTTTTATTTGTGATTTATTATCAAGTTTCGAAGAGCAATTCTTAGAATCAACACTTAATTTTAGCAATTTTTCTTGATTTTGTTTGTCGATATTCGAAGAAGGTTTTCTTCCCATTCTTATTGTAAGTATTTAATTATGTGTTTGTCTATGAATGCTAATTACAATCTTACAATCATGAGAGGCTAAAATCTACAAAACTAGACTTGTGGGAACCATGGTGGATTAACGAAATAGGGTTACACAAAGTGATTCAAAATCAATGCTAGACACTTGTATGGTATTCTATTAATCTTTAGACGTTTCTCAATGGTGCGCAATTTTAGGACTTTCCCAAATTCTCTACTTGCTTGAACCTAGATAAGTGGTGATTAGGAAAAGAGAATTACAACAAAGCCTTGATTTTTATGATCATTATATGACTTGAGCTCCGGTCGCAGGAAAACATGTAACATATTGATAACAGTTAAAAACAAATCGCTCATGAGACCTAACCCGGTTATTAAGTATAGTCGTCCAATAGGGATAAACTAGTCATTGTATGAACCCTACTTTTTAGTTCTACAAGTAAGCATTGGGATTGATCAGGTGTGTATACCCGAAGTAGTTATGAACCCATGGGAAATACTTACCCTAGTTATTTGCAAATCTTGATAACAACCCAAATTACGATATTGTTTTATTATTGTTTTTATTTAAACCTTCACAATTGGGGGATAACTTACCAACAAGTTTAAGTACTGCCATTAGTCTAGATCTTACCTTATTCCTTGTGGGTTCAATATCAACCTCTTTGTTGGGTTCTTTATTGACAACGTCCGCTTCATACTTTTCCTGAAAGTGTCAGTTGTGGTGTTATCAGTCGATCCCAAAGTCAATTTCCCGCTCGGAGGGACTCTTGGTAGATCCTTTGGCAACAATTCTAGATACTCACAAACAATTGGAACTAACTATAGTCTCGGGGTTTCAGATTTAGAATCCTTAACCTGAACTAGATGGTAAACACAACCCTTGGAGATCATCTTCTTGTCCTTAAGTTAGAAAACAAAGCGATCTACAAGCACAGTTGAACTACCCTTCCATTCTAAGACTGGCTCACCTGGGAATCAAAACTCTACTGATCAGGTTCTACAATTTATTAAAGCATAGAAAGCATATAACCAACCCATACTAAAAATAACATTGAAATCTATCATGTATAACTCCACCATGTCGATTGAGGTGACTTTTTGGAGAACTGTGATAGGGCAATTCCTATATATTGGTTGAGCTATAACTGACTCACAGACAGGAGTAGTGATTGGGAAGGGTTCCGATAGGACTTCGGGATAGACACTTAAACTGATTCCAACATAAGGAGTCACGAAGGATAATGTGGCCGCTGGGTCTAGCAAGGCATAAACATCGAGATAGAAGACTCGTAACATACCCGTGACTGATAACGTCAATATCCATTCCTCTAATGAGAGAGTGTACACGGTCATATACAATATTTTTTACCCAACTAGGAGGCGGGATCGAATCCGCAAGGAATGGGGAGTGATTGATACTAAAGTTGTAAATCAATCTAATCTAACTAGCATCATTGCATCACAATTTTTAAAGTAAATGTTTGGGGGAAAATAAGATCACTATATGCTAAAAGCAATAAGAAAATAGGGCAATATGAATTGAAGAAACAATGAGAGCAAGTATCAGGGATGTGTTATTGACGGGGTATCGATAGGATTGGAGTTAATTGCTAAGTCTAAAGAACCAACTATAAGCATGAACAACCATGGACAAGGTCGTAACCGATGTTTTTCAACCACTTGGGTACATTTTACTTGGGTTCTCTTGGACCCCAAGATCACATAATAAAATTACCCTTATTGGCTTGGAGAATAGTTAAGCTATTTCTTACTTTAACTCTTGAATGAGTTATGAAAATGGGTTTTGGGTATATCTAGCCCAACCCCACATCTTCAAAACTCAATTCCCCACTAATACTTTCTCACCCATATCCTACTTTCTTTTCTCAACCAAATGAAAGATAAGTAAACATAATTTATGTTTGCAACCTTAAATATTTCAATTAGAACATAGAGAAAGCATTAGATACATGCACAATAAGTAATTCTAAGACCAAAACAAAAACACCCAATCCATTCTAAACCCCTATCAATCATACACTCCTAGCAATAAAATAAGCTACTCATGAATGGCGATAAGAAGTTTATATCAACAACAGATTCATTAACATTCATCATTGAGTAGAAAATTAAAGCTTCAAAGTATGCTTCAATAGTGTGTTCTTACCATAACAATTTGAAGAAGAACAAGACATGCTCTCACTTCTCTCAATGTTTCTCTCTCTACAAAAATTGATATTCAAAAAGTTCTCTCTTTCCTAATATAACATGTGTGCAAATTAGGAAAAGTTTGCTCCTCTTTTCTTGGACGAATTCCCATTTCTTCCTAAGAAGCAACCCAAATATCCTTGTGCCAAAGCTGGACAATATTACCATTTTTAGCATAGACTCCACTTGAGCGACACCTACGTTCCACAGATGTCCATCTGCGAGACACAAGTCTCTCATAACTCTAGGTCAAAGAAGCCTAGATGTGTCCTACAGTTATGCAGGTGCTCTTCATCTTTAGACTAGTGTGATCCTACATGAGACCTGCTTGTTGTCGGTGCCAACGTGCGAACCACATATCTTATTCTTTCAATACTTTGCTTTTTAGTTCAATTCATTTTGTTTCCCTGTTAAAGTTCAATACCTACACAATAAAGAGAAAGGTCATAAAATGTTCCTAAATGATCTTAAAACAAAGCAAAATCTCATTCTTAAAAGCTTAATGTGTTGGCAAATTACCAACTCATTATAGCCCCAAACTTGAACCATTGCTTGTCCTTCAGCAAAGCATTTTCTCACAACTAAGAAATTGACTTAAGTATGTAATATCATAACAGTTGTGCACAAAGGATCCCTAAAACTTAGGACAAGACAAAAATCATACAGCGACTCAATACAAAGAAAAGACTCAAACATGTTGCACACATTTCAAGAGATGACAACAAACAATTGGCAGATTGCACCAATATTTCCTTTCATTCAAAACAAGGGGCATAGTTCATCAAAATAAGCTTAAATAGAATCTTCAGTCATTAACAGTTCACATTCACGGTTTGCCTTAAAGTTCGCTGCACACTTGTCCCAATCACAGCTTTCAATTTAAAATACATTTAAGTATGTATCCCTAGGAACTAATGCCACTCACACAAAAAGAGAATCCATTCATTTTTTTATGCGTTTCACACATAGGGAGTATACAATAAAGAAGATATGCTGACTCTCAAAAATAAATTAAATACATACAAATTGACGCTGTCACGCCCCGCCTTAGGAGGCATGACTGGCATCTGCTGCCCTACTAGGACCTGGACTGCTGGACCACTAAGCAAAAGCACTTATGGTGCCAGGCTAGCTCTAATTCTGGATTTATGAAAACAACGGGCTATATAACGACTGTAAATACAGCCTCCGTCCGACTAGGCCTATAGCCACCTGTAGGAAAATAACAGCTAAGAAGAACAACTGAACATACGGGAACCTATGCGGGCCGACAAGGCCACCATGCTTACTAGTTCATCTGAGAAATGAAAACAAGTACCAAGCTACTATGTGACCGATAAGGTCACCACTACCAACTGAATAAGGCCCCACGCGGCCGCTGCATACAACTGAAACACACAAATGGCTCTACACGACATACACAGCTAACCACAGGGAATATATACAATCTGCAAGCCTCTAAGAATAGCAAGATGGTCGGGACAGGGCCCTGGCCTACCCATACTATATAAATAAAAGGGAAGTCAACCTTTGTCTTTCGAGCTCCGGATGAAAGGAGCTGAAGGCGTTGTACGCTGGATGGGACCATGAGGGATCTACTCCTCGTCTATGAGTACCTGAAGGCAAGTAATGCAGCGCCCCAAATGAGCGTCAATACTACTGGTACTGAGTATGCAAAGCAACATATAAAAGTACTAAATGTAAATAATAAAACTGATAGAACTGAAGTAATAAGGAAACAGACTGTAACTGACTGGAAATGTGAATTCAAGAATGTCCTTAACTACACTAAAAGGAGTATGAGTCGTACCTAGTAACGTAGCATTCTACTGTCTATCCATCTATATCTAGCATAACATAGCATAACATAGCACACATGAACCTTACATGGCCCCCATAAGCCGGAAGGTACAATCATCACACAATCTATACCCCTACCCCGGTCATCCCATCTCCCCTAGTAACTATAAGCATCCTGCCGGTTCCTTGGGTATGCACTTAGGCCCGTTGAGCCCCTGACTATAACTGTACATGAGTCTGGAGGACTCCTGAAATCAACACCCCCGGCGCAAGTGCTTGACGGGGGTGTATAAAAGCTGACCAAGCCATAATATGGGGAAACTAGCATTCCATCTTCGTCCCTAGCGGACGGCATGCCACTCCGTAGAGCGACGTATCCTCTCCCTCTGACGGACGAGTCGATACAGCTATCAACCCTGGGGCGGTCATGGATGCTAGGTAATCCAGCCCAAAACAACACTAGCAAGTCTAACCTAATAATAATACTACATACAATACATGTTGAAAATAATAATAATACTGTATATATATATATTCTCTTATATGTTGTATTGAATCTGGTACTGAAACAAGATATAATATTGCTGGAATATTCTGCTGAGAATCATTTTATTCAACTAAGTTCCATGCTAAATATGAGTTAATATTTCTAACGGGCATTACTAAATTCATACTGAACATAATATACGGCTTCTGAAATATTCTACTGGAATTTGTACCATTTTACTATACTGGAACTACTAGCTTGCCAAAAGAAATTGGCTTTACATACCTTAAATGTCGGCTTCCTGATTAACTGGCGTAGCTCGGCTAATATTCAGCTATTTCCCAACTATATTAATATTCAAGAAGGAATAGAATTAATTCTACTATTATTTTGGAGAGAAACCATATTTATGAATATATTTACTGACTATTCTTTGACTTATCAAAGAACGGCCGAAAATTCGCAATTTCTCGGGAGTCTAGAAGGGAGTAATACTTACTTTAATGTCGGGAGTATATTAACACTAGTTTGGAGAAATTTCAATCACTTTGACTCGGCGGGTCGCCGCTTCACCGAGCGATTCTCGTGAAACTAACTCCGTAGGAATGCTCCCTGCTGCTTGTACTCGAAGTTAATTTGAGTTTGGACTGCGTTTGACGGTGTAATCGGACGTATTCCTATGTTAAACCCTAGTCCCTCACTGTTTCTGGTCGCTCACTGGAAATGAAGAATGAAAAATGACTTAAAAAAAATGAAGTGGGGCTTTATATACTTGGGCCTGAACCCCCTTTAAGTCCCATTTTTCGAATGCGATTTATAAGTCGCATTTGTAGAATGCGATTTATAAGTCGCATTTGCCTTGCGACGCTCTGACTTGGCACTTGTCCAGTCTCTCCCCGTGCCATTTTCTCACATGTATGGAATTATAAAACTCTTAACCAACATTTGAATAGTACAACTAAGTGTCAAGAACTTACGGGGTGTAACATCCTTCCCCCCTTAAAAACATTCGTCCTCGAATGTTAACTTCTGTTTACATAAATTTTAAATTATTTTACTTATTCTGGAAAACTTTCGGCAGCGTTTCCCCTGTAATATGGACTATTTCAAAAATCCTAAAACACAGAAAAGTCCAATACAGGTACTCCTTATAATACTATAGAATTAATTTCATAATAAAGTGAAGTCAACATCTTACTTATACACATGAATATAAAGCAACTCATAAAACACCAATATCAACATACCTTTGGCTGACTAAGTCTAAAATAACTGAGGGTATCTGGCTTTCATATCTTCTTCTGCTTCCCAAGTCATTTCCTCTAGGTTCCTGTTATGCCATAACACTTTGATAGAAGCAACATCTTTAGTTCTTAATCTGCGGATCTGCCGGTCTAGTATGGCTACTTGAACTTCTTCATAGGCCAACTCCTCTCTAACCTGAACATCTTGGACTGGGACAATTCTGGAGGGATCCCCTATGCACTTTCTCATCATTGATACAAGGAAAACTTGGTGGACAGATTCTAACTCTCGAGGTAAGTCTAGCTCATATGCCACTTGGCCTATTCTTCGGCGAATCTGTTAAGGCCCAACAAACCTCGGGCTGAGCTTGCCTTTCTTGCCAAATCTCATTACACCCTTCATCGGCGAAAATTTCAGAAACACCCAATCACCCAAATTAAATTCCAAGTTTCTGCACCGCATGTCAGCATAAGATTTCTAGCGGCTCTGAGCAATCAGTAAACGTTCTCTGATAATCTTTACTTTTTACTCTAATTGATTAATGATATCTGGCCCAATCAATGCTGATTCTCCTACCTCAAACCAACCAACTGGAGATCTGCACTTTCTCCCATATAATGCCTCATAAGGCACCATCTGAATGACTAAATGGTAAATATTATTATAGGCGAACTCAATGAGTGGTAAATGTTCATCCCAGCTACCTTCGAAATCAAACATACATGCTCGCAACATATCCTCGAGCATTTGAATGGTGCACTCTGCCTGCCCATCTGTTTGAGGATAGAAACTTGCGTCCCCAAGCCTCTCTGAAATGATTTCCAGAACTTAGCTGTAAACTGCGCCCCTCTTTCGGAGATAATGGACACTGGAACCCCATGCAGCCTGACTATTTCTCGGATATACAGCTCAACATAATCTTCAACTGAAAAGGTAGTCCTTACTGGCAGGAAGTGAGCTGATTTTGTCAATCTGTCAACTAATACCCAGATCGAATCATATCTATTCCTGGTGGGAGGTAATCCTGCTATAAAGTCCATATTCACTGCTTCCCATTTCCATAAAGGCACTGCTATATCCTGAGTCAGTCCGCCTGGTTTCTGATGTTCAGCTTTTACCTGCTGACAGTTGGGACACTGAGCTATAAATTTTTCTATCCCCTTCTTCATACCTGTCCACCAGTAGTTTTCTTTTATATCGTGATACATTTTCGTCGAACCTGGGTGGAGAGAATAAGGGGCATTATGTACCTCACCCATAACCTACTGGCGAAGCCCTGCAACGTCTGGAACACAAAGGCGATCTTTATTTTGCAATCCCCATCCTCAGTTATCTGAAAATCTGTCACCTCTCCTTGATGAACTCTGTTTCTAAGCTGAACCACGCTAGGATCTTCACACTGCAGTTCCTTTACTTCCACGACTAAAGAAGACACTGCGGTGTTTTGGATTATCGCTCTATTGTCCTCTGTTTCTGCTACACGAATGGATAAACTGGCTAACTGATATAATTCCCGGGCTAATTCCCACTGCACAGGCTATAAGTATGCCAAACTCCCCATAGACTTATGGCTAAGGGCATCTGCCACCACATTGGCCCTTCCTAGGTGATACAGAATATTCACATCATAGTCTTTCAACAGCTCTAACCAGCGACGCTGCCGCAAGTTCAATTCTTTCTAGGTGAAGATATATTGTAGGCTCTTATGATCAGTGAAAATATCCACGTGGATGCCATACAAGTAATGTCTCCATATCTTCAATGCGTGAATCACTGAGGCCAATTCCAGGTTATGGGTAGGATAGTTCTTTTCATGTTTCATCAGCTGTCTGGAAGCATAAGCAATTACTTGACCACGCTTCATCAACACACATCCTAACCCAACACTTGAAGCGTCACAATAAACTACATAACCTTCTGTACCTTCTGCCAATGCTAACAGTGGAGATGATGTTAACCTTTCTTTCAATTCCTGGAAACTCATCTCACATGCCTCAGTCCACTGTAATTTTGCTTCTTTCTGCGTCAGTTTAGTCAGAGGTGCTGCTAAGGAGGAAAATCCTTCAACAAACCTCCTGTAGTACCCTACTAATCCTAGGAAACTGCGTACCTCGCTCAGAGTGGTAGGTCTGGGCCATGTTTTTACTGCTTCTATTTTCTGTGTATCTACCTGTCTACTAGCATCCGACATGATATGCCCCAAAAAGGCTACTGAATTCAGCCAAAATTCACATTTAGAGAACTTGGCATATAGCTGACGGTCTCTGAGAATCTGGAACAGTTTCCGCATATGATCCTGGTAGTCTACCTCTGAGCGAGAACACACCAGAATATCGTCAATAAATACTATCACGAACAGGTCCAGGTATGGTCTGAAAATAATGTTCATCAGGTCTATAAATACTGTTGGAGCATTCGTCAGCCAAAGGACATGACTAAGAATTCAAAATGGCCGTATCAGGTCCTCAAGGCAGTCTTTGGAATGTTCCTTTCTCGAACCCGAACCTGATGATATCCGAACCTTAAGTCAATTTTGGAGAAATATCTATCTCCCTGTAACTGATCAAACAAATCATCTATCTTGGGAAGCGGATACTTATTCTTGATCGTAACTTTATTCCGCTGCTGATAGTCTATACACATACGGAGGGAGCCGTCCTTCTTTCTCACAAATAGAACTGGCGCACCCCAAGGTGAAGTACTCGGCCTGATAAAGCCCTTATCTAATAAATCATTCAATTGCTCCTTTAGTTCTCTGAGTTTAGCAGGAGCCATGCTGCAAGGGGGAATAGATATGGGCTAGTTGCCTGGTAATAAATCAATTGCAAAGTCTATTTCCCTAGCTAGGGGAATACCAGGTAACTCATCTGAAAATACATCAGGGAATTCATTCACCACTAGAACAGACTGGAGAGTCGGAGGCTCTACCCCAACATCCTGAACTCTGGCAATGTGGTAAATGCACCCCTTGGCTATCAACTTTCTCGCCCGAAGATAGGAAATAAACCTACGTTTTGGCATAGCTGTACTGCCCTTCCACTCTCGTACTGCCTCCCCTGGAAACTGGAATTAGACCGTCTTGGTCTATCATTCTACATTGGCATAGCATGGAGCTAACCAATCCATACCCATAATGGCGTCAAAATCAACCATTTCTAACTCTACAAAATTTGTTGTGGTCTAACGGTTAACAACCTCTACTGTACACCCTCGATAAACCCTTCTGGCTATAATAGAGTCACTGATGGGTGTAGATATTGAAAAGGGTTGCTGAGACAATTCTAGTACAATACTGAACTTTCGAGCCACTAATGGGGCAGGACAAAGTAGATCCCGGATCGAGCAATACATAAGCGGGGTGAGAGAAACTAGTCATCATACCTGTCACAACATCAAGAAACGCCTCTGAATCCTGTCTCCCTGGTAATGCATAGGTACAACTTGGCCCCGCACCTGAACTGGAGGCCCCTGATCTGCCTCAGCCTCTACTTGCTGGAACTGAGGGCCTGCGCCCTGCTGGGGATGCTGGAGCTCGTGACCCTACTGATGACCTGTCCTGTTGATCCCGGTCACCCTGACCTCTGGCTGGGAAATCTCTCATAAAAGGTGACCCTCTTGGCCAAAACTATAACACCCGGTGGAGCCATATCATGCTCCAAAGTGGCATTGGCTGCAAATAGGGCAAAGTGGTAGTGTATACCTACTTTGCTCTGCCCTCCTCTGTTGCGGTGAATTTGCTGACTGCGAACCTCCGCCGAACTCTGACTACCCCCGGCAACTAAACCTACCCCTCTACTGCTATGATGGAGGCGGGGCTCTAGGCGGCCTATCTGACAATCGTGGCCTGGGTCCTCCCAGGACCTCCCCCTGTAACTCAACTGGCCTATCCCTGTGGCGCTGTTCCTGACTGGTTCTCCTGATCTCCCGTTGCCGCTGTCTGATGCCCTCAATATTCTGAGCGAATGCCTAAACTCGGGCAATATTCATGTCCTCTCGCAGAGTAGCCGTAATACAAGTCTTAACATACTCTAGATTCAACCCCAAGATGGAATGGTGTACTCTAGATGGCATGGTATCAACAAAGGTTGGCGCATACCGGGCAAAAGAATCAAACCGTAGGGCGTATTCTCGAACACTCATTGCCCCTACTCCAGGTGTAAAAACTGATCAACCCGGGCCTGTCGAATCTCCCGTGGTAGATAATGATCCAGAAAAGCCTCTGAGAAGTCGGACCAAGTCGGAGGGGAAACATCTCTCCCTCGGGACCTTTCCCAACTTTCATACCACAACACGACGATGTCCCGTAACCGGAATACCGCCAATTCAACTGACTCTGTGGGTGTGGCATGCATTACCCTGAAGATTCTCTGCATCTGGTCTAGAAAATCCTGAGGGTCCTTTGTCCTATCCGTACCTGTATACTGCGTGGGACTTAGTGCCAGAAATTCTCGGACCCTCGAACTCTTGGGCCCTCCTGACGACTTTGCAGCTGTAGATGGCATCGGCTGATGCTGAGCGGCCATCATTTGTGCTAATGTGACAACCGCACTCCTGACCTCCTGGTCAGACGGTACAGGTATGGGGACTGCTGGAGGTGGCGTCGTCCCAAGTGGCTCCTGATGTGGTGGAGACTGTTGAGAAGGTGGGGATGATGCCTCTGTATCGCCCTCTGATCGGGTTGATTCTAAACGAGGCTGAGGCATCCTGCTGGTGCCCTCTCCTGCTGCTATATCCTAACTTCGGCCTGTGATAGGATGTCGCTGGTCTAACATTTTATCTATAAACAAAGAGTATAGTAAGATCTAGGGACTCAACCCTATATTATACCACTCTATAGCACGACAGAATGAGAAGAAAGAGTAACCATCCTATCATGCCTTGCAGCCTCCTGTCTATAGTATATGGTACACAACACATCCATAGACATGACTCTACTTAGCATGGACTGCAGACTCCCTGGGATACGACCTGCTCTGATACCAAGTTTATCAGGCCCCGCCTTGGGAGGCATGACTAGCACCTGGTGCCCTACTAGGACCTGGACTGTTGGACCACTGAGCCATAGCACTTCTAGTGCAAGGCTGGCTCTAATTCTGGATTTATGAAAACAACGGGCTATATAACGGCTGTAAATACAACCTCCGATCGACTAGGCCTATAACTACATGTAGGAAAATAACAGCTAACTAGAACAACTGAACATACGGGAACCTATGCGGGCCGACAAGGCCACAATGCTTACTAGTTCATCTGAGAAATGAAAACAAGTACCAAGTTACTATGTGACCGACAAGGTCACCACTACAGACTGAATAAGGCCCCACACAGCCGCTGCATACAACTGAAACACACAAATGGCCCCACATGGCCTACACAGCTAACCACATGGAATATATACAATCTTCAAGCCTCTACGAATAGCAAGATGGTCGGGACAGGGCCCCGGCCTACCCATACTGTACAAATAAAAGGGAAGTCAACCTTTGTCTTTCGAGCTTCGGATGAAAGGAGCTGAAGGCGCTGTATGCTGGCTGGAACTATGAGGGATCCGCTCTTCGTCTATGAGTACTTGCAAGCAAGTAATGCAGTGCCCCAAACGGGCGTCAGTACCGCTGGTACTTAGTATGCAAAGCAACAAATGAAAGTACCGAATGTAAACAATAAAAATGATAGAACTGAAGTAATAAGGAAACAGACTATAACTGACTGGAAATGTGAATTAAAGATGTTCGGACCCAACTACATGCAAGTGCACGTGGTCGTACAAGTAGTAAAGTGGATTTATTTCAAGACAAGTATCGATCCCACAGGGACTGAATTATGATAGTAATTATCCTAATTGTTAGTGAACGATATCGTTATGAAGGTAGACAACCAACCAAATAATACTTTTCAGTCAAGATTAATAGTTAAAGTGAACCTAAGTAAAGATTGTAAATTAAAGTCTGTACAATAGCAATCAAAAAGCTGAGGTTAAGGCAAACATGCAAGGATGTAATTTACTAATTAAAATCAGTCTGTCTTCTCTTCGGTTGTTAGTCAGGAATTAATAACCCATGGATTAGATCTTTCTTCTCCTCACTAATTAATGAATCATGAGACTTACATTACACATTTCTGTGATGCGAAAACCCCATGCTCTAGCCATACATAACAAATTCCCTAAATGACCAAATATGACATTACAGATATATTTCTATTCTGAACGTAAATCTTCTCTTAATTTTCTCAACCAAGAAAAGATCATATTCCACCAATTCGCATCTATCCAATTAATTTCCCTTTCAGAATTAAAACTGGAATTCAAGAATATACATTAACATTGGCCAAACATTAACGTAGTAAAAACAAGAAATTTATTGAACAACCGTTATAGAGAAGAAGAAAACAAAAATAATTATTAATTACATTCCTCTACAATTATCCTTAACCTCAGCAAGAGGTGAATTGGCAACTCATTTGCAGATTAAACATCTTCAAACAAGTAGAATTCATACAAACAATTGAAATTAAAGAGAAAAAGGAAGAGAATTAACCCTAGAAATTCTTCTTCTCAACTGCCTGCTATCCACGTTCTTGCTCAAAATGTCAGATCCTTTAAAATAAAACATAAGTGTGTTATTTATACTAGTGATAATTTTTCCCGATATAACTGGCAACGTGGCACAGAGTGTATCGTGGAGCATCACCTCCGTTCCACGGGCCTATCGCAGACCTTCACTGGAACTCAGCTTGCAGGTAATTGCCTTCAGCATGGCACGGAGATTATCACGGAGCCTTAGCTCCGTGCCACGGGGCCATCGCGCACCTCCACTTGAACATGGGGTTCCGGATAATTATCCTCAGCGTGGCACGGAGTGTATCGCGGAGCATCACCTCCGTGCCACGGAGGTAACGCGCACCTCCATTGGAATTTGATATAAAATTCAACTCTAGGCACACTGCTTAACGCGATGGTAGCGTGACACGGCCTCCATCGCGGAGCACCAAACTTGGCCTATTTCCTTGTCGACTTCCGCTTCTTTCTTCCAAGTCTATTTCCACACTTCACCAACTTGTAGATTAGCTTCCAAAAATTCCTTCTAGACTGAAAAACAACACTAATCATGTTGGTTAGTATAAATCCTCATTTACATACAAATCACATGAGAATGCACAAATAAAAATGGATAAACAAGGAGAAATGAAATATTAAAGTATCACTTGGGCATGCAATTATGCCCAAGATCACCTACCCCACACTTAAAACCTTGTTCATCCTCGAACAATACTTTCACATCTCATGCAATTGAAACCCACGCATGGCTAATTTGGCAAGACCATTCAAGCTACGGCTATATGGATTATTTAAGATAGAAAATCATCAAGAGAGCATGCACGGTTTCATCAATAAAATGAAATACACCACATTAAGACCTCCTAACCTGAAGAATCAACTCTCGATCTTGGCAAACTCGTGCAAATCAACCGATTAGGACATCCAACACGAAAGTTATCTCTCATTAAGCATGTGACCTCACAACATAAGAGAGTTACCCCATGTGCACTCAGAAAGTTTCCAAAGCACTACATGTAGGTGTACGTGAATAAGATTACGCTCGCTTTGCCAAAGAATTCACATGCATCATGTCGTGAACCACAAACTTTCCCTTAGTGTTTTACTCCACTAATTTAAGGATGCATGACGTAAGATCACGTAGGACTTAATGGGTTGTGATGTAAGCTAAGGAACTAGTAAATACTGGGCTAACCAATAATAGTATCTAGCTTCCCCAAGTGCTTTTAATACATTCCACATTCATTGCGGACATTGCTTCTTTCCTCAATCCTCTCACTCTAGAATTTTCTCTTTGTTTTTGTTCCCATTTCTTTAGGCACACTCGACTTACTAGCAAAGAGTACTTAAGCAACTTTTTTTTTCTTGATTTTCTTACTCTCTACTAATAATTAATCAATTCCAAACAACTGCACCTTTGACCTTTTTCTTTTAACTTTCACCACTTCCACTTTCCTTTCCGTTTCAAACTTCTCACTCCTTCACTCTTTGAGAAAATTGTTTTTCTTAAGCGCTTAGGAGTTTTGGATCAAATTCACGGCTAATAAAAAAAAGGATTAAGCTTGGTTTGCATCTATGAAAGAATAGGCTAAAGACTCAATGGGGCTAACTAGGATTTAACATTCAAGGTGGGTACGATAAGGGAGAAACTTTCGGTTCATTCAAAGAAATGCCTACATCCTTTCCTATAATCCACATCCTTCATTTCATTTAATATACACACCAGGCATATTCTAGACACTTCACAATAGCATGGAATAGTCCTAAAGTCACACTCACTGCACATGCTCAACTTAAGACATATTCACAGACTCTTTATTCAGTTAATTACAAGAATTCACTAATTAAGCCTTGATCACACCGAATCGAATTCTAGGGCTTAGGTAACTCAACATGTTTAACACATTGCATGCTTCCGTACGAATCACACTTACATCTTACAATCATGTATAGCACATAACAAGAATGTCAAACCATTAATTAGCTACACATTTAGAAAACAAACAAAAGAAGAAAATCTAAACCTATCGACTAAATTTCCCCGAAGATGATCGTCATCCATCCATCATAGGGAACAATCACTATCTAAAACATCTGTTCAAAGGGACTATTCTCGGGAAAAGCACCGAAAACAAAAAATGAGAAGCCCAAACAAAAAAAATTTCGATAGAAAAAATTAAATATAATCCAAAAATTTACACATCATAGAAAATTTACACATCACAAGCAGCAGCAGCTTAATATTTATTACAACACCAGCAACCACAATTTCATCAGTCGCATAACATGAAACATAGAGTCACAGAGTAACAATTAGCATAACCACAAAAACACAAACACAAACAGCTAGCACCTAACTACTCCCACCCCACACTTAATCGAAAAACTGTCCCCATTGTTCATATAGTTGCAATTAAAATTAGAGTTTGGGTGGTGTAACTCCCTGATCAATTGAAATATTCAATCTCTTCATTAGGTGCCAGTGCCTCATCGGCAAGATCAGAATCATCCCCGCCGTCCTCCTTCGACTCAATGTCTGAGTCCTCCCGACGTATTTCCTCATCAGTAGGGACGTCATCATCCACAGGCTCTACAAATGCGGGCCCACTCGACATAAAGCTCGGGCATGCTCATTGAACGGATAGTCCATGTCGAGGTGCCAAAATTCATACTACGTCGCAGGCCTTCCACTAATGCGCAGTTGCAACATCTGCATCCCGTACATTCAGGCCATGTATTGATCATCCCGAGCATGTCGCTTGGCTAGTCTAAGCACAGGCCCATATGTAGTATCAGGTGTTTTGGTTTTAGTGACATCCAAAGAACGCCTATCAATCTGAGGAATGTAGTCCAGAGCCTCTTCTTCAATACCGTAGCCCCAGAGGAAAGAGGTGAGAAGACCACCGAACCCATACCGATGCCCCTGATGAATTCGGGCTCTCTTCATGGCGGAGATGATCACCGCCCCAACATTAATTTTCAGCCCTTTCATCAGTGCATAAACCAGATAAACTCTATCCCGGGTGACATCAGTCATGTGCACCGCCGGGATCAGACAAGAGCAAACTGGCAGAGGACATGAGCATCTGTGTCCCGCGCCCCCAGGATTGCATTTAAATGGTGTGGTTCAAAAGTAACCACCTGCCCTCTGATCTTGATGGTGTTGCTGCGCAAAGTCGGGTTCCAGTTAGCATAGAATTCCCGGATAAGATGAAGATTACACTCTTTGGGTTATTCAAAAATGAAGTTTAACCCAACAGTGTTAATCCTATGTAGGATCCGTGGGAATTCCTGTGCTAGTGGTTCCCGTGCTATCTGTTCCTCCGGGAAATACTTGGTTTCCTTGTGTTTGGAATACCATTTCTTCCCCTCATCTGTCACCCATCTTGTTCCATACTGTCGGCGTTGCCCTCGAGGAATAGGTGGTGCTGCTGGTACTACTGCCCCAGTTCTTACTCTTTTTTTGCTGGCGCCAGATGTGGATGCGCCCTTGCCTTTATCCTTTCTTCCAGACATTTGTCCTGTGCATTCAAAAACATACAGTTCAAATGTTATTTGAGGCATAGTTGGCTACGACTAAGGCTGGGCTTAATTTGATCACCCCACACTTAGTCGTTAGCCGCAGTCAACATAATTCAACAAGAACATTCATGTTTTTTAGTTCTTAATTCCCAACATGCTCAGTGCATTCATACAAGACGATGGAACAATTTCTTTGTACTACTCAGACATCATAGAATGCATTATGAAAGTTCCTCCATCGATTCAATTATATAATCATGAGCACCTTGCACTTTGCGCACAACAACCTATGATAATTCCCTACTTTCATCCCCCGAAAATCCATCTTCTACCATAGCATAATCCACTTCAATCCCAATATGTTTCAATTCAAACAACATGCACAACCCAAAATATGTTCATTTTAACCCATTTCTTCTTCTTCCTATTTAAATTCTCAACCCTAGTTATCAACATCATAAGATTTTTAACAAATCATGTAACTCTTGAGTTAATATAATCACAACGATCATATGAACCTCGTTAGTACATAACTCAATTGATTACAACACTTATTAATCACTTAGGGCAGAATTTCATCAAAGAAACCATGTTCAAGAATCAAAATATTCAGCAATAATGAGAAAGAAATTCGAAAACATACCTTTACTTGATGAATTCTAAGAAGAATTGAGGAAGTTTTATTACTAGGTCTGTGCCACGTTGAGGGAGAAGGGGTTTTCCGGTGTTGGTCGTGGAGGGCTTGAGGAAATGGGGAAAAATTATGGAATTTGGGGTTAAAAGGGTGGATTTCGCGCGGGTTTAACTGGTGACCCGATGCAAAATGAGCCTCAACGTGTCACGGAGGCCATCGCGGAGGCCAGGCTCCGTGACACGGAGGCCAGGCTCCGTGACACGGAGCCATCGCGGAGGCTCACTAGAATTTTGTTAAAAATTTTGGAATGCACCTCAACGTGTCACGGAGGATTACGCGGAGGTCCTCCTCCGTGACACGGAGCCATCGCGAAGGCTCTCTGGACTTTTCCCCAAGTTTTATTTTCTTACCTTGATTTTCCCTTTGCACTTTTGTATTTTGACCCTTCATTTCACCTGAAAATCATTCAACCACACAAATTTGTTAAAAATCATAGGTTGCTTCTCAACTATTTCCAGCCCTTTTCTCTTTTTTTTTTCTTTTTTTTTCTTTTTTTTTATAATCCTAACTAATCTATTACATTACATACACGGGTTGCCTCCAGTGCAGCGCCTGGTTTACCGTCGCGGCGCGACGCTTTTCCTCCTTAATCATCTACTAAAGTGATAGATGTCTTCTCTCAAATAATGTCTTCACCCCAATAGTGCTTACATCTCTGCTCGTTCACCAAAAAAGTGGCATTTTAATCCTCTTGCCACAATTCAACTGCCCCGTGTGGGGTCATTCTCACAACTTCAAACGGCCCTGACCACTTGGACCGTAGCTTCCTTGGGAAGAGTTTTAACCTCGAGTTGAACAACAACAGTTTTTGCCCTGGCTCAAAGATCCGATGCACCTTGTGCCTGTCGTTCCACCTTTTTAGTTTTCTCCTTGTAGCATTTAGCACTTTCATAGGCATGCCATCGAAACTCATCTAATTCGCTCAGCTGCATCAACCTCTTCTTTACTGCTAGCTCAGGATCCATATTTAGCTTTCTTATGGCCCAAAAAGCTCGATATTCCAGCTCCACAAGTAGATGACATGCCTTTCCATAAACCAATTTGTACGGAGAAGTCCCAATGGGTGTCTTGTATGCAGTTCTATAAGCCCATAACGCATCGTCAAGTTTTCTTGTTCGTTATGCATTCTCTATTTTCTGCAGAATCTTCTTAATCTCCCTGTTTGACACCTCCACTCGCCCGCTAGTTTGGGGATGATATGTTGTCTCCACCTTGTGCCATACCCCATTCTTAGCTAGCAAGTTTCTGAAACCTGGATTCAAAAAATGAGCCCCTCCATCACTGATAATAGCTCGAGGCATACCGAACCTGGTGAAAATCTTCTTCTTCACAAATTTCGTCACCACCTTGTTGTCGTTCCTGGGATAGGTTGCTGCCTTGATACACTTAGACACTGTTATACCCCGTAGAATTCCTGGCACCTAAATGACCTATTCGCACGTTGGTTAAGCATATTTGAAGGCCATACGTGCTGGAGAAAGGCCCGGGAAAAGATCGGATGAGAAACCTGTCGAACCATCGCGGAAGGAGCCGAGGCAGAGCCCCTCCGCGATGGCAGCGTGTCAGGGAGGAGAGGCCTCCGCGTTGGCTCCGTGACACGTTGGCCTTGTCTAGGCCCAAGTATATAAAGCCCCACTTCGGTTTTAAATGATAAAAACATTTAAAATTTCCAGAGAATAGAGGAAAAACATAGAGGGAGAAAAAGGAACGGAGAAATTATATAATTTTCGTCTGATTACGCTGCTAAACGTTGTCTAAATTCAAATTAACTCCAGATACTGAGGTATTTAGCAGTAGAGAGCATTCCTACGGATTCAGTTTCGTAAAATACGGCCGACGAATCGTCGAGCCACCG
Organism: Datura wrightii; assembly: GCA_035772735.1. Taxonomy (NCBI): domain Eukaryota; kingdom Viridiplantae; phylum Streptophyta; class Magnoliopsida; order Solanales; family Solanaceae; genus Datura; species Datura wrightii. The sequence goes on along the minus strand of JASDFA010000010.1, from coordinate 2,624,391 downwards.
AGTTAAGTTAAGTGGAATTGCTCTAAATTAGTGTCTATGTGTTCTTAGCTGTGAAGTGAATATTTCTCCCTTCTGGACCTCTGAAAAATAGCGAGTTTGCGACCGTCTTTCGATAAGCCTAAGTTTAGGCTATAAACTATATCAAAAGTGACATTACTTTTTAAAGTAAAGCTGTATTTGGTATTAATTGACATATTTATGAATGCAGTTGGGAGGAAATAGTTGAAGTGCTGGCCGAGTCTCATTCGACAGATGAATAGTTCAAGGATAAGGTATGTAAAGCTAGTTTCCTTGGCAAGTTAGTAATCTTGGTACAGTACAGTAATTTAAAGGCCAGTAGAATATTCATAAGCCATGTATGACGCATACTATGAATGATGGTACGATACTAGAAACATTATGTTATGATCAGCGCGAGACTTGCTAGCACGATATAGATTTCAATATAAGTGTTAGGAACTGCACAACATGCTCAGTATGTGATGTGACACAGAATGTTAGGATATCATTGTATTCATTGAAACCCAGTAAAGTAATATAATATCTATAAGATATCTCAGAAATAGAACGATAAGCTAAAGTGAATCTAGAAAGCATATTAGAACTAGTAAATCATGTTACTATAGAAGCTCAGTATACAGCATGGTTTTCAGCAGAAATACTATATCCTATTCAGTATTAGCCTCAGAACAGTCTGGTAGGAGACTATATTCATATATATACATATTTACCAGCCTCAGCACGTATTAAATGCGTACAGATTACTATCACTAGTTCAGCATGTAATATCTATGATACTTTACCCCTATTAGCCTCAGCATGTGAGATATGCAGACAGTATTACTAGTTGAGACTGTTGTGTTGTTTGGGGTTGGATTACCTAGCATCCATGACCGCCCAGGGTTAATAGCTGTATCGACTCGTCCGCCAGAGGACGAGGATACGTCGCTCTACGGAGTGGCATGCCGTCCCACAGGGGACGAAGATGGGATGCCAGTTTTCCCCATATTGTGCCTTGGTCGGCCCTTATACACCCCCGTCGAGCGGATACGCCCGGGGTGTTGATTCAGGAGTCCTCCGGACTCAGGTATAGTTATAGTCAGGGGCTCAGCGAGCCCAAGTGCATACCCAGGGGACCGGCAGGATGCTTACAGGGTTATAGGAGATGGGATGACCGGGGTAGGGGTATAGATTCTGTGCTGGTTGTACCTCCCGGCTTATGGCGGCCGGGTAAGGTTTGTGTGTGCTATGTATGTTATGATATGTTATACTGTTTTACAGTAGATACGAGTAGATCGACAGTAGAACGATAAATCCTCAAGTATGACTCCTACTCCTTCTAGTATGATTAAGAGAAGGTATGACTTACATTATTAGACAGTTAAGCTATTCTTTCTACTTCAGTTTCATCAGTTATATTATTGTTTTTAGATACTTTTTTCAGTTGTTGCTTTACATACTCGGTACCAGTGGTACTGACGCCCGGTGGGGCGCTGCATTACTTGCCTGCAGGTACTCATAGACGAGCAGGGGATACCACGTGATTCCTGTCAGCAATCGAGTATTCAGCTCCTGTTATCCGGAGACTGAATTCCAGAGGTGTCTTTCATTTTCTTTTGGTTGTATAGTATGGGTAGGTCGGGGCCCTGTCCCGATCATTTCTATTACTATTCCTAGAGTCTTGCAGTCTGTTTATATTTCCCTGTGGTCAGTTGAGCCGGTCGTGTGAGGCCGTGCAGTTGTATAGTTGTTAGTACCCTTTCTTTCTTTTATGTTGGCCGTGTGGGGCCATAGTTTGCCAGTAGTGGTGACCTTGCCGGTCACGTAGCTTTCTAGTACTTCAGGATTGAGTTAAAGATAACTAGACAGCATGGTGGCCTTGTCGGCCCGCATAGGTTTCCCTGAATTGATATGTTTCTGGTCAGCTGTTAGTACAGGTACAGGAGGCTATAGGCCAATGGGCTGGGGGCTGTGTTTACAGCCGTTATATAGCCCTTTGTTTCCAGAAATATGAGTTAGAGCCAGCCAGGCACCAGATGTGCCCAGGCTTAGTAGTCCAGCAGCTCAGGTCCTAATAGGACACCAGGTGCCAGCCATACCCCCCCCCTAAGGCGGGGTGTGACAAACTTGGTATCAGAGCAGGTCGTATCCCAGGGATTCTGCAAGCCGTGCTAAGTAGAGTCCTGTCCATGGATGTGTTGTGCACCACATACTATGGGTAGGAGGCTGCAAGGCATGATAGGATGGTTATCTTTTATTCTTATTCAGTCGTGCTGTAGAGCGGTATAATATAGGGTTGAGTCCCTAAAAGCTTACCATATTCTTTGGTTACAGATAATGTCAGACCAGCGCCATCCTATCACAGGTCGGAGATTAGATGTTGCAGCAGGGGAAGGCACCAGCAGGATGCCTCCCCCTTGTTTAGAAACAGCCCGATCAGAGGGCACTACAGAGGCATCATCCCAGCCTCCTCAACAGTCTCCACCACGTCAGGAGCCACTTGGGGCGACATTATCTTCAGCAGTCCCTATACCGACACCTTCCGACCAGGAGGTTAGGAGTGTTGTAGTTATGTTAGCACAGATGATGGCTACTCAGCATCAGCCAATGTCGTCTGCAGTTGTGGAGTTATCAGGAGGGCCCGGCAATTCGAGGGTCCGAGAGTTCTTAGCCCTGAATCCCCCACAGTTTATAGGTACGGATCGGACAGAGGACCCTCAGGATTTTCTGGATCAAATGCAGAGAATCTTCAGGGTTATGCATGCCACACCTACAGAGTCAGTGGAGTTGGCAGCATTTCGGTTACGGGACATCGCCGTGTTATGGTATGAAAGCTGGGAAAGGTCCCGAGGGAGAGATGTTTCCCCTCCCACCTGGTCTAGCTTTTCAGCAGCTTTTCTGGATCACTATTTGCCGCGGGAGATTCGACAGGCCCGGGTAGACCAGTTCCTACATCTGGAGCAGGGGGCCATGAGTGTCTGGGAATATTCCTTGCGGTTTGATTCTTTGGCTCGATATGCACCAGCCTTTGTTCATACCATGGCATCCAGAGTGCACCGTTTTATTATGGGGTTGAATCTAGAATATGTTGAGACTTGTATTACGGCCACACTGCGAGAGGACATGGACATTGCTCGAATTCAGGCATTTGCCCAGAATATTGAGGGCATCAGACAGTGACATCGGGAGATCAGAAGGGTCAATCAGGAACAGCGTCGCTGGGACAGGCCAGTTGAGTTACAGAGGGAGGCCCGGGGAGGACCCAGGCCACGATTGTCAGACAAGCCGCCCAGGCCCCCACCTCCGCTACAGTCACAGGGGGGTAGATTTAGCCGCAGGAGGCAGTCAAAGACTGGTAGAGGCTCGCAGATGGCAGATTCACCATTACAGAGGAGGGCAGAGCAGAGTAGGTATGCCCTACCACTTTGCCCTATATGCAGTCGACGCCATCCTGGAGCATGCAGGTATGGTTCCACCGCATGTTATATTTGTGGCCAAGAAGGCCATTTGATGAGAGATTGCCCAGCCAGAGGCTGAGAGGACCGAGATAGACAAGATAGAGCATCTGCAGGGTCACGAGCCACAGCATCCTCGACTGGGCGCAGGCCTTCAATTTCAGCAGGCAAGGGTCAGGGCAGATCAGGGGCCTCCAGTACAGGTGCGGGTCCAAGCCGCACATATGCTTTACCAGGGAGGCAAGATTCGGAAGCGTCGCCTGATGTTGTGACAGGTATGCTAACTATCTGCTCACACCCTGCTTATGTGTTGATTGATCCAGGGTCTACTTTGTCCTACATTACTCCATTTGTGGCACAAAAGTTTAGTATTACACCAGAATTATTGCAGCAGCCCTTTTTAGTATCTACGCCCGTCGGTGACTCTATTGTGGCTAGTAAAATTTACCGCGGGTGTACAGTAGAGGTTGCTGACCGTCAGACCACAGCAGATCTGGTCGAGTTAGAAATGATAGACTTCGATGCCATAATGGGTATAGATTGGTTAGTACCGTGTTTTGCCAATGTTGAATGTTGGACCAAGACGGTCCGATTCCACTTCCCAGGAGAAACAGTGCGAGAGTGGAAGGGCAGCACCGCTACGCCAAAAGGTGGGTTTATTTCCTACCTTCAGGCAAAAAAGTTGATATCTAAGGGATGTATTTACCATCTGGTCAGAGTTCAGGATGTCCAAGTAGAATCTCCGACACTCCAGTCTGTTCCAGTGGTAAATGAATTCCCTGACGTGTTTCCAGACGAGTTACCTGGTATTCCCCCAGAAAGGGAAATAGACTTTGCTATTGTTTTATTACCAGGCACCCAGCCGATATCAGTTCCTCCCTATCGTATGGCTCCTGCAGAACTCAAAGAATTAAAGGAACAGTTGAAAGATTTGTTGGATAAAGGTTTCATCAGGCCAAGTACTTTACCGTGGGGTGCGCCAGTCTTGTTTGTGAGGAAGAAAGATGGCTCGCTCCGAATGTGCATAGATTATCGGCAACTAAACAAAGTTACAGTAAAGAACAAGTACCCGCTCCCCAGAATTGATGACTTATTTGATCAGTTGCAGGGAGACAGATACTTTTCTAAGATTGACTTGCGGTCCGGATATCACCAGGTCTGAGTACGTGAGAGAGATATTCCTAAGACAGCGTTCAGGACCCGATATGGGCATTTTGAATTTCTAGTCATGTCCTTCGGGTTAACGAATTCCTCGGCAGTCTTCATGGACCTGATGAACAGTATTTTCAGACCTTTCCTGGACTTGTTCATGGTAGTATTCATTAATGACATTCTGGTGTATTCTCGCTCTGAGGCAGATCACCGGACTCACTTGCGGACAGTGCTCCAGATTCTTAGGGACCGTCAGCTGTATGCTAAATTTTCTAAGTGTGAATTTTGGCTTAACTCAGTGGCCTTCTTAGGGCATATCGTCTCAGACACTGGTATACAGGTAGATAAACAGAAAATAGAAGTAGTTAAGTCATGGCGTAGGCCTACCACTCCGACCGAAGTTCGTAGCTTTCTGGGGTTGGCAGGATATTACAGAAGGTTCGTTGAGGGGTTCTCGACCATTGCGGCACCTCTAACCAAATTGACACAGAAAGCAGCAAAGTTTCAATAGACAGAGGCATGCGAGCAGAGCTTCCAGGAACTGAAAGATAGATTAACCTCCGCCCCAGTATTAGCATTGCCGGAAGGCACAAAAGGTTATTCAGTCTATTGCGATGCGTCAGGCGTCGGGTTAGGTTGTGTGTTGATGCAGCATGGTAGAGTGATTGCATATGCTTCCAGACAGCTGAGGAAACACGAAAAGAATTATCCTACCCACAACCTGGAATTGGCCGCAGTAATTCACGCCTTAAAAATGTGGAGGCATTACTTGTACGGCGTCCATGTTGATATTTACACAGATCATAAGAGCTTACAGTACATTTTCACTCAGAGGGAGTTGAATCTACGGCAACGCCGCTGGTTGGAGCTGTTAAAAGATTATGATGTGAATATTCTATACCACCCCGGAAAAGCTAATGTTGTAGCAGATGCCCTGAGCCGTAAGTCAATGGGAAGTTTGGCGTATTTGCGACCTGAGAAGCGGGATCTAGCTAAAGAAATTCATCAGTTAGCTGGTTTAGCCGTTCGAGTAATGGAAACAGAAAATAATGGAGCGGTAATTCAGAATTCTGCTGTGTCATCATTAGTTACAGAGGTGAAAGAACAACAGTACGAGGATTCTGATTTAGTCTAGCTCAGAGATAGAACTCAGAGAAGTAAGGAGACAGATTGTCAGATAATTGAGGATGATGTGCTATGCTGTAAGGGCCGCCTCTGTGTCCCGAATATTTCAGGGCTTCGCGAGCGGATCATGCATGAGGTACATTATGCCCGCTATTCCCTCCATCCAGGAGCGACCAAAATGTACCACGAAATCAGAGACATCTACTGGTGGCCAGGTATGAAAGCTAAGATAGCCGAATTTGTATCTAGATGTTCTAACTGTCAGCAGGTGAAAGCAGAGCACCAAAAACCGGGCGGTTTGATGCAAGACATAACGGTGCCTATGTGGAAATGGGAAGCGATAAACATAGACTTTGTAACAGGGTTACCCCATACCAGACGCAGAAATGATTCCATTTGGGTAATAGTTGACAGGCTAACAAAATCAGCTCATTTCCTGTCAGTGAAGGCTACCTTCTCGGCTGAGGATTATGCCGAATTATATATCAGAGAAATAGTTAGATTACATGGAGTGCCGGTATCCATCATTTCAGATAGGGGAGCACAGTTCACAACTAGATTCTGGCAGTCGTTTCAGAAAGGTTTGGGAACGCAGATTAACTTGAGCACAGTATTCCATCCTCAGACAGATGGACAGGCGGAACGTACAATTCAGACGCTCGAAGATATGCTACGAGCGTGTGTGCTAGATTTTGGGGGTAGCTGGGATGAGCATCTTTCATTAATTGAATTTGCGTATAATAACAACTACCATTCAGCTATTCAGATGGCGCCCTTTGAAGCATTATATGGGCGAAAATGTAGATCGCCGATTGGTTGGTTTGAAATAAGAGAAGCAGCATTGGTTGGCCCAGACATTGTTCGGCAGTCGGAGGAAAAGGTAAAGCTTATCCGAGAACGTTTACTGACTGCTTAGAGCCGCCAGAAGTCTTATGCAGATATGCGGCACAGAAATCTAGAATTTTCGGTAAATGACTGGGTATATCTGAAAGTGTCCCCGATGAAAGGGGTAATGAGATTTGGCAAGAAAGGAAAGCTCAGCCCGAGATTCATTGGACCATATCAGGTTCGGCGAAGAATAGGCCGAGTTGCATACGAATTGAACTTGCCTCCGGAGTTAGCATCTGTTCACCCAGTATTTCATGTCTCTATGTTAAGGAAGTTCGTAGGGGACCCCTCTACAGTAGTTCCAGTTCATGATGTCCAGGTCACAGAAGAGTTAGCATATGAAGAGGTTCCCGTAGCTATCTTAGACAGACAGATTCGCAGGTTAAGGACTAAAGATGTTGCATCTGTCAAAGTATTGTGGCGTAACAGGAACCGTGAGGAAATGACGTGGGAAGCTGAAGAAGATATGAAAGCCAGATACCCTCACCTATTTCAGGCCTAGTCAGACGACAGGTATGTCCGTATTGTTACTTATGCAGTACCTTATAGTTGTATGTGTGTGAATGAGAAAGATTGATATTTAGTTATCCAGTGGATCCTAGAATATTACGTGCAGTGCCTGTGTTGGACTTTTCTGCATTTCAGGTTTTTGCTATAGTACATATTACAGGTGAAACTCTGCCGAAATATTTCTAGAAAGTAAAGTAAGTAGTCCTCTAGATCACAAAGTACATTCGAGGACGAATGTTCTTAAGGGGGGGAGAATGTTATACCCCGTAGAATTCCCGGCACCTAAATGACCTATTCGCACGTTGGTTAAGCATATTTGAAGGCCATACGTGCTGGAGAAAGGCCCGGGAAAAGATCGAATGAGAAACCTGTCGAACCATCGCGGAAGGAGCCGAGGCAGAGCCCCTCCGCAATGGCAGCGTGTCACGGAGGAGAGGCCTCCGCGTTGGCTCTTTTGACACGTTGTCCTTGTCCAGGCCCAAGTATATAATGCCCCACTTCAGTTTTAAATGATAAAAACATTTAAAATTTCCAGAGAACAGAGGGCAAACGTAGAGGGAGAAAAAGGAACGAAGAAATTATATAATTTTCGTCCGATTACGCTGCTAAACGTTGTCTAAATTCAAATTAACTCCAGATACTGAGGTATTTAGCAGCAGAGAGCATTCCTACGGATTCAGTTTCGTAAAATACGGCCGACGAATCGTCGAGCCACCGAGTTAAGGTAAGTGGAATTGCTCTAAATTAGTGTCTATGTGTTCTTAGCTGTGAAGTGAATATTTCTCCCATTTGGACCTCTGAAAAATAGCGAGTTTGCGACCATCTTTCGATAAGCCTAAGTTTAGGCTATAAACTATATCGAAAGTGACGTTACTTTTTAAAGTAAAGCTGTATTTGCTATTAATTGACATATTTATGAATGCAGTTGGGAGGAAATAGTTGAAGTGCTAGCCAAGTCTCGTTCGACAGATAAATAGTTCAAGGATAAGGTATGTAAAGCTAGTTTCCTTGGCAAGTTAGTAATCTTGGTACAGTATAGTAATTTAAAGGCCGGTAGAATATTCATAAGCCATGTATGACGCATACTATGAATGATGGTACGATACTAGAAACATTATGTTATGATCAGCGCGAGACTTGCTAGCACGATATAGATTTCAATATAAGTGTTAGGAACTGCACAACATGCTCAGTATGTGATGTGACACAGAATGTTAGGATATCATTGTATTCAGTTGAAACCCAGTAAAGTAATATAATATCTATAAGATATCTCATAAATAGAACGATAAGCTTAAGTGAAGCTAGAAAGCATATTAGAACTAGTAAATCATGTTACTATAGAAGCTAAGTATACAGCATGGTTTTCAGCAGAAATACTATATCCTATTCAGTATTAGCCCCAGAACAGTCTGGCAGGAGACTATATTCATATATATACATATTTACCATCCTCAGCACGTATTAAATGCGTACAGATTACTATCACTAGTTCAGCATGTAATATATATGATACTTTACCCCTATTAGCCTCAGCATGTGAGATATGCAGACAGTATTACTAGTTGAGACTGTTGTGTTGTTTGGGGTTGGATTACCTAGCATCCATGACCGCCCAGGGTTAATAGCTGTATCGAGTCGTCCGCCAGAGGACGAGGATACGTCGCTCTATGGAGTGGCATGCCGTCCCACAGGGGACGAAGATGGGATGCCAGTTTTCCCCATATTGTGACTTGGTCGGCCCTTATACACCCCCGTCGAGCGGATACGCCCGGGGTGTTTATTCAGGAGTCCTCCGGACTCAGGTATAGTTATAGTCAGGGGCTCAGTGAGACCAAGTGCATACCCAGGGGACCGGCAGGATGCTTACAGGGTTATAGGAGATGGGATGACCGGGGTAGGGGTATAGATCTATGCTGGTTGTACCTCCCGGCATATGGGGGCCGGGTAAGGTTTGTGTGTGCTATGTATGTTATGATATGTTATACTGTGTTACAGTAGATACGAGTAGATCGACAGTAGAACGATAAATCCTCAGGTATGACTCCTACTCCTTCTAGTATGATTAAGAGAAGGTATGACTTACATTATTAGACAGTTAAGCTATTCTTTCTACTTCAGTTTCATCAGTTATATTATTGTTTTCAGATACTCCTTTCAGTTGTTGCTTTACATACTCGGTACCAGTGGTACTGACGCCCTGTGGGGCGCTGCATTACTTGCCTGCAGGTACTCATAGACGAGCAGGCGATACCACGTGATTCCTGTCAGCGATCGAGTATTCAGCTCCTGTTATCCGGAGACTGAATTCCAGAGGTGTCTTTCATTTTCTTTTGGTTGTATAGTACGGGTAGGTCGGGGCCCTGTCCCGATCATTTCTATTACTATTCCTAGAGGCTTGTAGTCTATTTATATTTCCCTGTGGTCAGTTGATCCGGTCGTGTGAGGCCGTGCAGTTGTATAGTTGTTAGTACCCTTTCTTTCTTTTATGTTGGCCGTGTGGGGCCATAGTTTGCCAGTAGTGGTGACCTTGCCGGTCACGTAGCTTTCTAGTACTTCAAGATTGAGTTATAGATATCTAGATAGCATGGTGGCCTTGTCGGCCCGCATAGGTTTCCCTGAATTGATATGTTTCTGGTCAGCTGTTAGTACAGGTACAGGAGGCTATAGGCCAATGGGCCGGGGGCTGTGTTTACAGCCGTTATATAGCCCTTTGTTTCTAGAAATATGAGTTAGAGCCGGCCAGGCACCAAATGTCCCCAGGCTTAGTAGTCCAGCAACTCAGGTCCTAATAGGGCACCAGGTGCCAGCCATACCCCCTCCCCCCAAGGCGGGGTGTGACAGACACGTAGTCCACTGCTACCAAGATGTAACGATTACCAAATGATGGTGGAAACGGGCCCATAAAGTCTATCCCCATACATCAAAAACCTCAACTTCTAATATCTGATGCAATGGCATCTCCTGTCTCCTGCCAATTGTTCCTGTTCTTTGACATCTATCACACATTTTAACATAAGGTGTAGCGTCTCTGAATAGTGCAGGCCAAAAGAAACCTGACTGTAGCACCTTGTGAGCTTTTCGCTCTCCTCCGTGATGACCTCCATACAGCATCGAATGACAACTCCTCAATACTTCTGCAATCTGGTGTTCTGGAATGCATCGTCTGATCACTTGATTCGGTCCCTGCTTAAACAGATACGGCTCATCCCACATGTAGTACCGGGAATCATGCCTCAGCTTCTTTCTTTGCTGAGCTGTTGCCTCATGTGGGTATACTCCACTTACCAGCAAGTTCACAATATCTAAATACAAAGGGATTTCAGCTTCCCTTATTGTCAAGAGTTGCTCATCGGGGAACTCTTCTCTGATGATGTCACCTTCCTTCACATGCGAACGGCTTCCCAATAGCAATAGGTGATATGCAACTTGATTTTCGCTTCCCTTTCTGTCCCGGATCTCCAGATCAAACTCTTGTAGCAATAATATTCATCTGATTAGCCTGGGCTTCGCATCCTTCTTGCAAAACAATTACCGAATTTCTACATGATCAGTATATACCACCACTTTCGACCCCACCAAATAGGATCTGAACTTGTCAAATGAAAACATTAAAGCCAACATCTCCTTCTCTGTGACTGTATAATTGACTTGGGCAGCGTCAAGTGCTTTGCTTACATAATAAATGGAATAAAAAGTTTTATTCCTACGCTGCCCCAATACAGTTCCTACAGCCACGTCACTTGCATCACACATCAACTCAAAAGGATGTTCCCAATCAGGAGAAATGACAATAGGTGCTTCCACCAGCTTTTGTTTTAGCTCCTCGAATGCTTCTATACAATCCTGGTCAAATTCGAACTTCACCTCTTTTTCTAGCAACCGACATATCAGTCTAGAAATTTTTGAGAAGTTCTTCATGAACTTTCTGTAAAACCCAGCATGTCCTAGAAAGCTGCGAACACCCTTCACTGACACTGGTGGTGGTAGCTTTTCAATCACCTCAATCTTTGCACGATCGACTTCTAACCCTTTGCATGACACCTTATGGCCAAGAACGATACCCTCCTTGACTAAAAAGTGGCACTTCTCCTAGTTGAGCACCAGATTTGAGTCTTCACATCGAGCTAACACCCTGTCAAGATTGTACAGACACATAGCAAATGAATTATCGAAAACAGAAAAGTCATCCATAATTACCTCGACAAAATCTTCCACCATATCGTGGAAGATCGCCATCATGCATCGCTGGAATGTGGCTGGTGCATTACATAGACCAAATGGCATTCGCCTTAAAGCCTATGTCCCATAAGGAGATGTAAAAGTGGTCTTCTCCGGATCCTTCGGTGCTATGGCTATTTGATTATAGCCGGAATATCCATCCAGAAAATGATAATATTCCTGGCCTGCCAACCTGTCCAAAATTTGATCAATAGATGGAATAGGATAATGATCTTTCCTCGTGGCCTCATTGAGCTTCCTGTAATCCATGCAAATTTGCCAGCCCGTGACTGTGCGTGTAGGAATCAGCTCATTCTTTTCGTTGGTAACCACGGTCATCCCTCCTTTCTTTGGAACACACTGAACTGGGCTAACCCGTTCGCTGTCTGAGATAGGATATACCACACCTGCATCGAGCCACTTCATCACTTCCTTTTTGACTACGTCTTTCATCACCGGGTTCAACCTCCGCTGATGTTTCACAGTTGTCTTGGATCCTTCTTCCATGAATATCCTTTATGTGCTGAAAGCTGGACTAATTCCCTTGATGTCCGACATCTGCCAACCCATTGCTCTCTTCTGCCTCTTAAGGACCACCAATGTATCTTTCACTTGTGCATCAGTCAGTTCTGCTGAAATGATAACTGGCAAGGTGTCATCTTCACCCCAAAAATACATACTGTAGATGTGGAGGCAATGTCTTTAACTCAAAATTCGGTGCCTCCTCAATTGATGGCCTTGGCGAGGGTTCCAAGGACCTCTTCAACGGTTCAAAGTCCTGCTTCCTAAAGAACCATTTTGGCTCATTCAAAGTCTGTACCATCTCATATGTAGCACTATCCCCAAAATGATCGTAGCCCACCAAGGCTCTCTCTAATGGGTCTTGTGAGTCAACAATCAGAAGGGTCGATTCTTGATTTAGAACACTGATTGCTGATAGCTCCTCATAAATGGCGGGTAGCTTCATGGCCTTGTACACATCAAAAACCTCTACCTTGTCTTGCGTTCGCATGGTTAGCTGCCCAGCAGCCACATCAATTAAAGCTCGCCCGCTTGCCAAGAAGGGACGTCCCAAAATAAATGGGACTTCCACATCTGGCTCAAAATCCAGAATTATAAAATCCACTGGGAAAATAAGGGAGCCCACTTGCACTAGCACATCCTCCACAATACCATAAGGTCTGGCCAATGAACGGTCAGCTAGCTGCAAGATCACAGTAGTTGGTCTAGGGCTGCCCAGCCCCAACTTCTTAAACACCGATGTTGGCATCAAGTTTATGCTTGCTCCTAAATTGCACAATCTGCGAGCTTGAATAGATTTCCCAATTGTAATCTGAATAGTAAAGCTCCCAGGATCCTTGAGCTTTGTCGGCAATCTATTCTGTATTCGGGAGGTGCACTCCTCAGTAAGCGCCACTGTAGCGTACTCTGTCAATCTGCTTTTGTTTGCTACAATGTCCTTGATGTACTTGGCATATTTCGGTACTCCTTGCAAAACATCAACTAAAGGTAAATTAATATGTACCTGTTTCAACACTTCCATGAATTTCTTGAAGCAAGCTTCCTCCTTGTGCTTTTTTAATCTTTGAGGAAACGGGGGCGGTAGTCTTTCTATCTCAGCTGGCTTTTCCTTCCCCCTCACATCATCATGTCCTTCATCCTTTTATGTCGCTCCAGATTGCTGAGGGGGCCTTTCTGGTTCCACCTCCTTGAGTTGAGTTCCACTCCTTGTAGTAACTGCATTGACCTGCTTAGGATTTGGGTCAGTATCGCTTGGTAATCCTCCCCTTGGTCTGGTGTTTTGGGCTCCAGCTAACTGTCCAAACTGATACTCCAATGCCTTTCTAGCTAACTGCTGATTTTTCATATCAGCCGCTAATTTCACATAATCAGCCTGCATCTGTGCTTGGTTTGCTATTATTATTTTGAACATATCCTCGATGTTGCTAAGTGGCGGAGATGCATTGTTTCCTCTATATTGTGACTGAAAATTTTGATGCCCCCCTTAGAGGAAATTAGTTTACCAGTAGATGGTAGAATTGTCACAGCTACACCTTTTAAAATTGATATAGTAGACACCCAAGGTGATCCTAACAATAAAGATATAAATAGATTAATTCAACAAAACAATTACACTAATCAATTACTATATGTAGTCTCTAATCAGATCCTTAAGACTGATAATAAATCAATTTTCAAGGATAAATCTAGCCCTTCCTACAATAATAAAAAATTAGAAACCCATCCAATATTTAAATTACCAGAATTTTCCAAAGATAAATTCCCCAAATTTCAAGAAAAGTTTGAAATCACAGATGATCTTATGGAAAAGATTAATGAAAAGTTAAAGACTGAATTAAAATTAAAGAATGAATTAAAATTAAAGGACGAATTAAAATTAAAAGATGATAAGGTCATAATAACAATATCCGAAAAGTCTTATAACGACATTAATAAGTTCAGCTCTAAATATTCCATCAAAAAGAATTATTATAATAAACCCTCATTCCTGGATATGCAGTATGAAGAAAATGAATTTTTATCTCATACTTCACACTCTAGAAATGAAATTGCTGAATGGAATATTGATGGACTTGCAGAAAATCAGATATACAATAAGTTACATGAAATGGGAATGGCCATTACGACCTATAAAATGAAAAACTGCATGGATAAACAAGCTGCCACTCTAATTATATCTGGATTTACAGGGACATTAAAATATTGGTGGGATAATTATCTCACTGAAGATAATAGAAATAGTGTAACAAATGCTACAACCATCACTCATGTTATTAAGACTGAATCTACAGGACAAACTTTTGAAAATCTATGCGTAGAAGACGCCACCGCTACCTTAATTTATATTATAGCAAAACATTTTATAGGAGAACCTCAACTTTTTATAGATAGGAGTTTATAAAAGCCTACAAGAATTCATAGAACGAGAAGTCTGTTCAGAATTTCCTAATGCCTTTTGGGATAGGAAACGCCATATTATTGAGTTACCATATATTGAGGGATTCAACGAGAAGAATATCCCCACTAGGGAAAGACCTATTCAAATGAATCAGGAGTTAATGGAATATTGTAAAAAAGAAATCAATGATTTACTTGATAAAAAGATTATTAGACCCTCCAAATCACCATGGAGTTGTTCAGCCTTCTATGTCAATAATAGTGCGGAAAAAGAAAGAGGGGCCCCAAGGCTAGTCATTAATTATAAGCCCCTTAACAAAGTTTTAAAATGGATCAGGTATCCAATACCCAATAAAAGAGATCTTCTTAAAAGAACTTATAAAGCTAACATTTATAGTAAGTTTGATATGAAATCCGGATTTTGGCAAATACAGATAGCAGAAAAAGATAAATATAAAATAGCTTTTAATGTACCTTTCGGACAATATGAATGGAATGTAATGCCATTCGGATTAAAAAATGCACCATCTGAGTTTCAGAATATAATGAACAATATATTTAATCCACATAGTCATATTTCTATAGTCTACATAAGTGATGTTTTAATATACTCAGAAGATATTGATCAACACTTCAAACATATCCAGACCTTTTTAAAAGTTGTTAAGCAAAACGGATTAGTAGTAAGCACTAAAAAAATTATGTTATTCCAGACTGCTATTAGATTCCTTGGTCATGACTTATATCAAGGAACCTATAAACCCATTTGTAGAGCCATAGAGTTCTCATCCAAATTTTCAGATGAATTAATTGATAAAACTCAGCTTCAGAGATTCTTAGGAAGTCTCAATTATGTTGCAGATTTTATTCCAAATATTAGACAGGTTTGTAAGCCTCTTTATCAGAGTCTTAAGAAGGATCCAGTCCCATGGGGATTAGAACAAACAGAGACAGTCCGAAAAATAAAATCAATAGTTCAAAAACTACCATGCCTAGGAATACCACATCCAGGGGCATTCATGATAGTAGAAACTGACACCTCAGACATAGGATATGGAGGCATCCTTAAACAAAAAATCTCCCTAGAAAACCCAGAACAATTAGTAAGATTCACTTCAGGAATCTTGAATAATACTCAGAAAAATTACAGCACCATTAAAAAGGAAATTCTGGCTATAGTGCTATGTATCACAAAATTTCAAGACGACCTAATAAATAAAGAATTTTTACTAAGAGTAGACTGCAAAGCAGCCAAAGATGTTTTACAAAAAGCTGCAAAAAATCTGGTTTCTAAACAAATATTTGCTAGATGGCAGGCTTTGTGATCCATCTTTGATTTTCAAATCGAGTTCATACAAGGAGAAAATAATTCTCTCCCAGATTTTTTGACTAGGGAATTTCTACAGGGAACTAAATGAGACCCGAAACACCAGGTATAAGGCCCTTGAGGCCTCCATTTCAGCCTTTCAAACCAGAAGAAATAATGAAAAGACCCTTCAAAGAGGAGGAAAAACCAAAACCAGAAAATAAATATTCAGTTTTGGCAGAATTCCCATCTTTGCCAAAAGCTACTATTCCGTCCCCAATAAAGGAACCCAAAACCAGTCAGACCAGATTACAACCATTAAAGTCAATTTTTAAAGGAGACTCTTCCTCAGGAGACAAAACTATCTCTATCCAAACCAAGGACAGCTATGAAATGAAGCCACTAGAGACATACTCTCAGGCAGTTCTGCCAGCAACTCTGGAAAAGAAAATGGAGAAAAATATTCCAAATAAACAGCAGTTTGAGCTAACAGTTTTACAGGTACTACCGATCATGGCCCTCGATAAAAATATGAAGGTTTTGGAGTACCCTAGTTACTAAAACCCTGCTACACAAATTGGAATTATGTGGAGACAGATGATCCCCTTAAAACCCGAAGGTATTATGAGTTCATTTTAACAGACACAGATTCAGTAAAAATTGAGCATAAATTAAAATGCCCGGATAATCCTGACAGTATTCAATATTCGAAGTTCACAATTAAAAGAATTTTAAGTCCGTTTGAATGGTTTGTAGATCATCTGCATACACCCATTGCCCTATCAAGAACCCATAGACCCCAGACATACAACTGGTATGATTATAAGGCAGCCTGGTATAACTTTATGTATCTAAGGCCCAACACTCACTCTTGGTTTGTCAAGTATTCAGAAGAAATGAAAAGCGCGATCATTCCCAAATGGTTTTACGAATGGTGGAACCAATTCGGAGGAAATAAACAGGTATTGTCAAAACATTTTCAAACACAGTTTGAAAAATTTCAAGTAGAGCAGAATATTTCTACCCTACCAGAAAATATTAAATTGTGTAAATTTTTTATTGCAAAAAGAATTTCATATATTATCAGCTGGTCCTTTGATATTCATGAAATTGAAAGGATTAAATATCTGAGTAAGACCATCAAAATCAAAGGCTGGAAACCAACACCCTAGGAAGATAAGGAAACTTCAAGTTCTTCATTACGACAGGATTCCCAACTGTCCAAGGAAGAATTAAAAAGAAGGCTCTAGCAGGCCTTGTCAAATTTGGAAAAAGATACCCAACAAAAACAGATAATGGAATTATTAGATACTGCATCCTCTCATTCAAGTAAACCAAGCAATGGAGACATTGTAGA
This sequence comes from Datura wrightii, assembly GCA_035772735.1. NCBI lineage: Eukaryota > Viridiplantae > Streptophyta > Magnoliopsida > Solanales > Solanaceae > Datura > Datura wrightii. The sequence goes on along the minus strand of JASDFA010000010.1, from coordinate 2,607,458 downwards.
TCCACAAAGGATAGCTCAAGCTTATCTTCTCAACTAAAGGAGGCGGCCAGAATATCCTTTCAGATAAATGAAAAGCTACAACAATAAAAAGCAGTGGACCCCTCAAGAATCCACCCAAAAAACAATGCAGCAAAAAGACAAGCTACATCAGGATAAAATGGAATCTCTACAGACTCCCATGCAGATGAAGACGAATCTTCATCAAATTTCAAGGTCACATCAGGACAAATATCAAATTTCAAGGAAATCAAGTTTCAAGAAGATGAAGACATTTTTTTAAATAGATTTGTGTAAAATTAAATCTGCCACGTGTGGACATATGTTAATAGATAGCAGGTAGTAATTAGTTGACTCATCATATTGAGGTCTATTTAAGACCTTCACCCTGTATTAAGAGGGGCATTCGGAAAACACTACACTCACTTCCAAATTGCCCAAACCTCTCTATGTTCTCTAGTTTTCCTTCTTATCAATAAAAAGCTCTTTGTAAGTATCTTTTTCTTCTACTTTATTACTACTTGCATTCTTTTATTTTATTTAGCTCCTACCTTTGTAATTAACTTCCAAGTTATTTTCTACCATCCGTTAAATGGTATCATAGCCATTTATTATGGTAGTAATTATCAGATAATTCCCCGAGTATTAAATAAAACTCAAGCCAAGTATCGATCCCACAGGGACTGAATTATGGTAGTAATTATCCTAATTGTTAGTGAACGATATCATTATGAAGGTAGACAACCAAACAAATAATACTTTTGAGTCAAGATTAATAGTTAATGTGAACCTAAGTAAAGATTGTAAATTAAAGTCTGTACAATAGCAATGAAAAAACTGAGGTTAAGGCAAACATGCAGGGATGTAATTTACTAATTAAAATCAGTCTATCTTCTCTTCGGTTGTTAGTCAGGAATTAATAACCCATGGATTAGATCTTTCGGCTCCTCACCAATTAATGAATCATGAGACTTACATTACACATTTTTGTGATGCGAAAACCCCATGCCCTAGCCATACATAACAAATTCCCTAAATGACCAAATATGACATTACAGATATATTTCTATTCTGAACGTAAATCTTCTCTTAATTTTCTCAACCAAGAAAAGATCATATTCCACCAATTCACATCTATCCAATTAATTTCCCTTTCAGAATTAAAATTGGAATTCAAGAATATACATTAACATTGGCCAAACATTAACGTAGTAAAAACAAGAATTTATAGAACAACCGTTATAGAGAAGAAGAAAACAAAAAATAATTATTAATTACATTTCTCTACAATTATCCTTAACCTCAGCAAGAGGTGAATTGGCAACTCATTTGCAGATTAAACATCTTCAAACAAGTAGAATACATACAAACAATTGAAATTAAAGAGAAAAAGGAAGAGAATTAACCCTAGAAATTCTTCTTCTCAACTGCCTGCTATCCACGTTCTTGCTCAAAATGTCAGATCCTTTAAAATAAAACCTAAGTGTGCTATTTATACTAGTGAGAATTTTTCCCAGAATAGCTGGCAACGTGGCACAGAGTGTATCGTGGAGCATCACCTCCGTTCCACGGGCCTATCGCGGACCTTCACTGGAACTCAGCTTCCAGGTAATTTCCTTCAGCGTGGCACGGAGATTATCACGGAGCCTTAGCTCCGTGCCACGGGGCCATCGCGCACCTCCACTTGAACTTGGGGTTCCGGATAATTATGCTCAGCGTGGCACGGAGTGTGTCGCGGAGCATCACCTCCGTGCCACGGAGGTAACGCGCACCTCCATTGGAATTTGATATAAAATTCAACTCTAGGCACACTGCTTCCGCAATGGTAGCGTGACACGGCCTCCATCGCGGAGCACCAAACTTGGCCCATTTCCTTGTCGACTTCCGCTTCTTTCTTCCGAATCTATTTCCACACTTCATCAACTTGTAGATTAGCTTCCAAAAATTCCTTCTAGACTGAAAAACAACACTAATCATGTTGGTTAGTATAAATCCACATTTACATACAAATCACATGAGAATGCACAAATAAAAGTGGATAAACAAGGAGAAATGAAATATTAAAGTATCACTTGGGCATGCAATTATGCCCAAGATCACCTACCCCACACTTAAAACCTTGTTCATCCTCGAACAATACTTTCACATCTCATGCAATTGAAACCCACGCATGGCTAATTTGGCAAGACCATTCAAGCTACGGCTATAAGGATTATTTAAGATAGCAAATCATCAAGAGAGCATGCACGGTTTCATCAATAAAATGAAATACACCACATTAAGACCTCCTAACCTCAAGAATCGACTCTCGATCTTGAAAAACTCGTGCAAATCAACCGATCAAGACATCCGACACGAAAGTTATCTCTCATTAAGCATGTGACCTCACAACACAAGAGAGTTACCACATGTGCACTCATAAAATTTACAAAGCACTACATGTAGGGGTATGTGAATAAGATTACGCTCGCTTTGCCAAAGAATTCACATGCATCATGTCGTGAACCATAAACTTGCCCTTAGTGTTTTACTCCACTAATTTAAGGATGCATGACGTAAGATCACGTAGGACTTAATGGGTTGTGATGTAAGCTAAAGAACTAGTAAATACTGGGCTAACCAATAATAGTAACTAGCTTCCCTAAGCGCTTCTAATACATTCCACATTCATTACGGACATTGCTTCTTTCCTCAATCCTCTCACTCTAGAATTTTCTCTTTGTTTTTGTTCCCATTTCTTTAGGCACACTCGACTTACTAGCAAAGAGTATTTAAGCAACTTTCTTTTTTTTCTTGATTTGCTTACTCTTTACTAATAATTAATCAATTCCAAACAAGTGCACCTTTGACCTTTTTCTTTTAACTTTCACCACTTCCACTTTCCCTTCCGTTTCAAGCTTCTCACTCCTTCACTCTTTGAGAAAATTATTTTTCTTAAGCGCTTAGGTGTTTTGGATCAAATTCATGGCTAATAAAACAAAGGATTAAGCTTGGTTTGCATCTATGAAAGAATAGGCTAAAGACTCAATGGGGCTAACTAGGATTTAACATTCACGGTGGGTACGATAAGGGAGAAACTTCCGGTTCATTCAAAGAAATTCCTACATCCTTTCCTATAATCCACATCCTTCATTTCATTTAATATACACACCAGGCATGTTCTAGACACTTCACAATAGCATGGAATAGTCCTAAAGTCACACTCACTACACATGCTCAACTTAAGACATATTCACAGACTCTTCATTCAGTTAATTACAAGAATTCACTAATTAAGGCTTGATCACACCGAATCGAATTCTAGGGCCTAGGTAATTCAACATGTTTAACACATTTGTATGCTTCCGTACGAATCACACTTGCATCTTACAATCATGTGTAGAACATAACAAGAATGTCAAACCATTAATTAGCTACACATTTGGAAAACAAACAAAAGAAAAAAATCCAAACCTATCGACTAAATTTCCCTAAAGATAATCGTCATCCATCCATCATAGGGAACAATCACTATCTAAGATGTCGGTTCAAGGGGACTATTATCGGCAAAAGACCGAAAACAAAAATTGAGAAGCCTAAGCAAAAAAAAATTCGATAGAAAAAATTAAATATAATCCAAAAATTTACACATCACAGAAAATTTACACATCACAAGCAGCAGCAGCTTAATATTTATTACAACACCAGCTACCACAATTTCATCAGTCGCATAACATGAAACATAGAGTCACAGAGTAACAATTAGCACAACCACAAAAACAAAAACAGAAACAGCTAGCACCTAACTACTCCCACCCCACACTTAATCGGAAAACTGTCCCCAGTGTTCACATAGTTGCAATTAAAAATAGAGTTTGGGTGGTGTAACTCCCTGATCAATTGAAATTTTCAATCTCTTCATTAGGTGTCAGTGCCTCATCGCCATGATCAGAATCGTCCCCGCCGTCCTCCTTCGACTCAATGTCTGAGTCCTCCCGACGTATTTCCTCATCAGTAGGGACGTCATCATCCACGGGCTCTACAAATGCGGACCCACCCGGCATAAAGCTAGGGCATGCTCATTGAACGGATAGTCCATGTCGAGCTGCCACAATTCATACTACGTCGCAGGCCTTCCACTAATACGTAGCTGCAACATCTGTATCCCGTACATTCAGGTCATGTATTGATCATCCCGAGCATGTCGCTTGGCTAGTGTAAGCACAGGCGCATATGTAGTATCAGGTGCTTTGGTTTTAGTGACATCCAAAACATGCCTATCAATCTGAGGAATGTAGTTCAGGGCCTCTTCTTCAATACCGTAGCCCCCGAGGAAAGTGGTGAGAAGACCACCGAACCCATACTGATGCCCCTGATGAATTCGGGCTCTCTTCATGGAAGAGATGATCATCGCCCCAACATTAATTTCCAACCCTTTCATCAGTGCATAAACCAGACAAACTCTATCCCGGGTGACATCAGTCATGTGCACCCCCGGGATCAGACAAGAGCAAACTATCTTCAACCATATCCAAGCTTCTTTGTTCATATGGGAATATGGCAATGTCTGGAGGTAGCCCCTATCCTTGTGCCAACTCCACTTGGCTGTCGATCGAGCTCCACATAAAGTGCATCTGATATCCGCGTATGGTGGAGTGATGTTAAACTGGAAGAGGACATGAGCGTCTGTGTCCCGCGCCCCCAGGATTGCATTTAAATGGTGTGATTCAAAAGCAACCACCTGCCCTCTGATCTTGATGGTGTGGCTGCGCAAAGTCGGGTTCCAGTTAGCATGGAATTCCCAGATAAGATGAAGATTGCACTCTTTGGGTTCTTCAAAAATGAAGTTTAACCCACCAGTGTCAATCCTATGTAGGATCCGTGGGAATTCCTATGCTAGTGGTTCCCGTGCTATCTGTTCCTCTGGGAAATACTTGGTTTCCTTGTGTTTGGAATACCATTTCTTCCCCTCATCTGTCACCCATCTTGTTCCATACTGTCGGCGTTGCCCTCGAGGAATAGGTGGTGCTGCTGGTACTACTACCCCGGTTCTTACTCTTTTTCTACTGGCGCCAGATGTGGATGCGCCCTTGCCTTTATCCTTCCTTCCAGACATTTGACTTGTGCATTCAAAAACATACAGTTCAAATGTTATTTAAGGCATAGTTGGCTATGACTAAGGATGGGCTTAATTTGATCACCCCACACTTAGTCGTTAGCCGCGGTCAACACAATTCAACAAGAACATTCATGTTTTTTCAGTTCTTAATTCCCAACATGCTCAGTGCATTCATACAAGACGATGGAACAATTTCTTTGTACTACTCAGACTTCATACAATGCATTATGAAAGTTCCTCCATCGATTCAATTATATAATCATGAGCACTTTGCACTTTGCGCACAACAACCAATGATAATTCCCTACTTTCATCCCCCGAAAATCCATCTTCTACCATAGCATAATCCACTTCAATCACAATATGTTTCAATTCAAACAACATGCACAACCCAAAATATGTTCATTTTAACCCATTTCTTCTTCTTACTATTTAAATTCTCATCCCTAGTTATCAACATCGTAAGATTTTTAACAAATCATGTAACTCTTGAGTTAATCTAATCACAACGATCATATGAACCTCATTAGTCCATAACTCAATTGATTACAACACTTATTAACCACCTAGGGCAGAATTTCATCAAAGAAAACATGTTCAAGAATCAAAATATTCAGCAATAATGAGAAAACAATTCGAAAACATACCTTTACTTGATGAATTCTAAGAAGAATTGAGGAAATTTTATCACTAGGTCCGTGCCACGTTGAGGGAGAAGGGGTTTTGGGGTGTTGGTCGCGGAGGGCTTGAGGAAATGGGGAAACATTATGAAATTTGCGGTTAAAAGGGTGGATTTCGTGCGGGTTTACCCGGTGACCCGATGCAAAATGAGCCTCAACGTGTCACGGAGGCCATCGCGGAGGCCAGGCTCCGTGACACGGAGCCATCGCGGAGGCTCACTGGAATTTTGTTAAAAATTTCGGAATGCACCTCAACGTGTCACGGAGGATAGCGCGGAGGTCCTCCTCCGTGACACGGAGCCATCGCGAAGGCTCTCTAGACTTTTCCCCAAGTTTTATTTTCTTACCTTGATTTTCCCTTTGCACTTTTGTATTTTGGACCTTCATTTCACCTGAAAATCATTCAACCACACAAATTTGTAAGAAATCATAGGTTGCTTCTCAACTATTTCCAGCCCTTTTCTCTTTTATTTTCTTTTTTTTATAATCCTAACTAATCTATTACATTACACTCACGGGTTGCCTCCTGTGCAGCGCCTGGTTTACCGTCGCAGCTCGGCACTTTTCCTCCTTAATCATCTAGTAAAGTGATAGATGTCTTCTCTCAAATAATGTCTTCACCCCAGTAGTGCTTACATCTCTGCCCGTTCACCAAAAAAGTGGCATTTTTATCCTTTTGCCACAATTCAACTGCCCCGTGTGGGGTCATTCTCAAAACTTCAAACCCCCTGACCACTTGGACCGCAGCTTCCCTGGGAAGAGTTTCAACCTCGAGTTGAACAACAAAACTTTTTGCCCTGGCTCAAAGATCCAATGCACCATGTGCCTGTCGTTCCACCTTTTAGTTTTCTCCTTGTAGCATTTAGCACTTTCATAGGCATGCCATCGAAACTCGTCTAATTCGCTCAGTGCATCAACCTCTTCTTTCGTGCTAGCTCAGGATCCATATTTAGCTTTCTTATGGCCCAAAAAGCTCGATATTCCAGCTCCAAAAGTAGATGACATGCCTTTCCATAAACCAATCTATACGGGGAAGTCCCAATGGGTGTCTTGTATGCAGTTCTGTAAGCCCACAAAGCATCGTCAAGTTTTCTTGCCCAATCAATTCGTTATGCATTCACTGTTTTCTGCAGAATCTGCTTAATCTCCCTGTTTGACACCTCCACTTGCCCGCTAGTTTGGGGATGATATGCTGTCGCCACCTTCTTCCATACCCATACTTAGGTAGCAAGTTTCTGAAACCTACATTCAAAAAAAGAGCCCCTCTATCACTAATAATAGCTCGGGGCGTACCGAACCTGGTGAAAATCTTCTTCTTCACAAATTTTGTCACCACCTTGTTGTCGTTCCTGGGATAGGTTACTGCCTTGATCCACTTAGACACGTAGTCCACTGCCACAAAGATGTAACGATTATCAAATGACGGTGGAAACGGGCCCATAAAGTCTATCCCACATACATCAAAAACCTCAACTTCTAATATCTGATGCTATGGAATCTCCTGTCTCCTTCCAATTGTTCCTATTCTTAAACATCTATCACACATTTTAACATAAGGTGTAGCATCTCTGAACAGTGCAGGCCAAAAGAAACCTGACTGTAGCACCTTGTGAGTTGTTCGCTCTCCTCCGTGATGACCTCCATACAGCGACGACTGACAACTCCTCAGTACTTCTGCAATCTGGCGTTCTGGAATGCATCATCTAATCACTTGATTCGGTCTCTGCTTAAACAGATACGGTTCATCCCACATGTAGTACCAAGAATCATGCCTAAGCTTCTTCCTTTGCTGAGTTGTTGCCTCAGGTGGGTATACTCCACTTACCAGCAAGTTCACAATACCTGCATACAAAGGGATTTCAGCTTCCCTTATTGCTAAGAGTTGCTCATCGGGGAACTCTTCTATGATGATGTCACCTTCCTTCACATGCGAACGACTTTCCAATCATGATAGGTGATCTGCAACTTGATTTTCGCTTCCCTTTCTGTCCCGGATCTCCAGATCAAACTCTTGTAGCAATAATATCCATATGATTATCCTGGGCTTCGCATCCTTCTTGCAAAACAAATATCGAATTGCTAAATGATCAGTATATACCACCATTTTCTACCCCACCAGATAGGATCTGAACTTGTCAAATGAAAATACTAAAGCCAACATCTCCTTCTCCGTGACTATATAATTGACTTGAGTAGCGTCAAGTGCTTTGCTTACATAATAAATGGAATGAAAAATTTTATTCCTGCGCTGCCCCAATACAGCTCCTACAGCCACGTCACTTACATCACACATCAACTCAAAAGGATGTTCCCAATCAGGAGAAATGACAAAAGGTGCTTCCCCCAGCTTTTGTTTTAGCTCCTCGAATGCTTCTATACAATCCTGGTCAAATTCGAACTTCACCTCTTTTTCTAGCAACCGGCATATCGATCAAGAAATTTTTGAGAAGTTCCTCATGAACTGTCTGTAAAACCCAGCATGTCCTAGAAAGCTGCGAACACCCTTCACTGACACTAGTGGTGGTAGCTTTTCAATCACCTCAATCTTTGCACGATCGACTTCTAACCCTTTGCATGACACCTTATGGCCAAGAACGATACCCTCCTTGACTAAAAAGTGGCACTTCTCCCAGTTGAGCACCAGACTTGAGTCTTCACATCGAGCTAACACCTTGTCAAGATTGTACAGACCCATAGCAAACGAATTACAAAAAATAGAAAAGTCATCCATAAATACCTCGATAAAATATTCCACCATATCGTGGAAGATCGCAATCATGCATCACTGGAATGTGGCTGGTGCATTACATAGACCAAATGGCATTCTCCTGAAAGCCTATGTCCCATAAGGACATGTAAAAGTGGTCTTCTCCTGATCCTCCGGTGCTATGGCTATTTGATTATAGCCGGAATATCCATCTAGAAAACGATAATATTCCTGGCCTGCCAACCTGTCCAAAATATGATCAATAAATGAAATAGGATGATGATCTTTCCTTGTGACCTCATTGAGCATCCTGTAATCCATGCAAATTTGCCAGCCCGTGACTGTGCGTGTAGGAATCAGCTCATTCTTTTCGTTGGTAACCACGGTCATCCCTCCTTTCTTTGGAACACACTGAACTGGGCTAACCCATTCACTTTCTGAGATAGGATATACCACACCTGCATCAAGCCACTTGATCACTTCCTTTCTGACTACGTCTTTCATCACCGGATTCAACCTCTGCTGATGTTTCACAGTTGGCTTGGATCCTTCTTCCATGAATATCCTTTGTGTGCAGAAAGCTGGACTAATTCCCTTGATGTCCGACATCTGCCAACCCATTGCTCTCTTCTGCCTCTTAAGGACCACCAATGCATCTTTCACTTGTGCATCTGTCAGTTCTGCTGAAATGATAACTGGCAAGGTGTCATATTCACCTAAAATACATACTGCAGATGTGGAGGCAATGTCTTTAACTCCAATTTCGGTGCCTCCTCAATTGATGGCCTTGGCGAGGGTTCCAAGGACCTCTTCAACGGTTCAAAGTCCTGCTTCCTGAAGAACCATTTTGGCTCATTCAAAGTCTGCACCATCTCATATGTAGCACTATCCCCAAAATGATCGTAGCCCACCAAGGCTCTCTCTAATGGGTCCTGTGAGTCAACAATCTGAAGGGTCGATTCTTGATTTAGAACACTGATTGCTGATAGCTCCTCATAAATGGCGGGTAGCTTCATGGCCTTGTACACATCAAAAACCTCTACCTTGTCATGCGCTCACATGGTTAGTTTCCCAGTAGCCACATCAATTAAAGCTCGCCCGCTTGCCAAGAAGGGACGTCCCAAAATAAATGGGACTTCCACATCCGGCTCAAAATCCAGAATTATAAAATCCACTGGGAAAATGAGGGAGCCCACTTGCACTAGCACATCCTCCACAATACCATAAGGTCTGGACAATGAACGGTCAGCTAGCTGCAAGATCACAGTAGTTGGTCTAGGGTTGCCCAGCCCCAACTTCTTAAACACCGATGTTGGCATCAAGTTTATGCTTTTTCCCAAATCGCACAATCTGCAAGCTATCTATGCAACAATGCAACAATATCTATGCAAATCACACACCGATGGTTTGCTATTATTATTTTGAACATATCCTCGATGTTGTTAGGTGGCAGAGGTGCATTGTTTCCTCTATATTGTGACTGAAAATTTTGATGCCCCCCATGGTTTCTCTGCACGCCCTGATTTGAACTCTGTCCTTGATGACTAGTACTCCCCCATGAAAAATTTGGATGATTCCTCCAATTTGGGTTGTAACTGTTGATTACTTTTCCTCTGGACGTTTCCAAAAAAATTCACAGAGTCTGGATTGGCACCACAACACTCACCTGAGTGTTCACTAGTTCCACATACGTCACACCATACCTGATGAACTGCATTGACCGGGGCTTGTGCCTGCCTCAAGCTCATACTGCCGAAATGGGTGTTAATTTGATTTTTCAAAGCAGCTATCTATGCAACAATAGCTGTAAAACCATCCATCTCAAGGAACCCTGCAGCTTTCTTGGCACCTCCTCGAGTTGAATCCGCATTCCATTCTTGATTTCCCTTTGAAATATGATTTAATAAAGTGTAAAGCTCTTCATAGGTCTTCTCCAATGCCTGCCCACCGGTTGCTGAATCTAACAGAATCTTAGTATGCGGTTCCAAACCCTCATTGAACATATGCACCAACACATCATTAGATTGGTGATGATGAGGACAATCCCTTAGCATTGACTTGAACCTCTCCCAAGCCTAGTACAAATTCTCACCCTCTCTCAGTTTGAAACTTAGAATCTGACTTCTAAGTCTGGCTATCTTCCCTGATGGAAAGAATTGTAACAAAAACTTCCTTGCGAGGTCATCCCAAGTAGTGATAGAATTTGGTGGTTCAACTTTCAACCACCTCTTTGCTTCCCCCAGCAGTGAGAACGAGAATAATCTAAGCCTCACATAGTCGAATGATACTCCAGCGGGGATATAGGTGTCACTTATCTCCAAAAAGTTTTGTTGATATTGTTGAGGATTTTCATGAGGGAGACCTATAAGTTGCCCGCTGGTGTGCAATAACTGCACCGCATTCTGCTTGAGTTCGAATCTCCCTCTTGGCTCCGATCTGTGAATGCTCGATGTTACATTATTTGCGTGTGGGATTGCCACTTCGCGGACCGGTCTTGCTGCCATCTCTTCGGACACTAAAACTACCCTTGCAATCGGTGGATTATGTTGCTGCTCCAGAATTGCCTATCTTAATAACTGCAGCTTCTTCTCTAAAGCTTCCCTTCTTTGTCAATGAAATTGTCTCTCTGGCTCTATAAATGAATCCACCAACTCCTTATCTCTTGCCAGCGTTCAGAAAAAATTCAGTACCTGCAAGAGGAAGGCTAAGATCAAGTTGTCAACACTTATATCAAACTTATAAACTACCACTAAGAGAATTAAATAACCAATTGCCAGTCCCCGGCAACGGCGCCAAAAACTTGTTCGGACCCAACTACACGCAAGTGCACGTGGTGGTACAAGTAGTAAAGTGGCTTTATTTCAAGTCAAGTATCTATCCCACAAGGACTGAATTATGGTAGTAATTATCCGAATTGTTAGTGAACGATATCGTTATGAAGGTATACAACCAAACATATAATGCTTTTGAGTCAAGATTAATAGTTAATGTGAACCTAAGTAAAGATTGTAAATTAAAGTCTGTACAATAGCAATGAACAAGCTGAGGTTAAGGTAAACATGCAGGGATGTAATTTACTAATTAAAATCAGTCTATCTTCTCTGCGGTTGTTAGTAAGGAATTAAAAACCCATGGATTAGATCTTTCAACTCCTCACAAATTAAAGAATCATGAGACTTACATTACACATTTCTGTGATGCAAAAACCCCATGCTCTAGCCATACATAACAAATTCCCTAAATGACCAAATATGACATTACATATATATTTCTATTCTGAACGTAAATCTTCTCTTAATTTTCTCAACCAAGAAAAGATATTATTCCACCAATTCACATCTATCCAATTAATTTCCCTTTCAGAATTAAAATTGGAATTCAAGAATATACATTAACATTGGCCAAACATTAACGTAGTAAAAAAAAGAATTGATAGAACAACCGTTATAGAGAAGAAGAAAACTAAAATAATTATTAATTACATTCCTCTAAAATTATCCTTAACCTCAGCAAGAGGTGAATTAGCCACTCATTTGCAGATTAAACATCTTCAAACAAGTAGAATTCATACAAGCAATTTAAATTAAAGAGAAAAAGGAAGAGAATTAACCCTAGAAATTCTTCTTCTCAACTGCCTGCTATCCACGTTCTTGCTCAAAATGTCAGATCCTTTAAAATAAAATCTAAGTGTGCTATTTGTACTAGTGAGAATTTTTCCAGAATAACTGGCAACGTGGCACGGAGTGTATCGCGGAGCATCACCTCCGTGCCACGGCCCTGTCACAGACCTTCACTGCAACTCAGCTTCTAGGTAAATGCCTTTAGCGTGGCACGGAGCGTATCGCAGAGCCTCAGCTTTGTGCCACGATTCCATCGCGCACCTCCACTGAAACTTGGGGTTAAGGATAATTATCCTCAGCGTGGCACAGAGTGTATCGCGAAGCATCACCTCCGTGCCACGGAGGTAATGCGCACCTCCACTAGAATTTGATATAAAATTCAACTCTAGGCAGACTGCTTCCACGATGGTAGCGTGACACGCCCTCCATCGCGGAGCACCAAACATGGCCCATTTCCTTGTCGACTTCCACTTCTTGCTTCCGATTCTATTTCCACACTTCACCAACTTGTAGATTATCTTCCAAAAATTCCTTCTATACTGCAAAACAACACTAATCATGTTGGTTAATATAAATCCACATTTACATACAAATCACATGAGAATGCACAAATAAAAGTGGATAAACAAGTAGAAATGAAGTATTAAAGCATCACTTGGGCATGCAATTATGCCCAAGATCACAAGACTGTCCTTAACTACACTGAAAGGAGTAGGAGTCGTACCTGGTAACGTAGCATTCTACTGTCTATCCATCTATATCTAGCATAACATAGCATAACATAGCACACATGAACCTTACCTGGCCCCCATAAGCCTGAAGGTACAATAATCACACAATCTATACCCCTACCCCAGTCATCCCATCTCCGCTAGTAACTATAAGCATACTGCCAGTTCCCTGGGTATGCACTTGGGCCCGCTGATCCCCTTACTATAACTGTACCTGAGTCTGGAGGATTCCTGAAATCAACACCCCAGGCGCAAGCGCTCGACGGGAGTGTATAAAAGGCGACCAAGGCATAATATGGGGAAACTGGCATCCCATCTTCATCCCTAGCGGATGGCATGTCACGCCGTAGAGCGACGTATCCTCGCACTCTGGCGAACGATTCGATACAGCTATCAACCCTGGGGCGATCATGGATGCTAGGTAATCCAGCCCAAAACAACATAAGCAAGTCTCAACTGATAATAACACTGCATACAATACATGTTGGAACTGATAATAATATTGTGTGTGTATATATATATATATATATATATATATATATATCTTCTCTTATATGTTGTACTAAATCTGGTACTAAAACAAGATATAATATTGCTGGAATATTCTATTAGGAGTCATGGTAAATATCTCAATGCTGCCAGAGTGAGCCGTCATGGGCCATGGTACGACTCGTATAATGAAGAAACGAGTCATGTTAAGGAGTTTAGGTTAAGTCATATTGGTTTGGGTGGATGGTACCACAATTGACAGTACGACCCGTAAGATGGTGGTATGAGTCGTGGGATAATAGTCGTGGACAAATTCAAAAAATTAGGATAAATGGGGAAGTGACCATGAGAGGCAACCACGAGTCGTGAGTCAATGGTACGACTCATGGCACGACTCGTGGTCAGGGCCAGAATTGCTTTTCAGAGAAATTTCAATAAGGGAAATTTTGATTTTTCTATGCTTTTGGGCCCTAAACCATGTTGTTTTGAGGTCGAAACAGGGTCTTTAAGGGATGAAAACTTCTGTTAAGTTCATTTTAGAAATTACAAGTGTTAGAGAAGGGAGTAGGAAGGGTTTCAAGCAACTTTCTTCAATATTCTTAAAGTTTTCACTTAGGGTCCTTCAAGGGAGTAGGAAATCACGAATTTCTAGGTATGTGGGGTTTTGAATGGGTAGTTTAGTCCCTACCCATGCCCAATTTATCCCTAATTCTATGTTTAAAGTTCCAAAACTTTATGGGTCCTTATCAAATTGCACGAATCCTTGAAATGTGAAATGATCTTGTTATAGTATGTCTAACTTATGAATTTCAAATTATTTGGGCTGATTTCACTTTTTTATCCATTATTTCATGATCTAACCTCTAAAAGTATAGATGCCCAATTATGAAGGAGTTTTGGTAAAGATTCATGTTCATGATGATTCCGCAAGCTTAATACGAATTTTTGAATTTCAAGCATGTCTTCAAGTTTTCTATTTCTTATGTTGTCATGAATATGTTTCGCATAAATCAAGCATTTCAAGAATGATTATGATTTTGGGCCATGCCCATATGTTGTGTATGATTTATGAACTATATCTTTGGCTGACTCACGGGCCCAAATTCCATGGCTAGTATTATGAATTCTTAAGCATGATATGATTCTCACGATTTAACTAGCCACGCATGTCATGTATGAATTTATATGAGCACGTTGAATGTTTTGGGAGTAGTACTTAACACCGAGTAGGTTTGATACCCAGGTTATACCCCGAATCTCAAAACTACGTGCCACCATAGGATTATGTTTGGGACCTCCTCAGTGACTGTCCCCTATGCCCTATGGTGCCTTCATGAGTGATATCACACCTTTCATGGTTCATACCCTTGGCAAGGTATGAACGGCCTCCCGACTAGGGGTACAAGTCAGACTTCGTGTGTGCTCATGTGAAGTATGTCGGTTATAGAAATCTCCCATTGTTCCTCATGGTTTTGAAATATGAATGATTATGTTCTCTTGGCTCAACTTATTATTTAAGAAATGTTTTCCCCGCACTTTACGACTTTGATGGGTTTATGAGTATTTTTTGAAATATTGAGCCTTACGATATACTTACGATTTTAGTTTTATGATCATGATGTCCCACTATTATAACTTTCATGTTTCTAAGCATTGTTTGCATACCTTACATACTCAGTACATTTTGAGTACTGACCCATATATTTTCAGGATCCTATTTGCAGGTTCAGCATCGTCCCTAGCTTGCGCCCAGTTCCGCTCAGACTTCAGTGGTGAGTCCTCATGATTCAAGGGCTTCATGTTCAGACCTTGTTTATCTTATGTTTTCAGATTGTTTGGATTACTTGGGGTCTTGTCCCTTCACCCCATCTTTTATGGCTAGAGTCTTTCAGACTTTTGTGTAGTATTTAGCCGTTTATGTTTGGATCTTGTATTGTTGTTTCCTTTATCTCTCATGATATAATTTTTAGTTAGTGTATGATTTATGAGTTATTTTTTCCACTGTATATGAATGAATTTTTGTTATGCTCATGCCATGGGTTGACTTGGGTCGACTTGGGTCTCTCGGGACTCCCTGTCTCGTGTCTACGATCCCGGTGTACTCTTGGGTCGTGACAAACTTGGTACCATAGAAATAGGTTCAGATGTGTCCTAGGGAGTCTGAAAGCTGTGTTAGGTAGTGTTTTTTTCATGGGTGTGAAGCGCGCCACACTTATGACGAAAAGGCTACTAAACATTTTAGGAAATGTTCCCTTCTTTCATGATCTATGTCATGCGGTCAAGAATCTCTCCACACTTCTAATTTGTGAGTTTTGCGAATGTAGAAAAATTATGTCTCCTAGAAGGATGATCGAAAGGAGGAATTGAAATGATGAAGGCCATGGGGGTGGCAATGATGATGGGCGTCAGCAAGCCCCACCTATTCAAGAGCCCCAGGCACCCGAGCCTACTGCCCATGTTGAGTTTGGGGTGACTATCCAAATTTGGTGCATGCCTTGACTACTCAGGTCAACCAGCAGGCTGTTGCATCTTTTACTCAGAACGGTAATGCAGTGGCAGCCCAGATCAGAGACTTTTTAAGGATGAACCCTCCCGAGTTCACAGGGGCAAAGGTGGACAAGGATCCACACGAGTTCATTGAAGGGATTTTGAAGGTCATTGAGTTCATGGGAGTGACAAGTGAGGAGTGTGTTGATTTGGCTCTTATCAGTTGAAGGAGGTTGCTTACATTTGGTTCAAGCAATGGAGGGATAGTAGGGCAGCGGGAGCAGGCCCTATCAGTTGGGATGAGTTCCACGTAGCCTTTCTCGACAGGTTCTTCCCTTGGGAGATGAGGGAACTGAAAGCAACTGAGTTTTTCAACCTTAAGCAAGGAAAGATGACGGTGATGGAATATTCACTTAAGTTCACTCGCCCGTCAAAATATGCCCCGGAGTTAGTGATGGATCAAAGGGCGCGAGTGAGTAGATTCGTGCATGGAGTAGCTGAGTATCTGAATAAAGACTGCAGAACCGCCATGCTTCATAAAGATATGGACTACCCACTGATGGTCCTCTATGCTCAGCAGATGGAAGCAGCTCATATGAGGAAGAGAGAGGCCAAAAGGGCCAGAACTGATAGCCACAGGTTCTCCCAGCCTAAGCCGAGGGGTGAATCTTACCAGCAGTCCCAGCCCAGGTCCATTGTGCCAGCACCATCTTCAGCCAGTACTCCATCCAGACCCCAAGACAGTCAGAGGAGTAGGGCCTTAGGTTCGAGGAGTCAAAACAACATATGCACATTCCCATCATGTGCTACTTGTGGCAAGAACCACCCACGGAAATTTGGTGGGCTCAGACGCTTGTTTCGAGTGTGGCAAACCTATAAACAGACTTAGGGATTGCCCTGCAGCTAGGTCAAGGGGTAGTGGAGCCCGCACTTCAGCAGCCAGTTCAGCCGTCCCAGTAGCATGTCAGACTCAGCAGGGTGCTCCGACTGGCTCAGCTGGCGGCCAGCGCTAGAACCGGTTTTATGCACTTGGCTCTCGGTAGGAGCAAGAGACTTCTCCCGATGTGGTTACGAGTATGTTCCGAGTTTTTTACATTGATGCTTATGCTTTATTATATCTAGGAGCCACACTATATTTTGTGAAACCTTACATTACTAGTTACTTTGGAGTAAGTCCTAAAATCTAGTCCGAACCATTTTCTGTTTCTACCCCAATTTGTGATTCAGTCATAGCGAGGCGGGTATATAAAGGTTTCCCTATTACAGTGTTGCATAAGCTTACCTCCGCAGACTTAGTAGAATTATCTATGACTAATTTTGACATCATCTTAGGCATGGATTGGTTTTTTGCTTGTTATGCTTCTGTTAACTGTAGAACTCAGGCAGTGGAGTTTCAGTTTTCGAGTGAACCAATTTTAGAATGGAGGGGTGGTTCAGCGGTACCTATAGGTCACTTTATCTCCTACATCAAGGCCAGGAAAACGATTCCCAAGGGTTGTATTTACCACCTGGTTAGGGTTAAAGATGTCACGTCCGAGACCCCGACAATTCAATCAGTCCCCGTGGTGGGTGAATACCCTGAGGTATTTCCAGATAACTTGCCAGGTGTTCCTCCCGAGAGGGAGATTGATTTTGAGATTGATATTTTACCCAACACGCAACCCATATCAATTCCTCCTTACCATATAGCCCCAGCCGAGCTAAAAGAGTTAAAGGGGCAGTTGAAGGGTTTGCTAGATAAGGGTTTCATTAGACCGAGTAAGTCCCCATGGGGTGCTCCAGTGTTGTTCGTCTGGAAGAATGATGGGTCCTTGCGGATGTATATTGACTATAGATAGTTGAACAAGGACACCATCAAGAATAGATACCCTTTACCCCTGATCGATGACCTACTCGATCAGCTTCAGGGTGCCAAATATTTCTCCAAGATAGATCTCTGGTTCGGGTATCAGTAGCTCAGAGTCTGGGAGAGCGATATCCCAAAGACTTCTTTTAGAACCCCCTATGGCCATTTTGAATTCTTTGTTATGTCTTTTGGACTAACCAATGCCCCTACAGCTTTTATGGACCTGATGAACAGGGTATACAAGGCATATTTGGATATGTTCATGATCGTGTTCATCAACGACATATTAATATACTCCCAAAGATGGGAGGAACATGCCGCACACCTGAGGGTAGCACTCCACACCCTCAAGGACAATAAGCTATACGCCAAGTTCACCAAATGTGAATTCTGGCTTAAATCAGTTGCAGTCTTGGGATAAGTAGTGTCAAGTGAAGGTAGAAGTGTGGACTCCTAGAAAATAAAAGTAGTAAAGAACTGGCCCAGACCGGTAAACCCTTCGGAGTTCAGCACCGGTGACTTTACTGGAGGGTACTGGTGGCTTCGTTGTATATTGTGATGCTTTGATGGTCAAACTGGGATGTGTATTGATGCAACATGGGAAAATAGTAGTATATGCTTCCAGACAGTTGAAAACTCACGAGAAGAATTACCCAACCCGTGATCTCGAGTTGGCCGCAGAGGTATTTGCTTTAAAGATATGGCGACACTACTTGTATGGGGTTCATGTAGATGTATTCACAGACCACAAGAGCTTACAATATGTGTTCACACATAAGGAGCTAAGTCTTCGGCAACGGAGCTCATTGGAGCTACTTAAGGACTACAACATGAGTGCCCTTTACCACCCGGGTAAGGCCAACGTGGTAGCAGACGCCATTAGTAGACTTTCTATAGGAAGTGTGTCACATGTGAGTGAAGACAGGAAGGAGTTGGTAAAGGAGGTACATCGACTTGCACGGTTAGGAGTTAGATAAGTCGGCTCGACTGATGGTGGGGTAGTAGTTTAGAATGGGTCAAAGTCATCCTTGGTAACATAGGTAAAGGCTAAGCAAGATGAAGACCCAATATTGGTAAAGTTGAAAGAATTTGTTCGAAGTCAGAAAGTAGAAATATTCTCCCAAAGGGGAGATGGTGTGCTTCGGTACTAGGGTCGCTTATGTGTTCCAAACATAGGGGATTTGAGGAGTAGGATGTTGCATGAGGCTCACGGGTCCAGATATTCTATCCATCTAGGTGCCACCAACATGTATCATTCCTTGCGGAAAATCTACTGGTGGAATGGCATGAACAGGGATATTGCAGAATTTGTAGCCAAGTGCCCGAATTGCCAATAGGTGAAAGTCTAGCACTAGAGATCGGGAGGTGTACTTCAAGACATCAGCATTCCTACTTGAAAGTGGGAAGAGATCAACATGGACTTTGTAATAGGCTTGCCCCACACCCGTAGACAGTATGACTCCATTTGGGTAGTAGTGGACAGTTTGACAAAGGTTGTTCATTTCCTACCGGTCAAAACCACTAATTCAGCAGAATATTATGCGAAGTTATACATATGAGAGTTGGTTAGACTGCACAGAGTGCCCTCGTCCATTATATCAGACAGAGGTACCTAGTTCACCTCACAGTTCTGAGATCTTTTCAAAAGGGACTTGGCACCCATGTCAAGCTTAGCACGGCATTCCATTCGCAAACAGATGGTCAGGTAGAGCGGACTATCCTAACTCTCGAGGACATGTTGAGAGCTTTTACTATTTACTTGAAGGGTACTTGGGACGAGCATTTGCCTCTTGTTGATTTCATTTACAGCAGCAGCTACCACTCCAGCATACAAATGGCACCGTTTGAGGGTCTTTATGGGCGACGGTGTAGATCGCCCATCGGGTGGTTCGAAGTCGGTGAGGCTTCGTTAGTGTGTCCAGATTCAGTCCATGAGGCCATGGAGAAAGTTTAGTTGATAAGGGAAAGGCTGAAAATGGCTCAAAGTCACCTAAAGTCTTATGCAGATGTAAGGAGAAGGGGGCTTGAGTTCAAGGTCAATGATTGGGTGTTTTTGAAGGTATCTCCCATGAAGGGAGTAACGAGATTCGGAAAGAAAGGGAAACTCAGTCCCTGCTATATTGGCCTATACAGGATTAGGAGGCGAGTGGATAAAGTAGCCTATGAGTTAGAATTACCTTTAGAGTTGGCTTCAGTTCGTCCCGTATTACACGTATCGCTCCTGAAAAAATGCTTGGGAGACCCCGCCTTAGTGGTTCCGGTGGAAAGTGTTGATGTGAAGGATAGTTTAAGTTATGAGGAAATTCCTGTTGAAATCTTGGATCATCAGGTTTGGAGACTGAGAAATAAGGAAGTATCCTCAGTAAAGGTGTTATAGAGGAATCAACATGTCGAGGGAGCCATGTGGTGCCAGAGTTATCCATCACGAGTCGTGGTACGACTTGTAGGATGAAGCAACGATTCGTGGTGAGGAGTTTTGGTTAATTCGTATTGGTTTGGGTCGATGGTACCACGGTTGACAGTACGACCCATAGGATGGTGGTATGAGTTGTGGGATACCAGTCCTGGCCAAATTCAAAAAATTAGGAGAAAGGGGGAAATGACCACGAGAGGCAACCACAAGTCGTGACTCAATGGTACGACTCGTGGCACGAATCATGGTCAGGGCCAGAACTGCCTTTCAGGGAAATTTCAGTAAGGGCAATTTCAACTTTTCTACGCTTTTGGGCCCTAAACCACGTCATTTTGAGGTCATAATTGGGTCTTTAAGGTATGAAAACTCCTATTATGTTCATTTTATAAATTATAAGTGTTAGAGAAGGGAGTGGAAGGGTTTCTAGCAACATTCTTCAAGATTCCTCAAGTTTTTCACTTAGGGTCCTTCAAGGGAGTAGGAAATCACGAATTTTCAGGTATGTCATATTTTGAATGGGTAGTTTAGTCTCTACCCATTCCGAATTTCTCCCTAATTCTATGTTTAAAGTTATCAAAACTTTATGGGTCCTTATCAAATTGCACGAATCCTTGAAATGTGAAATGAGCTTGTTGTAGTATGTCTAGCTAATGAATTTCAAATTATTTGGGATGATTTCACTTGTTTATCCATTATTTCATGATCTAACCTCTAAAAGTATGGATGCCCAATTATGAAGGAGTTTTGGTAAAAATTCATGTTCATGATGATTCCGCAAGCTTAATACAAATTTTTGAATTTCAAGCATGTCTTTAAGTTTTCTATTTCTTATATTTTCATGATTATGTTTCACATAAATCAAGCATTTCAAGCATGATTAAGATTTTGGGCCACACCCATATGTTGTGTATGATTTATGAATTATGTCTTTGGCCGACTCACGGGCCCAAATTCCATTGCTAGTATTATGAATTCTCAAGCATGATATGATTCTCACAATTTAAGTAGTCATGGATGTCATGTATGAATTTCTATGAGCACGTTGCATGTGTTGGGAGTAGTACTTAACACTGAGTATGTTCGGGGCCTAAGTTACACCCCGAATTTCAAAACTACAATGCCACCATAGGATTATGTTTGGGACCTCCTCAGTGACTGTCCCTATGCCGTACGGGGCCTTCATGAGTGATATCACGCCTTTCATGGTTCATACCCTTGGCAAGGTATGAACGGCTTCCCAACTAGGGGTGCAAGTCGGCTCATGTGAAGTATGTTTGTTATAGAAATCTCCCATTGTTCCTCATGGTTTTGAAATATGAATGATTATGTTCGTTTGGCTCAAGTTATGATTTATGAAATGTTTTCCCCACACTTTATGACTTTGATGGGTTTATGAGTATTTTTTGAAATATTGAGCCTTACGATATACTTAGGATTTTAGTTCTATGATCATGATGTCCCACTCCTATAACTTTAATGTTTTTAAGCATTGTTTTCATACCTTAATACTCAGTACTTTCTGAGTACTGACCCACATATTTTCAGGATCTGATTTGCAGGTTCAGCATCGTCCCTAGCTTGTGCCCAGTTCCACTCAATCTTCAGTGGTGAGTCCTCATGATTCTATGGCTTTATGTTCTGACCTTGTTTATCTTATGTTTTCATACTTTTTGGGTTAGTTGGGGTCTTGTCCCTTCAACCCGTCTTTTATGACTAGAGGCTTTCAGACTTTTGTGTAGTATTTAGCCATTTATATTTGGATCTTGTATTGTTGTTTCCTTTATCTCTCATGATATGATTTTCAGTTAGTTTATGATTTATGAATTAAGTTTTCCGATGTATATGAATTAATTAGTGTTATACTCACGCCATGGGTTGACATAGGGTCTCTCGGGACTCCTTGTCCCGTGTCTACGATCTGGGTGTACTCTCGGGTCGTGATACATAGGCTTGCCCTTTTTGTATCTCGCCACTAATGTACAATTGCTATACTCAAAATCACTAAGGGCTTGTGATTTTGAGTGTAACAATTGTACTTTAGCAAATGAGGCAGAAGTCTAGGGCTAACGGTAAGGGTAGGAAAAATATTTATTTCTAGTGACTAGAACCTCGCTAATGCCTTTTGTGAATATATTTAATAACCCCACTACTTTAATGAGCTCTCTCCACCTTATTTATCTTTATTCATCATTCTTATGTTTCGTTAAGAACCACCCTTGTAACCCTTTTAGTTCCACAATTATCCTTATTTAATCAAGGGGTAGTAACTTTCAAGAATTCTTTTTCGTCTAATGCTAGAGGTTTTTAAACAAACCATTTCATTTGTTTCATCACAATTTGTTACCACCCCTCATTGAAGCTCTCATATTCTTCCCCCTTTTTGCACACCCCCAAACTTAGACTTCTGCCTCATTTCTTCGTTATCTCTCCAAAATTTTAGGCTTCTAGCACATTTCATTCATTAGAAATTAGCAAAGACTCATAGGTGTGTAATGTGGTTTCCAAAGAAAAACGTTCAAAGGCTCAAACATTGGCTAGCAAAGATAGCTGTTAAAGGATGTCATTTTAGGTGAAGTGACTATCCAAAGAAAGACTAAGATCATGTTCTAAGTGCGTCCACATCCAAAATTTTTCCTTGAGTCACACTTTGGGAATGTTCTAGACAATTATGCACACACGGGATTTCAGCTAAATACCTCACCACACAAGGCATCCCAATCCAAGGAGTTTACGTACTTTCCAAATCACATCAAGAGTATGACTTTAGACAAGCTAGCATGTGATTCAAAAAGCCAATCAAAGAATGTGCAACTCATGACAAGAGAATGCTCATTTTCACTTTCAAGAGCCCCTTTTTTTCCAAAAACTCATTTGCAATGCCAATAAATATTCAGTGGTACCTCTTAAAATAAGTGCAAAAAAAGGGCTCATAAAGACGCTAGACTTGGTGTTTTCTCTTAAGAAAGCCATATCAATCTATCATAGGGAAAAACCTCCTGGTTCGAGAACAAAAGAAAGAAAGAAATTTTTTCTCCTTGGAAAAGAACCATGGTAAAGAAAATCCTTGGATTTTATTGCTATTTACTATGAACAAAGACGATTATGAAGCATGGGTCATAAAAATTTGGCAAAGTAAAACAGACCCATCAACGACAACTAACATGTCAACACAAGATTCACATTTTAGCACAAGCCCGACAAGGGCATTCATTCAACTAAAACAACAACAATCATAAGAAATTAAGCCGGATAAGGGCAACATAAAGACAATAAGTAGCCAACATTAACGAACACACCCCACCTCCAACTAAGAAATTAAATTTTCCCCAATGTATATATTAAGAACAAAAGTGGGTAAGGACTCTCTGAATTGGTTACTGTTATACTCCAGAAGCCCAAAGTCAGACCTGGGAGTTAAAACAGAGAAAAGTTGAAATCTAGCACCAGGAATCAGGACGGGTCGTGAGGTGACCCATGAGAGAAGCCACAAGTCGTGATGTGATTCGTGGGGAGGATAAGTGGTGGACATGAAATTTTAGAATGGAATACCACGGATGTTACCACGAGTCGTAGTTAGTCCCCACGACTCGTTAGGTCAGTCGTGGGGTGGGTTAGTAAGAATAATGATGGAAAGGGGGTAATGTACTTGACGGGAGAACCCCACGAGTCATGGTTAGTCTCCACGAATCGTGGGGAGGGTCATGAGAAGCATGGAATAATTTTGTTGAAACTAAGGCAGTGCATATCACAGATGGTGACCACGAGTTGTGGTCACCAGGTAGCGAGCTATCGAGTCTTCCATCATGAGTCCAGAAGATTTAGAAGCAGTGTACTTCATGAACTAAGCCACGAGTCATGACCCTTGACGACGAACCGTTAGGTCCCTCATTGGGACCACCTGACAATTATTTTTTGCAAATTTAGTAAGGGCTATTTCGTAAATCCTAAGCTACTAAGGCCTAAACTATGTCATTTTGAGTTATGAATAGTGACTTTTAAAGGGGTTAAGTTCATTTTAGATCTTATTCATTCATGCATGCAAGGTAGAAGACTGGAGAGGGTGATCAAGCCTAGCATTCTTCAATTTTCCTTCAAATTCTTATTGGGCATCTAAAGAAGTGTAAGAATTAGCTACCAACAGGTATGTAGGGTTATGAATGGGTGAATCCTTTCACATCCATGCCTAATCATTCTCTAAATCATGAATTCCTATGACTAATCTATGTGGTTTTAACCTAAATGCATGATTTTTCTCATTCCCTACATGGATATGATCTTTATATGTTTCTACGAATGAATTATGATTTATGGGAAATTTTTTATAATGTTTTCAATAAAAAATCATGTTCTAGTTTTATAAATTGAAAGGTCCATTAAAGAGAAGTTCATGAAAGATGAGATTTATGATGAATGTATATTGATGATGAGATATTATGATGAAAAGTAGGTTTCCAAGCTACCCATGTTATAATTATGTTTCTTGTATGAATTGAGTATTTTTCCAAGCATGCTAAAGTATTGGAAAATGGCCACATGTTTAAGTATGATTGATGATTTCCCGAATTAAGTTTACCATATGGTTTTGGAGTGAAGACTCCCACTTATATTTTCATCTTGTGGTATTTTCTGAGTTAAAGCTTTCATATGCATAGGTTACCACATGGCTTTGGAACGAAGACTCCCAATTATCTTTGAGATTCTGATATGGTTTGAGTTAAAGCTTATCATATGCATGATTTTCTCTTTGAGATGTATTTGATTTATTAGCTTCGTCAATAGACGATGTTGAGCTTAATTGAAAAATGATGTAGAGCATATGCATGTTTTTGGGAGTAGTTTCTAGCACCGAGCAGGCTAAGGGTCGATCACCCTATGCCTCAAAACTACGCGCCAACATAGGTTTATACATTATGACTTTGGGAACTCCCTTGTGAGCTATCCCTTTCCCTATTGGCCACTAACTTGATATCGATATAATGGTATCGTCCCTAGCCCTAGAAAAGCTTTGGACGACTCTACCCACTTGAGTGTGATAGTTGGGACCATGTAAGCTCTATCATGGTATGTCGGTTCAAAGATGAGTATCCTATTGTTCCTCATGATTTCAGTTATGAATATCCATTATTCATGAGATTTACATATGTATGCATGTTGTAAAACAGGTTCGACTCAATGGTCAGTTTTACTTATAAATATCGTATTCCAGCTATGAGTCAATCGATTCAGTTATGATGATGTGTTATGTTATGATGAGATCATGATTTCAGAAAGAATGCATGCAAGCCCTTCTCTCTGATTCTTATTGTTTATGTTTTATGTTATGCATTTCTTTAACTGATTTTACTTACTTTAGCAGTTTTATTTACCCTACATACTCGGTACATTCCATGTACTGACTGCATACTCTATACTGTATCATTTTATGATACAGGATCCATCTCTCAAGGTTAGCCCCGTTCGTAATCAGCTTATCAGAGTTAGCCTTTACATTGTTGGTGATTCCTCATTTCCCGAGGACTAGACTATTCTAATTTTCTTTTTGTATTTTTAGTTTTATCTTGTTGAGTTAGTTGGGGTCTTTTCCCATTAACTTGTCATGTCTAGAGGCTTTTCAGACATATGTATGTAATCAGCTTCAGATTATGTATTTTGATGTTATGTTTAAGTTAGATTTCTACTATGATTATATTATTGTGTGTTCAGTTTCTTAATTAAGTTAGATGTATGCTTATGCCATGGGTTGACTTGGGGTCTCTCGGGGCTCCTTATTTCGTGTTGCGATCTGGTCATCCGTTCGGTTCGTGCAAACTTGGTATTAGAGCAATATATTTGAAGTTTCCAAGGGTATCTGAATGCCGCGTTAAGTAGAGTCTTTTTCATGGGTGTGAAGTGCGCCACACTTATGACGAAGAGGCTACAAGACTTTTAGGAAATGTTCCATTCTTTAATAATTTATGTCGTGAGATAAAAGTCTCCTTATCCTTCTAATCCGTGCTATTCATGATTGTAGAATCATGGCTCCTCGAAAAATGAATGGTAGAAGGAATGCGAATGGAGGAGGCTCCGAGGATGGCAATTGAAATAGGCACCAGCAAGCCCCACCAGTTCAAGAGCACCAGACACCAAAGCTAGTTGCCCATGCTGAGTTTCGGGATGCTATTCAGATGCTTGCACAGGTCTTGACAGCTGAGGTCAATCAGTAGGCCGTTGCACATGTTTTGCAAAATGGTAATGCAGTGGCAACTCGAGTCCGAGACTTCTCGAGAATGAACCCGCCAGAGTTCCTTGGGTCAAAGGTAGATGAGGACCTGCAGGAGTTCATGGATGATTGTGAAGATCACCCAACTCATGGGGGTGAATGGGGTTGAGTATGCAGAGTGGGCCTCATACTAATTGAAAGGGGTCATGCATATCTTATTTAGCCAATAGAAGGATAGCAGGGTCGCCAGAGTAGGCCCTGTCACGTAGGAAGAGTTCCATATTGCATTCTTGTATTGGTTCTTCCCTCGTGAGATTTGGGAACTCAGGGTAGTCGAGTTTGTGAATATGAAGCAAGGTAGAATGACCGTATAAGAGTATGCCCGAGAGTTCATTCACCTATCAATGTACGCCCCAGAGTTGGTAACTGATTGGAGAGCACGGGTGAGTAGGTTTGTTCATGGAGTAGCAGGCTATTTGGACAAGGATTGTAGGACCAATATGCTTTACCAAAACATGGACTTCCCTCGGATAGAATTATACGCGAAGAAGATGGAGGCGCCACATCTTAGAGAGAGGGAGGACAACAGGGCCAGGACCGATGACCATAGATTTTCTCAGTCGAGGACAGATGGTGGACACCGACAGCAGACTCACCAGAGGTCTTTATCCCCAAAATCTTCAGCATTGAGTGTGCCATCCAGACTGAGGCATGATCAGAGGGGGTGAACATCAGGATCTAGGGGTGAACATCAGGATCTAGGGGTTAGAGCAGTAGAACGTAGATTCTAATGTCCCAGCTTACTGCAGATGTGGTCGGGGGCACATGGGCCAGTGCTTAGTAGGTACAGGTGCTTGTTTCGGGTGTGGGATGCCCGAACACATGCTCAGAGATTGCCTAGCTGTGAGATAGGATCGAGATGGGGGCTGAGGCCCAGTTTTTAGTATAACAGCCCCTCTCATACGCTCAACAAATCAGGGGGCTTCTACTAGCACAGGTGGCAGTCATCGCCAGAACAAATTCTATGCCGTAGAATCCCGCCAGGAGCAGAAGGTCTCCCCTGATGTGGTCACTGGTATGTGGCGAGTTTTCCATATTGATGTTTATGCTTTGTTAGATCTGACGACTACTTTATCTTTTGTGACACCTTATGTGGCCAGTAGCTTCAGAGTCAGTCCCAAAGTCTTGTCAGAACCCTTTGTAGTTTCTACTCCAGTAGGTGACTTAGTTGTAGCAAGACGGTTGTATAGAAGTTACCCGATCTCATTCCTTCAGAAGGTCACCTCAACAGATTTGATAGAATTATCCATGATCGATTTTGAGGTTATCCTCGATGTGGATTGGCTATTTGCATGCTATGTTTAAGTTAATTGTAGAACCTGGGCAGTAGAGTTCAGATTTCCGGGTGAGCTAGTCTTAGAATGGAAGGGTAGTTCAGTTGTGCCTGTAGGTCACTTCATTTCCTACCTTAAGGCCAGAAAGATGATTTCTAAGGGTTATGTCTACCATCTAATTAGGGTTAAGGATGTTGAGTCTGAGACCCCGACTATCCAATCAGTTCTAGTAGTACGTGAGTATCCAAAGGTCTTTCCAGATGATTTACAGGGAATCCCTCCCGAGCGGGAGATTGATTTTGGTATTGACCTTCTTCCCGACACGCAGCCTATATCTATTCCTCCCTATAGAATGGCTCTAGCCAAGCTAAAGGAGTTGAAAGATGCAGTTAAAGGACCTATTAGATAAGGGTTTCATTAGACCGAGCAAGTCCCCAAGGGGTGCACCAATTCTCTTTGTCCTAAAGAAAGATTGTTCTCTTCGTATGTGTATTGATTATCGACAATTGAACAAAGCCACCATCAAGAACAGGTATCCTCTATCTTGGATTGATGATTTATTTGACCAACTTCAGGGTGCAAAGTGTTTCTTAAAATTACATCTCAAATTCAGGTACCATCATCTCAGGGTTCGGGAAAGTGACATCCCGAAGATAGCCTTCAGGACGCGGTATGGTCATTATGAGTTTTTAGTTATTTCTTTTGGACTAACGAATACTCCTGAAGCATTTATGGACTTGATGACCAGGGTGTTCAAGCCATATTTGGATATGTTCGTTATTGTGTTTATTGATGACATCCTAATATACTCTAGGAGCGAGGAGGAATATGTCGCTCATTTAAGAATAGTGCTTCAGACTCTCAAGGATCGCCAACTATATGCCAAATTCAGCAAGTGTAAGTTTTGGTTGAACTCTATAGCATTTTTGGTCCATGTAGTATCAGGTGAGGACATAAAGGTGGATTCTCAGAACATAGAGGCGGTGAAGAATTGGCCTAGACCGGTGAATCCTTTAGATATTTGGAGCTTCTTAGGTTTATCCAGCTACTACCGGAGATTTGTTGAAGATTTCTCATCGATTACAGCACCTTTGACACAATTGACCCAGAAGAAAGTGAATTTCCAATGGTCGGAGGCTTGTGAGAAGAGCTTCCAATAGTTGAAGACCCGACTTACTTCAGCACCGATGTTAACTCACCCAGAGGGTACCGATGGGTTCATGGTGTATTGTGATGCTTCAAGGATCAGACTTGGGTGTGTACTGATGCAGCGTGGGAAAGTTATAGCATATGCCTCTAGATAGTTGAAGGTTCATGAGAAAAACTACCCGACCCATGATCTTGAATTAGCCGTGGTGGTATTCACATTGAAGATATGGCGAAATTACTTGTATGGGGTCCACAATGATGTATTTACGGACCATAATAGCTTACAATATATGTTCAAGCAGAAGGATTTAAATCTTCAGCAAAGGAGGTGGTTGGGGCTATTCAAGGACTACGATATGAGTGTGTTATACCATTCAGGCAAGGCTAATGTCGTAGAAGACGCAATTAGTAGACTCTCTATGGAGAGTGTGTCTCATGTGGATAAAGGGAAGAAGGAGCTGGTGAAAGATGTGCATCCACTTGTGAGGCTGGGAATTAGGTTGGTTGACTCGACCGACGGTAGCATTGTTCTTCAAAATGAATCAGAATCACCCTTGGTGGATGATGTGAAAGATAGGAACGATGAGGACAATATTTTGGTAAATTTAAAGGAAGTCGTGTGGAGTCAGAAGATAGAGGTTTTCTCCAAAAGGGGAGATGGGGTACTTCGATACTAGGGTCGCTTATGTGTCCCGGATGTAGATGATTTGAGGAGCCGGATGTTGCAAAAGGCTCATAGGACTAGGTATTCTATCCATCCAGGTGCCACCAAGATGTACCGCGACTTACAGGAAATCTATTGGTGCAATGGCATGAAGAAGGATATCGCGAAATTCACAACTAAGTGTCAGAACTATCAGCAAGTAAAGGTTGGGCTTCAAAGACCAGGAGGTGCGCTTCAAGATATTAGTATTCCTACTTTGAAGTGGAAAGAAATTAATATGAACTTCATCACAAGTTTACCTAGTACTCGCCGACAATATGACTCCATTTGGGTTGTGGTAGACAGGTTGACTAAGGCCGCTCATTTTCTACTGGTCAAAACTATGGATTCAGCGGAGGATTATGCCAAACAATATATCTTGGAGCTAGTTCGATTGCATGGAGTACCCTTATCCATCATTTCAGACAGAGGTGCTCAATTTACCTTTCAGTTTTGGTGGTTATTTCAAAAGGGGCTTGGTACTCAAGTTAAGTTCAGCACTACGTTTCACCTACAAACGGATGGAACGAAGAATTTAGACCCACGAGGACAAGTTGAGAGAATGCGTAATCGACTTCAAAGGAGGTGGATGAGCATTTTCCCCTTATCGAGTTTGCCTACAATAACAACTATCATTCCAGTATTCAGATGGCGCCGTTCGAGGCTCTCTATGGGCGGAGGTGGAGGTCACCCATTGGATGGTTTAAGGTTGGCGAAGCAGCAATGATAGGTCTAGATTCGGTTCATGAGGCGATGGAGAAGGTTCGGTTGATAAGGGACAGGTTGAAAACTGCCCAGAGTCGCCAGAAGTCATATCCTGATTTGAGAAGGAGGGAATTATAATTTTAAGTTGATTATTGCGTATTTCTACAGGTGTCTCCCAAGAAGGCAGTGATGAGGTTCCGAAAGAAGGGGAAACTTAGTCCCCGTTATGTCAGCCCATACCGGATTGTGAGACGTGTTGGCAGGTAGCGTATGAGTTGGAGTTGCCCTCAGAATTATCTTCCGTGCATGCTATATTCCATGTATCACTCTTGAAGAAGTGTTTGGGTGATCCAGCTCTAGTTGTCCCAGTGGACAGTGTTGGTGTAAAAGACCGCCTCAGTTATGAGGAGGTTCCGGTAGAATTACTGGATCATCAGGTTCGAAGGCTCAGGAACTAGGAAATAGCTTCATTTAAAGTGTTATAGAGGAATCATCATGTTGAAAGAGCTACATGGAAAGCCAAAGCGGATATAATGGCTAGATACCCACATTTATTCTCTATCGGCTCAGTTCCATCTTGAGGTATCAGTTTTGACCTAAAACTCCATTTAGTTTTCATATTTAGTTCATGTGCCCAAGTTTCTTTTATGTATATGAATGTGTCTCTGATTCGTGATATCAGTTCAGTTATGTAGTTTGAGGTGGAGGTAGTCATTCCGTTAGTTTTCGGTGTAAATGATCTATATTTGGATATGATAATTGCATTTCTCTGCTTTTCTATATATTTTCCAACATTCAAGGACGAATGTTCCCAAGAGGGGATATTGTTATACCCCGAAAGCTCAACGATCAGACCCAAGAGTTGAAATGGAGAAAAGTTAAAATCTAGCACCAGGCATCAACATGGGTCGTGAGGTTACACGTGAGAGAAGCCCACGAGTCATGATGTGACTCGTGGGGAGGCTAAGTGATGAACTTGAAATTTGAGAAATGGATCCCACGGACGTGATCACGAGCCTTGGTCAGTCCCTACGACTCGTTAGGTCAGTCGCGGGGTGGGTGAGCAAGAATAGAGAAGGAAAGGGGCAATGTACTTGATGGGAGGACCCCACAAGTCGTGGTCAGACACCATAAATTGTGGGGAGGGTCATAAGTAGCATGGAATAATTTTTGTGAAACTAAGGCAGTGCACATCACAGATGGTGACCACGAGTCATGGTCACTAGGTAACTAGCCGTCAAGTCTTCTGTCATGAGTCCAACAGATTGAGAAGCAGTGTACTTCATGAACAAAGCCACGAGTCGTGATCCTTGATGATGAATCGTTAGGTCCCTCATTGGGACCACGTGACAGTTATTTTCTCCGAATTTAGTAAGGCCTATTTCATAATTTCTAAGATTGTAAGGCCTAAACTATGTCATTTTGAGTTATTAATAGTGACTTTTAAAGGGGTTAAGTTCATTTTAGGCCTTATTCATTCATGCATGCAAGGTAGAGGACTGGAGAGGGTGATCAAGCCTAGCATTCTTCAATTTGCCTTCAAATTCCTATTGGGCATCTAAAGAGGTGTAAGAATCAGCTACCAATAGGTATGTAGGGTTATGAATGGGTGAATCCTTCCACAATCATGCGCAATCCTTCTCTAAATCATGAATTCCTATGACTAATATATAGGTTTTTAACTAAATGCATGAATTTCCTAATTCTCTACATTGGTAGTGAGATATTATGATGAAAATCAGGTTTTCAAGCTACCCATGTTATAAGTATGTTTCTGGTAGAATTGAGTATTTTTCCAAGCATGATAAAGTATTGGGAAATGTCCACATGTTTAAGTATGATTGATGATTTTCCTTATTAAGCTTACCACATGGTTTTGGAGCGAAGACTCCCACTTATATTTTCATCTTGTGGTATGTTTTGATTTAAAGATTTCATATGCATAGCTTACCATATGGTTTTGGAGCAAAGACTCCCAATTATCTTTCAGCTTATGGTATGGTTTGAGTTAAAGCTTCTCATATGCATGATTTTCTCTTTGAGATGTATTTGATTTATGAGCTTCGTCAATAGACGATGTTGAGCTTTGTTGAAAAATGATGTAGAGCATATGCATGTTTTTGGGAGTAGTGTCTAGCACCGAGCAGACTAAGGGTCGATCACCCTATGCCTCAAAACTGTGCACCAATGTAGTTTTATACATTATGATTTTGTGACCTCCCTTGTGAGCTATCCCCTGCCCTATTGGGCCATGAGCTTGATATCGGTATCATGGTATCGTTCCTTGCCCTGGATAGGCTTTAGATGGTTCTACCCACTTGAATGTGATAGTTGGGACCACGTAAGCTCTATCGTGGTATGTCGGTTAAAAGACGAGTCTCCCATTGTTCCTCACGATTTCAGTTATGCATATCCATTACTCATGAGATTTACATATGTATGCATGTTCTAAAGTAGGTTTGACTCAATGGTAAGTTTTACTTATAAATATTAGATTTCATCTTTAAGTCAATCCGATTCATTTATGATGATATGTTATGTTTTGATGACATCATGATTTCAGAAAGAATGCGTGCAAGCCCTACTCTCAGATTCTTAATGTTTATCTTTTACGTTATGCATGTCTTTAACTGATTTTACTTACTTTAGCGGTTCTACTTATCCTGTATACTTGGTATATTCCACTTACTAACTGCATACTCTATGATGTATCATTTCATGATACCCGATCCGGCTCTCAGCATCTGCACCATTTGTAGTCAGCTTATCGTAGTTAGCCTTTGCTTTATTGGTGAGTCATTATCTCCCGAGGACTAGACTATTTTGATTTTCTTCTTGTATTTTCAGTTTCAGCTTGTTTAGTTAGTTGGGGTCTTGTGCCATCAACTCGTCATGTTTAGAGGCTTTTGAAACATATGTATGTAATCAGCTTCAGATTGTGTATTCTGATATTATGTTCAAGTTAGACCTCCGCTATGATTATATTTTTGAGTATTCAGTTTCTTGATTGAGTTAGATGTATGCTTATGCCATTGGTCGACTTGGGGTCTCTCGGGGCTCCTTTTCCTATGTTGTATTCTGAGTCTCCTTTCGGGTCGTGACAGTTATTCTTTGGCATCCTCATCAGCCTCTTCATTTTCTCCATCATTTCCTCCATCCTCAGTCTCCTATTCTTCATCCAAGCCCGAAAAAAGGTCATCAATAGGTCCTTAGGTTGTAGGTGGAGCATTCATGGCAACATTAAGTAGGCTCATATTGGTGTCGTCCATTGGTACCTGATTTTTCAGCTCTCTCACATTAGCTCAGAGAGATGAGACTGCTCCTTCAACCACATCCACACAGAATCATAATTTGTTCAAGCTATCAAATACATCCTTCATCACCTTCTTCACAGACCTTTGGATAAGAGAGGGCAAGTCTTAAGCAAACCTTTAGACTTGGTTTTCATAAGTTCTTGTCATTTTCGCCAGCATTTGGATTCCACTTGGTCGAGAGGATGAAGGAGGAGGTGAAATCTCGTGGAGTGGTGCCTCTCTGAAATTATGCCCCGACATATCCGGTTCGGCTCATTGAGGTCGGGAGTCATAGAGGTTTGACCTAGGTCTTGAGAAGTGGAGCCTTCAGGTGAATTTGAGCTAGGTCATGAGAGATGGAGCCTTTAGGTGCATCCCAAGATTGTAGCCTCTTTCTTTTACTCTTGGGAGCATCAGTGTCCCTCTTCTTCTCCACACCAACCACACCCACAGTGGAGCTAAGCTTTTCGTCAGGAAATAAGGGGACTCCTACTTTCCGGCAAAGATAACTTATGAGTATTGGGTAAGGCATGGAGATGACTTGGTGTCTAGCCTTTCTTTTCATTTAGTGGCCACCACTGCACCAACGTATATAGGTACCCCTGGCATGATGCAAGTAATGAGAATGGCGACCTCAAGGTTTACCCGCTAATCATTTTTGGATGGCTTGATATGACAGCACATAAATTCTAAGCACAATTTGGCCTCAAATTTATGGTCTTTCCGTGCAATTTCACCCCCCATGGTGGTCATACTGCCTGACCATTTGTAATGATGCATGCTACCCAACTAAACTGATCCTCCTTGTTTGCTACCCTTGTTGCAAACTCGATCCCCAAGTCAATCTCATCCGCCAAAACATGGCATTGATAGTATCAAGAGTGATGTCCACCTCTACACCACGAATCATGACTGAAGGTATGTAAGGGAAATCATCTGTTTTTCCTTTGTGCTTCATAGCATCTTGCCTCGCTTGATATGAGGCATAAAACTCTGACACCAGATTTGGGAAGTAGTTTTGTAGAGGCTCTGTAAACATATGCCAATGCCTTTCATTGAACTTAGTGTTGATTATGAGGAACTCATCCCCCAGCCCTGCCAAGTCGAAGCACTTCTCTGTAGTGATTGACTTCTCTAAGCATGGGAGGTAGTACTGCTTCAAGTCAAGTACACATAGGATGATGGCATCCCTAATGTTTCCAGAGCCTAAGGTTGCCTTAGCATTACCCTTCCCTTTGCTTTTTGATGTGCACAGGGCCTTTCCTTTTTCTTGCTACCTAGAAGAAGTCAT
The DNA here is from genome assembly GCA_035772735.1 of Datura wrightii. Lineage (NCBI taxonomy): Eukaryota > Viridiplantae > Streptophyta > Magnoliopsida > Solanales > Solanaceae > Datura > Datura wrightii. Next base: position 2,572,716 of record JASDFA010000010.1, on the reverse strand, counting down.
AATGTTGCAAGATATTGTTAGGGCCAAAAATATACCAAATTCTCTTTGTGTTTTTCTTTAGGAGAAGTAAAAGAAAACAACTACGATATGCTACGGAAGAAAAATTAGAAATATTGGATGCTAGAGAAAATAAAACTTGATTAGTGAGAACTAGCAGCACCTGTGCTGCACTTGCATTTCGCAAGTTCAGACCCACATTTTGCAGGAATAGATCTGCGGTTCGCGGGTTGGAATGCAGGAAGGGGGTATTGACCTATCACTGAATCCCATTACCTGCGCTCCATCCTGTGTTTTGCAGGTGTCCAACAGTGGCCAACACCGATTTTTCAAGCTCTAATTCTACCAGTTTATTACAATTATGAGCATATCATCTCTAACTGGTACTTAAACATCCCCGAAAGGTTTATCAATCAATTAGACAGCTACTAAAATCATCGGGAACACTCAACGCCTTCTCTTAAGATGGACTACCCTATCTATCATCAGAAAACGTAAAGTGCCCAATCTAACCCAATATTTCAACTCAATTTCACACTTCCTACAACTCAGTAACAACATCACAATTTTTTCATTCATAAGTAGCACAAAAGAAAAGAATGACGATTTTCCCTTAAGAAAGACATCAACCTATCTATCATCGGAAAAAATAAGGCATTCTAATCATATGGGTTGCTCAAATTTCACCCCCAACTAATATTTCAAAACATCAGACATATGTAATAGATAGAGCATTATCAACAATAATTTCTACCCGCATTATGTAATTTGAACTCCCTACCGTACCCACATCAACAAAGCTATCAAGACAATGAAGAACACAAAATGGGTAATGGGGAGACATGGGTCAAGAAGAATTTCAAAACTAGCACGCTTTATTTGTGCTACAAATATAAAGAATCATGGAATATAAGAATGAGATGCCTACATACCAAATAGGATGAGAGGACAAATAAAATTGAAAACTTGAACTTTTCTTATAAATCGCCAACCCATAATTTTTTCTTTCTTGTGCTTAGTGAGAGAGAGTTGTGAATGACGGTAGAAAATGGAGATAGAAGATGGAATTTATGGGTGAGGAAAAGTTAGTGGATTTGTGGGTTTTATGGTGGGAGTAAATGAGTTTAACGGGGAAGATGAACTGGTTGGGAAAAAGGGTTATGGGGAAGAGAAAAAGGTGATGAAAAGGGAGGTTATTAGGATGTGGGAGAAGTTTAAAAGGTTTGGGTCGGTTGTGGGTCAGGTTTGGTCAATGGGTCAGTCAAGAGTAAAAATATACCTCATACCTGTGCCGGCACTAGACCTACGGCTATAGGAGGACACCTACAAACCTCAAGTCCAAGTGCAGGTAGCCTCTATCTTGCCTAGTTAATTGCTATATACCTACGTCTGACCTGCGGTTTGCAGTTCTACACCTATATTTCACAGGTCTCTCATAGGTCATCTCCTTTTTTTAGATTTTGTCAAGTATTCTGGCCTGGCTCTGTGTCTGACCTGCGTTTCATAGGTGAGGCATGGAGACACTTCATTTTTCTCCCACTTCTAGTCCCTTCTGGCATTTGCATTTTGTCTTGCGCATTAGCACCTACATTTCGCAGGTCTTAAGCAGCTTGTCCCCTCTTTTTCTTCTACTTGGTCTTTTATCCAATCATCCTACAAAATAAAAAACAATAAAAAACAAACACTTAAATGCAAAAACACTTGGGTTGCATTCCAAGAAGCGCCTTATTTAACGTCATGGATTCACGTAGTCATCACCTAGCATCACTCAATCGGAGGATCATTCCCCTCATCAACTTCCTTCTCAAAATCATTCCCTTGCTCCTCATCTTCATCAAGAACCACAATCACCTTGCATTCATCAGGGGGCTTCTTTGGTTGGCACATATTGAAGGTGACTTCCTCACCACCAACTCTAAACTTTAGCTCCCCCAACTCTACATCAACTAGCGCTCTCCCCGTTGCCAATAATGGTTGCCCCAATATGATGGGCACCTGAAAATCCATGTCACTATCTAGCATAAAAGTTCGGTTGGGAGTACTAATTTATCCACACAAACCAAGACATCCTCAAGAACTCCTATGGGGAACTTGATAGAGCGATCAGCCATCAATAGCCTCATTGTTGTCGACTTGGGACTCCTTAATCCTAACTTCTTAAAGATCATGAGAGGCATTAGGTTGATACTTTGTATGAGATCAAATAGCGTTTTGTTGAACATGCACACTCTGATGGTGAAAGGAATGGTGAATGCCCCTGGGTCCTCTCTCTTGGGAGCAAGATTGTTGGCCATCATAGAACTACAACGGTACGACACCTCTACTGTGCCTACATCCATAATCCTCTTCTTTTTCAATAGCTCCTTCATGAATTTGGCATAGCCAGGCATTTCAAGCAATGCATCCACAAGCGGTATATTTATCGACAACTTACTTAACATGTCAATGAGTTTTGAAAATTGGTTGTCCTCCTTTTTAGCCAACCGCTAAGGGTATGATGGTGAAAGTCTAGGCTCTTTGCCTTTTGTACTGACAAGCATCTCACCTTCTTTCTCAACAACAACATTCTCATGAGGAACATCTACTCCTTCCTCCTCTTGTTATTACTTATTGTCCACAAAAATTGGTTCTCTTAGCATCATATCACTATTTTATCACTTTCTTTTAGTTCAACAACTTTCTTGGCCTTAGCACCCATATCAGCTACAACTTTTCCACTCCTCGTGACAATAGTCATGGAATGATTATCCTTCTCCAGATTGGGTATAGTGTCACTCGGAAGGGTTCCTTTCATTTGAGGGTTCATTTGGGTTGAGAGATGGTTCATTTGAGCCTCTAAATGCTTGATGAAGGTAGAATTGGAGCTCACAGTTTGGACAAGGTTAGACATCTCCCCTTTCAATTTCTTCACTCCACTATCAGTCGAATCCACTCTTTTCAACACCCTAGCTAGTGTATCTACTTGATTTTTGAATTGCCAACATCACTTACCCCTAGTTGCATTTCGGTTGCATCAACTTTGGGAGGACGTATGTAGGAATTTGAGCTTATATGATACCCCTCATGATTGTTACACCCCACCTTGGGGGGTATGACGGGCACCTGATGCTTGCTAGACTCTGGGCTGCTAAACGGTCCAGCCTGAGCACTTCTGGTGCTTTGGCTGACTATTTGGTCTTTTTGTTATGGGTGTATAACTACACGCAAGTGCACGTGGTTGAACAAGTAGTAAAGTGGCTCAAGTAAGCCAAGTATCGATCCCACAGGGACTGGGATGAGGTAACAAATTACTTAAGTGTTACTATATTGATTCTAAAAATGAAGACAACAGGGCAACGAAGAGTTTGATATATCTTGATTTCTAATTTTATCCTAAGTCTGCAAAGATTATGTAATTTGAGTCTGAACTATGAATGTGAGCATGCTGAGGTTAAACAAACATGTAAGGAAATAAATTATCGATATAATTTGGTTAACTTTTCCTCCAGTTGCTAGTCAAGAACTATTGTCAATGGATTAAAACTCTCGTATTTAACCCAAATTAAGAATCATGAATCGTCCACCTACATTTCTGTGATTAAACGAAATTCATGTTCTAGCCATACAAAACTGGTTCCTTAATTGACTAATACGACCTTCAGGTATATTTCTATCCTGAAGATAAATCAAGTCTCAATTTTCCCAAACCAAGAAAAGATCATATCCTATTGATTCACAACTTTCCAATTTCTTGCTCTCTCGAGTGAAACCGGACTTTTTAGATGTACATTAATATAGGCCACACATTAATGCAGTAATAACAATAATCAATAGAACAACCATGGAAGAAAAGATGAAAAACCAACATAATCAACAATCACATTTCATTACAATTGTTCTTAACCTCAGCAAGAAGAGGATTTAGCCACTCATTTGTGGATTAAACATCGTTAAATGAGTGTTTAACATACAAGCAATTGAATTAAAGAAGAAGGAGATAGAGAAAAAACCCTGATAATTTCGTCCCCTCAACTGCTTGTAACCCACGTTCTTGCTCCACCAAGTCAGAATATTAAAAATGAACCTAAGTGTTCTATTTATACTGGTGGGAATTTTTCCCGGAATAACAAGCAACGTGTCACAGAGTGCATCGCGGAGCACTGCCTCCGTGATACGCCATCGACGCAGACCCTCACTAGAAATTGGGGGTCCAGGTAATAAGGCCCAACGTGGCACGGCGTGCAACGCGGAGCTAGGCCACCGTGCCACGGACCCAACGCGAACCCTCACTGGAAATTGGCCAAAAATTCCCTATCTAGGCAGAAGGCCTCCGCGATGGCAGCGTGACACGGCTCCATCGCGGAGCCTCTTTATTTTGTGCCTTCCAATGCCTTGTCCTTTGCTCACATTCGAGTCCAACCCCGATCTATTCCAACATGCATTTTAGCTTCCCAAAATTACATTTTACCTGCAAAACAATGCTAATCATGTTGGTTAGTATAAATTCACATTTTATTACCAATCACATGAGAATGTATAAACATTGATAGATAAACAAGGCTAAAATGACACATTTGAGTATCACTTGGGCATATAAATTTGCCCAAGATCACTTACCTCACACTTAAATCCTTGTTCGTCCTCGAACAACAATCTTACACCTCATGCAATTTACACCCAAACCTCGCTACTTTGGTTCGACAATTTAGGCTACAGTCATACCGATTATTCAATACAGCAAATCATCAAGAAAACATTCATGGTCCAATCAATGCAATGACCTTCAATACATCAAGACCTCCTAGACTTAAGAATCGACTCTCGATATTGGAAAACTCATGCAAATCAGCTGATCAAGATGTCCGACGCAAAAATTAATCTCTCATCAAGTATGTGCCCTCACAACACAAGAGAGTTTTCCCCTTTTTGATCATATGAACTCACAAAATTTCAAGCAGGGGCATATAAACACAATTTCGCTCTCTCTCCCAAAAAAGAATTCACATGCATCATGTCACAACCCATAAGCTTGCCTTTAGTGTATTACTCCACTAATATAAAGAAGTGTGATCTAAGATCACGTAAGAATTTAATGGGTTGTAATGTAAGCTATGGAACTAGTAAATATTGGGCTAGCCAATAATAGCCACTAGCATCCTTAAGCGCCTTTTTCATACATCCCATCAAACTCATGGGCAGTGTTTCTTTCTTCATCCTCCCATTCTTGAAGCTTTTCTTTAGTTTGGCCCATCTTATTAAGCACACTTGACACAACAACAAAGATTATTCGTACACCTTCATTATAGTTTATTTATAACAAGTGCACCTTCAACCTTTTCTTTCCCTTTATCACTCTGCTTTTCTTTTCTTTTCACCATTCTCACTCTTTGACACTTTGGGAAAATTATTTTCTCTTCTTAAGCGCTTAAGAGTTTTGGATCGACTTTACGTTTAATGAAAAGAAGGGATTAAGCTCGGTTTAAACTTTTTGACAAAAGAAAAAAATAATAGGCTAAAGGCTCAACGGGATGACTAGGGTATACAATCAAGGTGGGTACGATAATGAAAAATAGAAACTTTCGGTTACAGACAAAGAAATGCCTACATCCTTTCCTACAATACACCTCATTCATTTTGTTTTGTACACACACCAGGAAAGTTCTAGACACTTCACAATAGCATGGAATAACAAGACCTCACTTCACACTTATTTCACATGCTCAATTCAAGACGTATTCACAGATTCTTCAATCCGCTAATTACACGAATTCAAACATTAAGCCTTAATCACACTGAATCGACTCTATGGCCTAGGTATCTCAACATATTTACAAAGTTGCATTCTTTCATACGAATCACCTTTGCATTTCAAATATCATGTACGACACGCAACCAGAATTTCACAATCATAAAGTAACTACAGGTTTTGGGATGCAACCCATAAAAGAAAAACAACTAAAAAAAATATAAATGAAAAAGAATCTACTCCTAACGACTACATTTCCCTTAAGACGGTCGTCATCCATCCATCATAGGGAATGGTCACTAACTAAGACTTCGGTTCAATGGGACCATTCTCGGTAAAATAACCGAAAACAAACGCCGAGAAACCCAAGAATTGAAAAAAAATTTAAAAATATCAATCATTCCGATAAACACAAATATGTACAATATCAGCTTAGCAACATTCAGCAACACATAACAGTTTCACATATAATTACAATACAGGACAATAACTTAACAATCACAAATCACGGGGTCACAAAAATTTCTCACAGGCACAGCAACAGATCAGAACATACATAACAGCACAACCAGCACCTAACTACTCCCACCCCACACTTATCTCGAACACTGTCCCCAGTGTTCACAAAAATTAAAATAGCACAAAAATTGGGTGGTGGAACTCCCTGTCAATCAAAATACTCCACTTCTTCATCAGGTGTTGCTGCTTCATCTCCCATGTCTGAATCACCCCCCTCGTCATCATCGGACTCCACATCAGAGTCCTTCCGATGTGTCTCCTCATTTGTGGGGACATCATCATCCGTGGGCTCCACAAAAGCTGGCCCTACTCGGTATAGAACCCTGGCATTTTCGCCAAAAGGGTAGTCAAGGTCGAGCTGCCATAGCTCCTCCTCTATTGCCGGCCTCTCGCCTATCCTCAGCTGGAGCATCTACATCCCGTACATGCGAGCCATGTACTGATCATCCCGAGCATGTCGCTCGGCAAGTGTAAGAACAGGCCCGTGGGTGGTATCGGGTGCCTTAGTTTTAGTGACATCTAAGGCCCGCCGCTCCATCTGCAGGATGTAGTTAAGGCCTCTTCCTCAACATCTAGGCCCCTCAGGAATGTGGTGAGTAGTCCACCAAATCCGTATCTGTGCCCCTGATGCAACCGGGCTCTCTTCATGGCGGAGATAATCACCGCCCCCACATTGATCTCCAGCCCTTTCATCAGGGCGTACACCAGGCATACACGATCCCGGGTTACATCTGTCATATGTACCCCCAGGATTAGGCAGGAACAAACGATCTTAAGCCATATCCTGGCTTCCCTGTTCATCTGTGAATAGGGCAAAGTCTGATGGTAGCCCCTCTCCTTGTGTCTGCTCCATCTAGCCGTCGATTTGGTTCCACACAAAGTACGTCTGATGTCCGCATATGGTGGAGTGATGTTCAGTTGTCGAAGCATGTGGGCGTCTGTGTCCCGCGCCCCTAGGATAGCATTGAGGTGGTGGGGCTCAAAGGTGACTATTTGCCCTCTGATTTTGATGGTGTGACTTCTGAGAGTCGGGTTCCAATTGGCATAGAATTCCCGAATCAGGTGCAAGTTGCATTCCTTGGGCTCTTCAAAGATGAAATTGAGCCCAGCTGCCTCGATCCTGTGGACAATCCTAGGGAACTCCTGTGCCAACGGTTCCCGTGCTATGTGTTCCTCAGGGAAGTACTTGCTCTCCTTGTGCTTTGCATACCACTTCTTCCCCTCTTCTGTCACCCACCTGGTTCCGTATTGGCAGCGTTGGCCGCATGGAACTGCTGGTGCTGCTGGGACTGCTATGCCCTGTCTGATTCTCTTTCTTCCGGTGCCAGATGTTGATGTGCCTTTCCCTTTGTCCTACCTGCTTGCCATTGTTCCTGTCAAACCAAATAGACACGTTCAATGTTAAGCCCATGAAAATTTGCTTCGATTAAGGTTGGGTTAAGCTAGGCTACCCCACACTTAGTCCTTAGCTAAAATTACAACATTACGGCAAGATCATACCTATTTACAAAAAGAAACAACCAAATATACAAACATGCTTAGTGCATTCGAAGAATTCGACTGTATATATTCTATGTACTACTCAGACTTCGTACAGCTAACCACAATCATTACCATCGATAACAATTTAATCCCATCGCACATAGCAAGGAGACACAAAGAAACAAAAATAACAAGATTTTATCTACATGAACCTATACAACTCACCCACTTCTTGCAAATTTCACTATTCCCCTAACTCGAGAATCCGTCGGTCTTTTAGCATAATAACAATTAGCACATCGACTCATCTCACTCAACATGTACAACCCAGCATGAATTTCACGAGTTCACTACATTTTTCCACTTCAAATTCAAAAGCAAGCCCTAGCTATGATTGTGTCAAAATTTCGATTAAATTATGCAATTAACGAGTTCAAGCAATCACAATGATATTCCGAACATCCATCAACAATAATTCAATTGAATTTATGCTTAATTTCTACTTAGGGCAAGTTTAGATCATATCACATGTTCAATATCGAAGAAAATTGACGAGAAATAAGATGGAATTGAAGAACATACCTTGAATTCAAAGAATTGAAGAAAACTCAATGAAATCCTTGGCCTATTCCGTGTCACGTTGAAGGGGGAGGGTTTTTAGGGGGATTGGTCACGGAGTGTGTGAGAAATAAGGAAAATTTTGGGGTATTCGGGGTTTAAAAATGGGAAATTCGCGCGGGTCACCCGGCGACCCGGTGTGACCCGTCGCGATATACACAGCAACGTGTCACGGAGTGCTTCGCGGTGCACTGCCTTCGTGACACGGAGTTGTCGCGAGGGTGTTCTGGAATTCTTTTAAAATTCCGGATTTACACCTCAACGTGTCACGGAGGGTAACGCAGAGGTCCTCCTCCGTGACACGGAGCTGTCGCCCTAGCTCACTATTTTCCCACTTTTTCTTGATTTTCATACCTCAAATTTTCCTTTGCGATTCCTTGCATATTTTCCCTCCGCTCGACCTGAAATTCATCTTACTACAAGAAATTGGTTAGAATTATAGGTTTCACTCAAAATAAAAATAAAAACAAAAATGAAAACTAAAAATTTTGTTGTTAATCAAGAAAATAAAAAAAAAGAAAAATCTATTCACAATTTACAAAGAAAAATTTCACGGGTTACCTCCCGTGCAGCGCCTGGTTTACTATCGCGGCTCGACGTCATTCAGCTCAGTTGTCCTCGAGGGTGATGGACATTTTCTCTCGACCACCGTCCTCCCCCCAGTAGTGCTTACATCGTTCCGGTGGTTTCCCCAATAACTCTCGTGAATCCTTTATCCGCACATCATCAACTCGATCAATCACATTGATCACCGAGAGTTCCTCGTAGACAGTCGGGATCTTGGAGGCCTTGTTCACATTGAACACTTCCACCTTGTCATGTGCTCGCATGGTTAGCTGCCCCGCAGCTACATCAATCCGCGCTTTCCCGGTCGCCAAGAAAGGACGTCCCAAAATAAATGGGACTTCCGCGTCTGGTTCAAAATCCAGCACGACGAAATCTACCGGGAAGATCAGGGAGCCAACTTGCACCAGAACGTCCTCCACAATTCCATCAGGTCTGGCTAAGGACCGATTCGCCAATTGCAAGATCACTGTTGTGGGTCTAGGACTCCCTAGACCCAGCTTTTTGAATACCGATGACGGCATCAAATTAATGCTCGCTCCCAAATCACATAATCCACGAGCTTGGATACTCTGCCCAATAGTAATCTGTATAGTAAAGCTCCTAGGATCTTTGAGCTTTGTGGGCAGTCGGTTTTGTATTCGGGAAGTGCACTCCTCTGTGAGAGCCACCGTAGCATACTCAGTCAACCGACTTTTGTTTGCCACGATGTCCTTTATATACTTGGCATACTTCGGCACTCCCTGTAAAACATCAACAAGAGGTAAGTTAATATGTACCTATTTCAGCACCTCCATGAATTTCTTGAAACACTCCTCCTCCTTGTTTCTTTAATCATTGAGGGAACGGGGGTGGTGGTCTTTCTGATTCAGCTTCCTTTGTCTTCCCCCTTTTATCACTTTGCTCCCTCTCGACTTCTGCTACTCTCGATTGTTGAGGTGGTCTTTCTGGTTCCACCTCTTTCAGCTGCAAACCACTCCTTGTGGTCATCGCATTCACCTGCTTGGGGTTGGGATCTGTGTCACTCGGAAGTCCTCCTCTAGGCCTGGTGTTTTGGGCTCCAGCAAATTGCCCAAATTGATATTCAAATGCCTTAGTAGCTAACTGGTTGTTTTTCACCTCGGCTGCCAATTTCACATAGTCAGCCTGCAATTGAGCTTGGTTAGCTATCATCGTCTTGAACATCTCCTCAATGCTGGGTGATGGGGGTGGAGGAGGTGCATTGTTGTTTCTAAATTGTGCTTGATAATTCTGCTGCCCTCCTTGGTTCCTTTGCACACCCTGACTCGAACTTTTCCCCTGATGGTTGTTGCTACCCCAGGAGAAATTAGGATGATTCCTCCAATTGGAATTGTAGTTGTTTCCATACTGTTGGTGATTGTTCCTTTGTACATTTCCCACAAAGTTCACCGAGTCAGGATTTTCTCCACAACACTCAGCTGAGTGCTCACTTCTCCCGCACACTTTACACCAAATCTGCTGCACTGCATTCACTGGGGCTTGAGGCTGGTTCATTGTCATGTTACTGAAGTGGGTGTTGAGTTGATTCTGTAAGGCAGCTATCTGTGCAGCAATAGCTAAAATCATCCACTTCTAGAACTCCTGCTGCTTTCCTTGTCCCTCCTCTTGATGAATCAGCATTCCACTCCGGATTGCCCTGCGAAATACTGTTCAACAAGGTATACAGCTCCTCATAAGTTTTCTCCAGCGCTTGTCCCCCAGCTGCTAGCAATATTTTTGTATGGGGTTCCAAACCCTCTATAAAAGTGTGCACCAGCACATCATTGTATTGATGATGATGAGGACAATCCCGCAACATGGACTTGAATCTCTCCCACGCCTGATATAGATTCTCTCCCTCTCTCTGTTTGAAACTTAGAATTTGACTTCTAAGTCTTGTTGTTTTACCGGAGGGAAAAAATTGTATCAAGAATTTCCTTGCAAGATCATCCTGCGTAGAAATAAAATTAGGTGGCTCAGCTTTCAACCACCTCTTGGATTCTCCCAATAGTGAAAATGGGAACAATTTAAGCCTGACATAATCTGATGACACTCCAGCGGGGATGTAAGTGTCACTTATCTCCAAAAAATTTTGGAGATGCTGCTGTGGATCTTCATGAGGGAGACCTGTAAACTGCCCTCTAGTGTGCAACAATTGCACCATGTTTTGGTTGAGCTCGAACCTCCCTCCTGGCTCAGGTTTGCGGATGCTAGATGTGACATTATTAGCATGTGGGATTGCCACCTCGCGAACCGGCCGAGCTGCAACTTCTTCGGGCACTAACATTGCCCGTACTACTGGTGGATTCTGTTGTTGCTCCATGAGTGTTTGTCTGAGCAACTGTAGCTTTCTTTCTAGAGCTTCTCTCCGCTGACGATGAAATAATTTTTCTGGCTATAAATACGAGTCCACCAGCTCCTTGTCTCTTGCCAGTGTTCAACAAAGATTAAATCTGCAAAATACAGGCTAAGACCAAGTTGTCAACACTAACAAAATAAAAATATAGTAAATTAAAACTTAAGACAGATTCACCAATCGCCAGTCTCCGGCAACGGCGCCAAAAGCTTGTTCGGTCTTTTTGTTATGGGTGTATAACTACACGCAAGTGCACGTGGTCGAACAAGTAGTAAAGTGGCTCAAGTAAGCCAAGTATCGATCCTACAGGGACTGGGATGAGGTAACAAATTACTTAAGTGTTACTATATTGATTCTAAAAATGAAGACAACAGGGCAACGAAGAGTTTGATATATTTTGATTTCTAATTTTATCCTAAGACTGCAAAGATTATGTAATTTGAGTCTAAACTATGAATGTGAGCATGCTGAGGTTAAACGAACATGTAAGGAAATAAATTATCGATATAATTTGGTTAACTTTTCCTCCGGTTGCTAGTCAAGAACTATTGCTAATGGATTAAAACTCTCGTATTTAACCAACTCAAGAATCATGAACTGTCCACCTACATTTCTGTGATTAAACGAAATTCATGTTCTAGCCATACAAAACTGGTTCCTTAATTGACTAATACGACCTTCAGGTATATTTCTATCCTGAAGATAAATCAATTCTCAATTTTCCCAAACCAAGAAAAGATCATATCCTATTGATTCACAACTTTCCAATTTCATGCTCTCTCGAGTGAAACCGAACTTTTTAGATGTACATTAATATAGGCCACACATTAATGCAGTAAGAACAAGAATCAATAGAACAACAATGGAAGAAAAGATGAAAAACCAACGTAATCAACAATCACATTTCATTACAATTGTTCTTAACCTCAGCAAGAAGAGGATTTAGCCACTCATTTGTGGATTAAACATCGTTAAATAAGTGTTTAACATACAAGCAATTGAATTAAAGAAGAAGGAGATAGAGAAAAAACCCTGATAATTTCGTCCCCTCAACTGCTTGTAACCAACGTTCTTGCTCCACCAAGTCAGAATATTAAAAATGAACCTAAGTGTTCTATTTATACTGGTGGGAATTTTTCCCGGAAAACAAGCAACGTGTCACGGAGTGCATCGCGGAGCACTGCCTCCGTGACACGCCACCGACGCGGACCCTTACTGGAAATTGGGGGTCCAGGTAATAAGGCCCAACGTGGCACGGCGTGCAACGCGGAGCTAGGCCACCGTGCCACGGACCCAACGCGAACCCTCACTAGAAATTGGCCAAAATTCCCTATCCAGGCAGAAGGCCTCCGCGATGGCAGCGTGACACGGCTCCATCGCGGAGCCTCTTTATTTTGTGCCTTCCAATGCCTTGTCCTTTGCTCACTTCCAAGTCCAACCCCGATCTATTCAAACATGCATTTTAGCTTCCCAAAATTACATTTTACCTGCAAAACAATGCTAATCATGTTGGTTAGTATAAATTCACATTTTATTACCAATCACATGAGAATGTATAAACATTGATAGATAAATAAGGCTAAAATGACACATTTGAGTATCACTTGGGCATATAAATTTGCCCAAGATCACTGACTCTAGCTCAAATTCAAGGAAACAATGGGCTATATAACGGCTGTAAATACAGCCTTCGACCGACTGGGCCTATAGCCACCTGTACTGTATCATCAGCTAACCAGAATCATCTCATATAGGGAAACCTATGTGGGCCGACAAGGCCACCATGCTGTCTAGTTATCTTTAACACAATATAATAGAATACTAAACGACTACGTGACCGGCAAGGTCACCACTACCATCAGACTACGGCCCCACACGGCCAACATAATCAACAAAACTAAGCAATTAAACAAAACGCACGGCCTCACACGACCGGCACAACTAACCACAAGGAAATATATACAGACTGCAAGCCTCTAGGAATACTGATAAGATGGTCGGGACAAGGCCCCGACCTACCCCTACTATACAACAAAAGAAAATGAAATACACCTCTGAATATCAAGCTCCGGATGATAGGAGTTGATAACTCTGCGCTGGCTAGGATCAGGAGGGATCGGCTCCTCGTCTGTGACTACCTGCAAGCAAGCAATACAGCTCCCCTAGGGGCGTCAGTACCACAGGTACCGAGCATGTAAAGCTAACTGAAATATACAACTGAAATGGGTAACAACAATAACATGACATATAAGCAGGAAGTAGCTGAGTCTATCTGGCTGAGGATAACTGGGGAGAGTTTACCTATTCTGTAACTAAACTGGGCGTACCTGACAATGTGTCTTCCTACTGCCTATCAGTATCTAATAGCACATATAGATATACATATAAATACACACAATACCTGACCGACCCCCATAAGCCGGAAGGTGCCAACCAACAGAACAATCTATTTACCCCTACTCGGGTCTAAACCAACCAAAAATAAGTCACTCCACTCATCTGATAACTGTGAGCTCCTCTTACCGGCCCCCTTGGGTACGTAGCTCAGGCCTTGGCCTCTAACAATGAACTGTGTCTGAGTCCGAAGACTCCTGCCTCTAGGAGCAAGCACTCAACGGGGTAATCTGCTGCTGTATCTATGACTGAAACTGCCCCTGGGTGTAAACACACAATAGGGTAATTTTATAAAAATCTGTATCTGAAACTGCCCCCAGCCAGAAGCGCACACAGAGTAGTCTGCCCCTGTAAACAGGGTAATCTGGCTCTGCGCAGTGTGAACTAAACTGACCCTACAAGCAGGGTAATTTGGACCATATTATCATGGTGGTTGGCCATCATCGTCCTCTAGGCAGACGACATCGCCCAACTGGTGGCGGTATCTGAATCTGGTATCGACACAGCTATAACCCAGGGGCGGCGGGGATGCTAAAGGACACCCACATGCCATAACAAGTCTCAACATGCAAAACACATACACAGCAAGCATGCTCAAATGAAAAATACTAATCATATTCTCTTCTTTTATTTCAAGGCCAGTCCGTATTAAACAACTTATGCTATATTTTGTTTTACACTATTTCTGATCGCTGGGCTAACTGCTACCTGGCCTCTATCTGTTTATCTGATTATTGCTACCCGTAATCTGAAGCTATGTCAGTTTCTAGAGCCATATCTGTTTCTGGAGCTACATCTGTACCTGGAGCTATTTCTATATCTGATTACTGATGTGATTATATTTGGATATAACTCGATAACATAGAACGTGCCATCTATAACTGGACATAGTCTCAACAAGTGTAATACATACTATCTGTAATCTTGCTAATTCATTATACTGCTTTTACAACTTCCATTCTAGGTATTACGTAAGAACATGCTGAGCTACTAGCTGATACCACATTACTATCTAAAATCATCTGACTATCCGTTATTCTGATTATCGCATGATACGTAATGATATACTAGCATGATTGCTAGGAATTGTACAAAAATCGTTCCTGTACGCTGGGTATCTGTTAACAGCCTTTATTCTATTTATTTTCTAGACTATTCTTCCTGGCTTGCCAAAAGAATAGCTTTACATACCTTGTTTCTGAGTACCCGACTGACCGATGTGATTTCCGTCGGTACTTCTGCTGTTTCTCCCAACTACATTCATATACATGTCTATTAGAACTAAATACATTAATATCCGGGAGAAATTATCACTTTTGATATATATTTATCCCAAACTTCGACCTTTCGAAAAACGGTCGAAAACGCATTATTTCTCGATAGTCCAGAAGGGATAAATGCTCACTGCAAAGCTAGGAACACATTGGTACTAATTTAAAGTAATTCTATTTCTTTACCTCGGTAGCACGACGTTTCGCCGGCCAAATTTCACGAAACCAACTCAGTAGGATTGCTCTCTGCAGCTGTATACCTCTGTATCTAAGCCAGAAAGGAGTTTAGACCGCGTTTCATAGCGCAATCAAAAGTAAATTTGAGCAAATAGTCTTGGGTTTTGCCTTACATGGCTATACCCCCTGTTTTTCTCTGACTTTTAGTGATAAGAATGGAAAAACCGACTTTCTCTCTTTTTCTTTTTTTTTCCTAAATCCCTTAATCAACATACCATTAGGCTATTTATTCATTTAAAAATTTACATGGTGTAACATCCTCCCCCCCTTAAGAACATTTGTCCTCGAATGACATTCTGACTTATAGAAATATTAATTGGCTGACTTACCCTTGGAAAAATTTTGGTAGAGTTTCTCCTGTATTATGGACTATCTCAAATTCCTGAAAAGCAGAAAAGCCCAATACAGGTACTCCACACGATATAGTAACATTCATATATAACTGTCTATAATCAATCACCTACTTTCATATATGAAATATAAATATTCATAAGGAAAAACAGTTCTAACATACCTCCTGTTTGCCTATGCTTGGAATAAGTGGGGATATCTGGCTTTCATATCCTCCTCGGCTTCCCAGTTCATCTCTTCTCGGTTCCTATTATGCCATAATACCTTGACAGACGCAATATCTTTAGTTCTCAATCTACGAATCTGTCTGTCTAAGATAGCTACTAGAACCTCTTCATATGCTAACTCTTCTGTGACCTGGATATCCTGAACTGGAACAACTGTGGAAGGGTCTCCTATGAACTTCCTCAACATAGATACATGGAATACTGGGTGAACAGACGCTAACTCTGGAGGCAAGTTCAATTCGTATGCTACTCGGCCTATTCTTCGCCGAATCTGATATGGCCCAATGAACCTCGGGCTAAGCTTGCCTTTCTTGCCAAATCTCATCACCCCTTTCATTGGAGACACTTTCAAATATACCCAGTCATTTACTGCAAATTCTAGATTTCTGCGCCGCATATCTGCATAAGACTTCTGGCGGCTCTGAGCAGTCAGTAGGCGTTCTCTGATAAACTTTACCTTCTCCTCTGACTGTTGAATGATGTTTGGCCCAATCAACTCTGATTCCCCCACTTCCCAGCCGACGGGTGATCTGCATTTTCACCCATACAATGCTTCAAAGGGCGCCATATGGATGGCTGAATGATAACTGTTATTATAGGCAAATTCAATCAACGGCAGATGCTTATCCCAGCTACCCCCAAAATCTAGTAGACATGCTCGTAGCATATCTTGAGCGTTTGGATAGTTCGTTCTGCTTGCCCGTCTGTCTGAGGATGAAAGGCTGTACTTAAATTAATCCGTGTCCCCAGGCCTCTCTGGAACGACTGCCAGAATCTCGCTGTAAATTGTGCTCCTCTATCTGAGATAATAGACAGCGGAACACCGTGCAATCTGACTATCTCTCTAATATATAGTTCAACATAATCCTCAGTAGAGAATGTAGTTCGTACTGGCAGAAAATGGGCTGATTTTGTTAATCTGTCAACGATTACCCAAATAGAATCGTTTCTGCGTCTGGTATGGGGTAACCCTGTTACAAAATCCATATTTATCGCTTCCCATTTCTAAGAAGGCATGGCTATATCCTGCGTCAGACCGCCCGGTTTCTGGTGTTCTGCTTTCACCTGCTGGCAGTTAGGACATCTAGATACAAATTCAGCTATTTCAGCTTTCATACCTGACCACCAGTAGATGTCTCTGATGTCATGCTACATTTTCGTTGCTCCTGGATGGAGGGAATAGCGAGCGTAATGTACCTCAAGCATGATCTGCTAGCGAAGCCCTGAAACATTCGGGACACATTGGTGGCCCTTACAACGTAGCACTTCATCCTCAGTCACCTGGAAATCTGGCTCCTTACCTTTCTGAACTCTATCTCTGAGCTGGACTAAGTCAGGGTCCTTGTACTGTCGTTCTTTTACCTCTATAACTAACGATTACATAGCAGAGTTCTGAATCACCGCTCTGTTATTTTTTGTTTCTACTACTCGAATGGCTAAACCAGCTAGCTGATGAATTTCCTTGGCTAACTCCCGCTTCTCGAGTCGAAAATACGCTAAACTCCCCATTGACTTACGGCGAGGGCATCGGCTACTACATTAGCTCTCCCTGGGTGGTAGAGAATATTTACGTCATAATCTTTCAGCAATTCTAACCAACGACGCTGCCGCAGATTTAACTCCCTCTGTGTGAAAATATACTGCAGTCTTTTATGATCTGTAAATATGTCTACATGAACGCCATACAGATAATGCCTCCAGATTTTCAAGAGCGTGGATCACTACGGCCAGTTCCTGATCATGAGTCGGATAGTTCTTTTCATGCTTCCTCAGTTTTCTGGAAGCATAAGCAATTACCTTTCCATGCTACATCAGCACACAACCCAGTCCAAAGCCTGAAGTGTCCCAATACACCGCATACCCATATGTTCCCTCTGGTAATGCTAGTACTGGGGTGGAGTTCAATCTGTCTTTCAATTCTTGAAAACTCTGCTCACATGCCTCCGTCCACTAAAATTTCGCTGCTTTCTATGTCAGCTTTGTTAGAGGTGCTTCTATAGTGGAGAATCCTTCAACAAATCTCCGGTAATACCCTGCTAAACCCAGGAAACTATGGACCTCGGTCGGAGTGGTAGGTCTGGGCCATGTCTTGACCGCCTCTATTTTTTGTGTGTCCACCTGTATACTAGCATCTGACACGATATGCCCCAAAAAAGCAACTGAGTTAAGCCAGAACTCACACTTAGAAAACTTGGCGTACAGCTGACGGTCCCTAAGGATCTAGAGTACTGTTCGTAAATGGTTCTGGTGATCTGTCTCTGAACGAGAATATACCAGAATATCATCGATAAATACTATCACGAACAGATCTAAATACGGTCTGAATATGCTGTTCATCAGGTCCATAAACACTGCGGGAGCATTCGTCAGTGCAAAAGACATGACTAGAAATTCAAAGTGACCATACCTCGTCCTGAAAGCAGTCTTTGGAATGTCCCTCTAACGAACCTGGACCTGGTAGTATCCGAACATCAGATCTATCTTAGAGAAACATTTGGCCCCCTGCAACTGGTCAAACAAATCATCTATTCTAGGGAGCGGGTATTTTTTTTTAACCGTTACCTTATTAAGCTGCTGGTATTCTATACACATACGGAGTGAGCCATCTTTCTTCCTTGCAAACAGAACTGGCGCACCCCACGGGGAAGTACTAGGTCTGATAAAGCCTTTGTCGAGCAAATCTTTTAACTGCTCTTTCAACTCTCTAAGCTCAGCTGGTGCCATGCGATACGGGGGAATGGATATGGGTTGAGTCCCTGGCAACAAGTCAATTGCAAAATCTATCTCCCTTTCGGGAGGGATACCAGGCAACTCATCCGGAAATACGTCAGGGAACTCATTGACTACTGGAACAGACTGAAGTGTCGGAGGTTCCACCTGAACGTCCTGGACTCTAACTAGGTGGTAAATACATCCCTTTGCTAGTAATTTTCTCGCCTGAAGGTAGGAAATAAACATACCTTTTGGCGTAGCTGTGCTCCCTTTCCACTCTCGCACTGCTTCCCTCAGAAAGTGAAATCGAACCGTCTTGGTCCAGCATTCTATGTTGGCATAGCATGGCACTAACCAGTCCATACCCATAATGGCATCGAAGTCGACCATCTCAAGTTCTATTAAGTCTACTGTGGTCTGGCGATCAGCAACCTCTACCGTCCACCCTCGGTAAACCCTTTTAGCTGTAATCGAGTCACCGACCGGTGTAAACACTGAAAAGGGCTGCTAAAGCAATTCTGGTTCGATACCCAACTTCCGGGCCACAAATGGTGTAATATATGACAAGGTAGACCCTAGATAATCAATACATAAACAGGGTATAAGCAGATAATCTATATACCTGTGACCACATCGGGAGATGCCTCTGAATCCTACCTCCCTGGTAATGCATAGGTACGGCTGGGGCCTGCACCTGAGCCAGAGGCTCATGATCTACCTCGGCCCCTATTTGCTAAACCTGAGGGTCTACGCCCTGCTGAGGCTGTTGGAACTCGTGGCACCGCTAATGCTCTATCTAGACTATCCCGGCTACCCTGTCCTCTGGCCGAACAATCTCTCATTAAATGCCCTTCCTGTCCGCAGTAATAGCACCCTGAGGAGCCTTGCCTGCAGGCTCCATAATAGGGTCGGTGGCATATAGGACAAGGGGTAGGTGCAAATCTACTCTGTTCTACCCTCCGCTACTGAGGTGATGCTATTGTCCGTAAACTGCTACCGGACTCTGACTGACTTCGGCGAACAAATATATCTCTCTACTACTGTATCGGAGGTAATGATCTGGGTGGCCTATCTGAAAACTGTGGTCTCGGCCCCCTAGGGGTTTCCCCCTAAATCTCAGCGGGTCTGTTTCTACGGGGCTGCTCTGAAGTCGCCTGCCTGTTGCCCTACTGCCGTTGTCTCAGGCCCTCAATTGTCTGTGCGAAGGCCTGTACCCTGGCTATGTCCATATCCTCTCTCAAAGTAGCCGTCATGCATGTCCGGCTGGTTCGGTTGGGGTTATAAAACTGACACGCAAGTGCACGTGGTCAAACAAGTAGTAAGTGGCTAAGTAAGCCAAGTATCGAACCAAGGAGACTCTGGATAAGTAAAAATTGCTCAAGTATACTATATTCTATCTTACTTCTATATATGCTGACAACAGCGTAACCAAAAGTTAAATAATTTGTTTATAACTTATATACTAAAACTATTAACAAATATCTACTTTGAATTGAAACTATGGATATGAGCATGCCAAGGATAAGAACAAGTAATGAACTTGATTATAATCATAATTTGGTTAATCTTCTCTTCCTGTTGCTAGCCAAGAACATTGGCCTAGAGATTAAAACTCTCGTATTTAATCTCACTTAAGAATCATACACCATCCGTCTATATTTCTGTGATCAAATGCAATTTATGACCTAGCAATACAATTCCGGTTCGTAAATTGACTATTACGGCTTTCAAGTATATTTCTATCAGGAAAGCACATCAAAACCCAATTTTCCCAAATCAAGTTAAGAACAATACCCACAACTTTCCAATTTCTGGCTCTCTCGAGTGAAATCGGACTTTTTAGATGTACATTAATGTCGGCCACACACTAATGCAGTAGAAACAAGAATTAATAGAACAACATGGAAGGAGAAGATGAAAAAACATACAATTCAATAATCAAAATTCATCACCATTGTTCATAACCTCAGCAAGGAAGAGAATTAGCCAATCATTTGTGGATTAATCATCCTAAAACAAGTGTTAATCATACAAACAATTGATTGAAAGAAGAAAGAAAGAGAGAAAAACCCTGAGCTTTTTCGTCCCTCAACTGCCTGTAACCCACGTCCTTGCTCCACCAAGTCTCAATTTATTAAAAATAAGCCTAAGTGTTCTATTTATACTAGTGGGAATTTTTCCCGGAATAACAAGCAACGTGTCACGGAGGCCAACGCGGAGCACTGCCTCCGTGACACGGCGTGGATGCGGACCCTCACTGAAAATCTGGGGTCCGGAAATAAAGCCTCAACGTGGCACGGCATGCAACGCGGAGGCTTGCCTCCGTGCCACGGAGCTGTCGCGAGGCTTCACTGGAAATTGACAAATTAATCACCCTCCAGGCAGTGTGCCTCCGCGATGGTAGCGTGGCACGGCTCCATCGCGGAGCCCCTTTAGATTGTGCAGTCCAATGTCTTTTTCGTGCTCGCATCCAAGTCCAACTCCGATATTGTTCCAACATGCATTTTAGCTCCTCAAAATCATATTTTACCTACAAAACAATGCTAATCATGTTGGTTAGTATAAATTCACATTTTATTACCAATTACATGAAAATGTATACACATTGCACAATAAACAAGGCAAAAATGATACGTTTGAGTATCACTTGGGCATATAAATCTGCCCAAGATCACTTACCCCACACTTAAATCCTTGTTCGTCCTCGAACAACAAATACACAATTCATGCAAATTACATCCCAACCTTCGCCACTATGGTGCGACAAATTATGCTACGGTCATACCGATCATTCAATATTGTAAATCATCAAGAAAACATGCATGGTCTTAACAATACAATGACTTGTAATACATCAAGACTTCCTAGACTTTAAGAATCGACCCTCGATATCGGCAAACTCATGCAAATCAGCTAATCAAGATATCCGACATGAAAATCAATCTTTCATCAAGCATGTGCCCTCACAACTCAAGAGAATCTTCCCCTTTTTGTTCATGTGACACACAAACATTCAAGTAGGGGCATGTAAAAATTAATTTCACTCTCTGTCCCAAAAGAATTCACATGCATCATGTCATGACCCATAGGCTTGCCCTTAGTGTATTACTCCACTAATATAAAGAAATGCAATGTAAGATCACGTAGGACTTTAATGGGTTGTAATGGAAGCTATGGAACTAGTATATATTGGATTAGCCAATAATAGTCACTAGCATCCTTAAGCGCCTTTTCAACACATTCCCATCAACTCATGGACATTGTTTCTCTCTTTTCTTTTTTCATCATCCCATTCATGCTGGTTTACTTTCGTATAGCCCATTTCATCAAACACACTTGACACAACAACGAAGGTTTTTCATGTACCTTCATTATCATTTCATTATGACAAGTGCCTCTTCAACCTTTTATTTTCTTTCCTCACTCTGCTTTTCTTTCTTTTCACCATTCTCACTCTTTGACACTTTGGGAAAAAACTTTTGTTCTTCTTAAGCGCTTAAGAGTTTTGTATAGACTTTACGGCTAATAAAAGGAAAGAATTAAGCTTAGTTTATACATTTTTGAACAAAAGAAAGAAAGAATCGGCTAAAGGCTCAACGGGCTGACTAGGGTATACAATCACATAAAAAGGAGAGTATGACAAGAAAAAAAATTTGAAACTCTCGGTTAAGACAAAGAAATGCCTACATCCTTTCCAACACTACACCTCCTTCATTTCGTTTTGTACACACACCAGGCAAGTTCTAGACACTTCACAATAGCATGGAATAACAACACCTCACTTCACACTTCATGCACATGCTCAATTCACGATGCATTCACAGACTCTTTAATTAACCAATTACATGAATTCAAAAATTAAGCCTCAATCACACCGAATCGAATTCTACAGCCTAGGTAACTCAACATATTTACAAAATTGCATGCTTTCATATGAATCACTTTTACATTTTGAATATCAGTTACAACACGCAACCAAAATTTCACAACCATATAGTAACTACAGGTTCCGTGATGCAATCCACCAAAGAAAAACTGAAAACAAATTAAAAATCGCTACTCCTACCGACTACATTTCCCTTAAGACGGTCGTCATCCATCCATCATAGGGAACGGTCACTAACTATGACGTCGGTTCAATGGGACTATTCTCGGTAAAAGAACCAAAAACAAACTCCGAGAAACCCAAAAATAAAAATTGAAAAAATTTTGCATACATCGATAATTTCGATGGAAAAATATTTACAAAATATTTTAATATGTACAAAATATTTTCGCAAAATTTTAAAAATATCGATCATTTCGATAGAGAAAAAAAACATAAGAAAATATTTATAAAAATATTTACAAACTCAGCTGGCAAACCACAACATTTCACAACACACATCATCAATTACCACAAATATATACAGATACCAACCAGTTTGCACTTCACAAACACAGGGAAACATAAACATAAATACAAAATAAAGGAAAAACTTACAGCAAACCAGCCTAGCCCCAGCACCTAACTACTCCCCACCCCACACTTAAATCGAACACTGTCCCCAGTGTTCACAAAAATTAGAATCACAAAATTTTGGGTGGTGGAACTCCCTGATCAGTCGAAATATTCGACTTCTTCATCCGGTGCTGCTGCCTCATCGCCCATGTCCGAGTCACCTTCATCGTCGTCCTCGGACTCCACATCGGAGTCCTCCCGACATGTCTCCTCGTCCATTGGGACATCCTCGTCAGTGGGCTCTACAAAGGCTGGCCCCACTCGGCATAGAGCCCGGGCGTTTTCGCCAAATGGGTAATCCAGCTCGAGCTGCCATAGCTCCTCCTCAGTGGCTGGTCTCCCACCTATCCGAAGCTGAAACATTTGCATACCAAACATCCGTGCCATGTACTGGTCGTCACGAGCATGTCGCTCGCCAAGTGTCAGCACTGGCCCGTGTGTGGTGTCGGGGGCCTTAGTTTTGGTCACGTCAAGGGCCCTCCGCTCCAACTACGGGATGTAGTCCAAAGCCTCTTCCTCGACGTCAAGGCCCCGGAGAAAGGTGGTGATAAGTCCTCCGAACCCATACCTGTGGCCCTGGTGTAGTCGGGCTCTCTTCATGGCGG
The DNA here is from genome assembly GCA_035772735.1 of Datura wrightii. Taxonomy (NCBI): domain Eukaryota; kingdom Viridiplantae; phylum Streptophyta; class Magnoliopsida; order Solanales; family Solanaceae; genus Datura; species Datura wrightii. The sequence goes on along the minus strand of JASDFA010000010.1, from coordinate 2,549,157 downwards.
ATATGATGACCGCCCCAACATTAATCTCTAGCCCTTTCATCAGGGCATACACCTGGCAGACACGGTCCCGGGTCACATCAGTCATGTGCACCCCCGGGATCAGGCACGAACAAACTATCTTCAGCCATATTCTGGCCTCCCTGTTCATTTGAGAATACGGCAAAGTCTGGTGGTAACCCCTTTCTTTATGTCTGCTCCATCTGGCTGTGGATCGAGCCCCACACAATGTGCGTCTGATATTGGCATATAGTGGGGTGATGTTCAGCTGGCGGAGAACGTGGGCGCCTGTGTCCCGCGCTCCGATGATGGCATTTAATTGCTGGCGTTCCAGAGTGACAATCTACCCTCTTATTTTTATTGTGTGGCTTCTGATTGCCGGGTTCCAATTTGCATAGAACTCCCGGACTAGATGTAGGTTGCATTCCTTGGGCTCCTGAAATATGAAGCTGAGCCCAGCTGCCTCGATCCTCTGCACTATGCGGGGGAACTCCTGTGCTAGTGGTTCCCGTGCAATATGCTCCTCGGGGAAGTATTTATTTTCCTTGTGCTTAGCGTACCACTTCTTCCCTTCATCGGTTACCCACCTCATTCCGTATTTGCGGCGTTGGCCGCGTGGAACAGCTAGTGCAGCTGGGACTGCTGTGCCCAGTCTAAGTCGTTTCCTCCCGGTGCCTGAAGTAGATGCACCCTTACCCTTATCCTACCTACTTGCCATTGTACCTGTCAATACAGATAAACAAGCGCAATGTCAAGCTAAATGCATATTAGCTTCGGCTAAGGTTGGGTTAAGCTAAGTTTACCCCACACTTAGTCCTTAGCTACGGTTACGATACTACGGCAAGGATCACTTTATTTACACCAAAAACTAACAACTATACAATTCATGCTTAGTGCGTTCGCAAAGAAAATTTCGACGGTATACTTTAGCGTACTACTTAGACTTCATACAGCTAATCCCAATCACTACCATCTTAAGCAATTCAACCATCGCACTTAGCAAAGAAAACAACAAAACAAAAATAACAACAAGAATTCTATATACATATGAACCTATACAATCAACCAATTCGAACAATTTTCACATTTTCCCAAAAACCCGAGAATTTGTCGTCTATTACATTCAAACAATATTTACAACGACTTATCTCAATTCACAAGCACACCCCGGCATATAATTCACAATTTTACCAAGTTACCCATTTCGATTTCAACAACCCAAGCCCTAGAATTGAATTTCACAATCAAATTCGAATCATTCACGCAATCGACAAGTTCAAACGCTCATTACAACATTCCAAACATTTATCAATCAAAGAATAACTCAATTTCACGCTAAATTTCTACTTAGGGTGATATATCTCACCTCCCATGCTCAAATTCGACTAAAATCGACAAAAACTTGAGAGAGAAGAGGAAAACATACCTTTAAGTTGAATAATCGAAGAAAACTCGATAATTTCTTTGCTTTATGCCGTGGCACGTTGATGGGGGAGGGAAATTTGGGTGTTTGGTCGGGGAGAAGTGAGAAAATGAGGGAAAAGGGAATAAATCGGGGTTTAAAATGAAGGAAACACGCGGGTCACCCGGAAACCCAGTGTGACCCGTCACAAATTATAGGGCAACGTGTCACGGAGTGCATCCCGGTGCACTGCCTCCGTGACACGGAGCCATCGCGATGGCTCACTGGAATTTTTTTAAAAATTCCAGATTAAACCTCAACGTGTCACGGAGTGTAACGCGGAGGTCCTCCTCCATGACACGGAACCATCGCCCCAGCTCACTGTCTCTTCATTTTATTCATTTTTTCATACCTTGCCTTTTCCTTCACAATTCCGTGCATATTTTTCTCCGTTTGACCTGAAAATCACCTCACTAAACAAAATTGGTTAGATTAATAGATTTCACTAACTAAAATGAAAAAAAAATACTACTAAAACGAAAAATTTGTACTAAATCAAGAAAAAAAAAGAAAAAAAAATAAAATCTATTTACACTTTACAAAATAAAAGAAAAGAAAAGAAAGAAAAAAATATTTTTCACGGGTTGCCTCCCGTGCAGCGCCTGGTTTACCGTCGCGGCTCGACGTACCAAGTTTCACCACTTTTTCCTCCACCTTGAGGATATGAATCTCACCCCTAAATTCTTTTCTAATTTCCTCTTATGTTCTAGGGGTGGTGGTGAAAAATTGTAAGGACCAAGCAGTAGATGTTGCCGTTTGCATTTATTGGTCCTTAAGTAAGCGAAGTCATTTTGGCTCTCTGAGTTAGCAAATTTCAAAATATACGGGGTTTGGTCCTCCTCTAGACATTTCTCTATAAGCTTGGAAGACTCTACTTCTATGTTGTCAACCAAACTTAATGTCGAAAAATGCGTCGAGTGTGGTCCAATACACCTCAACTCTGAAACTGCATTTTGCTTGACCTCCTTACTTGTATACTCCTTCTCAGCATCGACATCTATCTCTCCATTAATGTCAAATGGGGGATACTCTATCTCTTTTTCCATGAATGGATTTTCCATAAGTGTGAGCCCATCACGGGGGCACTCAAGAGATTCTGATTGTTGGGCTTCCTCCAAAAATTCACCCTTGTCTTCCTCTTGTAGTTCCTCTTGAATATCGGCTAAACCTGTTGCCTGCGATTTATCACACGCTTCAGCTTCAGCGATCATCTCCGTGAATTTGATGCTCATCCTTTCTAGAGCCTCTGCATTCTCTTCTTGCTGAATTCTTAATACTGCCATCGCCTCCTTCATTTCTTTTGATTGCTCCAGGAGTTGGTTCAGCATGTCTTCTATTCGAGCTTGGCGTCCCAAGTCCTCATTTTCAGCATGCCCATATTCAGAAAAAACAATAGAAGGATCATAGTAGGGGCTTGGGGGAGGGTAGTATGCATTGGGACAGCCATCCCAATGGCCTTCTTGACCACCACATATATTGCACGTGTTACAGTGTTGCCACAAGTGGTGTCCTCCGCAATTCAGACAAGATTCATTAAAATATGAGTATCCACCATTTATACCATTTGTATTCCACGATGTCATGTCAATAAGGGTATACGAAAAAGAAAAAAAAATAAAATGAAAAAGAATTAAAACAAACACTAAGACCAAGTTGTCAGCACTAAGAAAATAAAATAAAAACACAGTAAATTTACACTTACACAATTTCACCAATTGCCTAGTCTCCCCGGCAACGGCGCCAAAAACTTGTCCGGCTGGTTCGGTTGGGGTTATAAAATCGACACGCAAGTGCACGTGGTCAAACAAGTAGTAAGTGGCTAAGTAAGCCAAGTATCGAACCAAGGAGACTCTGGATAAGTAAAAATTGCTCAAGTATACTATATTCTATCTTACTTCTATATATGCTGACAACAGCGTAACCAAAAGTTAAATAATTTGTTTATAACTTATATACTAAAACTATTAACAAATATCTACTTTGAATTGAAATTATGGATATGAGCATGCCAAGGTTAAGAACAAGTAATAAACTTGATTATAATCATAATTTGGTTAATCTTCTCTTCCTGTTGCTAGCAAAGAACATTAGCCTAGAGATTAAAACTCTCGTATTTAATCTCACTTAAGAATCATAAACCATCTGTCTACATTTCTGTGATCAAATGCAATTTATGACCTAGAAATACAATTCCGGTTCCTAAATTGACCAATACGGCTTTCAAGTATATTTCTATCAGGAAAGCACATCAAAACCCAATTTTCCCAAATCAAGTTAAGAACAATACCCTATTAATTCACAACTTTCCAATTTCTGGCTCTCTCGAGTGAAATCGGACTTTTTAGATGTACATTAATGTCGGCCACACACTAATGCAGTAGAAACAAGAATTAATAGAACAACATGGAAGGAGAAGATGAAAAACCATACAATTCAATAATCAAAATTCATCACCATTGTTCATAACCTCAGCAAGGAAGAGAATTAGCCACTCATTTGTGGATTAATCATCCTAAAACAAGTGTTAATCATACAAACAATTGATTGAAAGAAGAAAGAAAGAGAGAAAAACCCTGAGCTTTTTCGTCCCTCAACTGCCTGTAACCCACGTCCTTGCTCCACCAAGTCTCAATTTATTAAACATAAGCCTAAGTGTTCTATTTATACTAGTGGAAATTTTTCCCGGAATAACAAGCAACGTGTCACGGAGGCCAATGCGGAGCACTGCCTCCGTGACACGGTGTGGAAGCGGACCCTCACTGGAAATCTGGGGTCCGGGAATAAAGCCTCAACATGGCACGGCATGCAACGCGGAGGCTTGCCTCCGTGCCACAGAGCTGTCGCGAGGCTTCACTGGAAATTGACAAATTAATCACCCTCCAGGCAGTGTGCCTCCGCGATGGTAGCGTGGCACGACTCTGTCGGGGAGCCCCTTTACATTGTACAGTCCAATGTCTTTTTCGTGCTCGCATCCAAGTCCAACTCCGATATTGTTCCAACATGAATTTTAGCTCCTCAAAATCATATTTTACCTACAAAACAATGCTAATCATGTTGGTTAGTATAAATTCACATTTTATTACTGTTATACCCTGTAGAATTCCCGGCACCTAAATGACCTATTTGCACGTTGGTTAAGCATATTTGAAGGCCATACGTGCTAGAGAAAGGCCCGGGAAAAGATCGGACGAGAAACCTGTCGAACCATCGCGGAAGGAGCCAAGGCAGAACCCCTCCGCGATGGCAGCGTGTCACGGAGGTGAAGTCTCTGCGTTGGCTCCGTGACACGTTGGCCTTGTCCAGGCCCAAGTATATAAAGCCCCACTTCAGTTTTAAATCATTTATAAACTTATATTTCCAGTGAAACAGAGGAGAGAAATCAGAGGGAGAAAAGGAACGAAGGGGGTAATATAATTTTCATCTGATTACGCTGCTAAACGTTGTCCAAACTCAAATTAACCTCAGATATCGAGGTATTTAGCAGTAGAGAGCATTCCTACAGATTTAGTTTCGCGAGATACGGCCGATGAATCGTCGATCTACCGAGCTAAGGTAAGTGGAATTGCTCTAAACTAGTGTCTATGTGTTCCTAGCTGTGAAGTGAATATTTCTCCCTTCTGGACCTCTAAAAAATAGCGAGTTTTCGACCGTCTTTCGATAAGCGTAAGTTTAGGCTATAAATTATATCGAAAGTAACGTTACTCTTTAAAATAAAGTTGTATTTAGTATTGATTGACATATTTATGAATGCAGTTGGGAGAAAATAGTTGAAATACCGGCCGAGCCTCATCCGACAGACGGATTGTTCGGGGATAAGGTATGTAAAGCTAATTCCTTCGGCAAGTTAGCAAGTTCGGCATAGTAAAGTAAATTAAAGGCCAGTAGAATATTCAGAAGTTATGTGCTGTGTTATTACGAATGTTGGTACGATATTAGAAGTATCATATTATGATTAGCACGAGACTTGCTAGCGCGATATAGATTCTAATACAAGTGTTAGAGACTGCACAGCATGCTCAGTATGTGATGTAGTACAGAATGTTAGGATATTATCGTATTTAGTTGAAACTCAGTAAAGCAATGTAATATTTGTAAGACATTTCAGAAATAGAATGATAAGTTAGAATGAAGTTAGAAAGCATGTTAGGAATAGTAAATCATGTTACTATAGAAACTCAGTATACATCATAGTTTCCAGTATAAATACTATATCATGTTCAGCATTAGACTCAGTACAGTATGGCAGAAGAGTATATTTATATATATATATACTATTATCAGTCCCAGCATGTATTAAATACGTACACATCACTATCACTAGTTCAGCATGCAGTATGTACAAACTCTTTATTATCATTAGTTTCAGTATGTGGTATATGCAGATAGTATTATTAGTGAGACTGTTGTATTGTTTGGGGTTGGATTACCTAGCATCCATGACCGCCCAGGGTTAATAGCTGTATCGACTCGTCCGCCAGAGGACGAGGATACATCGCTCTACGGAGTGGCATGCCGTCCCACAGGGGACGAAGATGGGATGCCAGTTTTCCCCATATTGTGCCTTGGTCAGCCCTTACACACCCCAGTCGAGCGGATACGCCCGGGTGTTGATTCAGGAGTCCTCCGGACTCAAATGCAGTTATAGTCAGGGGCTCAGAGAGCCCAAGTGCATACCCAGGGGACCGGCAAGATGCTTACAGTGTTTATAGGAGATGGGATGACCGGGGTAGGGGTATAGATTCTGTGCTGGTTGTACCCCCCGGCTTATGGGGGCCGGGTAAGGTTTGTGTGTGTTATGTTATGTCATGTTATGTTATGCCATGTTACGTTAGATACTAGTAGATCGGCAGTAGAACGATACATCTCCAGGTATGACTTCTACTCCTCCCAGTATAATTAGAAGAAGGTATGATTACGTTATTAGACAGTTAATCTATTTGTTTCTACTTCAGTTTCATCAGTTATATTATTGATTTCAGATATTTCTTTCAGTTATTGCTTTACATACTCAGTACTAGCGGTACTGACGCCCGGTGGGGCGCTGCATTACTTGCCTGCAGGTACTCATAGACGAGCAGGCGATACCACGTGATTCCTGTCAGCGATCGAGTATTCAGCTCCTGTCATCCGGAGACTGAATTCTTGAGGTGTATTTCATTTTCTTTTGTTGTATAGTACGGGTAGGTCGGGGCCCTGTCCCGATCATTTCTATTGCTATTCCTAGAGGCTTGCAGTCTGTATATATTTCCCTGTGGTCAGTTGAGCCGGTCGTGTGAGGCCGTGCAGTTGTTAGCTGTTAGTACTTTTGTTTCTTTTATGTTGTCCGTGTGGGGCCATAAGTTTGACAGTAGTGGTGACCTTGCCGGTCACGTAGCCTTCTAGTATTCTATTGCTGAGTTGCAGATAACTAGACAGCATGGTGGCCTTGTCGGCCCGCATAGGTATCCCTATAGTTGCATATTCTGGTCAGCTGTTGTTACAGGTACAGAAGGCTATAGGCCAATGGGTCGGGGCTGTGTTTACAGCCGCTATATAGCCCTTTGTTTCCAGAAATGTGAGTTAGAGCCAGCCAGGCACCAGATGTGCCTAGGCTTAGGAATCCAGCAGTACAGGTCCTAGTAGGGCACCAGGTGCCAGTCATACCCCCCAAGGCGGGGTGTGATAAACTTGGTATCAGAGCAGGTCGTGTCCCAGGGAGCCTGCAAGCCGTGTTAAGTAGAGTCTTATCTATGGATGTGTTGTGCAACACATACTATAGGCAGGAGGCTGCGAGGCATGATAGGATGGTTACCCTTCCTTCTCAGTCAGTCGTGCTTTAGAGCGGTACAGTATAAGGGTTGAGTCCCTAAAAACTTACCGTATTCTTTGATTACAAATACAAAGGTAGATCAACATTACCTTACTATAGGCAGAAGATCAGATATAACAACAGAAGAAGGCATTAGCCAGTTATAAGGTAACTACAGCCGCAGGAGGAGGTAACAGGGACCTCCCAATGTTATCTCTTTTATTGGTACCGTCCCCAGTATATGTCGATAACTTCAGAATAGGAAGTCATAAGCATAACGTATAAATGAGTCAATTTATTTATTAGATATATATATATATAAATATAAGACCTGATTAAGATAGTAGACAATATTAGATTATCAGATAAGTGTTAGAAAGAGTAAGGAGCCCTTATGATTATGTAAGTTGTGCAGACCCTCACGGTAATAAGTCAGAAGAGCAAGCAAGACTGTTAGCTTACCCGAAGTAGGGGTAAAAGACCTGCTAGTGATGAATGCCTAATAATAGTCAAGTTTGAGTCAGAAAAAGGCCAAGTCCGCCATATATGCTAACAGATAGCAAGACATACCTGTAAGATTATAGTTATGATCCAGTTGTGACATCGAAAGATATAGAGGTCATGTGAATTAGATGGGCCTGAATATAAGCCAGAAGAAGTATAGGCCGAGGCTTGATCAGTAATCTCATTAGCAACGAAAGGCAGGTACCCTGAACCCTAGAGTTCAGCTTAAGCAAGATGAGAGGAAGAAGCAGGAATGCCAGATTTTGTGGGGAAATTAGGGTTACCCCCCCCCCCTAGATTGATAGAGTATCGTTTTAAGGATTAAGCCTCGGGTGACAGTAAGATTGCGGTTTGGAATACCGCAGTATGCCCGTTCATGGAGAAGTTAAGAAATTACTGATACAGCAATTCTAATCTAGTGTGGCCTAGAGATAAGACCCAGCAGACAGTCATGGGCTCTTAATATAAGCCAAGTAAGGCCACAAGATTCGAACGTTGACCCCATATCGCAGGAGTGGCGGAATTTCAAACAGCAGACAATAACTAAGGTGTTTATGTTTGTTACTTTCAGAATGGGGTGACAACACAATGAAATAATAAGTCAGGGCAAAAGATAGTATTAGGTCGTAGAAGCGGTGTATCATGTACGGTCTGAGACTCAGCAGAGCATGTCAGAGATTATGTATTACCGCGAAATTCAATACATATTGTACGTAACTATTGATATATATATGTATACAGATAATAGATATGCTGTGAGTGGCTGCCTATAAGGGGTACAATCACAGATGCTGATTAATAATAGAAAGCATGTACAAATTGCATTGCAGGACACCCCCCCCCCTTGCCAAAAAAAAAAGAGGGAGAAGAAAGAATGAAAAGGAGAGAAGAAAGGAGAAAGGGAAAGGAGAAGAGAAAGGGCAGATTAAGTGTGAATTACATATGAAGTCATAGAAACTATCTCAGTTCTCAGTTATTAAGTTAAAGGACTTATGTGTTGTTGCCAGATCTAGGCTCTGGAGGCTTACTAGAGTTAATGGCCTGAATCAGATGGCTAGATGATAAGAGCACAGTTAGATGGTCTAACGACTAGCTGGCGCTTATATTAGCAGGGAAGCATCTTTAAAAATCAATAGCATTATCGTATATGCCGGAACCAGAATTTTTCCAGTATGTTAAGTGGTTGTACATAATTTTCCCAGCATTGTAGGTGAGAGTCAACCTTAGTCAACCTAGCAGTTATTACAAGGAATACTCCGCAAGCCAGACAAGCCCGTGGGCACCCCAAGAGAGGGGTCCACATCAGTAGTCAGCGACAGACTACTGCTTCAGCCAGTTCTCATAAGATATTCAGATTCGGAGCCCTAGCAGAAGGCCAGTATTTACAGAATAGTTCATAAGACCGAGAATTCCCCAGAATAGCAGTATAAATCCAAGGAGATACACACAAGGCGTAAGAAATTGGTAGTGCTCTGCTAGCACAGTGTTTACTAAGACAAGGAGATCGGTAGGTTCCCTATGAAGATCCAGGGACGGATCGCCTGAGAGTAGGTTGGACTAAGCACAACATCACATATGTTCAATTAGGAGGATGAAACGGTTAGCTGTCCACAACCCCACAGTTATGCATGAGCTACAGACGTCCGAGTAGGACATGTAGAGCATTGTTAGACTACTGCAGCACTCGGATCATCTAACCCAGCTATTTAGTTAGTCGAGGTTATTTAGCTAGACTAATAGAGATCATGATCATTGTCAGGATCCTCTGATCAGATACGGGCACATGGTGTGCAGATAGTTGTTCAGGTTATCTCAGCAACAAGTAGCCTTAGCATGCGGCCAGAAGGCCAGATAATCTCTAGCTATATCGGTGGATTACTTGTCAGATTCTCCGGTATAATAAACCAGTATGACCGTCAGTTATATGTCAATTTTTGTAAATGTGAATTTTGGTTGAGTTTAGTGGCCTTTTGGGTCACATTGTGTCGGAGGCTGGTGTACAGATAGATATACAGAAAAATCGAAGTAGTGAAGACATAGCTTAGACCGACCACTCCGATCGAAGTACGCAATCCTTGCGGTTAGCTGGGTACTACAGAGGGTTTGTGGAAGGATTTTCCACCTTAGCAGCACCTCGGACTAAATTGACACAGAAGGCAACAAAGTTCCAGTAGACTGAGGCGTGTGAGTAGAACTTCCAGGAGTTAAAAGACAGGTTAACATCATCCCCAGTGTTAGTATCGTCAGAAGGTACAGAGGGTTAATGCAGCATGGTAAAGTAATAGCTTATGCCTTCAGGCAGTTGGAGAAACATGAAAAGAATAATCTTACCCATGACCCGGAGTTAGCCGTAGTAGTTTATGCCTTAAAGAGTGAATATTTTGTATCACCCAGGAAGGGCTAATGTGGTAGCAGATGCCCTTAGCCGTAATTTATAGAGATGTGACATATTTTCAGATAACCGGGGATGAAGTGTGGCGATGTAAAGGCCGCATTCATGTTCCAGATATTTTGGGGCTTCGCCAGCAGATTATGAGCGAGGCGCATTACGCCCGCTATTCTCTCCGCCCAGGCGCGACGAAGATGTACCATGATATCAAAGAAAACTACTGGTGGCCAGGTATGAAAAGAGAAATTGTTGAATTTGTAGCTCAGTGTCCTAACTGCCAACAGCTGGAAGTAGAACATCAGGAACTAGGCGATTTGACCCAGGACATAGCTGTGTCTCTCTGGAAATGGGAAGCAGTAAACATGGACTTTGTAGCAGGATTACCCCGTACCAGACATAGACACGATTCAATTTGAGTAATTTTTGACAGACTGATGAAATCAGCCCATTTCCTATCAGTAAAAGCTACTTGCTCTGCCTAAGATTACGCCAAATTGTATATCAGAGAAATAGTTAGATTACACGGTGTTTCTGTATCTATTATCTCTGATAGAGGAGAATAGTTGACGGTTAGATTCTGGCAATCGTTCCAGAAGGGTTTGGGAACGCAGATCAACTTGAGCACAGCATTCCACCCTCAAACAGATGGGCAGGCTGAGCGGACTATCCCAACGCTCGAAGATACGCTACGAGCGTGTGTGCTAGATTTTGAGGGTAGCAGCATCTTTCGTTAGTTGAATTTACTCATAATAATAGTTATCATTCAGCCATCCAGATGGAGCCTTCTGAGGCATTATACAGGCGAAAATGCAGATCACCAAATGGTTGGTTTGAAATAGGAGAGTTAGCGTCGGTTAACTTAGACGTTGTTCGGCAGTCAGAGGAAAAAGGTAAAGCTTATCCGAGGACGTTTACTGACTGCTCAGAGCCGCCAGAAGTCTTATGCAGATATGCGGCGCAGAAATCTAGAATTTATGGTAAATGACTGGGTATATCTGAAGGTGTCTCCAATGAAAGGGGTGATGAGATTTGGCAAGAAAGGCAAGCTTAGCCCGAGATTCATTGGGCCATATCAGATTCGGCGAAGAATAGGCCGAGTTGCGTATGAATTGAACTTGCCTCCGGAGTTAGCATTTGTTCACCCAGTATTCCATGTCTCTATGTTGAGGAAGCTCGTAGGAGACCCTTCTACAGTAGTTCCAGTTCAGGATGTCCAGGTCACAGAAGAGTTAGCATATGAAGAGGTTCCCGTGGCTATCTTAGACATACAGATTCGCAGGTTGAGGACTAAAGATGTTGCGTCTGTCAAAGTATTGTGGCGTAATAGGAATCGTGAGGAAATGATGTGGGAAGCTGAAGAAGATATGAAAGCCAGATACCCTCACCTATTTCAGACCTAGTCAGGCGACAGGTATGTCCGTATTATTATTTACGCAGTACCTTATAGTTGTATGTATGTGAATGAGAAGGATTGATACTTAGCCATCCAGTGAGTTCTAAAGTATTATGTACAGTACCTATATTGGATTTTTTTGCATTTCAGGTTTTTGGTATAGTCCATATTACAGGGGAGACTCTGGCAAAATTTTTCTAAACAAGTAAGTTAAGTAGTCCTCTAGATAACAGTGTACATTCGAGGACGAATGTTCTTAAGGGGGGAGAATGTTATACCCCATAGAATTCCCGGCACCTAAATGACCTATTCGCATGTTGGTTAAGCATATTTGAAGTCCATACGTGCTAGAGAAAGGCCTGGGAAAAGATCGGACAAGAAACCTGTCGAACCATCGCGGAAGGAGCCGAGGCAGAACCCCTCCGCGATGGCAGCGTGTCACGGAGGTGAAGTCTCCGCGTTGGCTCCGTGACACGTTGGCCTTGTCCAGGCCCAAGTATATAAAGCCCCACTTCGGTTTTAAATCATTTATAAACTTATATTTCCAGTGAAACAGAGGAGAGAAATCAGAGGGAGAAAAGGAACGAAGGGGGTAATATAATTTTCATCTGATTACGCTGCTAAACGTTATCCAAACTCAAATTAACCTCAGATATCGAGGTATTTAGCATCAGAGAGCATTCCTACAGATTTAGTTTCGTGAGATACGGCCGACGAATCGTCGAGCTACCGAGCTAAGGTAAGTGGAATTGCTCTAAACTAGTGTCTATGTGTTCCTAGCTGTGAAGTGAATATTTCTCCCTTCTGGACCTCTGAAAAATAGCGAGTTTTCGACCGTCTTTCGATAAGCCTAAGTTTAGGCTATAAGTTATATTGAAAGTAATGTTGCTCTTTAAAATAAAGTTGTATTTAGTATTGATTGACATATTTATGAATGCAGTTGGGAGAAAATAGTTGAAATACCGGCCGAGCCTCGTCCGACAGACGGATTGTTTGGGTATAAGGTATGTAAAGCTAATTCCTTTGGCAAGTTAGCAAGTTCGGCATAGTAAAGTAAATTAAAGGCCAGTAGAATATTCAGAAGTTATGTGCTGTGTTATTACGAATGTTGGTACGATATTAGAAGTATCATATTATGATTAGCACGAGACTTGCTAGCGCGATATAGATTCTAATACAAGTGTTAGAGACTGCACAGCATGCTTAGTATGTGATGTAGTACAGAATGTTCGGATATTATCGTATTCAGTTGAAACTCAGTAAAGCAATGTAATATTTGTAAGACATTTCATAAATAGAATGATAAGTTAGAATGAAGTTAGAAAGCATGTTAGGAATAGTAAATCATATTACTATAGAAACTCAGTATACAACATAGTTTCCAGTAGAAATACTATATCATGTTCAGCATTAGACTCAGTACAGTATGGCAGAAGAGTATATTTATATATATATATACTATTATCAGTCCCAGCATGTATTAAATACGTACACATCACTATCACTAGTTCAGCATGCAGTATGTACAAACTCTTTATTATCATTAGTTTCAGTATGTGGTATATGCAGATAGTATTATTAGTGAGACTGTTGTATTGTTTGGGGTTGGATTACCTAGCATCCATGACCGCCCAGGGTTAATAGCTGTATCGACTCGTCCGCCAGAGGACGAGGATACGTCGCTCTACGGAGTGGTATGCCATCCCACAGGGGACGAAGATGGAATGCCAGTTTTCCCCATATTGTGCCTTGGTCGGCCCTTACACACCCCAGTCGAGCGGATACGCCCGGGTGTTGATTCAAGAGTCCTCAGGACTCAGATGCAGTTATAGTCAGGGGCTCAGCGAGCCCAAGTGCATACCCAGGGGACCGGCAGGATGCTTACAGTGTTTATAGGAGATGGGATGACCGGGGTAGGGGTATAGATTCTGTGCTGGTTGTCCCCCCGGCTTATGGGGGCCGGGTAAGGTTTGTGTGTGTTATGTTATGTCATGTTATGTTATGCCATGTTACGTTAGATACTAGTAGATCGGCAGTAGAATGATACATCTCCAGGTATGACTTCTACTCCTCCCAGTATAATTAGAAGAAGGTATAATTACGTTATCAGACAGTTAATCTATTTGTTTCTAATTCAGTTTCATCAGTTATATTATTGATTTCAGATATTTCTTTCAGTTATTGCTTTACATACTCAGTACCAGCGGTACTGACGCCCGGTGGGGCGCTGCATTACTTGCCTGCAGGTACTCATAGATGAGCAGGCGATACCACGTGATTCCTGTCAGCGATCGAGTATTCAGCTCCTGTCATCCGGAGACTGAATTCCTGAGGTGTATTTCATTTTCTTTTGTTGTATAGTACGGGTAGGTCGGGGCCCTGTCCCGATCATTTCTATTGCTATTCCTAGAGGCTTGCAGTCTATATATATTTCCCTATGGTCAGTTGAGCCGGTCGTAAGAGGTCGTGCAGTTGTTAGCTATTAGTACTTTTGTTTCTTTTAAGTTGGCCGTGTGGGGCCATAAGTTTGACAGTAGTGGTGACCTTGCCGGTCACGTAGCCTTCTAGTATTCTATTGCTGAGTTGCAGATAACTAGACAGCATGGTGGCCTTGTCGGCCCGCATAGGTTTCCCTATAGTTGCATGTTCTGGTCAGCTGTTGTTACAGGTACAGAAGGCTATAGGCCAATGGGCCGGGGGCTGTGTTTATAGCCGCTATATAGCCCTTTGTTTTCAGAAATGTGAGTTAGAGCCAGCCAGGCACCAGATGTGCCCAGGCTTAGGAATCCAGCAGTACAGGTCCTAGTAGGGCACCAGGTGCCAGTCATACCCCCCAAGGCGGGGTGTGACAATTACCAATTACATGAAAATGTATACACATTGCACAATAAACAAGGCAAAAATGATACGTTTGAGTATCACTTGGGCATATAAATCTGCCCAAAATCAATGCACGTCTCTATGTAATCTGAATTCAGGCCCATAATAAAGCGATGGACTCTGGATGACATGGTGTCCACAAATGCTGGAGCATAGCGGGCTATGGAGTCGAACTGTAAAGGATACTCACGGACGCTCCTGGCCCCCTGCTCTAAGTGTAAGAACTGGTCCATCCAGGCCTGTCTAACCTCCCGGGGTATGTAGTGGTCCAGGAAGGCCTCTAAGAAGCTGGACCAAGTAGGAGGGGCTGCATCTCTTCCTCGAGATCTCTCCCAACTTTCATACCACAAAACAAAAATATCCCTCAATCAAAACACTGCCAGCTCAACTGATTATGTTGGGGTCACATGCATTACTCAGAAAATTCTCTACATCTGATCTAGGAAATCCTAGGGGTCCTCTGCTTGATCTTACCTAGTGAACTGCGGGGGTCCCAATGCCAAGAATTCTCTAACCCTGGAACTACCTGGCCCACCTAGAGATTCTGCTGCTGCAGGTGGTACTGGCTGACGCTAAGTAGCTAGCATCTAGGTTAACATAACCACCGCACTACGTAGCTCCTGATCAGATAAAGTGGGTGCAGGAGCTGTGGGATGCGGTGCTGCCTCAAATGGTGTCTGGCGAGGCAGAGACTGTTGGGAGGGTCGAGATGACACCTCCGTATTGCTCTCAGAACGGGCTGAATCTGGCTGTAAGTGAGGCATCCTGCTGGTGCCTTCGCCCGCCACTGTATCCAATCTCCTGCCTGTAGCTGGGTGCCACTGATCTGCCATAGTATCTGTAAACAAAGAGGGTGGTAAGTTTCAAAAGAACCAACCCTATACTATACTGTACTATGGCACGATTGAGTATGAAAGAAGGGTAACTATCCTATTATGCCTCGCAGCCTCCTGCCTATAGTATGTGGTGCACAACACATCCATAGAAAAGACTCTACTTAGCACGGCTTGCAGACTCCCTGGGACACGAACTGCTCTGATACCAAGTTTGTCACACCCCACCTTGGGGGGTATGACGGGCACCTGGTGCCTACTAGACTCTGGGCTGCTAAACGGTCCAGCCTGAGCACATCTGGTGCTTTGGCTGACTCTGGCTCAAATTCAAGGAAACAACGGGCTATATAACGGCTGTAAATACAGCCTCCAGCCGATTGGGCCTATAGCCACCTGTACTGTATCATCAGCTAACCAGAATCATCTCATATAGGAAAACCTATGCGGGCCGACAAGGCCACCATGCTGTCTAGTTATCTTTAACACAATATAATAGAATACTAAATGACTACGTGACCGGCAAAGTCACCACTACCATCAGACTATGGCCCCACAAGGCCAACATAATCAACAAAGCTAAGCAATTAAACAAAACGCACGGCCTCACACGACCGGCACAACTAACCACAGGGAAATATATACAAACTGCAAGCCTCTAGGAATACTGATAAGATGGTCGGGATAGGGCCCTGACCTACCCGTACTATACAACAAAAGAAAATGAAATACACCTCTGAATATCAAGCTCTGGATGACAGGAGTTGATAACTCTGCGCTGGCTAGGATCACGAGGGATCGGCTCCTCGTTTGTGAGTACCTGCAGGCAAGCAATGCAGGCCCCTACGGGCGTCAGTACCACAGGTACTGAGCATGTAAAGCTAACTGAAATATACAACTGAAATGGGTAACAATAATAACATGACATATAAATAGGAAGTAGTTGAGTCTATCTGGCTGAGGATAACTAGGGAGAGTTTACCTATTGTGTAACTAAACTGGGCGTACCTGACGATGTGTCGTCCTACTGCCTTTCAGTATCTAGTAGCACATATAGATATACATATAAATACACACAATACCTGACCAACCCCCATAAGCCGGAAGGTGCCAACCAACAGAACAATCTATTTAGCCCTACCTGGGTCTAAACCAACCAAAAATAAGTCACTCCACTCATCTGATAACTGTGAGCTCCTCCTATCGGCCCCCTTGGGTACGTAGCTCAGGCTTTGGCCTCTGACAATGAACTGTGTCTGAGTCTGAAGACTCCTTCTGTATCTGTGACTGAAACTGCCCCTGGGTGTAAACACACAACAGGGTAATTTTATAAAAATCTATATCTAAAACTGCCCCCGGCCACAAGCGCACACAGAGTAGTCTGCCCCTGTAAACAGGGTAATCTGGCTCTGCGCAGAGTGAACTAAACCGCCCCTGCAAGCAGGGTAATCTGGACCTTATTATCATGGTGGTCGGCCATCATCGTCCTATAGGAGGACGGCATCGCCCAGCTGGTGGCGGTATCTGAATCTGGTATCGACACAGCTATAACCCAGGGGCGGTGGGGATGCTAAAGGACACCCACATGCCATAACAAGTCTCAACATGCAAAACACATACATAGCAATTATGCTTAAATGAAAAATACTAATCATATTCTCTTCTTTTATTTCAAGGCCAGTCCGTATTAAACAACTGATGCTATATTTTGTTTTACACTATTTCTGATCACTGGGCTAACTGCTACCTGGCCTCTATCTGTTTATCTGATTATTGCTACCCGTAATCTGAAGTTATGTCAGTTTCTAGAGCCATATCTGTTTCTGAAGCTACATCTGCACCTGGAGCTATTTCTATATCTGATTACTGATCTGATTATATTTGGATATAACTAGATAACATAGAACGTGCCATCTATAACTAGACACAGTCTCAACAAGTGTAATACATACTATCTGTAATCTTGCTAATTCATTATACTACTTTTACAACTTCCATTCTGGATATTACGTAAGTACGTGCTGAGCTACTAGCTGATACCACAATACTATCTAAAATCATCTGACTATCCATTATTCTGATTATCGCATGATACGTAATGATATACTAGGATGCTTGCTGGGAATTGTACAAAAATCATTCCTGTACGCTGGGTTTTTGTTAACAGCCTTTATTCTATTTATTTTCTAGACTGTACTTCCTGGCTTGTCGAAAGAATAGCTTTACATACCTGGTTTCTAAGCACCTGACTGCCCGATGTGATTTCTGTCGGTACTTCTGCTGTTTCTCCCAACTACATTCATAGACATGTCTATTAGAACTAAATACATTAATATTCGGGAGAAATTATCACTTTTGATATATATTTATCCCAAACTTTGACCTTTCGGAAAACGGTCTAAAACTCATTATTTCTCGATAGTCCAAAAGGGATAAATGCTCACTGCAAAGCTAGGAACACATTGATACTAATTTAAAGTAATTCTACTTACTTTACCTCGGTAGCATGACGTTTCGCCAGCCAAATTTCATGAAACCAACTCCGTAGGATTGCTCTCTGCAGCTGTATACCTCTATATCTAAGCCAGAACGGAGTTTAGACCGTGTTTCGTAGCGTAATCGGAAGGAAATTTGAGCAAATAGTCATGGGTTTTGCCTTGCATGGGTATACCCCCTGATTTTCTCTGATTTTTATTGATAAGAATGGAAAACCCGACTTTCTCTCTTTTTTTCTTTTTTTTCCCTAAATCCCTTAATCAACATACCATTAGGCTATTTATTCATTTAAAATTTACGGGGTGTAATAATGATATTGCTTCCAGTTCCCCCATCTATCATTTCTGTAAATGCACCCTTGATTTTCATGATTTCTCCAACCTTGATTCTCATCACGTGGGTGCCAAGGGCCTTGGATCCATGTATTGACATTCCTCCTCATATCTAGGAGGTGAACCATCTCCTTCATATTGACCGTGCCCTTGGGTCCCTAAACAATATTCAAACTTTTGGCTCTGGCCCCCATAACATGTTTAGTCATCACCTTAAGGTGGGTCACCATTTTTGCCGATGTTTCATCTCTTTTCTCATCACGCCTTCTCATTTTCGCGGTTATAAGGTTCGATGCGGCACTATTTTTGGATACCTCAGTGTCTCTAGTGTACCATGCTGTATTTGTTTTGGTCATACGATCAAGGAGAGACTTGGTCAATCTATATATTTGGTCCACAAGGGACCCACCAACAAGAATGTTAGTCACTGACTTGTTGATTGAGTCAAGGGAACGATAGAAGCTTTGGAGTAGAACTCCATCCTGCAAACCATGTCACAAACTTCTTTTTGAAGCAGAGCAAAACCTTATGTAGGGGCTCTCCTGGATGTAGCCAAAAATTGGTTATCTCGCCCCTCATTTGAAGAATCCTCAAAGAAGGGAAAAATCTATCAAAGAAGGCCTCTGTCAACTCCTTCCATGTAGTGATTGACTGGGGGAAAAACTCTTCTAACCAAACAGTGGCTTCCCCCTTTAATGAGAATGGGAAAAGCCTCAGCCGAATTGACTCTTGGATGAGGTTGGTAATATTAAAGGGTTGGCAGATTTTTAAAAAATTACATAGGTGTCTATTGGCATCTTCACTTGGTTCCCTTCCGAATAACCCATTCATTTCTTGCAAGTGTAGCATGGTGCTCGGAAGATAGCATTCCCTACCATAGGTGATAAGCGAATAGCTCTAGCTACATCGGGTAACATTGGCTCATCATCATCCTGGTCCATGTGGTCATCCACAAGACCTACATAAGAGTCTTGGATCATGAAGTTTAACCTAAACAAGCAGTGAAAACAACAACTAATGTAAATTCACACAAGATGCTTAACTAGTTCAAATTAACAACAACTCTAGGCTATCAATGCCTATTCCATGGAAACGGCACCAAAATGGCTAATGACCAAATCCAATCCAAAAATGAGAGAGTGTATGCGGTCATATGCAATATAATTTACCCAACTAGGAGTCGGGATCGAACTCATAGAGAATTGGAGTGATTACTACTAAAGTTTTAAATCAATCTAAACTAACTAGCATTATTGTGTCACAATTTCTGAAGTAAATGTTTGGAGGAACATAAGATCACTATATGATTCTAAAAGAAATAACAAAATAGGGCAATGTGAATTGAAGAAACAATGAGAGAAAGTACTAGGGATGTGCTATTGACGGGGCATCGATAGAATTGGGATTAATTTCTAAGTCTAAAGAACCAACTACAAGCATGAATAGCCATGGACAAGGTTGTACCCAATTTTTATCAACCACTTGGATACATTTTACTTGGGTTCTCTCGAACTCCAAGGTCACATAACAAATTACCCATATTGACTTAGAGAAGAGTTCAGCTATTTCTAGCCTTAACTCTTCAATGAGTTATGAAAATGGATTTTGGCTATTTCTAGCCCAACCCCACACCTTCAAAAATTAATTCCCCACTAATGCTTTCTCCCATATATTCTACTTCCCTTTCTCAAGCAAAAGAAAGATAAGTAAATATAATTTATGTTTACAACCTCAAATATTTCAATTAAAACTTAGAGAAAGCATTAGATTCATGCACAATAAGTGATTTTAAGATGAAAACTACAACATCCAATCCATTCTAAACCCCTATCAAGCACACACACTAGCAATAAAATTAGGAACTCGTGAATGGGGATAAGAAGTTTATATCAACAAAAGATTCATTAAAATTAATCATTGAGTTGAAAATTAAAGATTCAAAGTATGCTTCAATGGTGAGTTCTTACCCTAACAATTTGAAAAAGAAGAAGACAAGTTCTCACTTATATCTATGTTTCTCTCTCTATAAAAATTGATATTCAAAAAGTTTTCTCCTTCCTAATATCAAAGGGTGTACAAATTAGGGAAAGTCTTCTCCTCTTTTCTTGCATGGATTCCCATTTTTTCTCTAAGAAATTTCCAAAATATCCTTGTGTTAGAGCTAGACAAATTTTACCTTTTTTAGCATGGACTGCACTTGCGCGGCACCAGTGTTTTGCAGGTGCCCATCCGTGAGACACAAGTCTCTCGCAGCTCTGGGTCAGAGAACTCTAGATGTGTCCTGTAGTTGCACCTACGTTTTGTAGGTTCTTACCTACGTTTTGCATGTGCTCTTCAGCTCCCGACCATTGTGATCCTGTGAGAGACCTGCATTTCGCTGGTGCCAACCTGTGAACAACAGGTCTTCTTCCTCCAGCACTTTTGCTTTTTAGTTCAATTCCTCTCCTTTCCCCGTTTAAATTCAATACCTGCATAATCAAAGAGAAAGGGCATAAAACTTTCCTAACATGAGTTGAAAACAAAGAAAAGGCACATGCTTAAAAGCCTAACGAGTTGGTAAATTACCACTTTATCAGTCACCACATATATTGAGCTTTCCTACTCCTGGAATAATGAAAAGGCATAGAAGTGGTTCTGGCTAATCGCCATCGGCACTAGATGATGCGCCCAGCTGTGATGGGCGAGTTACTGGCATGACCTCTACTGTCACCCTATCTAGTTGATGGCCAATCCCTATTCCTGTGTCCATGCTATCCACACCTGTCGTAAGCATCTAAGCTAACCAAGCACTCTCCTAAGTGGTTCTTACCACACTTCCTGCAAGCTGAGAAAGTTCACTCCCTTGACACGCTCTCTGACCCCTAGATCTTGACTCTCTACCTCTCTGATCACCTCTGAGCTTAGAGGGTACACTGGTTGATGATGGAACTGGGGCTGATGACCTCTGATGGGACTGCAGGCGATGTCCACTACCGGACCTCTGCTGAGAATACCCAAATCTCCCTGTCCTAGCCCTCTTGGCCTCTCCTTCTCGTTCTCCTGCTCCTCTTCTATCTGCTAAGCATAAATCATCCACTGAGAGATATTTATGTTGCTGATGTGCATAACGCTCCTACATTTCTTGACCAATCATTCTGTAACCCCTGATACAAATTTTATCATACGAGCTCTCGGCTCGGCAACCATCTCTGAAGCACACTTCAATAACTAGGTGAACATCAAGGCATACTCCTGAACAATCAATGTTGCTCTACTTCAAATTGATGAACTCTACTGCCATTACTTCCCTCAACTCTCGAGGAAAGAACCTATCTAAGAAAGTCGTAACGAACTTATCTCAACTAATAGAAGTTGTACTTGCTCCACGACTCTCCTTCCATTGGTGGAACAAAATATGAGCTACACCCTTCAGCTAATAGGAGGATAAATCTGCACTCTTCTCTCCTGAAACTCCCATGATCTGGGTAATCTTCTGGATCTCCTTAATAAACAACTATAGATCCTCATCCATCTTAGAACAATGAAACTCTGATGGGTTCATCCTAATGATGTATTGCACCCTAGCCACTGCCTCATTCCAATTCATGTTCACATGGGCCACCACCTGTTGGTTAACTTGGGCTATCATAGCCTTTGCCAACATTTGAAAAGCAGCTCTAAACTCAAATTGAGTTGCATGTTCATGCAAAGGATAAGCTAGAGCTGGTGGGGCTGGCTGATGTCCATCTCCATGGACTTCCATTTTCATTCCTTCTTTTTTTAACATGGCGGGGAGGTATATTTTTGCAAACGTGGATAGCACGAGTTAGAAGAATAGAGAGAGTCAAACTTGAATGCATGGCATAGATCATGAAAGAAGGGATGTTTCCTAAAATGTCTTGTAGCCTCTTTTCATAAGTGTGGCGCTCTTCACACCCATGAAAAAGACTTTACTCAACATGAATTACGGATACCCTAGGGCATTCTAAACATGATGCTCTAATACCAAGTTGTTCAAGACCCGAGAATGGATCTCGGACCACGACGCAGGACCTAGAACAACGAATGACTTCAAGCTAACCAGTGGTGGTTACAAATCATGATTAAGAGAATATAACTAAGTGGAAGTAAAGCATAAAAAATAACATAAGCGAATGTCTGAAATCTTGTAAAACATAAACGGGACTATAAGTCAACATCGCTGGATATCTACACATAACTATCTGAAATGCCTCTAGTCATAGATGAGCTGATGGGACAATACCTCCAACTAGCTCTACCAAAATATGAAATCTAAAAGACATAAGAGAAAAAATATATATCAAAATTGACGTCCTTGGATCATGAGGACTCTCCCAATCTGGAGCTAGACTAGACTGAGGCGGGAGCAAAGCCAACGTTGGGGCTAGGACTGATCGCTTGAACCTATATAATGATACAATATAGAGTATAAGTACGCGGTCAGTACTTTGAATGTAGGATAAGAAAAACATGAAGGTGAAACGATATTCTGAAATCATGTGTATAGAACAACATAAAACTTGAGTTTCTGATCATATACTGAGTATAATTGCTCAAGGTTTTTAAAATTGATTCATAGAGATTTTATATGGGTAATTTCATAAATAAAACCTCATAAAACATATATTGAGCCAAAATATCGTAAGTCATGAAAGCATAAGTCATGAACTTAACATGCATGGAAAATCCAGGAGCAATGGTAGACTCTCATAACCGACACCATCATGAATGAGCACATGATGAACAAATGTCTCGCTCTAGTTGGCAGAGATGTCCAATGCTTTTCCATAGAAAAGAATGATAAAGGCGTAATATCAGTCGTGAGCCCCGTTGGGCTGGGGGAAACACTCTCTAGCAAGGCTCCAAAAATGAATATATATACCCACAGTGCTACATAGTTCTGAGACCTGGGTGCGCCGAACCCCGTCCTACTCGATGTTAGATACTACTCCTAAAATATGCATATTACTCATAGACATAATTATGAAAACATACTTGGTTTAGCATGGGATAGTTAGAAAACATGAGAATCCTAATCATACTTGGCATACGTTAACTAGCCATGAAAATAATGTAGTTGAGTTGGCCATGATACATAAGCTTGAGATTCATGAAAATTATTTATAATTTAGTAAAAGCCTCATAACTTGAAAATCATAAGTTCATAAGAGATTCCAGTAGATAACCTGCATCATAATCATAAAATATGAATTGAGCCATAAGAGAATCGAATTCATAAAAGATCATAAAAGATTTCACAAAAATTAGGTCTAACCATAGAATTTTCATAAAACCATAATTGGAGACTTTAATTCATGAAATTGAGATGAAATTGGGCATGTGCGTGGAAGAAATCCTCCATTTGACCCTACATACCTGGGCTTAAAGAGATCCTATGTCACGCCCCGCCTTGGGGGGGCATGACTGGCACCTGGTGCCTTACTAGGACCTGAACTGCTAGAATGCTGAGCCTAAGCACTTCTGGTGCCTGGCTGGCTCTAACTCTGATTCATGTAATCAACGGGCTATATAACGACTGCAAATAAAGCCCCCGGCCGGCTAGGCCTATAGCCACCTGTACAACCAAAATAGCTAACCAGAACCACATCAACATAAGGGAACCTATGTAGGTCGACAAGGCCACCATGCTATCTAGTTATCTCTAAATCAAGAAAACAAGTGCTAAACCGCTACGTGACCGACAAGGTCATCCCTACCAACTGAATAGGGCCCACACGACCATCATAAACAAGCTAAAATGTACATACGGCCTCACACAACCGGTATAACTAACCACAGGGAATACACAATCTGCAAGCCTTTAAGAATACTGATAATATGGTCAGGACAGAGCCCCAGCCTACTCATACTGTACAACAAAAGGAAAGGGATAAACCTCTAGCTATCTAGCTTCGGATGACTGGAGCTGACGACTCTGTGTGCTGGCTGGAATCACGAGGGATCGGCTCCTCATCTATGAGTAACTGCAGGCAAGTAATGTAGCGCCCCAAATGGGCGTCAGTACCGTTGGTACTAAGTATGTAAAACAACAGCTGGAAAATAACTGAAGACAAGCAATATAACTTAATAGAATTGAAGTAGAAGGAAATAGACTGTAACTGACTGAAAGTATGAGTTCAATACTATCCGCAACTATACTGAAAGGAGTAGGAGTCATACCTGGAAATGTAGCGTTCCACTGTCGATCTATTCATATCTAGAGTAATATGGCATAATATAACATAGCATGACATAGCATAGCACACATAAACCTTACCCGGCCCCCATAAGCCGGGAGGTACAACAAACAAGCAATCTATACCCCTACCCCGGTCATCCCATCTCCCATAGTAACTATAAGCATTCTGTCGGTCCCCTGGGTATGTACTTGGGCTCGCTGAGCCCCTGACTATAACTGTACCTGAGTTCGGAGGACTCCTGAATCAACACCCCGGGCGTACCGCTCGACGGGGGTGTATAAAAGCCGATCAAGGCAAATTATGGGGAAAATCGGCATCCCATCTTCGTCCCCTGGGGGACGACATGCCACTCCTTAGAGCGACGTATCCTCGCCCTCTGGCGGACGAGTCGATACAGCTATTAACCTTGGGGCGGTAATGAGTGCTAGGTAATCCAACCCCAAAGCAATATAGTGGTCTCAACTAGTAACACTAACTGCGTATACCACATGCTGAAACTAGTGACAATAATGTGTTTGTATATACTACATTCTAAAACTAATGATAGTGATATGTATGTACTTAATACATGTTGAAACTTATAATTGTATATATACAGTCTTCTGTCATACTGTGCTGGGTCTAATGCTGAACAAGATATAGTTTTTCTGCTGGAAATCATGTTGTATAACTGAGTTTCATAGTAACATGATTTACTATTTCTAACATGCTTTCTGAGCTTCATTTTAGGCTACCATTATATTTCTGAAATACCTTACAGGAACTTATATTGCTTTACTAAGTTTCGACCGAACACGATAATATCCTAACATACTTTACTAAATCACATACTGGGCATGTTATACTGTTTTGTCACTTTCTACTAGAATTTGCATCGTGCTAGTAAGTTTCATGCTACACATGACATGATGTTGCTAATATCATACTAAATGCATACTAAACATAATATGCGGTTTCTGAAACACTCTACTGGCACTTGAATATTTTACTATACCGGAACTACTAACATGCCGAAGAACTAGCTTTACATACCTCCGTTTCTGATTTTCTGACTAACTGGCGTAGCTCGGTCAGTATTTTCGCTATTTCTCCCAACTGCATCCATATTTATATCAATTAGGACTAAATACACTAATATTTTGAAAGAAGATAACACTTTTTAATATATGTATAGCCAAAACTTTGACTTATCGAAAAACGGTCGAAAACTCGCTATTTCTCGAAAGTCCAGAAGGGAGAAATATTGAATTTAAGGCTAGAAGTATATTGAGACTAATTAGGATCAATTCCATTTACCTTAGCTTGGTAGCACGACGATTCATCGGCCGAATTTTGCGAAACTAAACCCGTAGGAATGCTCCTTGCTGCTTAATACCTCGCTACCCAAGGTTATACCGAGTTTGGACCGCGTATTACGGCGTAATTAGAAGGAATTTGGTAGGTTTGGTTCGTGTTTCCCTCTCTCTGCTTTTGCCCTCTGTTTCTCACTGGAAATTATAAGAAATTTCACTTAAAACCAAAGTTTGGAGGCTTTTATACTTGGGCTGCACCTCACCTCCGTGGCACGTTGGCCACCGCGGAGGTGAGCCTCCGTGACACGCTGGGTATCGTGGAGGTGACCCTCCGTGACACTCTGGCCATCGCGTAGGAGGTCTGCCAGCCTCCTCTTGCGATGGTCCGATGTGTCGCTTATCCGGTCTTTATCCGGGCCTTTTTCTAGCATGTATGGCATTCTAAAACTCTTAACCAACATGCGAATAGGCCATCTACATGTCGAGAATTTTACGGGGTGTAACATCATACTAGGGTTTGAAACCCAAGAGAATTGGAGAAGAAAGAGATCCTTGATTTCTTAAGGGCTTTAGAGAATTTGATCTTCAATTGAGGTGTTAGGAGTAGAATTAGGGTTAGAAATGAATAAAACCTAGCATGCACCCTCTTAGGAGCTTTAAATGACTTAGTTTAAGAGTTATGTGCATTCGAAGTACGGAAATACCCTTGATGACTCGACTAAGAAAATTAACCCATCAGATATAATGGCTCACTTCATGACCTGATAATTCACTTCACAAGGTGTTACCCTTGACTCATTACCGTTGGAGAGGTTTTTCAACTTTATGATCTTTTCTTCACTCCTCCACTTAATGATTTATTATATCACTTAATGGATCACTTCACCAGTCATTAAGACTCTCTGACACAAATATTTTTATCAACCTTTCCTACCTAACGATTCGTTAGGTGACTTAATGACTTACCTAATGAATTATTCTGTGATCTAGTGCAAATTTTAGCTGTTTTGCTCTTTTCATATCCCCACTCTAATCTTAGGAACTTTTGGGGTGTTACATAAGCGCTTTTGCTAATAAGATTATTTTAAGAGTTCTACATAAAAGAATAGTAAAGATACTTCCTAAGCTATTATCTTAGAATCAAACTGGGTTTTTAAAGGGTAGGAATATTACAAAGAATTTTCTTTTAGCTCAAGAAATTAGTAGATACATCAAACAGACAAAATACATAATATGGTAGTCAAGCTTGACATGGCTAAGTCATATGATAGAGTACCTGCGATTTGCTAAAAGAGGTCCATATAAAGTTTGGCTTCTCAGAAGTGCTAATTACATAGTGTGGAGATTACTCTTAAATGATTGGTAGTCTGTGTTGGTTAATGAATAATCCCATGATTTTTAATTATCTAGGGGATTAAACTAGGTGGATTCCTTTCTCCTACACTATTTGTAATTGTAGCAGAAGTTTTAGTTAGAGGTCTAAATAGTCTCATGAGGAAAGTGACTACAAACGTTTTTACCTACCAATATGGAGTCCATAGATAAATCACCTATCATGACACCATATTATTCTATTCAACAGATCCAAGATTAATGAAGATGATCAAAGTCCTTAGATATTATAAATTCAATCTGGTTATTTAATCATTAACATAAAAAGTTCCTTTTGTATGCATTAGAAGATGTCACTAGATATCCTCAATAGAATTAAAAGGAAAACTAGGATAAGGAAAGATACTTTTTCCTTTACATACCTTAGTTGTCCAGTATTTTATGAAGAAAATTTCTTATTATGAAGAATTAGAGAAAAAAGTTACAAGGAGGGTGAAGTCTTGTAAAAATAGGTGTTTAACCATTGGGGAAAGAACCATCATAACAACTTATGTTCTACAAACGATACCAATACACTTGATGTCATCTACAAATCCCCCTAAAGGGGCTATTGAACAATTTCACATGGTTTTTGCAAAGTTTTTTAGGAATAAAACTATTGTAGTGAAAAAGAAACAATTGGTAACTTTGTAAAATATGTGTTTACCTAAGAGAAAAAGGGGTAAAGGTTTCAGATCCCTACATGGCATATCTAAGCCTTTTTTTAGAACTATTTCATATATAGAAAATAAATATTATAAGAAACTACATTCTATTATAGTTACTGATAGATGGATCTAACATGTGGGGAAGATGTTGATTGAGGTCAAGGATTAAGTAGAACACCATATCTAGTGGCAGATCAAGGATGGGAACACAAGTTTTTTGTTTGATTAATTGACCAAACAGGGGCTTTGTTCTTTGTGGACAATAATCATGATGTAGACAAAGAGATAGTAGTTAAGGAATTCATTGGAAATGGGGAGTGTAATGTTTATTGTAAGAACAATAATTTTTCTGAAGAAATGATGCAACGCGTAAGGGAGAATATAAGTCATAGATTTATCAATGTGGGAAAAGACAGCATAACATGGGGAATACAAGTGGGAAATTCACTGTAAAAGTTACATTGGATATAATTAGGTTGAAACAAGTGAAAACTCAAGTAGATGAGGATATCCGGGTTAAAGGACTACCTCTAAAGATCAGTTTTTTCTGTGAAGAACTTGGAGGAGAAGGATTTATGTATATGATTATACGAAATACTTGAGATTTAATATAGCCTCAAGATATTGGTGTTGTGATAATTACAGCGAGGAAAATATGATACACCTTTTTCTAACATCTCCAATATCATTTTAGCTATAGAGTGTTGCAAGTGCAATAGATCATTAAAAATGATGGTCACTACCATCCTTTCCTAAACTGAAGGCAATATATAAGGTGTCTCAACCATCATTATATGGGAGTTGTGGAAGAAGAGAAACACAAGAAGACATGGAGGAAATACTACTTATAATGAGATGCTTTATCAGGTGCAATTAACAGTACAACAGCTTATCAAGGAAATTATCTATGGATAAGAGGTATTCCATCAAACTAACCAATAGACATTATGTATCCTACTAGATACAAACTAAGCGTTCACTGTTGCCTAGTCAAATGGAGAAAATCAACTGTAGAAACAATAAAAGTTAATATTGATGGAGCAAGTTAAGGAAAGTAAAGAAGGAGTTCAAATGGCTTTTGCCTAAGAAATTATAAAGGAGACCTCGTTTATGCTAAAGAAAGATAAATAGGTGTGATTATAAACATGGAAGCAAAAATAAGAGTAATACATAAAGCATTAAATACTATAGGAGACATGGACTGCCAACGCAAATTATAGAGATAAATTCATTAATGTTGAAGAAGATACTATAGGACATTGAAAATATCATGGGAAATAATAAAAAGAGTGGAGGAAATCAGTCAAGGTGTGAGGGTAGACACAGTCAAAACATCAACATATTTTTAGAGAAGGTAACTCTGCACATGATTACCTCTCAATGATAGCACTCATACATAAAGAGATATATCAACTTCCCAACGTACAGGAACTACTCTTAATAGGATGCAATTTACTGAACATGAATAAAACATAAATACCAGCTATCATAATCAAAACGAGAAAGATTCAACAATATTAAATATGCAAGGGAAGGATGGATATACACAGAAAGAAAAAATAAGCACAACAAAAGAAATATAATTTGTAATTCTTCATACTATAAATATCAATAGGATACATCAACTAATACATAAATCAAGAAACTACTGAAAAAATACAAATTAAAAAGAAAGTATTGAAATCCTCCAGCTCCTTAGTAACCGAAAAGTCAAGAAGATGTCTATCATTCAAAAGGTGCCAGCTCATCAAGCCCTATCATAGACACAAAAGAGAATACAAAGAAAAAAAATGCTAAACCAAAGAAGAAAAAAAAATACATATTGATTGAGTGAGCCCTTAAGGTTTTGGATATGGAAACGATGCTGGAGTATAGTGATGAAGTTGGACATAAAAATGGCTACATTTAGTAGGCCAAGGGTCCGTTCATTGGTAAAATCAATGGATGCCGCATGGAAGGAAGTTCAAATATCTCAATAATACAAATGGAAGCTCCTAGATGTTGTGTATCAGATAGAGAAGTGCGAAAATAGAAATTTATGTTCTGCTGACGTGAAGATAGTGTAGCATAGTTTTTTTATTTATTTTTTTGGGTCGGATTTCTCTTCTTATTTTCCTTTGCTTAATAATAAAGGTCCATATGGCAACCAAATTGTTTCTTAAAAAAATTATTTGGTGTAAAGGCAAGTCATCCATCCAGTGTTAAAGAGTAGGATTTAATTTACTTAAAACAGCAGTGTAAAGTTTTTTTACACAATTTTTCTACAGTCAAACTTTTCTATAGTGGCCTGTTTGTCTGAAAATTCTATGGCTGCTATAGTGAGGTGTTGTTATATGGGTATACTAATATTTGTCGTCTAGTTCTCATTTAGATGTTATAAGTAAAAGTATGTAAATATCTAGTTTAATGATTTTGTGTACCAAGAAGAATCCGTATTCGTTTAACAATTTAACCAAAAAATAGAAAGAGTATGAATGTAAAACAAAAATTAAAAGACACTATTAGTTTTTTCTCGTGAAGTTATAACCATAATTTGGTGGATAGTATTTTAATGTAATTTTTTCTTCTTAGATATTCATATTTTGAATTTATCATGTATATGATAGTAATGAAGATTACTATAAATATTTTAATTTTTGTTTTATACATAATTTTTTTAAAAAATATTGTTTCATAATATTTGAGTATGACTGTTATAGAGTGGTAATTTTACAAAGAGTACACTGTTATACTAAGATACTGCCATTATAAGTAGAATATTGTTATAGAAAACTAAAATATAACTTGAAAAATCGATTCTGGAGAAAATCAATTCGTTATAATGAAATGCTATTATAATAAATGGCTATTATAATAAAGTATGATTGTATTTTAATATGTTCTAGAAAGAAGATATCTTAGGATACTAATCTTATTTATTTTTAAAGATTACAAAGAGTTAATACAATCGGGAATATGTTATTTCAAAATTATAATGATGAGATAATAATATGGAGACCAAATAATGAAAAACTATTTAATAAATATATATTTTTATTGATAAATATTTGCTAATTTATATATAAAGTAAAGTTAGGTATATCAGAAGTGAGATGATATCTCTCTATGACCAGTAGTAATATTTATCTTTTTATCAAAATTTTGGCCTTTTACCTTATTTTCTAATTAACAATTAAATATATTCATAAAAAAAATCCTAACCTAATGCAAGCATAAAAAGATTACTTATTTCAATTAAGTCTTCAATGTTCATCTATAAAAAAATTGTTAAACATAATTTGATATTTTTGTGAAATCCATAAAGTTAAAGAAAATATTATGTTACCAATTAAATTTGTAAATGATGTAATATTTTTTTAACTAATTAAATTTGTATCTGATACAATATTTACAGTTTTTCAAAAGATAAACTTGTCAAACAACTCTTTTTAGTGGAAGTATAATTACTTTACACAACATTACTTGCATCACATTAATCATCCTCTCGATTGAGAAGAAAATTTTGCTTATCCAAAAGGTTGGATCCCCAAAATTTTGCTAGTTATTAATTTTCTACTGCCTCAGTTTACAGGTTGTGCTGTTTATATGTAAGCGACTATTTTTCTCTAATATATAATTTTTGGTGAGTTGATCAATACATGAATGTTTTTGATCATGTAATTGTTTAAATCATTTGGTTCCTGATTTTTAGTACTATGTTTGGGTTGATTACAAGTGTAAGAGAATTATTGAATGAAGGATTAAGAAAAAGCTTTAAAATAAAAAATTTAATGCATTACTAAAGAGCATTGCAAGCTACAATAAACAAAAATGATATAATTGACATGAGAAATTATTTATAGAAAATTCTCATGAAATTTACTTAAGCTTTTTCACATATTTATGTATTTTCTTCTTATTTTTTATTGTCTCGGTTATTTTCTACTTTTCTATAACATAAAATATATATACGAAAAGAAGAAAATATGTAGAGGAGGCCCATTCGTGAAGTAGATTTCTTTTGCTTTCCTAATATTTATTTTAATTTGTTATATGATGTTATCAAATTTTACAGTTTTCTTTTGAAAATTAGTAAAGTTCATCATTAGTTAATAGAAAAGAATCATCCTTTTACTTTTTGAGAATTTAAACAAAATGAACTTAAAAATTAAGTAAGTAATCTTTTATATATATATATATATATATTATGTTTTGTATTTTAAAAATTATTATCTTTATTATAATTGCACTAAAGTGCGGATAAGCCGACTAGTTAATTATAATAATGAGATTTTAATATGAAGACCAAATAAAAGCAGACTATTTAATAAATATATACTTTTGATAGATATTTGTTAATTAAAACAATAATAAAGTATATGGGAAGTAGTAAACATACGTATTTTGGTTTAAACTTGATAAATTGGGATAAACTTTCAATCTTATTCTTATCCTAAATTTTCTTTAATAACTTTGGGAGAAAAGCTTTGAAGGAAGATAAATATGTGATTTTGTTGGTTTATCTCGAGGTTACATTCTGTACATAGTACGCTAATTATAACACATATATAGTATAAATACCTTTGCGAATATTAATTCCAAAATAAAAAAATTATATCAAATATAAAATAAAATAACCCCATAATTTATCACAAATTTATTTCAAAGTTATTGTTCCTTATCCTACCGATCAAAGACCCTAATAATATAAAATTATTTTGCATTAACATTTACAAGTTGAACCCTAAAGCTAAATAGAAAAATCTTAAGTTTTATGCGATAAATGTGTAAAAAATAGTTATACAGTCATTTACATTAAAAGTAATGACTAATAAATTTTGTAATAGGTATTACTTAATAACATAATAAAATGGTAATTAATTGATATAATATTTTAAACTACATTAATAGTGTAAAAAAATCATTACTGCTAATAACTTAAATATAACTGATTCACACAAGAAAGAATCTTGTTTTGAATTTTGTGTGTAATTTCAGATATGTTGAAATAAAATTTGAAAACTCATTGACTGTTTTATCATTTTTTTTCCCCAAAAGAGATGTTATAGGATCTGTATAGCAGTCCTCATTTCTTATTGGACACCAGTTATGTGTTGGTTGGAACCAACTAGGAATATATCCATCGTGGTGCAAAAGGGTTTTGAATAACAATAGTTCCTTCTTCTTCTTTTTTCTACAAAATGTTGATTTTTAAAGATGATAAGCATTTTGAGAGGAGCCCACAAGTTGAAACTTTAGAGACATGGTGGGTAGGTGTGACTTTCATTTTGATCCGATGATACAATCATACAAGATAGCTGGCAAGCATAGTTAAATGCGTATCCTCCACTTTCTCTTCTCTTTTATTTTTGTTTCTTTTGATTTTTTCCGCCTCTGATTTCTGATCATTGAGCGCTATAACAATGTAAATGCTTTAATTCTTTAACTATTCTTAGGAATAAAAATTAGCTTGAACTACTTTAATATATTTTCTATGTCGCTAGAAAAAATTATTGGATTCAAACTTTAAAGTGAAAGAGTTAATGACATACAATTTGGCAGCTTTCACATAAAGCATCACAACGAACACAGAAGTGCAAAGAAGACTAATTGCATGCAGGTACAGTACTGATAACTTTGTTACGCTCTATTTTTCGTGAATTTTAAGCTCGCCTTCATACTCTAAGTGGTGCTAATAATATATGGGACATGCAGGGAAGGTGTCGAAAACGTAAATACGTACTATGCTTGAAAGTTTCATACGTATGATTGGAGATGGAAATGAATAGTTGGACATAACGAAAATGTAAAACTCCTAATGTAGGCAGGATTTGGTAATAGTTTCTCAATGGAAACAACATCCTTTAAAGTTGAGTAGCTATACCTGTGGCCTCGGTCACATAGAGTTATAGGAACCCCCTTTAGAAGCCAGATCAAATACCACTACTGAAAGAACTCCATAAATGAGAATAAAAAAACGATCTCATGAGATCGATTTTTATTAAAAAAACGATTTTAAAAGTATGTCGCGGAATAATTAGCCGGTTTTCAAAAGTGACTTCAGGAGGCCGCAGAATACTAACCTCGTGAGGTCAGTATCTTTTTTCCCTGAAATTTAATTTTTCTACAATATGTTAATTATATCAAACTCATAAGGTTTGTATTGTATTTTATTTTTATTATGTTATTTATTCATGCCAACTTCATGAGGTTTCTATTCTTAGTTGAGTAATAATTTATTTTTACAATACCGACCTCATGAGGTCGGTGTTCTCACTAATTTTTTTAAAAATTTTTTTTTGAACAAAGACCTACTGTGGTTGCAAATTTAATTTGTTTTTTTCTTGAAAATCAACCTCATGAGGATGATCTTTTGCAATTTCTAAAAACTAAAAATGTAAAAACCAACTTGATGATCTCGACTTTCTTCAGAAAAGCCGACAACAGAATGTTGTGTTTGTAATTGTCCACCGGCCAATTAAACTCAACGCAATATAATCATCTATATCGAGCTTAAATCTACCGACAATCCACCAAACTACATCAAACACATATACTAAATCCTCCAACCCACATTACATCAAATTCAACCCAAACTACATCAAAGTTGAATGAAAATGTTACATATTTCATAAGTTATAAAATTCAACTTCAAACTACCTCAAACTTTGCAAACATGCACAAAACTCTTATATTATTCTTACAAATCCACCGAAAGAGACATAAGTTAGTCTATATGATAAAAGATAAATCATTTGGCGATATGTATGCCACGTGATCCTCACTATCATCATCCTTATCACTGGTAGGCTCATATACGAGACGTTATTACTGACCAAATACTTCACGTTGTATCATAGGTCGAGACTGAAGAGGTCAAAGACGGGGGATTGCATCATCGAGATACGAGAGAATCGCAAACCCTTCCAGATAAAGTACTGCGTCTAATTAGGCCTTATACCCCACATACTGCACATCCCTCTTCCTATCCTTGGTAGCATAGGCTTCTAGCTAGCTAGTTAGCTTATTGATCTTCTATTGACCATCATTGTCCCCCTACGCATTGACTCATCATCTTGGGAAGTACCTGTGTCTTCCATCCACGACTGAATGTGATGATATGCTCAATTTGGCATGTCGTAAGAACTCTCATACCTACTCTAGCCAACAAGAGAGTCTAACCATATTTACTCCATTTAGTCACTGGTAAGTAACATGTCCCAACTATTAGTTGGCTGAGTATGATGGAACTTCTATATTGAATGTTGATATTGAGTCAGGATTTAAGAAATAAAATTAGAATATTAATTTTAAAATGATAGTAATTATTACTTTAAATTAGAGGCTTACGTAGGTCTGCTCATCTCATGGCTCAATACAAATGTCTGGATTTTCAATTTTTTTCTTCCTCTTCATGTGAGTGGCCTTGAATGTCTCATCTTGTCTTAATGTCCTCCCCAGTTTCTTTTCCCAAAAACAAAATAAATCGAGTAATTAATCAAGTACAGTTAATTACTAATATTATAGAATATAAATTAAGGAAAAATACCAGTTTCCTCCTTATAGTACCCTCGCTTTGAGCCCTACTAGTGTGTAGAGAGCTACCCTTCTCATATGCTCTAACCTTCTTTCCGATCTCTCTCATATGCTTAAACCTCGCATTAGTCGCCAATGTCTTAGTAGCTTATCATAGTGATGATGTTGAACCCACCTAGGCCTCTTGTTTTTGTTACGAGCCCTTAGGAACAAGTCATAGAGTATGTGCCTGACTTTCTTGTCCAAGTGGACACAAATCTTATACTCATATTTGAGGAGCCAAGAACTTTTTTTCTGCAATGAAATGTAAATGAGTTTATTATGAAGGAAATCAACACAAGTATAGTGTATGCACTAAAATAATAAATATTAATATACTCTAAACTCCAAAATGATATATCTCTAGAGTCTTCTGGAAACTTTCCCAAGTGGAGTACGCACCTTACAAAGATCTTTTAAGTTATGAGAAATGATCGTCACAACTACGTTCTAATTTAACTACAATACAAAACTTAAAACATTTAAAGGTTAAATTAAAATAATTAGGTGATAAACATAAACAAAAGATGTTTTGCAAAAGGATAAATTTTACCTGAATACCTCAAGATTAATGATATGTTTGTTGTACATGCCATCACGCTACGTTGTAGAGTTAGCTGGCCAGATATAGCTAAGTAATCCATGGTAGGAGCGTCGAACTCAGAGATAGTGTCTTGGAGCCGAAGACCCAATAGCCTAAACTATGGAGTAGTTGATGAAGAAGGATGTGATGTAGTTGGGTTAGGAGTAACTATCCAAGTACCATAAGACATTGGCTTCTGAGATTTGGGAGGAACCAAGAGAAGCCCAGTGGGGTAGCATAAACAGGAAAAAAAGTGCCCCGATGGCCAAATACAGATAGTAATTTGAAGATATGGCCTGTGAATTGATTCAAGATTCAAAGTTAAGCAGTTATAGTGGGGGGAAAATGTAGTTACGGTTCATAGATTCAAACTACGCTCTGTAAAATGCATTATCCATTGGACTTTAGCGAAGCAGTATTGCTGAATTTAATTTGCAGCTGAATGAACAATTTGTAAATTACATCTATGGCTGTACGTCTGACCGTAAATAGAACCTCAGAGAGACAGTACCCTCAAGTTCAATAGTTGATCCATTTTATAATTCGTACATTCAAATTATGACACGTACATTAGATTACGGGGGTCCTTTACATTTAGCCAAAATTTCATCAAATTTTAGTCCATTATACATGTTTACGGGGTCATATATGATCATAAATCACAAATACGGATCACATTATTATCAATGAAACAGTTCAACATCATAACCCCAAATAAAATACCAAGAATCCCCAATTCTCCCCTCATTTCATATCTAGGCATAGGAATCAATCACTCTAGAGGAAATAGCACATAAATAAGTAATTAGTGTAATGCCCCAAAAATCCTAAGATCAGATTCGAGAGTTGAAATGGAGAAAATGAGATTTTCTGCGTCAAGTAATAGAACGAGTCATCTTGTGACCCGTCAGGATGGCCACGAGTCATTAAGTGACTCGTGGTGAGGTATTTGACTTAAGTTTGAATTTCAAGTTTTTGGGTAACCATGGAGATGACCACGAGTCATTGAGTCAGTTGTGGTCAAAGGTAGTGAAGGATGAAGGAAGGACATGCGGTGTACCTAACGACTAGACACCACGAGTCTTGGTCTATGCCATGATTCATTAGGTGGGTCATTGTCAGTAGTTGGTTAAAGGTTATATGTTTTGGGAAGTGAAGGCGACAAATTGTGACCAGGAGTCGTGGTCACTGACAACGACTTGTCCAGCCCCTCGTTGGGACTGCAAGTTTGTTTTTCCCTGCGAGTTTATTAAGGGCTTTTCCATAATTTCTATGTTCCTAATTCCTAAACTACATCTTTTTATGCTCAGAATAGTGAGTTTTAAGAGGGGTAAGTTTATTTTAGGCTCATTCACATCTATGCATGCAAGTTTAGAGGTCTAAAGGGGTGATCAAGCCTAGTTCATCAAGGTTTTTTTCCCAAATCTTAATTGGGCAATCAAGGAATTTGTAGAATCAGGTCTAATCAGGTATGTAACGTTATGAATGGGCGCAACAGTCCACACCCATGTCCATTTTCTCTCAATTCATGAAAATTCTAATTGTTGAATCTATGAGATTTTTACCCAATGTGTGAATTCTCCAAATATTGATCATGGGTATGATCCAAGCATGTTTCTTACGTTGTTTTATGATCTATGGGCATATTTTGTCACTATTTTAAATATAAGTTTGTAGATTTAACTTTTAAATCCAATTATACCCAATTATGAATGTTTATGAAAAGTCAAGCTATGATTTCATGATGATCTTGATCTTAGCTAGCCCAATTATGATTTATTCTTTATGATTCAATTTCTCTCAAGTACTTATCATGGATTTATGAAATGTCAAGTTTATACATGTTTATAAGCATGCATGGATTTCATAATTTATGAATTTATGACTCTTGACCAATTCACGGGCCCTTGTTCATGGCTAAACATGTATTTTAAATGGGGATCAATGATGATTTATTTATTTGGCCATGAACTTCATGAATGATGTTATGGTTACTATATGAGCTTAATGTGCATATTTTTGAGAGCAGTGTCTAGCACCGAGTAGCCCGACATTCACAGGACTACGCCGGTGTCTCAGAACTATGTTCCACCATAGGTTTATTTACGTATATTCCAATATGAATGGATCCCCTCTTTGTGATATCACATACTGCACATCCCTTGCCTGGCAAGCCTTGGACGACTCTACTCACTTGAGTGAGATAGTTAGGGCATCATGTAAGGCTCTACCATAATGGTGTCAGTTACGACGAGTCCTCCCACTGTTCCTCATAATTTATGCATGGATATGATTATGTACTTTGGCTCAAGTCATGTTTAATAAAGCTTTTCCCTTACAATTATGAATATGACTGATTTACAAATATTTTGAAAACCTTAAGCCCTATGTTTACATTATGATATATACGTTATGATAATGTTGTCCTACTCTTATGAACTCTTATGTATTTTTAACTGTCTGTCTTACTTACCTTGCATACTCGGTACATTTCACGTACTGACTGCATACTCTATGTTGTATCGTTGTATGATACAGGCTCTGATATTTAGGCTCGATCTAGCCGATAGTCAGATTCTCGGAGTTAGCTTTCCTAAGCCTCAGTTGGTGAGTCCTCATCTTGCGAGGACCCTTCTTATCAGTGGTAGGTCATATTTTCAGTTTTCATACTATAGAGAGTTAGTTGGGGGTTTTGTCCCATCAACTCATCAGTTTAGAGGCTTTTCAGACATAGTGTGTATTCAACATTGCATTCATGTATGTATTCAGGCATTAAGTTCTATTTAGACTTCCGCTATGCTATTTATGATGATCTTCCACTTATCTATAATTGAGTTAGATGTATGTTCATGCCATGGGTCGACTTGGAGCCTCTCGGTGTTTCTTGTCCCGTGTCCCGATCCGGGCCTATGTTCCGATTGTGACAAACTTGGTATTAGAGCATAAGGTTTTGAAGTGTCCTAAGGTGTCCAAAAGCCGTGTTATTAGAGTCTTTTTCATGGGTGTGAAGCACACAACACTTATGACGAAGAGACTACGAGATGTTTAGGAAACGTTTCCTTCTTTCATGACTCTATCTCGTGTTATGAGTTTGACTCTCCATTCCTCTAACTCGTGCTATATGTATGTGTAGAAACATGTCTTCTCATAGCAACAACGGGAGTCAGCCAGCCCCACCAACTCCAGTGGGTCCCATGTTCGGGCAGGTTACGGATGCAGAATTCGGGGTTGTTTTTAGAGTATTGATACGGGCCATGATCGCCCAGCCTAACCAGCAGACTATCACATCAGTAAACCCTACCGGAGAGGCGGCAGCTACTAGAGTTTTGAGACTTCACGAGGAGGAGTCCGTCTAAGTTTAGTGATTAAAATATCGGTGAAGAGTTTAAGGGGGGAGAAAGGGGGAACAAGAGGTCCAGGATCGAAGACCTGAAGAGTTCCCAACAAGGATCAAGTAGTGGGAGTCTTTCTCAACCCCGTCAGAGGTCTTTAGCTTAAGTTCGGGAATACAAACCTCGGGTGAGGGAGATTACTTATCTAGTTTGCGGGTGCTGTGAGAAGAACCACCTAGGAAGGTGCCTGGTAGGTTCAGATGTTTGCTTCTATTGTGGCCAGCCCGGTCATAAACACAGAGATTGCCCTTCAGCCAAGCGAGACGACCAGAGAGGCCATGCCCTGGCCACCCCTTCAGTAGCCCCGTCTAGTTGGCCAGCTTTCCAAAGCTGTAGTAGGAACCACCCAGGGAAATGTTTGATTGGCAGGGATACTTGTTTGGGGTGTGGTAAGCCCAGAAATAGACTCAAGGATTGTCATCCAACTAGACCGTGTGACGGTGGAGCCCATGCCCCAGTTATCAGATCAGCAACTCAGTCATCTCAGTAAGGCAGGTTACCTAGTGCGGGTGGGGGACAACTCCAGATATAGTCACAGGTATGTCGTGAGCCTTTCAGGTTGATTCTCTCATTTTGTTAGGCCTAGGAGTCACAGAGTAAGGTATAAAAAATCCTTTTTATATTCTAGTATGAGGCTTGTCTTAAAGATGGTAAGTGAAGGGCTAAGTCAAGTCTTAAGTTCTCTAGTAAAGAATTTCTAGAAATAGTATCTAGGGGTAGTCAATCCATTCTCATTTAGATGTTTCCCTTATGTCTATCTCGATGTTATGCTCAACCCACGCTTATGTTCAGAACCCTAAGATGATAGGTAACCCCGTCAGTCAGCGATCCCAACATTACCCCATGACCGCATAAAGATTCAGCTTCGTGTCATTACCCTAGTTATGAATGTGAACTCATGTCTCTCAGCATGCTTAGCTCTATGAACTTAGTCCTTAAGATTTGCCTTATCGGCTCATAAGGTTGTGCTATATAAGGTAT
Organism: Datura wrightii; assembly: GCA_035772735.1. NCBI lineage: Eukaryota > Viridiplantae > Streptophyta > Magnoliopsida > Solanales > Solanaceae > Datura > Datura wrightii. The sequence goes on along the minus strand of JASDFA010000010.1, from coordinate 2,509,045 downwards.
ATGCCCAGCTTAGATTTCTCGAATGATTCTAACTCATGATTTCCTTACTCTAAACCCTATGGATGTTCCCCATGATAGAGGTGATGGTTAAAATGGGTACGTTCAAGGTAAGTCCCTATCCCTGCCTTAGGTGTCGGGTATGTAGAAGTACAGGGAGTGCAATTATTAGCCAATTCGGAAGAGCAACAACCCGCATGGTCATTTTTTATTATTGATCCATTTCCCTGGGTTGAACATTTACATATCATTATTTTGTTATTCATGACTGGCGGAGATGGATGACACCATTCCCAAAATGATCTAAAGAAGATTGGGTGAGATTTTGGATTTTTGGAAGGTTTAAAATTTGAAGGGTTGACCAAAGTCAACATTTGAGGTTAACGAGCTCAAATTTGGATTCTGGAAGCTCTGTTAGTTTTGGTGGTGATTTATCACTTAGTTGGGTAGTCTACATGGATCTCGAGGTGATTCGGGAGTGATTAGAACCTTTGGTTAAAATTATGAGCTTTAGGGAAGCTAAGTTTTACCACAGTCAACTTCTGATCCAAACGACCTCATACCGGTGATTAAATGATTCCAACAGGTTTGGAATGTGTTTTATGATTGGATTGCATATTTGGGTTGTGAACGGGGGATTCTGGATATGTATGGGGTGGATTTGAACGTTTTGCGTGTTTAGCATGATTCTAAGCATAAAATGTGACAACTTAGAGGTTTAGGACTCTCAAAACTCTTAGCAGGAAATGTAGTAGTTCATCTTGTTGGCTCGACGGATGGTAGTGTCATTGTTCAGAATGGATCAAAATCTTCCGCGATGACCGGGTTCAAAGTGAGACAAGACGAGGATCCTGTCTTAGTGAAGTTGAAGGAAGCCGTTCAGAATTAGAAGGTAGAGGTCATCTCCAAAGGGGGAGATGGAGTGCTTCAATATCAGGGTCATTTGTGTGTTTTGGATGTTGATGATTTAAGACATCAGATGTTGCATGAGGCTCATAGTTCCAAGTACTATATATACATCCAGGTGCCACCAAGATGTACCGTGATCTATGAAAGTCTATTGGTGAAGTGGTATAAAGAAGGACATTGCAGAATTTATGGCTAAGTGCCCGAATTATCAACAAGTGAAGGTTTAGCACCAGAGACCGTGAGGTGTACTTCAAGACATCAGTATTCCTACTTGGAAGTGGGAGGAAATCAATATGGACTTCACCATAGGGTTGCCTCGCACTTGTTGGCAGTATAACTCCATTTAGGTGGTTGTGGATAGGTTGACCAAAGCATCTCATTTCCTACCAGTCAAAACTACTGATTCAGCAGAGGATTATGCTAAATTATATATTTGGGAGTTTTAAGGTTGCATGGAGTGCCCTTTTCTATCATATCGGATCGAGGTACTCAGTTTACCTCCTAGTTTTGAAAATAATTTTAGAAGAGACTTGGTACTCAAGTCAAGCTTAGTACAACATTTCACCCGCAAATGGATGGTCAGGCGGAGCGGACTATTTAGACTCTCGAAGACATGTTGAGAGCATGTATGATTGACTTCAAGAGTTGTTGGTATGATCAACTGTCACTCATTGAGTTTGCATATAACAACAACTATCGTTCCAGCATTTAGATGGTTCCATTTGAGGCTCTCTATTGGCGGAGGTGTAGATCGCCTATTGGTTGGTTTGAAGTCGGTGAAGCTGTGGTGATAGGACCAGATTCATTCCATGAGGCCATGGAGATAGTTCATCTATGAGGGACAGGTTAAAAACAGCTTCGAGTCGCCAAAAGTCATATGCGGATGTGAGAATCAGAGAACTTGAGTTCGAAGTCGATGATCGAGTGCTTCTGAAGGTATCTCCCATGAAGGGAGCGATGAGGTTCGGAAAGAAAGGTAAACTCAGTACCCATTATGTTGGACCGTACAGTATTGTGAGACATGTTGGCATGGTGGCCTATGAGTTAGAGTTACCCTCAGAGTTAGTTTTAGTTCATCCAGTTTTTCATATATAGCGCTTAAAGAAATGCTTGGGTGATCCGGCTCTTGTTGTTCCGGTGGAGAGTGTAGGTGTGAAGGACAAACTTAGTTAGGAGGAGATTCCTATGGAGATATTGGATGGTCAGGTTTGTCAGCTAAGGAACAAGGAAGTAGCTTCAGTAAAGGTTTTACGGAGGAATCAGCATGTTGAGGGAGCTACGTGGGAAGCTGAAGCAAATATGATGGCTAAATACCCACATCTATTCCTTTCCGACTCAATTTCATCTTGAGGTATCAGTTTCTTCCGTAATATTCTATTCAGTTTCAGTTTCATCTCACGTACCTCAGTTTCTTTCATGTAAATAGATGTATGTGTGGTTCCGAAATTCAATTCTTCCTTGTAGTTCAGTTCTGAGGCAGTCATTTCGTCGGTTTTCAGCTTAAATGATTAGTATTTGAATATGATGATTGCATTTCTCTGCTTTTCTGTTTGTTTTCCAAAATTCAAGGGTGAATGTTCCCAAGGGGAGATATTATAATGCCCTGAAAACCCTAAGATCAGACCCGGGAGGTGAAATGGAGAAAATAGGATTTTCTATACCAGGTCAAAGAACGAGTCATCTTGTGACCACGAGTCATTAAGTGACTCATGGTGAGGTGTTTGACTTAAGTTGGAATATAAAGTTTTTGGGTAACCATGAAGATAACCACAAGTCATGGTCAGCACCATGACTCGTTAAGTCAACCATGATCAAAGGCAGTGAAGGATGAAGGAAGGACAGGTGGTGTACCTGACGACTAGACATAATGAGTCGTGGTCTATTCCACGACTGACAACGACTCATCAAGTCCCTCGTTGGGACAAGCAGTCTGTTTTTTCCATTGAGTTTATTAAGGGTTTTTTCGTAATTCCTATGTTTCGAAGGCTTAAACTATGTCATTTTAAGCTCTGAATAGTGAGTTTTAAGATGGGTAAGTTCATTCTAGGCTCATTCACATTCATGCATGCAAGTTTAGAGGTCTAAAGGGGTGATCAAGCCTAGTTCATCAATGTTCTTTTTAAAACTTAATTGGGCAATCAGGGAAGTTATAGAATTAGGTCTATTCAGGTATGTAAGATTATGAATGGGTGCAATACTCCACACCCATGCCCAATTCCCTCTCTATTCATGAAAATTCTAATTGTTGAATCTATGGGGTTTTTGCCTAATGTGTGAATTCTCCAAGTATTGATCATGGGTACAATCCAAGCATGTTTCTGACATTGTCTTATGATCTATGGGTAGATTTTGTGACTATTTTAAATATAAGTTTATAGATTTGATTTTTAAATCCAATTATGCCCAATTATGAATGTTTATGAAAAGTCAACCTATGATTTCATGATGATCTTGATCTTAACTAGCCTAATTATGATTTATGTTTTATGATTAGATTTCTCTCAAGTACTTATCATGGATTTATGAAATGTCAAGTTTATACATGTTTACAAGTATGCGTGAATTTCATGATTTATGGATTTATGACTCTTGGCCAATTCATGAGCCCGTGTTCATGGCTAAACAGGTATTTTCAATGGGGATCAATGATGATGTTATTTATTTGGCCATGAACTTCATGAATGATGTTATGGTTACTATACAAGCTTAATGTGCATGTTTTTGGGAGCAGTGTCTAGCACCGAGTTGCCCGACGTTCAAAGGTGTCACGACCCGAACGGAGGCTAGGATCGAGACGCTGGACAAGGAGCCCCGAGAGACTCCAAGTCTACCCATTACATAAGCATACATCTAACTCAATTACTAAAGCTGAAGAATCAACATAATAATCTTAGCGGAAGTCTGAAATAAACATAATATCGAAATACACAATATGAAGCTGAGTACATCCTTTATGTCTGAAAAGCCTCTAAACATGATGAGTTGATAGAACAAACCCCAACTAACTTGAATAAGCTAAAACCTGAAAACACATAGAGAAATTTGAATAAGCATGGTCCTTGGGAGATGAGGACTCACCAACAAGTGTAAGATGCTACCTCTGAAGACTGGCTATGAATGGGGCTGAGTCTGAGTGTAGGGCCCTGTATCATGAAATGATATAGCTAAGAGTATGTGGTTAGTACTTGGAATGTACCAAATATGCAAGGTAAGTAAAACCACTTAAAATAAGTAAAATCATTTAAAGACATGCATAATGTAAAACATAAACAATAAGAATCTGAGAGTAGGGCTAACATGCATTCTTTCTAAAATCATGATCTTATCATAAAATAACATAACATCATAATTAAATCGATTGACTAAAAGTTGAAATCTGATAGTCATGAGTACAACTGAACATTGAGTCAAACCTGTTTTGGAACATATATAGAAGTATAAATCTCATGAATAACGAACATGCATAACTGAAATCATGAGAAACAATGGGAGACTCGTCTTTTAACCGACATACCACTGTAGAGCTTATGTGGTCCCAACCATCACACTCAAGTGGGAAGAGCTGTCCAAAGCTTTGCCAGTGCTAGGGACGATACCATGATATCGATATCAAGCTTGTGGCCTAATAAGGAGGGGATAGATCACAAGGGAGGTCCCGAAGTAATATATATAAGAATAAACCTATGTTGGCACGTAGTTCCGAGCCACAGGGTGGTCGACCCTTAGCCTATTCGGTGCTAGACACTACTCCGGCAAACATGCATATGCTCTCCATAATTTTGTAACGATGCTTACCATTGTCAATTAACGAAGCTCAATAATCAAATACATCTCAAATATGAAATCATGCATACGAGAAGCTTTAAATCAAAATATACCACAAGCTTAAAGATAATTGGGAGTCTTCGCTCCAAAAATATGTGGTAAGCTTAATTCGGGAAAATAATAAATCGTACTTGCACATGTGGGCATTGCCCAATATCTTAACATGCTTGAAAATACTCAATTCATTTCGAAAACATGATTATAAACATGGGTAGCTTGAAAACATGCTTTTCATCATAATATCTCATCACAATCATACATTCATGACAAATGTCATCTTTAATGAACTTTCTATAATTGGGCATTTTGATTTAATAAACTTAGAACATGGATTTTCATTGGAAATAATGTAAAACTTGCTATAAATCATAATTCAATAGTAGAAACATATATAAATCATACCCGTGTAGAGAATTTGGAAATTCATGCATTGCGTTAAAAGCCCCATAGATTTGACATAAGAAATTCATGATTTAGAGAGGGATTAGGCATGGCTTTGAAAGGATCCACACATTCATAAGCCTACATACCTGATTATAGTTGATTCTTACACTTCCTTGAATGCCAAAGAAGAATTTGAAGAGAGCGTTGAAGGATTTGCCTTGATCATCTCTCTAGATTATCACTCTTTCATGCATGGATATGAATAATCCTAGGATAGGTTTTACCCCATAAAACATTACATTTTGAGCCTTAAACGACGTAGTTTAGGACCCTAGGACTTAGGAATGATGAAAATACCCTTAATGAAATTCTTGAAATTTCTATACAGGCGGTAACAATGACCGTCCTAATAGGTCGCTCTTGGATACCATGACTCGTGGTATCCATCTGTCGTCTCCATGCCAGACTTCACGTTCTCAGGCTCGATCCCACGACTCGACATGATGAGTCGCCCCTTCAGACAACAATTCATTGGGTCGTCCGTTGTTTCCCCCTTGACGACCTGCACCAAGTCTTCCCACGAGCTACAACACGACTCGTTCTTCCTTCCAACAAGTCGTAGTTTCATTCCGTTACATCGACTGGAGATTTTTAATAATCCTTCCCACGACTTCTCACCACGACTCGTTGCTCCTCACAAAGGGTCGTCCAACGAACCGTTACTCCCCCTTAGGCTGAGGACTAGTCCCACCACGACTTGAAACAACGACTTGTGGTAACAAACAATGGGTCGTTACTTGGCCCGTTACTTCCAACTGCCACTCAGCTAGACCTCTCCACGGATGTTTCCCATGGGTCATTGGTTGGACCAACAATCCGTTAGGTGACCCATTCTATGGAATTTTTCCCAGATTCTGCCAACTTCCATTTTTAAATCCCGGGTCTAATCTTAGGCACTACCGAGGTATTACAATATCTCCGTCTTGGGAACATTCATCCTCTAATGTGGGAAAACATACAGAAAACAGAGAAATGCAATCATTACACTCAAATACTGATCATTTAAGCCGAAAACTAACAAAATGACTATCTCCGATTCAAACTACATGGATGAGATGAATTCATGAATCACACATATATCCATATACATAAAAGAAACTTGGCCAGATGAACTGAACATGAAAACTAAAAAGCGTGTTAGGAAAAACCTTATACCTTAAGTTGGAACTGAGCTGGTAGAGAATAAATGTGGGTATCTACCCATCATGTCTGCTTAGGCTTCCCATGTAGCTCCTTCAATGTGCTGATTCCTCCATAAAACTTTAACTGAAGTTACTTCCTTGTTCCTTAGCCTTCGAACTTGATGATCCAGTATTTCCACTAGAACCTCCTCATAAATAAGGATGTCTTTCACAACACCACTGTCCACTGGTATAAGTAGAGCTGGATCACCCAAAAACTTCTTTAAGAGCGACACATGAAATACAAGATGCACGCAAGCTAATTCTGAGGGCAACTCCAGATCATATGCCACCTTGTTAACCCGTTTTACAATCCGGTAAGGGCCAATATAACGAGGGCTGAGTTTTCCTTTCTTTTCAAACCGCATCACTCCCTTCATAGGAGATACCTTTAGAAACACCCAATCATCCACCTCAAATTCTAATTCCCTCCTTCTCATATCGGCATAGGACTTTTGGCGACTTTGAGCTATTTTCAACTTGTCCTGTATGAGCTGAACCGTCTCCATAGCCTCATTAACCAAATCTGGTCCTATCATCACAACTTCACCAACATCGAAGCAACCAATGGACGATCTACATATTCGCCCATAGAGAGCCTCAAACGGAGCCATCTGAATACTGGAATGGTAGCTGTTATAGTATGCAAACTCGATAAGAGGCAAATGATCATCCCAACTACCCTTGAAGTCAATCACACATGATCTCAACATGTCTTTGAGCGTATGAATTGTCTTCTATGCTTGACCATCCTTTCTGTATTGAGCTTAACCTGTGTAGCAAGACCTTTTAGAAATGACCTCCAAAACTGAGAGGTAAATTGGGTACCTTTATCTGATATGATGGACAATCGCACTCCATGCAATCGAACTAGCTCCTGGATATATTGTTTGGCATAGTTCTCCCCGAATTCATGGTTTTTACTAGTGGAAAATGAGCGGCCTTGTCAACCTGTCTACTACAACCTAAATGGAGTCATATTGTCGATGAGTGCGAGGCAACCCTATGATGAAGTCCATGTTGATTTCTTCCTCTTTCCAAGTAGGAATACTGATATCTTGAAGCACACCTCCCGGTCTTTGATGCTCGATCTTCACATGCATCAAGTTAGCTACAAACTCTACTATGTCCTTCATGCCATTCCACCAATAGACTTCCTATAAGTCACGGTACATCTTGGTGGCACCTAGATGGATAGAATACCTGGAACCTAGAGGAGTTGTCTTGAGTTTGAAATTATAGTTTTGAGTCCCCACGGACATGACCACGAGTCGTGGTCAACACCCACGACTCGTTGAGTCAGTTATGGTCAAGGGCTATTAAAAAGTGAAGGTTGAGTGGAAGTCTCCCCTATGAAAGGACACCACAAATTGTGGTCAGATGCCACAATCCATTAGGTTGGTCATGGCCAACACTTGATTAAAGACTTGAGGAGTTGGGCAGTGGAGGTAACGAGTGGTGACCACGAGTCATGGTCACCAATGATGATTCTATAGGTCCCTCGTGGGGACCCTTTTAGGAAAAATGGCAGTGGAATTCATGACAGCAGGCGACGAACTATTCCCCCTGATAACGACTCGTCCAGTCCCGCGTGGGGACTGGTAGTCAGTTATTTTCTGCGAATTTAGTAAGGGCTTATCCATAATTTCTATGATCATAAGTCCTAAAATACATCGGTTTAAGCTATGAATAATGAGTTCTAAGAGGGGTATTTCATTCTAGGCTATTCCTATTTATGCATGCAAGAGTAAAGGTCTAAAGAGGTGATCAAGCTTAATTTCCTTCAAGTTTTCTTCAATTCTTCATTAGGCAATCAAGGGAGTGGTTAAATAAGTTCTTCTCAGGTATGTAAGGTTATGAATGGGTGAATATGTTCGCACATATGCCGAATCCCTCTCTAATTCATGAAAATCTATATGTTGGTCCTATGGGGTTTTAACCCAATGCATGAAATTCCAAAGTTTCTACCATGGGTATGATCTAAGCATGTTGCTATTATTGAAAATTATGATTTATGGGCATATTTTACATTGTTTTAAATTATGATCATGTTTTCAAGCATTATAAATTGAAATGCCCCTCCATGAGAGGTTTATAAAAGTTGAGATTTACAATGAATGTTCATGTTTGATGAGATGTTATTGATAAAAAGAATGTATTCAAGTTACCCATGTCTATGATCATTTTCTTAAGTGAATTAAGTAATTTTCAAGCATGTTTAAGTATTGGGAAAGCTCATATGTTCAAGTATGATTTATGATTTCACAAATTAGTTTATCATATGATTTTGGAGTCAAGAGTCCCAATTATGTTCATCTTGTGGTATGGTTTGAGCCAAGCCTCCTCATGTATGAATTCAGATTTTATATGTATGTGATTATTCAGCTTCGTCAATAGACAATGGTCAGCTTCGTTGAAAACTGATGGAGATCATATGCATGTTTTTAAGAGTAGTGTCTAACACCGAGTAGGCTAAGGATAAGTCAACCCTATGCCTCAGGAAAACGCGCCAACATAGGTATGATCAAATTATTTTGGCACCTCATATGTGAGCTTTCCCCTTCCCTATTGGGCCACGAGCTTGATATCAATATCACGGTATTGTCTTTAGCCCTAGCAATGCTATGGACGGCTCCACTTGAGTGTGATAGTTGGGACCACGTAAGCTCTATCATGGTAATGTGGGTTACATGACGACTCTCCCATTGTTCCTCATGATTTTTGTATGCATGTTTATCATTAATGATATATATATATATATATGTATGTATGTTTTAAAGCCAGTTTGACCCAATGTTTAGTTTTACTTATATTTATCAGATTCCAACTTTGGATTATTCGATTAAGTTATGATGTTCAGTTATATTCAGATCATGATTTCAGAAGATGTTATTTTTCATATTATGCATGTTTTAAATGATTTTAGTTATTTAAGTGGTTTTTCTTACCTTGCATACTCGGTACATTCCACGTACTGACCGAATACTGTATGATGTATTGTTTCATGATATAGGCTCTAATCTTTAGACTTAGTCCCGTCACTAGCCCGCTTTTGGAGTTAGCATCCAGTCTCTATTGTTGAGTCCTCATCTCCCGAGGACCATTTGTTATCAGTTGTCCCTGTATATTCAGTTACAAACCTAGAGAGTTAGTTGTGGTCTTGTCCCATCAACTCATCAGAATTAGAGGCTTTTCAGACAATAGATTGTATTCAGCTTCAGACATGGGTTGTATATTTAGATTGTTATGTTATGTTTGGATTTCTACCATATTTATTATGATAAGTCTTCCGCTTTACTTTATTGAGTTAGATGTATGTTCATGCCATGGGTTGACTTGGAGTCTCTTGAGGCTCTTTGTCTGGTGTCTCGATCCGGCCCATGTTCGGGTTGTGATAAACATGGTGTCAGAGTAATAGGTTTTAAAGTGTCCTAGGGTGTCTGAAGCCGCGTTATGTAGAGTCTTTTTAATAGGTGTGAAGCGCGACACACTTATGACGAAGAGGCTATGTGACGTTTAGGAAATGTTCCCTTCTTTTATGATCTATGTCGTGCGGTGAAATATCTCTCTATCTTTCAAACTTGTGCTATTCGTGATTGTAGAATCATGCCTCCCCGTAGAGCAAACGGTAGAAGGAATGGAAATGGAAATGGCCACGAGGATGAAAATGGGGAGGGGCACCAACAGACCCCACCAGTCCATGAACACCATGCATTGGAGCCGGTTGCCCATGCTAAATTCAGGGCAGCCATTTAGATGCTAGCGCAGGCCTTGACCGCCCAGGTCAACCTGCTGGTAGTTGCGCATGTCCTGCAGAATAGGAATGCGACAACATCACGAGTTAGAGATTTCCTAAGGATGAACCCACCAGAGTTTCTTGGGTCAAAGGTGGACGAGGATCCACATGAGTTTATTGATGAGAATTTGAAGATCACCCAGGTCATGGGGGTGAATGCATAGGAGTGTGCTGATTTGGCCTCATATAAGTTGAAGGGGGTCGCATACATTTGGTTTAAATAGTGTAAGGATAGTAGGGCAACTGGAGCAGGACCTATTAGTTAGAAGGAGTTTCATGTTGCTTTTCTAGATCAGTTCTTCCCTCGTGAGATGAGGGAGTTAAAGGATATCGAGTTCATGAATCTAAAACAAGGGAATATCATAGTGCAGGAATATGCCCTAGAGTTCACTCGTCTATCAAATCCTAGAGTTAGTGGTTGAGTAGAGGGCCCGCGTGAGCAGGTTTATTCATGGGGTGGTGGACTATCTAGAAAAGGATTGCAGAACCGCCATGCTCCATCAAGATATGGATTTTCCTCAGATTTTATTGTACGCCTAGCATATGGAGGCGGTGCATCTGAGGGAGAGAGAGAGGCCAAGAGGGCTAGGACAGACAGCTATAGGTTCTCCCAACCGAGGCCAGGTGGTAGGCACTGATAGAAGTCCCGCCAGAGATCTTCAGCCCCAACATCTTCAGCGATGAGTGTGCCATCCAGACCTAGGCATGACCAAAGAGGATGATCATAAAGCTCTAGGGGTCAGAGCAGCAGGCCTGCGAATTCCAGTATTCCAGTTTGCAGTAGGTGTGGTCGGAGGCACACGAGTTAGTATTTGGTGGGTACAGGTGCTTGCTTCGAGTGCGGAAAGCCCGAACATATGCTTAGAGATAGCCTAGTAGCTAGACAGGGCCGTGATACAGGCCGAGACCTATCTTCTAGTTCAGCAGCTAAACCCGCACGCCCAGCCCAGCAGGGGGCATCTACTAGCATGGGTGGCGGTCAGCACCAAAACAGATTCTATGCCTTAGCATCTTATCGGGACCACGAGGTCTCCCCGAATGTAGTCACTGGTATGTTATGAGTCTTCCATCTTGATGTATATGCTTTGTTAGATCTTGGGGCTACCTTGTGTTTTATGATACCTTATGTGGCTAGTAGTTTCAGAGTCAGTCCTACAATCTTGTCAGAACCCTTCTTAGTCTTTACTCCAGTGGGTGATTCAGTTGTAGCTAGACGGGTGTATAGAAGTTTCCCAGTCATAGTATTTCAGAAAGTCACCTCAGTATATCTAGTAGAGTTATCCATGAGAGATTTTGATGTTATCCTTGGCATGGATTGGTATTTGTATGTTATTCCTCAGTTAATGGTAGAACCTAGCAGTAGTGTTCAGATTTTCGGGTGAGCCACTCCTAGAATGGAAGGGTAGTTCAACTGTGCTTGTAGGTCATTTCATTTCCTATCTTAAGGCCAGAAAGATAATCTCCAAAGGTTTTGTATACCATCTACATTAGGTTTAAGGATGCTATGTCTGAGTCCCCAAATATCTAATCTGTCCCAGTAGTATGCAAGTATCCAGAAGTCTTCCCAGATGATCTATAGGGAATCCCTCTCGAGCTGGAGATTGATTTTTGTATTGACATTCTTCCCAATACACAACCTATATCTATTCCTCCTTACAGAATGGCTCTAGCCGAGTTAAAGGAATTGAAGAAGCAGTTTAAAGACCTTTTAGATAAGGGTTTCATTCGACTGAGCAAATCCCCATGGGGTGCACCAGTTCTCTTTATCCAAAAGAAGGATGGTTCTTTTTATATGTGTATTGATTATTGGCAATTGAACAATGTCACCATCAAGAATAGGTATCCTCTTCCTAGGATTGATGATTTTTTTGACCAGCTTTAGGGTGCCAAGTGCTTCTCGAAGATAGATCTTCGGTTCGAATACCATCAACTCAGGGTTCGGGACAGTGGCATCTCGAAGACATCCTTAAGGAGTCGGTATGGTCATTATGAGTTTGTAGTTATGTCTTTTGGACTAACGAATGCTCCTGCAGCTTTTATAGACTTGATGAACAGGATGTTCAATCCATACTTGGATATGTTCGTGATCATGTTTATTAATGATATCCTGATATACTCTCATAGCTAGGAGAAGCATACCTCTCATTTGAGGGTGGTACTACAGACGCTCAAGGACCGCCAATTATATGCTAAATTTAGAAAGTGCGAGTTTTGGTTGAACTCAATGGCGTTTTTTGTTCATGTGGTGTCAAGTGAAGGCATAAAGGTGGATTCTCATAAAATAGAAGTGGTAAAGAATTGGCTGAGACTGGTGAATCCTTTCGATATCAGGAGCTCGTTGGGTTTCGCTGGGTACTATCGGAGAATTTTGAGGGTTTTTCATCTATTGCAGTGCCATTGTAAAATTTATCCAGAAGAAAGTGAAGTTAGAATGGTCGAAGGCTTGTGAGAGGGGCTTTCAGGAGTAGAAGACCCGACTCACCTCAGCACTGGTGTTAACCCTACCTAAGGGTACAGATGGGTTCATGGTGTATTGTGATGCTTCCAGGATTGGTCTTGGTTGTGTATTGATGCAGCATGGGAAGGTCATAGAATATGCTTCCAGGAAGCTGAAGGTGCATGAAAGGAATTACCCGACCCATGATCTTGAATTGGGGGCAGTGGTATTTTCATTGAAGATCTAGAGACACTATTTTTATGGGGTCCATGTAGATGTGTTTATGGACCACAAGAGCCTACAATATGTGTTTACCCAAAAGGACCTAAATCTACATCAAAGGAGGTGGTTAGAGTTACTCAAGGATTATGATATGAGTGTCCTTTACCATCCGGATAAGGCCAATATAGTAGCAGACATACTTAGTAGACTCTCAATGGAGACTGTGTCCCATGTGGATGAGGGGAGGAAGGAGCTAGTGAAGGATGTGCATCAACTTGTAAGCTTGTGAGTCCGTTTGGTTGACTCAACTGATGGCGGTGTTATTGTTTAGAATGGATTAGAATCATCCTTAGTGATCTCGGGCAAATAGCATGCCCGAGTGATGCTCTATAACTTAATTTAGTCTTGTTTAGTTAATTAATTATATACATTTTCATGTAATTTTATATAAATGTGAATATATGTACTAACCAACATGATTAGTTCTTGTTTTGTAGGTTTAGATGAATTTGAGGAACTAATTTATAAGTTGGTGAAGTAGAGGAATGGAGTTGGGAGCAATTGGCAAAAGTCGGCAAGGAGCATGCCTTGGCAAGGCTGGCCGCGCCAGGCAGCGTGCCACGCTGTGCGTGTGCCGCGCCCAGCGCCATGAAACGCCCATGCCAGGCGCAAGAGGAAGGCAGCAAGCAGGCAGGTGTTCTGTGCGCCAGCGCCATGCCACACCAGGCAACCTACGCGCCAGCAGCATGCCATCGCGCCGGCATGGGGCTGCCTAGAGTTGATTTTTGTTGATTTCAAGTGTGCCTCTGCGTTACCTCCGTGTCACAGAGGCAGTGCTCCACGATACACTCCGTGAAACGGATCCATTCTACGACAGGCTTAATTTTGCACGATTCTCATTTACTATAAATAGGTCCCTTAGCTCCTAAAATCATTTTGTCACGATTTTATTCTAGAAAACTACCTAGTAGTGAAGGGAGAAGTGGGAGAACTCACCTAGGGTTTGTCAAATTCCTCTTCTCTTCTACCAATTCTTGTAGGTATATTAATTTAACAACGTTTCCTTGTAATTTTATGAACATGAATGCCTAGAACCCTTCCTCTAGGGTTGAAGCCATGAGTTATGATTGTGTTTTTATTAAATTGTGTTGTAATTAAGTTATCGATTGTTGTTTTGTCTTGCATTCTTAATTATTGGTTGTTTTTATGATTGATCACCATGAAAACATACACGTTAAGCTTAGGCAAATGCTTGAGAAGGAATTTACTTAAGCCAGAACAAGAGAATTTAGGGAACATGGTTGTATCTCACGATATAATTTGTGTTAGGATAGGAATATACCTAACACCTTGCTTGGTTTATAACACGGGAGGAGTTAGGCACCAACTTGGAATTATCACATCACCTCTAGAAGAAGTAGTTGTGAAGATAAGTTGAGTCTAATGATTAGGAGTACGAGAGTCCCTAATCATATCCACGTAAACCACATCCACGTAATTAATTGCCCACGAACTAGAATTAGCATCCTCTCTCACAATGTAGTAGTGAGGCTAGTTTGTCGTGTTTAGAGGCTCTAAAGGCCATGAGCATGCAAATGTAATTATGTGAGACGACAATTGATAGTTTCATACTTAACCATTGCAATTCGTAGTAGCGCATGATTATTCGGCTTTAACTATATGTTGCTCCTTGAATGGATTCAGAATATTTCGTTGACCACAATTAGAATTAATTAAACTCTATCGAAAACATTTATAATCAACATTTGAGGTATTTAATATCACACTTGAACCTGATTGTTAGCTTAATTGGTCCAGTCCCTGTGGGTTCGACATTTCGGTTCTTAAAAAGGGCCACTATATTACTTGTACGACCCGTACACTTGCGGGAATTGCAACAAGTTTTTGGCGTCATTGCCGGGGACTCACGAAGTTTTGATAATTTATCTATTTTTGTGTGATTTTTGAATTTCCTTAAGTGTTGAGAAACTTGGTCTTAGTCTGACTTATTGCAAGTGACAGGTTGTCCTGCCGAGCTGGGCAAAAATAGAGAGCTTACGGAATCGTTGCTTGAACCTAAACGTCAAATTCATTTGCGAAGGAGAGTATCTCTAGAGCAAAAGCTAAAGAGACTTCAAGAAAAGGTACAACAACAACCACCCGCAGGACAAGCACAATTGTCGCCGGAAGCAATGGCAGCCAGACCAGTTCGCGAAGTGGCAATCCCACAAGCGACGAATGTGAACTCTAGTATCCGTAAACCGGAGCCTGGAGGGAACTTTGAGCTTAAACAAAACATGGTGCAGCTGTTACATTCTAGTGATCAATTCACTGGGATGGCACATGAGGACCCGCAACAACACTTATAGAACTTTCTTGAGATTAGTGACACGTTTGTCCCCATCGGCATGTCCACAGATTATGTTCGGCTTACCCTCTTCCCATTTTCATTGTTGGGAGAGGAAAAGAAGTGGTTTAAAGCTGAGCCACCAAACTCCATAACATCGTGGAATGATTTGGCAAAGAAGTTCCTTATCAGATTCTTTCTTTCAGGCAAGACTGCAAAGTTGAGAAATGAGATACTAAGTTTCAAGTAGAGGCTTGATGAGAATTTATATTTTGCTTGGGAAAGATTCAAGTCATTATTGAGAGACTGTCCCCATCACCAAAAATCAAATGAAGTGCTGACTCATACCTTTGTATAAAGTCTAGACCCACACACGAAAATATTGCTAGACTCTGCATCGGGGGGGGGGGGCAAGCCTTGGAGAAGACTTGTGATGGGCTGTACACTTTGTTGAACAGAATTGCTCAAGGAAATCCAGAGTGGCACAGTGAGTCATCGAGGGGGGAAGGAAAGATACCAGGGTTGATAGAGGTAGATGGAATGAATGCCTTGGCAGCGTAGTTAGCTTCGTTCTAGCATCAGATGATGACTCAGTTAAATAAATTGAGTATGAACCAACAATAGGGCCAGGTTAATGCAGTTCAGCAAGCTCCAAGTTGGTGCGAAATTTGTGATAACAATGGGCACAATACAGAATCTTGTGGAGCCAATCCGGAATCAGTTAATTTTGTTGGTAATGTGCAGCGAAACAATCAAAATTTTGGAACCAGTAACAACAGAAATTCGTAGGGCCACCCGAATGTTTCTTGGGGTGGAAACCAAAAGCAGAGTTATATGCAACCTCAACAATAGCAGTATCAGCAGAGTAGGCAGAACAATGGTCAATTGAGCAGCAACATGGAGGAAACATTGTAGAAAATCATGGAGACCCAGACTCAGTTAGCGGAAAATCAGGCGAGGATGGCAACAGACTAAAAGAATCAGCAAGTGGCCACCCGCAATCTTGAAAAACAAGTGGGTCAGATAGCAGCTGCTCAAAACATGAGATTGCAGGGGGGATTACCAAGAAACACAAATCCTAACCCCCGGCAGATCAATGCCATTAGTCTGAGAAGTGGTAAGCAATTAGTTGATGCAGTGCCAAAAGAGCTGAGAAAGGAGGTGTAGCCGGAGTTGGTTAGACCAGGACCATCCACCAACACGGGAGAAAATCAAAGTGCTGGGCAGCAGAATGCACAATTTTTGTCACAGCCAGCACAAATACCACCACCACCATTCCCTTAGAAATTCAGAAAGAGCAAGGAGGAGGAATGTTTCAAAAAGTTCTTTGAGAGTTTCAAAGAACTTCACATAAATTTTCCTCTTATTGATGTTTTGCAGGGAAGGCCCAAGTATGCTAAATACTTGAAGGACGTGATGGCGAACAAAGTTAGATTGGTGGATGTCCAGACTGTAGCACTGACTGAGGAGTGCAGTCATAGGGTACTGAGCAAGATTCTGAAGAAGCTCAAAGACCCAGGAAGTTTTACCCTCCCTATAAAAATTGGTAAAGCTGAAGTGCTACGAGCTTTGGGTGATTTAGGGGCAGCAGTTAATCTGATGTCCCTATTTTTATTCAACACGCTGGGGTTGGGAAAACCGAGGCCAACGAGGTTGATTCTGCAGCTGGCTGATAAGTCAGGAGTGACACCTGATGGAATAATAGAGGACCTTCTCATCAAAGTAGGTAATTTTATTATACCTGCTAATTTTATCATCTTAGATTTTCAGGTTGATGACCAGGTACCCTTAATCATTGGATGGCCATTCTTGGCCACCGGAGGAGTGATGATTGATTTGAGAGCAGGGACCCTGAAAATGAGGGTCGAGGATGAAGAAAAACTCTTCCGAGTATACCAAGAAATAAACCCATCCACACACTACAGAAACCTTTGTCAGGTTAGTGTGTTGTCAGAGGATGAGTGTGGGGTCGAGGATTCCACAGGTGCATGGCCAATGGTAATGACAAATGTTCAGCCCGTGTCTGATAAAGGGCTTCAAATTGTGAAGAAGTTGGAGGAAGAGAGGAATAGAGTGGAGGTTGTTCCCTCTAAAAATCAAAAGGAAAGGAGATGGTTCTCGAATGGGAACCCAGGTATGAAGATGTCCTGAAAAGGATAGTCCACGTCGTGCCGCGATGAAAAATTAGGCACTGCTTGGGAGGCAACCCAAGGGTACCCCAGGTATAATTTTTAAATTTTGGTTTGTGTTGATTTTGTGATTTTCATTGTTTCTGTGTTTTTGGTGGAAAGTTAAGCACAGATGGAAGAGAAGTCTGAGTACCAAGAAGGAGGAAGCTAAAAAGCATGGAATAGAAGAAGTTTGGGGTCAAACACCCACCTATGAGAACTTGAAGAAAATCATGCTTTTAGCTTGGCATGAGGCTCGGGGAGTATTTCTCATCCTTTTAATTTTAATTTGATTCTACGAGGACATAGCAGGATTTAAGTGTGGGGTGAGGAAAATTTCAAAAATTTTGTGCTTAACGATTTTTGGTGAATGTAATGCTTGTGCGAAATAATTGAAAAATTTTTTGTAATTTTTTTTTGTGATTTTTGTGAGCCAAGCATGACTTCATCACCCGTTGCTTTTTCTTTTCGGTTCTTTTCCGACGGGGGGTCTTTAAACCGAAGAATAAAAATTTTATTTGTCTGATATAATGTTTTGAGTCATAGTTAGGGACTGTTTTCGATGATGGATGGATGACGACCATCTTGAGGAAAATTAGTCAATAAGTTTTGGTTTTTGAACCCGTAGCTAATTGATGCTTGATGTTCTTGTTATGTCCTATAAATGATTGTAAGATGCAAGTATGTTCAGTGTTGAAGCATGCAAGTGTATAACTTTGTGTGAGACAGTTAGGTTCTTGAATTTGACTCAATATGATTGAAGCTTAATTCTGAATTCTTGTGATTAGCTGAGTAAGAGTCTGCTGAATGTGTCTTGAATTGAGCATGTGCCATGAGTGTAAGGTTTTTGAGTATTCTGTGCTATTGTGGAGTGTCTAGAACTTGCCTGGTGTGTTTATAAAACGAAATGAAGGATGTGAATTGTAGGAAATGATTTAGGCATTTCTTTGAATTAACCTAAATGTTATCTGATCTTGGGCAAATTTATATGCCCAAGTGATACTCAAAAGTACCATTTTAGCCTTGTTTATCTATCAATGTGTATACATTCTCATGTAATTGGTAATAACATGTGAATTTATACTAACCAACATGATTAGCATTGTTTTGCAGGTAAAATGTAATTTTGGGAAGCTAAAATGCATGTTGGAGGATATCGGGGTTGGACTTGGATGCGAGCAAAGGACAAGGCATTGGACAGCATAAAATAAAGGGGCTCCGCGATGGAGCCATGTCACGCTGCCATCGCGGAGGCCTTCTGCCTGGATGGGAATTTTCAACCCAATTAAAGTGTGGGTTCGCGATGGGTCCGTGGCACGGTGGCTTGGCTCCGCGTTGCACGCTGTGCCACGTTGGGATTTAATTCCTGGACCCCCAGTTCCAGTGAAGGTCCGCGTCCGTAGCGTGTCACGGAGGCAGTGCTCCACGATGCACTCCGTGACACGTTGCTTGTTATTCCGGGAAAAATTCCCACCAGTATAAATAGAACACTTAGGTTCATTTTTCAATATTCTGACTTGGTGGAGCAAGAACATGGGTTACAGGCAGTTGAGGGGACGAAATTATTAGGGTTTTTCTCTCTTTCCTTCTCCTTTTCAATTGCTTGTATGTTTTACACTCATTTAACGATGTTTAATCCACAAATGAGTGGCGAATTCATCTTCTTGCTGAGGTTATGAACAATTGTAGTGAAATGTAATTGTTGATCACATTGGTTTTTCATCTTTTGTTCCATGGTTGTTCTATTAATTCTTGTTCTTACTGCATTAATGTGTGGCCTATGTTGATGTATATCTAAAAAGTCCGGTTTCACTCGAGAGAGCAAGAAATTGGAAAGTTGTGAATTAATAGGATATGATCTTTTCTTAGTTTGGGAAAATTGAGAACTGATTTACTTTCAGGATAGAAATATACCTGAAAGTCATATTAGTCAATTTAGGAACCGGGTTTGTATGGCTAGAACATGAATTGCATTTAATCACAGAAATATAGGTGGATGGTTCATGATTCTTAAGTGGGGTTAAATACGAGAGTTTTAATATCTTGGCAATAGTTCTTGGCTAGCAACCGGAGGAAAAGACTAACCGAATTATGTCGATAATTAATTTCATTACATGTTCGTTTAACCTCAGAATGCTCTCATTCATAGTTCAGACTCAAATTAGATAGTTGTTTTAGCTTTAGCATAAAAATTATAAAACCAAATATCAAACTCTTGGTTACACTGTTGTCTGCATTTTTAGAATCGAAATATAGTACACTTGAGCAGATTGCACTTCATCCCAGTCCCTGTGGGATCGATACTTGGCTTACTTAAGCCACTTTACTACTTGTTCGACCATGTGCACTTGCGTGTACTTATATACCCATATAACACCCCGAACATTATCCCTCGTTTTGCCTACCTTGAATAATTAATCCTAGTTAGTCCCATTGAGCCTTGAGCCTATTCTTGGATAGTTGCAAGATAAGCGTAATCCTTTTTCTTTCATTAGCCTTGAATTTGATCCAAAACTCCTAAATGCTTAAGTGAAAAATTCCAAAGAGTAAAGGAGTGAGAAGAATGAAAAAGAAGGAAAAGCAGTAGTTGTATAAGTTGAGAAAGGTCAAGGGTGCACTGTTTGAATACGGTTGAGTATTAGTAGGGAGTAAGAAAATAAATTAATGAAAAATTACTTACAGAACTCCTTAGTAATAAGCTAAGAGTGCCTAAAGAAATGGGGGAACATAAGAGGAAAAGGAAAGCTGAAAGGAGATGAAGGTGAAGTGAGAGAAGGGAAGTTCGTAATGAGGGCGTGATGTATTAAAAGCGCTTGGGGAAGATAGTCACTATTACTGACCATAATAGTACCTACCCGTCCCTTAGCTACATTACAACCTAAAAAGTCCTACTTGATCTTACATTCATACATCCTTAAATTAGTGGAGTAAAATACTAAGGGCAAGCTTATGGGACATTACATGATGCATGTGAATTATTTGTGAGAGTAAGAGTAATTCTATTCATGTACCCACACATGTTGTGATCTAAAATTTTTTTGCGAGTGAAAATGGGTAACTCTCTTTCCGTGAGGGCACATGTTGAAGGGAGGATATAATTCATGTCGGATTTCTTGATCAGTAGATTCACATAAGTTTTCTAAGATTGAGAGTCGATTCTCGAGGTTAGGAAGTCTTAGCAGAGTTGTATTTCATTTCAATGATCAAATCGTGCATGCTCTATTTTTAGCTTGTTATCTTAAATAATCATTATACCGGTAGCTTGAATTATCTTGCTAAATTAGCTATGTGTGAGTCTCCATATGCATTAGATGTAAAAGGTTTGTTCGAGGATGAACAAGACTTTAAGTGTGGGGTTGTGATCTCGGGAAAAATAGCATGCCCGA